>OX235270.1:71813708-73067967 GCA_944472135.2 Trichobilharzia regenti | reverse complement strand
ATCTGATAATAAGTTGCATGCAGTTATTTCGGTTAACGGTAGTTAAATTTCTTTCCAAAGAGACTGACCTTCAGTAGATAATTGCTCTGAAATTCATACTTTAAATGTAGACAATCGGTCTTACTTGGCGTAAGCCGATCAACAATAAACGCTGCTCTAGGAATAAATGTTCTTAAAGTTTCTAATACAAACGATTTTTGTGGTACTGAGCAAACCAGACATCTTTAAAAACTGGAAGGTCTTCTGTTCTATACTGGTGTAACAAACCAAATCAGTAAGTTATTTCACAATAATTACCGTTGTAATTTAATGTGTGACTTGGGTGAAGGTGATACTACGTCAAACAACCGACTCTTTAAGTACCATTTACTTAAAAGTCTAAAAAACTTCAACAGAAGAACAGTAAAGTCGGAGAGTCTTTTTAGATAATTTCTAAAATCTTAACAGGTCTGTTAAAGTTAGACTCTGAATGACTGAAATATTTTTTAATAGTTTAAATGTACTTAGATAACACTTCTAAAATGAAACCAAAAAACGTAATAATTTAGTTGGTAGACAGCAGCTAATGATGTGTTTTAAAATCTACACGGAGAAATAAACTCCATCAATTAGTTACGTATATTCTGACTTTGGTTGGATCTGAAGCACTTCGGGTATTGTTGAGCACTTGAAAACATTCATCACTAATTTTTACATCTAGATTTTATCCATCTTGAAAACCAGTACTTCAGCAAGTCGGGAAACGGAGAAAAATTATATTGCATTAGGAACCCTAAACCGCTGAATTCCGAACGAATGAAATGTAACAGTGACAGTCAACTAGCATACTAACACTCATTTTTCAAATGAAAATCAAAGCTTTTCTGTGCAGTTATAGGTGCTGGGCGGTTTCTACTGATGAAGTTTACGATAGAGTTAAGAGGTTATATCAGCAGTCATGAAGCATAACTTCGATTAGTGGTATATTAGAAAACTAATAAAAGAATGAAATAGTTCCGCATTCATCTATATGATTCATCCGTTATTTCATGGAGAATCACTCAGTTTTAGAAGTCTGGATATGCATTGTCTTAAAATGAGCAGGCAACATTTAGGTATTAGAAGTATGTACTTGTATGGGTAATTTTATCAACTGTTTAGTTCAGTGAAAATCGTCAATTTTCGATTTTTTTTTTGAATTTCCCACAGTAAATATACTCTCGAATCAAATTATAAAAGAAAAATGGGAATTGTTGAGTGGATTCTAGTTTTAATCATTAGTATTATTCACCCTTCTCATGAAAAGCCACATATATTATTTAGGTGAACAAGCAGTTCGTGTCTAGTCCATGATCAAGAATTAACAGAGTAAAGTTAAAACAAATGATTCTGTCTTTGAGTACAGGACCAGTTTGTTTAAATGATATACCACAGTTTGGCATTTATATGTCATCATGTTCTTTATATAACTGATTTATTAGCGATCCCTAGCGAAATGTGAATTTTTTCTTATCCTACAGATTATGCATTCGTGTCAACTGACAACTGCCACCTCACAAATTAGTCGTCCTTCCAAGCAAACGAGTATGCCGCACTCAGAATTCTGTGTTAAAGGATTGTGAGTCCGCTGGCGGACGTTTACTTTCATGGCACTATTTCACAACTATAAGTCTAATCATCATAACATGGATGAGTAGTGTTAAAGCCAGACCGAATTATAAATCCTTTTTACATACAACAGATTTAAATATTCATACAGACCGTATTGACACTGGTCAAAATGACTGGCAGTCGAAAAATCTTATTGTCGAACCCTGGGAACCTCTTACAAAACCAATGGAAAATGAACGAGATAAAATGGCCATGGCAAGAGACGAATGGAGTCAAGAGAAGATGATGCTGAACGATTTGAGACTACAGCATCAGTCACACAAATTATATTTCTTGAATAGTGCTGGTGCACGATGCAATGACGGTTCACCAGCTGGGTATGTTGTCACATTTTTCTGATGAAAATTAACAAATCTAGACAATAAATTTTTTTAATGAAAAGGTCAAATTGTATATATTATATAAACTTAGTAAAATCCTTCTGTTTTAAGTCTTAATAAAATTAGTTTGTATTTGAAAAAGCAAACAAAGTCTGTTTCCAAGGAGATTCAATAACTTCTGAAGTGAACTGAGTTTTATGTCCTGTAGAATTGGGGTTTCCATTTAGATGAAATAATTCATAAGTACATACGTGTTAATAGATAATTGATTGAATTTATTAGCATGCAAATTGAAGTGACGATACAGTAGAATCGATAAAATTGCTTAGTTTCAGTTGCTTTCCCTTGAAGACCTTTGAAAGACGAGTTATCTTATTGACTGGGTAAGAATATGAAAGGGCTAAACTGTTTGTTGCGAGTGGCTAACGCTACACCACCTTTTGTGTTTTTCATTCCAATAATAGTGAGCTGGTAAATTCCGATATGAAGTGTCATATTTTACTTTCAATTTAAACTCAATTACTCTCACATGAAATTCAGGCAATTCTTTGAAAAACATTTCTAAGGCTGCTTGTGCAATCGATGCCAAGAAAAAGCATTTCATGCTTCGTTCTGGAGCATTTCAACAAAATACTACTTTAACTCTCAAGGATAGTTGGTGGCTCATTTCATTCTTCTACATTTTCACCAGCGACGTTTTAACTTTTTTAGATATGCATCTAGTTTCCGTCGTACATAATAAATAGTTTTTTTTGGTTTGAATATCTACAAGCGGGATTATAAGAAGAAGTGTTGCGTGGCTACAGCAAATGCACAGGCAACTGTATGCCTCAATCACTCTAACAACAGTTTGACAGTACTGTCGTTGGTATTCAACTTCATAAAGTGATGAAACAATTTCACATTCCAAGACTTTAAGAGTGACTACTTTGTAACACATTATACTAACCACTTAACGACTACTGATATGTTCCGTTAAGGTGCACATCTTGCTGTGCATTATGATTGTCTATTAAACAAAGAGTGAAGTTTAACATGATCCTAGGTCATTTATATTAGTGATCACACAGATAGAAGTTAACCTTACCATGATGTACAGTAAGGTGGAATTTACTATCTAGCTTACTAACTATGTCATGAAGCTGAAACTTGAAGGGATAATTTGAGAGCCGAATAGTTTTGTAATCATGCATTTGACTAACTATTACCCAAATAGCAAAATAAGCACACTATAACTTTCTTGGTAATTGTAAATATTTCCCACCTAATAATTTTAACAATTATGTAATCGGTAATTGTTCAGCAAGCTGTTATTTATGTAATGGGTGATGGCTGGATGTGGAATAAAATTTACATTCCCCACTTAAAAATGTTTGTCTTTAGGTGTATGAAAGCAGACAAAACAAAAAGTTCATGAATAAAAATCATATGAAAGATTACCTTGTGATTTTTGAACATTCCATATCTTCAACTCTTTAAAAAGGTTGTTATCAACAATAACAATACTGATTTTATTATCGTAAAGCTAAGTAATATTCTAATCACATAAAAATGGTAAGCTTATGTATAACCAATCGACTTTTAGCAGTCTTTATCCCTGATTAGTCAACTTCTGGTTGACAGGCACTGAAATTCGTGAGGTTATTTGATTCCTACCCAGTAGATGAATGATTATATTTCCTTTATAAATTTTGACGTTTACTGACCTCTTCATCATATAGTATTATGGGTACGACCTGCTGACCGCTTATTTACTAGAACTAGATTGTATTGACAAATGTCTTATTTTCATTTCTCTCTCATCATATTGAAGTGCTATTTGTTTAACATGAAGTCAACTGCAGTTTGATGAGAGTTGGGTTAAGTAAAACTAAGCAAATTCCTGATAATGAAGTTATTCATTAACTCAAACTAACAAAACTGACCAAATACTATTTAAAAGATTTAAAACTTAGTACACGAGCATCGGTGGCATAACGGTTAGGACGCTCACCGATCATGCATATGGTCCGGGGTTCGATCCTCGGCTGGTGCACTCCTTTACCTCGTTAAGCCAGAAATAATGCTGGTAAAGAGGGAAGGTTGGGCATGAGGCTAGCAACCCCATCCTGTAAAAATAATCACTACTGCTACAGAAACCTCAAGACTCTAGCTTGAAGCCCTATGTTCCACCGGGGAACATGAAGGAAAAAAAACACGAGCATCTGTATACACTGATGAATGTGTTTGTTCTAATTGTATTCAACGAAGTCTATTGATTAGGTGTATTTCACGATAAATAACTTAACCGATATAACACTTCTATTCTGTACGAGAAGAGCTTCAGATTGACATTTGAATCTTCTCTTGACTGATTGCTCACGATGTAGACTATAAGTATCATATTCAGTGCTACAAAGACTGTTATTTATCTCTTGATTCTCTGTTTGTTTTGAGTTCACTGTGGATATGCTTCACATGACATATTACTGAAAATTGGTTGGATAATTAGTGTACACTGATACACTACAAAACAAGAACTAAATGCATAATTATTGTTAACTAACATATCGCCACTTGATTGGTAAACTGTAGCGTATTGTAATAAAAATGCTACATATATTAGAGCAGAGTCAGAGATGAGGATCTAACTGAAAAGTAAACATTTCTTCGCTCAATCTTTCTGTTTTTTAAATGCATAAACATTTTTCGTTAAACAAAAGTAAGGTTATTAATATTTGTAATTTATTTAATCCCATATTCTACATTTTCTTCTTCATCTTATCCAATTTTAGTTATTATTATCGTCCAGCGAAACATACCACAGTGAAAAACTGGATTGTATTTCTTGAAGGTAAATTGAGATTTTTTTTCAATGAGTGTTTATCTTACTTGTGTTGTTCTATTTTTAGGCGGCTGGTATTGTTTCGATGCAGAAACCTGTTTTCTAAGAGAATCCAATGCCTTTTCATTGTTCTCTTCAAAATTTTGGCCTAAAACACGATCACGTAAGACAAAGAAGTTATACTTATTTTAGAAATAAATTTGATTTGATGGTGGGGATATTTTATTAAAATAGATAAATCCTAATTTGCAAACATATTCAAACCTGAAGTTATGCCAGCCGAAGATAGTTCTATCATTTAGAGCGATGAATAGTAATGCCAGTTCAATTTCACAGTTATTGACTCACTCCATGATACAAGTTTCGTACAACAGACAACGAATTAGTAGTTTAGTTTTGTGATTATCAAATAATTATAGGTATATTTATGATAGACATAGTAAATCCTCCGTTAGCGACCACTTTAGTGGTTATTATATATATATATATTACTTAGTGATGAGTGCTAATAAACAGGTAAACCAAATGAAACGGAGTTCTTATAGGCTACCTGCAACAGATAAACATAACACTATTCAGAGGGTGGAGAGACGACATACATAAAGGACTATAGTTATCTCCACGGTCCTGGCGAGTTAATAATTTGTGACTGAAATACTGTGATATATTACAGAGGTGTTTTGAGAAGAATGATGAGTACGGTATTTCTACAGTATTTTACTATCGAAAATAATCCAAATCAATGAATGTTTTGAAATACTGAGCAACTAGCCAAGTAATATAGATAAATTTAAAGTTTTAGTCTGCCTTGTAAACTTGTGCATCCTTCAGCATCACATTTATACTTATTCAGAGGTAATCTAATATTATTTGACAGGAAACAGTCAGCAGGGCTGTCCGTTTGACCAAATTTCCATGCTTTTAACACCTGTCAGTAAGTTGAACTCGTAAAACAAAGAAAAGTGCGTCATAGTCAGACATCTGTTCATAGTTATCAGTTACTGCTGTTATTAGAGTCACCCTTAAGCTACCCACACTGTTATCCATAACTCATAGAACTAGATGAAAAACTAGAGTGGCACAGTTTGATCTACACAGCAGATTTGCTTAGGCTATGTGCCTGGGTAATTGAAAAGCTTAAATAAGGAATGATTTGTTTCTGGCTGTTTTAAGAAAAGTATCACTAAATAAAGTTTAACGTGATGAGTCTTCTAAGTAAATCCAGGCAAAAATTGGTTGGCGCATAATATAAAAAGTTAAACTCCAGTGACCAATTATCGAGATCTTTTACTAACTAATGAAGTCATTTATCTCCAGTTCAAATCTTCGGTGAATTTTCTGCACGTAGGATAAAAACAGGCGGTAATAACCAAACAAAGTGAAATTCTTTTTTCTTTTGCGAATGCATAGTATTCAAATATGCTTGGTCCGAATTGTAAACGAACTCGAGTCAAATGGAGCTTAGATTTCACATTTGTACTGATTGGCATAAAAACCATGTAACCTAACTATGTGATGGGTTGATCCTATGTGACCTTCAAACATTTTATTGGTTTAGTTTTTAGATTGTCATTCTATCTCCCATTCTGTGTTTTCTTTTCAGTTGGTGGAATTCTCTCATCTGATTCAAATGCAAATCCGTATTATCATGAGTACCACAGTGTGTAAGTTGAAGTTGATTCCTTTTGCAGTAATTTTAAAAAAATCATTGTTTAAGCAAACGCTAACGTCAAAAATCTTTATTTTTCCTTTCTCAGTTTTATTCCATACTGTTCAAGTGATTTGTGGACTGGTAAAATGGCAAATCAGAGTGGAGGTATGTCCGCAGATGAATTTATTCAATAAATGTTTAAAAATATTTTATAAAAACGAAAATCAGTCAGATTAAAGGGACCATCAGCTGTATGATATCATCGAAAGGATTAGGTTGAAATGAATTATATCATTCAGAATAGGGAATGATCACTCAGAATTAAATGAGTTATCCGTACGTTCTGTAGAATTTCGAACTTTGCATGAAAAGACTATGAGCAGCACATACTTATAAAAGTTACTCAATTTGTTTAGTATTTAAGTTTATCACTGCCGGATTTAGCTTGTATGGGTTAATTACTGGAGTAATAGCAACTGAATAAGAAACGAGGCTTCTATATGACAGAGAAATCCTGTTCCCTTAATGAATTATGGTTCATGATATGAGGGTGCCACAAACACATACGTTTGATAGGTTTTCTTTCCTTTGGACTATTTAAACGACAGATAGATTACCGAACGTTTTATGCGATTACCCACTACTAACTCCAAACATCCGAACTGGTAAAACAACGTGCCGCAATATCTAGCACCATATACTGATAGCTTCTGTTACGACGTTTTCAGAGTAAACTGATTTTGTGTTAGGGACTGGAATGTTTTTATGCACTTGCCGACTAATCAAATCATCAATAAGGTAAGTTTGGCTTTTACAAGTCAAAAATGACAGACAGCCAAGGTATGCAAGTCAAATTGAATACTGTAAATTACCACAAAACCACCGTATACTCAGCTTACACAGTTTAGATGGCTTCTAGAGCAGTTTTCATCTGTTGTCTTTTATTTTCTATATTTTAAATAGATTTTTACTTTCATGGTTCACGTATACTGGCAGCAGTTATCGATGATCTACCTTGGCATAATGCAGCATATACAGAAAAGGTTGTATTTTCAGGCTCCAGGTAGGTAACAAAAAAAAATTAAACTTTTATTTCAGTGTATTTGTTATTTGAATGTGTATTAAATACTCTGTTACTGTTAATGTAAGTTTCGGTAGCAGTGATGTTTATTTTTACACGATGAGGTTGCTGGCCTCATCCCCAACCTCCCCTCTTTACCAGTCTTACTAGTGACTTAGCAAGGTAAAAGAGTGCGTTGGCTGCGGATAGAACCCGGAGCCACAAGCGAGGTTAGCGAGAATTCCAAGGCTGTGCTACCGACGCCAGTGTAATGTAAACAACTATAATTTAGTATAATATAAATAACAGATTGTCTTGTATCAATCATCTAATGGGAGAGGACATTTCAAAAAGCATCACGTTATTACATAGCATTTACAACCTAACTTACACTGATGTGGTACATCTGATTCATAGTAGCGTTATACTTTCAAAAGAATTTTGTGCTTTAATTGTTTCAAAGAAAATTTTTTTTATTGAAAATGGAAATTTTCATTATCGCATAAAGAACATGCTGTTATATTGCAAAGATGACTGAAAGACACTTAATCTTCACATTAAGAGTTGACTGCACTGCCCTTCCTTATAAAATGAAATACCTTTTGGAATTCTAACCTACATTACCTACTCTCCCATCAAATTTTTGCAACTGAGAAATCCCAGTAGTCATAAAAATTATGTCACATTAAGTTTCATGACAATCATTTTCTGCAGTTTATTACTGAACCTAAATGAACAAGTGAGAGACAGTCTTCAGTCTATGGAACAACATGATCTACCATTTGTGAAGCAATTTTTGTAATTGAAACTATTTCGCATTGAGTTATTTAGTTACATATGCTATTCTGGACCTGTTTAAATTCTGTGGGAAAATTAAAACTTGGGAGGAAAGCATAAAAAATAAACAACTGAATTCATTTCTTTAAAGATAACGGGACCTAGTACATTGTTTTTAAGCATAATTTATGTTTCTGAAAACAGACAGCAGATACCTATACAGTCCCCTACTAAAACGCACAGGCTTAGTGTTAAGTACCACCGGGTAATATGATTAGTTCTTGCTACATAGACAGACGTGTGTGCAGTTATTCGATATTGGCTATTAAGAAACCAGAGATTCATCTTTCAGTAATCCATGGAAGTGATGAAGACTCAAATGAATCTATTATCTCACAATGACTTCTTTCTCTGTAGTTATTTAGGATATGGAATTATTGTACGTCGGTGGCACAGTGGTTAGGACTCTCGCCGAACATGCACATGGTCCGGGGTTCGAGCCCACGCCGACGCACACCTGATATCTATGGTCGGCCTGCGAAATTTGGGCTACCGATATCCACGCGGAAAATTCCATACTTGTACCAAAATACAGTGTGGAATCAAGCTGTAATCAAAAATTAAAAAAAAATTAAAAAAATCAAATTAAAATTGTAATGAAATAAGCTTATATGACGGTCAGCAGCACCAGTGAGTAAGCAGTTAGCTCGTATATAGTAAATATAAGAATATCAATAATACTTCAAACGAAAACACAACATCTTTCGTTAAAGTTTTTAAAATTGCAATATTTGCTATGGATAATGCACCGGAACATACCAAAGTAAGGCTGCTACAGTGCAAAACCAATGAACGGAGTTATAGATAACAGTGTATGCCTTTAGATATATACATATATATACATGCGTGATTTTGGAGACCATGATCCTACAGTGCGTCGGTGGCACAGTGGTTAGGACTCTCGCCGACCATGCACATGGTCGGGGTTCGAGCCCTCGCCGACGCACACCTGATATCTATGGTCGGCTACCGATATCCACGTTGAAAATTCCATACTTGTACCAAAAATACAGTGTGAAATCAAGCTGTAATCAAAAATAAAACAAAAATACAGTGTTAATTTCATATTCGGGTGGATAGAAATGCTAAAAATCTTTTCTCTGAAAATTTTTTGCCTGATTTCATCTAACTGTGTAGTACTATACATGACGACTCTTGTAAAAGCCAGTAAAATAACATTTGTTACATGTCAACAGTCCAGAAGTTTTACATGACATTGAGCTCTGTCTTGCTGAAACTTATCAGAAAAATATACTCATCTCCTTGGAATAATCAATGATCAAGAAAAATATCTAAAAATGATATTACTTTCTTATCGCCCCCACAAAGAAGTGACTCAGATCACAAATAATCTTTCGAATCATTTACAGAACTCATTCAGTCAGCACAACAATAACTACTAGCAATACTACTTCCACTGACAGTGAAACTTTGAACTAAGCGACAACTTTATACTGGTGAAATAATGATTCATTAAATTTATTCCAATAAACTTTTTGCACAAATCAGCTTAAGATTGAAAAAAAATTATTTTTCTCTTTTAGTCTTTAGATAATTTTCATATTGTTTTCTACATCGTGCTATTTCAGTGCTGGTGGGATAGGCGTTCTAATGAATGTAGATAGATTAGCTCGAAAATTATTCACTCGTATCGGACATCCTGTTCTAGTAAGCGGAATAATAGATTCCTCTTGGTTTATTCACATACCAGCCTATCAAGAAAGTAAATGTATAAACGCATTCGAATGTCCACCCGAGGAAGGCATTAATCGAGGAATGAAGTGAGCAGTTTTTTTCTGTGAATCCAAATTTTCCGTATAGTCAATTTATAATTTCTATAATAGTCGTATGTTTTAGTATTTAACTATTTTTCAACTTTGTAGCGTATTATGTGAGATTTCGGGTAGTCATTGCTGGTTCTGTCCCAATAAATCCCCAGCATCTTGACAATGTTAGTTGTATTCAACTTGTTAGGTGTTAGTCTAAGTCCTCTACTTTCAATTTCTATTGTCATAAAAACTTCAACTGGGGAGGGGGAAGTCGAAGTTTTCACGCGGTTGGTTTTTCACAAATGCGTTTTATGTCTTAACCTGATCACCTCCAAAATCGCAACACCTTTTTGAGCAATCTAAGCAAGAACAAGCATGAAAGGGAATCATTTTCAGGTATATTTATCAAATATTCTGTGAGTATCTCACTCAGTCCCATTCATATCATTTTAAACAAAGACTGCATTCTTAATATTATTCCAGACAGTTTACAAAATCAAGAAGATCTCTTCCTGAAAGTTTTTCCATGTGAGTTATGGCATCTTTAGCAAAAACACGTATTTTTAAAATACCTAAACATATTATCAAACAGTATAGTCAAAACGTACTGGTCGATCATAGTTAATCTAACATTTAATAACAGAAGGTGACATTGAGGAGCATATTGTGAAATTTCTGAAGTGCTCCTACAAAGACATCCATCCTACCATTATGAAACGGTATTCCTTTGCTGCGAGGCTAATTTTTTTCACTTTTATGTCCAAGTAACACTGTCTATCATGTACTCAGTCATTAAAATTTTTTCTGTACAGTCTAAAGACTGATAATTAGAAATAAGTAAATCCTACACTCATTACCTTGATAGAATATAACTTACTGGTCTAAAATGAAAGTTTAAGTAATAATGTATGTAAGTTTAGCAGTGATTGAAATAAATTCTTGTTTTTCTAAATCACTGGCTCTTTTCAGGTTTTAGATAAGCCTTAAAAATTTAAGCTAACATCCATGAAACCTGTGAGTGAGGATAAGGGCTGTTACTATGTGTTTTCGCGCGTGGAATAGCAAACGTCACAAAGAATATTCTAGCTGCGTGAAACATTTGACAGAATGTCTTTCAAGCAGCCAAACATAACATATGATGTGATTGCGGCATTCCTTTAGCCCTATAACTCTAAGTCAACTACCTGTGGGAGTTCGAACCTCAATTGACCGCCTCCATTCCGCCTTTACTGGAACGAAAGCGCGGCAAGCTTGATTCGCGATAGTGTATATCCTCACCCGAAACGTGTTTCATATCATTTTGCAATTAGTTATACCAGCGTTTTCAATAAGTTAGTTGTTTTAGACAACTATTTTAGTTCCGGTCCTTCATTCATTTTCACCAATACTCCACCTAAATTAATTAAACCCTATCCATAACAAAATTACTTTCTACCAGAAATTACCATTTTCCGTAAAGGCTTAACTCGTTTAAAACTACCTGTTTATATCACAGATTTTGGAATGCCAGAATACCGAAACCTTGTCGTAAGGCACATCCAAAAGGACAAAAGTGGAAGTGTTACCTGGCTCCATTCATGTATCCACATTTGAGAAGTAAGTATATTAACTGTTGAAATTCATCTACTTTTCAAACAATGAATTTCCTTAAATGTATAAATTTTTAAAGCTTTTTTAAACATACAATAAATTAATTAACTTAATGTTTAACAAGTGCAGATAAGCAGAAATTGAGCGAAGAAATATTTACTTTTCAATCAGATCCTCATCTTTGGCTCTACTCTAATATATATAGCATTTTAATTACAATACACAACAATTTACCAATCAAGTGGCGATATGTTTGTTAACAATAATTAAACAGTGTCAATGGGTTAATAGTTAACGAAGAAAATCACTTGATTGGCAAACTGTTATATTGTAATTAAAATGCTATATGTATTAGAGTAGAGCCAAAGATGAGTATCTAATTGAAAAGTAAATATTTCTTCGCTCAATCTTTCTGTTTTCTAAATGCCTAAATAAGCAGAAATTATCAGGCTGAGAATTACCGCAACTGCTTGACAGATAGACTGGCTATATATAAGATCGTGTCATTATTCTAATAAGGAAGAAATCATAATATAATCAAGCCTTTCAGGCCTGCAGATAAATAGAAAGAAAGTTACGGCTAATGACATATGATCGCACCATTTAGAAGAGGATGTGATGTCAATGCATTTATGCCACTACAATGAATTTCAAACTATACTATTTGACATCTGTATCTGTTTTAAAAATACGAACCTCCAACTGTGACATAAATCCTGATTGTGTTGGCCTACACCATACAACATGCATTAAGTCAGCAACCAATACCTTTATGAATTGAAATCTTGTCTTGTTTTGATCAATGTTTACTTTCCACCCAGCTTAACGGAAATCAATCTAAGACTGGAATTTACGGTAAGCGCTCGTTCCCTGTGTGCAAAACAATTTTCAACTACTTTATATCTCATTTACATACTGATTCACCGAAACGTTTATGCCAGTCATAAGCAAAGCTGGTGGAACTGACAAAATGAGATGATAACAGACTACTTAGAAGCTTCTCAAAATGTTCAAGGAACATGTTTCACAGTTATGCATAAGAAACAACTGTCTAGCAAGCATTACACGTGAAAAGTTGTATGTTTTGTCCGTAAAATATAAAAAATTCGGTGAATAGATTCCTTTAAATTATATTAAACGGTTCTTTGAATTATTTAAAAAGGTCTAAAATAAAGTTGTTTCAAAGATTGAACTTATTTGAATAAGTAAGTCAGTTGAAGTGAACATGTTCTGAGGCCGAAAATTAAGAACACATAACAGCATTTAAGTGGTCGTCATCGCTAATACGTTATTTCCCGTCAAAGTTCTTATCTGATAGCTACTAGTAGTCTAAAGCAAAAGAAAATCACTGGTCAGAAGCTATCAGAACAAGAAAAGATTTCTTCTGTTGACTGGAATTTCACAGTTAGATGAAAGTGAATCTCAACAGGATGTGTAACTCCGATAGACATGAGAAGTCATTAGCCTTGAATACAATGCTGTCTATTCGTTTGTTTCACAGGGCTCCTAGGTCACTGATAATTGAATAATTACGTATAGGTACTGAGCGGAAAGTATAGATTGGTTGGTATTTAATACTCATGATTATTTCGTCAACGAAAGTGTTTACCCTGTCTGGTCATGAGAATCTCTCCAATATTAGTACATCTTTAGTTTACATTTTTGGTACTGTTTGGTGACATAACAAACAATGCCGGAAATATATAAACTAAATTATATGAAGAGGAATAGTCTGACACATGCTCAAATACTAAAACCTTAGGAACTCTTGCAGACAGCCTGATATTCAGTAAGAAATACATTTGGACAATTACACATGAACCATTATGTGAACAAACAAACTGTTCGAAGACTGAGCAGTGATAGATGTGTGCAACATATTTTGACCAGTGTGATCACGCATTTACTTGTCGGTTCAGTTAGTCTAAAAGTGAAAAGATGGAAGTCTAACCAAGTTAAAGAAAATATTAGATCTTTAAGATTAGTAAGGAGGGTTATAACTGACACTACCTTGGTAATATAGTCAGACAGGGATTACGAAGTTAGATTATGTGTAACAACAAATTTACTTTGGATGTAAATGGCGGAGGAGTTGGTATAAACCTTACAAATGACTATCACCTCAGCACCGTTGTAGGCTTTCATATAGAATCTCGAAGTTTATTTTGAAATAAATGTAAATCAATAATAGTCTTGGTTATAGACTAAGGCTGGAAGCCAACTACTTAATCTTATGCAGGTTTGAGAACTGAATAATCTATTATTACCCTCCTGACTTTAAAATCTCATATTATTTTGTCCATCGTATTTGTCTTTCTTTTATTTTTTAATTTTCTTATAAAGTCTGTTGACAGGTGGATCTGTGGTCAAAGTGTGTAGCACTAATGCAGCACATTTTTTAAATGAACTCTATCTTTTAATAATGCTTAGCCAGTTTATTAAAGTGACTAATTCTTTCAGATTGTAATGATAGATGTACACTGCAGTAACAGCTCAAGGGTATACAAAGTACACGCATGACAACTGACCTTTACGTTTTCAGTTCATCTAAACTTTACTATGGTTGTCAGATGTTAGACGGTTATTGTTGGACGAACACCGAAAAAGTGAAAAATGCTTTGTAACTTTCTGTTCGCTTTCCTTCATGGTTATTTTTGTGGCACAAGTGAACTGCATACGATGGAACCTAAGTCTTCATGCAAATACGATACAATATCCAACGTTTTCAAAAGCATTAAGATATCGCTTAATTACTATATTTAAGACAATTTTTTCTTGTGTCTCAAAAAGAACCAACTGTTCAATTGTGAATTTGTTCACTAAAAAGGCACAAGCGAATACACCACTGTTCTCCAACACTATAGGCAGTATGTATGTATAGATTACGTAATAGTTTGGGTCATTAATATTAGATAATTAGGCAGTAAGAGCATATTTTTCTAAAAATTCGATTCATTCTTTCAGCTACCTCAAGTTCCAGCATCTACTATTGTTTCTTTTTATTAAGCTCCGGTGTATATTGTGCAAAGTTTATTCGATGAAGCTCAAATGCAAATGTCTAAAGTCCCATTACTCACTGGTGGAACCTATTCAAAATGGGCTTATATACAAAATTTAGGCAAAGAAGTAGCACGCAGTCTTCAGTCAGCAGGGTTAGTTGTTTTTATTTGTGTACATTTTTTCATTAAATCGGTTAATTAAACGATAAATACACTATCATTTTCTGTTTTAAAGATAAAGTGAGTGTATATGGAGTAAGTTTTGATGGAGGCACGTGGATCTGAGGTGAGACATTTTGGTCTGAAATATCAAACAGAGGTTACATAATACCACACAGTTATGCTTGGATTTTGAACGGTAATGATCTTCATGTTAACATAGAACAGTGTTTTGTAACAGAGGTATTGACGGCTAGATTATGCCATTTGAAGTATCTGTCTTTCTGCAATTGAGATTTTAGTTTTGAAGTCTGGTTGAGTGGAACTAGTTGCATCTTGTCTCTTTTTTCAGTCTAACTATATAAGAATAGGTGTAAGTTGAAATAACTACTATTTTACCACTGTGATTAGTTGAAAACTAACCTACCATTTAAATCCAGTGATAATCTATTCGAAAATGAAACACTCTAGTCAATTTGTTAACTTTCAGGACCCCAATATTTAGCATACTTCATGCATAAGCTATGTGTGTTCTATGTTCTGTTCAGAGTCCTAAAAGTCTAGGAATAGTCTGGAAAGCAGACAAAATCAGTGAGTGATTGCGGCGACTCAGAAACGATGTTCAAAAGATACAGTTAACATGTCTTTTACACGTACAGGCATTGAACAAAGATTATTTCTCAAGAAAAGTATAAACCGTTACACTGAGAACAGTTACTCCCTTTGTTCTTTAGAAAAGATGATTCTTAAAAATGAACAATTACTACTGTCTCTTAAATAAAATGAATACCTCAGTTGCAAGCCATTTACGAAGTAAAATTCTAAGACAAAGAACTTCTTTGAGTCTTCGAACTGACGAAGCTAAAAGGCAGGGTAGAAATTCACTCTCATTCGAAAAATATTCAGCTATACAAGACGCTACGTTTAATCTTTAGCCTGAAAATATCAATGGCATCATCCGTATGTATTCTGTAGTAAACTAAGACTATGTGGTAGATGTAGCAATTGAATTGCAATGTTTTCTAACACGCAAATTCTTTTTTCTCACTAGGATAGAAGTACTTCTGATCCAATGATATATTTCCTGTGTTCCAATTCTATTTGAATGTTTTTTCTGTTTACAGGGGTGTATTTGCTCCTTCATGTCTGGACCACGAAATCCTAACTAAAAAGTAAGTGTGCGCAAATTTTTTTCAAGTTATTAAATTAAAAATTTGAAGTGTTCTTTGTTAATCCTTGTAGCGATAAGTATTCTGCAATTATTACAATAAGTATGATAACAGAATTCATTAGAAGTCAAATCAATAGTGGATTCATACTTTACATTCAAAACAATTTGCACCTTATGACTCAATTTCCAATCCGTTAATATGTGGTATCTCACGTAGATAAACTCAAAGTGGATAATGCGTACACAGTCGGATACACTAATAGGAGCACAAAATGAAAATATCTCGAACTGTAAATTGCTTTCAAAATAACCAGCTACTGGAAGTTCGTTGATCACAATCGGTTTCATCAACTAGGTTTTGAGTATGTGTTCCGATAATACTTCACCTTCATGAAAAATACCCATTTATTCATAAGTAAAAATACAGTTTTTTGTTCAGCAAAGAAATTTCTTTTCAACGACTTCATTTTCAAGCTGTACAGTCGTATTTATATTACAGAAAAAGGTTATTAAGTGGCACTAGATAATTGCTCAGTCGACATACATATATATGTGATAAGGATATTTTCACATTTGAAATTCCTGTATAATAAATGTTATCAGATGGCCAGTAAATATTCAAATAAATCTAAATGCCAAGTACCTTCAGACTGTATGAAAACTAATTAATTTCGACCTGCACAAAAACAGATCAGAGCAAAACACCTCACATAAGTGCATCATCTCATATTCAGCTTATCTATGGCCCTATATAGTGTAAATTCTAGTGTTCTTTCTGATGCATACCATAACATTTAACTGTCTCCGACTCAATTTCCCGTTAAGGTAAGAGTCTTGGTCTTCTTTCAGTACTCAATTACTACAAGACTGTGACAGGAAAGTTTCCATCATAATATGGCAGGTGAAGTTATCTCACGATGAGTACTAGGAGGAAGTTAGTCGATTTCGTGTAACCTTTATGAAAGACGCAACTTATATTATTCTTTTCATTATGATCACTATAAGCATACTTTCTTATTTTGTTTTCCTTCACTACATCTTTCTACCTCACAAATCTTCAACAATTTTTAGTAACTGGGTCCACAAAATGATCGGGACAATCAGCCTGGTGAATGCAATCAAAGCATGGGATGACGAGTTGGAGAAGTAAGAAAGATATATTTCGCCTTACAATAATCATTTCTCAAACCTATTTACCTTCATATTTTCATTTTAATAATATGCAGTTATCATTGAAAGTTCAAGTACATTTGCGGTTCAGCACTAGATATTGTAAGTTTGAACTTCGAACTTGCTCTGAGCTAGTATACACTCATAAGTTGAATGACAGCTATTTGATAAACTCATTGTCTGGATGTTTGACTCCATACATCTGAAAACTTCTGTCAAAGTGATGTGAATTATTATATGTGAATATGATAAAACGCAGACCGGAGATTGTAGAAAGTGAACTGACGACAGCGCAAATTAATATTAAACTACTCCGCAAATTAGACTAGGCTAGCATTAAATATTAGATAATATTTAAACTAATTATTCACAGAATGAGTACTAATTCTAATTTAGTCCTGTTCAGATAGTGAGTTACTTAGAAGTAATACTTATGAATGGATCGCTGAAGGATGAATATTCATATCTCATTTATGGATTGACTAATTTGATACAACAGAAAAGTAAAACATGGGCACTTTGATTGTGTCATTTCACGTTAGTTTGCTTATTTTATGTAGCAGACTGATATGATATTATTTACTAGATGATGTTCTGATCACAGTTCTTGCCTTAGTGTGAACTAAAACTACCAGGTTAAGTATAAATCACTAGGATATTTCAGTATATGTGGCACTGAAGAATGCTAATAAAGCAACTGACGAAAATGTTATGCTTTGTTATGCTTAATTATTCAGTTCAAGCGCCATGATTGCTGTATATCCCATATTAATTTGTTAACTGTATATATCAGACAGTGTAGGAGAATTGTTATTCTGTGAATGATAATAATATCATTCATAATAATATCCATCACTTGAATAATATCATTGTTAAACACGTCCGATAAACAAATTGATATGGAAGTACACACTATCACACTGCCCAAGCTTTAAGTATATATCAAGTTTTGGAAGATTTTGTGAACCTTAGCAACCCGAAAAGAATAATAACCAGGATTACTTTCCAAACTATGATCACAGTAATCGTCATTTTTACAAGGAAGAAGCGTTCAGCAATATTTTAGGGGAAAACGCGATAGTTTAGCAGAATTACCTTAATTATTATTATTGTTCCCTTGGGTTCCTAGTGGAACATAGGGCTGCAACTGCACGTCTCCACTTGCTTCTGTCTTTTGCTGTACTTTTCACTTGCATCCACGTTAGTCCATACTGTTTCAACTCCTCTTCACATGATCTCCTCCATGTCACCCTTGCACTGATGTCCCACTCGCCTCTTCCCGAATTACCTTAATTAGCTTGCACATTTGTAACTAGTATTACAGCCATGAAGTAATGACTTAAGTAGTTTAACACAAAGTTGAATCCTGATGCCATTTGGATGTTTCTGCACCAGCTGAAGTGTCACACAGAACTGCTATTAAGTAAATTGAGCTTTACAGACACAACTAAATACTCGGAATTATACCAAGGTAAACATACAACATAATCAAGAATCCTTATTAATATTAAATGTCTCTATTTTTTTCCATTTTTGTCTAGACACTGGGTAAGGCAGAAATTGTTATACTTTTCAATACGCTATCCTAATGCTCTAATTAAAACGCAACAGTTGAGCGCAAATCATCAGTCTACCGATACGAGTAATCCCCTAGGATCGGAGTCACAGGAAAGTGTTACAAAGGCAGCAACAGCTACAGAAACAACGACTACAAGTAATTCAACTCTTGTATTTTTATCTCGACTCGTCAATTTACTAAACCAACATCCTAGACGTCTTAAACGAAGTTCAACGATCAGTTCCTTGGACGATATCAAACCATCGAATTTTAACTCATTTATCATTGAAAAATCATACCCATACGCACTAACAATGACTAGACTAAGTCAGTCTAAGTTAACTCAAACAATGAAAAAACGCAAAATACCACGGAATCATATAAACTCATTATTTCGAAAATATTCTGCTTCGTCGACGTACCACGTAATCGATTCCTGTGGATTATTTTCAGTAGATGGAATTCAAGGTGCATATTTATGTAGAAATACACCTTTGGAGGTGTTGAATAAAAGCAAAAATGATAACTTCAATACTAACAGTAGCACACAGTTGAATTATATTGCTAATAATCCAATAAAATATACTCCAGCCATTGATCATTTAATCCCACAATGTAATCCAACCTGCGGCTATTTATCAAATCCGCAACGCATGAAGTTGGTAGATGTTTTGGCTCTATACGAGGTCAATACAGACTTGCTAGCCAGCCTTCTTGGTTTGCCCACATCAAAGCTAAGAAGTTATGACTCAGAACAACAGATGCGTGCTTTATTTTGTGGGAACAATCGGGTTAAACGTAACCTTAGTCGTCTTATACTACCACAACTGTCTGTATAGCACTAATAATATTATTAATAATAATTAAATATAACTTACAAATTTTCCCATGTATCAAGAACTACAAGTAGTGACACAACATAAAACATATGTACACTAATTAGTAAAGGCAAATTTGAACTGCCTTTATAAACTAATGTACAAATCATATCATGTTCAAGTGTTTAATAGTCATGTAAACGTGAATATGATTATATGTCCAGTTTCCATTAAACATTTGATACAAATAAGAAAAAAAACAGAATTAAAACTAAGCATTTTCTATTTTAACCTAAACTTCTACCTCTTCACCATTTTTCATATATCATCATATATATTTACACATATAAGCACATTCAGATGTGTACATGATTTCCGCTTTATTTACCAGTCTGCTGAAGTATTCAGTGAGGATTTATTTTATTAAATTTTCAGTTTTCATTTTCAACAGTCTACCTCTTGTGTCCTTCTATGTCTATACGTTTGCGCAGACATGTGCATTTCATTGAGAATTCTTTCTCTTCATATCAGCAATTGTCAAGCTGCAACTTATCGATTTTTTCATAACTTCCTCTTTTTTTCTTCACTATTTGTATTTCACTTCTCTTTGTTAATAGTAACATCATCAAAAATGATAATCGTTGTTAAAAGAACTTGGTTTCATGAAAGTTTTGTGGATGGACTATTTTTTTTTCCATGGTGATTTGCTAACCATTATGTTATAAATGTACAGTTCCGCGTAAATAGTTTGAAAACAACAGTCGGAATCAATAAGTCAACTAATTTAGGTTGATCTTAAACACAAACAATGCTGTGTTTTCTTTTCGAGTTTTCCTACTGCAATCTATACTCTCCTTTGACTGCAACCATGTCTTCTTTGTTGAATATATAATCTTCTAACCTAGCTGACTATGAAGATTTTAATATATGAGTAAAACGCGATCACTATAACC
The DNA here is from genome assembly GCA_944472135.2 of Trichobilharzia regenti. Classification (NCBI taxonomy): domain Eukaryota; kingdom Metazoa; phylum Platyhelminthes; class Trematoda; order Strigeidida; family Schistosomatidae; genus Trichobilharzia; species Trichobilharzia regenti. The sequence goes on along the minus strand of OX235270.1, from coordinate 73,047,438 downwards.
ACATCACTTTAATGGTAGCTGAACGATTGGTTGATTACTTTGAAAAAAAGTAAGTACCACACCTTTCTTAATAAGACTACAGGTGGTAAAAGGCATGTCGCTGAGTCATTGAGCTAGCTGTAATCTAGATACATTTATGCTAAAGTCGTTTCCTAAGCCTAGTCATGCGCCTTAAACACGAGTCCATCAAGATCACCTTATAATTTTAAACCTTGTCTTTTCACAGGTATTTATTTTCTTTCTTTTATTTCGGAGTGACTTTAAAGACATTTACCATAATTAGCAGATATTCTGTTATTCAAAAAAAATGTCGCTTCATTCTCTAAAAGCATACTCAATTAGATGTTCCTAGTATAACTAAATGTTTTCTTTTCCGTTTCTTGAAGTAGTCATTTACGCGCCTAGAATAGACTGCTTGTATAGTTCTCACGATAGCCTTTGTGAATAGCGAAATTTAGAGGTCAAAGTCACCTTGACACAAAAATGGCCGACAAAGTGCTTCTCTAGCTTTATATGGTAAATAACACTACATCACTTCTGTTAACTCCAACAGACCAACTGATTATTAGCAGAATACAGAAACCCAAAGAGATGGAAACACACACACGCATGCAAACTTCATAATCATACCAAGAAGTTCATCAATTTATATTGTCAATTATTTCGAAATATTCGAGTACTGGTTTGTAGGGATTTGACTGATTGGTGATAGGATTTCATAATGAGCTGACATTAGTTAGAGAACCATTGGAAAACCTGCAGGGAGTGCTGGACAGCTGTTCCATCCTAATGCGTGGGACTCTTCAGCAGTACACACCCACCGCCAGAGTTCAAACCTAGGACCTTCTGGTTACAACGTGAACTCGTAGACCATTAAGCCAATGAGACTTGATCCGATGGCCCATGAATTCTAACTTCTGCCGATTCATGATATAGCACAACCGCTAGCCAATGTCTTTGGCGAGTATTTGTCCGCACACTCGACCTGTTACACTCTACTGGTCACGACCTTCCACTAGAACCCCACATAACTACCAACCTGAATAGGGGCAGTCGCCGAAATAATGCCGAATATTTGTAGCCGACTGAATGACCATAACATATTTCTTAACTAGACCATCGTTTTGATAAGCGTCTGTTATAAATGTCATAAAATGAGTGATTTATAAACTCGAAAATGCAATTCAAATCTAGCTATACTCTTCTAAATGATTCTGAAATTGCAGAATCCGGCTGACAATCAAGAATCATAGGTGGAGAGCATTATAGAGTCGTAGAATGGAATTAGCCAGATGGTTGACATTAATATAACATTGGTGGTTACAAGATTGGTAAAAATGCAGAGAACATAAACGTGTGTCAAATTACTTAACTGAATACTTTGACTCAACATAATGGACAGAATATTTACTTTGTTACTGCCTTAATATATTTGTAATAAGTACAAATAAATATTCATTATTGAGAAAATTAACTTATAGTGTGATTTCCTCAACGATGTGGCAGAATTACATAAATCGAATCCACAACATGTTGCATTTTTGTATATTTTGCATAACGTCTGTAACCCGCGATTACAACGTCGATTTGGAGCTGATAGTTGATTTGGAATCATCTGAAAAAAAGAGTTGAAAATATTGAAAATCTTTCTTCTTCACCTTTCCTTACGTTATCTGTAAATGTTTGAAAGCTCACTTGATCTCAAGTGTTACAAAAACAAGGTGCAATCATTGACTTTTGGTGTCTAAAGAACGTTGACAGGAGACCAGGAATATTAACACATAGGTTAAAGGCTTTTTGTCGACCACTTCTTTCAGTCTAACAACAAACAATAAATAATTTTTCCTTCACGTTCCCAGTGGAACATAGGGCTTCAAGCGAGAGACTTGAAGTTTCTGTAACAGTGTTGAATTTTACAGGATGGGGTTGCTGGCCTCATGCCCAACCTTCCTCTTTACCAGCATAACTTCTGGCTTGGCGACGTAAAGGAGTTCGTCGGCCGGGTATTGAACCCCGGACCATGTGCATGGTCGGCGAGCGTCTTAACCGCTATGCTACCGACGCTAACAATAAACAATAGGCACAGTCAAATGATATCTCCTAGACTGATTTTTATATTGCAAACCGGAATGATAGGATTCTGTCAGATAGTATACTGCTGGTAACTAATTTTTGTTTACCGTCTATTAAAATTCATAAAACATGTTGCTACTCTAGTCAACATCACAGATAAGGGAAAATAAATGCAAGACTTGAAATCATAAAGGTGCTCAGTGTTCATGTGTACGTTTTTCAGATGATAATCATAAAATGGAAACACGGCAAGTGATTTAGGTGAGTCGCATATTTTCTTGTTGGTGAAGAAATCTTTTCGCCCTTTAAACAGATCATCCTGAGTTATTCTGTGCAATATTATCAACCATTAAATTACCAACTGGGATATCCTGTTATTCCAAAAGTTTTTTAGAGGACTTACTTTGAAAATATGTGGGGGAATAAACAAGTAACACGTTTTCCAATCTCGCGATACAGGGATGACATAAGAGTCTTAGTCTCAATGATTTGATCTAACAATGTTTTTACCGCTAACAGTAAGGGTAAATAAGCGGACTGGTCTGATAACTGGTTACACGTGACTACTAAAATCACACATACTTCAAATTCTTAATGAAGGTATATTTGCTGTCTACCTCGATTATATTCAAATATACAGAAAATTCAAATAACCTGTCAAAAATCTCTTTTATTTGATTTTATTTTAACCATTGAATTATAAGATTTAACAGTGTGAACTACTCCCATGTCGTGAATTAATAATCGATCTGAACGAAGAATATTCTTTTCAATAATTTCTCTTCAGGTTCTTACAATTAGAAAATGTAATATTTGTTCCTATCGTTACAATAATGGCCAGTTATGCGGCGGATACATTTTTTAACGTAGAATAACAGATTAATTATGGGGTGTCAAAATAAATTGTATTATTTGTATGACAAACGTGCTAGGCTGAAATAGATTACAAAATATTGTGGAATGGGAGACAATGGTGATGATTAGTCATAATAGATTCGTAGAATGTATTATATTATTATCATTGTTTCCTTTGATTCCTAGAGGAAAATAGAGCTTCAGACACACGCCTCCATTGCGTTTGGTTCTCTGCCAACGTTTTCACCTGGCTCCACGTCCGACTACAGGCTTTCATCCCCTCTTCACATAACCTCCTCCATGTCACCGTTGCACTGACGATCAACTCGCCGCTTTCCGTTCGGGTTCCACTCAAGCAATCGCCTGGCGTGGGATGTCACTCATATGATGGTTTTCTCAGAATATGGCCAACCCACCTCCATTCCTTCCTGCATTTTTGCTGCACAATCGGTTCCTCCTGCCTGTTTCTTTGCTGCCCGCTGTCTGTCGCATTATTTACTCTACCGTAATCAGAAAAATCATTGTAGATATTAGGCATCCAGCCAGCCTTGTCTTACTCCCGGATTCACTTTGAAGGATTCCGTGAGTTCCCTGTTGTGGACTGCTTGGCATGCAGCATTGTCGTACAACTGTTGGATGAGATGTAAACTTGTTGGCTTCACCCCTAGTAGCAAAGTAGCTGCCAAACCACCTCTTGATCAACTCTGTTGTAGGTCTTTTCAAAGTCAGTGGAGTTGAGGTAGAGATGCTTGACTTGTTCCTCCTGAATCCCGCCTGTTCCGGTCGAAATTTTACATGCAAAGTGTATCTGATTCTCTCCAGGATGATGTGGCTTATTATTTTGCTTGGGATGGACATGAACATGATGTCGCACCAGTTCTTGCATTGACTTAAGTCCCCTTTCTTTCGCAGTTTGAATAAGTAGCCTTTTTTCAATCCGCAGGTATCTTGCCCTCTTTCCACACCTTCTCCAACACTGGTGTCATCAAGTCCGCTGTTGTCTCTGGGTTCACTTTCAACGCTTCTGCTAGGATTTTGTCTGGTCCTGCTGCTTTTCCAGTTTTTAGCATCTCTCTGTCTTCAGGATTTTTGTTCTCGTCGAAGGGTTGATGTCCATTGGTGATTCTTCCTCTGCTGTTGATATTATTGGGCGCATTGTAGGTGGCGGTCGATTTAGAAGTCTTTTGAAGTGTTCATCCCAGTGATTGTTTTGCTGCACCTCTTTGGCGATTGACTCTCCATTGTCATCCTTCACTGGCTTAATTTGTGTTGATCTCTTCCCTGATAGAAACCTAGCTGTTCGATAAAGTGTTATGAGGTCTCCTTTGCCTGCAGCACTTTCTGCTTCACCTGCTATAGCTTCGTAATATTATCTTTTGCCTTCTCTGGCAATCTTCTTTACTCTTTCGTTCAGTTTATTGTAGCTTGCATCCAACTCCTGTTTTTGTTGCTCGACGATGCACTGGATAATCTTTTGTTTCACCACCCTTCTCTCTTCTATTAGTCTCCATGTGTCCCTAGTGAACCACTGGTTGTCCTGTGACTTCTTTCTGCCTAAAACTTTCATACAGGTTTGACTCCACACTGCTTTCACGCTGTTCCAGTGTTTTTCAACGCTGGTCTCTACGCTAGTGTTCATTTGTGTTTCCACCTGTTTCCCTATGATTGCAGTAACGATATCCTTTGTATCCTGATCCTTAAGTTTTTGAGTATTGAACTTGTCTTGCGGTCTATCTTCAGCCTTTGTTTCTTTGAGAGTTTTTAATTTCATTTGGAGTGTTTCTTGTACGAGATAGTGGTCTGAGCCAACTTCTGCTCCTCGTCTTACTTTTGTGTCCAGTAAACTGAGTCTTCACTTCTTTGTTTGCAGGGTGGGTTTGCCAGCCTGACGCCTGGGAAGGAGGTAGTTACATGAATATATAGTTTACAGAGGAGCGACTTTGGCTTTCTCCTCTTAGAATCAGGAAAAAAAGAATAAAACAATCAGAACAACGCCAGCAAAAGGAAAAATAATTCACAGCAAGAAGGTCAGCGACCACAGCAACAAGAAAACCCGTAGAAGTAGTATCACTGTCAAATACAGTTTAAAAAAATGATATCGAAACCATAGACTCACTGCCCTGGGTCAACTTGGGTATGTAAATCCAACAATATATACAATTATAGATATTAATTAGTGTTAAACAATCCCAAAATGCCAAACAGTTAGTTATAGGTATTATAAGTCAACAAGATTATATCCACAGGTTCAGTCTTCAAAGTTAAAGTAATTACAATAAATTCCACAACTTCCTGGCCGGAAACACCAGAGAAATGAGAGTTTTATGTATGAAAATTGACAAGTCAGTTCAAGGTTATAAAAGGTGTCAGGTGAGTGAGTTGCTAGTACAAAGTGGTATATATTAGAGAGGAGATAGTAAGACTGCAATGACAGCTTCATAATGAAATAACAAATGTATGAAATGAAATAGGTGGAGGCATATACTGAGAAAAGGGATAATATCACTAATAATAAGTCCGGATAGTATAAATGGAAAATTCAATGGTATTGAGAGAATGTTTGCGTGAAGGTTGTAAACTATGACGAATAACAATAATTGTAATAATATGCAAAGAAAGAAAAAAGAAACAACCCAAAGGGTTATGTGGAAGGAGCACACGTGGTGAGAAGAAGAATCATAAAACGAAATTTGGCCATGGTAGGAACAGCGTCTGGATGTGTTCATTTCGGATACAAAGTTCCGGTTTAGTCGATTTTATTGCAACAGCTTCAGCTATGTGTAGAAGACGTAAGCGAACTGTACGTGATAACGACCTCGGAATTCGGTATATAACAGTGAAAGCTGTGTTGACGTCGATGATATGTCCAGTATGGACCAATTGTGACAGGATCGAGCTTTTTATGCATTTAATTTCACCCTTTGTGAACCAAGTTGTTACATGCTGTCGAACCCGGTGGCGAACCTGCCTAATCGTGCGCCCTATATAACTTGAACCACAAGAACAGTTGAAATGGTAAATGCATGGGGAATTATGTCTGTGGGTTGCCGGATATACTCACGCACACTTTTAATTGACTTTCAGCCTACTTCTGTACATTTCTGGGCAGCAAAGGGAAAATACCACGGAGGATTATTTTATTCTCCAGATCGAACATGATGTTACACTATGTACTTTAGATTACTATTTTACTTGTAGATCCTCAATCGAAAGAAAATATTAAGCGATAAATGGAGCTGAAAACTTTGTGTACTGTGTAAACATTTGTGCAGAATACAACTATTATTATTGTTAGTTAACATCTTTATAGCAGTTTATCCCCATCATTTTATCCTATATGAGATCACTCATAAGTAAATAAACTCAGACTGCATTTGATTTGCATCTGTAACTTGATCGGGTTACCCGATATAGTGTAACAACAGAAGACAAGGGCGAAGCAACAGATCGTTTTATTATGAAAATCAACACGTATTTATACATCTTTCAACTACATTATTATAGACAAGCGCAGTCATCTGATTGGTTGTTTAGGTAGACAAACGCAGGCTTCTGATTGGTTGTTTCGGGATTCCTTGACAAATAGAGTTCTCTCTGCGAATCATATTCTGCCACGTTAACTTTGCTGTGATTGGTTGTTGACTCAGGCTTGTTCCTATTTTCTCACGGCCCATATTAGTGACCTAGACCTTAACGTAGATTAGTGCCAACCAATCGGCTAGCAGCCTGCTCTCACCACACTCGTCCCCCCGTCAAATACGTGCGACTGAAGTCGGCTTGATCTACTTGGTGCAGGCGTCATCGTTGGCTTGTCTCGCTGTATCCATTTCTGGAGCTCGCTGACGTTCACGCGCCTCTCATTGTTCGCCATTGCGACTGTGTCTGCGTAACCCCATCTCGAAGTGACCATATATGGTCCTTCCCACTTTGGAAACTGTTTGCCTGACCCTGTCGAACATTCGTCCATACTTCGGCCGACACCTTCATATGCTGCTTTCGCCCGACCTCCCAGCAGCGTCTCAAGTAGCAGCTCCATCGCTGGCAGATCATGAACGCCACTCAACTGCGCAGGAGCCTTGAAGTCCTGCCCGAAGATCCATATGTCTCCATCAAAAACTGCAGGGTATAGGCTTTTCATTTGTCGGCTGGCAGCGACACCAAATGTAACAACAGAAGACAAGGGCCAGGCAACAGATCGTTTTATTATGAAAATCAACACGTATTTATACATCTTTCAACTACATTATTATAGACAAGCGCAGTCATCTGATTGGTTGTTTAGGTAGACAAACGCAGGCTTCTGATTGGTTGTTTCGGGATTCCTTGACAAATAGAGTTCTCTCTGCGAATCATATTCTGCCACGTTAACTTTGCTGTGATTGGTTGTTGACTCAGGCTTGTTCCTATTTTCTCACGGCCCATATTAGTGACCTAGACCTTAACGTAGATTAGTGCCAACCAATCGGCTAGCAGCCTGCTCTCACCACAATAGGGTTACTACAGAAACACGTTTAGGATAATATCCTGCGACAGAGTTAGTGTCCACACCAAGCACCTAACTTGTTTTCTGTTACTTCGGCCGGACGAAAGAATAAAGCAAGGTCTCGCACGAAGTCGTATTACTTCAAATTTTTACAGTTCCAAAGTGTAGAACAGCAGATAAGAAAAAGAAAAAGAGGAATAGGAGTATAGAAAATAATGGTTAGCAACATGCTAAAGAAGGGAACTTAAATACTTCACTGTCTACTGGACGCTTAAAATCTTACATATAGCGAATAAGAATTGCCCTACACTTTAAACGCTTCGATAAGATAGAATCTGTGTTCTCAGTTACACGTTAGAGATCAAATCATGAGACTTTTGATTTAAAGACTGTCTTCAAACATTTTCAAGACAACTGCAGACCCATCTTACCTTACTTTAGTACACTACAGTCATTATGTTCAAGAAGTGACAGCTGCGAAACTGCACATCAAGTACTCAGGCTTATGCTAGTAGTAATGTGATAAATTCTTCAAGATGGTATCTCATCATTTCTTCTTAGCTTCTTAGTTGAAAAATAGTTAATTAACGCTTTTCAATCATTTGTCTTCGAAAGCATTTACGAAAAACTTGAGTTAAAAATAGAAAATATCAACAATAAGTTGTAAAGTCTTTGTCAAAAGATGTTTTAAAATTCTATGATCAATATATTGCACACAAGATTGATAATCAAAACACTGACCAACTAAAGATAATCTGACTTACTACACACTCTAAACATTTGTCTGCCACATATTTTTCCATTCCCCTGACTGCATAACATTCATCACATTCATAACACTTGTAAACGTTATCCTTCAAACTGTATTCAATATCTAGACTCTTATCAGCATCATGATCAATAAAATAATTTCCGAATGAGGGACTGATGAGAAAGTGGGTTTTTTTCGGTTGTGTATTTAACCATTTATCTTTAACATCTTCAGCAGAACATAAAATAGTGGTAAGAGTGAACACGAGTGTAAAATATACTTGTAAGCAGAACAGTTTGATCTATTTTTAAGCAATATTCGTTTGTATATTAGTCTTTAAGCATGAAAAATCGATAGTTTAAAAAGGGATGTTTGTTATAACAAGATATAGCAAGAGGAAGATGGTGTTTAACAAATCAGATTTTATAGACTTCAATAAACGAAACTGAATTTGGTTTTATGCCACGAAGATATCGCTGACCGTCAGTTTCAATCCAAGTCACTCCACCATCTTGATTCTCAGTTAAACTTTGATAGTTATTGTTTCTTCCACTGGTAAAACTGTGTTTTAAATGGATTTATGAAGTGTTGACCAAATTAAAACAACTAATAATACTAATACTAGGACGAAAAAGCTGTCCAGTACTCCAGGTTTTCCAATGGTCTCTAACTAATGTCAGCTCATGATGGAAATCCTGTAACCAATCAAATCCCTACAAACCAACACTTGAATATCAATGATATGCTCACTAGCGACTGGCCCTATTCAGGTAGGTAGTTACCTGGGGTTCTAGTGAGAGGTCGTGACCAGTAGGGTGCAGCAGGTTGGGTGTGAGGACAGATACTCGCCAAAGACATTGTCTGGGATCGCGCTATGTCGTGAATTGGCAGAAGTTAGAATTCGTGAGTCATTGGATTGGGTACCAGTGGCTTAATGGTCTACGAGCTCGCCATGTAACCAGAAGGTCCTGGGTTCGAATCCCGGTGGGTTTGTACTGCTGAAGGGTCCCAAACTAGGACGGAACAGCTGCCTAGTACTCCCAGGTTTTCCAATGGTTCTCTAACTAAAGTCAGCTCATGATGAAAATCCTGTAACTAATATTAAATCAGAGGGATATACTATCGTTCGCCTTATGATTTAATGACTTTCTACACCCAATTTACCAAATGATTTCATTTTATAGAATTCTTCTTATTTCCATTAATGTTCCCCGGGGGACAGCACTAGTGAAATCCCAATAAACGTTTTCAGAAATATTCTACGTGGAAAAGTTTCATGAATATCATACTCGAATAACATGGAAATAAGCAGCGAGGTATGTCATTACACTAAACTTCTTTGTCAGAATTTTTCAATGAGCTAAACACATATCCAGCTATATCTTCACACTTTCTAACGTATAGTGGTATAGTATTCATAAAATTTAACTAAAAGGCACATACGAAGCTGTCGAGCCAGTAGAAGTAGGTTCGTAAAATCGTAGTCAGTCAAATAATAAACAACCAACCGATCCATAGCAAAGTAAGTAAAAGGAAAATTCAGTCTTATAGTGCGGTCCAACACCATTAATCAACTTTACGTTGCATCATTGTGAAGTCATCCGACAATTTAAACTCACTGTATACTTGGCATAATTTTCCAACTACAGTGACTTTGTATCCTGTAGTTCCTGGGATTACATGTTTAGCGTTCATAATGAAGATAATTTACGTATAGTTATACCAAATAGAATAAATTGTGTGCAGAATAAGTGCTTCATTTTGTCTGTAGCACTGCCCTTCGTCAGGATGGTAGGGGGTATTTGCAGTTAATTTTCCCACTGGAAGATTTACACTATCGAAGAAAATAAAATATCTGAATTTCAAAATATTTTTAAATTTAAGCTCTTCGATTAAGAACAGTAGTTAAAAAACAACTAGTTTAACTTTAAAAACATTGTTTATGTCTGTTTTTGAAAATCAACTACACCCATCAAGCTAGAAGACCACAAACGTCATTTATCTTACATAGTCACCAAGACGTACCAGAGTCGTTAGTATGAAAAAGCCATCGGGTACAATTGATTAGGATAATATCTTATAGGAAGCAGTAGAGTATCATATCAACAACATTTACTCTGTTTTTAACAAACCAGTTTGTTTTTGTATTAAACGATGGGGAACGTGAAAGTTTTCTCAACGAACACCTGCTTAAGTGCTTTCGGTATTTCTCATGGTTATGGCTGACGCATCGTTTAAGGATTATTTAAATGCAAGTACTTGACTAGAGAAAAGTGTGTAACGCTTAAAACCAAACCATCTTAGGAGGCTATATCTTCATTTAAACCATATCATCGAGGATCTTTTTATTGTTAGACATTTATTTGAAGTTTTATGCGTTTCTTGACATCAAAAAAGAACAGAAACTTAGCTATGAAATCGACTATATCGTATACAGATGAAAGTTGGAAATACTACGTCATTGCTTTTCAGTGCACTGACTGAACATTGCACTTTGAAACCCCACACTTTTGGACTCCTGTTAGCATCAGACTGTGGTTCCATATTTGTAAAGGTCACAAACTAGGAAAAAATAGCTATTTTGAAACTTGAGTTCCTATAGTTCCTAGTCTATATTGTTTTGTAAAAACAACATTTTTCGATCAATTTTAATTCTTTTATTCAGTAACTATATCCCGAATGTATCATTTTCAGTTACATTTGGTTTGAAACAGTAGTGAAGTGGCCAGAAGAAAGTCGCAACCGAAGACCTCTAAAGACTAAAATGATGAATAACCAAAAGCAGGCATTTCCTTCGGTAGGTATATTATAGTAAATCGAAGTCATTTATTTCATAATAATTTGGGAAATTATTGCTCGCATCATATTTCACGTAATACTAAATACCTGTTGTGAATTCCGGAGTGCTTGCAAATCATATCGAACTACTCTGGACTAGAAGAAACATATTCTCTGTACAGCCATAATGAGACGATTCACTAGCTCACTTTTGATGCAGCCTTGCGAAGTTATCCCACATCAGGATGTATCATTGGCCATCAGACACCCAGAAAGATGACGACTCTATTTTCCCAAAATAACTTATGACCCAATTACTCATCTATTCTGAATACATAAAACCACTAGTAACTCGGTAAACAGCAGTATTTTTTGGGTGTTTCTAGAAGGTAGATGCCATTTTCAAATGGACTCTGAACACTGGTGTTTAGCGTTAACAACACATGTGTAAAATTTCCTGTCCCTACAATTACTGACTATATGATGCACATAAACTATGTGTTGTTACGAACCAACAAATTTCATCTTCTAGGGTTTTAGGAAAATTACTGGTTGTAGGTATGTGTAGGAAAGATCTGAAGTGTTGTCACTTTTTCGATATTTACACAAGTAACCTGACTTATGGAAGTGTAGTGGTAGGTAATTCGCCTGAATTATTGCTCACAGCATTCATCGCTGAACATTGGATGCTGACCCCCACTGCTTAAGTCACCTTGTTGAGCTGAAGACTTCCGGTCAAGCATACATCCCATTTGGTACGCCATCGTGTCGTCGGGCTCACCAATTTGTTGTGGTGCTCTTTTTGATCAAACTTGCATACACTTACATTCTAGTACTTCTTCGCGTTTATTACTGTGTCCTAACGTTGTGATTCCTCAACATTCACAACGTAAATCAAAAGGCACTTGAGAAGGAGTACGAACGTGTATTAACGTAGTAATCAAAAATTCAAAAGTTGAGCGAGCACAAAAGTATCAATTGTAATACTCAATATTTAGAGTGATAAACAAATCAAGGTCTAATTACATAGTGAAAGTATACTACAAAGATGAGTAATAAAATGGGTCACTACAGTGTCACGTTCGTTCGTTCGTGCAGGATCCCTAGCTAGTTAGGTAATCATCTCGCACTCCGATTTGGTCCCGAAATATAGCTCGTGATTTGACAGTCATTTATGGTGTTTTGCTTTGTCTTTGATCTACGCGAAACGAATACTATAGAAATTGTGGATAATAGATCTTGCGTTAGTATACTTCGTACAATCCATGAACATCAATACCTACGGTCTCTAATGAATATCGCTATAATGATCAGTTAACTTTAACCAAGCGTTTCAAGAAATAATTCATATTTTTACAACAAATTTCTAGCAAAACTGGTTCTGTGTTTCTGCAGAATATATAAAATCTTGAATTCAAGTGTAATGACAAACAATTGCTTTGAAGTGTCTCTTATTCACTAACGCATGACCCAGCTGGGATTGACTTTGAGTACACTGCAGAATGTTTGGGGTGAACTTTCGGGTTCATTGTGGAATGTTTGGGGTGGACTTCGGGTCAGTGTCCTACGTTCTGCAGTGCGCCTGAGGAAAATGCCAGCTGGGGATTCTCAACCTTCACTGTGACTTTCGACTGGATGTCGCATTTACTTAAGGGTGGTGTATAGTGTACTCAAAATCGGTAGGACTTGGGTGGACTTATATATAATAATAATAATAATGTATATTCTCATATAAACTTATAAATTTACATGAAAATGCATGCCATTTTTACAGGCACGATCAAGTATGATATAATATCAAATCGTAGATTGTCTACAAGTTAATAATGTTTCAACAGTTAAATATTTGATATAAATATATATAAATACACTCATTGTCTGAACTAGTCTGTATAGTTATTGAATTGTACAATTGTCCTCCAGGTTGAGCGGGAAAATCGACTTCGTTTCGTTTTCATCCCGTGGTTGTCGGCATACGATAACCAACCAATATTGAGGTAAGTACAACGTTTACAAGGGATTGAAAGCTGTTTTAGAAAAGTAAAAGTGCTGAGGTGAATCATTAAATTGTAATGAAATAGGTAAGTGCAAGTATCATTAATAAATGCATTAATCAAGAAAACTCCCTAGGCTGACAACGTTCATTTGCAATGTATAATGCTACACGTATACCTCGTACTATCATGATGTCCACTTTTGGTTTTAATACATTTATCCTCAGTTGTGCCAGTTGTTTTTGTTTTATACCTTTTTGTGCATTTAGTGCACAACCGTACCCTTCAGAGAGTAGGAATATAATAAGTCATAAAGAGCTGTAAAATGTTAGGTTTAATGGGATATAATGAGGATCAAGTAAAGACGTTATTGGAAAATGAATGAGATAAGACATTGTGAAGTGGTATTTAAAGATTCGACAATGGACAGCAAGTTAGTTTATAAGATGCCCCATAAATCTGTGCAGATCCCGCGTGGTCGCGTCTCAACAATAGGCTGAGCAATATATATATATACCGTAGGAGTCAGATTCTGGCCTTCGTGATGAGCGACCCATACTTCAACTGCACGTAGTTCTGTAGTGTGCCTTCCAACGCACCAAAATAAAACTGCAGCAATCTAATATGAAATACATAGACGTCTAGTAAACCTGTGAGTACTTCAGGTGTTTGTTTGTTTTAACGGTCGTGCATCCGTCATGCTCGGATATCAAAATTTTTTCCCTTTCCAATACAGGAGTGAGAGGTCAGAGCAGTTAGCAATCGAATTTGTAGAATATAAGTTTTACTCCTGTTAGTTTTAATGTTATGAGGGGGGGCTTGTAAGTTTACCTTGCAACGGTAAGTAATTCCCCAAAATTATTGACCACAGGAATCATCAGTGAACATTGGATGCTGACCCTTAGTGTTTAAGTCGACTTGTTCAGCTGAAGGCTGCCGGTCATGCATCCCCGCTATTTGGTACTCCGTCGTGTCACTTTCGTGCACGATAACTAGCTGGCTTAGCTTCCGCTTTAATCTGCAATTTGGTTCCGAAATATAACTTGTAATTTGGACAATCAGTTGTGTAATGTGCTTTGCCAATTCCCAACCATCTACATGTTTCGAATCTCTTCTGAACAACGTCACATTTCGTTGTCACTGATGGTGCATAATAACTGTTTCTCCATGGGAAGATCTTTACTGATAAGCAAGCTCAACTGCAGTTATCCACACCCAGATCGTTTCGTTCTGTCCGATGAAATATGACCTCTTCGAGTATTTCACCCTATTGCTAACCACGATATACCATTATTTTTTCAGCATAATCGTTCCTTGCTGCTTTCTCAATATTCGTAGTTTTTCACAACAGTCAAGGCTTTCGACCATTTCGTCTTCTAGACTACATCGCCGTTTATGGTTAGCGAACTTTACCTGTTGTAAGTCCCAATGTGTCGAATATGGATAGTTGCAGTGGTCGTGGTAATCTATATACACAATCACAGTCACTGCCGCACTACATGCAAGCAATTTTCCATCAATTTTGCGTTCCACAGTCCATGGACGCCATGTGCAAACATGGCTATTATGTTGGTCGGTAACTAAGGCGCTAAATGAAACAGAGCTTTCCGGTTCTGATAAAAAAGTTGTTAATGACTTTGGAACCCCCTCCTTGTTTTTTATTATGTAGGTAACTCCTAAAGCTGTAGCCTTCTGTGATGTGTGCTTATACTCGTACAGAATGGCTAGTTTAACTCTCAGACTTACTAATCCGAGTGTACACGTGAAAACATCAAAGTGTAGCCTGGAACAGAATGCCCTTATAAATATTTATATATCTTTATTTTCATCTTTCAGAGGTGCTGTGGACAGTGACGAATGAGTTTCCGCATTTGCCTGTCACTCTATATTTTCTTCAACATAAATAGCAACCGTTTGATATATCTTTTCTGTGATTACGAGATATCGATTTGTGTGGTAGGTTTGGTGCACGCTGTCTTGGTTGATTTCCACTACTGGTTCTGAAGTGCAAGCAAATTTGACTCCCTTTTCTCGTATGTTTCGGAAGATATTTGATTCCTCTTATCGATAATAAATTTATAGCTGTCATTTAAGATGTACGTGCTCCCGAAGATAGGACAGTAGTACAAAGGTACATGAGAGCAAACTATCTTTATCTAGTAAAATAATACGCGCTTACCTTGCCTTTTTAGATTACACTGTACTAGTCGCTTCAGTGTGTGCAACATTACCAGGAATATAAATTCAGTAAGTTTTGACTGCACAAAACAGAACTCAACCTATTTATTACAAACCCATGACTTACACAACCATCATCACAACCGACCTAATTATATTGCATTACTAACAAACTCATGTTGTGAAATTCACTTTGTTTCTCGTCAAAGAATTGATGCTGAGAACCCCTTGTTCTCCACCGGAAAATCTGAACTAGTTGCACTATATTACGAAATCGTCTACCTAAATAGATCCTTTAAAAAATTGTAGGTTTAATATTCCTTGTTCATTGGTGGGCGCTATTTGAAGCCTTGGTATTAAGTAGGGCCGGATCATACATGAAACAAATCCGGTTAAATGACTAGGGAGCAAGTCTGGCTGGATACTTGACCATATAACAGCCTCCAACTTTGATTATTGTTCAGGCGAACAAGTTATCCAGCTCAAAGTTAATCTAACAAAGTTACTAACAAGCTCTAGATATCGAAGTTTACAGTCCTGAAAAACAGAGTCAGTTCTCTATTATGGAGGATTTTAACCACATGATAGTAGATAGATTTAGTATGCGTGTAAACAAAAGCTTCACATTTAGATAGGCCATAATAATAATTTGTATTTCGTATAAACGGGTAAGTTTACATGAAATGTATGCCGATCAGTTACACCATAAATTACAATCCCGAAGTATCATAAATTAATACTTTTTTCAAAAGTTTAAATTGTTCAACTATTGTACAAGTAATCAGAACAGGTTCTTATAAATGTTAGATTGTAAACACTTTACTAAGGTCACCATCAAAGTTGAGCAACAATCCAAACGTAGTTCTGTTTCCTGCCCAATCAGCAAACGGCATATATTCGGGCAAGTTCTTTGCCACCACGTGATTGAACGCTATTTCAGGAAGAGAAGAACGTCCTGGGAACCTACAAAATGGTATCAAATACAACTATGGATAATACATCATTGAAAGTACGCTTACAAGATACATACAAGAAGGAGGTGGAGACTCCTTGAAATGATAGTACACATTTGCAATGTTTTATGCTAACCATATTGGTCTAAACAGCAACAGCAACAACAGACAACAGTCAACATAAATGGGAGAAACCTAAAAGAAACAACCTCCCTCACCTACCTACCTGGGAAGCATCGTTCCAACTACAGGCCGACAGAACTGACAAGGATATCAAAGCCAGAATCGGAGAAGCAAGACAAGCTTTCACTACTCTTAAGTCTGTTTGGAAGTCAACAGCCCCCACAATCAAAAATAAGATCCAGATTTTCAACTCCAATGTAAAGTCAGTGCTACTATACGGATAAGAGACTTGGCCAGCGCAACTCAAACAAACTTCAGACCTTCATTAATAGTTGTCTTCGCTCAATACTCAAGAGCAGATGGCCAGCCAGAAAAGATCAGAAACGAGGATCTCTTGCAATGAGCGAACCAAACCAGCAGGAACCGATTGTGAAACAAATAGGTAGGAAGAAATGGAGATGGATTGGCTGGCCATACGCTGAGGAATCCATCAAGTGACATCACTAGACAAGCCCTCGAGTGGAACCCGGAAGGAAAGCGGGTGGCGAGTTGGTCGTCAGTGCAAGGGTGACTTGGAGGAGGTCATGTGAAGAGGATATGAAAGCATGTGGAGAGACTTGGAGCGGGGTGAAAAGTTAGCAGAAAACAGAAGGCAATGGAGATGCACAGCCGAAGCCCTATGTTCCTCTAGGAATTAAAGGATATAATAATAATTATATTGGTCCAAGCATAGAAACTACGAGGTTTTCGATGAAAGTATAGCTTAGTTCAAAAATTGATAATCCTGTTGTTATTTCACCAAAGCAGCCAGAATCAAACAAGCAACAAATATCAACAAAGAGTAAGCTTTAGCTTCAAAAAAGGTTTAGGTAGTTAGATAAAATAGAGTGTAATAGTGCGTCAATAAAAGGATTATCGTGAGGTAAATAAATGATGTTTCAGCGAGAACTTAATTCAAATATCTAGAAGATTGGAACCCGTAGGATAAGTTGATCTGTTAGATGTCTGGCGAATTTCTGTAGGGCCCATGGGGTAGCATCTGGACAAGAAGCTGAACAGGCTTGCAGGTGTTAGCGGTAAGAAGCATTTTTGCAATTTAGATCTCTACAACCCCTATTTTTCTCTATTTGCCAGGGATCTAGACCCATGTTTAGTTCTCGAGTTGTCAAAAAATGCATGTTGCTGCCCTACAGATCGGAGCGATTCACATTTGTGACCACTGCCATATCCGCTGATCAGCATGCGACACTCTCCTTCCTTTTTGCTGTTAAGCTCTGAGATTTCTTTTGGCAATGACTGTAGTTGCAGCATCGCATTGCCCTAAGCCCATCCGAATCATGCAGTATGCTGCACATTAATAGATTTCATGACATTGTATCCCATTAAGTCAACAGATACATCGATACCTGAGGACCTTCTTAGCAGTATCACCTTTATACATGCATACACGTGCAAACAGGTTATTACAAACCACTAGGAAATTATAAATGTAGAAATTGTGGAAGTATTTTGTATTACAAGTATCTGCCATCAGAGGAACTTCCTGACGTAGTAACACAGACCTTCACTTTTGGACTTATTCAGTGGGACACATATGGAGAAGCAAAGAATCAGTGGCTACTCTGTACGGTTAAAGTAACTCAACGATTAGAGGTGTAAAACTTATTACTCCACAAAATAAAGCCTGAAATCACACAATGCTTCGATCGCAAGCTACCACGTGTCATAAAAGAGTATAGCTTATGGACGGCGGGTATCACGACACTCGCTAGGGTCAGGGTATCAAGTCATCAAAACTGAACTGTTTTCCCAGTAAACCTCTTTTGGTCGAAATTGTCTGAAATAAAATTCTTCCTGAAGATATAAGCCTGATAGACAGTCAGCGTATGGACTGGAACACTCTTTTACTGTGAGTGCGTTACAGTATAATTGGCTATTCTGGACAGAAACGCTCGTCTGATGTATCATACGAAACAAAACTCAGAAATATATGGAGTGCGACGACATAAAACTACTTGCCCTTATGAAGTGTTTAGGAACCTTCTACGTGACTTAATACAGCATTCTGCATAAATGTTGTCTCCTACATCCAAAAATGGATTTCTATTCAACGTCAATTGTTAAAGACTCGTATCAGTACTCCTATGAAAAATGGTCATTTGAAATATTGTAACAGCAGAAAGCAAGACACGGAAGCAAAGGTATATTCTCCATTGATCATACCGCTATATATGTGTATATATACAATTTATACTTTTTAACCAATCACTGAGCGTGTGATTCAGGCTTACACTAAACGACATAAAATAGAATGTCAGGTTTAATAGAAAACTGTCTCAGCGTAAGTGCAAGTTTAATGTAAGAATCAGATGGTGTTGAATTTGTGATGTATTCCATTCTCAACAGACTTCTTGGACTCACGCGAAAGTGAGTTTCAAAGCTTCATGAGACTTCATTCCAACCTATTTTTGAGGCAGAGAAGAATAACGAGGGTGACGGTGGGTAATATTATTCCCTTAGTTTCCGAGTGAAGCACTGCACTTCAACGGTGCATTTCCACCTCCTCCTGTTCCATTCGATTGTGACTATTTATTTCTTCCATTTATAAAAGGCATTAACTGAAGTATATGTTTTTCTATATCTTTCCAGTGCATTGAATTTTCTGCAGCGATTAGGCTGATTTTGCAGAGTTGTTATTATCACTCTAAATCTACTCCCTTCTTCAGCTTTCAGGAAAAGCTGGTAAACTAGTAAATTAGGCTGGGCCATGGCTAGGGAATAAGCAACTTAATCGGTGCCTTGAGGTTTTCGAAAGGTGTAAGCCATAAAGACCAGGGGCTGGACTTATCCGGCATGTTGGTTAAATTTCGCTCGGTAAATTTTTTTGTCAATAATTTTCAATAAAATTTTCGCATATGTTTTCTGAATCGATAGGAATTCTCTTTTCCTGGCTAGTTATGTTGGTGTCCGCGCCATGTAATCTAACTGCGATACACTCTAAGCGTATGGGTTGTAACGATTAGTTTTTCATGCTGAATGGGTTAAAACATCGGTATAATGAAAAAGATGGGGTAGTTGGAGAGTAGTGTCGTCTACACAAATAGTTTACTTCTTGTAGAAGCTGCAGCTTTCGACGTAATATCATTTAATGAAGACCACGTTTAAATGTGGCTATTTTCGTGTGAAAAACAGTACTATTTGACAAAAGAATGCTATCAATACATGGGAATCACCTACAAATACCAACAGAACCCCCTGTGGAAACAGAAGTTATGATGTAGATGTGTCTTTCACCGTATATATGTTTGGACAGGAATAATAGTAAGTTGAAAGGTTATCTCTAAGTGGATTTAATATATATTTACACTGATTGGCGCAGTATAATATGGGCTATGTGATTTCAATGTATAAAAGATACCTTTATTAATATTGTGCCATTGTGTGCTTAGCTGCTGGTAGGCTAACAAACGTAAGTGGTTCTCGTGATTGTTGCAAGTGCAGTGCATTTGAGAAGGCAATAACTCGTTTAATTCTTCTCACTGATTCACTTAGTGCAATTCAGTGTATAGTAATAATATACACATGCTTTGTCTTAAATACGAGAATAAAATCTAGTTAGCTCTATTATTATTAATCTGTAGAAGGTTTACCGTCTGGCACTGTAAACTTAATACTGCAATGTTTTTGATCACCAATAGTGGAGATGGATTTATTCTGAAATTTCCATTTACCTGAAACAGTACAGATGCAGTATCACGACTAAATGTCTACGTTGCATTATATTTCACTGTTATCCTTATCAACACAACAGGCATCTGTATCTTACAATATTTTACGTGCTTCTGTGTTGTTAACACCGTGCGTAGTTCCTTAGAGTTGAAGCATGTGTAGATGCAGTTGAAGATTGAACGATCAATTCATGGTTGTTTGCTCAAAACCAACTTCCCCAATTTTCGCGGAGGCATCAATACGACAGTCATCGTCTCATCGGTCGCTGTTCAGAAAGAAGTCAGCAATAAACCGTCAGAAGTAATATTGTGATTTATTATTGTAATATTTGTTCACAGACCTTAGTGGAAACATTTTTATATGTTGGTGTTACAATAAAGAATTCTCGAGTGGCAAATCGGTGTTTTGGTTTTTGCGTCCGTTATTACTAAGCGTTTCTGAAAAACTTCAAGGAACAGCGTGAGCCCGAGCGTAGCAAGAGCTGGGCATTAACGGTTTACGAGACGTGACTGACAGTTTCTGACGGTAGAAACAGATTCTGGCGGATTCAAACAGTTGGTGAAAGTTTGGATAGTCACCGTTCATCTTTCCTGGTGCCGGTCAAGTCCTCTTTGAACAAGCAATATCTGGAACGTTTTTGGAATTGGGTCAAGTTCAACAATGCCTGGGTCAAAGAAGGGACAGAGCGTCTTGGATGCAAACAGGAAAGTAAGTCATGGTGACTTGTCTGTTAATTGTAACGATGTGTCTGATGTTAAGCATGACATGGTTGATGTTACTGTTTCGCCGTTCAGGGATAATAGGAACATCAAACTCCCTAAATTTGAACCACGGTGTTTCGATGGAAACCCGGCTGATTATTTACAATTTGTAAAGGAGTTTGAGATCATGTTGAGTAGTTTTCTATTAAGTGATGAATTGAAATTGATGTATTTGATGAGGTATTGCACTGGAGATGCTTCAAGAGCTATACAGTGCTGTAAGCTCATGCCCCCTAATGAGGGATACGCTGAGGCTATGAGCATATTACGTCAAAGGTTTGGAAGACCTTCAATGATTGTAAGGAACGTATACGAAGCTGTCAAAGGTAACGGCAGTCAACTTCAAGATGACTCCAAGGCACTTACTGAGTTTTTAGATAATCTTATGACTTATAAGAATACCTTGATTTCGATGAATTGCATGAGTGACCTCAACTCGAGTTTTATACTAGAAGTAATAGCAAGACGCCTACCTACTCGACTGCAAAGGAAGTGGGTGAAGATAAGCTCCCGTATGGAGGATGAGGGTATCGAGCCAAAATTTGATGATATCCTGAAACTAGTAAAAGATAGTGTCAATCAATCTATGAGCAAGTTTGCCAGTATATTGAATCTCACCCCTAGAATAGAGCAGTCTGAGGGTAAAATGCAATCATTGATGACGAATAGGCCTCAGAGAGGTGGATATCGAGAAGGCTCCATGATGTCTAGTAATGCATATAGACCTAGTGAGTGTAACAGGTTTCGTAGTACATCCTCAACAGATAAGTTACAAGATGCAAGACAAACACGGTTGTGTTTTACACGTTTGCAAGAGGTGCATACAGAGGTGAACTGTGAACCAGTGAGCAAGTTCAGTGATAAGCTAAATGTAAACTCCAGGCCTGACTCCGAATTGTGTGACGATAACGGTGCGGTCAAGAAGTCTGTAGTTGCAACTGGTAAGCCATTGTTGAATAGAGTGTCACAGAATAGAGTTACTGTTTCAGAGTGCAGTTCTGACTCCACAAGTTTACAAGGTATTACTAGTCAGAGTGAAGTTATAAAACCTTTTAGGATTTGTGAGGAGGAACCAAAATTGTCTACTTCTGTTATTAAAGAGTTTGAAAATGATGAAGTTGACGGTAAAGTGAATATTCGTGATAATGATCATGATACTTCACAGTTGTCTTTGGTTGATCATGATGAGATGAGGGATATGCCTACTACTGCTAAGTTGAACAAAGGTTCTGTACAACTTGAACGTGAAGTAGAAATAAATGCAGATGCAGTTGCAGAAGGCATGCATACTTGTGAGACCGTCAGTGTGATTGATCAGCATGTAGCCCACCTATCATCAGATGCTAGTGCTAAACCTGAGCTGATAGTAAAAGACAGCAGTGGTGGTGGTCTTGCAGGTAGACAAATTTCTGAAAGCCGAGCAACAACAGCTTTTGATCCACCGCTAACTTCATCAACTGATATCAATCAGTCGTCGTTGGTGTTGTCATCCACAATGAAAAAGACGCCCATCAACTCAAGTATCTTGTGCAATGACTATGATAGTATTGGTGCATTTGAAAAGACGAAAGATATTGGTCAGTTTAGAGAGGATAAGCCAAGTGTAAACGAGAGAGTAATTGTTAAATTGACTTGCATGAATAAAGGCATTTCTAGTTTCAAGTTACTATTTGAATGTTATTATCTTTGGTGTAAATTACTCTGTTTCTACGCTTGGTTGACCAGATACGTCGTGTGTTTGTTCGTCATCTATATTCTACGATACAATGACATGAGCGTGTTACCGTTCAGATTTGAGGATATAGCTGATAGAAGGAAGTCAGCAAATGAACTCTGCGACGATTTTCCAACCTAGGGCGTCAACCTGAGAAGGGTTGTAGGCGTACTGCTGTAAGTCCTACAATTCTTCAAAGGGTAGCGCATCAATGAGCAGTCCAATGTGCTTGGTGTGTGATTTTGTACATATGTTCATATTGTATATACTGAATTGATATCATCTGTCATCTAGCTGTTGGTAATTCTGTTTGTGTCCGGACGACTTCCACTTGGATCATCAACCTGAGAAGGAATGTAGGCGTACTGCTGTAAGTCCTACAGTTCTTCAAGGGTAGTTTGTCGTGCCAGAATCCACAACATTTGATGTGTTGATTGTACATATGTTTGTGTTAAATAATTGTGTGAGTTCCAATTATTGTAATTGTTGGTTAATCTTGTTTGTGTCCGGACATTCCACAACTTACAATCGTCAACGTGAGAAGGGTTGTAGGCGTACTGGTGTAAGTCCTGCGATTCTTCAAAGGAATTCCATCAAGACATGATCGCGAGTTTGTGTGTACTGTTTGTATATACGTGTGGTGTGTCATATCAATTGGTGTTTTTTGGATTCATTGTGTTTACTCGTTGTTTTCGTACCTTGTTTTTATTGCGTAATTTTGTTAAAATTTTCGTCGTGATTACTTCTGAAGTTGTTTCGAGTCTTCTACATCCGTGAATGAATTGATTGATGTTAGAGACAGCAGATGGGTCGTATACGCCGGGGAGGCTAGGCTATTGCTGAGAATGAAATGCACACGGAGATAATTGTTAGCTGCGGTCCCACACGCCGGGGAGAAAGAGTGTAAACGACTGAGGCTCGCATACGTCACCGTTACTAGAACTGAGGCAGAATGAGTGACAAGCGATTGCAGTGGTAATTGGTAGTGAGTAGATAAGAGGATGTGCGTAGAGTATCATGAGTTGGTGCTATGGTCACGTTGCATTCTGCAAGAGTCATTCTAGCAAGTGGCGATTGTGTTGCAAGATGTCAAGAGGATGCCTTTAACTGGAAGGCGCAGGTCGTCATTGATGTGTGAGATTGTGCTGTGAGTATGCTTGTGGTGTGTTGGCTTTTCTGTTTGTTTTCCATTTCAGCTCTGTCCGTGTGACCCAGGTTCTCGCAATGGCATCCAAGTCAACGTGTATTGGTCGTGAAGAAAAAAGGGTTGGATCCCTTTTTTGCCGGGGAGTGTCAATGCAGTTGAAGATTGAACGATCAATTCATGGTTGTTTGCTCAAAACCAACTTCCCCAATTTTCGCGGAGGCATCAATACGACAGTCATCGTCTCATCGGTCGCTGTTCAGAAAGAAGTCAGCAGACAACCGTCAGAAGTAATATTGTGATTTATTATTGTAATATTTGTTCACAGACCTTAGTGGAAACATTTTTATATGTTGGTGTTACAATAAAGAATTCTCGAGTGGCAAATCAGTGTCTTGGTTTTTGCGTCCGTTATTACTAAGCGTTTCTGAAAAACTGCAAGGAACAGCGTGGGCCCGAGCGTAGCAAGAGCTGGGCATTAACGGTTTACGAGACGTGACTGACAGCATGTTCAGCTTATATTTGATGACTACACATTCTCAAATTTGAGAATGTAATTTCTGTAGGACTGAGAAAACTATGCTCGCTAGACATTACTGAGATTGGGGATCAATTTCAAGGCTACACATTTGCACTACTTCATTTATCGTAGAAGTATTCAGTATGAAATTAATGAGAGAATGACGTCTCAATAGTATGGATGTTTCAGAGTTTATCTTGAAATTTGCGTGTAATCCTCTAATGCTGGACAACTTATAAGGTCTATTTATGCATACGGCGTCAATATAAAGACCAGCTGTGGACTACAAATACTTTTAATTGTATGAGAACTTTACTTAGTATTAATATAATCGGTGTATAATAATATATAAAATTATCTTTCATAAATCCGTGTTTTGCTTCATATTTTAGGTATATGGAGGTTGTGGAATGTGAAATCAGTGAAAATGTCAATCTGTCAAACTAACGCTAATACCCTTTATCAAAATTTTCTTCTGTAAATTAAGAAAATGTTTAATATACTCATCATGTCTATTTCTTTTGAACTTCTTCAGCGCGTTGCTATACTATGAGCTTTTGTAATACGTGAATTCGGTTTATAGCATGCTAAGCCTAGTTAGTCAAATGGAGATTCACCATAGTATGAGACTTACTTTAATCATTCATAGGATTTCGCGTCTGTTTCTACACAATAGCACATTGTAAAAATAAGCAGTATTTAGCAAGTTGAATAATAATTCCGCAATGTTCGTTACGCTAAAGTCGCCTTATTTAGCCAATTGCAAGTCCGTATACTGCTAAACGCCAATTATGTAGCACAAGTAAATGTAGGAAATTAGGGTTGATATCTACTTCATTAATCAGTTAATATGCAGTGGCATCCTCAAATAGACTGTCTACTTGGCGACGAGCTAAGAAACAATTTTTGTTTATTTCTGATATGCTGTTAAATCATGTGATGTTATCTAATATCCATCATTTCTATGATCAACAACTGCAGTGTTTGAATATCTGATTTGTTAAGTATGCCGATGATCTAACTATTTCAGTGTCTGTCAACTCCCAGCTAAACAGTGCTAAAATGAACAGCTTTCTATCAGGAATTAGCGAATGGTCTTCGTCTAACGGCCTCAAACTAAATCCTCCCAAATCTCAGGCAGTTAATCTCAGTTTTAGATGTAAAAGAAACTTAAATGGAGCTGTTAATTCCCATTACCGTTGTATAATTTATGAGTGATATAGAAATCAAGTCCGACGTTAAGTATCTTGGATTAATTCTTTCTTCTGGCCAATCCTGGCCTTCCCATGTCTAAGCGATTTCTAAAGTAATATTTTGTCTGAAGTTAAGGCATTCAGGCATAACTCATCCCCTCCTCTTACAGCTTGTCCGTCCGTGCATCTTACCTATACTTGACCTGTTTTTCTTGCTTTAATCATGATACAACCGTGTTTCGCAGAACTCATCACACAGCTTATCAGCCTTAAATGTATACCACATGCAGGTATAATGCTTATGAGCTAGGTATGCAAATCAAAGTAAACGTTTGTACGGTGCATTCATTATTTATAAGACTAACTAG
This sequence comes from Trichobilharzia regenti, assembly GCA_944472135.2. Taxonomy (NCBI): domain Eukaryota; kingdom Metazoa; phylum Platyhelminthes; class Trematoda; order Strigeidida; family Schistosomatidae; genus Trichobilharzia; species Trichobilharzia regenti. The sequence goes on along the minus strand of OX235270.1, from coordinate 73,021,821 downwards.
TATGTGAGAGCTACGATTTGACCAGTTATACAACGTTTAATGTATTTGGACACAATTAACCTACGCTGCTTACTTCTATGACCAAATACCTAAAGCTACGTAGTTATCTTAAAGTGCTTTCCGCTGAAGGTAATCACCCTTAGCTACTACCTTACCGAGCAACTTAACGTTATCTTTGAATTTCAAAGTAAAAGCGGACCTACTGGGGACCTACTTGGTAAAAAAATCGTCTCCTAGTAGAAAAAATGAATATACCCTAATCTTCACGAAAGCGTTTAGAGGTATTCATCCTGTCACCTCAAATGACTCACTATTTGCAGTCACTTAAAAAGTAAGAATAAATTTATCGAAGACCGTATGTCAATGTAGTTGAAGATTGAACGATCAATTCATGGTTGTTTGCTCAAAACCAACTTCCCCAATTTTCGCGGAGGCATCAATACGACAGTCATCGTCTCATCGGTCGCTGTTCAGAAAGAAGTCAGGAGACAACCGTCAGAAGTAATATTGTGATTTATTATTGTAATATTTGTTCACAGACCTTAGTGGAAACATTTTTATATGTTGGTGTTACAATAAAGAATTCTCGAGTGGCAAATCAGTGTCTTGGTTTTTGCGTCCGTTATTACTAAGCGTTTCTGAAAAACTGCAAGGAACAGCGTGGGCCCGAGCGTAGCAAGAGCTGGGCATTAACGGTTTACGAGACGTGACTGACAGCATGTTCAGCTTATATTTGATGACTACACATTCTCAAATTTGAGAATGTAATTTCTGTAGGACTGAGAAAACTATGCTCGCTAGACATTACTGAGATTGGGGATCAATTTCAAGGCTACACATTTGCACTACTTCATTTATCGTAGAAGTATTCAGTATGAAATTAATGAGAGAATGACGTCTCAATAGTATGGATGTTTCAGAGTTTATCTTGAAATTTGCGTGTAATCCTCTAATGCTGGACAACTTATAAGGTCTATTTATGCATACGGCGTCAATATAAAGACCAGCTGTGGACTACAAATACTTTTAATTGTATGAGAACTTTACTTAGTATTAATATAATCGGTGTATAATAATATATAAAATTATCTTTCATAAATCCGTGTTTTGCTTCATATTTTAGGTATATGGAGGTTGTGGAATGTGAAATCAGTGAAAATGTCAATCTGTCAAACTAACGCTAATACCCTTTATCAAAATTTTCTTCTGTAAATTAAGAAAATGTTTAATATACTCATCATGTCTATTTCTTTTGAACTTCTTCAGCGCGTTGCTATACTATGAGCTTTTGTAATACGTGAATTCGGTTTATAGCATGCTAAGCCTAGTTAGTCAAATGGAGATTCACCATAGTATGAGACTTACTTTAATCATTCATAGGATTTCGCGTCTGTTTCTACACAATAGCACATTGTAAAAAATAAGCAGTATTTAGCAAGTTGAATAATAATTCCGCAATGTTCGTTACGCTAAAGTCGCCTTATTTAGCCAATTGCAAGTCCGTATACTGCTAAACGCCAATTATGTAGCACAAGTAAATGTAGGAAATTAGGGTTGATATCTACTTCATTAATCAGTTAATATGCAGTGGCATCCTCAAATAGACTGTCTACTTGGCGACGAGCTAAGAAACAATTTTTGTTTATTTCTGATATGCTGTTAAATCATGTGATGTTATCTAATATCCATCATTTCTATGATCAACAACTGCAGTGTTTGAATATCTGATTTGTTAAGTATGCCGATGATCTAACTATTTCAGTGTCTGTCAACTCCCAGCTAAACAGTGCTAAAATGAACAGCTTTCTATCAGGAATTAGCGAATGGTCTTCGTCTAACGGCCTCAAACTAAATCCTCCCAAATCTCAGGCAGTTAATCTCAGTTTTAGATGTAAAAGAAACTTAAATGGAGCTGTTAATTCCCATTACCGTTGTATAATTTATGAGTGATATAGAAATCAAGTCCGACGTTAAGTATCTTGGATTAATTCTTTCTTCTGGCCAATCCTGGCCTTCCCATGTCTAAGCGATTTCTAAAGTAATATTTTGTCTGAAGTTAAGGCATTCAGGCATAACTCATCCCCTCCTCTTACAGCTTGTCCGTCCGTGCATCTTACCTATACTTGACCTGTTTTTCTTGCTTTAATCATGATACAACCGTGTTTCGCAGAACTCATCACACAGCTTATCAGCCTTAAATGTATACCACATGCAGGTATAATGCTTATGAGCTAGGTATGCAAATCAAAGTAAACGTTTGTACGGTGCATTCATTATTTATAAGACTAACTAGTATGTGAGAGCTACGATTTGACCAGTTATACAACGTTTAATGTATTTGGACACAATTAACCTACGCTGCTTACTTCTATGACCAAATACCTAAAGCTACGTAGTTATCTTAAAGTGCTTTCCGCTGAAGGTAATCACCCTTAGCTACTACCTTACCGAGCAACTTAACGTTATCTTTGAATTTCAAAGTAAAAGCGGACCTACTGGGGACCTACTTGGTAAAAAAATCGTCTCCTAGTAGAAAAAATGAATATACCCTAATCTTCACGAAAGCGTTTAGAGGTATTCATCCTGTCACCTCAAATGACTCACTATTTGCAGTCACTTAAAAAGTAAGAATAAATTTATCGAAGACCGTATGTCAATGTAGTTGAAGATTGAACGATCAATTCATGGTTGTTTGCTCAAAACCAACTTCCCCAATTTTCGCGGAGGCATCAATACGACAGTCATCGTCTCATCGGTCGCTGTTCAGAAAGAAGTCAGGAGACAACCGTCAGAAGTAATATTGTGATTTATTATTGTAATATTTGTTCACAGACCTTAGTGGAAACATTTTTATATGTTGGTGTTACAATAAAGAATTCTCGAGTGGCAAATCAGTGTCTTGGTTTTTGCGTCCGTTATTACCAAGCGTTTCTGAAAAACTGCAAGGAACAGCGTGGGCCCGAGCGTAGCAAGAGCTGGGCATTAACGGTTTACGAGACGTGACTGACAGCATGTTCAGCTTATATTTGATGACTACACATTCTCAAATTTGAGAATGTAATTTCTGTAGGACTGAGAAAACTATGCTCGCTAGACATTACTGAGATTGGGGATCAATTTCAAGGCTACACATTTGCACTACTTCATTTATCGTAGAAGTATTCAGTATGAAATTAATGAGAGAATGACGTCTCAATAGTATGGATGTTTCAGAGTTTATCTTGAAATTTGCGTGTAATCCTCTAATGCTGGACAACTTATAAGGTCTATTTATGCATACGGCGTCAATATAAAGACCAGCTGTGGACTACAAATACTTTTAATTGTATGAGAACTTTACTTAGTATTAATATAATCGGTGTATAATAATATATAAAATTATCTTTCATAAATCCGTGTTTTGCTTCATATTTTAGGTATATGGAGGTTGTGGAATGTGAAATCAGTGAAAATGTCAATCTGTCAAACTAACGCTAATACCCTTCATCAAAATTTTCTTCTGTAAATTAAGAAAATGTTTAATATACTCATCATGTCTATTTCTTTTGAACTTCTTCAGCGCGTTGCTATACTATGAGCTTTTGTAATACGTGAATTCGGTTTATAGCATGCTAAGCCTAGTTAGTCAAATGGAGATTCACCATAGTATGAGACTTACTTTAATCATTCATAGGATTTCGCGTCTGTTTCTACACAATAGCACATTGTAAAAACTAAGCAGTATTTAGCAAGTTGAATAATAATTCCGCAATGTTCGTTACGCTAAAGTCGCCTTATTTAGCCAATTGCAAGTCCGTATACTGCTAAACGCCAATTATGTAGCACAAGTAAATGTAGGAAATTAGGGTTGATATCTACTTCATTAATCAGTTAATATGCAGTGGCATCCTCAAATAGACTGTCTACTTGGCGACGAGCTAAGAAACAATTTTTGTTTATTTCTGATATGCTGTTAAATCATGTGATGTTATCTAATATCCATCATTTCTATGATCAACAACTGCAGTGTTTGAATATCTGATTTGTTAAGTATGCCGATGATCTAACTATTTCAGTGTCTGTCAACTCCCAGCTAAACAGTGCTAAAATGAACAGCTTTCTATCAGGAATTAGCGAATGGTCTTCGTCTAACGGCCTCAAACTAAATCCTCCCAAATCTCAGGCAGTTAATCTCAGTTTTAGATGTAAAAGAAACTTAAATGGAGCTGTTAATTCCCATTACCGTTGTATAATTTATGAGTGATATAGAAATCAAGTCCGACGTTAAGTATCTTGGATTAATTCTTTCTTCTGGCCAATCCTGGCCTTCCCATGTCTAAGCGATTTCTAAAGTAATATTTTGTCTGAAGTTAAGGCATTCAGGCATAACTCATCCCCTCCTCTTACAGCTTGTCCGTCCGTGCATCTTACCTATACTTGACCTGTTTTTCTTGCTTTAATCATGATACAACCGTGTTTCGCAGAACTCATCACACAGCTTATCAGCCTTAAATGTATACCACATGCAGGTATAATGCTTATGAGCTAGGTATGCAAATCAAAGTAAACGTTTGTACGGTGCATTCATTATTTATAAGACTAACTAGTATGTGAGAGCTACGATTTGACCAGTTATACAACGTTTAATGTATTTGGACACAATTAACCTACGCTGCTTACTTCTATGACCAAATACCTAAAGCTACGTAGTTATCTTAAAGTGCTTTCCGCTGAAGGTAATCACCCTTAGCTACTACCTTACCGAGCAACTTAACGTTATCTTTGAATTTCAAAGTAAAAGCGGACCTACTGGGGACCTACTTGGTAAAAAAATCGTCTCCTAGTAGAAAAAATGAATATACCCTAATCTTCACGAAAGCGTTTAGAGGTATTCATCCTGTCACCTCAAATGACTCACTATTTGCAGTCACTTAAAAAGTAAGAATAAATTTATCGAAGACCGTATGTCAATGTAGTTGAAGATTGAACGATCAATTCATGGTTGTTTGCTCAAAACCAACTTCCCCAATTTTCGCGGAGGCATCAATACGACAGTCATCGTCTCATCGGTCGCTGTTCAGAAAGAAGTCAGAAAACCGTCAGAAGTAATATTGTGATTTATTATTGTAATATTTGTTCACAGACCTTAGTGAAACATTTTTATATGTTGGTGTTACAATAAAGAATTCTCGAGTGGCAAATCAGTGTTTTGGTTTTTGCGTCCGTTATTACTAAGCGTTTCTGAGAAACTTCAAGCGACAGCGTTATTCCCAGCGTAGCAAGAGCTGGGCATTGATGGTTTACGAGACGTGACTGACACGGAATGGTTATGACTTCTAGATATCATAATGTACCATTAGGGAAAACCTCTCTCCATAGGGTTATAACAGTTACAAGAGCGATATTAATCTGTAACACGACGAATACGATTCTTAATCACAGGAAATTCTACTTTGATACCTAATCTTCTAATAGCATTAACAGATATTTCACCAAGAAAAAGAAAACCAATGGTTTCAGGAAAATTTATTTAGTTTTCTTAAAGACCATGGGCATCCGTATTTATAGCCACGGAGAAATCACAAACATCCACAAAATGGGAGTTTCATTATATGAAATGAAACAAGCAATCTGTATTCAGCCAATATTTTCACCTTGAATAATAATCAGCTCCTCAGCTTGTTGTAGACCACAACCCGAATGTTATTCTCGCTAATTAAAGTCTTACCTTTAACTGGGATAGTTCGAACACTCACCAGACCATCATGTTATCCGCTTTTGAAGTGGTTTTGCAACACATTGAATGGCCGTTAACAATGGCTTTGCTACAGGCGGTCTTAGTTCATGTATTTGGATCTAGTAGATTGGGCATTAATAAGGATAGGTAACACTTACCATTCAGGGGTTTCTCATTGCTTTTAAGTTTCCTTCAGTTCCAAAACTACATACAGGCACAACAGATTCTTACTTCTCATGTGACTTAACTTTGTTTGATATGTTCTCCGACAATATATCTGATCCTTTAACTGATAATACATACTGATGGTATACTCAGCTTCTCGAAAAGCTTCAAAGCTTTTTCAACTTCAAACCGCGTTCTGGAATCTGCAGGCTTAATATGCTTTTCGTAAACCTTGCCAATATCAAACCTGATCGTATTCTCCGCACCAGATTGACTCGCAGATTGCTGCAAGCTGTAAACATGCATGTGAAAGACATTGCTTTTTCCAGAATTCTACATACCAATTAATCAGCTGAGCAAGAAACAATAACGGCAAACTGCAAATGGACCGAAAACAACAGCTTTTGTCAGCTTAACACGTTCACGTGCATATTTTCCTTAACTTTCACACAGAACTACTTCATTAGTAGCTAAAAACAACTAAAACATTGCAACCAGGCATGAAAACAACGTGTGAAACAATCGTAATAGAATGAATGCACTGCCCTGGTGGTAAAAACTACCGAAACATACGAAATTAGTCATTTTAACAGCAACGGAAACAAAAGTGAGGTGAAACACAACATTTGTGAACAATGCGCATGTAGGGGACTTATACTAGAGTTCACTAACATTATAAATATAAGAGTAATAATCCAAGTCAATGGAGTGTTAAATAATATATTACCAAAAAATGCAGTGACGAGTTGTATCAACAAAAAAGATTACTTGGATATAAAGTCTAAGTCCTCTGCTACAAATTATTTATATAATCCGCGGGTACGTTAATTGATTGGGTTGCGTCTGCTGTAGCTGCTGTGTTCCGGTTGTAGAAATGTCTTCGGTTGAGAGTAGTAGACTCCTACAATAAATCCGAAGTATACAACACGATGTGAGTTGAGCAAGTAAGCAGAAGTGACCAGGGAGAAGACGAAGTCTCCAACAGCAGAGTGTATTTTTCAATTGTACACGGAAGTTATGTATATTTCAACAAGAAGCGTTTTAAACAAAAATTATGTACAATATCTCTAATTTCTACAAATAACCAAAAAGTGTACAACCACATTGTTACGTACTCCACACGCATCAAGATAAGTTGTGAATAAATGCAGGATAAACGGGAAAACCGATGTGTAAACGAACGGCTACGGAAATGCAATCCAATATGGACAAGAATGACCTTTGAGCGTCTCACTCCGTCAATGAACTAGAGCATGCTGGATAATTTCAGTCCAGACCAGGTCATTGTGACACCCCCTTTACGTGTGAGAACCTCAAAATTTCGGATCTAGGTCAAGCCAAGTCAGCTAGTTTCAGTTTTCTGACTACAGAAACTCAATACCAACAGCTGTTTCCGCCTAAATATCGAGAAATATCTCAGAAGGCATCCAGATGACTACTCTACAAAGCATAGACTGAATCGGGCCTTAATTCTGACCTAATGAATTGCTAAAGATCGTGTACAGCAGCTAAAACGCAAACAGTCATGCAAAGGAATTATTCCGATCACTTAGCCATGCATTAACATAGGCCAAAATCTTGTGACTCGTAGTTATACAAATTGTCACGGTTCCTGTTATCTAAAGAAGTTAAAATGGATAATTATTACAATTACTACGAAAAAGTGAAAAAGATCTAAAATATACTTTGTTCATCACAACAAAGACCATTATCCCCATCATCCTTATAAACATCGAAACTGATGAAAGAATATAAGTTCCAATTTACGATGACTGAGAGTGGTAAATTGAACATTGAATAGTTGTGTTTTAACAATCGAATTCGAAAATCGTTATAGAGATTATGCCGGTGGATTTACAAAATATTAGACTTGCTTAAATAATCATGGTTACAAGAGATGTCAATGTTAGGCTGAATGTCGAGGAAAGAGTTAAAGAGAGACTATGTTTCAAAAAGCCTACAGTAGCCCAAATGAAGAGATTATCCATTCCTGCACAGCCTTTTATTGAGCCCTTAGTAATTTTATTGATAGTTTCCATTCGGATTAATTTTAACTTTATAGTCACAGTTGCAAGAATTCCAAGAATACAACAAAATTGAGTCGGTTCATAAACGAGCTCGAAAAGCTCTTGCTAAAAGAGACTCTTGTTCTTCGTCAAGGGGAGAGAAGTTTCGGAGACTGATGCCTTTCGAGAGAGATGAACCGATGAAGCGCGTAGTGCCTCAGCGTGTTGAGAGCCCATTCTTCCCGGAAGTAAGCCTTCCGTTACTGTTTATTCTGTAGGATGAACCACCTCTCATTGTTCCTGATGCAGGAAACGAATTACTTACGCAAAGTAGCGTGCAGAGATCACATCCGTATGGTCCACATCCCGGTAGGTCAGATTTTTTTGCTTGCGAACAATTGATTTTGTCGTTTACTAACCGCTTGTTTTCCTTACGTAGGTGTTTGTGCCACATCCCAACTGTTGGATGGTGAGTCTCTGGTTTCTTACCAGTTCATTTCTATAATGTCATGTGAAGTGTGTATTTTCGTCATGTCTAAATCACTTTGTATTAAACCTTGTCATGGCTTTACCGTCTGATAAGCTACCAAGGTTTCTGTTCATCATAGTACGTGCGTAGTGATTCATTAAATTTGAAATTTCCTACATCAAGATTGTTTTATTTCAAATATTACTTTTCCAATCTAGCAGACATTAAATTTGGCAAATTACAGTATCTTTTAGATAAGTAGCTTGCATCATTTTAACTGGTACGTGATTTACATATGAAGCTTATAGAACGATTAAAAGGTGACTATAGCAACTGATCTTTTGGAGCTAAATAATTCAAAAACAACTTTGTATTTAACAGATTTACGATAGGGAATGTCCAGATTAAATTTACAAACAACTGTTAATGCATTGGGAATTCTAAAGGCATTAGCACATAGTGACAAGATTCTCTGAAATAGTAGGTAAATTTTCTTATGCTTTCACACGATATTTGATCTAAAAACGCCGTTTTTGGTTGTTCACTGAAAGCTGTCTAATTATTCCGTTGAAGTACTTGTGTATTATTGTTTGTGACAGCTTAGAATTTCTTTTGCTATGGGTTTGAATAGCTGGATCGTTGATTCACACGTGATTTACCTTGTTTGATTTGTCTATTAATTTTTCCCTTCAGAAGTTGCAAGTTATGAGGAGAGACTGACATACTGAAGATAATTAATGTTCTCAGGGAAAATAAACAAATAAGCTTCTTCTATTTGACTCATGCACTGCCAAAGCGCTCCACCAAATATCATTTTTATAATCTTAAGTAAGTAATACTTTTGTTAGTCACTATTTGCTGTGTTACATTTATTTTATCACACTATAGTTCACACTCGCTACACTGCTAAGCGCTTTGTTTCTAGAGGCTCTCAGAAACTGTTTTATTGATGCCACCTACTACTCAAAACCTTTTTTAGGAAAAAGCGTTGTTTTAATGTTTATAAGATCACTTGTCATTGATTATCTGTGATATTTTAACAGATTTTATTTGCAAAACATATACCTGAAAATTACCAGTTTTATGAATCATAATTGTTACTGCTATCATCTTAAGTGTAGTCATTGTGAGTGTTTAAATTTCACCGATGCAAACTAAATAACAAGCAGACATTGATAAGGTTTTTTTTCAACTACAAATTCTGGCGTATAAACCTCTCCTAGACGAATTGCTTTTACACATTAGGATCAACATATTGTGGAAAACACATGATGTATGTTTGTCGATTTCCAATTTCACACATGGAAGTTCTCAAAACTAGCTGTTGCGTAATACTGAGCACAAAATTTTCACAATAATGTGATTTCCACCATTTCAGATTCTCTACTCACGTAATTCGTGTTTGGCATAATGAAATAGTTGAATACTGGCCAACCACGCATATTCTGTGGGGCCTAGTCGTTGGCCGACACATACCTACACCTTGCTTAGCTGGTAGTAAGTCTGGCAACGAGGGAAGGTTAAATATGAGACTAGCAACCGTACCTAGTAAAAGTAAAACCACTGCTACCAAGCTTGAAGCCCTATATTACACTCGGAAGGCAAAGGAGTAATGAAAAAAATGAATTTTAAATATGTTTAGAAGAGGTTTATGGGACTGAGTAGTTAAATAGAGAAAAACAAAAAAATTAAAAACCTGTTTCTTAAGTTACAATTGGTTACAATGACTACATGTTTTGCCACTAATAAGGCATTTGTTTAGAAACTCAGATGTCTATCTCTTCAGAATATATACGTTATTTTTCTTCACCATTTCACCTGTAAGGTAAAGGGACGTCTTTGAACTGTTAGATGTACTCTCATTTATTGTGAATCCTTCTAATTCGTTATACATATTAGTTTTATAAATATTTCACTCCGGCTGTTTTGCCGCTTACCAGTTTTCAAGTGTTTACTACCAATAATAAAACACCTACCTCATGATGTTTTTTCCCACTGCTTGTTTCCATAGCGCACCTTACCATAACCTTCTTTCACCTTCTCTAATTCTTATCTTTCGGTAGATGAATCGATCTCTGTTTCCCCATATACTTAATATTACTTTCATTGTTTTCGGAATTCATGAAGTTCTTAACATGAGTTTTAGTAAAATATGTTATGCGGTTCACCTGACACTAAAAATCAGTGGTCAACTGTTCACAATGGGGATGAATATCCTAATTGTAACAGCTCGTGGGTGCGATAGAGAAATATCCCTAGAAGCCAAAAGCTATTACTGTTAAATTTTTAAAAGAATGAAATTGATAGAACATTGAAACTGAATATCATTAAAAACATAAAGACCATTTCGAAACTGTACATAAAGTAAGGACTTGAGTTAATATTAATTTCGAGGTGATAGGCTGTTATTAGTTCTGTCATATAAATTTCTTGGTCACAATTTGTTAATTATTTGAAACATTATACTCCTGATGAAGTTGACTGCTCAGAATGTATGAGAAGATGGGTTTTTAGGAATTAGTTTTTAATCTTTTGTGACACTATCGAAGTAGCCTACAATCCTCTACATTGTTCAGTTGAAATTTCAGGCTTATGAAATTATTGCTGTGTCTTAATTAGACCAACTTTATTTTTATCTAAGCTAATTTTACTAATACAATGCATAAAGTAAGGCGGCGAGTTGGAGGGGGTGGTTTAGTGCATTTCTGACCAATTTTTGTACCGGTAGTGTACTGTAACCAGCTTTAAATTTTCTATAATGATAGTAAATGTGAGATTTACTTGTTAATTCATCAGTTAATATTATTCATTTGATTCGGATGTTGTTTGAACCAATATGTAGACGGAGGCATTATCTAACGCATTTTTACACAATGTTTAAAGTATATATTAAGTTCGTTAATAAACATGAAGAATCAGAAATCAACTGGTGACGTGCTTTATTATTTTAATTTGGAGTACACACAACCTAAGATGCAAAAATAAGGAATAGTGCATCTTAAGTTATCGGGGAGAACTGAGTTTGTTGCCTTGGGTTCCTAGTGGAACATAGGACTTCAACTGCACGTCTTCATTTGCTTCTGTCTTCTGCTGTACTTTTCACCTGCATCCATGTTAGTGCTCTTCATACGATCTCCTCCATGTCACCCTTGGGCGTCACACTCGCCGCTTCCCTTTCGGGTTCCACTTGAGCATTGGCCCGATGCGCAATGTCACCCAGTGGCCTCCTCAGAGAGTCTCCAATCCATCTCCACTTTCTCCTGCATATTTGTTGGTTGGCGATTGGTTCTTGTTTTGTTTGTTCCAAGCCATAGTTTCTTGTTGGTGATTCTTTCCGGCCCGGCCATCTGATCATCAGTATAGTTCCAGCGAAGACAGTTGTTGATAAAGGTCTGGTCTGCAACAGGCTGTTGAAAATATTCTTTGTGACCCGCCCGCCAAGTTTCTCATCCGTTCCGTATAGAAGAATTGACTGACTTGACACTGTTTGCATTGAAAATCCGACCGAATTTTGTTGTTGATGCTGGCTGAGTGACGAAGATTTCCAGATTGGTTTCAGGTTGATGAATGTGTTTCTCGCTGCCTTCCCGATTCTCGCTCCTTTTAACATCCTCGTCCGTTCCGACTGCCTGTAGTTGAGACAATGCTACCTAGATCAGTGAGTGAATGAAATAATCTCTTTCAAATTCCTCCCATTAATGGTGATTGACGCTGTATGTTGCTGCTATTGCTGTTCTTGTTGTTGTTTGTTGGTTATTTTCATAACCTCCGTCTTGTCTATGTTCACATGGAGTCCTGTCTTCGCCGCCTGCTTCCTCGACCAGTTTGTCGGTTTTCGCGTGTAAGTTTTCCATTTTGTGTGACATCAAGCATAAATCATCCACGCGCGAAATCCAGGTCTTCTAGGTTCTTCACGTCGGTCCAGGATATCTATGTCTGCTCGTTTCCCACTATCTGACGCATAATCCAGTCAGTCCACCACAATTAGGAATATCATTGGTGATAATAAGCACCCTTGTCTGACTCCTGTGTTTACTCCAAACGCCTCGTTGAGTTTTCCGTTGTGGATCACTTGACATGTGCCGTTGTTGTACAGCTAGCTGTTGAATAAGGTTGATGAATATTTGGGGTACGCCATAGTACTCGAGTAATTTCCAAATTACTTCACGATCAACGCTGTCGAAGGCCTTCTCAAAGTCTATAAAGTTGAGGTAGAGGTTTGATTGACATTCCATGCTTTGTTCTGTGATGATGATGCGTAGAGTTGCAATTTGGTCGGTACATGATTTGCCTTTCCTGAATCCAGCTTGTTCTGGTCGGAGTTCTGTCTCCAGTGCGTCCTTTATTCTCTCCAGGATGATGCGACTCAGGATTTTATTTGGCGTCGACAGTTCTTGCAAAGTCCTAAGTCACCCTTCTTTGGTAGTTTCACGAGGTAACCTTTCTTCCAGTCAGTAAGCACCTTTCCCTCCTTCCAGACCTTCTGCAATAATGGAGTCAGCATATCTGCTGCCGTCTCTGGGTCCCCTTTCAGTGCTTCAGGGGGTATTCCATCTGGTCCAGCTGCTTTTCCAGCTTTCAGAAGCTTGATTGCGTTCAAGACTTCAGCTCTCGTTGGGGGATTGGTGTCAACTTGCAGTTGTGTACGTTGTGTTGTTGGTATTTCTGGACGGGTTGCAGGTGGTGGTCGGTTCAAGAGTCCTTTGAAGTGATCCGCCCATTGTTTAATCTGTTTTTCTTCCTTGGTAATTGGGTTCCCTTGGCTGTCTTTTATAGGTTTCACTTGTGTTGATCTCTTCCCGGATAGAGATTTGGTTATCTGATATAGTGTCCTCAGGTCCCTTTTGCCTGCTGCCTTTTCAGCTTCAGTGGCCAGATTGTCGTAGAATTGTCTTTTGTCCTTCCTAGCACTCTTCTTCACTTCTTTGTCCAGTGTTGTGTAAGTTGAGCTCAGCGTCTGCTTCTCTTGTCCGTCTTTGCATTGAATCATTTTCTCTTTCACCATTCTAATCTCCTCTATTAGCTTCCAAGTGTCCGTTGAGAGCCATTCCTTGTCTTGTCTCTTCTTTCTTCATAAAACCGTTGAACACGTTTCGTTGAAAATCACCTTCAGAGAGTTCCAGTGGTCTTCCACACATGATTCCTCAGTGCTGTCGCGTAGTGTTTCCTGCATTGCTCTGACAGTTGCAGTGAAAGTGTCCTTTGTGTTTGTGTCCTTCAGTTTTTGAGTGTTGAACTTGCATTGTGGCCTATCCCCAGCTATCCTCGAGGCTTTTAGCTTCACATTGAAAGTCCCTTGTACTAGATAGTGGTCTGAACCCACATCTACCCCTCTCCTGGATCCTGTGTCCAGTAGGCTCCGTCTCCACTTCCTTGAGATTGAGATGAAGTACATCTGGTTTTCGGTGTGTCCATCTGGTGAAATCCATGTCGCCTTGTGTATATCCTTGTGTTTGAAAACACTGCTACCAATCACCAAGTCATTGAAGGCGCAGAAGTCTGAGAAGAGTTCACCATTGTCGTTCATTTCACCGAGGGCCTCTCGACCCATGGTGAGTTCTCTTCCTGTATTGTCTCTTCTCAGTTTCGCATTCATATCATCCATCAGGATTTTGATACCGCCATTTGAGACTTTGTCTATTACTGTTTGTGGTTCTCTGTAGAAATCCTCCTTCTTCTCTTGTTCTGAGACGTTTGTAGGCGCATAGCATTGAATTGAATGACTGTAACCTTCCTTCCTTTTGAGTTGAACCTAGCTGTCATTATCCTGGAGGAGATTGGTTCCCACTGCATGAGAGCTTTGGTTGGTGTTGGTGACATCATGATGGCCACTCCTTCGGTGTGCTCATGGTTGTCCTCTAGGTGGCCGGAATAGATTACTGTCTCTCCAGTTGGCACTTGTCATCTACCACACCCGTTCCATCTGCTCTCGCAGATTCCCAACACTTCTGTTCTATTTCTCCTCATTTCTGCTGCTACTTGAGCAGCCTTTCCAGTTTCGTACATTGTACGAAAATTCCAGGTACCCATCCTTATTTTTGCTTTCATCGAAAGAAGGCACATCGGCTGACTGGCTTCCCGAAGGCTTTCACCAGCCTGCGTCATTTCACTTCATCGATTCCAGCGAAAAATAAGGTTATAGTTTATACTTTTAGAATTTTCAATATATATTTGTGCGTTGAAGTTTCTGTAGCGATTTGATTAAGTTTTGGGGGTGGAGTTGTTAGCACCATGCCCCAACCCCCCCTCTTTATCCGGGCTTGGGAACGACTATAAAACTAGCCAACTGGTAAACTAGGCGAGGTTTCTATGCTGTGATCAGTACAAATTCAGCTGCTTCAATTTTTTTTAAATCTTACCATGAATTTATGAAAAGATCTGTTTTTAATGCACCTTACTGACTGTTTCCAAATAAGATATACATATTCTTTAGCTACGGTGATAAAATACTATTCTGCCTAAACTTTCCATTGCTTTCGGATAAAATACTACTAGATATTTTTATTTGAAATATTAGCGACAGGTTCTAATCTTCAATATTCCGCTAAGAAAAGTCACGTAGTCAACATAATCAACAACTAAAGCTCGTGAAATTTCCTATACATCTTTCTGCCTAGCTGGTAAAATGAGTAATCAAAAGCAAACCAATAAGTGGCGCCTTAACAGTAATTATGTCAACTTTCATTGAATATTTTATTGGTCTTTAACTTCTAAAATCCCTACCTTTTGTCGTATTTCAGTATTCCGTTCTCTTTTTTTCCACACGGGTTTCATAAAGAGTCGTCAGCTTTCAAAATATTAATCGTGATGACTATTATACACTGAGTCTCAATGGATGTACACACCTAGTTACAAATGACGACATAGAACACATATCCTTGCAACGTTTTGAAACGGAATATAGAACCTTCAAAGAAATATGTCAAGTAAGATTAGTGTATCTTTTTCATCTCTACTTCTTTCTTTTTTTCAAAGCTGTTTTCAATACAGATTATTCTGAGTGCAGAATTATTGAAAATCAGAAATTTTTCTATTAATTAGGTAGTATTGAGGCGTTCAGTTCCACATCATCATGATTAATTTATCCTGGGATAAAATAGCCATGTAAAACAAAATGAATAGAAATCTGTAGTTCGGATATCAGTGTTTGCTTTAAAACAGTTTATTCTCGACAGAAAGGTTTGCACACTATATCATCACAAGTAAAATCCACTAGCATGGCGTTGATATGGTTTTCAGGTTACTGAAACAAGACTGACTGGCTTTAGGACAAACCTAAATAAATAATTCAAATAAAATAAAAAAGCAGTATTAGTCAGTAGTTTCTTTTTGGAATTTATGCAAACATTCATACTTCTGAAGATGAAGATAAGTAATAAAATAAGTGCTAACTCGAATACTATTAGCAGTTCGAAGTGTCTACAAAGTAACTGTCCTTGGTACATAAACTGAAAAACACATTCAGGGAGAAAAACACAGTAGGATAACGAATCATACAGATCAGAGTAAGTAAAACAATATCAGCATGTGGATTGGGGTTATTTAGGCTATAAGCAAATGGAAATTTAGCTAGATCTAGAATGGTTGACTCCTCTAGGTTAACTAATCTAGGAAAAAGCGCATTCACTTCTACACATTCATTTGCATGTATGACGTGTGCTACTGCCAAGGTTTATTAGTAGTATATATATTTAGACAAATAAATAAGACAGTGTCAATAATGGAGGATTGATAGATTTAATGAAGGATGCTTGAGAAACAACATGGAAAACACGAAAGGAAGTCAACGAAGAACAATACGTATATTGATATTGAAGTTATATGCAACCTGTGGTTCTACTACATTGCAGACGTATTTTGCTTAAATCTGTGTATCGAGTTGCAAATAAATAATTCTGTTACCAAATTTCCTCGTCTTCACCCGTTACACACGTAAAAGAACAATAGAGTAGGATAGAGTGGAATTATCACAGCAGTATAATTAGTTAGGGAGAGAGCGGTTAGCCACCAAGTCTTTGTTTATCAAATCGCATTCAAAGACATGCTATCAAAATGACGCAACCTCTATATCGGATATATGGAAAACTGCAGTAAAAATCTGGAAAGAGACAAACTACATATGACTCTTTAAGAAGTCGTTTGGATACATTGATGTTACTATAAGCAACAGTTTGTGTTCGAAACATCATCTAGATATTAACAGTGTGTCACTGTGTTACACCGAATAAACTTATCTATTGTGTAATTATATACTATCATAGTGCCCAAATTCTACCTTAACGTTATTTTTATTTTCGATTATAGCTTGATTACCCAACGTATTTTTGATACGAGTATGGAATTTTCAGTATGTGATATTGGTGGCCCAATTTACAGGCCGACCATTGATATCAGGTGTGTGTCGGCAGCGGATGGAACCCCGGACCATGTGCATGGTCGGCGAGAGTCCTAACCACTGTACAGTATTTTACAGCATTTTACAAACACAGAGTCAGTATAGCAGCTTATAAAATTTTCAAGTCTCTCGGCGTATAATGACGTGAACAGTAAACTATCAACGAACGTTTCCATCTGAATACGAAGATTAAGTTTAAGTATTTATTCATAGCAGTACGCCCTAATAACCGACCAGTGCACCAGTGCCTATTCGAACCATCAGAAATATGTCTTGAAAAATTTCCACAAATTTCCTTCGTTATAATAGCCTGCATTATTTCACTCTAAATTTATAAGCTATTGTCTGTAAGTGGTTCAGCGGTAGAATACCCGTCATTCATGCACGAGTTCCTGGGTTGGATTCTTGGCTGGTGCACAACCTGAACTCCCTTAGTCGGCTGTAAGCTTAACAAATAGGATGAGGGTTGGGCGCGGAGCCAACAATTTCACCAACTTGAAAATACCACTGCTTCAAAAACATGAAAGTTAAAGCTTGAAGGCCTATCTTCCACCAGGAATGCAAGGGATTTGACAGTTTCTCCTACTGGAAATGTGTTGTCAGATTTTCATGTGGGTATTATGCTGAAGTTTAGATTCCTTGCAGCTGGCGAAAGTCCTTGGGATACAAGTGAACTCACACTTCCTTGTAGCACTGATCATCCCTGAACACTTCAGAATTGTTGCAATTAGGACTTCATGAAGTAGTTTAGCAGTTGCAGTTTGAAATACCCTGGTCGGTAGAACAATCATGTATAGTCTTTCTATCCTGTAGTTTGGTAGATATCAAGTGTATGTAGTAGACTGACAATGTGTGTAAAAGTTCAATATCTCAATTTAAGTGACAGATCAATGAATCGGATATCGGATTGCATAATTCGGTTAACAGAAAGGTTTGTCTTTCGAGAAAGAATGTCCTGTTGGCATGTATTTGAATATTAGGGTGGCCTTTACCCACTGGAATATTAGCCTATTAAGCAAGTGAATACACTCATCAGCTTATGTATATGTGTATATATACATATATGAACATAATATTCAAAAGGTTAACGAATACTAAAATGTCAATATTCTGCTATTCATTCTATTTTATAAGTAATATGAATAATTATTTTCACATTTTTTCAAAGTGTTTTATCATTCTGCCTTCAAATCTAACAGATTCCAACATTTGCTAGATTTCGTTTATGGAAGGGATTCACTCGATGGCGTAAAGTGATACGTTACACGAAAATAGAACAGTGTAAACGATTCCTACGTGATAACTTATTCATTGCAAATTCATCACTTCGACCGGCATTGTTAAATATCCGTGAAATGTGCTATCGTATTGGAGATATGGGATTATGCAAGTTAGAAAAGGACAAAACGTACACATTATTGGAGTTTTTAACGAATCAAGTTAATCAGTTGAATGAAGTATGTACAAGACTGTGTGAATTTCGTGAACTCGTCAAAGAAGTTGTCCGCGGTGCATGTCGTACCGCCTTATTGGAATATGGTTTTATGCCGGACGACTATTTAACGGATAATATTACAGTACTTCCAGGAACAGGTAATACTCAAATTTCAATGCTCAAAATAAGTTTGCATATCACTAATTATAAATATATCTGACAACAATAACAAATAAGCGTGATTTGTACTGATAAACTATAATAGTTTGGCGACAAGCTAAAGAATATTTCAATGAACATGCACAGTCAAATAAAGATACATAGGGTTTGAGACAGTTGCAGTCCAGGTATTCTACTAATCTCATTTTATTATTGTTCTTTATAGCCTCATAGTTTTTGTGTCTGGAATCTCCGTCCTATTTTTCCCTGCTATTACTGAAGTAGACCTTTCTGTGCTACGTTAATTTGGGAGGATGACATTTATTTTGTAGGTGTTTCATTGTGTTTTGTTCCCATTAACTAATTCCCATCTGTATCCAAATATGCGGATAGCCAAGGCTTCTCTTTCTTCCTACATATATATATAAACCACGTCAAAGCCGTATCTATCATTTGTTTTGGATAATACATGGAATGGATGACGTGTGTTGATCCGTTAATTAAAACATTTAAATAGTAGCGATGGTAATAAACATGTTTAAGGACCTTCTTACAAGCAGTTTTCACCACATAAGGAGAAATCAGTAGAAGACATTGAAAGCTTTCGAATTAAAAATAGTTTCTAAATTCTTTTTGATGAGAAATCCGCCCTGAGAAAATAGTACAGCTCAATTATCATTTGTAATTCCTTTCTTCGTTTACGTGTGTGAATATTAAGTAGTTGAACATCAGTTCGAAAAGTTTTCTTATTTATCAATCAAATCTTTTTTTTGAAGAGCGTAATCTGTATGATGTTGAGGAGCTGATAGAAAGTTGCAAACTTACGGCTAAACGGTTACAACTTGAACCATTTCCGTATAGTCGAGATCATCCGTTAGTTGGGCAAGCTGTTAAAGCTGTTGATTTGGCTTTACTGCAGATCAAAAACAATCGTTACAAACTCGAACGACGCACAGAAAAGTTGAAAATGCGTAATGATTGATACTGTTGTTAAAGTGTTAAATGTTTGTCATTTGGTTGTTTCATTCTCTTCATTTAATCGTTACATTTTTTTGTTGTTTTGTTGCTTTTAAAAAGCCTGCAATACGTGCGAAATACGTTTTCTTTAACAAACATGTAACTTTTATTTCAGAACAATTTGGTGTGGGAACAAGTTATATTTCGTCAGGTTGTGATATGGAAATCTTTTCAGATGCACCGGAAAAAATGACGTTTACAGAAATGGCTTCCAAACGCAAACACTGTCAGCGTTTAACCTGGTATGACTTGTTTCATTTTAAATCACATCACAGTAATTCTATTCAGAATCTTCAGTCTTTTCTCGTTGTTAAAAATCAGCTAGAAATAAAGCTTGCAATTCATTTAAATTAATTCATTATACTTAATTGGCTCAGTAGTGAGATATCATTGGATTTTAGTGCTAGATAAATTTCAGTGATGAAAAGAAACTGTGATACAGCGTAGTCAACGTTAGGTATTTTTCTTTAGTCATTTAGATGACCTCAGCCTGGTGATTACACATGCGGCATACTTACATTCAGTTGCCATAGTATCTGCTCTGACTTGCATAACTAAGAGTGTTCCAGATACATACAGAACAGTTACGAGCATGCATCTAATTAAAAATGATCTTTGTGTGAGAGATTTAGACTAGGAGAAATTTCGCCAGTTAGAACACTTCAGTTTTGCGTTTTCCGAGGATTTTTATGAATATTTTGGTCACAGAACTTTCACAATACTCCTGCTTGTATAGTATCCTGTGAAAAGTATGAAAAAATCAAGGAGTCAGTGTGATGACCAAGTTTATTCACAGGATATCAGTGTTTGAATAAATCACCGATGACACCTCTGGCTGCGGCAAGGAATAGTGCAGATTTCTGAATTTAGGTTGCGGATTTGCTTGAAGGTAAGTACTAATAAACTGAGGTGTTTTGCATAAACCATGATGGGTTGCATCTCTGTAATCACAACTCAACATCGATATAAAATTTGAAGCCATAACTTAAGACACTACTATTCAGTAATATGCATGTGTTCAGTTGATAATTACAAATGCAGCCAAAGAAAATCTCTAAACTTATCCACCACTTTTTTCCTAAATTAACGCAAAAGTAGTCATACGAAAACATTGTTTTCTCCTAATTATTTTTATCATCGTTACAGTTTTATACGTCTTGCAGATTACCAAATTGTTAGTACACTACATGTGCTCACAGTGAATTCAGTTTATACAATATTAGATTGTTTGAGTGAACATCTCCGTCACACCCCCGCTATAAGTGAAATAGAAACATACAAAATTGAAGTGGAAGAATTATCGGAAGCACCGATCGCTGATATGGATATAGGAAGAAGAGATACGGTAGCTGGACAGAAGTCAACTGTTAAAAAGCCGGTGAGTTACTCAATTACAAAGTATATCTTCAACAGTATCAGTATTTTTTCAGTTGTCCCAGCATACTAATAGGAAGCTTAAGTCATCACTGTGGTGACCATCCAGCTAAGGAAACGATAACCTTCCCTTAGGTCATTTCAGGTGGCATTTAGTGGAGTTCAAGCTTTCTCAACTATGTAGTACCTTATCTCTTAGCTGAAACAATACTCCAGAAGTCTCAAGAAACCACACAACAGTTAACAAACAGGTGGAATATTCAAAATATTCTTTTGTCTTTTTTGTAGGCACCTAGTCAGTCAAAAGTGAGAATCCCTTCGCATTTAATGTAATTCGCGTGATCATGATTCAAATTCTCGTGCAGATATTGCAGACCGATAGTAACCAAATACACAGCCTGTTGTGGTTATTCGTCCATATCATCAGTATGGTTATGATTTGTTTATTTTAATTTAATGGAATAGCGTCCGACTTCAAAAAAACTTAATCTAGTAGGAATTTAAATCAGTATTGTGACATAATTTGTGACACACTGCCTAACCATTTTTAAATATACCTTCACTTACAAAAGTGATTAATTGTATATACTATTAAGGATTTGCAGATAACAATTATAAAGGTTTTTTTCATTTTTATTGAGTTCCAGACAGAACATAGTGCCTTAAGGTTCAGAGTTTCATAGGCAGCAGTGTTATTCTATGAGGTCTGATACTTTATGATAAACTAGGTGGGCTTAAGGAATGCGTCGCCTAGAAATCGAACCTGCACCTGTGACGTGACTGATGATCACTCAATTAGTGAACCATCTAGAAGTGTTTGCCGTTGGTTTCTATTCCTCGGTAGGATTTCAATTCATATCCTTTGTTCAGAAATTTTTAGTTAATTTTGAAATCACGTCTGAAAGTAAATGAAGAACTTTTTTTATCTTTTCTATAGATGTCAAAACAATCTTCAACCGATAAAATCCAAGACGAGTCGAAACTACCTCCGCTTTTTGCATTGGAGATTATACTAGAACCATCTCGGCTGTATTTAGTTCCGGACGAGTCTCTATTTCAAGATGGCATTCTTGAAATTATCAGTAAATTTCAGGTAAAACTTACATTTTGCCTCTTGTACTAATAGACTTTATTTTTGATCATATATTATACGGAGGATATCAGTGGAATTAAAAACAATAACTGCTCTAAAACTGGTAGCCATTACTGGGGTGTAGTTTTATCCTACAAGCTGCGAATTCACAAACAGAAACTGATCCATGCATAAATC
The DNA here is from genome assembly GCA_944472135.2 of Trichobilharzia regenti. Taxonomy (NCBI): domain Eukaryota; kingdom Metazoa; phylum Platyhelminthes; class Trematoda; order Strigeidida; family Schistosomatidae; genus Trichobilharzia; species Trichobilharzia regenti. The sequence goes on along the minus strand of OX235270.1, from coordinate 72,999,815 downwards.
AAATTAGCAGAAATGCAGACACTGCAGCGTATGTTAAACCTAGCCAAACATGATCTCTTACTAGCCATTTCTGATTATTAGTGTGAAAATCCGTATTCACTTCGTTCTTTGGCATACTTTAGACAAGCAGTTACATTAACCACGTAGAGCTTAACGGACAAGTAAAGTCGTTTTAGTTGTCGAATTTCTCATGTGTGTTTAGGAGGAGGGGAAATAAGTTAACGTACATTGATAAGCTATTTCAAACTTTGAAGAAAATTTAAAATAGGTGTACTCCTGTCCCACTGTGAAAGATTTTAGGTCGTGCCATCATAGCACACAGTGATCATAAATGCCTTAAACCATAAGCAGCCTAACCAAGTAATTTATAGTGCCATTAACAATTCATTAACTTTATGGATTACAACAGGACCTCACTATACCCAATCTTATATTATAAGCTGCAGTATACAATGATTCAGTGTTTGTTTTGTATTCTCTCTCCAAGTGCGTGGGTGGCACAGTGGTTAGGACTATCGCTGGCCATGCTCATGGTCTGGGTTTCGGTCCCTGGCCGTTGCACACCTGGTATCAATGGTCGGCCTGCAAAATTTGGGCTACTGATATCACATGCTGAAAATTCCATACTTGTACCAAAAATGCAGTGTGGAATCAAGCTATAATCAAGCAATTAAATAAACAACTCGTTACATGTACACAGTTTCACTGAACAGTTAGCATTCATTGTACAGTTTTATTGCTCGGACGGCCCCAGAATATGTCAGAAATATATAGTTTCGTTCAAGTGGAAAAACAAATTCTAGAACGCTGTAAAGGCACAGACAAATCAGTTATTTGAAGAGGTACCGACATTTACATTTTAGGCGCTCCGCGTTCGTCAGAGTACATGCAGAAATAAATAACAGAGGTTTTATAAGTCTTATTTTCACCTAAATACTCATTTGTAACTGTACTAAAGTGGCCCAACTTCACTGTTTTGAAAATGAAGTTTTGTTTATTTGATAAAGCTCACTGTTGGTAATGAATAGCTGTACATCATGTTAGAGCATACAGTTTCTAGGTGGGTCTTTTGTTATAACTTACAAGATTTGCAGTGTAACATACCTAACTTTCTCGTCTTCGAATAGTTATTAGGATAAACGCCTTAACGTCACCACGTCCCTTCTAGTAGCAGAAGTAACTAGCTCACGGGTTGCCACAACATTCTTATCTAACTGCTAAATAATGACAGTTGTTTTTAGTCTTGCCACTACTCAACAGACCTTGCTAACAAGGTGGTATCTGCATAAAACTGTCGTTACCAACCTTATAAATTTTTTTATTTTTTTTGATCACAGCTTGATTCCACACTGCATTTTTGGTACAAGTATAGAATTTTCAGCATGGATATCGGTAGCCCAAACTTTACAGGGCGACCATAGATATCAGGTGTGCGTCGGCAGGGGATCGAACCTCGGACCATGAGCATCGTCGGCGATAGTGCTAAACACTGTGCCACCGACGCGGAGTAAGCAAATCTAGTCGTTAAGTTGAGATACATAGTTGTTTGTTCTGTCCTCGCGATAAAACGATAATCGTTTGGAAAACTAGTAACAACAATATGAGTAACTATAAAAGAAGGTAATTCCATGTTAGTAAATTCATTTGATGAAAAATGATAATGAGTGACAAACTATACTAGAATTGTCATCCAGCACATAATACTGTGTTAGCTGGCGCTAGATTTATTAAAAATTAGATTAAGGTTCATATTAATTACTCCAGTGGCCAATATACTTTGATATAGTCATACTGTGTATATCCTTTCCTTTACACCAATGTATTTCATATTACTGTTATTTTAGAAAATATATCTGACTTTCACACAAGAAATTTCATGGATTCGAGAACTTTTTACCGATGACAGTTTATGCAGAATAAGTCGACTTGCATAGTGACCTGACTAAAAGTTATTAAGTTAGTCTTAAATATTCCTAAATTTAAGGCGTGCGTAATGAAGTATTGCACGTGAGGTCGTGATCTCAAGAGATGAGGTCAGATTTAAAAAAACCACACAAAATCCTATTAACATCTAAGTATTCATTTCCGGTCAAACAGATGTTTGAAACAACAGAGCTACCTTCTTACAAATAATAATAAAAAAACTGTTGTTGTTTCATTTTTCCTTTAAATTCCATTTCATACCAAAAATATGCATGATTTTAAATCTTTGTCTAGGAGCAAGTGTTCAACATTAAAAACTTAACACCAGACCCTTATTTTGATGCATTCACAAGACCATTAATAAATAATAAATTTGAGGAGAAAACATGCGGCACAGGACCGCAGCTACGAAACATGTTTGCTGAAGATACTGGACTACAAGAAATCATTTATCATGTTAAAAAATCTTTGAAAAGCGCTTTTGAAGCTGTCAATTCATATATGAATACATTTGTAGAAATCCATGAATTCTATCGAGACAACGAAGAAATAAGTAAAGAAAGTATACAAACGGACTATGGAAGTACGTTTTCACTTACTTATTGTTAGATCCAAACTTGTATTACTGCTAGTATTATCGTTTGAATAAAACATGAACAGTAGTTTGAACAAGATTAGACGATATCATTCACTTTGGTAACTTCTTTTCAACTACCTTCAGATTAAAAACACTCTTATAATCAAGACAACAAATGTCCATGTGCTGCAGTTCATTTCTGATTTTAAGAGGAAATGACACTGATATTGCATTAGTTACTATTTGGGTCGATGAAGTCAATAAAGCGATGACTGCAATTCACCACTCAGAAAAAAGTGAACAGATTTCCCGGGACAAGAACACCTGTTGCTTTTTCTCTAACAAGTTAATTTTGTTTACTTGTCATTCTGTAATAATGACAGTTCCTATATGTCTGAATGACCTCGTAGCATATACCATCTGAGTAAACTTAAAGGAATACTGTCAATAGATGTTATAAAATAAAATCAAAAAACTTTTATTAACGAACAGTGAAAAGAGCGTTTTCCATCTACCATCTGAGTACCTGAAAAGTAGTACCGTGTTTTAAGGATCATGCAGTCCAGATCAAAATTTCAGGGCGGCAGGTAATCCTTGATAATCAGTGCTGACAGCTGTAAAATCTGCGCCGAAGGTCGGATCCTGATTGGACCCTAATTATCAAGATAAAGTTATGTATCATCTTTACTAGATTCAAACTTGGCGTTTAAAGGTCTTTCAGTGAATAGTTAAAATGTTACCAAGGTAACGCTTTTTATATGACTATTTATTTCACGGGTTTTGAAGTTTACATCTATTAGTTTATTCAATGTGATAGACAACAACATGAAAACCTTCAGAATAATTTACAGGTAATCGATTTAGCTGCTGAGGCACAACAATATATAGAACAATTATTTGCATATACATTCTTTTTTCTCTTCTCCTTTCGGCGAATTCCACCTCTTCACTGAACTACTTGTTTTGGTTCTTTTCATTAGTGTTTGATTGAGGATTATCCATGAATCAAACGAGTTCTAAACTCCTATAGTAGAAAATTTCCAAACTGAATTAGACGTTTGGAAGGAACATATTTAAGGGTGAAATTTTAGCACAGTTTGCTTTAGGAAAGCGAAATATTCAGATCACATACCGTGATCTGCTTGATGCTATGAATGACAATTCGGGAAATAAGATAAATAGTAAGCTTCTATGTACTACCAATTGATGTGAGAATTTGGGAGTCACTCAGGTTAAATAGTAGCACTCACCAGGCAGATAAAAATGACCTAAACAACACTCGGTCGCTGCACTGATTCGGGACAAGATCACTAGTAGTTCAGTGAAGTCAATTGGTTTAACCAGCTCGAATTTTACCATCTATGATTAGGTTATTTTGGAGTCTAACACCTGTTCCAGTAATCCTACTTTAAAAAGGTATCATCAGTGAAACTCAGACGGAATTTCTAAGATTGTCTAACACGTTCAATACAGACAATTGAAAAGGTAAAGAAGATGCTTTGAAATTCTTTTATCCTTATGTTGAGTTTCATAAAAGCATATATTCAAAGTAAAGTATTAGAAATTATTGTTAATGATCCATTCATTTCAAATGTTAATATTTTTCAGCGCGAACGGATGAAATGAATCATGTGGGACGTCTTAGAGAGAGTAAGTTTGTGTGTTGATGTAAGTTACTAGTTTGTCATGAATTAAACAAAAATGGAATGTTCTACAGTGAATACTGCCATTGCACTGAAATCAACACAGAAATTGTGTGGATATCGGCCTTCATAGCTTAGAATTTCCATGCAAAAATCATATTCTTTTATCAAATCAACATAAAGAATGTGGTCATATGTGGACTCTTTTAAATACTCATAAGCTCACGTTATTGTTATGTACTGTATATGGTGTTTAGTCCACCGGTGGATCACTAAATCCTCTTACGGTTAATGGTGTGACAGTCGATAACTTAGACTTTACTGCAGTAATTTCACCTAGTGTGAAGGTGTTTTTATGTTATCTCAGTCTAGGAGATGATGTCACCTAAAAGTGCATGAACAGAAATATCGATTTAAGCACCACATTATTGATATATGTTCTAGACCAGTCAGTGTTTTCACTTTGGATACCCGTGTGACTTTTATTCCGTTATTTGAAAGGATAATGATGTTGCGCACACCCAATATATACGACATGATTTACTAAAAAGCGTTCTGAGTTAAAAACGTATATTCGTAACATTTAACTCCAATACAATATTCATAATCCATTTATTCAAAATCTGCAGATATCGAGATAAATGCATCATAATCAAAACTTAAAGTATTCAGAAAAACTATGCGATTTCCATCAAACAGCTAAAAGAATAGGTGTAATTATTCAAAAATTATCTATGAGAGAAGCTAATTACCTGAAAAAGCATGACTTGTTTTTGTATATATATATATATATATATATATATATATATATATATATATATATAATGAAGAAAGTTATAAGTGTAAAGAAATAACGAAGTTATCATGAAGCTAAACCAGTTTCTCTTTCTTCCTGCCTTTTGATTACAGCTGTTGAATTTTTCAAAACAAACTTACTGAAACATCATCGTCAAGTTAAAATCTCTGACCTTGTACCAGTTCAACGACCCATTGGAATGTTTTTAATTGATACAATGACTTTGCGTACCCGCCTTTTGCCATCACCAAATCGATGCTTAGAGATATTGCATAGTCTTTTGCCGGTATATACACGCAGTGAAGTTGACAGATTAGTGCATGAAACTCAAGAAGCTGAATATACCTTGTCTGTATCACCAAGTTCCACAGTCGATTATGTGAATCATTTTGAATTTCTCAATCAAATACAAAGTAGGGTAAGTGTCTTTTTCCTTTTTTTGTTGTCCATAAGTAATTACCGACTGACTGGACAGCTGACTGCTCACCTATCTAAATTACTCACTGGCTAATCGAATGAATGAATGAATGGAAACGTGAGCTCCATGCTTCACGTATGTACTGACTTTTGAAAGCACTTGATTATTCAGCCTAAGATAAGTAGAGCATCTCTCAGTGTATTGTCGCGTAAATAGTGGAGTATACCCTATCTAACTCCAAGGATGTACACACAAATCCTATTATTTCAGAATACTTCTTAACGAGCCAAATTTCGTGATTTATCAATACACATAATATGAAATAAAAAAGGTCTACAAGAATCCTTTGGAACATGAATTATCACAGCAATTAAATTCAACTATATGTAATCAACTAGTCTATAGGGCAACAAAACAAATATTGGGTTGCATAGTAAGACTTGTCTATGGTGGTGAATAATGGATCAAGCCACTACATTGGTAATCAGTTGCTCAGGAAAACCATGGTGATAAGTTTGAAAACATTTTGAATAAAAATGGAAAAATGTTTCTACAGCATACCACTAGCTTCAGACTGCAGCATAAAATAAAGTCAAATAACACGAATTCATTGCAATTAAGGTGTAAATATAAGTCGTTTTATGAATAAAGGAAAATCCAGAAGAGCATTGCAGTGGAACCAAGAGAAGTTCCGATCACACTGAAATCAAGAGGCTCTTAATAAAAGTATAATTAACTATGTTTTTTGTTCTGAAATTGTCCTAGAAGTACAACTTATCTACGTCTACAATTTCCGATAAATTGATGCTTTATTCTTATTATGTTCGGATCGAGTTAATACGCCGCATATGAACTTTATCAAAATTGAATATTACTTCAATTTTAATAGCCATCTCAGTGTTAAATAAATTTAGGATATGTTAAAGTATGACTAAAAGGATACAGATGCTTAAAAGATATGCCCAGTTATGGTATGATGATCTTGTGCTTCATGTCTTGATGTGATGTAGACGGGTAGATTAGTACCGGCATGGGACTGTGATATTATTTCAAAATCGGTTGTGAGTAAAACAAACAACACAGTCAAAAACGGAAATCAGGTTTTATAATTCTGTACTATATAACATTTGACAGATAAGAAGATAAATCACACGTTAAAATAAACAAACATATACACAAAATGAGAATATATTCCTATTACTAGAAAGATTAGGAATGCAGCCACCTCAGCTATAGTCTGTGTTAGTCAGCATATGCCATGATCGAAGATGCTGTTATTTGACCTACAGCTACAATTTTTGACTGAGTGGTGCATTAGTTCAATCAAAGAATTACAAAAGGAAACTTAGATCAGCGCGGTAAAATTCAAACTGACCAATAAAAGGCAAATAAAAATGAAGTCTTTAAAACTTTTCCGGACTTTCTGAAATTAAGACACAGATATTTATGATTACAATTACAAACTCAGTATAAAATATAATAAATGTTCTTTTATAACTTCTTCAATATTGATTTATATTTGTCTTCTTCATTTAGATTGACCCGGTTGAGAAGGAAGCTGAAGTTATTAAAGAACTTTATGAAATGATCGAAGCGTTTAATGTGCCAGTACCGCCGGAAGATTATGCAGTTTACCAGGTAATACCGTAACTAAAGTAATAAGCATAACATAAACAATGGCCAGATGTTTTCGTAAAGTGATAATGGTCTTAACATGAAGCAATTGTTGAGAAAACTCGTAGTGTGATTTTGAAACGAAGTGAATAAAATACCTGCCTTGCTGCCAAATAACTTTCATCTGGGTAATGAATAACACTGCGTGGCTGATATCCAACATCTCTTATCAGTAGGCAGTATATGTGTGGAGTTCTTGATATCATTTGACTTGATAGGACTTTCAGTATCCAGTAATCCATATATATATATATATATATATATATATATATATATATATATATATATGTTAGTTGTCAAACGTGACCATGGTGATATCTCACAAATTTATGGCACCAAAAATTTGCACTTTAACTGTGGTCTGAGATTCTTTGGCATTCATAATCTGACATGCTAGATACAAGTAGCAGTTAAACAACCCAGCTCAGAGAGTGCTGTGACAACGAAAAAATCATCCACTCCAGTTATGAAACTTCTTAATCATCTCAAGATCATGTTTTTATAGTGCTGTAAGAGGCTTGAAACAAATAAAGAAGAAACATGTATTGTTTATCCTGTTTATTTGTTAGTAATTACCATAATCACATTGTTTGCCAAGGGTAGTAGGTGATGGAGAGAAGACATCGAAAAGCCATAGACCTGGATTTCTCATATCTTTGCATACCTCAGTAAAGACCACCTCCAACTTAAACAGAATGGATGCAATAGGATGATGCAGTCAAAGATATTATAACTCTGCTCCTTACTTGACGTTCAGAAGAACCAGATTAAACAAAGTGACTGATCACTTGAGAGTAGTCTATGCTACATTGCCTAGTTTCAAGTATTGAGCAAGCTCCAATATAATTATCCTAGAAATCATTCATATACATTCATAACTGTGAGGTTGCAGGCATCAAATGTGTGCGTAAAACCAAGTAGCAACATGTTCTCTAATTTGTTTTGATGGATAATTAGTAAGTGTCTGAAATATATCTCCCTGACAATCTATACTTCCTACTTTCAATGTGTGGATCAACGTAACCTAATATGTTCGCTGAACAGGGTTCTCCGAATCATACAGCAAATCATGTAAAATTGAATCTTGCGGATGTTTTCCGGTATTAAATACATAAGTCTTACTGATTTTAGAATACTCCCAACAATTAGCAGCAGTCTGTGGATTTAGTGCAGCTACAGATTTATACTGTCCTCAAAATACTCTTAGCTAACGCTAAACAAACCAATGGGACTTTAGATGGATTCCTCGGTGAAAAAATGAAGAATTACGGAGTGAATGGTCATACCATGTGACTTATAAGCACTCTCGTCAAACGCTAAATCCCCTGACTTTGTGGTAATGCAATGAAGTTATGAATATTCCTCACATTCATCACTGATATTTTTTGAATTTTGATATGTTACTTCAGAGTCTTATACCGTCGATAGACAGAGCCAAGAATGCTATCGACAAAGCATTGGGAGATCGTGATTTATGTATTGACAAATTCTTCGGTTTTTTGGAGAAAGACGTTGCAGAACTTATGCGTGACATCAAAGAAGCTAAACAAGCTATAAATGTGAGTGATTTGTTATTTGAATAACGCTGAAAATGTTCCCGTTTGTGTATTTGTATGACTTTATTCTTCACCAAATCCCAGAGTTTTAAAAACCGCTCTTATTGGTACTACAAACACAACTGATTCACTTCATACAATTCCTGTGTATTTGGTTCTTGTAAGCTTCACACGACCTAAAATGGAAAAGTTACAAGGATATTTTAGAGTAAAGGACGGAAGCTGGACACTAAACAGTAGTGTGAATTGATAGTAGGATCATAAGTTCTAATGATTCGAAACGCCAGAACCACTGTTTGACGTGAGTAGTTTCTAGCTGCTCACCTCACTGAACCACTGGTTTATAGTGTCACGCTTTTTCACTTGTTTTCTTGATCGCCATTTATGGCATCAAGCAGATCACGTATGATTATTTGGATGTGTTTGGTTTGCGCAAGAAACTGTGGTGATTTCCTTTCTCGAACTCTATAGCTTGCTAATGACGGATTTGACTCTACGTACTAACAGCTCACCCTAGTAGCTATCTAGAGTTCGGGTAGTTTGAAGTGATTCGTCTATCAAAGGTGAGTCGAACCAGCTAAACCTCTGATGAGCTCGGCTCCAGATGAGAAGAACAACCGTCCCGTGTTTAGATCACCTTGATCTGATTAGTAAACACTACTGTTTGACATGAGCGGTTTCCAACTGCTAATATTAATCAATCGGTGCTGCATAAGGAAATGACAACAGTTTCTTTCTGAACTTTCAGATTGGGTTTCAACCGCTTAATCGCTACCGCCTCGGTTATATGTAATTGACCTTACAATATAAATGCTGGAATATAAACGGGAACTCAGGTGGCTATGATCAACCTGCTCATTGATCACACACCTAATTTGTAAATCAAGTTGCAAATACCTTTGTATTTATGTTATTGATTGTGGAAGTCTACATATGTTCTAGATACTTCACACTTGTATAAGCAAATACATTTGCCTAGTACATAACTAGACAGTTGGAAGTCAAAACGATGCAATGTTCATAGCTAAGATGAAAGCATAAGGAAAAAGCAAATCAGTTCACATGACAGCCCTGATGAAAATGCATCACAGTTTCACAGTACAAAAGTTGGTTCTTCAATACTAAAACCAACCCACCTTACCTAATTTGCAGTAGACACACTTCATTTCTAGTTAAGTTATTAGATGGCTGGAGTCAATCGGCAGGAAGTCTTTGGCCTAGGTTTCGTGCTGCTTGGCACTCATCAACAAGGCGCATCTACAACCTCGAAGAAACTCATGTCTCTTCTGAGATTTGAACCCGCGTGATCCAGTGATGCCATGTTGCAAACTTGACTGTGAGAATTCAGTCTGCAGCCAACAAAGGACTAGACACATTACACTAGTTACCGATTAGTGTCCAATCAAAAATAGTTAAGTTATACTAGAGTCTTCCTCAATCTCTTTTTTGCCGTAAAGTTATGATTCACTCCTTGAAGTACTCTCCTGTCCGATGAAAAACCAAATACTCATTTGTCAGATTAGAAGTGCTAGTGAGAGTCTGATGATAAGATTCATTCACAGAATAAACTAATTGTTCTCCAACTTTGCTCAATTGCACAGAAGACAAGGGCCAGGCAACAGATCGTTTTATTACGGAAATCAACACGTATTTATATATATTTCACATACATTATTGTAGTTTATTCAAGTAGACAAACGCAGTCTTCTGATTGGTTGTTTTCGAGATTTCTCGGAAATGGAGCCATCTATCTGAGAATCATATTTGCCCACGTTTAAGTCTGCTGTTATTAGTTGTTGAATCAGCCTTGTTCATATTTTCTCACGGCCAATATTAGTGACCTAGACACTGACGTAGATTAATGTCTACCAATTGCCTAGCAGCCTGCTCTCACCACAGTATCACTAGCGCATATAACATTGAGGGATATCTCACTGTCTTTGAGAGTTAATTCCTTAGGAAAAAATCAAAATAGTATACAGTCAAATAAATCCATCCCTTGTGGGAATTATCCATGCCAACCAATAACAGTCTATAAAAGAAAGAATATATATTTAACAGCGTTGGTGTTTCTTTTTACTTCCTAAATTTATAATAAAAATGGGTTGGATGGCGTATATAATGACTCACAATAATTATTATGTTACACTTTATCCATTTCATTTCTTCTCATATCTAACTGAGCTCTTGTCTACTTATCTTTTTTGTATTTATCTGAATGCATGTAGAATCCAATACTTTTAGATGTTACAGCAGAACGTGAAGCTGTTCGTGCTGAACTGTCTAGACTGAAGGCAACCATGGATGACTTACAAAACAGGGCTGTAACTTTCAAAACATATCATAAAAACTTTAAGGTAAATGAAATCTGTTAAAAGTGAACTTGGTTTGGACATATATAAATGAAATCTATTTAAAAACATTTTATCAGATGATTGTGGAATGCTTTAATTCAGAGTTTACTGAAAACAACTTCTTTGCTGATATTATTAGACTGAAACAGATAACATTTGTGAACAAACGGGGTATTTAGTGGACGTATAAGTTTCGACAGGATCCACCAGTTAAGATAAGGTGAATATACATTCAAACAAAATGTACATATTGACATCAGTTAATTATTTATTTGAAAAAAAAGCTGAATAAAAAGATACCATCTTGCATGACTTCTTTTTTCTGTGCAAAATTCAACTGTACGCATGACAACGGCAGAGGTGAATCAAAATAATTACTCACTGATATCTCTTGATGACCTTACAACTTCAATCAACACGAGTATTGAAGTCAAAGTCTAGCAGATGATTTATATTCGAACTATTCTGATTCGTGTCACGCAGTTGAACTCTAACCGCCTTCAACAGTGTTCAGTAACCAGCTCGATATATACGATTCCAAAAACACCTGTAAATTGATGCATACATTCGATACTGTGAGAATCACTATATTATCTTTCCCGTGGTGTTACTACCCTCTGACTGACTGAATTGTATCTGTATCTTGGATACTGTTACGTGATTGTTCCAAGCTGTTTTATTTAAAATACTTCATGCTAAACATTTCAGGACAATTATTTGTTAGTGGTGTATCATTCATATACTTTAGCTATTTCAGAAAATCCTACTTGCTCTATTATAAAACTTCGTACCTAGACCTCTTCGAGTTTCTTCATAATCTTTTTGTTATAACTGCACCTAAATGAATAAACTCATCGCCGATTTTTTATGTCTGAGCCGCTAACTGTTATAACGCTAATGAACTTGTCTGGTACGCCAATATGCGCCTATTTATCCGTTGCACCTTCCGATTCAATGAGCCACGCAATTATCAGAAGACGGGAGCTGGCCTGTAACTATAAGATAGAAATTGTATATTGTACATCTATTAGGAAACAAAACATCTCATTTATACATTTCTTTGCTACAATAAAGTCGCCTCACGGACGTGAGAATAATTGTTCTTATTGGATGGAAATTTCTAGCCTGATTGGTGGACAATCCGACAAAGGCCAAGGGGAGACAGAAGATGGTCACACACTAAATCACAATTCACGTGAGAAATGATAGATCAGCGTAGTAACTCCATCACAAGATAAATCACATAATTTGTGAGGAAGGACAACACACTATTTCGTGCTGGTTTCTATCACTTTAAGTACAGCATTTTGAATTTATTCGTCATAGGATGTCTGATCAGGGAACTGGATACTTCTCTAGTAAAATCTATTCTGGAGACAATCGCACACTATTTGCATCTAACTTTTTTTCAAAACTTTGATTACTTTGATTGTTCATTATCCAGTGGTTTCATGTAAAATGAACTAGTGTTGAACATTATTAATTAATTTCTAGTTAGTAAAAATATAATTTGTAAGTCTGGATTTTCTTTGAAGTTGATTAGTAGGTCGACTAGTAAAGATACACTGATATACCGAAAACTGACTAGATGACCTCCTCTTCTCAAAACTTTTTATTTTCTTGAATAAACGAAGCTGAGTTCGAATACAAAAGATTTAAGTTGGACAACTGATTTCAACGATTCATACTGGTAAACCGAAAGTGTCATTTTTAAGTATGATTGAGAATAAATATGCGGCTAACTATAAACATTTTTCAGTTGAATCACTGCTTTTTTTATTCCAGGATCTGTCACAAGCCTTATCAGGAACCTCGATTGAAGTGAGTGATCATTTATTTCATTATGTGTCCCACTCATATAACATATGATCTGTTTCACCAGAAAACTGAATACGCATGACAGTAAAAATATGTTTCAATCCATTTGGTGTGATGATCAGATAAACTATTTTGAGTCACTTTGTTACCTGTCACTACTATTTAACAGTTGTGTGAAACTAGAAAATTTAAACCCAGAAGAAAGTGTAAGCTTCCAGATATCGTGAATATTTCACCTGAGATTTACCTTATACCTATCGTCTTCACAAAGAACACCTAGCATGAATATAGTTAACATCCTCATGCTACTTCATGATACAGATAAATTCAATAGTCAAACAAGAGTCATGAAGTAAGGTGAACCAATAACTAAAGGATGATGTGGTTAGGAATAATTTACCTCCGTCAGTCATACTAGTTGTAGCGTGGTCATAGGAAAATTAAAAAATCATCATTTCGCCATGCCTGTCTTTTGGATGTATTACTTAAGGAAATAAATTACTGTATACCATCAAAGAAGCTTAAAAGAATGAAGTATTTTAATTTTGTTCTAATTGGCGTAAAATAAATATTCCTGTTATATGTCAGTCGTTAGTATTACTGTTAGTGAAAATGGTCTTCTTACTAAGTAAGTACAGAAAATAACGAGAATATATTGATCTTAAAGAGCAACACTTGTAACCCGAAAGCATATCGCGTTTAAAATCTCCTAACACTTATATCTTACTTTATTTTCTGACATTCTAGGATCAAATACTTGCAAGAGCTGGTGTACGAGCCACATCATTCATAGTAAGTTTATCTGCAATCGTTGCATCAGGATTATTTCTGCTTTGTTTTAGGCGTTGTAGCACATTTCCCATTATTTTCAATGCCTTTTAACTTATTTTAGGAATATTTACAAAAGCTGTTTCCACACGTCATAAAGGTTAGCTGTTAAATTACTTGCTGTTTAATTGTTTTTGTTGAAGACTGTTACTGTTCATTCTAGACTTACCAAGCTGAAGAACAGAATGCCCATTTTTAGTAGTAGTGTACTCAGTGTGTGCGAATTTTGACTTCTCAGCGTATTTCATGCAGAGAGCCTACAAATGTGCTTAATGCATATAGCTGAGAGGTAAAATGAGTAATTCTGTATCGTTTCAGTTGATAAATATTACATTTTTATCTCAAAAATGAATTTACACAAGATTAAATACTTGCTTTGGAGTTTATTCATGAGTGCGTCTTATCAATTTATTCTTTTAACTTTTCATTCCTATGCTTAATGTTACTTGAATGCTTGACGATGATCTTCTAATCTCCTTTCACAGGTGGAACAACCACGTTTCGAGGAACTGGAAACACTAGTTGGAGAGATGAAACTGAAACACTTATTGTGGAATTCTCTGGAAGAATGGGATGAAACTGTTAAGGAGTGGATGAAGGCTGATTTTTTCAAATTAAATCCGGAAGAATTAACGAATGTTACAATGAAATATGTGAAGTCCGTCACATTGCTAGAAAAGGGTTTACCGCCCAATTCTGTTGTACCGTTGTTAAAGGAAAAAGTGGAGGATATGAAAGGAAAAGTAAGTATATGCTGTGCATATGAAAGCTTCATCAAACTGACAGCTTAGAAATGTTTGATTCTTACATATTAACAGTCGCAGTGAAACTCTGTATCCATATATGTTGAACTTGATTAAGCCTGATTCAATCATTCCTCTACTTAAAAGAACGATTGATAAACTGATCGTCTGAATGAATTAGGACACAATATAAGTTTTCAGTTTGATTTAACTTGTCTATAAGAGGTAATTAAATCAAAAAGCAATCACGTTGTGAACAATGAAATACTCACTCATGAAAGGTAAAGATTAAAACGTAGCTGCTTCGTTGCTCCTTCTTCTAAAAATTTGAAATATTAAACTCATTTCACTTTTTATTCACCTTATTTTTATTTGAATATACTTATGTATGTCGAATAACGCTGGCATAGCGAAGACGTTAAAAGTAGTAATTCTTTGAGTCTCTTAAAGTTGTTACTTCATATGGAACATCATTAAATTCCGTATCTAATTTAGTAACTGTGATTTCCATCATGTCTATTGCTAAATTTTATAATCTCATATTTTCCTGCTGTCTTCTTCATAATTTACTCGTGCTCTTAGACTGTTACTTTAAATGAGGAAATAAAATATACCTGATTTATGATGCTAGTTTATAGTCCATAGCTATTTCACCAAATGTTTTAAAAGACCTAAGCAGTTCCAAAAGGTTTCTGTGAACAAAAGATTAGATGTTAGTCTCAAAACAAATTTTACTAGTTTATTACACCGAATCCTTTTTTATTTTTTATTACCTTCATCAAGACATTCATTGGGTTATTCATCTTGTCAGCTTTTTTTAAGTAATGAACAGGCTTCACAATTACAGTCATGCCAAATTAGATGAGATTAATTAACTCCAGTTTCACTTCCACTGTTACTCAATACATGTCTGTCAACATCTTGACAGCTAATTTATGCAACAGATCACAAGCAACAAGAGAAAATCTTCTAAGTAACTGAATTTATATAACTTCGTAATAACTGTTATACTACATTACACTTACAAAAACTGTAGGTGAAGCAATAGAATAATGCTTGTCGTTGACGATTTACACTTTACACAGTTCAATAACGTGAAATCTTACTACAGTTAGTTTCCCTTGGAAACCAAATTATTCAACTCACAGTATGTGTTCTGCTTGATACCATAAATGGTAATCAAGAAAGCAACCATTAATGCTTAAAACTATAAACTACTGATTAATGTTGAACCCAGAAGAAGAGTGAAACTGGAAGTGCTATGGATTAAACCTACTATTGGTGAATAGTTTAATGTCGCCATCACTGTTTTGATCCTGTAGAAATCTAGAGTCACGTTTATCGAGAAATACCACATATCACTTAAGACTTATGTATTTTCAAATGAAAAAAAAAGATTTTTTCCGCATAACTTGTGCTATTCTGTTTCGAAATATTTTTTACTTCACTAAAAGTTAACAACTATCATGGATTTGCGTAATCCAACACTGAAACCACGACATTGGAAAATGCTAGAAGATTTAATTGGTTTTCAAATGTCTGAACTTGAAGAACCGTTGAATTTAGGCTTTTTGAATGAACTGAAAGCATTTCAAAAAGTGGAACAAATTCAAGAAGTGTCAGGTCAAGCAAGTTCTGAAGCAAGTTTAGAAAGTCTACTTAAAAAGGTTAGTGACGCTTATTTTACTAAATGGGTTCAGTGTTATTATTATTCACTCTGGGCTATAAAGTGTTTTTATCCACACCTTTATCTACAGTTAGTTGTATTTTGAATATTTTCTGCTGAGATATTTTGCTTTCGCTATCACTAGGTAGGTCAATGATTCATGAAACCCTTCACTGTCAGTCTTGGCCAGTGTAAGAGATTGTCGGCTATATGTTGTTCCTTACATACAGTCAATGTTAATTCAGAATCAATCATAAATGCAAACACTTTTTATCGCATCTTTTATACAGACGCACACAAAAGATACCCTGTAAATTGTCTGTACTAAACATATTATTCCCTATCACGCAAGCAAAACAATTTCTTTCCTTATTTGGTGAAAATTCTTCAAACCATCAAAGCTCTCATTGTCAGCAGCATGAAACTTGAACAAAATCATTCCTTGTTTTCGTCTGTTACCCTATAGTAAAGAAATCACCTCATTCCATCTCCAGTCGGTCAACTAACCTGCATAATGTTAGCCGACATAGGATTAAATTGAAAAAAATCTTGGGATTGGTGAAACCAAAGCATGGAATAATTCCAAGAATACATTAAGTGTTGGTCTCAGTTACCCATGAAAGTTTAGGTCATTTATCAAAGGCTTTCATGATGTTAAGGACTGATCGTTAACGAACTTTTGTAACAGAGTTCACAACTGATGATGATGCCTTAGATTTGTTCATACTTAGCTGTCAAAGTTTTGAATGTCTACATTACTCCTCATTATTCTCTCCGTTGTGCATGTTTACCACTATTTTATTTCTATTTCTCTGCTTTATTTAGTAATATATTGAAGTGTGGCAGCTTAAACTGACTAACTACGAAAATTTCCATCTATAGATTTAGCGGCTGACTATAAGAGGTATTGTTATAATTAAACATAAAATATGGAAGCCACCTACAATGGGTTTACATTCGCCCACCTAACTGGAATAATAAGCTCTGAACTAACTATACTAGCATACATCTGGCTAATGTTTTTTCTGTATGGCATAATACGCCAGTATTACAATCTATGTAACAATTATTGGTGTACTTTAAATTTTCCCACGCTTTGATACGTTAAGACTTATTAACGTATTATTATTATCGTAAATAAGCTTCAATCATTGTTAATATCCTTTTGAAGCCCTGGCTAATCTGCTTTACCAATAAACACAAAAGTATTTTAGGTTGAACTGTAAAGCCAGTGACTACGATTGTTCCAGTTCATGAAACCATTCGTCGTGTATTTTGATCTTTAAACAGTGTATTTAAATTTGATGACTTACTTGCAAAAATAAGTGATCATTGTGATATTAATTTATTATTATTATTTTATCCTTTGATTCCTAGAGGAACATAGGGCTTCAGCTGCGCACCTCCATTGCCTTCTGTTTTCTGCCAACTTTTTCACCCCGCTCCAAGTCTGTCCACATGCTTTCATATCCTCTTCACATGACCTCCTCCAAGTCACCCACGCACTGACGACCAACTCGCCACCCGCTTCCCTTCCGGGTTCCACTCGAGCAATGGCTTGTCTAGTGATGTCACTTGATGGTTTCCTCAGCGTATGGCCAGCCAATCCACCTCCATTTCTTCCTGCCTATTTGTTTCACAATCGGTTCCTGCTGGGTTGGTTCGATCATTGCAAGAGATCCTCGTTTCTGATCTTTTCTAGCTGACCATCTGATCTTGAGTATTGAGCGAAGACAACTGTTAATGAAGGTCTGAATTTTGTTTGAGTTGCTCTTTATGATGCGCTGGCCAAGTCTATGATCCGTATAGCGAGTAGCACTGATTTCACATTGGAGTTGAAAATCCGTATCTTATTTTTGATGGTGAGTGATGTTGACCTCCACACAGATTTGAGGGTAATGAAAGCCTGTCTTGCTTTTCCGATTCTGGCTTTGATATCCTCATCAGTTCTGTCGGCCTGTAGTTGAAATGATGCTTCCCAAGTAGGTGAAGGAGGTTGTTTCTTCCAGGTTCGTCCCATTTATGCTGGCTGATTGTTGTTGCTGTTGGTGTTGGCCAGGAATCTTCATCACCTCTGTTTTATCTATGTCCACGTGAAGGAAGTCCTGTCTTGATGCTTCTTCTGCCAGCTTGTTGCTTTTCACTTGCATATCTTCCAGTTTGCGGAAAATCAGATATATATCATCGGCGAAGTCCAGATCCTGCAAGTTCTCTTTTTGTGTGAGTCCATTTTATGCCTGTTTCGCAATTGCCCGTGGTTTGTCGCATTATCCAACCTACTGCAATCAGGAAGATCATTTGTGATAGTAAACAGCCTTGTCTCACTCCCGTCCTCACTTCGAATTCAAAAGGATAGCCTTCATAAAAGTATATGATCTATACTACCTGGCCGTCGAACTGTGAAAGGTAATCCAGTTGTTTAGTCTCAGTATATAAGTCACTTAGCTAATTATATAAAACGACACTTGATGGAACTGGATTTGTTACTACATGGAGTGTTTGGTGGAGAAGTCGAAAGCACAATATATTTGTGGTAATTTTCAACCAAATGTACTTACGAGATTCCAGTGAGTCTTACTTTTTCTTCAACACATATCCGTTTAAATAATTTGTTAAATTTATTTTTTCAAGGTTGAAGACTCTTGGAAATCAACTGAGTTCATTGTTTTACCGTATAAGGAAAGCAAAGATGTGTTCATTGTTGGTGGAACTGATGAAATACAACAATTATGGGATGATTCTAATATTAATATATCAACTATTGCATCATCACGTCATGTCGGTCCAATTAAAAACCGTGTTGATGAATGGCAAAGTTTATTGGATTTGTTCGGTAAAACATTAGTGAGTTTATGTGCATATTTTTAAAAATTAGCTGTTTGTTGTTATTCACCAGTAAAGACCAAAAGCAAAATAAAAATAATGGTGAAACTATTAATGATAACACAAATAAGAAAGAATATACGTCATCCACTGTTATACCGTATAAGGAAGGGACATCTGAGGCCCTACGTGGGATTCTTAATAAAGCAGGAATTAGGGTGGCATTAAAACCTACAAACTCACTCAGAGACAAGCTCTGTAGGCTAAAAGACCCGGTGGATCCAATTAAACAAAATAATATAATTTACAAAATGCCCTGCAATGACTGTGAGGTCAACTACATAGGTCAAACTAGTAGGTCAGGGATAGTCAGATTAATAGAACATAAGAATTTAGCTAAGGTAAGAATGCTTGACCCTGAAAAGATAAGTAATTTAGAAAAAAGCTCAGCTATTGCACTTCACGCATTAACAAACAACCATACAATAGGGTGGGATAGGGTTAAAATTCTAAAAAGTAATATAGCTATGTGGAGAGGGAGGTTGATTACGGAATCCTTATTTATCGAGTCTACAACCAACAAATGCAACAGAGATGACTCAATGCAAATACCAGAGATAAGGAAGATATTATTACCGCAGGTCAAATCAGAAGAGGATAATAAATGATATTAAAATATAGCTGTTTGTTGATTGTATATTCCAATGTTACATTCTGAGTCAACTGAATATACTGTGGATAGACTTAGAGAACCTCTGAGACGTTTATATTGGATGAATTTATCCTATGAATCACAATAAATCACTGTTATTAATTCGATAACTTCGTAAGCATAGTTCATTACTCATAACTATGTCAAAGTAATCACAATTTTCACACCTGATTTTTATTATCTTTCTAATGTGGATTTTTTGATTTTGCTGACAGTGTTTATCGTATATCTACAGATTGGTGTTAAATGTTTTCTGTTACATGCACCAAATTGTTGATCGGATGAATAAAGGTCGAGTAATCAGTCTCCATCTTTTCATCCAAATATATTACATTTTGAGACTGTTAATCTGTTCCATTCTATTGAGAATTGTATAAAAATAAGATGTATATGTGAACAATATTGTTATCACTTAGATCTTCCTCGGGTTTCATTCTAAATCATGTGGTTTACATATGACCAATGACAGTGACTTGTGGATCAATGACAATTGTTAAGTATTGTGAATTATACAGGTAATGATACCGGCAATAATATCGATGACAACGAAGGTATAAATAGTTTACACAGGTGACGAAAAGAATGATGATATTGTAAACGCTTCAGTGAATCAGTTAGTATGCAAAAGATAGTTACATAGTACTGAAGATGAAGTGGGTAGATATCTCAAATTTAACTTGAATACATCGACTGCAGCTGAAAAATGTGGATATGAGGGCATATTTCTTGAGGGCTTAACAAAAGATAAAAAGGATGAAGGAACTTCTATGCTAGACAATTAATCGACTTCTCTAACTCAACCAGTTCTGACAAGAATTGATTTTTCTTATTACAGCTTGATTCCACACCGTATTTTTCGGTACAGGTATGGAATTTTTTAGCATGTGATATCGGTAGCCCAAATTTTGCAGGCCGACCATAGATATCAGGTGTGCGTCGGTAGGGGATCGAACCCCGGATCATGTGCATGGTCGGCGAGAGTCCTAACCACTGTGCCACCGACGCACATATTGTTCATCGAACTCATGCAAACCTCTAGCTCTTTTAAAAACAGTGAAGGCCTTGCATATTCGTGAACTGAGGTCAGATTTTCGTATACTGAAGAAGTATGTAGTGTCCCTCTTTCTACTTTGGCCTTAGAATGAAAAAGAAGCATAAAAACATTTAAATTAGTCTGCGTACACTTCCCATGTGACTACTATTGTTATTATTTATACTTTGAACATTTTCCCTCAATATTCCACCTGTGCTGATTCACTGATTTAAATTGAGTATCTTGTGGAGAGTAAAACAATACACCTTATCCAACTTCTCACCTTGTTACGTAATGTCTACAAATCTGGTTTATTTTACACCCCGCTTTATTTCGTACACTACACTACAAATTTTCAGTAACTTGAATATTCCCATAATCTACTCAGGGTAAACAATTGTTTTGATTAAATTCTGTGTCAGGCTCTATAATAAATAAATTTTTGCTTTATTCCAAAAACAGTACTAATGATACAGCAAGGAATTTTCAGCATTCAGTACCATATTGCATCTAATTATATCAAAAAAGACAAAAAAATAATTAAGGATACACATTACATAACAGTAATAAAACGATTGTTATAGCAGCTACATAGCAAAATACTGTATGCCATACGGAGAAAAATATGCATGAAGTACAAAATTGTAGTAATAATAGTAATACCAACTAAAAATAAAATGGCAGAGTAACAATTAAACGATAGAAAGTGTGACACCATAAAATACAGAAAGATGAACGATGAAAGGGTCGATTTACTGTGCTAATTACATAGTAACTTGTAAGTTTCACGTATAACAGAGTCTTCGTCACATAAGGTACGGGCTAAATAGGGTATTGTAGAAATTCTATACTTAGTGGTACGAGAATATAACTTTTTATATTAACTTCTCGTCCTACCTGATGAGATACAAGGGGACAGGTGTGAATCATTATAAACCCATTAAATTAAGCTTACAATAGCCAGTAAAGTCAAATTAGAATCATATAAGAATTGTATTGTGGAACAAGTATAAGATAGGAATATGCATAATAAATATGCATCGTCAATATATATATATAAATATATATATATATATATATATATATATATGAGATTTAATAGTGTGAAATATTCCCATATCATGAATTAAAAGCCAATATGAACTAAGACTATTCTTTTCAGTAATTTCTCTTCAGTTTCTTACAATTATAAAATGTAATATTAATGTCATTACAATAGTGGCCAGTTATGCGGAGGATATATTTTTACGCAGAATAATAGACTAGTCATACGGTGACAAAATAAATAGTCGTATTTGTGTGACAAACGTGCTAGGCTGAAATCAACTAGAAAATATTGTGAAATGGGAGACAATGGTGGTGATTAATCATACTAGATTTGTAAACTGTGGGTAGGAAAATTGACGAATCAGATCAAGGTTATAGACGGTGTCAGGTGAGTGGGTGGCTAGTACAAAGTGGTATATTTCAGAGAGGAGACAGTAAGACTGCAATGAGAGGTTCATACTGAAATAATGAATGTGCGAAATGAAATAGTTGGAGACATATATTGAGAAAGGGGATAATATCACTAATAATAAGTCCGGATAGAATAAATGGAAAATTCAATGATATTGAGAGAATGTTTGCATGAAGGATGTAAACTATGACGAATAACAATAATTGTAATAATATGCAAATAAAGAACCAGAAAATAGTCCGTTGAAAAATGAAACAGCAAAAATGGAAATGTATTGTCGTCATGAGGATGACACTTATGTAGTGTACAATGAAGGGCTACGTAGTGATTTGATTTTGAGCAACCTCAACAATGCTCACACAGCGGCCCACTTCACCTACGAACGAGAATGGAACGACTCTCCATACTTTCTCGACGTCATACTAACGAGAAGACAGGATGGTTCCGTCTAAAGAACTATATTTAGAAAGCTAGAGACCAAAGGTCAGCATACACACCTCCTTAGCTTCCTACCAATGAGATACAAATGTATTCTGATCAGGAACTTAGCATTTAGAGCGATGTCCATTTATTCCGAAGAATGTGTGGAGAAGGAACACCAGGTCATCCGAGACATTCAAAACGAGAACGAATATCCAGAGAAGTTCATTAAAGCCAACATACGTTACAATAGCTGTAAACATGAACTGGCATCATTGGGAAATGTAGGGAGATACTCTTGCATAAATTCTATCACAACGTTTAACCAGGGCGATAACGAAAACTTTCTACTCTGTACGTCTGCTCCTATCCTTCAGTAGCCGTTCAATGTTCACCCAGAAACTCAAAGATGTCTTAACTAACCTTAGCTCTTCTTCATGCAAATACCATTTCAACTGTTCCTGTGGTTCATTTTATATAGGGCCCACGGTTAGGCAGGTTCGCCACCGGGTTTGAGAACATTTACCAGTTTGGTTCAGAGGGGGTGGGGTGGAAATTAAGTGCATAAATAGCTCGATCCTGCCACACTTGATCGATACTGGACACATCATCGAGGTAGGGTAGGAATTATTGAAGTTGCCCAAAATCAAATCACTACGTAGCCCTTCATTGTACACTACATAAGTGTCATCCTCATGACGACAATACATTTCCATTTTTGCTGTTTCATTTTTCAACGGACTATTTTCTGGTTCTTTATTTGCATATTATTACAATTATTGTTATTCGTCATAGTTTACATCCTTCATGCAAACA
The DNA here is from genome assembly GCA_944472135.2 of Trichobilharzia regenti. Lineage (NCBI taxonomy): Eukaryota > Metazoa > Platyhelminthes > Trematoda > Strigeidida > Schistosomatidae > Trichobilharzia > Trichobilharzia regenti. Next base: position 72,976,556 of record OX235270.1, on the reverse strand, counting down.
TTCTCTCAATATCATTGAATTTTCCATTTATACTATCCGGACTTATTATTAGTGATATTATCCCCTTTCTCAATATATGTCTCCAACTATTTCATTTCGCACATTCATTATTTCAGTATGAACCTCTCATTGCAGTCTTACTGTCTCCTCTCTGAAACATACCACTTTGTACTAGCCACCCACTCACCTGACACCGTCTATAACCTTGATCTGATTCGTCAATTTTCCTACCCCACAGTTTACAAATCTAGTATGATTAATCACCACCATTGTCTCCCATTTCACAATATTTTCTAGTTGATTTCAGCCTAGCACGTTTGTCACACAAATACGACTATTTATTTTGTCACCGTATGACTAGTCTATTATTCTGCGTAAAAATATATCCTCCGCATAACTGGCCACTATTGTAATGACATTAATATTACATTTTATATATATATATATACTCTCCAACAAATATTTATCACATCTCATCAGTGAAAAGGTATCGCTTCTCTTCTTAGACGAGTGCACTCATGGTTAATGAATGAGAAGAAAAATGAAATTTTCTGGAAAATAGCCAACTTCACTATCAAATCATTACCAACACTTAATATTTTCGGAATCGTATTCCGAAAACATGGAGCTCAACAGTTCTTTTTCCACGTATCTCTGTACAAGTTCCCATTGTATTGGAGCTTTTTGAGCAGCTATTTCTTATCAATTTTGAGTGACTTCATTTTTCTGTATACCTGGTTAGTTTGTCTACTGATAAATCTTTAAGGATAGCCCATTTCGATCAGAGAATTATGAATGTAACTTATGCACCTAATTGTCGGAATGAATCCTTTTCTACCTGTTCATAAGGCTTCTAACCAGACTGATTTCGTAGTGGATACTGACTGAGCTAAAGAAATACGTATACTTTCTTGTAGACATACTGTTTATATAAACGCCTCCGTAATGTGAACTGACCGGCTCTTTCACGCAACTAAACATCTAAAAAATACATTTTGTTTTCATGTTTGTCTTCATACATGAGTTTTTCTTCTAAATTAGTTATTTTAGTGGAGTCCACCTTACCACATTTAGTAATGTTTCTTTTCTATGTTAACATAAATGACACTGCTTAAATAGTTTGACTCATGCTCTTGGTTTTCTAATCAATGAAAAGCATTTGAAATATAGATTAGGATTTACAGGATGGTTCAGTTAACGATGTTTCTCTCCAAGTTTAAATGTTGCTTCGATTCCAGCCTTACTAAAACTCCTGCTTAGGGTTTCCTAATGTATGGCAGACACTCAGGAAAGTGTTAATTCTCTCTTAACTTTCTTTTAATAAGCAGTGTCCGTTTTTCACATGAATTCCGAAAGAACCTCTGCATAAATTTCAGCGTACATTTCGTAGTTAGTATACTTTTCCGCTTTATGCTGTTTCTTCATTGACATTTTGTAACTCACTGATTGGATTGTTGGCATTTCAACAATAATAAACGTGACAAACATACGGTTAATCACAAATAACATCTCGGTTTATAATTTCTCCATACAAAAGTCGAAATCTATGTGCTTCGATACGAGTTAAATAGATACATAATTGCTTGATAGCAATAAAAACGTCGTTATATCATCCGGCGGTAGTCAGTTCAGAAGAAATGTGTTAAATTGTTACTGGTTGAAGCATATTCTTTAAAACTTCAATTCGAGTGATCTTACAGAAATAGGAGTTGACTCCAATTGTTATACTTTCAGTCATGTGTATATTAGCATAATGTCTGTGGTAAACTGATGAAACAGGCCTGTTTACTTATTGATTCTCTACATACACATAACAAGTCAAAGTGGTAGTGCATTCAGTATTAACTGGCAGTAGAATTGTAAATAATGCACATTAATTACTAGTGTTCACCTACAACATCATGGTTATATGGTAGCACCTTAGTTTTAATTGGTTCTTCAAATGATAAAAGATCACGGAAGATAAAGTATGTCGTCTTTCAGTTTCCAACAAACCCAGGCAGAATTAGTAATTTCAGAAAGTATACGTCGGGAGTTAACGCCAACTTAGAAACCTACTATCTAGCATCAAAAAAGCATCTACGGTCAGTGCCTGTACTTTCGCAACAAATTCGCTCTTCACAAAGACATAATTCGAAATTACGTCATTTACATTTTCAAATTCAGTTTTCATTTTAACTTAAAATACACCTTTCACAGTATGCTAGCTATAAGCTTTTGACGCTTATCGGCGATCTGATTGGTAGCGTCACCATTATTACCGCAAGAAATCCAACTGAAAATAATTTATTGGTTAACATAAAAATATCTTATGATTCAATATTTATTTGCTCAGAAAATCAGTTGGTTTCAAGACCATTAAAACTCAGGTGTATCTTGATTGATGTTTCAATGTATTGTCCAGTTCTTCTACTATGTTCCCATTTGATGTTATACATGATTGGACCCAAGTTTTTTCTTTAAAGCATTGTGTACCTTTTGATGTAATGCCATTAAAATACATTCTTACTCCTATAAAATTTAGTTGATTGTTTTTTAATTAGTTTCTTCACGTGTTGGATGATTTAAGCATTATCTCGGTCTTTAAATTCACCAACTTTTTTCTTTTATGTATTTTTTTTCAACCAATAGGATGAATGGATGCAGTGTCAAAGAAGTTGGCTATATTTGGAAAGTATATTCTCTGCTCCAGATATACAACGTCAACTGCCTAGTGAAGCTAAAAGTTTTATGGCTGTTGATAAGTCTTACAAAGATGTAATGCGTAAGGTGCAAAAAGTCCCATTGGCTATGCGCGCAGCTACACAACCTGGTCTGTTGGACACCTTTCGTAACAATAATCAACTACTCGATCAAATTCAAAAATGTCTTGAAGCGTATTTAGAATCAAAACGTTCTGTATTTCCAAGATTTTATTTCTTATCAAATGATGAATTGTTGGAGATATTGGCACAAACGCGTAATCCCCTGGCTGTACAACCTCATTTAAGGAAATGTTTTGATGCTATTGTGAAATTAGAGTTTGCCTTAGCCCAGATTCTGCCGATAAAGGTATGCTTCAAAATTTTCATGGTTTTCTCTTATGTCACAAAAATATAGTCAGTATTATAAATTATTATTAGAGACCATTCAGGGAAATTTAAGTCCACTTATATATATATATTCGCTCACAGCTTAGCTTCTAATAATAATATGAAGTCCTGATACTTGAAAACAACGATAAAACTCGATACAACGTTTCTAAATACTGGGTTGTTTCACCAGATGATAACTGTCAGTGTAGTCTGTACAACAAAGTAAACATAAAACCAACTTCAAACTGAACAGTTAACCAGATTGATAAAAACAAGCAAATACCGATATGCATTTTAGAAATATCTCTAAAGAGGCTTCCACTCGACGTGAAAATTGTCAAACAAGATATTCATCTTCAGATTCGAGAGTCATAGGAATCGCAACAACTTAACTGCAACCGCAATCAGCTAGTAAACCACTGGAAATGTGTAGTGCTTCAGTAGCTTTTCTCGATGCACATTTCTGAAGAGTCCTAAATTTAAATTCAGTAGCTGAGATTTTCCAATGTGGTATACTTGTGACAAAATGTGGTATAATGTGGTTTGGATGCCTAATTCACTTTTATAATTAGCAGATTACTACACAGTCAAGGTTGGGCCTAATAACCCATATGGGAATTTAAGAAATGGTAGTATACTTAAGGTTGTTGGTTTGTGAAAGCTGCATGTAAGGTCTCTATTTGACATATTTACTAAGGTTGAAATATCGTGTCTATTACTCGTACAAACTTTGTTACCTTATTTTGGAAGATATTCGGCTCTAGTTTCGCTAAATCCACTCAGCCATAATTTTATGAGTGAACTATATTTTCTACATATCTATTTTAACATACTTGAACATGTTTAATGCCATCAGACTTCGGTTTAACTACGGGCAAATTCTAGCGTCAGATTGCTAGATGGTTGATAAAACTTCCCTCCTACTTAAATTTTTTTTGGTTGCGTCAATCAAGAGATGAAATGTGGTCACATAAAGTTGCATTTTTGTACTCATAAGACATCCTGTACGGACTATCTAAGTGACAGCCACATGTAGAACAGGGCAAGTGATTATATTAAGCAATTTAAACTAGAATCTTAGGATGTGTTAATTCTCTAAATTTCTGTTTTCTTTACCTAACAGTACCACAAATGAAAAATACCTCAATTTTTTAAATTATATTGAATTGTACTTGTTGAATTCATCTGTTCTACTCTAATTATCCTATTTTTTAGACGAACCAGTCTACACAAATGATATATTGGCCATGTTATCGCCAGAAGGTGAAAAAGTGTCTCTTGGCAAGGTAATTTTATTTCAGCAAAGTGTCGAAGTATTTCCTTAGAATCTCCAAGACATTGTTTGAATTCCCGTACTTCTTTATGTAGTCTCTTGTGCTATCTAGCTAGCAACTTAAGGAGTATCATTATAGGATATGTGCTGCTCTGATTAGCTGTTGTGAAATTGTTTGGTTTCCAATGCGCCAATATTGTCTCAATAGTTTAGGGACCGACTGGAAATTTTTAATTATTCTGGTGACGGAGATTTATAATACTACATAAATTAGAAACTATGCCTGAAGATACCGTATTACACACTTAGCGGATTTAAACAGATTTATCGTACTAGTGGCAACTCAAGGAAACTAAGTTATTCCATAAAACAAACATCAAGAAGCTTAATCGGCAGCAGAAAATGATCAGCACTGTCAACTCTTCATCTGTTCGTTATCAATACTTCATTTGAATTTAACCTTAACTACTTAATACTAGTAGGTAGTTTTGGTTCACCATTTAGTTACTTTGTTACCATAGTTATTGACATCCGTTAGAATTTGCCTCACTTATTGTATCAGCATTTCATTTGTCTGGCATAACTATTTTCTGATGGGTAAACGGAATTTTCAGTACATTTTCCCTTATTTTCAACTCTTTGGTGAACATTTTTTGTTCATTAACTTGCTGTTTGTTTCCAATGGTGAAATCTTTTGACACATTTTTACTGCTTTTTTCTTACTGACGCACACTGATTTTATACAGCCTAGACACCTTCCAAATTGAGGTTTGTATATTCAATTACTGTATTTGAGTGATATAGTCTCATATATTAGAGGAATGCTGCATTTTGGAGTGTACGCGTAAATCAAAATTTTTGGTTCACTCAGTCAAAAGTTCGAGCACAGAGGACTGTTGCTGATTTCTTAGAAGAAATCTACAAACGAATCATTCTTAAATGGAATTTCGGTAAAATAAAACGGAAAAATATCTCAGTTAAAACCAAGTCAGACAAGGAGACAGTTACTTGCCTGCGATTGCACTAAATAAAAATATATTGCGAATCGGCAGAAGTTGGAATTAATGAAGCATTGCGTTGGGTCCCAGCGGCTGATTGATCTACGAGCTTGCCTTAAACCATGGTGGATACGTACTGTGAAGAGTCTCAAGTCAGAACGAAACATCTAGTCAGTACATCCAGGTTTCCTAGTGCTTCTCTAAATGATGTCAGCTGGTGATCAATCCTTAAACGTATATGTCTAAGGATCATACAGAATGAACAATGCATTTAGTTTCCATGGTTTCATATGTATTCATTTCAAATGAAACCATATTCACCGGAACATTTCAAATTATTATCATTCCATAGCCTTTATTCATCGCAAATTTTATTCCAATCTATCCCCATCCTTAATTTGGTTAACGTATGTTAATTTTCATCAACTCAAACTTATAGAACCTGACAAAAATAACTGCTTTCTGAAAAACTCTTTGTTTTAGATATTTTTTTAGGAATGTGGGCATTCAGCACAAACTCAATAATATTTTTAGTACTTTTCTTTTCTGAATTCACTTTCTTAACAGGGCTTAAAAGCAAGAGGGAATGTTGAAGACTGGTTGGGTAAGGTGGAGGAGGCAATGTTTACAAATCTGCGTAAACTAATGAAAATTGCCATCAATGATTTTGAAAGTCTAGAGCGTGAGAGTTGGCTTAAAGCACACGCGAATCAGATTGTTCTGACTGTAGAACAGTTAATGTGGTCACGCGATATCACACTGATTTTGGAAGATCCATTTCCAGAGGATCGGATTGATGGTCTGAAGGAATATGAAGAGAAATGTTATGCCGTAAGTAAGAGTCTGAAACCGTTTTGTCTCAGTTATCCGAACTTAAACGGAATCACCTCCGTCTGCATTTATTGTACGTTTGTTCAACAGACTGTTTAGTAATCTGTTACTAATCAATTCATAGTCATAGATGTAAAGCGCAAGTAGGGGATAAAAACTGTCATTATCGGAAGTGACATTTTGACCAGTTCCATAGCACTTAATAATTAAAACGAAAGTTGGTCTAAGTACTGATTTTTCTCATTACAGCGATACTGTTAAGGTGAGGTTATGAGTGAATTAATATAACTATTGGAAAGATTATCAGTTGGTGTCTAATACAAACCAAACTAAAGCATTAGACAACCAGTCTATGTTTCTATTTTTATGCTTAAATTAAAATATATTTTCGTCTTAAGACAATGTTCTTATAAAAACATGACACATCTATTTTGAAGAAACTCTACAGCACCATCGACATTAAACCTGAGACATTTATTTTACCTTGAATTAAGAGAGAAATGTTAACCTAGTATTTATATCAGGATCACCTCCACCACAGAAATATGACACCAAGTATGCCTACTGCTCCGATTACATTTGATTTAATTATAGATGCCTGTCCCACGGAAAAGAGAAGAACTCATATAATATCAGTAGTGTTTGTGTCACTCTCACCGGCCAATTCAAAAAATAGAGCAGAAGATAAAGGTCATTTGCACTTCGTGGCATCAAATTAGACCGGGTGTTGAACAAGTTACTAATCATGCATTGAGTTGAGCAGCCAGTCTCATGAAAATATATCAACAAATTTTCACTAAGTATATTCAGATAGCCAGAAAACAGGTCTGATAAGTGTGTAGTGGTGTGATACAGATAGTGTGTTCCAACGGAATATGATTCTCACATATTCCTACAGTTCAATTCAGCATTAGCAACAGAATATGATAGATCTGTTTGAACGTTCTGTTTGTTGCTAGAGTTGGAATATTATCCGTACTACTACTACTACAACTACTTCGCTACTACGGGGTCCCATCGACAATTATACATCTCATCCAACAGTTATACGACAATGCTGCATGCCAAGTAATCCACAACGGGAAACTTACGGAAGCCTTCGAAGTGAGGACAGGAGAGAGGCAAGGCTGTCTATTATCGCCAATGGTCTTCCTGAGTGCAGTAGATTGGATAATGTGACAGACAACGGGAAATGAAGAAACAGGCATAAAATGGACTCACACAAAAGAGAACTTGCAGGATCTGGACTTCGCCGATGATATATATCTGATTTCCCACAAACTGGAAGATATGCAAGTAGAAAGCAACAGGTGGCAGAAGAAGCATCAAAGACAGGACTTCTTAGGTGGACATAGATAAAACAGAGGTGATGAAGATTCCCGGCCAACACCAACAGAAACAACAACAACAGACAACAATCAGCCAGCATAAATGGGACGAACCTGAAAGAAACAACCTCCTTCACCTACCTACCTACCTACCTGGGAAGCATCGTTTCAACTACAGCCGACAGAACTGACGAGGATATCAAAGCCAGAATCGGAAAAGCAAGGCAAACTTTCACTATTCTTAAGTCTGTGTGGAGGTCAACATCACTCACCATCAAAAATAAGATACGGATTTTCAACTCCAATGTGAAATCAGTGCTACTCGCTATACGGATCAGAGACTTGGCCAGCGCATCATAAAGAGCAACTCAAACAAACTTCAGACCTTCATTAACAGTTGTCTTCGCTCAATACTCAAGATCAGATGGTCAGCTAGAAATGATCAGAAACGAGGATCTCTTGCAATGATCGAACCAACCAACAGGAACCGACTGTGAAACAAATAGGCAGGAAGAAATGGAGATGGATTGGCTGGCCATACGCTGAGAAACCATCAAGTGACATCACCAGACAAGCCATGGCTCGAGTGGAACCCGGAAGGGAAGCGGGTGGCGAGTTGGTCGTCAGTGCAAGGGTGACTTGGAGGAGGTCATGTGAAGAGGGTATGAAAGCATGTGGACAGACTTGGAGCGGGGTGAAAAAGTTGGCAGAAAACAGAAGGCAATGGAGGTGCGCAGCTGAAGCCCTATGTTCCTCTAGGAATTAAAGGATATAATAATAATAAACAGCGGTTTGATTGATGAAATAGATACCTTGGCTTCCGTGTCTTACCTTTTGTTGTTACAAGTATAAGTTGAATCTGTACTACTTTTAGAAAACTTAAAATCAATTTTATAGCATTTAAGTTTTAGAAATTTGCAAGAACTTTCTATTTTATTGAAAATCTGAACCGAAATGAGGATAATTATGAATTTATGAGTTTTAAAATGAATTTATGTTCATTACCTGTCAAAAGGTATACAAGCTCATTTACAATGAAGTTAAACTTATGCGTCGTACTTCAAGCAATTGATTAAAAATGAAGGAAGGAAACAATGTTTAGAGTTCAGTTTGGTGAAAATCAGCTTGTGAAAGAGGAAAAGGTAGTTCTGATTAAGTTTATGGTCTCAAGTCTGGAATTATAAATTAGAATTTATTTTATTTAGACGGATCAGTACATTGCATCACTATTAAGTTAGGTGCGTGGTTTCTGTAATTTATTTTTATTTGATCTTTATTTCTCACTTATAGGGACTGAATAAACTTGCAGCATTGGTTCGCGGTGAGTTACCGAAGCTGTTTCGTGCTCTCCTGTGCTCATTAATTACAATTGACGTACATGCTCGAGATATGGTAACAGAACTAGTCAACAGTAAAGTCGATTCACTAAGTAATTTCGATTGGCAGCGCCAGCTGAGATACTACTGGGATCTAGATTTAGATACGTGTGTTGTAAAAATGGCGAATGCATGTTATATTTATGGTTACGAATACTTGGGTGCTTCACCACGTCTGGTGATTACTCCATTAACCGACAGGTAAGAAATTCACGTTAAATTTCCACCGTATGTTATTATTACCAACTAGAAATAAGGCTTCTGAGAAAAGATGTAATACTTAAATGTCATTTGTAGTAGTATGCTACATCAACTTAACTGTTTCTGTACCAAGCGAACAACTGGTGTATTGTCATCTCAGTATTTTCTAAATATGTATCTGATGCTACTATGGATGATGTCAAAAACGGTGGTGTAATTTAAATACTGATATGAATTTATAACTCAGTAATTCAATTGTTCAACTGTTATATAAATAAAATATAATCAATCTATTTCGGTGTGAGTTGTGGAATAAGTGAGGCGTACAAGTTGCAGCATAAGATCAAATTAGTTTAAATGCTGTTTATTTTAATTCCCTTCATGGTGAATATAAATTATACCGCAGTTGATAATAATGCTGTTAAAGTTAATTAAATTAGTCACTTAATTTGATAGACAGGATTGGTAAGTCGATCTCTTTCGATCGGTTCACGCGAAGCTAACAAGTAATTCAAATCTGGTACTTTTAGAAGGATAGAAAATAGGAAAATGTGATAGCATAAACGAAACTGAATATAAATCTAATATCACTGAGTTTTCCAATGACATTATAAATTAAAGGTAAATATTTCATTTAATGAATGTCAGTAACTAATTCTTCTGGAGGGTGTATTTTAAAAAGTTGAAACTTTTGTGGCAGGGAAACGTTTTAAATGTGGGCCTTTTTTACTACTGTCATGTCAACTTTTATTTTGGGTCTCTGTTTCATACTGCGGCCAATTAAGAAGCCGAAGTTGGGTAGCTGACTAGTATGCTCATCACACGCTCTGTCAGATCCATGAATTCTAAACAGTAACATTTTTCGGCAAAGCGGCATAAATTTGATGCGTTCAAAAGTTACCTGAGTCTGATCACATTTAGCCTTTCTAGTGAAACCTCTACACTAATACCAGCAAAGATGCTATGAGATAACAAACGAAGTTTTATCATACCATAGGAATATACAGAGAGAATTTCTTATGGTTAGCACATTAGTACAAATTAAGACTAAATCTAATTTTCAACATTCATTTCAGTTATAAAACATTAAATTCTATCATACTGGGATGCATTCTCTATACAGATTCACAAATCTTTTTTGATTACTTGTTTTCAAATAGATGTTATCTCTGCTTAATGGGGGCATTACAATTAGATTTAGGCGGTGCTCCGGCTGGTCCAGCTGGTACTGGTAAAACAGAAACCACGAAAGATTTAGCCAAATCTGTCGCAAAACAGTGCGTTGTCTTCAACTGCTCCGACGGTCTTGACTACAAGATGATGGGACGATTCTTCTCTGGTCTAGCACAGTCCGGTGCATGGTGTTGTTTCGATGAATTCAATCGGATTGATATTGAGGTTTTGTCGGTTATCGCGCAACAGCTGATTACTATTCGAAATGCCAAAGCTGCTCGCGTAAGTGTCCTTTATCAATATTTTTCAATGATTTTTTGGTGGATCACTACCTATTAATCCTATATCTTGAGATCACATGCAAAAGGCTGTTGTGATAAGGACTTAATGGTCTACTGAAATTGATCATTCGGCATTGTTCGTCCACACAGATTACTGTTCGTGTTTAAACTTTTCCATGTCGTTTTAGTTTACTTTCTTACTAACAACAGTGTTTCTATATTGATTCCATTTGTCTATTGCTCTTAAGTTGCTCTCGTAATTTTCAGCCAAGAGTTTTGGCATATTTTAATGATTTAGAAATTCTTATCCAAAAACAAATTATTTCGTTATATACTTGTAAACCATTTGTAGCTTCTGAAGATTCTAGAATCACTCATAATAATGAAGTCAGATTGACAGAGGGAGACACTTTTTTTGAACTGGAAAACGTTGTTTTGATTTTGCTTAATCAAGAAACGTTTTCTTTTCATTATTTGGTTTTCCTTTGTATTCATAGGTTTCACGGTTTATGTTTGAAGGCCGTGAAATAAAACTGGTGCCAACATGTGCTGCTTTCATTACAATGAATCCAGGCTATGCTGGACGTACTGAACTGCCTGATAATTTAAAATCTCTATTTCGTCCAATATCTATGATGGTGCCGGATTATCGTGAGTCAACTGAATTCATTTACAAATATTATTAATGAATATCTCAATGAAATTTATTCAGTTTATTGTTTCAACTCTTATCTTTTTAATTATTGGGTAGTATAACCGACAGGTTGACGTGCGTTAGGTGCCAATAAATGTGATTTACACTTTTCGGTTAGTTAGTCAGTGTTCTATCCAAATAAGTTATGATGATATAATCAGTAATTCCCACTAGGGATGCATAATGTGATAGTTTCTTAATTAATTTTTCTATAGACGAACCGTTGAATATGACTTTGTTTGATAATGTCTCCGGAATTTACGTGAACTCTTTAGCTTGGAGTGCATGGACGATAAATTGCTCATAAGTGGATGTGATAATTAAGTGAAGCGTTTTCTTTAAATTTTAAACATTTAAATTTTCATGTTAGAAAGTTAACAACCATACTCTATGTGATAAAAGAGAGGAATCTTCATTTCAGCATCCAGTAATTATTAATAGCTTATAGTTAATTAATTATTTGACCTATTAACTTCACGTGATCGACACTGTAATGTATTATTGGACAAATCTTGGTTACCCCTGAAGATGACAATGTAAGCCGTTTAGTTTACTGTGGTTTGAAACGTTATTGATGGTGTTTTATCCTCATACATGATAACTTTTTAAGGAAGCCTGTTTAGAGAAAGTCATTGTCGTACTCCTCAGTCTAAAGGATAGCAAATAGTTTGCAGTGTCAGCGTGTGGTAGAAACCTCTTCCATAATTTCAAAATCGAGGTTGAACTAATTGTTCAGTTTTATGTGGAACGAAATGGAGGTCTGTATCTCACTATGAGGAAATATTTCTTTCCTTACTACCGCATAGTCGCTTATACCAAAATACTCAGATGAAGTAACTTATATTGTACGACGAAAGCGGAATCATACAAAACCTCAGTGCACACACGGGTAGCACTAAGTTCTTTAGGGAACCTGACTGGTATTAATAACTATAGATCGACAATGTTTCATTTAAAGAATAAAGGCAAAGCAATAATACCAGTAGTGTTTAAAATTATGATCTCTAGAAATGTTTTTCACAATTTATCATTTTTTAACCAGGTCTTATAGCTGAAGTTATCCTTTATTCTGAAGGATTTGAATCTTCAAAAACGCTAGCTTTAAAAATGACACAAATGTATAAGTTATGCAGTGAACAGCTGTCTCAACAGGATCACTATGATTTTGGTATGAGAGCGTTGAAGTCAGTTCTAGTTATGGCTGGTTCATTGAAACGTGAAAATCCGGATAAACCAGAAGATGTTGTATTAATTCGTGCTTTACGTGATAGTAATCTACCTAAATTTCTTAAACATGATGCTGTTCTGTTTACTGTGAGTTAACAAATCCTGAATTCTAACCAATTTTCATTTAATGGATAAAAAATGCCCAGCAGTCTATTGAAATTTTCATTCAGTTAACATTTATAGGTAATGGAGGATTTAATCATGAGCTGACATCAGTTAGAGAACCACTGGAAAACCTGGGAGTACTGGACAGCTGTTTCGTCCTAGTTTGGGACTCTCCATCAGTACGCACCCACCGGGGTTCGAACCCAGGACCTTCTGGTTACAAGGCGAGCTCGTAGACCATTGAGCCACTGGGACCCGATCCAATGGCCCATGAATTCTAACTTCTGCCAATTCACGACATAGCGCGACCACTTCGCAATGTCTTCTTCGATGAGTTACTGCCTCATTACCAACCTGCTGTACCCTACTGGTCACGGCTTCCCACTAGAACCCCAGGTTAACTGCCTGAATAGGGCCAGTCACTAGTGAGCATCAGATTAATTTTCAAGTACCAACTACAAAACCAATACTTGAAAATTTATAGGTAAAACTGGATAATCCTCCACAATGGGTTCATTTCATTGACTTGAACACCTTTATTAGTTGAACACATCTAACATGTTTGTTTTGTGTACACTTTTCATTATGAACAATCTGTTAACACATTTAGCAGTAAGTTTCTCAGTAATGTGAAAACAGAAGAATAAGCAAGGTGATAATCTTCATTATGTTATAACACTATTTTTTAAAAATTCATCACCAAATGACAGTTTCTGATAGTTTCCAACACTAAAAAGAATACGGTCACCGTGTTGAATGATTTGTAAGCGTTATCAAATTAGACATATCTGTTAAGATGTCTGCAGTCAACGTATTCATCCATTCATTAGTCATTTTATATGGGCAACTCTGTGAATTAAAGGTTCAGTCATAGTTATAATAATTCTGTGTTTAACCCTAAGTTTACCCTTTCTTGTTCATATCTGCAGATAAAGACATCCTTTATAATTGTATTCCAGTCCATTGTTTTAAGCAAGGTGGGTCTCAGAGTGTTATTGTTGAGGACAGGAAGCAAAACAATCATTACAACATTCAACTTAGAAAACAAATAACTCTCATGTGGATCCATCTGGGCTACAATATCAGCTATATTTATGTGATTGTTTGAATTTTTCATGTTGAAATCTGCGATGATGGTAATGAAGACGTCTATCCACTTGGGTTTCTCACGATTGAAGCTTATGTGCTTAAGAGATTGGACCCAGACCTACAGTATATTGGCTCAAGCTGGCATTCTGACTACTTATGAGACTCCAGAAAATTATGTTGCACATTTTTAATGCTTATTAATTTTCTCACTGAACTGAATAAACAAAACAGCTGCCATTGCGTAACTTATTCATTCTATTTCAGTGATTAGTCTCATCCGAAGTTGCCGTCTATGCTTGCAGCCCCTAAAATGAATGTATTTGCATACAGAGTAATCAAAGTTTAATAAATCACAGTACATAAATATGTATTGGATAAATTCTACCAGTGGTTTGTATTGTTCACATTAGCTTTGTTTTTTCCATATTTCATACCTACAAATTGAATCAGATTGTTCAGTATTATTGGTTCCTCTACTCACCATCGATTGCTTGATGCCATTAGAAGCTGCGAAATGCGTCCCTAAATTTCATTAAAGTTCTTTTTGTTGAAAGTCCCGCACTTATTTCATTATTTAAACCGCTACTATTAAAAATGAGTAGGCTCACTTGACACTCATTCATTCACGTAAATGCTTCTCATTTTCGCTGAATTTAGTCGCCTTAATGCTACATTTTCGCAAAGAAAATAAACTGATAATGTTACATTTTTGCGTAAGAGACTATCAACAGAATATGATAATTTTTTCTGAATCTTAAACTGGAAAATTATTTAGACCAACGACCTAACTAATATCCTTGGCATTTTTAGGCAATTTTACAAGATTTATTCCCGGGAGTATCATTACCCGAACATGATTACGGAAGATTTTTATCTGAGATTGAAACTGTCCTTCAAGAAATGGGGTTACAGATTGTTTCGGATCAAGTCTTGAAAGTGATACAGTTTTTCGAAACATTACTCGTACGTCATGGAGTCATGTTGGTCGGACCAACTGGTGGTGGGAAGACTACTATTTACCGTGTTTTAGCCAAAGTTCTAGCAAATTTGCATGCAGCTGATCTACCAGATAATAAGCCCGAATATCAACCTGTAAAAACTTACGTTCTGAACCCAAAATCTATAACTATGGGCGAATTATACGGAGAGGTGAATAAATTAACACTTGAATGGCACGATGGTCTATTGGCTTCTATCGTTCGGCAAACATGTGTGGTTAGTAAAATGCATTTTATCGTTATTACGGTTCTTTAAATTTTCTGAAAACACTTCCAGTTGTAACAGTGATTTGAGTTTTATTCGTTTTGAGACTTATCATCTGACTTTACTCATATCTTTTTGATGTACGTGCTTCTATTCAGTATTCACAGTTTGCTCTATGATTTTACACGCAAAATGTATATTTTTACCTGATTTCTAATTCTAAGGGAAATCAGTGACTAACTAACTTCCCTGTGCATCTATGCTTAAATGTAGGCATATTTCACTCACCGAAACTAGAACATTCAATCAACAAGTTTTGGGATCTTATCTCGAATTTTCTGTGAAGAATCATAATTCTCCGCAAACTAAGTGGGGCTAATAGCTGAGTGCATGGAAAAACTCGAGGAAAGTAACTGGGTCGCACTTGATCAATGATTTTAAATCACGCTTTTATTTTATGTGTGTATCCCCTACATACGCCAACATAATCAAAACTGCCTGCACTGACCTACTATTATTAGGTTTCGTGATTTGCGTATCATGTAATGGGAGCGAAATAAGACCATGGTGGTAAGATTTGTGACTGCACAGTCACCTACACGCATTTTTTGAGGACGAAGTATATCTATCCTCCTTCATTCACCTGTACTTGTGGTGAGAGCAGCCTGCTAGCCAATTGGTTGACATTAATATACGTCAATGTCTAGATCACTAATATGGCCGTGAGAAAATATGAGTAACCCTGATTCAACGACGAATCACAGCAGACTTAAACGTGGGCAAATATGATTCGCAGATAGATGGCTCCACTTTCCGAGAAATCTCGAAAACAACCAATCAGAAGACTGCGTTTGTCTACTTGACTAGGCTATAATAATGTATGCGAAATTTATATAAATACGTGTTGATTTTGGTAGTAAAACGATCTGTTGCCTGGCCCTTGTCTTCTGTTGTTACCATGTTACTTACCTGGAGTTACGATACATTGGTGAAATGGCAATGTGATCAGCGCTATGACGAAGCTCTTTCTCCTTGCTTTGCACTAGGAACTGTGAAATACATGGAGTTTCCAAACTATAATGTCTGCTGTCTATCTCTAAATAATTTCAGTTCCTAAACCAAGTCGATTCTCCACAAAACACTTCATGTCGTCATTTTAAACTAATGAATAATATATAACTCATTCCTCATATTCAACCGAAAGCCATACAGAGTATTTCTTGGCTATGGAAAGTAAGTTTGAAAAAGTGTATTCACAAACAAGCTAATTGAAGACAGCTTTTCCTGGCTTTTATTCTCACAGAGTTTTTACTTTATGGTAATAGAACACGATTCAGTCATGTTTTAGAAAAACTGACTCAAATACGTCACTTAAATGTCACTACAAGAATAATTAACACAAACCTTGATCAGATTGGGTTACTTCTCGAGTTGAAAATGTCAACGCAAATAGTTTCATTTTCATTTCACTTCATTATTGTTGAATGGTACTGATGAACGTTCATGCTAAAAGCAAAAGTGAAGACCTATTTGAGAGAGTGAAGGTTGACATATTCAGAAGTCATATTCATAATATACCCATCAGTCTACCAAATTATGTAAAACAGTTAACTCAGGTAAAGAAGTATGTTGGAAATATTCGCGCACACTGTGGCCACCTCGCTTCATACTGAGTTTATACTGACAAAATCGCCATATCTGTCAATCAAAAATTATGCACGCAAACTAAGGCAATTTGCACACTTACATCCTAAGGAACAAGCACTTCAACTTTATTCTAATCTTTAGGATCAGACACAAGATCATCAGTGGGTTATATGCGATGGACCAGTCGATGCTTTATGGATTGAAAATATGAATACTGTATTAGATGATAATAAAATGTTGTGTTTGGCTAACTCCGAGAGAATCAAACTAACCAATTATGTTCACATGTTGTTTGAGGTAGAAGATTTAGCTGTTGCCTCACCCGCAACTGTTAGTCGTTGTGGTATGGTGTATGTGGATCCTGAAGACTTAGGATGGTTACCGTACGTAAAAGTAAGTGATCATTATGCATAATTGACAACTGATATTTATCTTTGACTATTAATGAAAACCTAGTTCATTTGTATATTTTTATAATTATACTTGGTCTGAAACAGTAAACTGGTTACCTCAAATGTCTCCTCACTCACCTTAGTGACTGACTTTAGATTATATACACAAATACCTCTGTAATTCTCATTTTTAGTTGGTTAGAAAATGAGGACGGTTAAGGAAACACCAGTCACCTGATCAACCAGGCAAGTCACGTGCATGCGTGAATACACAGTGACCCAACTGAACGTCATTTACCTATAATTATTATCAAATTAAGTTCAAATACTTTGTTGAATATCAAGTCATATGAAGTGACGGTGAATCTAACACTATCTAAGACCTTTTATTCAAATAATATACAATAAATTTAGATCAAAATTAATAATATTAGGTATTCTGAAAATCGTATCTTTCATAACTGTAAGATTATTGTAAAACGAAGCGTATTCATAAGGAAAATTGAAAGTCATTACGCTTGGCCTTTAGACGTATTAGAAGAAGTTACAACAAAGTGTCCACCGTTTTTAATCAGTGAATGAACGATTAGTTTAAGAGAATTCAAGGAATAGTGGCAATTAAATCAAATTTTTATCGGGTACATATAAGCTGGTAAATTCAAAGATTTTAATAATTATACACGGGGAAATTGGACATTTAGTATCTTATGTTTGTTCAGTGATTATTTATTGTCTCGATCTCATCTTTACTATAAGTCATTTGAAATAGTGTACATCCGTGCGATGTTCTGCGTTAATTATGCAGTCAGTTAGCCATCTCATTGGGAAAACATTGATATGAATCGTTATACTTATTATACATTTTCTTAGATTGTTCTATCATTGAACAGGCTAACAGTCAGTTCTGTCCGACTTTTGCTAACACAAATAAAAACCAAACCGTCAGCTGGCGTAAAAATGATGGCTGACTTGGGACAGCATACGAATATTAATATTAGTTTTCTCAAGCAAATGGCTACGAATTCTCCGTTTAAATTTGTAGAATTTTATACATTTTGCCTGAAATTGTATGTTTGAAATTCTAACATCAATTTGAAGCCTTACAATCTTCACTTGGTACATTCTCCCTTCAGTTAGGCCATGTAGGACAGACTTCAAACAGAAGTCCATTGTAGCCGAATAAAACGAGTTTTCTTTGACTTCTGAAACTACATAATATCGCAAATTTTTATAAGGTCACCCATTCCAATAAGTAAATGATAGTTTAGATCTGATACTGGTACCAAGTTATTACGTTTAAACGTCTCTTTCATTAGAATTTGGTGAAAAATTGATGCTGAAACAAAATAATTTTATGCAATACACATTCATTCCTTATTCTTTCGCTTACTTTAGACGTGGCTGAAATCAATTGAAGATAAATTAGTTCCTCATGTTGTTGAATACATCATGGAGCTTTTTGAGAAATACGTTGATCCCTTCCTACAGTTTGTAATGAATAAATGTTCAGCAATTATCCCACAGGTAAGCTCATCATTTTCCTTTCTCTCTTCCACTGAATTGAATTTAGTGGTTTTTATGATCCGGTATTTTGCTGATTACACCACCTAATTCATTTAAATTAAACAATTCATTACTGGTTTGCACTTTCAAATGTCTGACAGTTGACAATCAACTACTCTAGAATTACGACTATGTTCTGAAGGATGGAAGTCGATGGAAAGCAAAGCCTGTTTCATCTGACTTTTGTCTTTCTACACTCACAAGCATGTTATGCCTTGAAAATATCATGCCAATCTGAACTATTAGAATGCTAAAGTCAATCATCTTGCTGCTCATTTCTTCAGGCTGCATTTAATTTGTTTTTGACGGAATAACTGAAAAGAATAGATCACTGGACGGCCTCAATGCCCAGTGAAGTCTATCGATCGAGTTTATTTTTCCTCATATTTTGTTTACGTGTGTTATCCAAGTAGCATGTGTTATTTTCTGACTGAGTTTTGTTCTTAATACTGCTTTCCCTAATTACAGTACACAGTTTCCACAGTAATTATCGAAAACATGTTTCCGAAATATACAGACAATCTTACTGCCAATAAAAAATTTGGGAATTATAATGTTGAACAACTGTGAATATTTAGTTTCCAATAGTTTAAATAATCCCATTATAATATTTAGAGAACACAATTTAAGCAACTGCATAATTTCAGTAATTTTTCAACAGCCGTTAGAATCACATGTTGAAATTATTCAGAATATGCATTCGATACCATTCTGGTTAACAGAATTAAAGTTCATGCGTATAAATCGGTGATAATTATTAAGAGTAGAAATAATAATAATACTAATATTACCTTTGAACGGAAATCAAGACAGCAAATAAACAGCATGATAGTATGCAATAGTGATTGGCTGAGAAGTTCGTAACTATTCAAATCAAACAGAAGTGCTTACTAGCCAGTCGGAAGTTGCGTAATCACTGGATTGCAGTCTCGCTGTTTCGGGGTCCGGATTCATCAGCATTGTTGCCAGTTAGTCGGACCTCAAAGAGGTGAATCAGTTCCAACAACCCAAATCCAGGCTAGCTACTTGGTGGAAATAGCGTCTACATTGAATTCATCATATATGAATTAGATACTTCAATGTGAAAATTCACCATCGTCCCCTTTAGAAACTAAAATTGAAGCGTGTAGTTTTAAAAATTGTATAATTACCTTATTATGACGGGGAACAATAAATTGTGCTGGAAACCTTATCCAGTTAATAACATCATATTTCTATATTGGTAGTAAATATTATCTGCCCTAATATTTAGACCTCAGTTTGAAACTATATCATCATAGTATTTGTCATCTTTAGAAATAATAGCAATACAATGAATGTTATTTTACGTTTTTACCTCAACAATCCTTGAGTGTTACTGTCACTGTATCCTATTTTTTAAAAATTTGTATAGGTCCCAATTGCCCGGGTACAGACAATGTGTAAACTTTTAGAAGTCTTATTAATTCATCCAGGTGGTCCACCGATGAGTCACGAAAAGAGTAGATTAAATCCAATATTAGCCATGTCATTTGCATTCTCATTGCTATGGGGGTTGGCAGGTAATTTGATTGATGCAAACTGGGATTCATGTGACGCATTTATACGTAATCTTTTTGATGACCTAGGTGATGCTCGAGTAAGTTTTTATTTTGGCCATTTTTCATAGAATATATATTTATATAATATACAATGCATACTCCTGTTTGTCTGTTTGTGACCTGCTTTTTGAGTAAAACTTGAAGGTTACAATGTATTCAAATTCCAGTGCTTTTGTATAATTTTCTCAGGTCCAAAGCATTAGTACATGATGAATACATTGACTTAATTACCTTCACTCTAAAATAGCTGTCTGGGTTAAACAAATTGGAAACTTATGATTATATTTGAAATGGCTACACATTTATCCCGTTAGTGTTAATTTTCCACAGCGTCACTGATATTTTCGAATCTATGGCTTTTATGGCGTGGCAGATGTTGTGAAAAAGCGTCACAGTAATTTATACCACAAAGTCGAGCAAATAATTGGTAGTGAGTGTTTGTCTTGCCTAAACTGAAGTGACTTGTTTCACATCACTCGATAGGTATCATTTTTCACCATAGTCACAATTTCAGTAAAGTATTTTTAACTAACATTTATACAAACGCCTATAGCCTACTTTTTCATACACATATTTTAGTTGCCACAACATGCTGATTTATGGTCCTGCTATGTTGATATGGATACACGTCGTATGGATAATTGGGATAAAATGCTTGCCACATTTATTTATAATAAGAAAATACCATTTTTCGATATGATTGTACCAACTATAGACACAGTTC
Organism: Trichobilharzia regenti; assembly: GCA_944472135.2. Classification (NCBI taxonomy): domain Eukaryota; kingdom Metazoa; phylum Platyhelminthes; class Trematoda; order Strigeidida; family Schistosomatidae; genus Trichobilharzia; species Trichobilharzia regenti. The sequence continues at coordinate 72,955,797 of OX235270.1, read as the reverse complement.
GATATGGTTATATGTTGGAAAAATTGTTGGACGCCAACCAAAGTGTTCTCTTCACTGGTTTGACAGGAGTTGGAAAAGTATGTGTTATATCACTATTGTTTTTTTTTGCTCTATTTTTGCACTTTGTAAACAGGTTTACTTGAAGGTGGATCTATACATTGATTTGTCTTAAATCAGGGTTCATTTAAGTGTGTTAATAAAAAGCTTGGATACAACCAAATGTTATGAAATACGATGATTAATATCTCTCGGTTATCCTAGAACCAGAAATTCTCGCCACTATTATAATACTCTGATTAGATATGCTGAACTTAAAACGAGAGTATAGAAGACAAACAGAAAAACAAATTTTAAGATAATGCTCACACGATTATTTAGCATTAATTTTAACTGCTCAACTTACGTGTTTGGAGTGAAGTTACACTACAAACTTTCACACGTTTAGCAAATAAAACCCAAAAAACAAACTCGAAATTACTATTCGAGTTGTAGAATGCTCAAATCGTAAAATCAAAGTGAATAACTGTGGCAAAAATTGGTTAAAGCGAACGTTATAGTGGCTATACCAAGTCAACGGTTAATAGCTAGCAACTGACACAGTGAGTTCTATACAAACAACCCTCGGACTGTCAACAGACTTACCAAGGATAATTGGAACTTAACTGATCGTGGAAAACACACATATGGACATTGGAAAGAAGAGAACACGAAGTTCAGCAAAGATATCTTTTCGGCGATTTCATTTTCAAAAGCCGTACAATCCCATTTAAATACATAATTTTACATCGATAAAATTCTTGTTTGATTATACATAATTACGACGGCGAATAAAAGGTGATTATTACTTTCAACTAGATATGGTTTTTAACGAGAACCTTAGAAACAAAATTACACGGGATTATAGCGAATTACAAGTGTATAGAAAATGAGCATGGAAACAAAATTTGAAATAATAATTTCAAATTGAGATGGAAGTTAGGAGGTGCGAATATAGATTACAAGAGCCTTAGAAACAAAAAATTGCAGAGGATTAAGATATAATTGTAAAATAGTTATTTTGAAGGAATTATAAATGTGAACAGGAAAAGCATGGAAACAAACTTAAAATAACTGTTTTTATAACTGAAAAAATGGGGTGAATCGAGTGAAGACTGAGGAGTAAGAATCACACACACAGCCAACGAAAAAGCTCAAAAACAAAAGAGAGAACGAAAGAATAAAAAAAACGGAAGCAAAGGGAACGTACCAAACTAGGTGCATGGTAGTTGTAGAGGTTGGACTTATTTCTTTTGAACACACAGGTCTGGCTTCTCGATGCATATTGCGAGGGTTTCTGCAGTACAGAGAAGTCGGAAACATACTGCTTTTGTTAGGTTTCTGTTGACTTGGTAAATTACTTTGACAGAATCAGTTGAGATGTTGTGGGAGGTGTTGATCAGATGTTCAATAATGGCACTTCTGATTGCAGCCACGCTGGGTAATTTTCTCTAACACGTTTTAAAAGGACGCGCATACAACGACCTATGTACCTAGCTCCGCATGAGCAGGTGAACTGGTATATGCACATTCAATTGGTCATATGCGAGAGTTTGTCCTTCGTGTTGTTTCGAAGTAGTGGACGGTTAGAGAATGTCACTCTTAGTGTTGCTGCAGGGAAGGTCGTCTTTAAAGAGATAGATATTCTCCTCTTCAGGATATCGGCTGCCAAACCTCCTCTGAAATTCAGATTCAGATAGAGCGTTTTCTTTGGTGCTGAATCGCATTCTTCTCTTTTTGGTTTAGGTTTCGTGTTCTTTTCAACAAAACGTGTCGGGTAGCCATTTTGAGCCAGGATATTTTTGAGGAATAGGAGCTCCTCTTCTATGCAGTCGCTGCTGCAGATTTTTCTAATGCGATAAGTTAGTGAGGTGATGAGAGCTCGTTTTCGGCTCCAAGGTATCTAACTATAGAAATGCTTCAGTTGGCCGTTCAATGTCAGTTTTCTGTGGATGGACCTCTTCAGGGTTCCATCATCTCTTCTTGTTAATTCCACGTCCAGAAATGGAATGTTTGAATCAATTTCTAATTCCATTGTGAATTTAATCGAAGGATGAGAATTATTAAATTTTTGTGAGATGAAGTTGAGGTCCGAGTTGTCGTAGTAGACTATAAAGGTATCGTCAACGTACCTTTTGTACAGTAGTAATTTGTTTATTGTTGATTTTAAAACTCCACTCTCCAAACTGCCATAAAGCAGTCCGCTAAAAGCGGGCCAAGAGGAGATCCCATTGCAACTCCGTCTTTCTGTCTGTAGATGTCGCCGTTGAAGGTGAATTGTACTTTCAGCGTGTATCTCAGCAACAATTCCTTCAGATATGATATTGGTACTCCGACGCTTATATTGATTACTCCATATAATTGCACAGAGAGCATATTGTTTCTGTTAGTGGCACGTTGATAAAGAGAGATTCGACATCTAGTGGTTACATTCGTTTATCACTTACATTCAAATCTTTTACGCATACAGTGAACTAAAAAAGTATTCAAGTATTGGTTTGTAGGGATGAAATTATGAAATCCAGTAACGAACTCAAAAGTATCGCGTAGGCAGTATTTGCATAGGTGCTGTCTTACCGGTTCCAACATTTCGAAAAACTATTTGGCGATTGGATGGTATGGCGACCCTACACACCTCCTAACTTCCATCTCAATTTGAAATTATTATTTCAAATTTTGTTTCCATGCTCATTTTCTATACACTTGTAATTCGCTATAATCCCGTGTAATTTTGTTTCTAAGGTTCTCGTTAAAAACCATATCTAGTTGAAAGTAATAATCACCTTTTATTCGCCGTCGTAATTATGTATAATCAAACAAGAATTTTATCGATGTAAAATTATGTATTTAAATGGGATTGTACGGCTTTTGAAAATGAAATCGCCGAAAAGATATCTTTGCTTAACTTCGTGTTTTTTTCTATCTAATTAACTGATCAACAAGTTTGTAATAACTATTCAAAATTATCCATGCATACTTCACTTTATTTTGTTTTTTTTTCTCTATTACAGTCAGTTGTTGTTCGTGGAACTTTGAATGCCATAGCTCAAATGAAAAATTATGTGCCTGCATTCCTGAACTTCTCGGCTCAGACAAGCAGCAATCGTACACAAGAAATGATTGAAAGTAAATTGGAGAAAAAGAAGAGAAATATTCGTGGTGCACCAAAAGATAAACGTGTGATACTGTTTGTAGACGATTTAAATATGCCGAAACAAGATACATACGGAAGTCAACCACCCATTGAATTACTGAGACAATATCAAGATTTTCGCGGTTTCTATGATAGGGACAAGCTAGAGTGGATTAAGATTAAAGATATGACCCTGTGTGCAGCATGTGGTCCACCGGGAGGTGGGAGAAATCCAGTTACTGCAAGACTAATCAGACATTTTTCGCTGTTCGCCATACCTTCACCATCTGAAACCAGCTTAAAGCAAATATTCTCTTCAATTATCAATGTAAATATTTAGCGCTTATATTTTTTAATTATTTCCATAGTTTGTGTTTACAGTTAGTGCACTTATGTTCGTATAGGTTTACTAAATGCTCATTATTATTCAGGTAGTTATTCTTTCTCCCGTGTGTTCTCATCTATTATAGTCTCGCTGCATTCCCTCCCCAACTTTGTGAATGCTTGTATAAAATGTGGCAACTGCGACTGCTAGGCTCTTATGCGAAGTTGAAAATAAATCATTTTTTTAGGGCGAAAATCATTGTGACCAATATACCATCAAAATATTTTATTTTATTGCAACTGGCAATAACTGAACCGGTATGCTACGAAGGTATAATCGTTACCCTTACGGTAATTACCATTTGTTCTGGAAGAATGCTGCATGGGGTTACTCAGCTTCTGGATCAAAAAAACAAACGCATATTATTTTGGTTCCTGTCGTCAGTAAATTAAGAAATAAGATGTTTTGTGAACAAGAACTCTGTAAGTTGCCAAAAACCAAGTGCTGTATGTAAAACATTTTGAAAATGAGAGAGGAAAAGTATACTGAGACCGTTTGAAATAAACATAGTACACAAGTCAGCACAACCATTTCATTTATTGTGCAGACCAGAGGACCCAACAGGAAAAGAAGATTAAACTAATACAATTTACAAAATTAGTTGTATGGACTGCAAAAAACATTACATTAGTCAAAGTGTGCATCCTCTTCGAATCCGAATCGAAGAACACATATTGGCTGTAAAAAGACATCATATCAGTGCATATAAATAATTACGGACAACCTTTTGATTGGGATAATGTAGAAATTTTAAATAGAGGAAACACCAAAAATGCCAGGGAATTTCTAGAAGCCTGGTACTCAAATGAACCATCAGTTAACAAACACATTACTATAGACCAAATCTACTAGCTAATAAAAAGTAAATCATATGACAATAAAGTTCAAATTCCAAGTCAGAAAAGATGGTCAATATAGATGCAAATCAACGACCAGTCACGACTATGGCAGCCAAGAGATACAATTAAATCATTTATTTTATACTAAAACCTGTGCTGAAGATGTTGTCTAGAGGGACGGCAAAAGCTTCGCAATAAAATCAACCGGCTCAGAGAACATAACTAACTAGATATCGTTAATCGATTAAACTGTATGCACAAATAACTCGAAAACTGCTTCATCAGTACGTCGCTGATACGGAAAGATATTTTCTTCAAGTATTTATCTCGTCAAAAATAAGAATATAATAGAAAATCAAGATATTCATCTTCTTTTGAATAAGCATTGTCGGAACAAAAGTGGAGTAATGGCAAGATAAGGAAGTGAGGGCTTTTGGATTACCAGATGGACTGTTTAATGTCTCACTTGAAAGGATGAACTGTTGACTATCTTTGAACTCTTTTTCTGGAATATGTCATCTATTAGCATATATCCTTTTTCAAACAAGCCTTCCTAGATGGTCAGGGGATAGTTTGGGTAGTCCGATATAAGTGACACTCAGACAAACAGTAAATAAGAACAGCTTAAAATCATAATATACTATTATTTTAACAAGGGTTTCGAAAGTATTTGGCACTTTGTGCATGATACGCAGTCTCAGCGTTTGTAAAATCTTGCAAGGATTTCAGATTATGAAGTCCGTTTAACTGGATTGGTTTGTATGAGTCTGAAACGACAATTGGCTTTCCATGAATCTCCAGAACAATAAGCATCACATAGAAGTCTGACTGAGTGAAGCACACAGAAATTTAGAAACACATTGTATCATAAGAGAAATAAGAAATTATCAGGACGGAAGATCGAAAAGGATTTTTACAGATCCCAAAGAAAGGTGTGTAGTATTAGTCGGATGGTAGAAAGAAACATGATTATTAATTCGCATACAAATAAAAAAAGTAATTTTCAAAGTCCATACAAAATAAGTTTGGGCTAAAACTTGGTCTGCAGTTATTTGTGGTCCAATGAGACGGTAAATCAAGAACCGTTTGCCGTAATACGTTTTTTTTACCTTCAATTACTACCCCCATACATTAGGCATCTTTTGTTAACAGGCCATGTTAAAGATATTTCATTAATTTTCAGGTGTTAGTTTGTAAGGATTTGACTGATTTCAAGTTTAACAATGGATTGATATTCGTTAGAGAACTTTTGAAAACCAGGGAGCACTGGACAGTTGCTCTCTGTATGTCAACCTGACATCGAGCACTTCGGTTCAGGCAATCAACGGGAGAATCTAAAATTGAATTAAATAATTAATATGACCTGTTGCACAAGAAGTGGGGTGGCTGTCGTGGCCCACGTGGTCTAGTGGATAACGCTTTGGCGTTTGAAACTATGGGCACTGAGTTCGAGCCTCGGTGAGAACATCATCATTCACTTCAGAATGTAGGCACGTCCAGCTGACGAGTCCCAAATAGGACAACATGCGCGTTATCCTGGATTCCAATGCTAGTCATCATCCACCAGTTAAATTATAATATGGAACTGTTCAGCAGTACGCTTCCATGACCCCACCTGTGGTTGAACCCAGAACCTTCTGGCCACGAGACCGGCCTATTGATGATTCAACTATTGGGGCTCAATCCAATAGCTCATGAATTCTTACTTCTGTCAATCGGAGATTCTTAGTGTTACCCCTAACCAGTGTCATCGTCAGGTGTTTGTTCTCACACCCAATCTAGTGGACACCATTGGTCACGGATTTTCACTAGAAATCCAGGCAGCTTTGTCCTATAGTCAGTCACTATTGAACGTCAGATTAATTCACAGCTCTTATTTTCAGTAATCTTAAGAATTTCGAATTGTTAACTGTACCTGAAAATCGTCTAATGGTTTCTTACCTATTGTTCTGAAATCCATTGCTTCTCGGTGTTGTTCTATCATTCATGTGTTTTAATTTTCAGGGTTACTTTCTTGAATTCCCTCAAGGAGTCCGTAATAATGGTGATGCGGTTGTGAATGCTGCTGTTGAGATATACGTCAGAATGGCTAAAGAATTACTGCCGACACCTGCTAAGTCCCATTACGTATTCAACCTGAGAGATTTATCAAAATGTATTCAAGGTATGTGATGTAAATACCTTTTGCTAATATCTACTGAAGTTACTTCATAATTAAATCCCCAATTATTGAACAAAAAACATTCTTTTATTAGTAAAGGAACATTAACATATTTTCTGTGCCGTTTAATCATGATGTGAGTGAACTTGTTGGTAGATTATTTCATAACAGAATAATTTTACTTGATAAAAAAACACATAGTGATACAATATTACTAACTGATGACATTTTAAGTACATTGTATTACCCATACTCAAATCAAACTGATATAATATTACTACCGTCAACCGACATAATAATAAGCACCGACTTGAAAGATAAGCTATCCGTTGTGTGTTTATTTGCATATCTCATCAAAATAATCAACTACTTGTGGATACGGACAAGTGACAAAATATGGCTCTTGAAACACTTAATTCTAACCCGAATGTATAGTGAAGATATATGGATGACAATTTCACGAAGTTAAAAACAGGACCTGTCTCTGGTTTCTTCACTCATATAAACGCAGTAGTGGAGGGATTTAAATTTACCATTGAGTTAGAAAATGAACAAGTAGAATTAGCTGTATTAGATTGTAAAATAAAATGGACAGGCAAAGATGAATTATGCATCACTGTAAAACGACGGCGCAGTTTAGTAGATATTTAAGCTTTAAGCCATCTAATCCGTTATCTGTACACTGACTTTGTCAAATGTCTAACAAGCCTAGCGAGAACTCTATTCGTCAATGGCCTGATGAAATCATTGGGACAGCTAAACTTTCCATGCATCAAAATGCATCGTGTTTACTCCACTTCATATTGTTTTAATGATCTTATTATCCCCATAAGACACAATCCATACTCGCTCACAATTTCAAATAAGTTTCTACCTACTGCGGGAAATTTCTCGAATGGCATAGAGGAACGCATTTTCCAGAATAAAACTATTATTATTATTACTAATTATTATTATTATTATTATAGTATAGTACATCAAAAAACCTAAATAATAAAGTGAAACAGATAGAAGTATTGGCGTAAAATAATTAACCCATAAAATTCATCAGGAAGACTCAAAAATTCACACCATAAAAGACAAAATATTAGTGAAACTGTCAACCATAACGTAAATTGGAAAGAATTAAAACCATCTTAAACTTCCTTATACCGGAGGGACATCTGAAACCCTACGTAGGATTCATAATAAAGTGGGAATTAGAATGCCATGTAAACCTACAAATCACTCAGGATAATGCTTTGGAGGCTGAAGAGCTCTACTGAGCTGACTCAACAAAATAAGTTGAGTGAGTGCCTTGAGATGATTATGAGCAGAAAATTATGCTTGGAATGTCATCAATAAATCATTCTGTGTTACTGTGTGCTTTTATCAGGTGAATCTTTTCTATGATGAAATTATACTGTACTACAGTACCTGAATTCTACTGTTCATCTCAACATACACACACCTTTTTGGGAATCTCAAATGTTTTTAGTTCTTCATTTGACGAAGTTACAGAATTTATCAATGGGAAAGTTCATGTGTCACATAGTTTCATGTATTAATCCTGTTCACGTATATACGCGACAGTAATTATTTACTCATTAAAGATTTATTTAACAAGTTACCAAAAACCACTAGGTATCTGTGAGTTATCCGACGAGTGATTTACAATTCAAAGCATAGCATAGTAACTGGTACATTCCACTATTTGATTATGAATAATGGTCATTATAATCAGAAGGCTCGAAAATGTTTTGTAATTTCTCTGGTGCATGATCCTGAAGTTGAAAGAATAGTCTTAGGTGAATGATGCATATCACCCAATAAACTGTTAAACTTCTGTATACTGTAGTGACTGGGCATATTACTCACCCTTAGTTGTCGAATACTATAACGTACAGTTTTAAGTGAAGAGCGTTGAAATAAGAAGAACGAGAAGGATAACCACTTCAGAATTGTTGTTTTTGACTGGCTGGGTACTGCGAAGCACTCTGTCTCGAAACCGTATTTTTCCAGTACTTTCTTACATTAACATACTGACAGCGTGAGTGATTAAGTGTAATATTGATAAAATTCCAATATTTCAAAGACTGGGATATACCTTCCAGTCGACTGTAATATCTTTGTATTTCAACTGACTTTCGTACATCTTAAAGGTACAAAAGCCATGCAATTATTTTGTGACAAAGTTATATGTATTCTGCTGATGCAATGATACTTTTCTACTTGCACTTCATCATTAGAACATTTTATTTAAATCCATACACAACTGGTTCTTGTGTTTACCTTGAAGGGGTTTTACAAGGTGATTTGAATATTGTACGCGACAAACAAACCTTAAGTAGACTGTTTTACCATGAAGCTCAACGTGTATTTCATGATCGACTGATAAATCAAGAAGATAAAAACTTTTTCAACCAAATTCTTTCAGAAATGGCCTCAAAGTACTTTGGTGAGGTATGTTTCAAGTACTTTTTCCTTTTTTTGTACAGTACATTGGTAACTGTGGAATTATTTGAAATATGATTAGTAGTCTTCAACGTACAATGTGAGTAGTTCTTTGAATATTGTGCTAGACTGCAAGTCCTTCAGATTAAAACATTTAGTTTATATGCATTTGATGAATAATCCCCATCTAGACATTGATGAAGACAAAACATTGTAGTTCAACGAAGAGTCTCTCTTCGGCGAACTCATTCACTTAATTGTACAATCGCTATTATTTATACTTATTTTGTGTGGGTGTGTGCACATCACGTTTGTCCGATAAGAATAACAATAAGGGTTACTGTTGTCAAGACATTTCAAAGACATGTGATGAGTAATAAAATGGTAACTAGGAGTGGTGAAGATTGGTAGAAGGGTAGCGTTGATGTGTTGTGAAGATACATAGTTATTAATGTCAGTCAACAAATAAAGGAAGTGTAATACAGTTACGTAGTAAGGTGAATGGTTTAATGAGTGAGCTGTGATTAGGATGCACACAGAAACAAAGGAAAATATGAAGTTATGTCAGAGTTCTAAAAATTCCAAATGTTATCAGGAGTTTAAAAATAAACAAGCACACAAACAACAATTCAGCAGAAGTCAACATGGTTGCCACCAACATAGTAGAAGTGGTTGAATGGTTGTCTTTTGTATACATAACTCTGGTTTCTCCAACTGAATGGCTAAGGCTTCAGCAATACAAAGGAGGCGAAAGCGTACTGCCATTGGTAGATTGTTCTTCACTTTGTAGATCACTTTGAAGGAGGCGTTTGTTGAGATGTAATGACCAGTGTTGACGAGATGTTCGATTATTGCACTCCTTATACAGCCACTATTACCTTTTTGCAGCCATGTGATATAGTTGTCTTGAACCCTTTTGGACAGGATACGCGTCAAACAACCAATGTACCTGGCTCTACAGCAACAGGCAAACTGATATATTCACACAGAAGTGGCTAGATGCAAGATCTTGTCCTTAGGACTTCTGAAGATCAGTGGATTACTGGAGAACACTACTCTTAGCCTTGCCGAGAAGAATGTTCTTCTCAAAGATGCTGAAATTCTTCTGTTCAGGATATCGCAAGCTCATTCTCCCTTGAAATTCAGATTCGTGTAAAGTATCTTATTCGAAACAAGTGATGTTTCTCTCCTCCCTTATGGATAAGATTTTATTTTGATAAATCACACACTTTCTCTCCTCTGGACATTTGGTTTGATATTCTTGTCAGCGAATCTTGGGGGTATCTATTTTGGATGACGGTTTGTTGCAGAATATCCAGTTCTGCTTCTAGGGAAGATAAATACCTTCTAGATCAAACAGTTGAATGATTGCATCTATAATAATAAAGATCAAATCTTTGACGTGTTATTTCCTAGATCAGCAATGTATAAAAACAGAGTTTTAAGCGAAGACAATCCACATTTCGACGATTTCATTTTCATATATATATATATATATATATATATATATATATAATCCCTCCAGAATTGAAAAAAAAAATAATCCCGACGTTGAGTTTGGCATACTGTTCCGACCTTTGTCAGGGAAATTAATCAAAATTACAATAACTAAGATAATTGGGGAAATAGATTAAGCATGATGCGTATCCATCTTGTTTGCTGATCAGGACTTGCTATGCATCGGCTAACATCAAAGTGTCACTGCTGTTTAAACTTTTGGGATCCACTTATGTATTTTAGGGCTTCTTCAGTCAGTAAACAACAAGTTACTAACCTATTCAAATACATCAGAATAAATGTGTTTAAATACAAGTTGACTCATAATCCTACGCCTTTTTGAATAACTGGCAACATGAAGTTTACTTTTAGTCACTGAAAGCTTTTTTGTAGAACCTTGTGTGTATATGTTAGAATTCGCCAGTTAGCGGAAATACTGGAGAGTGATAATGCTGGTGTAGAGGATTTTGGGTCACAGATTGATTAGGCAGTATGAATATGTAAAGGTCAACACGAAGTTCACTAGACATGCGTAAATTGGATGGCAAGATGATTAAGTACACTCGGAAGTATGAATATGTGAATTCGTCATGCTTAAATTCAATAAGATGGAAAGATAAGTGTCGCAAATAAAATAAAACAAATGAAATAGAAATTCAAGGAAAGATAACGCAAATGCTAAAAATGAAACAGACTTTGTGATACGAAGTAAAATAAAATCGATTGAAAGAAGTTTTGTGAACAGATTGTTTTACCAACACAAATTTCTGGCTTTATCCTACATATTGCCAGAGCTTCAGCTATACAAAGCGGAAACACTCATCCCTTCTCGACAAACTTTATCGGTCTTTGTAAACTATGTTAGAATATGCATCAGATGCTGTGTAATTATTATCTATTATAAATTGTAATAAGGATGAGTATAATAGCTTTACTCATCCCATTGCTCAGCCAACCTGAGAGATTTCCTCAGACGCGCAGCATATTATTATATTATTATATCCTTTAATTCCTAGAGGAACATAGGGCTTCAGCTGCGCACCTCCATTGCCTTCTGTTTTCTGCTAACTCTTTCATCCCGCTCCAAGTCTGTCCACATGCTTTCATATCCTCCTCGCATGACCTCCTCCAAGTCACCCACGCACTGACGACCAACTCGCCACCCGCTTCCCTTCCGGGTTCCACTCGAGCAATGGCTTGTCTAGTGATGTCACTTGATGGTTTCCTCAGCGTATGGCCAGCCAATCCACCTCCATTTCTTCCTGCCTATTTGTTTCACAATCGGTTCCTGCTGGGTTGGTTCGATCATTGCAAGAGATCCTTGTTTCTGATCATTTCTAGCTGACCATCTGATCTTGAGTATTGAGCAAAGACAACTGTTAGTGAAGGTCTGAATTTTGTTTGAGGTGCTCTTTATGATGCGCTGGCCAAGTCTCTGATCCGTATAGCGAGTAGCACTGACTGACTTCACATTGGAGTTGAAAATCCGTATCTTATTTTTGATGGTGAGTGATGTTGACCTCCACACAGATTTGAGGGTAATGAAAGCCTGTCTTGCTTTTCCGATTCTGGCTTTGATATCCTCATCAGTTCCGTCTGTCTGTAGTTGAAACGATGCTTCCCAGGTAGGTAGGTGAAGGAGGTTGTTTCTTCCAGGTTCCTCCCATTTATGCTGGCTGATTGTTGTCTGTTGTTGTTGTTTCTGTTGGTGTTGGCCAGGAATCTTCATATTGCCTTTGTATTGCTCTCAATGAACTTCCTAAGTACCTTGATATAAGTATAAAACTTGGGCACTGTGGTAGAGTATAATTCCATTATAGATAAGATTTTATTTTGATAAATCGTACAGTGTTTACAGTTGTATGAACTGATGACGTTTCGAGCACAAACTATTGCTCATAATCATATCAAGTTACTCACACAACTTTGATCTCTCATTTATATACATATGTGGAATGGATTAGATATTGGATTAAAAATCAATGTGAGATAATGTACATTCAGAAATAATCGTTCGAGTGTTGTTGACCAATTGCAATAGATGGGAAAATTGGACGAGTGTTTTTACAGTCATACTAAGCTGCTTGTTAGAATGTGTTTGAATTGAAATAGAATTTTAAGATTATTTATTATCTCTTCTGGTTTGACTGATGGCATTAATACGAGTGTTATTGATCTACTATAATCAGATGGAAATTACGACGAGTGTTTTAATAGTCATAATAAGTTTTTTGTTAGGATGTTGTGATGTGTTTGAATCGAAGTAGAATTTTAATATTATTTATTACCCTCTTCTGATTTGACCTGCGGTAATAATATCTTCCATATCTCTGGTATTTGCATTGAGTCATTTTTGTTGCATGTGTTGGGTGTGGACTCGATAAATAAAGTACCTAGTTCCTAAGTACCTAGTTCCACAAAACACGTGAGTATATAAATACAAACAGGAATCGGATAGTCGGGGTAAACTTACCCTGACACTGAGGTTCGCCTGTGGGAGTTATTCCTAGGGTGACAGTAAAAAATACTTTCCTTAGTGGTCTTGTCAACCAGCTTTTAAGTACATCACTCCTAAATTCTAAGTTAAGAGAGATATGACATGACTATTATGCACTTGGTTGCCCCTTCATCCAGACATAGAAATACATGTTCACGCCTATGGATAGATAAGGCTCTCTGAGTTCGGCTTATGGAACTAGCCCCTCATCAACAGTCTAAGTCATAAATATGCACCGATGAGGCTATCATCGTTAATGAGTCCTCAACTCTGTATGCGAGTACAAGTTTAGTGGACAAGCTGAGTACCAGTTTAGCTCCACGTAATGTTTTCAATTGGTCTTAAAAATATTGATGAATAACTTTCCTATGATTGCTCACATTGTTATTCTCATTTCTTGATTCTTCTTGTGTACATGAATTCTCCTTTAAACTGCCTGGGTTTTGAACCATGGAGCTAATTGCAACGGCTCCTTCAAATATAATGTTTATCTGTTTATACTGAATTAATGATACTTTAAATTTCTTACTTATAGACAATTGAGCCTGAAACATTTTCCAAGAATCCAATACTATTTGGTGACTTTTTAAGACCTGGTGTTCCCCGGGCAGAACGATTTTATGAGGAGCTGTGTGATATTGAAAAGCTGAAATCGTTATTAATGGATGTAAGTCTATACATTTTTGTAATATGACCTCTTGTTCACCTGTATGTGCGCTTCTAATTTTGTGAGTTTATACATGAAATTTTGAATGTTAACTCTTGATCCTGCATTAATCTTCTCCACTAACTTTTTGTCTGTACTTATAAATTTTCAACAGATGCATATGTATTTGCTATGAATTTTAAGCCACAGAGCAGTGGACCACTATTTCACTCAAATTTTAAAGTTGTCTTCAGTGCAAATGTACCTTTTCTGCATGGATAGACAGTGAAACTGAAACAGCACAAGTGTTCTGAATCAACAATTACTTAATAGATTGTTTGTCAAACTGTTTGTTTTCATTTCGCGTCCTAAATAAACATCAATGAAGGTTTTCTAATGACTATCAAAGGCATATACTCTGAAATTAGTTCAGATTCCCACAAAACCCATAATCTAAAAAGTACAAACATCTGCTCTCCCACTAACGATTTTGAGTGTGCCATTAAAAGTTTCCAACCACTGAGTATTGTGATAAGATAAATCATACTTCCTAAACTAGTATTTATTGACTCTATAGATTTTTGTCCTCTTTAAATCTGACAGCTCATGTTTATTTGTTACCGGTGGACTTGGTTTGTGATGCATTGCACACATTCTTTTCATCTTCATCAATGAAGATTTATAACCTAGTTACCTGGCTTAAATCCCTTATATCACACTATACACCTAACAACTATGACTTTACAGCTTTACTCTTTTTAAATCTTCTAATTTCATCATGAGAAAAGTAAGAAAGAGCTTCTGTGCAATATACAGACTCTTCATGAAACTCCACTAAATGAGACTAAGGGAGAGAGAGAGACTCTCCCAAAATAGTTTTATGGTTCGAAATTGTGAAGACAATTATCGATTGTCATATTGTTCTGAGTTATTGCAAATGTCGTTTTCAAAGCCTAATTCAAATATGGTTCAACAAGTGCTAAATGATCACTGCAGTTGTATTATCACGTTTAATGGCCAAATTTCTCTCCTGGTCAAAACAGTACAGTCGGCAAACTTAGGACTAAATAACTACGTTGTTGAGGTAGTATACCGATTTATTTAAGAATAAGGAAAACAAAGATTTATTCATTGGAGGCATATTTCTGTTCAACAATTTAATCTTCAAGCTATACAGTCTTATTTGTGATAGGTGATACGGTACAGAACTAAAAAGTCGTTTAGTCAATAAGGTTGTTATATGGATTAATTAGTTTATAAGTATATATATATATATATATATATATATATATATATATATATATATATATATGGATGCAAACAACAATATTTATTATTAATAAAATCAATTATACTCATTTTCTGCGTAACTTGTACTTAATCAGTTAGAATTCCTATCAGTTAGTTCATTCATACTTCTTTTCTAGTATTTAGACGATTACAATTTAGTTATGTCAAAAGATGTGAAACTTGTCTTCTTTGTTGATGCCGTTGAACATGTTTGTCGTATTGCACGAATGATTAGACAAGACAGAGGCAATGCATTGTTGGTCGGTGTTGGTGGTACAGGAAAACAATCCCTGACAAGGTAAACTTAAATTTCTTTTATTTTCTTAAATGTGTTTCCATAATTCATCTAGTTAAGATGGTAATTTACAAGTTGTATTTCAAACTGCTGTTTGTATAATGTAAGCTGGACAGCTCTCACACGGTACACGAACCAGTCATGAGACAATGATGCGCTCAACATATGGATATCCTTGCAAGGCTAATACAACGAAACGCCCATACAAAGTGGGAAAGAGGAAATGTCAAGAGGGGGATCAACTGATGAAATACGTCACAAAATATTTTTGCACCTATATGCTGTAAAGTAATTAGCTAGCAGTGATCTTAATTTTGACACTCGTCTGTCGACTAAAAACACAAATAACTTGTATGTGTAGCTATAACTGAGTCATTGTCACTGTCTTTTTCGGGCCTTTGAGATGAAATTTTCCGAACAATTTTACAAATTAGGCTTTAATTTGAATTTTTATTCTCTTGACTAGTACAGACAAAATAGTATTTGTCCAACTGCATGACACATTTATAGAATCGAAATTGAACATTTTAACTTATTTTTAAGACGTAAACTGGGAAACGTTCGCTCTGAAATGAATATAAGTTATTCACTTAATTGAAAGTCGGGTTCTGCTTACAGTTCTGATTAAACACTGATAATTGTCTTCTGTGTCAGTTAAGTCACCGTCTCATTTTGTAGTTCTTCAAAAGCTTTTTTAGCACATTGAGCTAATCTGAACGAAGAATATTCTTTTCAATAATTTCTTCTCTTCGGATCCTTAGAATTATAAAATATAATATTTCCTATCTTTACTATAGTGGCTAGTCATGCGGTTGACACATTTCTTTACGTAGAATAGCAGATTAGTTATGGGGTGTCAAAATAAATGGTAGTATTTGTGTGACAAACGTATATTTTAGAACTTTAAATATATTTGTGCGTTGAAGTTTCTGTAGCGATTTGATTAAGTTTTGGGGGCGGAGTTGCTAGCACCACTCCCCAACCCTCCCTCTTTATCCGGGCTTGGAACCGGCTAGGAAACTATCGAGCTAGTAATCTAGGCAAGGTTGTGACAAACGTGCTAGACTGAAATCTATAAGA
Organism: Trichobilharzia regenti; assembly: GCA_944472135.2. Taxonomy (NCBI): domain Eukaryota; kingdom Metazoa; phylum Platyhelminthes; class Trematoda; order Strigeidida; family Schistosomatidae; genus Trichobilharzia; species Trichobilharzia regenti. The sequence continues at coordinate 72,939,505 of OX235270.1, read as the reverse complement.
AAATATTGTGAAATGGTGTTAGAAACGTCATCCAGTGAATAATACTGTTTCACTGCGTGATATATCTAATGTACAAACTAATATGGAATTACAATGGTGGTGATTAGTCATACTAGATTTGTAAACTGTGGGGTAGGAAAATTGACGAATCAGATCAAGGTTATAGACGGTGTCAGGTGAGTGGGTGGCTGGTACAAAGTGGTATGTTTTAGAGAGGAGACAGTAAGACTGCAATGAGAGGTTCATACTGAAATAATGAATGTGTGAAATGAAATAGGTGGAGGAGACATATATTGAGAAAGGGGATAATATCACTAATAATAAGTCCGGATAGTATAAATGGAAAATTCAATGATATTGAGAGAATGTTTGCATGAAGGATGTAAACAATGACGAATAACAATAATTGTAATAATTAGCAAAGAAAGAAAAAAGAAACAACCCAAAGGGTTATGTGGAAGGAGCACACGTGGTGAGAAGAAGAATCATAAATCGAAATTTGGCCATGGTAGGAACAGCGTCTGGATGTGTTCATTTCGGATACAAAGTTCCGGTTTAGTCGATTTTATTGCAACAGCTTCAGCTATGTGTAGAAGACGTAAGCGAACTGTACGTGATAACGACCTCAGAATTCGGTGTTTAACCCTGGAAGTTGTGTTGACCTCGATGATATGTCCAGTATCGATCGAGTGTGGCAGGATCGAGCTTTTTATGCACTTAATTTCCACCCCACCCCCTCTGAACCAAACTGGTAAATGTTCTCAAACCCGGTGGCAAACCTGCCTAACCGTGGGCCCTATATAGCATGAACCACAGGAACAGTTGAAATGGTATTTGCATGAAGAAGAGCTAAGGTTAGTTAAGACATTTTTGAGTTTCTGGGTGAACATTGAACGGCTACTGAAGGATAGGAACAGACGTACAGAGTAGAAAGTATTCGTTATCGCCCTGGTTAAACGTTGTGATAGAATTTATGCAAGAGTATCTCCCTACATTTTCCAATGATGCCAGTTCATGTTTACAGTTATTGTAACGTATGTTGGCTTTAATGAACTTCTCTGGATATTCGTTCTCGTTTTGAATGTCTCGGATGACCTGGTGTTCCTTCTCCACACATTCTTCGGAATAAATGGACATCGCTCTAAATGCTAAGTTCCTGATCAGAATACATTTGTATTTCATTGGTAGGAAGCTAAGGAGGTGTGTATGCTGACCTTTGGTCTCTAGCTTTCTAAATATAGTTCTTTAGACGGAACCATCCTGTCTTCTCGTTAGTATGACGTCGAGAAAGTGTGGAGAGTCGTTCCACTCTCGTTCGTAGGTGAAGTGGGCCGCTGTGTGAGTATTGTTGAGTTGCTCAAAATCAAATCACTACGTAATCCTTCATCATACACCACGTCAACCAGTTTCAGAAGCCGAAAATATTGAAAGATCGGATGAAAAAATTAGAGAGAGAAATCACAAACTTATTAAAGGAATTGAAACGTGAAGGGTCTGTCTGTCTGTCTGTTTTCGACACAGAACTTTGCGCATATGTGTGGCAGTTCAAGTCGCCACCCTCCATGTAGCACACGAAGCAAGAGAAGAAAGTAGAAGAAATGCATATTAGAGACAGTAAACAGAGGTGTGAGAAAATGGAATAGTAATAACGAAGAACAATATAGTTTCATTGCTTTTTCCATCTCTTTCGCTTTTGTCGCCCACCACTGTTCACGGTCGTTGCGAAGACTTCTTTTATTTTTCGTTTGAGTACCTTTCGCTCCTCATCATAATCGGAGCTCGCTGGAATCAGTCTCCTTGCGTCAATCAGTTCGGATGAGGCGGTAGAGATCCAATGGCTCTTACTAACTTTAGGTTTTAGCTTATTAACAGCTTTCACAGCTGTGTCTACAGCTAACTGTATGTTGTCCCAGCCAGGCTACCTCAGGGGAAGTCGTTCTGTCGACATCAGACACTCGTTTCGCTATTTCTTCCTTGAATAAGGACTCAGTGTCTCGATCTAGTTGGGGACGTAACCATTTCGCTTCCGTCAATTTCTTATGTCCATTTAGTCGTAAGCATAAACGTGCGCAAACCAGAGCGTGGTCAGAGTCTACGCACGTGTTCCAGAAGGAGCGACAGTCTTGTGCTGACTCTCGCCAACGATACTCTATCACTATGTGGTCTATCTGAGTCCAGAGTTGGTTTGGTGATGGAGGTTGCCAGGTTACACAATGTCTCTCTTTGTGCCTAAAGTTAGTGCTGACTAGGAGCAGATGATTATCTGTAGGAGACGATCACCGTTGTCGGTTCGTCGGCAGGGAACTCCATACGTACCACCTACATACTTTTCAGTCTGGCACAACTTCCCTACTTGGGCATTGTAATCGCCTGCTAAAACAACTACATCTGAACGTTTTGCTTTTTGCAGCAAATTAGACAGTTTCAAGTAGAAATCACCTTTTAGTTCATCCTAACTGCAGAGTGTTGGGGCATAAGTGGAGACCATGAAAAGGCAACGACGGGTAGCGCTGTCTTTCCTTCTTTTAACGGACCCATTCAGACGGACCGCACACATACGACTATCTACTGGGATCCAGTCAAGAAGTGATTTTTCCACCCTAACATTCAGTGCTATCCCTACACCTGCGAGTCCTCGCAAGCTAGCTGAGGGGTCTCCTGACACCCTTAAAGTGAATTTTGCAGATTCACCTTGCTGACCGGGTGGGGTCAAGTGAATGACTACACTCGGGTCTTGTGTGCGTGTCTCCGAAACACAACATACATCCATGGCTCGAGTTGCCAGAGTTCTTGCTAGTGATGCTTGTTGTCCGATCTGGCAGAGGGTCCTGACATTAAATGCTCCTATATGAAGTTGGTGACGTGGATTTGAAAGGCTGTCTGGGGTGTTTCTATGGCTCTCACAGTTGTTCGTGGTCACAGAGTGAAGTGAAGATGACTCATTAGCCTGCAGAATAGTACTAAATGTAGTAGAGAAGCAAGATGAGAAAGGTGATGTTAGTGAAGGGAATGATGCTCAGGAAGGCTTCGTGTGCTTTTGGAAATGTGTGGTCGGTTGTTACTTCCCGGCTGTCCACACCTTAGAAGTTGATTGATTCTTCGGGAACCTGAAACAGAGTGTTGCGTGATCGCAGAGCCCAGGGGACAACTGCTTGAGGCCGATTATACGCGGCCTGTTTTTGTTTGTTCCTTTTTGTTTGGCGTGTCTCAGTAGCATATTTATCACTTCTGCCCTGTGACACGGCAGCAGGAAGCGCGGTCGTTGTTAATCCGGGCCCCGACCGATTCGGCATGATATTTTGTGAATTTGTTTGAATCATAGTATTGGATTGGGTAGCTACTTTTTGCCTAACCGCTATCCAAACAACCTTTCTGGCATGGTAGGACCTCAAGAGACATAAGTCTCAGCCAGTATAGCTTGTTGGGTCATTGCGGTCAAGGTAGCACCTTTCGGTCGGGAAGGCGAAGGTTACATATCACCAAAACTTTCGAAAACAGAAAATCCACAGGGAGCACCATCTCACGCACATACGGTCTACCGAAAGTGCATAAATCATGAGTGCCTCTAAGTCCCATACTAGACATGTCTCATTCACCTTATGGCGAAACGGCGAAGTGGCTGTTACAGCTAATTCAACCCTTGCATGACGCGTTAGTGAAGCATAGCGTCAAGGACACCTCTCAATCTATTGACCGGATTAAAAACTTGAACGCATTTGGCATATATATGGCATCACTTGATGTTTCATCTCTATTCACTAGTATGTTCACACTGTTTAGCTGCCATAATACAACTTTACGAATTTACTTTGTGGGAAAAATGTTTTATTGCCGATGAATTACAATCTGGACATTGTGATATCACTGGATTAAAACAGTCTAGCGACATACTAGAAACTATTATTGGACTGTGACCTATAAAATATTTGAATTATCAACTGACTAACAGTATATTAGATTCTACTGAACTTTCCAAACAAAATGAGATAATTATGTCTTAATTCTTCATTGTTTTTTTACTACTTAACCGAGTCAGAAATATTCTGGATGCGGTTTTAATTGTTTTCTCTTATTTGTTTTTGGCTATACTTTAGGTTAGCCGCACATATTAATGAATACAAATGTTTCCAGATTGAATTATGTCGTGGTTACGACTATTCATCATTTCATGAAGATTTAAAAAGGTTATATATTTCAGCTGGAGTGGAAAATAAACCAACCGTATTCTTATTCACAGATAATCAAATAATTGTAGAAGAATTCCTTGAAGATATTAATAATATATTAAATTCTGGTGAAGTACCAAATTTATTTGAAAGTGATGAATATGAACGTTTGATAATTGGATGTCGACCAGCTGCTAAAGATGCTGGTATTGCTGAGGGAAATCGTGATGCAATATATGAATTCTGCATCAATCGTGTACGTAATAACCTTCATATCGTACTGTGTATGTCACCAGTTGGTTCAAATTTCCGGGTACGCTGCAGAATGTTTCCATCATTGGTAAACTGCTGTACTATTGATTGGTTTATTCAATGGCCTGAAGACGCATTGTATAGTGTTGCAAAGTTTGCCTTTTCACAAGCTGATTTCAGTTCAGATGAGATGAAAGTAAGTTTACTTACTTAAAATGAGTAGTTGTTAATTATTCAGTTTATTTGATTAAATAGCGTTTGGTTATCTAGTGACTTTTGCTGTCATTTGACGTAGGACTTTTTTTGGAGAAATATTTTTATCACTATTGCTTTTTGTCTCATAGAGACTATAAATTAAGTACAAGTTCCGTGTTTTTGATGCCCATCTGTTTGATACGCCTCCGTTCAAAACAGCAGCTATTTTCCTAAACGTTTCAGTGTTATCTTTAGCAATACCAAAAGCATAGAGACCTTATCCCGCTTAATAGATATTGCCTTATTGTTTTATCATTCAATCTTAAGTCACCTTGATATGATTATGAGCAATAAATTGTGCTCGAAACGTCATCAGTAAACATTACTGTATAACACTGTGAGACTTTATCAAAACAAAATTTACCCATAATGGAATTACACTCTACCACAGTGCACAAGTTTTATTCTTATATCAATCTTAAGTCTATATTTTAATGCATATTTGAAGTAACGAATTTTATTTTTCAGGTACACTAACTATATAAACACATACACAACTGAGTCATCAATGAAAAAAACTGTTTTAGCGATCACTTAACAAGAACAAAAAAAAAACGTCGTCCTAAAACAATCCTACGAACAACCGATTTATATTGAAAAACTTATTTATTGAATGAAAAATGTAATTATTCATATAGAGAATTAACATAGGGCTGGTGGTTGTAGGAAGGTCTTCATGCAAGTCAGAACTCAGCTGTCTAAGGGACCACGTGGAGAAAATGCACTAGAGGTCATAGAAACCAATTAAACAAATAACGTCTTCTTAAAGATACGAATAATTAGACTCAAAGTATACTTTACTACACTGTCCAATCTCTACTTCTGTTTTTATAAAAGAAATTTCCTTCTCGATGGAAGACTAACCAATTTATCCTCACTGCATATTTCTCTGTGTTATCCACTGATAAAAAAGAACTATAATGACGTTATCTTAGCCAATTGATGAACGTAATGTATTCAAGCAGCTTGACTTTTAAATCTAAAATTTCATCCTGTCTGTGGTTATATCGTGTGTGGACGTTAAGGACGTTAAGGGACCCTACTGGTTAAATACTTTCTAATTTCTGCTTTTTTTGTTTCACAAACATGTCATAAAAAAGGATGAAATTGATGTGCATCCTAGAGTGATAATGTGGAACAATAAGAACCAAGGGTATCAACTAATACTGTTCTCTAGTACATGCTTACACCCTCTCCTAGTTTACTAGGCAGTCCGAAGACTGGAAAAAGAGGGAGGGTTGGGAGTGGGGTCAGCAGCTATATCCCTGAAAACCAACGCAATAATTACAGAATTTCCGAAGTGCTAAACGGATATACAAAACCAGCTTAACCTTAGCTAGAATCTAAGTGACGAAGTGATCCAGGCTGGTGAATGACTTAGGAAAGTCAGTCAGCCAATGTGTCTGCTTTCGGACCAATTAAAAGTAAGTATGCAGACGTGAAATGTTCACGCTCTTTTCCAAGCTGGAAAGGCTAATCAGACTGTTAAAGTAATCAGAAGACATGGCATAGAAATACTAGAAATCTATGAGAGCAGACGGAATAGATGTGGACTATCTAAATTGTTAAAAGGACAGTCAGAAATCTGTTCTGGTCTCCTAGACGATAACCGCGAGCACACTGAGGGAATGAGTGGATATCATGATGTCACCAACAGCATCCAAAGGTCTTATGCAGTCAGAACCAACCTCCTTCAGGATAATGACAGCAAGATTCAACAACTACGCAATCCCATGCACCTACAAACAACGCAGAAAAATGAAATAAGTTAGACTTCTACAGACACCTGCAAACAAAATTGGACAGGACACCAATTGGTGATATCGAATTTCTATTGGATTTTATGAATGCTAAACTGGAAGAAGACAATACATGAAGAGTACTCATCACAGGCTGAGAGGCTTTCGGAGAACTCTTCGCATACTTCTATGCCTTAAGTGAACTGGTAATTGGAGGTGGCATGTACAAGCACAAGGATATACACAAGGTGACATGGATTTTACCTGAAAACCGAAAACAAGACGGAATTCATCTCAATGTTGCTCAAGGAAGTGGAGACGAAGCCTGCTGGACAATAACCGAGAAGGGGAGCAGATGTAGGCTCAAACCATTATCTAGTTTAAAAGACCCTCAAGGTTAAGTTGAAAGTCTTCAAAGCAACTGGAAACAGACCACAGTTTGAGTCCAACACGTACAAAGTGAAGAACGAAAGTGAAAAGGACACCTTGACTGCAGCCATCTGAGCAAAGTTGGAGAAACTACATGGTGTCACTGAGGAAAGCTGCTTGGAAGAAAATCGGAACTCTGTGAAGGTGATGTTCAAGAAAATGTATACAGCCGTTTAAGGAAGAAAGAACAGGTGCGACATGGAATGATGCTCTACAGACACATGGAAGCGTATAGATTCCTTTATAGGTAAAATTTTATTTTGATAAAATCTCACAGTGTTGTACAGTAATATTTACCGATGACGTTTCGAGCACAGTTTATTGCTCTGATCAAGGTGATATGATTATGAGCAATAAATGAATCACTATTGTGGTAAAAAAAATAAGACAAATAAACAACACGAAGGATAGAAGTAGAACAACATGGAAGATCTGTGCAAATCACGATTTTCAGATAAGGTCTACACAATTCCCCTATGTGTGTATCAAAACTCTAACAAATATTCTGTTCACAAGTCCCCTGTTTTTTTTACCATTACAGCTAGAACATTTTATCAGATAACGAGGTCGTTATCGAGGAGAGGATCAGCACACATAAAGCCGATGAAAGAAATAAAGGGCAACCTAAAAGGGAGAAGCAGAGGAAACAATGTGCTTGTCATTCCAAGGCATAGAACTGCCAATGAATACCGATCTTTAAACGAAAACATAAGTCTTGAATACAATAAATCCCGTGAAAGTCTGGAAAGCAGGATGGAGTTCCTCCGGGAACACTGTAAAAAGATCTAAAGACCTCAACAAATATGGTGACGCTACTATGGCAATCACTTGCAAGCAAGAAAATGTATCTAATGATTAGAAGAAAAGCTATCTATTCAAACTACCGAAGAAGAATGGCATATCCCTCTGCAAGAACTGACACGAAATCATGCTGCTGTCCACGTCAAGCAAAACATCAAATCGTGTCATCCAGGATAGGCTTATGGGTGCTCTGTATACAAAATGCGGCCTACGGCAAGCTAGATTCAGGAAAAAGCAAATCTGATCAGACTACAGCTTTACGCATCATCACTGAATAAAGCATAGAATGGCGTTAAAGTTTCTATCTACACTTCATGGAGTTTGAAAAGTCCCTCAACCTAGGTCCAAGGCTTCCTGCCGATTGCCTCCAACCATCTAATATCATGAAATCAATGTGCACCGTGATGGTGAGCTACCTAGAATGGTGGCCACATTGTAAACCTGACTGATAGAATTCAGTCTGCACCAAACACCAAAGACTAGACACGTCACACTAGTAACTACTGTACAATCAAAGCGTTGGCCGTGAACTAATTCAGAAACTGCTTCCACACTAAGGAGTGCCGTGTCCCAAACCTTCATCAACCTCATTCCACTGCCTCATGATAATACCACATGTAAAGTGATTCACCACTGAAAAACTCTGTGATGCCTGCCTTTCAAGTGAAAACAGCAGTAGGACGAGTCTACCCACTCTCACCGAGGATATTCCTGATTATTCTGAACTTGATCATGCAACAGACCGTGAGCAGTGACAAGTCAGGAATGCGTTAGACAGATGAAAAGACTCTAACAGATATGGAATTAGGGCATGATTTACGTCTCGTCTCACACAAGCTGGAGCGTGCACAGTCCAGAACCGACAAGTTGGCAGAAGAGCCACGCAGTGGAGACAAGACTTCGAGTGGGCATAGAAGAGACAGAGGTGTTGAAAACACTCAGCTAACAACAACAACAACAAACACAAATCACAATGAGTGTGAGAAATCGAAGTGTTGTCACCTTTCCCGATTATCCAGGAGCCATGGTTTCAACTACAGTTGGTACTCATGAAGATATCAAGTGAAGGATCGGTAAGTCAAGACAAGAAAGCTTTAATCCGAAACCACTGCTCAGATGCACTGCACTCATCATAAGGGAAAGGATCTACATCTTCAATACTAATGTCGAGTCAGTTCTCCTACATGGATCAGGGGTTTGGAGTGTCACCAAAAGCATTTCGAACACAGTGTTCCGGACTTTCATCATCAGCCTCCTTCTCTGCATACTCATGATCAGATGGCCGTCCAGAATGGATAAGTAGCAAGGGACTCTGATCACGAGCCAACCAATAACCTGTTTTCCAACAAATATGCTGAAGAACAGTGAGGTGGATCAGACTCACACTGAATAGACCGTTGAATGAAATCATGTGAGAGACTAACGTGTGGAAGCCTAATGAGTGGTGGCGAGCTAGGTGTATGATGGTGAAATGGAGCTGTACTTTTGAAATCCTATGTTCCACTCGGAACCTAAATAAGTAATACATGCTTACATTCTTCAACAATTCAATCACAAGAATATCAATACCACAAGATGCTTAAGGCACAGTCCATGAGTTTAAGATGAGGGCTTGGTTCAGACTAAGCAAACCTTAAACACTGCATTGGTTTCCACTTTTATCCACGTTTTGAATCATATTCACTGAGCAGTACTAAAATTTAAGTGTGGTTATTACAATAAAAAAATAAGCGTAACTCTGCTGATTTATGTTATTTTTTAAAAATTAAAAATTACAAACGACTCGTTTGGTTAGTTCGAGAGAGATTAACAAACTACTCTTGATTACCTTCTCCACTCATTAAAAGGAGGCTGTGTCCAAATTATCCACTGATATTCATTTGAGTGTGTCACAAACAGCTGAACGTTTTTATGCTGAATTGAAACGACATTATTACACTACACCTACAAGTTACTTGGAACTACTTGAATTATATACCACTATGCTAAACAAGCGAATCAAGTGAGTATCTTTGCATTTTTTATTTAAACTTGTTCTAACAGTAGCGGCGACGAGTGATTTGGAAACTCTAAATCAGTAAAATATACCGCAACCACTTCGGTAAATGTAGATTAAAGATCACATTGGTTGATTTGCTCCTGTTATCTTACATCTGATGATTAACTTGCACACTTAATCCCCCCGCGGAAACGAATTAAATGACCTGCTTTCAGAGGAAAGCTATTTTAGTGGTCCTCTTTCGAAGCTGGAAAGCAAGATAGAGCGAACTGCCACATAACAGATGTGTCCTTCCTTTGATAGGCAGTTCAGCCTGTTTTTGCTTACCACTAGCATAATTAAGCTTTCTTAAGGTGAAGTCGCAAATAGGCTTTGTCTGAGACTTGAAATAGTCTTCACAACACTGAACAGAATTCAAGAAATAATTTCATTCTGTATTTAACTTGCTACAAAATACTTAGTAGGTTGTTAAGGCCAAATATTTCTGATTTGATCTGGTCACGCATTGACAAACCGAAAATAAAAATAAATTTAATCCAATCATGATTTCTCCAGAAACCCAAGTCAGCTGAATTCCAAACCAAATGAATCCAGATGAAATGATCAATTATTAATTGCACAGTAACTGATAAGATAGTAAAAAAAGTCACAAACTTATTAGTGGAGTCTAGTCTAATCAATCCATGGGACAGAATTCAGCTTTGAAATTACCTACTATTCATTTGTTATGCTGTCGTGGTGATATACTATGCCTTTCAGAATGTTTGCAATTTCGGATGCAAATAATCTCTTCGATATCGGACAATTTTCCCGTAAGGAAGCAATATCAGTTGGTGGTTTATTAAATAACTAATTAAATAAATGATAATGTTACCTAAACTAAAACTGGATACATTTTTTTCTCTTCATATGAATAATTTTTATTCTGAGTCAAGCTCAGTGGTTATTTAGTTGGCTTGGAAGAATCTTCAGGAGATCTCTGAAATCATCAGTGACCTATAACAGAAAGTGATGTTTATTTCGAGAGCCGATTCCTTATGATTTTGCGTCAAAACTTTAGAATTCGCCTTGTTGGTTTAGACTCACGAGTAATAGTTTAACTGTATTATTTGCATAGCTGGTACATTCGGTCCCTGGTGGAGATAAGTTAGCTGAAGAGGTGAACGTCATTAAGCGATAGTTGACAAATATGCGACATTTTTAGGTTTTCAGTTAACCAGTAAACTGTCTGAAATCTAATTTTTATTCTGTTTTTACCCAGAGAATTATCGGAAGGCAGGGATAAATTTCGTAATGGTTTGAATAAGATTTTGGAAACAAATGATTTAATCGCAAAAATGGAAGTGGAATTGACAGCAATGAGACCAACACTTGAAGTCAAGCAACGCGATACGGAAAAACTAATGATTAAGTTGAGTGAAGATCAAGAACAGGTAAATTAATTGCTACAGTTGCCACCGATATTTTTCGGATTCCTCTTAGCCTAATCTACTTGATCCCTATTTATTTTGCACCCTGGTACTACACCAAATTTAACTTTGATGTTGTTTATTTGATATCCGAACAAGAACTCGAATTTTTTAAGTGGGGTTTTCATAAGGCTAGGCTGGAGTTCCGCTATTGATATACATTAACTCAGTTTATAAAGAAGGGAGAAAATTCTTCTTGCTGAAGAATTAGCTCTGACTAATTTAGTGCCTAAGACTTCACAGCTGTATGTGGACCAAGTCAGACTAGTAGGAAAACACTGTGAAAGCTAGTGAGATTTCAAGTCTAGATTAGCGTGCATTCATCATATCTTTACCCCTAGACAGGTTCCGGAGTAAAAACATACTTACCGTCACCTGATATTCTCCAAGTATTGGCTTGGTACGAGGGAAAAGTCGCGTTTGTTTAGCGTATGCAGATTGTGTTGTCATTTTAGCTGAAGAAGCTGACACTTTAAAGAAAAATCTGTGCGTGTTTATCACGCATCTTGACCCTTTCAGATGCATGATGGCGCTTCATGACTGGTTACTACATTCTTCTAGGTTGAAGACAGATGATGAAATGGTTGGGCGTGTTGATCACTTCAGTTATTTGGAAATTTGCATCCTTGTTTATTTGCACACACTTCGTGGTGATACACTTTCAGTAACGATTAGGTTTGACTTGGAATGTTAGGTTGGGTTGTAAATCCAGTGGACGACGTTATTAAGCTACTTCAGTTTAGGCTTACCGAACCACCGCCCTCTTAAGCAAGCAATACTGGCGAGAATTGGATTAAGGCGGAAAAGAGTTAAAAACAGTCAGAACAAAAGATGGAATCAATCCATGAGGCCACTGATTATTGGCTTGTGTGATATAGAGAGAAGTTGACAATAAAGTAATGAGGTTTTCTACATTGTGTGGCTTGGAATAGTCAGGTCCTCCTTCAGTGGTTTCCATCACTATCTCTGCCTTTAAGAAGCAGTTTGATTCACAAGCTTGAGACATAGAATGACATAGCCTGACAGCCAATAAAGTGCTGGATAAGTGAGCATCACCATTTAGTTCTCCTTACTTTGCCTTTTTAAACTTTAACAGAGATTCTACAGAATTTCTATTTTTTTGTTTGTCATAGGTGTTCCTTGCTACATTTTGTGTCACCCTTTTTGTAGATACACTGATGATGACTTTTTAAGAATACATCGGGAGATAATTTCACTGACATAGAGTACTCAATTGAAATAGTCCTCCTTTGGTGAACATGTTAACTACATTCACTTCATTAGGATTAGTAAAAGTCTGATTACAATTCTCAGATCGTGGTGCAAAAAATGATCAGCTAAGAAACTTATTTTAAGAAGCAAAACATCAGATCATAGGAAATATTTTTTTAAAAGTTGCAGAGAAGAAAATTTTCTTTTCTACGAATTCATTAACTGGGCTGCACATTCGTTTATTTATAGAAAACGGGTGAGAAAGTTCCAGAACTGTTTCTGGCCCTAGGTCAAAGTGTAATAAACAGGAAGATGGGATAGAAACACTGTAGGATCATTATTATGTTGAAAATTGACTTTTTATTTTCAATCATGGATAGGCAGGAAGTTCGGATAAAAACCATAGTCGAAAAACATAAAAACAACGGAAATAGAGAGAAAGATTGGATAAGAAAGGTAACACAAAAAATCACCATTGATTTTTAGATGGCTTGGTGGTTGTACCTACTCGAGGAGTTTCAGTGATAATGTACTGGTAGCTAAAGAGATCTCAGTACGAGTACTCAATGCTCTTCACGTATTCGCACCATGAACACCACTGGAAAACATTAAGATTTGGTATAGAAAGCACACTTCACCACTAAGCAGTCCCCCATTATTAATGACAGTGAAAGTAGAAGATATGAAAATATTTCAGGTTACTGAATTTATCTGTTTTTTTTGCGAAGCGAAGAATTACAAAGCGAGTAATATTGATACCATTCTCAGAGCTTCTGTAAGAAAGGCAAGTCTAATCGATCAGTTTGTGAACTGAGAACGCATGGAATAGCTAAAAGTGATTTATTCGAATAAACCACGAAAAAATCCGTTTATCGTAATACCTAGATTTAACGGCAGATTCTTTTATTCACAAATGCAACATTTTAATACTCAGTCTTATACAAATAACACGTTTGTCTTTTGTTTCTTCACTCTTTCTCTTTAGGCCGATAGTGTTCGTAATCGTGTGAAAGAAGATGAAGCTTTGGCTAAACAGAAAGCTGCCGAAAATCAAATTATTGCTGATGATGCCCAACGTGACTTAGATGAGGCGGTTCCAGCACTTGAGGCAGCTAACAAAGCACTTGATTCTTTGGATAAAAATGACATATCAGAAATTCGCGTGTTTACTAAGCCTCCACAGTTGGTACAAACTGTTATGGAAGCAGTTTGTGTAATGCTTGGACAAAAGTGAGTGAGCTTTATAAACGTGTAAATGTTTTTAGGTGCTTGTTCAATGGCTAAGTCCGTTATCTATTGATAGAGACGAAAGTACCGGTATATACAAATCTTCAAAATATGCGTACTTATTTAATTTATAACACTGAGATCTAATTGATTTCTAAGTTATGTGTTGCATCTCAACACGACTCACCAGACATAGAACAATAACTTAGTGATGGCTTTAAACATTTTACTAGATGTTAATTTTCATTTAGGTTCGAGTAGTCGAGCGACATCCTGAAAACAGCTAATCATGATTCAGTCATATCAAGAGAAATCCTAAAATTGATGAGGAACTGATATTGTAAAAACTCCTATGAATATAAATAATAAGTTATGAAGATGGACTATTCAAGTTTATTGTTTTACCTTTTTCAGTTCTCTTCCTCAAAATATGAGTATTTGATCTATATCACTTCATCGTAATTATATTGTGTCGTATTCTGGATGACCACCTATAACCCAATAGAGTAACTTATATCTTCCCATCAGTGTTAAACACTAAACATTGTTCACAAGTACGAAGTATTCTTCAAGTGGAAATGTACTCCTCGCTTTCATAATTTACGAGCAGATAGGTCAGTGTATACTGTGGCATCAAACTGTGTCAGTTTGAATTCTTACAATACAGACAAACAGTTAAAAGAAACACAAAAAGTAATTCTGCACTAAAGAATTTCAGGAGAAGAAAGAATAACTAGACAATATGAATGTTTAAACTCTAGAAAATAATAAAACAACATCTGCACCATAGCAAACAATTTTTTACGATGTTAATAAGTTTTTGGCAACTCAAAGGGCTCAGTCAAGAAAAATTCATCTTCTGACATGGTTTCAACTGATATTCAATAACCTCATGAACCAGAAGCATGTTTTAATGTGACCGCAGATGGATTTCTTTTAAGAGAACCTGAACAATAATTTACAACGGTACCCTTAATTAAGTTAATCAAACGTAAAACAAAGGGAAGCGGCGAGTGGGATGTCCATAGGGGCAACATGGAGGAGATCGTGTGAAGAGGAGTTGAAACAGTATGGGCTAACATGGATGCAGATGAAAAGTATAGCAGAAGACAGAAGCAAGTGAAGACGTGCAGTTGAAGTCCTATGTTCCACTAGGAACCCAAGGGAATAATAATAATAAAACAAAGGAATGGTTCAAAATTAAATATGAGAATAATGAGTAGAAATTACTGACCTCAAATGTGGGCTGAGTAGCACTGAAAGCAATATCACTGTGCGTCAATAAGATGAAAATAGGACTGTGTCAGATATGATCCATGATTAACAATAGACAAAGCACGAATGTGCACTGCCAAGAAAAGATTACGAATAAAGGATGTTTAGGAGAAAGAACATGTACAACGGATACGGTAAAACAGTAGCTACATAACTACTACAAACTAAAGAGAATATTGATGTATTTAATGAGGGGAATTTCAATGGAAATGAATAATTACGGCTGCAGAATGACAACAAAGTAAACAAGTTGAAAACTCATACTACTTACGAGTAGTAAATAGCATAAATTTTAACGAAAAGGAAACATCAACAGAGGGCAGATAAAAGAATTAACAGCATAAATAACTCTTCTGTGACATAGTCGTGTTCTGGCTAACACTGACTGTCAAGAAAGGTGACTGCTCAGCATGCATAACACATGACTGCCTGATGAGACACTTAGTGTAAATACATTCACTTTCTCACCTCTTTACTATATACAGACGAATGTGTAGCCAAGTTGACCACTTTGCTTCTTCGCTAAAACCGTATTTTTAATTTTTGCCAACATTCGCTTATGTCAGTAGTTGTATGACAAAGTTGATTACTCATGGTAATACTGAATATTCCAAGGAGATTCAACTGCTTCATTTTAACTCAGATAATGGTGGGTTAAACGGTTGGATGATGCCAGACCAAATGCTTTGATTAGCTCACATTTCTAAAGCGTCTGTCGAAGGTTGTAGTTGAACACTATGTACAGATCGAGAAGTGTAGCAAATGTTACATTCCGGAGTGAATATCTGTGCGTCGGTGGCACAGTGATTAGGACTCTTGCTGACCATGCACATGATCCGAGGTTCGATCCCCTGCCGACGCACACCTGATATCTATGGTCGGCCTGCAAAATTTGGGCTATCGATATCCATGCTGAAAATTCCATACTTGTACCAAAAATACAGTGTGGAATCAAGCTGTAATCAAAAATTTAAAAAAATAAAATAAGTTGAGAACCCACTGATGTTATGTACTGGTCGAGAATTCAATAGTCCTGACGCAAGAAAGACGGAAATCAGAAGACCACTAGGTTTGCGATGATACTTCTATTTTCCAAAACACCAGGAGAATCAATGTCACACAGGTGTGTGAGAGCAAAATATTTGGATGTCCGAACAAGTGTGTGAGCGAATATTCAAAATGAACAAATCAATAGACAGTCTTAACATGATTGGCTAATTATAATGGAATATCGATCCATATATACATAGCAAATATACAGACTGTCAAACAAACACACACATTACATGGATATATATCACTGAAGAACAAAGTCTTTTTACGGTATAACCCAGGCAATTTCGGAAAACTCCCAATTTCTTTCGAGATTAATATTTAAAGTTTCGATCAATCAATAAATGATAATGGATTATCGAATTCAAAACATTTATTGGTGACCTTGGTATATTTCCTATCTTGTCAGGTTGGATGATTAACCATATAAATCGGTCTTTCACAACAATATTGGGTTGCCTTGAAATAACAAGTTTCTAACCTCGTTACTTGGATTTTGTGACATGCGAAAAGTTTTTAAGTTAAAAATTTAGTCAATAAGCTACCTAGTTGCCACCATAGTTAAAAGTTTCCGAATTATGTCCGTAGGGTCCTTTTGATCTTCTTCATCTGAATTGTGAATCAATCTTTGGTTGGATTCGTAGAATTGAAAAATGTATCTTGTTACTGCTGATTATCTGCAGGCTAATTTAACTACTCCAGAAGCGTTCTACCTGTTTTGGGACCTGAATAAAGTTTCAACTATAATGAAATTCTTTTCACTTTCCACTGTCACTATACTGTTTTTCTATATTTGATTGGTTATTGAGTACGGTCCGTTTCTAACTCTCTTATCATTTTTTCCGCCTATCACTTTTACTGTTTACTATAAAGATATTTAGATAGCTTATTTTCACACAGCTTTATCTCATCATTCCGTCCAGTACCTGTGGGAACCTATTCCACTCAGGCTGTAAATATTCCCTTGCCATTAGTTGTCTCTGAATACAGTTTACTTAACATGTTCATCACGTTTTCCCAACAAATATGCCGAAGGGCGTGAAGATGGACTGGGTAGCATCATACACCACGACCTGGAGTGGAACATGAATGAGAAACATCGAGTCGGGCATCCGAGGATGACGTGGAATATATCGTGTGAGGAGATAAATCTTATGGAAAGTCATGGGGCTAGATAAAAGCACTGCATAGAATAGAGTGAAATGGAGATGAGTTGCTGAAGTTTTATGTCTCACTAGAATAGTAATAATAGTAATTGGGAAGTTAGTACCGGAAATGTGCCGTCGTTTAATTAATGAGAAGGTGATCAATGTTGTCAATGCATCGACATGTGACCCGGTAGATGTCTATAAGATATTTCTCTGTTCAGCTTAGTCTCATTACTTATGAATTAATAACCACCCGATAATAAAATCGTATCTGAATGTTTTGTTTCTAACTGCAGAGCTCATAGCTTGTGGTCAGACTGATTCTTTATCTCACTCGAGCTGCAATCAATGGGTGCATAGACAAGAACTGTTAACACACGTCAATAGTCATTATCATCGTCATTTTGTGCTTCACGGTACAACCAATCTGGCAGTATGCAGATAAATACATATTGAGATCCTTTTCAAGTTAGTAGTTATTGGTAGAGACAGTTCACTTTTCCACATAATGAATACTGTACACCATTCGACACTCCTGAGGCTTTATATTAAGGCTGGGATTTTTATTCTCTTCTACTGTCTTTCTGCACCTGCAGTTACCAAAACATAGCTATCCAAATAATAATAATAATAAACAGTCAGTAACTGGTTTTGAAGAAGAACGCCTATTTTTCTAGTTGGTACTACAATTTATAAACACACATCATATATCCCTCGAGCAAATGAATGCTATTAAAATGAAACTAAAACTTATTCATCAAATGAACATTACCATTCAGTTGAGTTTTCTGGTTTAAATCCTCTTGTAGCAAAAAAGAATAATAACCACTGTCAACTTTAAATGTTTATTTCATACTTGTCGTTTTTTTTTTATTTAGGGGAGACTGGGCAACTGCGAAAGTTGTATTAGGGGATTCCAACTTTCTTAGGAAACTAGTTGAATTTCCAAAAGATGAAATTACTGATGGTCAGTTGAAAAGACTGAAAAAATACATTGACAATCCTGAATTTACACCAGAAGTCGTTGAGAAAACCAGCAAAGCATGTAAATCTATGTGCATGTGGGTTCGAGCTTTGGACTTATACGCTCATGTATTTCGTACTGTCGAGCCGAAAAGAAAACGGTAAGGCATCATTTGTGTGTATTTTTTTTATGCTGTAACTATTGTTCTTGAGTTTTGTTTTTACTTACTGCGGTATTCAGTTACATTCACACTAATCAACGTTCTTCATTTGTCAACCAGTATTTGACGCCAAATAGGATGCAAAGTGAACCTATTTCACTTGGTTCTGAAGTGTGTAGTGAACTATAGATCACTTGGTTGAGTCCTTATGAAACTTTTACAATCGCTTATGAAATCCATGAGTGTTCCCCTATAAGAATAATGATCAGCTATATAAGTTGACAATCTATAACAGAGTAAATGGTAGCGGACTGTAATCACTGTTAAGATATAAAAGCATTTTGAAAGAAAAACAAGAGAGGGGATAAGTAGTATTCAGTGACAACCTCTGAAAGTTTGTATAGAACCGAATTATTTTACCCATTTAATGTTTGGAGAAGATTTTTTAGATCATGTCAATGCTATGCTAGTACCATCAGCATCTCTGAGGTGCAAATTGTTTGCACTTTATTCAATAAACAGAATAAATTCTCATTTAAATATACCCCTAGTACCCCCTTTTTTACAATTCCGTGTAAACTCTTAAATGCAGTCTGAAGAAAGATTAGATGGGAGGCTGGGTAATTACTTCAGATTCTGAAAACTGGACGCTTCATTCAAACAGTGGAACCTAGAAATATGTTGTTTAATACTCGTTTGCAGTAGTTTACTGGTTTGGCGACTGCTGTATTCTACTTCTGTTTCAGATTAGAGGAGGCGAATGCAGAGTTAGACAATGTAATGCGTAAACTTCAGGAGAAACAAGCTGAACTAGCCAAAGTTGAAAAAAAAATTGCTTCCTTACAAGCAGAATATGATGAATCAGTTGCTGAAAAGAAGAAACTTGAACATCGTCTAGCGTTGACATCAGCTCGTTTGAAACGCGCTGGTAAACTGACAAGTGCTTTGGCTGATGAACAAGATAGATGGAAAATATCAATTGATGAGTATGAAGCGCAACTTGAAAATGTTATTGGTGATGTGTTTGTCGCTGCTGCATGTGTCGCCTATTATGGAGCTTTCACATCAGAGTATCGTGAACTCTTAGTGAACAAATGGGTCCTTCGGTGTCGGGAACTAGGTATACCAGTCAGTGATAATCCAACCTTATTCAGCGTTCTCGGTGATGCATTCGAAGTAAGACAGTGGAATACAGAAGGTTTACCACGTGATCAAGTCAGTACAGATAATGCCATACTAGTGACACGTTCGAGACGATGGCCACTGATGATCGATCCACAAGAACAAGCAAATCGTTGGATACGTGCTATGGAGGCAGAAAATAATTTAAAAGTAATCAAGTTAACAGATTCAAATCTGTTGAGAATACTGGAAAATTGTATACGAGTTGGGTTTCCAGTTCTTCTTGAAGATGTTGGAGAAACACTAGACCCTGCCTTAGAACCAATATTATTAAAGCAAGTTTTCATGTCTGGCGGTCGACTGCTTATTCGACTAGGTGATTCAGATATTGAATATGATAAGAATTTCAGATTTTATATCACTAGTAAATTAGCCAACCCTCATTATTTACCAGAAGTGTCAATTAAAGTAACGATTATCAATTTCACCGTCACACCAGCTGGTTTAGAGGATCAATTGCTCGGTGATGTGACAGGTATTGAACGACCTGAGCTAGAAGAACAACGCAGTCAGTTAATTGTGCGCATCAATACAGATAAAAATCAGTTGAAAGTGAGTTTTTCGAGTAAGCTATCAGTATTGTTATATGCATAGTGTGTTATTACTAGAAATTGCTAGACATTATCCCACTTAATCAGATAATATAGTTCAAAAGAAGCTATAATCTTTAAGAAAAAATGCAACTCTGTGTCATTCATTTCCACAAATAAAAATGCTTTTACACTGAACACTTAATGTTACAGGTAACTATATTTGTATTAACTGAAATCAAAATTTGTATTGCTAAAAATATCCAGTTAGAAAATAAACTGAAACAAAAGTGTATTAAACAACCCATTTACCAGTCTGATGCTTTTTATACACCGATGTGGTGAAATGTCCTTCAAGATTGTAGGTACTGCTTTCTAGCACTCTGATGAGCTTATTGTTTAGTCTTACTTTTGTACATTACAGCTGACTTTCAGTTATACCTTTTCGAAAATAAGTGTACTAGGGACTGATTATTAAGCTATTTTGAGATTTAATTAATTTAATTATACACCTTCTTATGAATTAACATCTGCTAGAAAACAATTTTAAAACTAGGAAGTACAGCATTTCAGCAGTATACACTGGCTGATGTTTGTTTGTGAAAAAATCTAACTTTAAGTATAAAATTGCCAGTTTTATTCATATTTTCAACCTTTTATATGGTTTATATTTCATAAGTAAATGTTTCGTTATCGATTTATGAACATAAGTAGAGATAATCAAAATTTTTACATAAATAAACTGTATTGAACTGAATCTGAGTGAAGGACAGTTCTTCTAATTTTCTCAGTGAATTTTGATATAAAAATAAAACTTGTGCCCTGTGGTAAAGTATAATATAATTCATCCACTGTTATACCATATTAGGAGGGGACATCCGAGACCCTACGTAGGATTCTGAATAAAACAGGAATTAGTTTGGCATTTAAACCTACAAACTCACTCAGGCTGGACAAGCTCTGTAGATTAAAGGACCCCGTTGGCCCAATTAGACAAAATAATATAATTTGCAAAATACTCTACAATGACTGTGAGGTAAACTACATAGGTCAAACTAGTAGGTCAGGGGTAGTCAGACTGTCGGAACATAAGAATTTAGCTAAGGTAAGAATGGTTGACCCCGAAAAGATAAGTAATTTAGAAAAAAGGTCAGCAATCGCACTGCACGCATTGACACACAACCACACAATAGGGTGGGATAGGGTTAAAATTCTAAAAAGTAATCTAAATAGGTGGAGAGAGAGGTTGATTACTGAATCCTTGTTCATCGAGTCTACACCCAACACATGCAATAGGAATGATTCAATGCAAATACCAGAAATATGGAACTATATAAATGAAGTTAGGAAGTCGTGTGACTACCTTGATATGATTATGAGTAATAAATCGTACTCGAAACGTCATCACTAAACTGTGAGAATGTATCAAAACAAATTTTACTCATAATTAGTGAATTTCCAATTGCGCTTCCGTGAAGATAACAAAATTATCAGTATCCAGACCATAGATTTTGCAAGTTTTCTGAAATAATTTAAACACTGACCCTAACTGAATCTTTTATTATGTACTGTCCAATCCTAGTAATTTTGGTGAAGAAGCTGAAGCTTACACAGCTAAACCTTCAGAAAAATAGTGTTTTGATTTTTAAAAAACACTCTGGGATTATATTTAACTAATTTGCTGTAATGGTATTGCTGTTTGACAGAATGGTAACTTTCACCTACAGTGGTAAACTGTCAAGCCCACATTGTGATAGCTTCATAAGAGCATATAATGATTGTGTGAACTACTAAAAACTACTGAACTTCTTTCACCTGTTGTACAGTAGTCATAGTTTACTTTTCCTCCACTTTGTAATAAAGTATTAATTGTTTCTTTCAATATTGTTAGAAAAGAGTTGGCATTTTCATATTAAGCTTGTGACTACTTTCATTAACAACATTTAGTAGCGTCAACTTGCATATGAACAAGATATTCTGAACAACTTAGACTACTACTTGCAAGTAGTATGAATTTGTTTTTGCATTTCCCATGAGCTCTCATTGTTCAATTGTTATGTTCAAATGAGAAAATCTTCGTCATCTATATTATTTTTTTAATACCTTAGGATACAGAAGACCGTATACTTAAATTGTTATTCGAATCTAAAGGGAATATTCTGGACAACGAAGATTTGATCAATACACTGAATGAGTCTAAAGCCAAGTCGAGTGAGATTTCTAAACGTTTAGCAGAAGCTACGTTAACAGAACAAAAAATTACAAATGCACGCTCTAAATA
Organism: Trichobilharzia regenti; assembly: GCA_944472135.2. Lineage (NCBI taxonomy): Eukaryota > Metazoa > Platyhelminthes > Trematoda > Strigeidida > Schistosomatidae > Trichobilharzia > Trichobilharzia regenti. The sequence continues at coordinate 72,917,363 of OX235270.1, read as the reverse complement.
CTTACCAGTTGCTTCAAGAGGATCTGTGATGTACTTCGTTATCACAACTATGTCTGAAATCGATCCTATGTATCAGTTTTCATTGAAATACTTTAAGAATGTAAGTCATTTGAAAAATGATTCTGACTATTTTCTGATTTACCCTTCTTAGTTTATTGTTCCATATGAATGACCTAAAACATTCAGAATTACTGTGAACGTGTAGTTTAGCCGAATGTAGCCATTATCTGCAGATGCTCTTCTGAATTTTAGGAGCATCAATTTTATTTGTATGAACAGCAGGAATGTCCAAACTGTTAATAGAACATCTTAGTTAGATTTTATGATTACATATACTTACACTGAGACGATACTTGCCTAACGACTACCTTTGAACAAAATTTACCTGTACACGAATGTATTTTATACAGGAAGTCAGAAAGACCACTTTTATTATCTCAAATGATATTTGGATATTTCCAATGATGAGAACCATCGGATTTATGAGAAACATTGAATGTATCATCGTACTTTTATATTTATCTCATTTTATCTTTTAAAATGTGCTGCTACCTCTGATTACGCTTCTTTCTTCTGCTATTTTCATAACTTTCTTCTTAAAATATTCAAATACGAGCGGTCACAATATGGATTATTAATTAGTAATGCTTAGTCCGCTGCTCGTCAGCCAGACAGGTCATTTGGGGTACGATCCCCGGCCAACGCACCCTTTACCCTACTAAACCGGTAATAAGAGTTGTAAATAGGGAAGGTTGGATATGAGGCTAGCAACTTCACCCCGTAGAAATAAATACCACTGCTACCGAAACTTCTTAGCTCTAGCTTGAAACCCCATATTCTACTGGGAACGTAAAGAAATAAAATAATGATTAGTATTGCTATGCCTACTGGTGGAAATATCTGAATCTTTGTTTGTTTAAAAAGAAATTCCAGTTTTGGTCTCAGTTTGAGCACTGTATCCTGATAAGTTTTGTTTTGTTTTTGGTAATATTTCGAGCGAAATTACTGCCTATGACCACACCAATTCAAAATATTTTCAAAACAAAAAACTTATCATTGTATGTAAACTATTGAAATATAATTATAAGGCAATTTTATACCCCTTTGGAGTAAGAAATCAAAATGTATGATGATACCCAAAAGACTCAAACGTTTACCAGCTTTCCTAAGTATGAAGGCGTAACAGCGGAAGGCAAGACATGGAAGCCAAAGTCTACTTTTCTTTGATCAAACCGCTGTTTATCCACATACATATAAATAGTTTATATTCATTAACCAATCACTGAGCGTGTGATTTCGGTGTACATTGGACGATATGAGAGAGAATGTTCAAATAGATATATCGTATTCTGTTGCTAATGCCGAATTGAACTATGTGAGAATAATATTCGGTTAGCACACATTGTCTGTATCACACCATCAAAAAAGGACTATCTATCGAATACTTTGTAATATTAACTGGACAGTGTCGCCGAACTAGTTACCTTTATGATTAAATTCACTGGCAAGTCGTATAAATCTGATAATTTAGGATTGTTTCATATGTAGTAGCTAGAAAGTTCTGATAATATAACTGTCAGTAAATGTTTAGCTCTTTTTGTCTACAGTTTGATGGTAATATTGCTAACTATACTTTCGTCTTTTTTTTCCTTAGTTATTCAACTCAACAATTCAAAACAGTCAACAAGCATCCAGTTTAGAAGAACGTATACAAATTCTTCTTGATTGCACTACTAAGTCCACATATAATAATGTTGCTCGTGGTTTATTTGAACGCGATAAGCTAGTCTTCTCGTTTATGCTATGTGTACAGATATTAAGGCAAATGGATCAAATCACTACACAAGAATGGAACTATTTCTTGTTGGGTACACCAGAAGATATCAAGGAATATAAACGGGCTGAACAACCAGCTGATACGCTTGATTGGTTGAATGCAAGACAATGGCGAAGAATAGTCGATCTGGCTCATCATTTCCCTAATCAGTTTTCATCACTGCCTGGAGATGTTAGAAAGTGTTCAATATCAGTGAATTTTAATCCATTGACAAGCTTTAAACAAAATGAACAACAGCAAAACAGCAATGATAATAATGATGAGGTACAAAACGATGCTGAAGAATCAGACGTGTATAACCTAACTCCTAAAAGTCATGAAAATCTTCCACGTGCTAATTATCAGGATAATTTAACAGGTTTCAGAAACTGTTATTAATATCAACTATACAAGAAGAGAGTGTTGTAAAAGCTGTTACAGAATTTGTTCGTGTTAGTTTAGGTGAAGAATTCATCGAAACACCACCGTGTGGTTTGCCTATTTTATACAAAGAAATGGATCGTTTCACACCACTTGTTTTTATTTTATCTACTGGTTCTGATCCAATGAATCAATTTCAGAAATTTGCCAAAGAATACGGTTATTCAGAACGTGTACACTCGGTTTCTCTAGGTCAAGGTCAAGGACCAAAAGCAGAGAAGTTAATTGAAGAAGCAAGTAAAACAGGAGATTGGGTATTTCTGCAGGTAGGCTAGTATTATTTATTATGAGATTTTAAATGACATGAAATATGAAATAATTTGTCATACAAAGATTGATGAATTATTTGTCTACTGATCAAATGAATATTAAATATAAATAGAAAGTAATAGTTTTTTGATTCTTTAGAATATAAGTCTATGCATTTAATGTAGGTGTTTTGTCATATTACCAATACCCATGTAAACTATGCATTGTTCATTTAACGTGCTGAGTTATCAGCGCGGTAAGAAATTCTGTATTTTGTTGAAGCCAAGCTGTATTCAGATCAGTCAACAGTAACTGTCACCTAATTCAACCCTAATGGTTAATACGTTTGTAGTAAAAATGATTTAATCCATCCCAGTAATTCCTTGTGGAAAATACAGTTGTACATTTGCCTCATTTCTTCATTATAGGCTTAGAATGAGCTTCATTGCCTACAGCATAAACGTAAGTTTCAAGTTAGGCACAGAGAAAGTATGTACTTCAAAGTGGCTTCCAAACCACACTGATTAGGTCAATAGGAACAAATGGTATGTATGATGAACAACTAGCTTTGTGACAAGACATGCCGTCTGAAGCATAATTAATCTGAAATTAACTATGATCGGGCATCATAAGCTGCATAAGCTTTTGAGTTACATTCCGAACTTCGGTCCCCTGAAATATTGAAAATTATTGGTCTCAATCTCAATTCCCAAAATCGGTTAGCTTTGAGCAGATAAGTTTACTTCTTACCAACGGGATTTCAAATATGTTCGTCTACTTTAATCTAAGTATTCTCTTTCCTATGATGCCATATTTACCGTTACCGTAAACCTTGAATTTAACATGATGAAATGTTGCTCTACGACCACTCAAATGATAATTACCTAGAACTCCCTAAGTGAATAAAAACTGAGAGGAACAGTGACTACCCAGAGATACTATATTGTTAATAGATGCTAAACATCTGTGTGATATAGGTAAATGTCTTCCACAAAGTAGCATTTTCCTTGAAAGTGAAGTTCTACGTCTGTAATTATTGAGAGGAATAGAATGAAAAGCAGTACTTGGATTGAATCAGAAAGTTGTGCCAAGAAATTGAACTCAAGAATTGATAGAGTCATTAAAAAGAATCAGATTAATACTTCCTTGTCTATATTTCCAAACACTAGATAATACAGTTCAAGAGTAATCACCTCTGCAAACATGAATGCATGCCTTATACTGACTAGTAGAATTTAGTCTACACCAAACGAAAGACTAAACACATTACACTAGTTACTATCTAGTGCTCAGTCAAAATGATATTATTATTCAAATATTTGTTTGTGGGGATTCGATTGATTGGTTACAGAATTTCATCATGAGCTGACATCGGTTAAGGAACAATTGGAAAACTTGGGAGTGCTGGACAGCTATTTCGCCCAAGTCTGGGACTCTTCATCAGTATGCGCCGACCACAAGGGTTTGAACTCAGGACCTTCTGGTTACAAGACTAGCTCGTAGACCATTAAGCCACTGGGACCCGATCCAATGGCCCATGAATTCTAACTTTTGCCAATTCGCGACGGCTAGCCAATGTCTTCGGCGAGTATTTGTCCTCACACCCGACCTGCTGCAGCCTACTGGTCACGATATTATTATTCCCTTAGGTTCCAAGTGGAAGAAGGGATTTTAACAGCACATCTCCAATTCACTCTTTTCTGTGTCATCCTTTTATCCGGTCCAACGATTGCACACACGCTTTCATCCTCTTCTCACATGATCGCCCCCATGTCACCATCATACACCTAGCTCGCCACCACTCATTAGGCTTCCACACGTTAGTCCCTCACATGATTTCATTCAACGGTCTGAATCACCTCACTGTTCTTCAGCATATTTGTTGGAAAACAGGTTATTGGTTGGCTCGTGATCAGAGTCCCTTGCTACTTATCCATTCTGGACGGCCATCTGATCATGAGTATGCAGAGAAGGAGGCTGATGATGAAAGTCCGGAACACTGTGCTCGAAATGCTTTTGGTGACACTCCAAACCCCTGATCCATGTAGGAGAACTGACTCGACATTAGTATTGAAGATGTAGATCCTTTCCCTTATGATGAGTGCAGTGCATCTGAACAGTGGTTTCGGATTAAAGCTTTCTTGTCTTGACTTACCGATCCTTCACTTGATATCTTCATGAGTACCAACTGTAGTTGAAACCATGGCTCCTGGATAATCGGGAAAGGTGACAACACTTCGATTTCTCACACTCATTGTGATTTGTGTTTGTTGTTGTTGTTGTTAGCTGAGTGTTTTCAACACCTCTGTCTCTTCTATGCCCACTCGAAGTCTTGTCTCCACTGCGTGGCTCTTCTGCCAACTTGTCGGTTCTGGACTGTGCACGCTCCAGCTTGTGTGAGACGAGACATCAATCATGCCTAATTCCATATCTATTAGAGTCTTTTCATCTGTCTAACGCATTCCTGACTTGTCACTGCTCACGGTCTGTTGCATGACCAAGTTCAGAATAATCAGGAATATCCTCGGTGAGAGTGGGTAGACTCGTCCTACTGCTGTTTTCACTTGAAAGGCAAGCATTACTGAGTTTTTCAGTGGTGAATCACTTTACATGTGGTATTGTCATATGGCAGTGGGATGAGGTTGATGAAGGTTTGGGGCACTGCACTCCTTAGTACTGAAGCAGTTTCCAAATTACTTTATGTTCATCACTGTCCAAGGCCTCATTAAATTCGATGTTCAGTCGTAGTGCTAATTTTATTCTACGACCACTGTTAATATTGTCCTCCTTCCCGTCTTCAATTTTATAACCTGTCAATGGACTTGCATACAAAGTAAAGTAATTGTCATGTAATACAGAGAATGTGTGCCAACGGAATATTACGCTCAAATACATACACAATTCAATTAACATCAGCAACAGAATACGACATATCCATTTGAACGTTCTGTTTGTGGCTAGAGTCAGAATGTTATTCCCACACTTCAATGCTGCATACAATGCATCTGTTTGACCATTCTATTTAGTGTTAGAGTCAGATTACGTTTCCCACTGTTATATACTGAATTAACAAAGGAATAGCATGTGCATTTGAACATCCTATTTCATATCGTACAATGTAAACTGAAATCACATGCAGAGGGATTGGTGACAGAATATAAACTGTATGTGTATAAACAGCGGTTTGATTAATGCAAGATATGCTTTGGCTTACATGTCTTGACTTCTATTGTTACACTAATATGAAGCGTTTGCTTATTTAATATAAACTGAAGTTATATACGACAGGCAAATTATAACAGTATAGAGTCTCTGCCTTCTGCTGTAGAAGGCAGTATTCCAGTATTTCCAAACTGCTGACTCTATGCCTGTTATGAGAATAGGTCAGATAGCTGATTTTTTTTACCTTCACGTTCCCAGTGGAACACAGGGCCTCAAGCTTGTGGCTGGAAGTTTCTGTAGCAGTGTTCATTTTTACAGGATGGGGTTGCTAGCCTCATGCCCAATCTTTCCTCTTTACTAGCATTATTTCTGGCTTAGCGAGTTTGGTCCACTAGGTTGGAATATCAGTTACGATTTCAATGACTCAGATAGCTGATATACTTCCACTAATTCTGTCACCATATATGATTGGAACTGATATTTTAAAAGTCTTTTTAAATGTTTTTATTTTCCATTTTCAAAGAACTGTCATCTGGCTGCATCATGGATGATCAGGTTGGAAGAGATAGTGAAACAGCGAGCTGAAAATCCTAGATCAACTCACGTTGACTACCGCTTATATTTAAGTTCAATGCCAGCTAAATCATTTCCAATCTTTGTATTGCAAAATTCTGTGAAGGTGACCAATGAACCGCCAAAAGGTTTAAGAGCGAATCTCAGCAGAGCGATCAATGATATCTCAAAGGGAGTATTTGAAACACATGGTACGATAAGGTTATTCTGCACCTTTTTTAAAAAATATTTTCTACAAAAAAAAAGAAAATCTCAATTTCCATAAATTGTGATTCTGAGGTTTAACTGGCGAATAATCAATTTTCATTGTGATTCAAGATTTTCAGGTAGACTGTGTTGTATTATGTAAGAATGGAGTGGTTTTAAGACAAAAATTATCACCAGTCGTTGCCGCTGCTTCTTGTTTGCTTGGTTTTTCTTCAGGTTTATCTCCAGTCACGGATTTATTCTCAGAAATAAAAAGAGCTTTTTGTCATAGGACAAGGTAATAAAGCAAAGAAACTCTTGTTGAGTAGTTCTAGAAATAATACCCTTGTTAGATTCTATAAATATCCTCAAATGATATAGCCAAGAGCGAAGAAAAATAAAAACTTAATAAGGCAACTTCAATATCATTTGTTTAAAACAATGTTAAGTAATAAAAAATGTAACTCAGACACACACGTACCCACCCAAAGAGAGATTTTATGTCGAACTATACGTGGAGTACCACATCTGAAAATTGTAAATCAGCTACAATTAATGGAAGTCCTAAGTTAATTAAATGAGATACGTATTTTTAAGGCGCTTTCAAATGGTGTTCAATTAAAGGAGTGATACTGATGTAACAACAGAAGACAAGGGCCAGGCAACAGATCGTTTTATTATGAAAATCAACACGTATTTATACATATTTCACATACATTATTAAAGCTTATGCAAGTAGAAAAGCGTAGTCATCTGATTGGTTGCAGGCAAACGCGGGCTTCTGATTGGTTGTTTCGGGATTCCTTGACAAATAGAGTTCTCTATCTGCGAATCATATTTTGCCACGTTAACTTTGCTGTGATTGGTTGTTGAATCAGCCTTGTTCATATTTTCTCACGGCCCATATTAGTGACCTAGACATTAACGTAGATTAGTGTCAACCAATCGGCTAGCAGCCTGCTCTCACCACACTGATCAAGTTTATTAGTAAAGCAATTAATTCTTTGATGTAGCGATTTGCGGCTAGTTTAATTCACTGATGATCCCTAGGGCGATGGTGATGCTGAAAGCTTAATCAATAAATCTTTATTAGACGATAAAAAGCTGTTTGAAACATATTTCTTAAGTCACCTTTGAAGTTACTTAGAATGCTTTAACCAAGAAGATTTGGCACATTGACAAACCTGAAGCATCTATGCAATAATATTTTAGTTTACTTCCTCATCTGCATCTATAATACAACCATGAAATACGTCTTAGCTGAAGCCCCTCTCAGAAAGCAGTTGTTTTCAACATGTAACAACAAACAAATACAGTTGACAATCAGATTGTCCATTCCACAGAAACGCAACACAGACTAAACAATTTTAGCCTGTACTCTAGAGCTTAGGAAGGAGAGAAATATACAGCCGACTGATGACATCTTATGAATTTGGGTGTTTCTATTTTACTCTCTCATAGTTCTGAACTCATAAATAATGCATGTTTCCTAACGTGTACTTGTGTACTTGTTGGTGAACATCAGTGCCAGCATTCCACCTGATCAGGAATGCCAGTTAGTCGCTTTTCACCTCCAAATGGTTTTTAATAAAGCGTCACTTCAGTTGTTATTAAGAAAATCTAACTTGCTTAAAACCACAGTCCTTTTAGTAGGATTTCACAAATATGACATGATCAAAGTAGAACATATTGATGCATTAATGACTGTATTTTTGTATCGCATTTGTATTCAAGAGGCTGTCATTTTAAAACGGGGAATACAGCTATGACTAGTATGTAATTCAGATTTCACTCCATCATAACTTTTCGTATAATTTTGTTTGTTTATTCGTTTCTAATGCAAAGTTCTGGGAGCTGACTGGCGTAAGTTAGTCTTTGGCATATGTTTCTTCCATTCAATTATACTGGAGAGGAAAAAGTTTGGTCCACTAGGTTGGAATATCAGTTACGATTTCAATGACTCAGATAGAGAATGCGCCATATTAAATTTAGAAATGTTTTGTCAAGAGTCCCACATACCATGGGATGCTTTAACCTATATTACAGCTGAGGTAATTAGTACATTATCTTTTATTTCTTTGCATTTTTCTTTTGTCTTAATTCAATTTCCTCTAAAGAACAGATATTTTCTGGGAATTATTATTCACTGTATATGTTCTTCACAGGAATTTAACCGAAATTATTTTGCTTTTAGATAATAAGCCAGACTTTCTCTAGTTCAACTCAAGTACAGAAAGACAAGTATATTTACATAATGAAGTTTTATCTCTTTTATTCATTATGATGACTGAAGTAAACCTTAAGCCTATCTGGCAGTTGATTGCCACAGCATAACTAACAGTGGCAGTTTTATAATATACATACGATATATATTCAATATGGTCATGCTTTCGGTTATTGTAATTTGTGTTTTACACTGTGTAGTCATTTAAGATTATCATATTATCAATAATAAAGAAATGCATACATTTGGTTCTCTTGATAAATTTTGATAAAGAAAGGGAAACGAAATTTGCAGTATAAAATGACATCAGTCTATTTCACAGGTTCTCATCAGCTACACACTATCTGAAATTACAATGTTTATATAGATGATAATAACATACTTTAATGTTTGAATGGTAGTAGAGAAGAGATACCATAAAATTGACACATCCAAAATGAAAGCATTACAATTTTTAGTTCAAGATTTCATCATCAATTTATACGCTTTTAAAGTTGAAAAGAGGGGGAGGGGTAAGACAGAAAACAGAAAAAACTGATTAACAGAACAGTGTTAGCTTGCAGGTTCACATAACAACTCAAAAAACAAAAGCGGTTACAGTTTATGAGATTTAGATTTGTTCAGTGAGTTGAGATCACTGAATTAGATGACTCATTAATGTAATCAAAATCAAAATTCAGTTACCAAGGGAGTGAGAGGTCAATCACACTCTCTTTCTGTATGCATAAGTCTGGTTCAAGTCGTTTGATTGCGATCGCTTTGGCAAATCGTAGTAAATTTGCTGTCCTTTGTCATTGTAATATTTTGAAGGACTTAGAAATCTCTACGAGATGTCCGGTATCGACAGTATGTCTGGTAATTACACTCTGAGAATATTTGCTTCCTTTCAGGCACAGGTTTCTTGGAACATGTTCAAAAAACCGGATAGAAGTCCTTCTTTCTGTCCTTCCAATGTACCTGCTCCCGCAAGTGAAAGTAAATTCATAAACGCAGTTGGAGGTGACATGAGCAGTGTATTCATTCAGTTTTGGGTGGCTTATAGAAGAACTGGTGCTATATAATGTGATGATAGTAGGTTGTTCCATTGATAGCGGAACTCAGTTGTGTCTGTTCAAGGTAGCCCATGAAGATATCAGCCAGAATAGGTCCCAGAGGCGAACCCATTGCGACCCCATCAATTTGTCGGTAAAGTTGATTGTTGAATTTGAATTGTATATCTCTTGTGCAAAGCAACAGTAGTCGCTTCATCTCTGTTTCCGGTAATGTTAGTAGATCCGTTTGATTACAAATGATATCAATTGTTTCCATCAGTGGTACGTTTATAAACAAGCAGGTCTTGTCGTACGATACCATGAGTTTGTCTGATATGTCAGTATTGTCAACTTCCTTGGAAAACTGATGGCTATCCTTCAGGCTATAAGTTGCAAATTTAATTCTAATTGGTTCTATAGAACCAGTTAACCATCGTGCTAGCTTGTGGCATGATGAGTCAATCGTTGACAAGATTGATCTTAAAGGTACATTTGCTTTATGGATTTTTGGTAGACAGTACATAGACGGCAGGCGTCCACCTTTTGACTTCAATTTATTGTATGTTTCTCTGTTGATTGGTTTCTTCATTAGAAGTTCTTCGAGACATTTATTTACTTTATTTTCAAATGACGTTGTGGCATCTTTTTTGTTGTCGACTTGGAATTTTTCTTTGTCGTTTAGAATTGTCACCATTTTATGTATATAATCAGCTCTGTTCATTATAACAACCCAGAGTCTTTATCAGGAACGATTTCATCGTTCTCATATAGTTTCTTCAGAGCTATTCTATGTTCTTCGGTCAGCATCTCCGGCTTCTCTATTGGTGATATGTGGTATTGGTTAGCAATATCAACAAGTTTAGACTTTAGCCATCCTCCTTTATCTTCGTCTACGGGTTTCAGGTAATAGAGTTGATGGTACAAGTGTTCAAATTGTGCTTCTGTGTCTATACGACTGATGTGCTTCTTAAGGAAGTGAAAGTTGAATCTTAGATATAAGGCTTCTTATTCGATTTTGCTTGGTTGTAATTTTGATAGATTACAAATGTAGAGTCCAGGTGCTTCTGGGAATTCTTCAGTTCTTCAATACCTCTCGCTCCTCTTTTCAACTTTAAAAGCGTATAAATTGATGATGAAATCTTAAACTAAAAATTGTAATGCTTTCATTTTGGACGCGTCAATTTTATGGTATCTCTTCTCTACTACCATTCAAACATTAAAGTATGTTATTATCATCTATATAAACATTGTAATTTCAGATAGTGTGTAGCTGATGAGAACCTGTGAAATAGACTGATGTCATTTTATACTGCAAATTTCGTTTTCCTTTTTTTATCGAAATAACGAACTAGCTAAAGAGCTGGATTGTCAAAAGGTCTGGTTTGCACGTCTGGAAAGCCTTTTTTCAAATAACATGTTTTATTTTCTTTGAGAAGATTAGTGAGGTTGGAGACAGATCTGAGTCATAAAAAGACTCTACCAAGTGATCTTTGTATTACTAATCTGTCCTCCTGCAGAATAATGATACCCAGCTGCTGACTGTTTTTAAAAGCACTTTGATAACCAGAGTTTTTATCCAGGTATTATGTGAGTAGTATGTGATAAGTAGCTATACACATTCATTATTATCATATCATTCCTAATCTCCAATGTAACCTTAGAAGATAGTTTTTGTTAAGGAAATCAAAATAAACCACATTCACGATACCCGACGTTTTAGTTAATTTTAGCACATTTTCAAATCATTATCTTTTGAGTAAATGGATAGGATATCCAGTGATTAAAAATGATACCTGGGTAGCAACTGCGTTGCTCAAAATTAGTACAAACCCCGTCGTTACCTGGACTTTCTTTCATCCTTATTTTCATGCCAAATACACATACCTGAATTTTAGTTTCTGTTGTTATTATACACAAATATAGCATCACTCCCAACAATGAGTTCCCTTTATAACTGAATTTATGCATGATTTGGTTTATTCATCCACCAATAGAAACCCTACTGTTCACCGTAAGGATATGAGCAACCAGGAAATAGTAAAATAGTGGAGAAGAAAGCCTTTGCAGTTCACATAAATTAACATGCCTAAGAAGGTCAATTTTTTAAATAGCCGTTAATACGGTTGCCTAAGTGAAACCCGGCTTATCCGTACCGCTGTATATTTGCTATAAAACTGTCAATAGTGAGATGGTTCAACTGGACTTTATTCAATCAACGATGAAACGACATTGTATAGCAACATAATTATAACTAGAGAACACTAGAAAGGGTGTGCAAGTGTCGAACCATTATTACTATCAGTAATAGTTACTGCCATAACGATAACCAGACAAACTGTAAAGTAACTTATTTAAAATTTCTTCTTACGTTAGATTACTTATGGTGGACGTGTAACAGATTTCTGGGATCAACGATGTTTACGTACAATTCTTCAGCGTTTCTTCCATCCATCTACACTGGAACAAGGTTATGTATATTCATCATCTGGTATTTATTATCCACCGGATAAAAAAACACTATCTGAATACGCAGAATATGTGTCTAGCCTTCCATTTAGTGCTGCTCCGGAGTTATTCGGAATGCATGAAAATGCTAATTTAGTCTATCAGGTAATTATTTCCGTATTAGAAATTCAGAGTTTTATAAATGTTTGAATGTGCAATACTATCTATTGCTTTAGAACGGCTTATTCATTGTTTGCAGAGTTGAAGTTCCGTCATTTTGATCTAGTGACTGATTTGTATGCGCATTTCTTCATTCGTGCCCTGAACAGTTAATTGTTAAAACCTCTTACCTCAGAGTTGACTTGGCTAGTAACCCTATCCTAATCATATGTTTTCAACTGATTTTCTGTTTATGAGTCTCTGATCATTAATCCCAGCATACCAATAATTTGATTTTAACTGCATGATGAAAATTTATTGGTCATTATCACACAACCATCTGAGCTCTGTTACTTAGTGTTTTTTCGTCTTGATATTTCTGTATGTGAGTGCCAAGTGTTATATCACTCGTGCTGAACATCTGAATGACGATCCGATAGAGGAAGATCTCGTGATCAGCGACTTTCCCCCTCCTAAATTTATCAAGTTTTAGAACCGTAACAGTATTCCACCTGATTTGTAGGATGTTTTAACTAAGTCGCGTTTCACTACAGACATTAGTTAATATAGGTAATCCCAAGAAGCCTGCTTGGCTTTTGTATATTTAGAAAAAACAACAGATTGAGTGAAGAAATATATTCCTTCTCAATTAGTCACTCATCATCGGCTCTACACTAATATGTATTTTTTTACATAAAAATATTTTATCAATCAAGTGGTCATTTTAGTTAATCAGTTTCAAGGCGGAGGTGAAATTAAGAGGTTAAAGGTCATCAAAACAATTAACTAATAGATGTTAGTAAGAAGATGTCCAAGTTTTAAAGTTAGTTACGACATTCAACAAGTTATTACATAATCGACAAATTTGTAAAATAACAATAATGATTAGCATGCGACTCGTACCAGAAAAATGTAAGGCGATAGTACAGGACTGAAGTCATCTGTGGGTGTAGGCATAATATCTGGCTATCGGTCGAAGGACTTGTGCACTGCTCAGTAGTCAACTCCCTCCTTGTGAGATATACCTATTTGAAACAGCGAATATTTGAAGAGACTAGTTGTCTCTGACCACATTTGTTTGCCTTGCATCTCTCGTTTTAAGTGGTATGTTGTAATCAGAAATATTGAGGTTGGTTGTAGAGTGAGTGTTGGGGAAGGACAGAAAGACAGACGTTCAATGAAATTCCAAAGCTGCATGTATTGAGATGACTGAAACATGTGTTATGCATGCCAATGCCATCGCCTTCCTCGTCGTGGAATGTTACTGGACATAGGATTAGGTTGGTAAAGAGTTGGAAGTAATCTAACCAAAACACAGAATTAATCCAAGAAGTCTCTGACTGATGGTTTGAGTCATATCAGCAGGCACAGACAGGCTGTCTGGTTGGGGTTCTGAAGACTCTGAGAATTATAAATCTAGTTAGGCAGTCAATCAACTAACTTATCTGTGTAACGTTTCAATGCTTATACCCTATCTCACCCTATTGTATTACCATAAACAAGCGAATGTATAGCAACTGCTGCTTAGGAGCAAAAGGTAATGACCTAGTAAGTTCGAATCATTTATTCCTATGCTATAAAGATGTATGCGTGTCACTGAAATCTATGTTTGAGCTTAAAAGGATTTACTGATTACCTGTCTTTAGCATGGGTTTACCTCATAGATTTTCACATACCACTCTGTCTCTAACTATGCAAGGAAGTATTTTTATCTTTCAATCCATCAACAATTACAAAGCTATCCAGATATAAAGGCGTTTGATGTTTTCTAACAAATAAAGGCATTTTACGCTGTCTCTGTTAATCACTCACCAAGTTTACAACAGAATCATTAATTAATGTTACAATGTCATGAAATGACAACCTTACTGTTGGTTACACACAAAATTTCAAAAAGCTAAATCAGATATTGCAGTGTAAAACATTTCATTCACAAAACATGTAGCTAACATGGAATCAAAAGATTTCTGAAGGTTAATAACTAATCTAAGAGCAACTACATTCGACTTGAATTTTGTGCTCACTGGTTTCCAACAACATAGCCTTTCTTTAAATCTCAAAACTCTGTATACGATTCTGTTTCATATCATAAGGAGATAAAATTATAGACCCCATCACTAATCTAAATACAGGAGGACTACTTGTCGGTTTCCTTTAATTCTCTAACTTCTTTACTTAGCTAATTAGCCAGATTGCAAGTGTGAATGGTATAGTACTATTTATTTAACAAATGTAATAATTTTAGAAATTGTTTTTCATGAATAACCTTTTGAATGTTAATTTTACAATTTGAATTTCAAAAGCTTCAAGAGACTAGTAAACTGATATCTGTCATACTCAATGTTCAACCGCGTACAAGTACATCAGCTACGGGTAAAACAAGTGATGAATTAGTTTATGAGAATGCAGATTCAATATTAAAAAAACTTCCAGAAAAAATTAATATTGAAGAAGCTCGTTCAGATTTATTTGAAACTGATGATAAAGGCCGAGTTGATTCACTGACTACTGTACTCACTCAAGAAATTGATCGATTCAATAAATTACTAAGCATTATCAGGGTATGTTGTAATGAATATTACTCTTTTTTAGTGTCATTTCATTCGTTATTATTTTATGTTGCTAATTATCAGTGAAATTATTCAAAACATCATCATTTGTGCTACTGACTACTGATTGACCTGAAAGAATCAAATGGTCATTGCTTGGTTAGTAAGTAACTCTTTGTATGCTTTTCACCCAAGTGATAAATTTCATTCTAACTGAGTCGTCAGATTTGCATGTCTTCATAATTCAACGAACTAACTGGAATGATTTACACCTGAGGTTAAACTATAAAATAAAATTCACTTGCCAATGACAAGCTTACAGTTATCTACCACCACTACCCAAATGTTTTACATCAATATGAAGGTCTTGATGAGAGTTCATACTACCTTCTGGATAGAAATCTGATGCAAGTGGGATATTTTTGCAACTATCCAAAGTCCCAATTATGTCATCTTTCTAAAGAGTTCGGCATTCCCAAATAGTCTCCATCCGACTTGATGGATTAAAAAGGCAGATAGATGAAAGAAGTACACCACATCAAAATGCAACTTGTCAAGGAACACTTATCAACGCCGCAAGACTAGGCAGAAAAACACTATCTACAATCGAGTTGCTAATATATCTTGCTAACATTTTCACCCTAAGCTCTATATGGTACAAGTTGTATTCTTCACAAGAAAATAAGTTCATTTGATATTGCTGCAATTATTCATAACAAACACTAACATTTAAATAACTCACTAGTATTTCAATAACTTTGCTATTTTACTTTTATTTTCCACAACAGAATTCATTAAAACAACTTAGAAAAGCTATTAAAGGTTTTGTTGTAATGTCAGAAGACTTAGAAGGCATTTATACAGCATTTCTACAAAATTCAATACCAGAAATGTGGTCGTCCAAAGCTTATCCAAGTTTAAAACCACTGGGAAGTTGGGTTAAAGATTTAGTATTACGCTGTGATTTTATTCATACTTGGATGGTCAGAGGAAAACCAATTTCATTTTGGATATCTGGGTTCTTCTTTCCTCAGGGTAAATACAGTTTCTTTATATACCTACAGTTGTAAACATTGAAATATTTTATCATATAAGGCTTGTTTGAAAACAGTCATTCATTGCCATATAGAATGTCTCTTTACTTATTTTTGATAGTTGTTATTTATTGGTTTACACATCTTTTGATAGAGTACACCTTTAGGGTAATTCATAAAATTCACAAAAACGCACAAACTAGAGTTGATTCTAATTTCCGAAGGATTTTTCCCCCATAATACCTAATGGTTCAATCGACAGAATAGAATAAAAGTGTTAATTGACCTACCGCTACGATATTTGACAGTTAGGTCCATTACTAAGTGTGTGGTGAGAGCAGGCTGCTAGCCGATTGGTTGACACTAATCTACGTTAATATGGGCCGTGAGAAAATATGAACAAGGCTGATTCAACAACCAATCACAGCAAAGTTAACGTGGCAAAATATGATTCGCAGATAGAGAACTCTATTTGTCAAGGAATCCCGAAACAACCAATCAGAAGCCTGCGTTTGCCTGCCCCAACTTCTGATAACAACCAATCAGATGACTGCGCTTTTCTATATAATAATGTATGTGAAATATGTATAAATACGTGTTGATTTTCATAATAAAACGATCTGTTGCCTGGCCCTTGTCTTCTGTTGTTACATTTGGTGTCGCTGCCTCCAGAAAATGAAGATCCCGTGGCCAGCTGCGTTTGAAGAAGGAGACATACGGAGCTTCTTACGTGACTTCGAGGCTGTTGCTGAGCTGGTGGGTGTCAAGGAGCAGGCGGCGAAGGCAGTTGTCCTGGGGACGCTGTTGAGAGGCCGAGCGAAGGCTGCATATGACAGCGTAGACAGGTCAAATGGCACAGCGTCTTGGAAGAAATTGGTTGAACGACTAGTGTCCGAGTTTGACAGCGAAACAGACAGACAGCTAGCAATGCAGCAGTTCCGGTCAATGAAGCTTGGACCTGATGGAGACCCGCTAGTGTTGGCGGTGAAACTGACTAATCTACTTCGACGCGCGCTTCCCACTTTAGATGAAGAATCAGAAGCGCAGTTACTGTCTTCCCAATTCATCGAGAGTGTCCCAGACCACATTTCTCAGCGATTAAAACTGGTTAACGCAACGCAGCCGATGGATATTAGTGAGCTGGCGAAGGTGACCAGACAGCTGCTGAGCACAACGGTAGCCGCTATAGACCAACCAAAACCAAACGAATATGAGCAAAAAATTGAAGCATTGCAGCGGGAAGTGGCGGCGTTAAAGTTGGCTGATAGAAAAGACCGGTGTTTTGAATGCGGTAAGCCGGGACACTGGAGAAGATACTGCCCAGAAAGGCGGAAAAGAAAAAATTTCAGACGGTATAATGCTTGTTCTTTCTTTCGTATGAACCTAGATTTAGTGGGGGCTATTGAGAAAGGCGCTCTGTATTCGAAGTTGCGAGTGAATGATCGAGAAGTAGTATGTTTGATAGATACAGGGGCGGCCGTGTCGTTAATAGATAAGAATTTATGTAAGAGTGTTAGTCCGTGTTCATTGACAGTACAAACAGTAGGCGGGTATGTGTTGCGTATAACGGGTAGATCGAACTGTACGGTCGTTGTTGGTGGCTGCGAGGTGACGTTTCCTTTCATTGTTGTACCCGAACTACAGCGAACGATATTAGGAGCGGATTTTCTGCGTGAGATTGGTGCAATAATCGACACGCAAGCGAACGTGGTGGTCACGAAATACGGGCATATCAACATGTATGAGACCAGCGAGATAGCAGCGATTAAGCTGTCGGCGGTACACAATGTGACAGAGTTAATTAATAAATACGATCATCTGTTCACTGGAGATGGGGACCCATACGGTTATTGCGATAAGGTGAATCATGAAATTCCGTTAAGTGATCCGAAAGTAAGGTCATTTCCAACGCGAAGAGTTCCATGTCATCTGGAAGGCGAAGTGGAGCGACAAGTGCAAGAGATGTTAAAAGATGATATTATTGAGGAAGCTGATAGCCCGTACAACTCTCCAGTGCTGTTAGTAAAAAAAGCGAATGGGAAGTATAGATTCTGTGTTGATTTTCGACAGTTAAACAGTATGACAGAGTTAAGACCGTGTGCCATGCCAACAGTGGTAGAAACTTTAGATCGCCTACAAGGTGCGAATGTGTTTTCGGTTCTCGATCTTCGCTCAGGATACTGGCAGATACCGATAAAACAAGGTGATAGAGATAAGACGGCTTTCATCGTGGGTCAGACACAATATCGATTTAAACGCATGCCGTTTGGACTAGCAGGTGCACCGTTTACGTTCAGACGACTGATGAAGCTATTACTTAGGAACTTGAAAAACGTGGAGGTTTATGGTGATGATCTCGTCATATACAGTCAAAACGAAAACGATCACGTCAACCATGTAGAAGCCGTGCTGCGACGCATCGAAGAGTTTGGACTACGCGTCAACAAAACCAAGTCCCAGATAGCCAAAAAGAATGTTACTCTGTTGGGACATAAAGTGGGAAATGGTGAGATTAAACCACTGCCGGAGAAAATTTTGACGATTAAAACGATTCCAGCCCCGAATTCAAAGAGAAAACTGAGACAATTCTTGGGTAGAGCAGCGTTTTATAGTCGCTTCGTGAAGAACTTCAATGAGATAGCAGCCCCTCTATACAGGCTACTAGGTGAGCCAAAGTTTGTTTGGTCGGAAGAATCGCAGAGGACATTCGACAGAATTAAACAGCTGCTCGACCACCAACAAATGACGCTAAAACTACCTGTGCCAGGAAGACAGTTCACAGTGTGCACAGATGCCAGTGACTACGCTATAGGTGCGGTCCTAAGACAGGACGAGGGAATCGTTGAGTATGCCAGTAGGGTTTTGACACTCACAGAGAGAAAGTATTCAACGATAGAGAAAGAATGTTTAGCAATGGTATGGGCAGTCGACAAATGGAGACCTTATTTACTCGGCCGGCGGTTCCACATCGAAACTGATCATAAGCCGCTACAATTTTTGAAGACAGCGAGAGACCCACGGGGGAAGTTGTCACGGTGGATGTTGCGTCTTCAGGAGTACGATTTTACGATCTCACACGTTCCTGGAAGTGAAAATGTCTTGGCAGATTTGTTATCGAGACCAGAAGATGAGTCTGAGTTGCCCGAGGTCGCTTACGGAGTGCATGCAGTAGAACAAGACCCACTAAGACTTGCACGTAGGCAGAGGTTGGACGATACGCTGAATACAGTAATACAGGTGATCACCAACGGAATAGAAGTGGATCAAACTACGGCGAGTAAGGAGCTAACCACACTACTCAGACAGAGGGATCGACTCAGAGTGAATGCCTACGGGACTCTGACCTGGCGAGAGAACGACGGAAGCTGGCTGGCTGTCATACCTCAATCGTCGCGCCACGACATGATAGAAGAATGTCACCAGCTAGCGCATACAGGCGTGGCCAGAACGACCGACCTCCTAAGACAAAGTATGTACTGGCCAGGTATGAGAGAAGACGTAGCAAGATACGTACTTGGATGTCCACGGTGCCAGCTGATGAAAGGTGACCGGTGTATACGACCACCACTTCAGTCGATTCCAGTTACCGCGATAGGTGACTTGTGGTCCGTAGATGTCATGGGTCCATTTCCTCAGACATCCAATGGTAATCAGTACCTCTTGGTGATGACGGAACACGCGACACGATGGGTAGACGCCGTAGCAATCCCAGACCAACGTGCAAGAACCGTGACAGATGCAGTAGTTAGACACATTGTTGCAGACCACGGCGTACCGAAGACAATACTGACAGACCAAGGTCCCTGTTTCGAGAGTGAAGAGTTTACTTCCCGTTTGCAACAGCTGGGCATCAAGAGGATCAGAACGACCCCATACCATCCACAAACGAATGGCCTAACGGAGAGAAACAACCGTACACTGAAGGAGTGGCTGGCCTCGAAGGGCGGGAACTGGGAAACGGAGCTTCCACTGATTTTACTAACACATCGTGCTACCACTCAGGAAACAACGAAGAAGTCACCCTTCCAACTGATGTATGGTAGAAAACCACGATTACCGGTACACAATGAGACCTGGCCCATGCACCAAAAGTGGAGTACGACGAAATTAAAAGCAGAGAGGAAAGAGGCAGTCAAGAATGTAATGAAGAAGCAGCGCAGTGATGTCGCGAAGTCTCAGATGAAAGAAAGGACGCAGTGCATTACCTTTGCAGTCGGGGACCAAGTGAAGTGTAGAGACAAGAGATATACAGTTGGAGGCGGGCTAGGTTCACGAAAACTCCTTCCAAAGTGGGAAGGACCATACACAATCACAAAAAGACGGGGTCAAGTATATACCATCCGAAGAGGTGATAAACAGAAACGAGTTAACGCCAGTCAGCTCCAAAGATGGGTACAGTGGGACAAGCCGGTCAGTAACAATCCTCAACTAGAGGATGTAGCACCCAGAAGGTCGGAACGTCTGCGCACGAAGCTATTTGACGGGGGGACGAGTGTGGTGAGAGCAGGCTGCTAGCCGATTGGTTGACACTAATCTACGTTAATATGGGCCGTGAGAAAATATGAACAAGGCTGATTCAACAACCAATCACAGCAAAGTTAACGTGGCAAAATATGATTCGCAGATAGAGAACTCTATTTGTCAAGGAATCCCGAAACAACCAATCAGAAGCCTGCGTTTGTCTGCCTAACTTCTGATAAACAACCAATCAGATGACTGCGCTTGTCTATAATAATGTATGTGAAATATGTATAAATACGTGTTGATTTTCATAATAAAACGATCTGTTGCCTGGCCCTTGTCTTCTGTTGTTACAAGTGATTGAAAATTGATCGAGATAGAAAGTGTTGGTTTGCATTGGATCTAGTTGATCATCATGTCTATGAAGTGCTCACATCAATTAGAGAACTATCAGAAATTCAAAGATTACTGGATAGAGGTTTTTCCCCCGTTGGAGACTATTCAGCAGTACGCGTCCACCAGAGGTTGAAATTAGGGCATCCCGGTTACAAGCAGAGGTAGCAGACCATTCAGCCAGTAGGATACAAATGGTCTACGAACTCTCCTTATAACCGAGAAAAGAAAAAGGAAATTTTGATTATTTCAAGATTCAAGGAAATGCGCTTATCATGAAACGCATTTTGGAGGATTTTTAGAGTAACTCATATTTGACCTCCTGTAGATAACAGACAGTGCAAAAAATTTGATCGCACTATTGGATGGGATTCGTTATATAAACAAATGAATAAATGAATGACTTACATTTGTGATTTAAACGCCCGAATTCAAAATCTTCCATGAATTTGTTACATACCATTCCATTTTGAAATTTCTTAAAATCTTCAATATGTCTCCTCAAATTCCAAGAAGCTGATTTTCTTCTTCTTAATATCCATACAACATACTTCTATTTATCATTATTAATAATAGTTATATCGTAGAAAACAAGAATGATGAAAACAGGTAGTGTTTATTTAAACCAATTACAATGAACATTAACACAATACTAAACATTCATCAGTGAACAAAGAATATTCTTTTCGATAAGTTGCTCTTTACTTTCTACAGTTATTAATTAAGGAATAATTGCTATTTGACAATATTAATGTTGTTTTTATGATATCAGATTACTAATATCACAAAAGTCCTTTTTCTTTGCTTATTTTTGATGCTGACATTCATTCACATCAAGTTATTAGGCAAATAGAATGAAATTCAATCCGAACATTTATCACCGTCATTCTTTAATATATGTGTGTGTAGTCATTCATAATAATTTACTCCCGATAGGTAGTTACCTGGATCCTAGTGGGAAGTCGTGACCGATGGAGTACAGCAGGTCGGGGGCGAGGACAAATACTCGTCGATAACATTCTCTACTAGTCGCACAATATGACGAATTGACACAAGTTGGAATTCATGGGCCATTGGATCAGCTCCCAGCGGCTTAATGGTCTACGAGCTCGCCTTGTAACCAGAAGGTCCTGGGTTCAAACACTGGTTATAGGTGCGTACTGATTAAGAGTCCTAGACTAGGACGAAACAGCCGTAAAGTACTCGCAAGTTTTCCAATGGTTCTTTAACCGATATCGGTATATGATGAAATCCTGTAACCAATCAATCAAATCCCTGCAAACCAACACCTAAACTTCGTTAACCATTTACTGCTTATTAGTGGGCTGATGGATATAGGGTTAGACTCAGGGAGGTTTGTAAACCCTGATTACAAACTTATAGTTTGAGCTGTATTCTTCTAGTCACAGTTTACTGACACAGATCTCCCTAGTGTAAAACTCGTATATTTTTTATCGTAATGGTTTGGCGTAACACTGAACAATAAAGAGGTGATTAAATATAACTAAAGTGGACATAAAATTGTTGAAACTGAAGAGGAGGTTTTCGTAAAAAATACTCTTTGTCCAGGAATTAATGTTTTGAAATTTAAAGTGGTCATTTTGAGGAAGGTCCATATTAAACTTTGAATTCAGTACATAGTTTGCATCCCACATTCCTGATACTTTGTTCTTTATTTTGCATCACCTCTTCACTTCTTTTCGAAATTATGGTCCTCTGTCACTTGTTTCGCCTAATAAGATTTTACTAGTTAAATGGAAACTTTCATTTTTTTTTCCTGAGGACTCCACAACATGTACTACTTAAATTTATACTTCTAAGTAGCACATATCTCAATATATTTAGTTAAATGATTGGTGCTGGAATTTTCCTGGATAAAATATTTGTTTGACTGCATATGTTATTCTTTTTTTCATTTTTCATTGTGTTCTACCAAATCTTATCCTGTACAGAAAAGCCTGCAAGGAAATAATGTTAAGATTTTTCATGGAATTTCACTTAACTAATCCAACATGATAAGTTATCGAAACGTATCCCTAAAACAATGTGAAATACCCACAGTGTATACTAAGTGAACTAGCTAAATACAGTTTATGCATTTATTCCCCTTGATGAATTTGAATAAAGCAAGAACAACAGTAATTTGTGCAGAATAATATGGTACCATCATTTATTTCGTTGGCTTCTCATCATCTGCTTACAGCCTAAATAAATTATAAGGTTTAAGCTTTATTCAAATACAGTTTAAATAGTGAGCTGACGTCAGTTATAGAAACACTCTTCAGTAGTACGCACACACTAGGGATCTAAACCAGCCCCTTCGACTTACATAGTACTAATAGAATCCCTTCAAATGAACACTTGAAAACTAATCTTATTCCCACTAGTGACCAGCTACAGGATGAAACTGCTTGGAATCCAGTGAAACGTCGTGACTAGTGAAGTTCATCTAGTCGGGTGTGAGGACAGATACTTGCCGATGTCAGAAGCTCTGTGTATCATGAATTGGAAGAATTACGAATTGATGGGCGATTAGGTTCCATCCTAGTGGCTGAATAACCAACGGGTTCGCCATGTAACCTGAAGGTGCTGGGTCCGATCCCTTGTGGGTACGTACTGCCGAAGAAACACTTGTCCAATACTCCATAGTTTCCAGTGGTCTTCCAAGTGATATCAACTGGTTGTCTGACTTAAACCCTATCAACCAATACAGAAAAATTTGAACACTGTGAGGCAAGCAATGTGACTCATGAGTCGGCTACACTTTGCTCACCCGCATTTTGCAACAACACTGACAAAGAAGACCAGTGACTGAACGACTGCAGAAAGTGGAATTAACTGTTGCTGTTTTCTCTTTTCTAGGTTTTCTAACTGGAATCTTACAGAATTATGCGAGAAAGTATGATTATCCGATAGATCACTTAACTTTTAATTTTAATGTCCTACCACACTATCGTTATCAAGAAGAAATATCTCTTGCAACATCTAGACTACGTTTAAGCGAAGTATTGGAATGTGATAAAAGTCTACGTGAACCTGAGGATGGTGTACTTGTGCATGGATTATATATGGATGGTTTCAGGTGAATAAATTATTTTTTTTTATAAGTAAGGTTATATGTTATATGTCATAGATTGCAAATATGAAAAATTCAATCACCTAAAGTAAAGAATTTACAACCTAAGTTAGTTACCATTGGGAGGCCTATTCCAGCTTTACAAAAGTAAATGGTGAACGGGATATTTTAGTTTTTATTTATGTGGTGGTAGGTATTTGCACGTTATAAAGGTTTTGCTTCTAGCTACGGTTGACTGTCAATTAAGAGTTTTGAGAATCAATCTTTTTTCATTTTCAACTCCCTTTCACCACAGATTCATCACACGCGTCTCCAGATTTGACCAATCATATATTTTACACCTTTCCATTGTATGCTTGTTAAATCAGAAAAGAAAAGAAATCGTAGTCAGGATATAATTTATAGAGAAACAAACTTGCTGTGCCATCATGACAGTCTAGTTGAATGGAGAGAATGCATTACGATTTGAATTTCCTCAGGTAGAGTTGGTCTTATGTGATTTTGTATTACATCCTTAGAGGGATGCTGTGATCACATCAGATATTACGTTTGACTGTTTTAAAGGTGTTTTATCAACTTTTTTATAAGTCTGGAATATCTATCATGGTATTTGCTATACTACGCACAAAAATACCACATGATAGCTCTAATCCTCGTCCCAAAATAGACCATAATTGGTAGACGGTTTTCTGTGGTTATTTGAACAAATATGTCACTATGTTTAGAATATGTATTCGATAATAAGTTTACGTGCTGTTTTCTGAATCTTCCTGTACATTATCTTCCAACAACTATAAAGAGACATTTTGATATAAAGATAAAACTTGAGCACTGTGGTAGAGTATACCTGCATTGTGAACATTCTGAATGTAGTTTTCTTCACAAAATGACAAATGAAAACTATCTGTTTCTGTCTCCTTCATCTTGGGAAAATTTACTCTACACCTTTTATTCAAAGACTGAATTTGAGTACCTCATTACAGAGTCCAAAGGCCATTACTTTTAAAGTTTATTATCCTGTTTTAATATCATCGACTTAGAAGCAATTTTGAATAGTTTAAGTAAAACAACTAGCTGTTCAGCCCTATCTAATTCTTATAGTTTTCTTTACTGTTACATTTTATATTCTGTTTAATAAAATATGTTAACAATTTTTTTTGTATGCAGATGGGATGATAAGACTATGCAAGTGACTGACTCCATACTTGGAGAAATGTTAGCAGTTATGCCCGTGTTGCATATGAAGCCAGAAATGGATTATACACCAGATCCAAGTCACTACATAGCACCGTTATATAAAACAGCAGCAAGAGCTGGTGTATTGTCAACAACTGGTAAGTGTCTTACGCACGTTGCAAGCACTTGTGTGTGTATGTGTGTATCCGCTTTATTTCAGTGATTGATGGGTATTTCATATGTACAAGATTAATGTTCATTATAGTTTGTTTATTGGAAGAAATTTCAGACAACAGTTGCATTGACTGACCGGTGGGGTTCAACATAGAAGTTTACTCAGAAGTGCAGGAGTTCATACAGCACGCAAAGATAGAGACAAGAGATTTAAAAAAAAAGCTATAATGAGCAGAGATGTGCTGGAGAAAAAATAATGAGATCGAAAAAAGGGATAATGGATATGGGAGATCACAGAGAGTGAATGCATCTGTGCTACTGAGAATAATCTCGAGACATATCACCAATAATCTCCAGTCATTGGTACTTAGAATCTTGAGGACCCAAACCAGGCATGCAGTCTGAAATATCCTATGCGATGCAAACCAAGTCTCAAAGACTTCATGGAGTTGTACCAGGTTTTGATTTAACCTCCGTAACTCTTTTACAACCTAACTCTGTATCAACTAACATTACTCGTCAAAGGAGGTGGTAGCTTGGTATGCGTAACATGTATCCTAGCCAACTCAGCGGGTGTAGCTTCACACCTTCATCAACTGACTTACTCTCTTTACCAAACACTTTACGCTTAACGTCTATATTGCTCACTATATTATACCACTTAGCACTGGAGACAAAACACAAACATCTGGGATCAAAAACAGCTAGTCTCTTCATATTTTCCACTCTCAATGACCATGTGTCACAGCCACAAAAGAGTACAGAGTGAACTGCTTTGCAGTGAACACAACCTTTGATCGATAGCCAGATACCACGGTTGCCTTCTAAATGTAGATTTCTGAACCTCTGGTTTCTGTTCACATCGTCTGTGTATTAACAGTCACGCTTTATAAAGTTTCATGATAATCTCAGTCTTAGTAATAAACGACTATGTGAATTTAGGTCAGATTATCGCCTTTTCCTTAGTTTAATAACTCTGTGGTGGTGCGATACAGACAATGTTTGCCAACGGAATATTATTCTCACATAGGTTTCGTAGTGCACAGTATTCTTTTATTAATAAAGTATATATTTGTGGGAAAAGTATTCTGAGGTTGCAGATACGCCTTGCTGACGAGTGCCAACTAGCACGAAACCTAGGTCCAAGGCTTCCTACTGATTGCCTCCAACCATCTAATACCATCAAATCAATGTGCACCGTGATGGCGAGCTAGCTAGAATGCTGGTCACATTACAACCTGACTGATAGAATTCAGTCTACACCAATCAAAAGACTAGACGCATCACACTAGTTACTATTGTCAAATCACAATATCCACTACAGTCCTACAGGAGGTCAATCGCGAGCCCGAATAGCTCAGTGGTAACGTCTCTGACTGCAGTTCTCACTGGGTGACGCGGGTTCGAATCTCAGAAGGGACATGAGTTCCCTCAAGGTTGCAGATACGCCTTGCTGACTACTAGTGAGTGTCAACTAGCACGAAACCTAGATCCAAGGCTTCCTGCCGATTGCCTCCAACCATCTAATACGTATGCGACCTCTAAGAATTTGATTGGTCTGAGTACGTCAGTGGGTATGTGAGTACAAACCCAGCCATCGCCTTATATACTCATATTTGAAGATAAAGTGGACAAGCTGCCCAATGAAATAAATCAACAGCACGGAAATAAAAGTCAGCTAGTGTTTATACTAGCCATAATATCCCACTTGACTGAGTGAAAGGCAACCTACTCGTTTAATAACTCACAACTGTGTATTCATTCCCTTAACCGGTGGTGATTTTTCTACTGCTGACGACTTTTAAACTAGAATCAAAGAACAGTATGTGGTTTTGGGTTGTGAAAAAACCAGTGTTGTTAGCAATCAACTTGACATCGATAAACATTTAATATTTCATTCTGACAACAATGTCTTCCGTCTTCTCAAAATTCTAAACACAAAATCCCTTTATTTCGCATGTCACAGAACTATAATCTTACTATAAGATGAAAATCACATATTTACAACAACCTTATAAATGGTTATCTTACCCTAATGGCTCTCACATCTGTAGACAGAGAAGCATTCCTACCTATCCTTTAACTAAAATCCATCTTTGATTGGTAAACTGAGTTTATATAAAAATGCCCAGCAGCAATTGACTGGCAAAAGCATTAAACTACTTTTTCTTTCACACCTCACTTAAATGTAACCGAAATATGAGCGAAAGAATTAAAATTTGTATAATTTGAAAAAGATGTTGTTAAAACATCCGTATCAATGAAGAAATAATGCAACAACAGGCATCTACATCACAATGTTATTTTCAGAATTGTTTTGGTTACTTAGCTCTTCGAACTTTACATTCACTGAATAACTGAGTTTGTTGTTCTATGCTGACCGTTTTTTGTGATAAAGTATGCCATTATTCCCATTTGCTAAGGCACCAACATGAGGCGTATTGGGTTTAGCACTTACAAAAATATATGCGAGATTTGTTTTAAAAAATTTGGAAATTGCCTTTGCCAGTTTCTTATATTAATATTTCGATTTAGGTCATTCAACGAATTTTGTAGTGGAGATTGATTTGCCTCACTCAATGACCTCAGGTTATTGGATTGAAAAAGGCGCTGCCTTATTATGTATGAGTAACGAGTAATGTAGCTAACAACAGTTTACTTTAGTTCATTAGAAAACTCACAGAAAGGTAGTCATGTGTTACATATTGTCAGTTGTGGTTGATAATTATTTTGTTATGTGTTTTTGTTTATTAGTGCCCGTGTTAAAAAGTATTTATGCATTTAAGAATCAGTTTAATGTTGATGTGGGCTTGTGGGAAAACTGAGCAATTTAGCAGACATTTGTATATAAGACTGTCAATCACACCCAGGCATACGAGAGCTTAGAACACTACCACTACTACTAATACTACAGCTGTAAGATGAATGCTCAAGTGGAACAGATTAGCATAGTTCATTTTAGTACCTGAAGGAAAGTGATGATTCTCTTTTGTTCAAGATCAGTATCAGTCGACGATTCAGCCATATTTTACTATCATTGGGCTTTTCCTGAATCATTAGACTTCTTTTAAAGTCAGAAGAAAATGATATTGGTTTCCGTTTTGTAAGCAACCATTTGCTGTCTTTACAACTTAATTATAACAAGCTTAGTGCGTAATGAAGTTAGTATTTTACATATCATCTGCTATCTAGTCGGTTTGATTTGAATTTGGTTTCAAGAATTCATACTTTAGCATAAAAGATGCTGGTAGATTTTTGAACATCTCATAACCAAGTTACACAGCATTTTGTAATCATCTATATATATCCTGACTATAATGTTAGGATCTGTGCTCAATAATCTTATAGAGAAGACTACTAAGTCTTACTATAGGATCCCATATCCCAATGAGATAAAAAATCTTTGATTTATTGCAATATCTCACAGTGAATTGAGTAAAGTGTGCTCATGTGCACCGACAAATAGTTAGTTGTGATTTATTTCAGCTGGCTGGGAGCACTACTTGTTTTCATTTTCATGACTATTGATATTTGCCTCTAACTTTGGTAAATAATGACACCATAAATATTCGAAACGACACTACTCATTGCTAGTTCTAGAGACATTAATACTGAGTTTTTCATTCAGTTTTTCACATCCTATCAGACAGTACTAAACAGACTGATAATTTACTTTGTAGTAAATAATATTACACATACTTCTAGAAGTTGACTGAGCTCAATCAATCGTATTACTGGTTATCCAGCTACCAGTTGGTTAATCTAAAGCTGTTTCAAAGAAGAAAATGTCTGCGATGATCGGGACTTGAGTATATGGTGAGACTCCCAACCGTTTTAAGATTGTAAGCGAATATAAACAAGCAGGAAATCTAAGATACGTAGTGCTTCGCATTGATTACCTACCATCAATGAGCAAACAATAAGCGTTACAGTAGTGGGTGATCACAGTATCAACTTCTTTGACTTAGAACAATTAGTGCTAGGGATATGAAATGAGATCAGATGATCTGCAGCGACCAATCAGTATAAGCAGTCAAGTATCTAGACAAGCTAGTTTCATTTTCTCTGTGATTCAGAGTGCACAGTTATTTATTCACTCCTTTATCTGAATGTGAGTTTTCTGGACCATTAAAAGTCAAATAAATACAAAATACAAGCTGGAAATTAAGTCCAACGAAATTTGACAGCTTAATTAATGAAATTCAGCATGACTTCATTCACTTCGTATTGTTCAGATAGACAAGTGTCATAACTTGGTGTAGTGCTGCTGAATTGCAGTAACCCTGACATTGATTTTAAATAAGCTCAACTTTTTCCAATGATGAGCTCTCTTCCCTCTTCCCAGTGAACCTTTAAATTCTCATTTTGTTCAGATGTAGTATATTTTGTAAAATAAACGTCGAAAAACGCAATGATCGTGGTTTCAAATAGAAATACTGTTAACGAACACCACAGTTGAATAAGTTAGAGTATCTCAGATATTAACAAGTATAAGCCTATACAGAACAGTTAGAAAGATGTCATTCAAATGAAAGTTTTCAGGTCTTTTTATATCGATACTTCTATTTCTCATCATTTTTCATCAATGCATCCTTTAGGCATGTCAACTAACTTTATTGTTGCTGTTCCACTGAAAACAAACAAACCACCAGAGTATTGGATTGAAATGGGATCAAGTTTACTATGTGAATGTGTAAATTCATGAAGAGAGAAAAAGGATAATCTTTTCCTGTATGCAAAAGAATCATTATCTTTAAACAAAATGCATATAAACAAAGCAAAAACAAAATATCATTAAAAACAGTTAATCTATCTATGACTTATTTCTTGTACTGAATCTTATGCGAGATACCTAAACCGAAAAATGTTATTTAGTATGAAAATACATGTATTACTACGCAATTTGAAATCTAAATCTAGTGTGTATGTGTATTCATCAGACGATAGCCAATGCCAGCCTTAATTCTTCAGTAGTAAACGCAATTTTAGCGACCATGTTTATTGCTCACTACCCAACAAACGACTTGTGCAGTATTTCCTTTGTGGCTGTAAGTTATAGCTGTCATTGGTGGAAGATATGGAAAGATTGAGGGGGGGGTTGGCTTTGCTAGACAACGGATGTCTCCAAACAATTAATAGGAAGAAGACCAGTAGTTCAGCGAAGAGTCTCTTTCCGACGATTCCATTTTCCCAGCTGTACAATCGCAAATATATATGCTTATTGTGTGTGTACATTAAATTTGTCAAACGAAAATACAATTAATAAATTTTTGGTGGAGTTACATAATATAAAAAGTGTTCAGAGGAATTGGATGTTGATATAAGAGAGTAGTAACAGAAGTAATGAGTTGCCACAAACGATTGTTATAAAAAAGAGGTACGTAATAATATCAGTAGTTTGATGAAAGAGTTGTGCTCAGGGTAAACATGGAAACAAAATAAAATACGGAATTACGAAAGAGTTCTAAAGGAATACAAGAGTTTCAAGTAGTCAGAGAAACAAGCAAAAGTAAAGTCAGATCAACAGGGTTGTTACCAGGATAGCAGAAGTGGGTGACTAATTTTCTTTTGTATGCATAGTTCTGGTTCTTCTGACTGAATGGCTAGGGCTTCCGCAATGCAAAGAAGACGGAAACGTATTGTCTTTGGCCGGTTGTTCTTCACTTTGTAGATTACTTTGTAGCAGGAGGCGTTTGTTGAGATGGAATGACCAGTAGTGACGAGATTTTCGATTATTGCACTCCTTATACGGCCACTATCTCTTTTCTGCAGCCACGCTGGATAGTGTTCTTTAACCCTTTTTGACAGGATGCACATCGAACGACTGGAGAACACTACTCGGTGTCACCGCGAAGAAAGTTCTTCTTAAAGAAGTGGAAATTCTCTTTTTCAGGATATCACTGAGTGGGGAAACTTTGAAGTCGAGGTTTATGTAAAGTACCTTTCTTGGCACGCATGACGTCTCTTGCTGTCGGATATCCTGTTTGATGTTTTTGTCTATGAATCTTGGTGGATATGCGTTCTGTATGAAGATTTCTTTCAGGAAGTGTAGTTCTTCTTCCACGGTATCAGAGCTGTAGATGCGTCGGATGCGAGTAGCAAGGGATCCAATTGGGTTGCTTTTTCAACTGATTGGTACCCAGGTGTAGAAGCTTATCAGTTGGCCGTTCCATGTGGGTTTCCTATGGATGGACCTTGTTAAAGTTCCGTCAGCTCTTCTTGTAAGTTCAATACCAAGAAAAGGAATTTTAGATCCGTTTTCTATTGCAAGCGTAAACTTTGTAGCTGAATGGCACTTGTTAAATATTTGTAGTAATTGTTTAAGATCGTGACCATCATCACAGAGAGTAAACATATCTTCCACATATCTAGCATACAATCGGAAATTATCAGTAGTTGGTGTGAGTGGGCCATTCTCGAGGTTCGCCATGTAGCAGTCTGCTAGCAATGCACCCAGTGGAGATCCCATCTTGTTGTCTGTAAATAACGTCTTTGCGGGTGAATTGTACATTAAGTGTACATTTCAGTAGCAGTTCCTTTAAACGATCACTTTCCCGTGTTAGGTGGAGTAATATGGAGACTAACAACAGAAATATGTAATTAGATATATTAAATGTTATAACCTGAAGTTGAAAGTAGTGATCCAGTAATATTTACGTAGCTTTTCATAAACTGACTTCATACGAAGAAATAAACAGCAACCATTATTACAACCATTTGCATCCTAACTCTTCCTTATTATTACAGTGGGAGATGAAAACTGAGAGACGCTAACAATGTGTATTCATTATTTATTTTTGTTGAGGATGCCAGTGTCACCTCGTCAATTGATTACAGCATAGAAATATGGTTTCTTAGCCACTTCAAGTGGAAGACCTTAGATACAATTAAATATAAGCAAAAACCACTCTATTAATAAGATTTTCAATAATTAATGCCTTCGACTCAATAATTTTGCGTTTAAATGTAAAAGCAAAACAGTGGAATTTCTTCTGAAACAAAAATAGATGGGAACGATGATTGGCTTGACCAGTAGAAATATGTGGGCATAGATTTTTCATATCTATAATTAATTTGCTAAGTTAATCCATAAACATTGCCCGTACAAACATATATTCTACATCTTTCGTTGTTTACAACTATATATTTATATGAGTAACACCTGGGTACTGTAGCAGAGCCTAATTCCATGTCCAATAGCTTATTTGACATCACATATTCATTATCTTTTTGACAAATTTCTAAGAATGGATACTGAACAAAGAGTACTCTTTTCGATAACTTCATCATCAGGCTCTATATATATATACATATAATATATATATAATTATAGTGAATGAATGAATTAGTGTTATGAACAACATTAATGTCTAAATAACATCGAATCAATAATACCAGTAGATTGCAGCTCAATGGCATCAACATAAAATAAGCTAAATGTCAGAAAAATTAGGAAAGATACTACAAATTCATGAATTTATAGTCTCTACTGAAGGCCAGGGCAGTAGTAGGGGCTGGACTTGTTTCTTTTGCACACAGAGCACAGGTTGTTTGAGGCGAATTGCAATAGCCTCTGCTATTTGAAGTGTGCGGTGCTTCAATGTTATTAGCAATTTATTGGGCACCCGGTAGACGATAGAGAAGGATTCTTCAACGCTGGCTTTGTGGCCGGTTTGCACCAGATGGTCCAATATCGTACTGTTAATGGTTTTCATTACACCTTTACTTAGCCGTAGTGGGGGATGTTCTCGAGCAGGAAAAATCAAGTTCCTAGAGCAACGACCTTGAGCGTCGATGGCACAGCGGTTAGGACGCTCGCCGACCATGCACATGGTCCGAGGTTCGATCCCCGGCCACAGACGCACTCCTTTACCTTGCTAAGCTAGTAATAATACTGGTAAAGAGGAAAGGTTGGCCATGAGGCTAGCAACCCCATCCTGTAAAATTAAACACTGCTATAGAAACTTCAAGCCACTAGCTTGAAGCCTTATGTTCCACTGGGGAACGTGAAGGAAAAATTATTATTAATTATTTATTAGAGCAACGACCGATATAACTCGCCCCACTAGCGCAGTTGAATCGGTAGATACAATTTGAAGTGGCTAGTCTAGGTACTTCATCTTTCAGTCGAGAATCACCATTGGTCGTGTAGAGAGTAAGACATACAGTTTGCCAGCATTAAAAGTTCTTTGAACTGATTTTCTTAATTTCTTCGTAATTATTTCACTTGCTACATCGCTCTTGAATCGCCGTCGTATATAAAGAGGCTTGTTGTTTACGGATAGTGAGTAGTCCTTTTCCGCTTTGTTTATCATGGGTTTCTTGATAAATTCGTCAGGATAGCTATTTTCTATCAAAGTATCATATACAATGCCTAATTCATCCTCGGTTACTTCTTCTGAGCAAATAGCTCTAACTCTGTGGCTGAGGTCTTCACTAAATTTCTTTTGTACTTGGTAGAACGAAGCTATGAAAATGTGTATATTGTCCTGTCCAAGTATTTTTTCTATGGAAATTTCTTTTTATGCTACCATCTGATTTTCTTGCAAGGGAGACATCCAGGAAGGATTCCTCATCGCATATGAATTTCATAGCCGAATGTACTTCATTGAATTCATTAATTATTGTACTCCTATCCGAATCATTATCACAAAGAATGAAGGTGTCATCCATATACTGGGAATAATATGAGAACTTACTGATAAGGTTGTTCGAAGGATCATTTTCTAGCTTACTTAGAAAGAAATCAGTCAAAATGGGACCCAATGGGGAGTCCATCGCCACCCCGTCCACTTGCCTGAAAAGTGTGCCGTCAAATTTTTAAGAAACAAATAATTCCTTGGTGTCCATTCCTTGTTGGTTTGGAAGGCTTCTGGATATTTGGACGATTGATACAGTACTACTAACGACGTGACGTCACAACAGCAATTTACTGCTTATAATCATATTCAAGTGAAAACATAGAATTGTACCTGTTATCAGTTGTTAGGGATTCGTCTGAAAGATGTTTTATGTAAGATTGATTGATATACATGATTAAAAAGAATTTTCCAGACTGGCTAGGTGGTTACTCTTTCAACTTACAGAAGTATGCCAATACTGGTAGTCATAACATTCCATAGAAGGAAATTTTAAAAAACTGACTGAGTTGCAGTTCTGTCATAGAGTAAATTAATTTGATAAAACCACACAGAGATACAGTACTATTTATTGATGATGTTTCAAGCATAGTTTATCACTCATCATCGTATTAAGGATTTTAGGGGATATATTCTCCCATAGTACTCAAGTTCTGTTCTTATTATTAGTGACTGAGTTTCGACATAAAACACTGCACAAAATAGCACGACAGTCAAAAAAGCCACACTTCATAAAGCACACAGGTGTGGGAGAATAAAAGCAAGGGAATTACAACAAAGGAAATGTACAGGAAAAGAAGTAAATAGATGAAGAAAAGCAGAATTTAATATATCCAGGAGTCCATAGAGAGTGAATGTATCTTCACCATTTAGAACGATTTTGAGCGATGTCAACAGCAGTCCCAAGAAACTAGTTCTTATCGCTTCATGTATCCGCCGGTCAGGTAGTCTGTCTGTACTTGCTGATATGACTCAAACCATCAGTCAGAAACTTCTTGGATTAATTCTGTGTTTTGGTTAGATTACTTC
This sequence comes from Trichobilharzia regenti, assembly GCA_944472135.2. Classification (NCBI taxonomy): domain Eukaryota; kingdom Metazoa; phylum Platyhelminthes; class Trematoda; order Strigeidida; family Schistosomatidae; genus Trichobilharzia; species Trichobilharzia regenti. The sequence goes on along the minus strand of OX235270.1, from coordinate 72,882,546 downwards.
CAACTCTTTACCAACCTAATCCTATGTCCAGTAACATTCCACGACGAGGAAGGCGATGGCATTGGCATGCATAACACATGTTTCAGTCATCTCAATACATGCAGCTTTGGAATTTCATCGAACGTCTGTCTTTCTGTCCTTCCCCAACACTCACTCTACAACCAACCTCAATATTTCTGATTACAACATACTACTTAAAACGAGAGATGCAAGGCAAACAAATGTGGTCAGAGACAACTAGTCTCTTCAAATATTCGCTGTTTCAAATAGGTATATCTCACAAGGAGGGAGTTGACTACTGAGCAGTGCACAAGTTCTTCGACCGATAGCCAGATATTATGCCTACACCCCACAGATGACTTCAGTCCTGTACTATCGCCTTACATTTTTCTGGTACGAGTCGCATGCTAATCATACCATATCTTCCGAATTTGTTTGGAAAACTCTATATTTTGTCAGCATCTTCACCTAGAAGAACTATATCACCTGTATAAACTAAATCGACAAAACACTTCCCTCTTAAGGAATCAACGCCTAAGTCGCTGAAGTCAGTTGGAATCACATCAATTAATACATCTACGATGAAACAGTAGTTATGCCTGACGGCCGCCACTGATTGTGACTGCTTCAGGTGACAGCTCTGAATAAGTTATTCCACAGCAGCATGAATACTAATAAAAATCTTAGATTGTTACGATACACTTTCTCGACATTATTTTCACATCCATAGATTGTCATAGTCTTCTAGATCGAAGATGTCAATATCCGTTTTCAGGTTAAGAAATGTTGCGAGTGTTGGACGTCAGTAAGAATGCGTATGTTTCAGAATTTAGAAGACTAAAGGATTGAGAGAAGGTACACTTACTTTTCAGTTAAGTAATGGGCTACACCTCTACCCTAATATACTTAGTAATTCTAATCGATTACAGAAATTTACCATTTTAGGGCAGAACTGTAGATGATGATCTACCTGGAAAGCAAGTATTCCAGTCTGTTGAAGAGTGGGGATATGATCAGTACACACTTGGTCGCGCCTAAAAACTATCTTGTTTTCGTGGGTTTGTTTCTCTGGAGTGCCGTCTGAATCTATGCGGGATTAGTGTGCCTATAAGTTTAGACACTATATTAGTCAAGCTGATCTCCCTACGGTTATCACAGTAAGACTTGTTTCCCTTCTAATAAACTGAAATAACCAATTATTTGCGCCAGTCTGTATCAGATTCCCATATACTTCCTAACGTCTTAGTTAACCTAATTAACAGTTTATCGCCATACTTCAGCACCTTTGTAGTCACACTATGTAGTCCAGATGCTTTGCCTCATTTTAGACTGCAGACTCGCAACGTCAGGTAAATTTCAGGGACTGATATCTACATCATATTCGGGTAAGTATCGAATACTGGGCAAATTAAGCGTCGCTGTAAGCTAGTTGAATCGTTCATCAAATTGTTACCTCTAACGTCTCCATCATTTATCCTGAGATATCGTTAAAAGACCACTTTTCTAAGAAATTGTTCCGCTCACCACTAATTTCTCAATATCTCCTTATTGAATCGGAATTATTGTCTGATATTCTCACCGCCGATAGCTGCTACCTTGACGTAGTGGGGCTTGCACATTGCAATAGCTCAACAAGCAACACCATCTGGAACATGTGTACTATGCCACGAACGTCGTTTGGATAACTGGTAGGAAAAAAGTAGTTACACATTTTTTTCGCGATTTGCAGCTGAACTGGTTTGAGGTGAAGTTTCACCATTTTGCTTTGAATGAGCAGAAATTATCTGCTCCATACCGTAAAGGGTAACCCTAGACACATGGTGCTGCATACTACTGATTAAGTGACATGAGTAGTTTGGTACCGCTCATAACAACCAGTAGTGCCTATTATGATGTGAATAAATTAGGTTTCCAGAGGAAGTTTCACTTCGAACTGTGTGAATTACGAATTTCGATAGATAGAGAAAGAAAGACCAGATTTGCAGTAGAAAATGATATCATTCTATTTCACAGGTTCTCATCAGCTGCAAACTACCTGAAATTACAATGGTTATAAATAATAACATTTCATACTTCAAATTCTTGCAAGGTAATAGAGAAAACATTATAAGATGAAGGCATCCGGAATATAAGTATTGCAACTTTTAGTTTAAGTTACCATCATTTTATATGCTATCAAACTATGAAAAAAGAAGATAAGATAAGACAGATAAGATAATAGCTTTATTCCAAATCAGTACTTGTGATACAGAATGGAATTCTCCGCATTTTTAATACAATATTGCATCCAGTTAGTACATTAACAATAAATAAAGTTCTACATAGATTAAAGTTATCCCAGTCAGTTTTCACAACAACATATTAGCATGTCGGTAGCACAGCCGAAATTGAACGGAGTGTTTGAAGGTGTTAGAAAAGTAGATACTACTAGCATATTTAAAAAAAAAGAAAGTAGAGAGAAAACGTTGTACCTGTAAATGATGTGAGTTGGAAAGACGAGATCCATTTGTTCTACTGACTATTTAATAAGTTATAGATATCACGCCTGATGCTTTCTTTATCGCACAGAACACGAGCTAAGTAGGGTATGGATGAGTTTTTGTACTTACTAGTGCGGGCATATAGTTTCCTATATAGGCTTCTGGTTTTCCCTGAAGAGATACATAGGGAGAGTTGTGAATGTAGAGAGTGTTGTGAGTCAGATAAAATGGATTTCGCCCATTTTTCACATGAGTCCATGTGCCTTTCCACCAGAATATTAACAAGCTGGCTAAGTGGAAAACTGCTTACCCTGCTGACAACCTTTAACATCCTACGTAATAAGGTATAGTCTTTCTTCAATAGCCCAGGAAAGACTAAGGGGGAACAATAGAGAATAATAGGCAGGGGTGAGAGAAGACGGAAAAATCTAATAAACAGTTTTAGCTTGTACGTCAACATGGCAACTCAATAAGGTTAAAGTTCACCAAACTGAAAACTTGCTCAGTGAGCTGAGCTAACTGTTGCGTATGACTGATCAGTTTAATGAAAGTAATACCGTTACCAAGGGAGTGGGAGATTGACTACACTCTCTTTCTGTGTTTATAAGCTTCGTCTGAAACGTTTGAGGGAAATTGCTTCAGCAAATCGTAGTAGATTCGCTGTCCTTTGTATGCTTAATATTTTGAAAGATTTGGAAATCTCGACAAAATGATCCGTATCCACAAAGTGTCTGGTAATTGCACTTTGTAAATATCTTCTTCCTTTTAAGCATAAGTCTCTTGGAGTATACTGTGAAAACCGGATAGAAGCCCTTCTTTCTGTCCTTCCAATGTGCTTTCTGCCGCAGGTGCATGTAAATTTATAAATGGAGTTGGAGGTAACATCAGCAGGGCACTTCTCCAGTTTTAAATGTGATGGGCCTCAAGCAGTTGTCCTTTAACCCTGAAGCCAAACAATACTCATACTTTCTACCCCAAGAAGGTTTAGAAAAATCATTTTCCAGTGTAGGCGACCGGAAAATGATAACCGCCCACATACTTGTATCAGCACTCAAAGCTTTTCTATAAAAATAAAACAGAGAGAGTAACGCTAATTGCCAAGCATTAGTACTAAAAGAATTTGGTACACGTGTGGAGTACGTAACAATGTGATTGTACACTTTTTGGTTATTTGTAGAAATTAGAGATATTGTACATAATTTTTGTTTAAAACGCTTCTTGTTGAAATATACATAACTTCCGTGTACAATTGAAAAATACACTCTGCTTTTGGAGACTTCGTCTTCTCCCGGGTTATTTCTGCTTACTTGCTCAACTCACACCGTGTTGTATACTTCGGATTTATTGTAATAGTCTACTACTCTCAACCTAAGACATTTCTACAACCGGAACACAGCAGGCGCAACCCAAACAATTAACGTACCCGTGGATTATATAAATAATTTGTAGCAGAGGACTTAGACTTTATATCCAAGTAATCCTTTTTGTTGATACAACTCGTCACTGCATTTTTGGTAATATATTGTTATTTAACACTCTATTGACTTGGATTATTATTCTTATATTTGTAAAGTTAGTGAACTCTTGTATAAGTCCGCTACACACGACGAAGAGTGAATATATCTACACCACTATAAAAGATCTTCAAACATTTCACAAAAGGCATCTTATAGCATGTTGACAAATGCAATGTCTGTTAACTACATGTTCTCTCAGTTGCACACCATCACCTAAGAGTTTTATGAAAGCAGGAACAACAGCTTTTGCAGAATAATATGGTAGCATCTGAGTAGATAGGATTAATCAGTGACGCACATACAAATATTGAATTTAATATGGAACATGAAAATCATGGAAAGTTCCATTTCCTTGAGATTGCTATACAACGCCTAAAAGATGGTAGTCTCCTTAGATCAATTTACCGAAAGCCTATATGGAATGGATAATACCTACATTTTAATAGTTTTTGTCCAATTAGCTTTAAACGTACATTAGTCAAGACTCTATAATATAGAGGTAGAAGAATATGCTCTGCAGAGAAATCAGAGGAATAATTTATGATTCTCGAAAAAATGCTGAAAAACAACGGTTGCCCTGAAAGATTCATTAACAAATATAGATGTGAAGTCTCAAAAATCAAGCAAATCACAGTGGAAAAAAGCTTGTCTTCATTCAACTCGATTCTAAAATTGAAAATATTGTAGCAATAGTCAATGGAAGATTGAGTGCGTCACTAGCCAGAGCCTTTCTGGCAGCGAAGTTAGTTTCTGTCTATCGGACAACATGCTCTTTGGTGCAGTCAAAAGTCAACAGGCACTCTTTTCATTGTTAACTCCAACTGTGTGTACAGATTTACGTGTTTCTGTGAGAGCAGTTACACTTGAAGAACAGAAAGAAGAACACATCTCCGGTTGTCTGAACATGTACCGAAAAGCCTATGTCTCAAGGGAACAAACGCTTACAATAGTGCCATTATCAGGTACCTGCTTGATACAGATCATGAGGTGGAAGTCGAAAAATCCTTTGAAATTATCAACAGACAAAAAAGCTCAATTCTCCTCAAGTTTGCCGCAACAATCTCTATCGAACCCCTCAAACTCCATTTAGTTGCTCAGAAAGAAGCAGTTATCGATCTTCCCCTACCCTGGTAACTGGATGCCTTTATTTTCTCTTCCATTTAATTACGTAAACCCTAACTTTAACCTCACCTCCCCCTTCTGATGTGATGTAGTTTTGCTAGTCTCCTGTTTCTATGATTTGAGTTTAACTCAGTACATTGTTAACTAATTAGTCACTCATCATCTTACGTACCTCTCATCTTTATTAGGTAACTCCTTTGCCATTGTATGCATACACTTACTTTGTTTAAACTCGAACTACCTATGTAAAACTACATAAGTGTAATTTTTTGACCACTGTTGACTAATTCCGGAACCTCTTGTCAACTGACATCAGGTAAAAATTGCATGTTTAAACTGCACATAAACTTAATTTATTTAGGCTGTAAGCAGATGAAAAGAAGCCAACGAAATAAATGATGGTACCATATTATTCTTCAAATAATGTTGCTCTTGTTTTATTCAAATTCACAAGGGGAATTAGGTGTAAGGAAATACCTAAAAGGTTGGGACTAAACATAATCATTTTATTTGGTACATTCATCCTCAAACCAAATAACAACGAAACCACCGGTTACTTCTGAATGACAGTGTACAACAACTCCGTAGATTTCTACACGGTTGATTAATTTGCAATCGAATGACCCGTTTGGCGCAACCTACATGCTCAGCACCTATTTCGCAAGGAGATATTGCAAAATCTCTCTATCAAGAGCCAAGTGTCACTCTCTGCTCATAAAATATGGGCAGTGGTGACATCTGAGTTTCATAAACGGACGCAGTAAGAGGACATAACTACTGCACCCTCATTTGGTCCTGAAATATTCTTGGTCTTCACAAATTTATTTTTTCCGAGCTAAACTTAGTCTTCCAATGACTATGGACGCCTAAGAGAATACATTAACCAAGCTCTTTTCAAAAAGAACATCAGTTAAAGTTCACATGATGTTTATGGAAGGTGTAACAAGATTCTTATCGGTAGTGTGAAACTGCCACCAGGAACCATTTAAATCTGTACAAACAATACTCAAATTCCCAACAGTTTTGCTCACGAATTTTGTCGACTGAACACCCACCTATGAAAACCCTTTCCACATAGAGACCAACTTCAAAAGTCAAGAATCAAATGACTTACGATTAACAATGTGTTCCACGTCCAGAAAGTGTTATGATTCGCCTTATTCCTATGGAATTAAAAGCCTACACGACTTCCTGCCATTGTATTTGAAATACACTGATATGTACTATCACAACTTGTGAAGCTACATAGTAATGCCTCAATCAAATTAGTAAAAAGTAAGACTGACGTTGGAGTAACAATAATCCACTAAGGAAAATAACACAGGATTTGTGAACCAGGCCAGGGTAGTAATAGTGGCTGGACCTGTTTCTTTTGCACACGGAGTTCTAGTTATTCAGTGGATTCCAACGGGAATTTATTTGGTATCCAACAGATAATAGGAAAACATTCTTCAACTATGGCTTTATGTCGTGTTTGGACCAGGGAATTTAACTTATTTTCTGCACTTCACTATTAGTTTGTTTATTAAATGTATCACACAGTGAAACAGTATTATTTACTGGATGACGTTTCAAACCAAATTTATTGTTCATAAACATATCAGTTATAATCACACGAATTCGAAACTTGAGTTTAATAGTTCCCTTTGTCCTCTCCTATTTGTCGTAGGGGAAGTAGAATTTTCCAGATATCTGGGACAGGTGTTGAATCATTCTTAGTACATGTATTTGCAGTTTATTTGATAAACAAAGCTTCTGTTATCAATCTCTCCCCCCACCTGTGACATTAGATTTTAAAACTGTCATCCTATTGTATGGTTGTGTAACCGCATGTAGTGATAAGCTGAACTATTCGCTAGATTTATCTTATTTGGGTCAACCAATCTAGATTTTGCCAGGTTTTTATGTTCGGCTAGTCTGACTGCCCCTGTTCTACTAGTTTGACCTGACAATCATTGCAGAGTATTAGATAAACTAAATTGTTTTGTTTTAACGGCTCCACAAGATCCTTTAACCGAAAAAGCTTGTTTCTAATTGATTTTGTAGGTCTGAATGCCACCTTTATTCCTGCCTTGTTAAGAATTCTGCGTAAGGTTCCCGATGTCCCTTCCTTGTATGGAATTACTACTGATGATTTAGATCCCTTATTGTTGGTGTTGTGATTATCTTGTGCATGTTTGACATGTAGGTCGTCACTATCACTACTGTCATTATTTATTTTTACATTTCCCTACATATTTCCTGACTAATTTATCAGGGTAATTATCAAGTTTCAAGGCTTCTCTTATATGTATCATTTCCTGTCTTCTTTCCTTGGTACTACATTGATTTTGTGCTGTCACCTGAACATTTCACTAATCCTACTTATACTGACATAGGATAGGATGATCGGAAGTCCAAATATCTGTTTAAATGTGTAGGTTTCCTGTAAACACTAGTGCTTAACTTCCCATCTTCTTTCCTTTTTACGCTGCAATCTAACATTGGGAGCTCCCCTTCCTGACTTTCCAATTCACAAGTAAATTAAATTGCCTCCACCTTTGAGTTAATGTGTTTGAAAAATCTACCTATATCTTGTGTTCTAAGTACAGTAAACTTGTCATCACATACCTCCACCATACTTTTGGGGTGGGGCTGAACGTTTCAGTCGCTATGCTTTCCCACCTATCCATGAATATAACTGCTACAACTGGGGATATTAGTAATTCCATGGCAAATCTCTCGGTTTGTTTGCATATTCTCCCTTGGAATTTAAATGCTGTGGAAGTCAGACATAGCTGCACTCACAGCATTATGTTCCCGAGTGGCAATCTCGTTCTTGGTAAGAAATGGGTTAATTTCTGACTGCCTCCATAGCCATATTTATTAGTATACGTGTATATAAACTGACAATGTCAAAACTAACCGCTTTTTCTTCATTATCTATGTCTTAGTTCATAAGAATTTGTTAGTCTAGATTTCGACGTTTCTGCACTTCGCAAACATTAGCTTCGTTGTTACTTGTTCTTATTTGCCTGAATTAACATACTATCCAAATAACTTACTACACAACGATACAAACGACCTCATATCCTGATTTTTAAATATTGCTTTACTGCGGGGATTAACAGCTTTTGACAAGTCTTTTTTGGATAGAATGTAAAAACTTTTCAAAAATAGTTTACCACGAACGTACGGACGACTGTCATCTACTTAAGCATTAACATTTGAGCAGATACGGAGAAAACAATGAAGTACTATGATGGACTAGATTAGGTTATTACCAACTTGTGCGAATGCACGACTCAAGTATTTAAATATCTCACACAGTAACGCAGGATTAAGGAACCAAACAACTAACGACATTTTGAACTGCAGTAAAACAAACTACTAAGCTTTTAAAAATATGGTAGAAATGCTGCCAATTTATTCAATGAACACAAGTAGCACATGGAGCAGATGGCAAGCCTATAAGACGTTATAAAGATCAAAGTATTGCATAAGCATTTTGTCAGCTGTTGTGAGATGAAAAAACTAAATGCAAAACATGGTGAATGCATTTTACACAGAAAAATACAGGAAGTGAATATTCTGGAGAAAACCGTGATAGATTATAATAGCTTTATGAAATAATAACACTAAGTATTTTAATAAATGACACAAATTCCTTTTATACACTGAAGTGAAATATGATCCAGGGACTGTACATATGTATCTTAAAAGACGAATAATAATACTGTAATCGTTTCTGTACATGCTCAGTACTCTTCATTCATGAGAAAGTATCCTCATCCAACATAACGTCAGCGGTACTCTCATTCAAAACATTGACATCTTCATCTTCATAATCTAACGGACTATCTTCATCTTCATCCTCCTGCTCCTCTTCCTCCTCCTCCTCCTCCTCATCATCATCATCATCATCGTCATATACAACAATATTCCACTCTTCAGTTGGGATGTCAGCTTTGTCCATTGTAGACGGATCTTCTAGTTCGATACCTGGTGGTAGTTGAGCTTGTACTTCCTCCTTTTCTATTGTACTTTCATCGTGTAATACGAAGTCGGTATCATAATCTTTATACCACGCTGGTAGACGCCGAGCTCGGGTTATTCGACGAGTAGATGTAGTCGCCTCTTTTGAGTCACTAGTTGTGATGTATTCTTCCCCACCTTGTGCCTTCCGATTATTGGACTTTATAAGTGTGATAGTACGTCTCATAACATCTATAAAAGGATGAACAGTGAACATAGGTAAGACATACATGTATGCTCGCAATAACTAGTGAGTTACAAAGATGACTATTAAAAACTAAGGTAGATTAAATTTGATATTTCATGAAAAAAAAGTTTGCTGCTATTGAATAAGTAAAGTGTCAACATACAATTTTACATAAATGAGCATCATTTCAAGCTACCAGGTCCACAAGAACGACACTCATGTTATTAATAATTAAGAAGTCACTGCTAGAATCGTAGAGGATGATTAGTTGATGAGAAAAATGCCAACTCATCAGCAGGTGAACTCATAAATAAGTGACTAGCAAAACCTCGGTCGGTGAAGCGGGTTGCGGATCCATGACCCACTGGTCGGACATGAGGAGTGGGAAGACGAGTATAAGTTGGATAGACAAAGAGACTATAGAATATCATGATTTCACAGATGATTGTTACCTCACAAACGAAAACCAACAATTTGCCGTATGCGGCCACATAGAGAAGACAGGTCTGTCTGTTTTCGACATAGAACTTTGCACAAATGTGCGGCAGTTCAAGTAGCCACACTCTATGTGGCACACAAAGCAAGAGAAAGTACAAGAAAAGCATAATAGAGACAGTGAGCAGAGGTGTGAGACAAATGAATAGTAGTAACGAAGAACAAAACAGTTCCATTGGAAATCATAAATCACAAGGAGTGGATGCATCTGCGCCAGCCATTGAGGACGATTTTGGGCCATATCAACATTTGTCTCTAACCATTGGTTTTTACCATCCCGAGGACCCCAGCCAGGAAGTCTACACCTATCTACGTGGCTTAGACTAACTGTTGTGGATTTCATTGACTGGTGCCATGTTTTGGTTTGACCTCCGCTAGCTCTTTTCCAGCCTGGTCCTATATCAGCTAACATTGCCCATTGTCGAGGAAGGCGATGACTTGGCATACGTAACATATGTCCTGTCTCAGTCGATGTAACTTCACAACTTTGTCGATTGATTTCCCCTCCTTACCTAGCAGTCGACCGAAGCCTAAGCTCAATATTGCTCACCTTATTATACCACTTCACACGGGAAATAGAACACAGGCACCTATGATCAAAGACAGCTAATCTTTTCATGTCTCCCACTCTCAGTGGCCGATAATTACTACCTTGTCGTGGTGGTCGGGCTTGAATACCGCAATGACCCAACAAGCTCAAATGACTGGGACTCTGTCTCTACAGGTCCTACCATGTCAGGAAGGTTTTCTGGATAGCGGTTAAACTAAAAGCAGTTACCATGGGGTACATGGGCTCCAGTTTCCAATCGGATCAAATGGCGTATGAACCCATATGGGTCACCGGAAACCATGGGAATGCAGCTCCTGACGCTGCTCCGCTGCCTTGCGGATTAGACTCCAAGTCAAAGGCTCGGGGGTGGTCCCTTAATAAAACCACCTGCTTCGGTCTGGGCGCCCGGGCAGTATCTCAGCCCGCACACAATGAATGAATTAAAGCAACGAACTCTCACTGAAACTCAACGCGCGCTAGTAAAAATGATTTCAAGCAATAATGATCCCTCAAGCAACTTATTTCCTTCCTACCTTACTTTTATTTTTATACATAGTTTCCTGTATTTGACCTTTGCTAACCTTGGCTTCTTAACCTTCGACAGCCTTTCGCCTTTGTCGAGATTCCCAGCCTATCCGTGTCGTTTCGAGATGTTAGTGAGTAGTCCTCAAAATGGTTGTTCCCAATGTGACATCTAACACAGATATCCTGAAACCGCGTGCCGCGTTCAAGCTGGCTACCTACAATGTTCGGACGCTGATGCAAATCGGACAACAGGCAGGGTTGGCAAGAACTTTGGAAAGCCTCGCTATCGATGTCTGCTGCATTTCGGAGACCCGCATTCAAGATCCCAGTGAAGTGCTTCGACTATCCTCTCCATCTGGAAGTTCTAGTAGTATGTACCACCTGCGCTTATCCGGGGACCCTGTGGCGTCGGCATCCGGCGTAGCTGGTGTCGGTGTCGCACTGAGCGCTAGAGCCGAAGCTGCACTGCTCGACTGGATTCCCATTAACAGTCGTTTATGTGCTGTGAGGCTGGAAGGTTATACGAAAGTAAGGAGTAGTAGGCCAGATAGGCGGTGTCTATTTGTTGTCTCTGCCTATGCACCGACGGATTGCAGCCCGGATGCAATGAAGGATGAGTTTTACTACCAACTGAGCGATCTCTTGAAACAGGCGGGTCGGAGGGATATCGTAGTGCTGGCTGGGGACTTGAATGCACAGGTCGGGCGTCTAAGCTCAGAGGAGAATCGTCTAGGTGGTCAGTGGGGACTACATGGTCGCAGGTCAGATAATGGGGACCGTCTTCTGCAGCTTTGCGCGGATCACAACCTATTTCTAGCCAGCACCAACTTCCGGCACAGCCATCGCCGTAGCGCTACCTGGCGTCCTCCCTCTGCGAAGCAAGCTTGGACTCAGATTGATCATATTGCGGTCAGTTTCCGGTGGCGAGGATGCATACAAGACTGTCGCTCCTTCTGGAGCACATGCCTGGACTCCGATCATGCGTTAGTGTGTGCCAAGTTCGTCTTGCGATTTGGTGGGGTTCGTAAAAGCCGTCGTCTAAGCGTTGATGTGAGCAAACTAGTAGCACCTGCTACTTCTTTGAAATATCAGAATGAGTTAAAAACAATGCTTGCCAGCAACCCCCCAAGTAGTATAGATGAACATTGGCTTCATGTGCAAGGTGCCATGCAAAAGGCGAGTGTAGCCGCTTGCGGCTTGAAAGAATGCTCCGCTAACAACCACTGGGTTTCTGCGAGTTCCTTGCAACTCATGGATGAACGCCGGTCCATTCCGGCTGGCAGCGAATACAACAATCAGCGAAAGGCGCTCACGCGCAAGATTAGACAGTGTTTACGTAAGGACCGCGAAGCCTGGTGGTCAGAACGTGCGTGTGAGATGGAGTCAGCTGCTGCATCTGGCAACAGTCGGAAGCTGTTCCAACTCATACGAGCCACCGGGCAAGAAACAAGGTGTCAGCGAGACGGTCTGTGAGGCAGATGGCACTCCAATTACCAGCCTGAAAAGACGCCTGGAACGCTGGGCAGAGCACTTCGGGAAGCAGTTCAGCTGGCCACCAGCTTCAGTGTCTACTATCATTAGCCCGAGTGCTCCTTGGTCGGTTAGTACCGACCCACCCACCGAAGCGGAGGTCCGTAAGGAACTCCAAGTTCTGAAACGCCATAAGGCGCCCGGCCCAGACAAATTACCCCCGGCTCTTTTTAAAGATGGTGGCGAGACTCTCACAATGGCTCTAACTGGGTTGTTCAGGAAGGTGTGGGAGACAGAGAGTGTACCATCAATGTGGAACGAAGCCATTATCGTCCCCATCTTTAAAAAGGGTCGACGTAATTCGTGTGACAATCATAGGGGTATCAGTCTGTTACCAGTCGCGTCTAAAATATTGGCTGCTGTCTTGCTTCGCAGACTGTGCAAAATACGTGAAGGATTGATTCGCGAAGAGCAGGCTGGGTTTCGTTCAGGTCGTGGATGCATTGATCATGTGTTCACCCTTCGTCAGTTGTTGGAACACCGCCACACGTATTGCAGGCCAACGATCGTTGTGTTTCTTGATATTAGGGCTGCCTTCGATTCGTTGGACAGAACTGTGCTCTGGAACTGTCTGTTAGAGAGAGGTGTACCTGAGAAATTTGTTAACATCTTGAAAGCCCTATACAGAAGCCAACTATCACCACTGTTCGCAACCTCGACCTCGAGTATGCAGACGATATCGTCTTACTGTGCGATAGCATGCAGGTTGCCCAAATCGCACTTAATCAGTTGGCGACCAGTGTCTGTAAGTATGGTGTGCTTCGCGCCGTCTAAGTGTAAAGTACTGTTACAAGATTGTCAGGAGTCTGTACCTGCACACCTGCAGGTGAACCGCTTGAAGTTGTTGATAAGTTCGTGTACCTGGGTAGTTGTGTGAGTGTTGGCGGAGGGGTGACGGATGAGATTTCCAACCGTATAATGGAGGCTAGGGTGGCGCATACATCAACTTGAGCCACCTCTGGCGCCGTCGCGACGTTAGCCTGGCTGTCAAAGGTCGGATATACAATCCTTCGGTGCGTGCTGCACTGCTCTACGCCTGTGAAATCTGGCCTCTCCGAGTAAGCTAAGGATGTTCGGCGACTCTGCGTGTTCGATCACCGCCGCCTCCGCAGGATTGCTTGCTTTCGATGGCATCATCGCGTGGGTAATTCTGAGGTTCCGCGGCGTGTGCTTGAACACAGTGGAGATCACCACTAATTGAATGTCGTCATCTGGAAACACCGGCTCCGGTGGCTTGGACATGTGCTACGAATGTCACCCCAGAGGCTTCCGTACAGGTCTCTGTCCGCTGCCAGCCCTGGGACGGGATGAAAAAGGCGGAGAGGTGGTCAGTCCATGACGATGTGGCGTCGTGGGATGAAGGATATTTGTGCTAAATTAGCATCGGTTGGTGTGTCACGGCTCCCTGGTTGGGGTCTGAGAGATAGCTCAAATCGACGCCTCGAAATGTTATCGGATATGGCCAAGAATCGTAATCGCTGGCGAACGTGTTGCAATTTCCTTCTTTCATCCCTTCCCGATGATAGTTAACGAACACTGTTTGAACTTGTTAAGCATGAATGTTTTCCTCCAGATGAAGTTCTTTATCCGTTCTCTACTTATATATATTTTTTCTTTTGATCTATGTTGTTTTATTACTATTGTGTAGCGCATCCTTTTCTTGCCATATTGTACCAAGCTTTTTATGTGTTTAAATAAAAATATTAAATATTCCCATAGTAAAATTTAGAACAACACATTTAAGCGAACAATATTGTTTTCAATTAGATCTCATCAGGCTTAACTCTAATATATATAAGTTTACAAATAAAAATTCATATATAAACCAATCATGGTGTTTTGTCTATAGGATAATACGATGGTGAATATAAATTGTGCAGTTAGTCATAATAGTGGTAATAATAATAATAATAGTAATAATAATAATAATGGTCTTATCAATAATAAGGATGAAAAAATGAGGCAATCTGTGATAACACGAATAATGAAAAACAGTATGATTAAACAAACAATTGTTCAGGTGGAAGTAGTCGATAAAGGCTAGTAAAAACAAATGAACCGATTACGTAATGTTAGATTGTAGGGGAAGGAAATGAAACACGTTTATAATGAATATAAGATAAGATTAAGGGATGATAAGAAAGGGGTTGGAAATATAAATAAAGGGTGGTGTAGAAGTCTTTCGTTGGTTATGTCTTGTCAGGCCACGGGAGGAATAATGGCTGCACGAACTTCTTTTGAATGCATAGTTTAGGTTCAATAGTTCGAATGCCTATCGCCTCAGCTGTGTGCAGTAGACGAATACGAAGTCTATTAGAAAGATTCGGAGGGATACGAAGAATTACTTTGAAGGCTTTCGTTTTATCGACTACATGACCACTATCAATTAGATGTGACAGAATTGAGCTTCGGATTGTTTTTGTCTGTCCTTTGCCAAACCACGATGGGAGATGTTCACTAACACGTTGGCTAAGCTGTCTAGTAGTACGCCCAATATAACTGTCACCGCAGGTGCAGTTGAACTGATAAATACACATAGATGTGGCAAAACTATCAAGCTTATCCTTCGTTTGCGTCCCAATCATTCGTCGGCTAGAGAATGACAAACATAGGTGTGCTGCGTAAAATGTTCTACGTATGCTCCTTGAAAGTCTTTGGAATAGAATCTCACTAGATAAGTCCCCATTAAATTGTAACTTAATAAATAGAGGTTTCTTATGTGCAGTCAGAGTCACAGGTTTCTTCTCTGATGGTTTCATATGTTTCTTTATGAAACTACTCGGATAACCCATCTCCGTCAAGGAATCGTGAATATATTCAAATTCCTTTTGTAAGAGGTCCTCTGTACATATCTTCCTTGCTCTGCTCGCGAGACATTTTACAAGATTCCTTTTATATTTAATGGGCACGTAACTAAGGAAGTGTGTGTACTGCCCTGTGAATGTGCTTTTTCTGTACACACTTCTCCCAAGTGACCCATCTTCTCTCCTACTTAGCAAGACATCCAGGAAATGTAGTTTATTCTCCTGCTCCTCTTCACAAGTAAAGGTAAGCGAAGGGTGGATGTTGTTGAATTTAATTAACAATTCGTCTGTGTTAACCTTCTCATCAGCTAAGATAAATGTATCATCGACATATCGGTAATACATATCCAACTCCTTGATGGTATCCTTCAATTTCCCGTTTTCAAGTTTTGCGAGAAAGAAGTCAGCTAATATTGGGCCTAATGGTGAACCCATAGCTATTCCATCTACTTGTCGATAGTATGAACTATTGAAGACGAAGTGAACATTCATTGTGCATTTAAGAAGTAATTCTTTGAGGCTACACAAGGGGATTCCTAAGTCTAATTGCCTATCGGTGATTTCTTGACAAATATAATCCACTGTTTCCAAAAGCGGTACGTTAGTGAATAGTGATGATACATCCATGGATAACATGCGTTTACACCTCACATTAGTCTCGGATATTTTAGAAATAAAGTCGAAAACATCACTAATTCTATGTTGCACAATTTCTCTGTGCAAAGGACCCAGGATCTTAACTAACCACTTCGCTGTTCCGTGAAATGGAGAGTTATACATATCTAAAACAGGGCGAAGAGGAAGACACGGTTTGTGCACTTTTGGTAGACCGTAAAGACGTGGAGTATTGGTACCCGTAGGTTTCATGGACTCATACGTGGTTGATGATAATACTCCTATTTGGTACAGGTTTTTGAGGGAGTCAGTCATTTGTTTCTCAGCTCTTACATTGAGGAATAACACCTCTATCCCTAGGTCCCAAATTTAGTGATTATGCTCCTAAAGTTGATCAATTAGACACTGATATACAGTTTGAAAATTTGTATTCTCAAACGTCAGATCTTACGCCATCGTCGGACGATGAACTAACTAGGTTCAAAACGACGCTAGTGGACAGCTGCCAGCAATACAAGAATAATAAACATTCAGTAAATAGTCTTTTATCTAAACAACACAGAGAAGCTCTAAGAGAACTTAGAAGCAACGAAAGTTTAATCATTAGCAAGCCGGATAAAGGTGATGGTATAGTTTTACTGGACAAAAGCGATTATGTTGAAAAAATGGAAGGTATTTTGAGTGATCAAACTAAATTCCAATCGCTTGGTGTTTCCAAAGACCTCAATGTAAGAGCTGAGAAACAAATGACTGACTCCCTCAAAAACCTGAACCAAATAGGAGTATTATCATCAACCACGTATGAGTCCATGAAACCTACGGGTACCAATACTCCACGTCTTTACGGTCTACCAAAAGTGCACAAACCGGGTCTTCCTCTTCGCCCTGTTTTAGATATGTATAACTCTCCATTTCACGGAACAGCGAAGTGGTTAGTTAAGATCCTGGGTCCTTTGCACAGAGAAATTGTGCAACATAGAATTAGTGATGTTTTCGACTTTATTTCTAAAATATCCGAGACTAATGTGAGGTGTAAACGCATGTTATCCATGGATGTATCATCACTATTCACTAACGTACCGCTTTTGGAAACAGTGGATTATATTTGTCAAGAAATCACCGATAGGCAATTAGACTTAGGAATCCCCTTGTGTAGCCTCAAAGAATTACTTCTTAAATGCACAATGAATGTTCACTTCGTCTTCAATAATTCATACTATCGACAAGTAGATGGAATAGCTATGGGTTCACCATTAGGCCCAATATTAGCTGACTTCTTTCTCGCAAAACTTGAAAACGGGAAATTGAAGGATACCATCAAGGAGTTGGATATGTATTACCGATATGTCGATGATACATTTATCTTAGCTGATGAGAAGGTTAACACAGACGAATTGTTAATTAAATTCAACAACATCCACCCTTCGCTTACCTTTACTTGTGAAGAGGAGCAGGAGAATAAACTACATTTCCTGGATGTCTTGCTAAGTAGGAGAGAAGATGGGTCACTTGGGAGAAGTGTGTACAGAAAAAGCACATTCACAGGGCAGTACACACACTTCCTTAGTTACGTGCCCATTAAATATAAAAGGAATCTTGTAAAATGTCTCGCGAGCAGAGCAAGGAAGATATGTACGGAGGACCTCTTACAAAAGGAATTTGAATATATTCACGATTCCTTGACGGAGATGGGTTATCCGAGTAGTTTCATAAAGAAACATATGAAACCATCAGAGAAGAAACCTGTGACTCTGACTGCACATAAGAAACCTCTATTTATTAAGTTACAATTTAATGGGGACTTATCTAGTGAGATTCTATTCCAAAGACTTTCAAGGAGCATACGTAGAACATTTTACGCAGCACACCTATGTTTGTCATTCTCTAGCCGACGAATGATTGGGACGCAAACGAAGGATAAGCTTGATAGTTTTGCCACATCTATGTGTATTTATCAATTCAACTGCACCTGCGGTGACAGTTATATTGGGCGTACTACTAGACAGCTTAGCCAACGTGTTAGTGAACATCTCCCATCGTGGTTTGGCAAAGGACAGACAAAAACAATCCGAAGCTCAATTCTGTCACATCTAATTGATAGTGGTCATGTAGTCGATAAAACGAAAGCCTTCAAAGTAATTCATCGTATCCCTCCGAATCTTTCTAATAGACTTCGTATTCGTCTACTGCACACAGCTGAGGCGATAGGCATTCGAACTATTGAACCTAAACTATGCATTCAAAAGAAGTTCGTGCAGCCATTATCCCTCCCGTGGCCTAATAAGACATAACCAACGAAAGACTTCTACACCACCCTTTATTTATATTTCCAACCCCTTTCTTATCATCCCTTAATCTTATCTTATATTCATTATAAACGTGTTTCATTTCCTTCCCCTACAATCTAACATTACGTAATCGGTTCATTTGTTTTTACTAGCCTTTATCGACTACTTCCACCTGAACAATTGTTTGTTTAATCATACTGTTTTTCATTATTCGTGTTATCACAGATTGCCTCATTTTTTCATCCTTATTATTGATAAGACCATTATTATTATTATTATTATTATTTTTATTATTATTACCACTATTATGACTAACTGCACAATTTATATTCACCATCGTATTATCCTATAGACAAAACACCATGATTGGTTTATATATGAATTTTTATTTGTAAACTTATATATATTAGAGTTAAGCCTGATGAGATCTAATTGAAAACAATATTGTTCGCTTAAATGTTTTGTTTTAAATAAATAAATAATAAATACTCTCAGTGGCCAGGTCTCACTGCCATAAGGGAGGATGGAGCGGACTGATGAGCAATACACCCGCCCTTTGGTCGATAGTCGAATATCTCGTCTACGCCAGAGACGGCGTAAACTGGCATGTGCGAAACTAGGCCCCTGTACCCGTGCTGAGATTTCGTCGGAGATCAACACGTTGGCGCTGGCTGATGGTACTTTCTAAATAAGTGAAGCGGTCAACGTACTCTACCACTTCACTTCCTATTTTTAATCCAGGAGTCGATATAGTCCAGTCCTGTAACATCATCTTGCATTTGGCAGGAGCGAGTCGCATGCCAAACATTCGTAGATTGCAGCTCAAGGTGTTTAGAAGACTGCATTTTGTCAGCGTCCTCGCCTAGAAGGACTATATCGTTTGCATATTCTAAGTCAGCAAGATTATTCCTTGGTAGCAAGTCAATCTCTGAGTCACTGAAGTCACTTAGGGTTAAGTCCATTAGTACATCTATGATGAAGTTGAATAGAAATAGGCATCCTTGACGGACACCACTAGTCGTCAGATGACAACCCGCCGTAAGCCCTCACCTGGCTGCATGAGTTCGAGTAGTGCCTTAATCAGTGCAATGTATTTTCTCGGAATTCCCTTTACGGCCAAGCATCTCCAGAGTGAGTACCTCTCGGTCGACAGAGTCGAATTCCGCCTTTAGGTCAAGAAGTATAATGATTGTTGGACGCCGGTAGGAATTCCTATGTTCTAGAATCTGTCGGAGGGTGATCAATACACCCTATTCCTGGTCTTAAGCCTTCCTGGCTCTCTCGTGTTTGTGCCTCCCGAGTGCCACTTAGTCTACGCATGATTATTGAGCCTAAGACTTTAGATACTATATTAGTCAAGCTAATTCCTTGGTGATTATCACAGGAAGACTTGTCTCCCTTCTTGTGTATGGGAATAATCAGTGACTTACACCTACCCGATTAGACATCCTCTGATTCCTAGACGCTGCCTAGAACCTTAGTTAATGCAGACAGTAAACTGTCTCCACCGTACTTAAATACCTCTGGAGTCATTCCATCAGGTCCTGCTGCTTTGCCTAGTTTCAGATTGGTGACAGCTCTAGTAACCTCAGTTGGGGATGGAGGACCTGTGTCTATATCCCATTCAGGGAGGTGTTGGATGTTCGGCAGGTTGTGTGTGGCTGTAGGCCAATTAGATTGCTTCTCATAGTGTTCTTTCCAGCGTTCCAGTCGTCTATCCTGGGAGCTAATTATTGTGCCATTTTTCTCCGAGATTGTTTCACTTATGATTTGCCTTCTCCCACCCGTTTCCCTGATGAGTCTAAAGAGTTGCCAACAGAAGACAGGCGATAACGATGACGACTACCAACAGCCATCATCGTCAATGGGAGAAATCTAAAGTAAGTAGTCTCAATCAAAAAGCAATATTATGTTAACCACATGCGACAAACCAATCAAGGAATGAATTGTAAGGGGGGACAGGCGTCCATCAATCTGAAACCAGTGCAGACCTACAGCAGCCGGCACAAGGATGAATATCAGTATTTTCAACACTTGACGCTTGAGCCACCGGAAGTACTGCATATATGTATATACATACATATATATCACATGGATAGGAAAGTCCCAGATTATTTCCGGTCAAGGGTCAAATTAATGAAAATTAAAATTAGGAATATTAGAATGCCATAATAAACAGGAGGATGCCTTCTTAATATCTCCTATGACCCAATGTGTATATTCCGTGATATACATGTATAAAGATTGGGAACAAATTTACTTTGCTTGATCCTTTTTCCCTGAATCTTAACATGAGAGAAAACATACATCTTGGACGATCGAACTTTGACCACAAAATAGTTAATTTTTAATTCACATTCCCTTGATACAGGACGGTTTGTAGACCATCTGCAAGACCTAAATAGATGCAATCGGTAAAGCACGTTAGAGCGATCACAGTCAAGGTTGCATAACAATCAGTCATTAGTGGAAAAGACGTGAACTTACTACGTTTCGCACCAGTATCCTTACTAAGATCGCCTTCATTATCACCTAGGTCTTCATCCCCTTCACCAGCGGTCTCTACCTCCTCGTCATCTTCGTATCCATCCATAAGTCGGCTTTTTTCGACTTTATTTTCGGTCTCCTTCGCTTTGTATATGAGTAGCGAGCAGGAGGCAGTTCAAGACCACCATCTTCTCCATCTTCTTCTTGACGTCGATGTTGATCATGATGTCGATCCAACAGCATGATTGAATTTGTTGTGAATTCACAATGACCATAACGGCACTTAAGGCGGCCAACTGCTCCTCTTGACTGACGTGCATTACGTTCTTCAGCATGCATGTTGCGGATATGCGTATCTAATTCTTTTTTTACCTCAAATGTTGATTCGCAATAACGGCAGACGTGACGACGATTGACTTTCAAAGCATGAGCTCTTGTTATATGATGATTCAGTTGATTGAAGCCAGGGAATCCACGTTCACCACACACTGGACATGATATTATTTGACTGCCTTCGTGAGCTTTAACGTGGGCTTTTAGTGATGCCACGTCACTCACATAAGCATTACATGGTAAACATCGAAATTTAGTTTGAAGAGTACGTACAACCCGACAGTTTCGTGTATGTTTATTCAGATTGTATATACTGTCGAAGGTAACCGCACATCCACAGCATTCTAAAGATAACTAGAGTAAATTAGACTAACATGCATATATTCAACTTACTTGCGAGGAAGACATCATAGCAAAGTGCTCACGAAGTTCATGTTCTCTTGTCCGCAGGTGAGCAAGATAAATGTCATACGATGAAAAGGCTTTATTACAGGTATCGCAACGAAATATTTTATCACGATGAATATGGCGATTCCGATGTGTTTTCATGTTGGCTTTTTGTGCGAACCGTTTATTGCAAACATCACATACAAAAGGTTTCTCTCCAGTGTGAGCAC
This sequence comes from Trichobilharzia regenti, assembly GCA_944472135.2. Classification (NCBI taxonomy): domain Eukaryota; kingdom Metazoa; phylum Platyhelminthes; class Trematoda; order Strigeidida; family Schistosomatidae; genus Trichobilharzia; species Trichobilharzia regenti. The sequence goes on along the minus strand of OX235270.1, from coordinate 72,860,982 downwards.
GTTTATGATGTTCCATGGTTCCGCCATTATTTGTCATGTAGTTGCACTGGTCACAATGAAATTTGAAATTAGCAGGATTTCTCTTTGGCTTTTTGGGATCGACATGACTACGTCGAGCATGAAGGAATAGTTGACTGAGGGTCTCAAAAAACTCTTCACATTGCCGACACGTATATACTTTAACGAAATGCTTTTCTCTCATATGCTTAGTAAAAGCATTAGCATTGGCATACATTGCCGGACACGATGGACAGCGGTAAGTTACACCATTAGATTGAACGAAGCCTGGGTCATAATACGCTTTTGAGTTTGGATCCCAAATTTGCATTTGATCTGCTGGTAGTTCAATTACTTGTGTTCCTTCCATACTGGGGTCAGCGAACTTTTTAAAATGTAGTGAAAAATTTGGAGACTTACCTGCAGATACTCTGTGCCATTTTCAGTCGCAATAGCTGTGACAGCACCTGAAGCGATCAAACTTTCCAGTGTCGCCGTGTCATCAGCCGCAATCAGAACCATTTCTTCTCCCTCGTTAGATAATCCCATTCCGTCCAACTGTAAAACTACTTGTCCATCTTCAGTTGCGCTTAGTGGTATAGCAGTGTAGGTACCATCAGCATTTGCAATATACGCTGACGTTTCACTCGAATCAACCAACTGATCAGACATCTTCAGCTAAATTATCGTGCAATATCCCGATCTAAAAAGTTAGTGGATCGTTTTTACTTATTTCGCAAACTGAATGTAAAGAAAACCAGTGGAGATTCAGTAGTGGCACGAGTAACCAAGAAATAAAATTTGAACACTCAGAAAACTTAGAATTATGTACGGCACTACATAAGCGTACAGTTCGGAAAACCAATTACGTGCTTCTCAACTAGACTGAACTGCACGGCTTTCCGAAATAAAAACCGAAATCTCTGAGGTATTACGTAACCAATACACATGCGAAATCAAGTCAAAGTGTTAACCGATTGCAGGATGACACTAGTTTGGACCGCTTAAAATTAAAACAGTTGTCTCACACCTCTGCTCACTGTTTCTATTATGCTTTTCTTGTACTTTCTTCTCTTGCTTCGCGTGCTACACGGAATGTGGCGACTTGAACTTCCGCACATTTGTGCAAAGTTCTATGTCGAAAACAGACAGACAGACAAAACAGTTGGGACGAAATGAGTGAACCATTCATATATGAACAGGAAGTTACATTAGGGCCCGCGTGGCTGAATTGAATAATCAGGTCTTGTGCAATAGACGTGGTTCACATTCTTGCATCTTGAATTTGAGTTGGTAGCTCACCGTGCTACCACCCGCTAGTGTTTTCTTCGGGTGCAATGCAGAACGTGTAAGTTCTCGAGGGCCCTCGATACCATACTAAAATTAAATCAAGAACATGTCTTTACAGGTTGCAGGACTTAGTGATAGAATTTTAAACCAATACTCGCTATTAGAGCAAACACTTAAGAAGAAACGACTAAAGAAGGCTCCGGGCCAGCAGTTATTAACGAAAATTCGAATCAGAATAACCAGAACGGTGCAAGACTATGTGGTCGGGGAGAGTAACCTCGAATACGCCAACAAAATGGAGCTAACTGAAAGAACGTACACGTAGGTCGAGCAGTAATATTAGATATTCTAAGGTATTACAAACGTAAACAAACACCTACTTCGATAGCCTGAACATACCGTGCGATTTAAACTGCAGCCATTTCAGTCATGGTTTCTATAATAGTATTTTGCGAAAACTCATCTATAGTTTCAACAAAACACGAATTTACAGCAACTGTGTCCGTACATAAACAGACCACAAACCAACTGGTACACCCTAACATTAAAAGTAGAACGACCACCAATTAAAACAACAAGACCACCTTCAATACATGGACAAAATGGCGGCTAGCAGCCAAACATCACTGATGCACTTAAACAAATCGGTATCAGTAACAAGATGAGATTTAGAAATCTCAACATACATACCGTCTCTTTTTACACACTTTAACTTTAATTTCCTTAAATGGCCACCTTGAATTAAGTAAGGAAGTTCATATAAGAAACCTTCAAAACGTCTTATAGTACACAACTGGGGCCTAATCAATTTACATCTGATCATAACCAACTCTCCTACACTTAAGCCCTCTATACCATCATTCTAACTTCGGACGAGCTAACTGGCAGCCCCAGTATCATTTGCAGCCATCAAATTACAAAAGTGGATTCTGTGAAGTAGCTTCCCAGGACCACAACAATTTAGTGTTCCGCGGTCACTTCGATCCAGTTAGTGATTCAGGGATTCCGAAGGATGGAAGGATTAACAAATTAAGCACTATATCTTCTACATAAAGTACAAGGCTTCCTCGATCTTCTGAATGATGAAAATCCTGTATGTTTGACTCAGTTTTTCATTCACCCTGCCACTAAAGTGATATCGAAAAATTAGCATATGGAATGAGAGTTAGTCATCTACAATATTACGAGTTGTCAATCGGTAATTTGAATAACTGTTTCCAAAGAAAAGTTAGTTTTAATATGGCGATCCCATTTCGTTCATATTTCACGTTCTATATTACAACGGTTTAATAAATCCATACATTTCTGCTATATTAATTTTTTAGCGCGCGAACTTTGGAAACGGAGTGAATTTTACACGCTCTTGTTTAGTATTGGGTTTTGTTTTGTTATACGCTCCAAAGGTCTACAGATTCACTTCAAATCAGTTTGTTCTGATCGAAGTTAGTTTACGTTTCAGACTAAATTCTATTAAATTATAGGAAGTTGTGTTCTTATAACTTAAGTTATATATATATATATATATATTTTTGTGCACTCATTGTCTTTTCATCACTGATCTATAAAGGTTGTATATATTTGAAGCCATATTTAATTTTTCCCCGATTCGTTTTAAAAAACAGGCCTATCAAAAGAAACCGCTGCGGAAGGGTTATGTGACAGTTTCCAGTGGATAAGGGAATGCAGTGTGATAACTGCAAGAGATGGATTCACAGTATGTACACAAACCTTACTCCTGCAGCATACAAACGCTGCTGCAAACCTCTAGCAAACTGGTTGTGCAACGACTGCTGTAGTAGTCCGTATTATAGAAACCATTGCAACTCTCAGTGGGGCTTGAAAGTTCATGGACTGCAAGCGTCCTCCACCACAAGCAAAATGCTCAGATAACGATGACGTGACTAGCGTCATCGACAAAACAGCACATGTCCCCGATGCGTCCTTGCCAATAAGTGAGTGCCCTTCAGCATGGAAGAACGCCCACCACATTCCAGACACCCAGGCTGCCCCCACGATACTGGATAAGCCCTCCAGTGACAGTAATGGAAAGACTGCCGCGAAGAAGAGGCGTACCAGGGGTCAAAAGCCTGCAGCTCAAGTCACTCAAGGACTGGTGGATCAAGCCTCATCCATACCGGTGAGTAGCAGGCAGATAAATACTACTACGATTAGCGAGGAGGACGCCAATGAACGGCGTAATGTAGTCTCTCGCAAATAGCGAGGTCAGGATAACACATTGGCTGCACCGTCCACGAAGGACAGAAATACACTTACACCGCAGAGCAAGAAAGCCACGGCAAGCAAACCTGATCTCTCTGACAGATCTCTCATTCTCCATAAAGTGGAGAATGGATCTCCGATCCCGGGGCCAGATTCGAGCATGACCTTTAATTGGTTAAGCCCCTTTTAGACAAGCTACTGCTGCAAACAGTATCAGGAATTACTATACACAGCGTATATAGAATAGGCCAACAGCCTGACCCTGCAGTAAGTCAGCCTGTACGTCTCCTCAAAGTCGTACTAAACTCGAAATGAGAGGGATGCTATTCTAAACAACTCTCAAACTCTCAATGGATCAGGGATATTTGTCCCGCCGACTAAGCCTAGCAGACCGTGTCAAAAGACAGGCTGCGGCCCTAGAATTAAGCGAGCGACTCCGGAAAAGCGAGAAGAACCTTAAGATTAAGGGTTTCCGAGTTGTCCGAGTTCGCAGTTTAATGATACCGAAACCTCTGTGGGTGGTGTCGGGAAAGCACCAATCTGAATTAACAATCTGCTACACAGACACCCGCAGCCTGTTAAATAAACGGACTAAGCTGGTTAACCTGATAGACTCCGGAAACCCGGATGTAATTATTATCACAGAGACATGGCTCGCACCCGATGTCACGTCGAAATGCATAGGGTGGACCGACTGAGCCGGAGAGGAGGTGGCGTAGTCACCTACCTCAAGAAATGCTTAACCGTGCGTAGTGTCGAAGCACTCGTTCACGAAAGTGAGTTGTGCGAACTTCTACGCTGCAGACTTAAATGTATAGGCCAAGACATTGACCTCATTGCTGTGTTCCACAGTCCTGACTGCAGTGTAGATGACTTCCTGATGGAGAAGCTAGGCTCCTGGACTTCGAAATGTCGAAGTCTCGTAGTCGGCGACTTCAACACCCCAACAGTTGGCTGGTCGAGCCTAACAACTCCATCTTCAGTCGACTCCTTTGATCATAAACTGCTGGAATCCAGTATATCTCTAGCCCTAGTCCAACATATCATTAAGCCCACGCGCTATGACTCACAGTACTCCTCCTCAACTCTGGACCTGGTGTTCTCCCACAGTGAGGATGTGGATTTCATACATCTTCCTCCGTTAGGAAGAAGTGACCATGCTGTGCTCACTTTCGAGTTCACAGCAACGGCGGCAACGGCCAAAACCCCAGCTCGACCAAACGTTTGGAAAGCTGATGTAAATGCAATCGTCTCAGCAGCCAACTCAGTGGACTGGTACATCAACCTAGAGTCCCAAGTAGAAGCCGCATGCAACCAATTTAAACAACTTTACGCCCAAGTAACTGAACGTTTCATCCCTTGGTCTGTCCCAAAGTGTCGGAAACATTGCTCTCCTTGGATAAACCCAGAGATTCGTAAGTTACTCAGACGTAAACACAAATGTTGGAACTTGTTTGCCACACTAGAGACTTCTGAGACTAGGGAATTATATAACACTGCTAGAAATAAAGCACACCTAACTCGAAATGCAAAGGCACAACCTAAGAAAAATTTCTCGTACATGAATTTCAGGTGGCACAGTGGTTAGGACTCTCGCCGACCATGCACATGGTCCGGGGTTCGAGCCCACGCCGACGCACACCTGATATTTATGGTCGGCCTGCAAAATTTGAGCTACCGATATCCATGCAGAAAATTCCATACTTGTACCAAAAATACAGTGTGGAGTCAAGCTGTAACCAAAAATAAAAAAACATCCAATGGTGTCCCAAACCTGATTATTGACAATGACACAATCGAAGAAGATCAAGGAAAAGTCAAGGTAATGGCAAACTACTTCTCCCAAGTCTTCACTCAGGAGTCATCACTGCCTACAGGATCGGCTCTGGCTGCATCAGAAGAACATGGGATAGATTCCGTTGAGATCGACCTAGGCATCTTGCTCAACTGCTTAATGAAACTAGATGCAGGGAAATCAATGGGTCCTGATAATCGTAATCCTAGGCATCTCAAGGAGCTATCAGCCCACATAGCCGGCCCCTTGACCACGGGCTTCAAGCCGTCTCTCCTAAATGGAGTGTTACCGCGTGATTGGGAAGACGCCATAGTAACCCCCATCCACAAAGGAGGATCAAGACAAAGGCCTTCAAATTACGGGCCTATCAGTTTCACCAGAACTTTAATCAAGACAATGGAAAGAATCATCAAGAAAAGCATCATGGCACATCTGGAAAACCGCAGCTTGTTATCTAGAGCACAGCATGGCTTGCGGAGGAAATTCTCATGCCTGTCATATCTCCTCACTGCAAGAAAAAGCCGGATCAAATCAAAGGACAACAGAAGAACCGTTGACGTTGTCTTCACAGACTTCTGTAAAGCCTTTGGTAAAGTACATCACAAAAGACTATTTATGAAGCTGGAAAACCTTGGTATCAAAGGCAGATTACTAGACTGGCTCAGGGAATTCCTCATGGATAGGAGGCAGAGGTTTAGGATCAACTTGAAACTCTCCTCTTGGACAGCAGTACGTAGAGGAGTGCCACACGGCACGGTACACGAACATCTATTTATTCTGTATATCAATGAGTTACCTCTGCTCACCGACTCCCCTATGGTCCTATACGCAGATGACTTAAAAATTCGGAGAGAGCTGAAGGGCGACAGTGATGCGTTCAATTCGTAAGAGGACCTCAACAAATTGTCAGGGTGGTCCGTAGAATGGATGCTCCCGATCAATGTGGCAAAATGTGCAACCATGCGCATTGGACAAGCAAGCACAAGATCCTACGAACTAGAGGGAATAACACTTCCATCAGATCAGACTCACTTGGACTTAGGTGTCATAGTTAGCCACGACTTAAAAACTACAGCACACTGTCGAGAGGTGGCTGCACGTAGTTTCAGGTCCTTATAAGGCAATTCGCAGAGAATTAACGCGAATCACCAGAGATATGTTCATCTCCTTATACACATCTATGCTGGGGTCAAGAAGGGAAAACAGAATTCAGGCCGCCAGTCCTTGTCTGAAAGGGGTGTCAATCACGTCTCGTAAACCGATAATGCCCAGCTCTTGCTACGCTGGGACTCACGCTGTTCCTCGAAGCTTCTCAGAAACGCTTAGTAATAACGGACGCAAAAACCAAAACACCGATTGGCCGCTCGAGGATTCTTTATTGTAACACCAACATATAAAAAATAATTCCTCTAAGTTCTGTGAACAAATATTACAATAATAAATCACAATATTACTTCTGACGGTTTATTGCTGACTTCTTTCTGAACAGCGACCGATGAGACGATGACTGTCGTATTGATGCCTCCGCGAAAATTGGGGAAGTTGTTTTTGAGCAAACAACAATGAATTGATCGTTCAATCTTCAACTACATTGACACTCGCCGGCAAAATACGGATCCATCCCTTTTTCCCATCACGACAAATACACGTTGACTTGGATGCCATTGTGAGAACCTGGGTCACACGGACAAAGCTGAAATGGAAAACAAACAGAAAAGCCAACACACCACAAGCATACCCACAGCACAATCTCACTCACCGACGACGACCTTCGACTTCCAATTAAAGGCATCCTCTCGACAACTTGCAACACAATCGCCACTTGCTAGAATGACTCTTGCAGAATGCAACGTGACCATAGCACCACCTCATGATACTCTACGCACATCCTCTTATCTACTCACAACCAATTATCACTGCGATCGCCTGTCACTCATTCTGCCACAATTCTAATAATAATAATGTATATTCTCATATAAACATATAAATTTACATGAAAATGCATGCAATTTTTACAGGCACGATCAAGTATGATATAATATCAAATCGTAGATTGTCTACGAGCTAATAATGTTTCAACAGTTAAATATTTGATATATATATAAATACACTCATTGTCTGAACTAGGCTGTATAGTTATTGAATTGTACAATTGTCCTCCAGGTTGAGCGGCAAAATCGACTTCGTTTCGTTTTCATCCCGTGGTTGTCGGCATACGATAACCAACCAATATTGAGGTAAGTACAACGTTTACAACGCATTAAAGGCTATTTTTTTCCAAAAGGGAAAGTGCTGAGGTCAATAAATTAAGCGTAATGAAATGGGTAAGTGCAAGTATCACTAAGAAATGCATTAATAGTAACGGTGACGTATGCAAGCCTCAGTCGTCTAAACTTTCGCCCCCGGCGTGTGGGACCACAGCTAACAATTATCTCCGTATGCATTTCATTCTCACCAATAGCCTCCCCGGCGTATACGACCCATCTGCTGTCCTTAACATCAATCAATTAATTCACGGATGTAGAAGACTCGAAACAACTTCGGAAGTAATCACGACGAAAATTTTAACAAAACTACGCAATAATAACAAAGTACGAAAACAACGAGTAAACACAATGAATCGAAAAACACCAATTGATATGACACACCACACGTATATACAAACAGTACAAATAACCTCGCCAATCGTGTCTCGATGTAATACCTTTGAAGAATCGCAGGACTTACACCAGTACGCCTGCAACCCTTCTCACGTTGACGATTGTAAGTTGTGGAATGTCCGGACACAATCAAGATTAACCAACAATTACAATAATTGGAACTCACACAACTATTTAACAAAAACACATGTACAAACAATACATCACATGTTGTGGATTCTGGCTTGACGAACTACCTTTGAAGAACTGTAGGGCTTACAGCAGTACGCCTACATTCCTTCTCAGGTTGATGATCCAAGTGGAAGTCGTCCGGAAACAATCAGAATTACTAACAGCTAGATGACAGATGATATCAATTCAGTATATACAATATGAACATATGTACAAAATCACACACCAAGCACATTGGACTGCTCACTGATGCGCTACCCTTTGAAGAATTGTAGGACTTACAGCAGTACGCCTACAACCCTTTTCAGGTTGACGCCCTAGATTGGAAAATCATCGCAGAGTTCATTTGCTGATTTCCTTCTATCAGCTATATCCTCAAATCTGAACGGCAACACGCTCATGTCATTGTATCGTAGAATATAGATGACGAACAAACACACGACATATCTCATCAACCAAGTGTAGAAACAGAGTAATTTACACCAAAGATAATAACATTCAAATAGTAACTTGAAACGAGAAATGCCTTTATTCATGCAAGTCAATTTAACAATTACTCTCTCGTTTACACTTGGCTTATCCTCACTAAACTGACCATTGATATTCGTCTTTTCAAACGAACTGATACTAGCATAGTCATTGCACAAGATACTTGAGTTGATGGGCGTCTTTTTCATTGTGGATGACAGCACCAACGACGACTGATTGATATCAGTTGATGAAGTTAGCGGTGGATCAGAAGCTGTTGTTGCTCGGCTTTCAGAAATTTGTCTACATGCAAGAACACTACCACTGCTGTCTTTTACTATCAGCTCAGGTTTAGCAATAGAATCTGATGATAGGTGGGCTACATGCTGATCAATCACACTGACGGTCTCACAAGTATGCATGCCTTCTGCAACTGCACCTGCATTTATTTCTACTTCACGTTGTAGTTGTACAGAACCTTTAATTAACTTAGCAGTAGTAGGCATTCCCCTCATCTCATCATGATCAACCAAAGACAAATGTGCACTATCATGATCATTATCACAAATGTTCACTTTACCGTCAATTTCATCATTTTCAAACTCTTAAATAACAGAAGTAGACAATTTTGGTTCCTCCTCACAAATCCTAAAAGGCTTTATAACTTCACTCTGACTAGTAATACCTTGTAAACTTATGGAGTCAGAACTGCACTCTGAAGCAGTAACTCTATCCTGTGACACTCTATTCAACAATGGCTTACCAGTTGCAACTACAGACTTCTTGACCGCACCGTTATCGTCACACAATTCGGAGTCAGACTTGGGGTTTACATTTAGCTTATCACTGAACTTGCTCACTGGTTCACAGTTCACCTTTGTATGCACCTCTTGCAAACGTGTAAAACACAACCGTGTTTGTCTTGCATCTTGTAACTTATCTGTTGAGGATGTACTACGAAACCTGTTACACTCACTAGGTCTGTATGCATTACTAGACATCATGGAGCCTTCTCGATATCCACCTCTCTGAGGCCTATTCGTCATCAATGATTGCATTTTGCTCTCAGACTGCTCTATTCTAGGGGTGGGATGCAATATACTGGCAAACTTGCTCATAGATTGATTGACACTATCTTTTACTAGTTTCACGATACCATCAAACCTTGGCTCGATACCCTCATCCTCCATACGAGAGCTTATTTTTACCCACTTCCTTTGCAGTCGAGTAGGTAGGCGTCTCGCAATTACCTCTAGGACTGAGCTCGAGTTGAGGTCACTCATGCAATTCATAGAAATCAAGGTATTCTTATAAGTTATAAGATTATCTAAAAACTCAGTAAGTGCCGTGGAGTCATCTTGAAGTTGACTGCCATTACCTTTGACAGCTTCGTATATGTTCCTTACAATCATTGAAGGTCTTCCAAACATTTGACATAATATGCTCATAGCCTCAGCGTATCCCTCATTAGGGGGCATGAGCTTACAGCACTGTATAGCTCTTGAAGCATCTCCAGTGCAATACCTCATCAAATACATCAATTTCAATTCATCACTTAATAGAAGACTACTCAGCATGATCTCAAACTCCTTTACAAATTGTAAATAATCAGCCGGGTTTCCATCAAAACATCGTGGTTCAAATTTAGGGAGTTTGATGTTCCTATTATCCCTGAACGGCGAAACAGTAATATCAACCATGTCATACTTAACATCAGACACATCGTTACAATTAACAGACAAGTCACCATGACTTACTTTCCTGTTTGCATCCAAGACGCTCTGTCCCTTCTTTGACCCAGGAATTGTTGAACTTGACCCAATTCCAAAAACGTTCCAGATATTGCTTGTTCAAAGAGGACTTGACCGGCACCAAAAAAAACGAACGGCGACTATCCAAACTTTCACCAAATCTTTGAATCCGCCAGAACCTGTTTCAACCGTCAGAAAATGTCAATCACGTCTCGTAAACCGATAATGCCCAGCTCTTGCTACGCTGGGACTCACGCTGTTCCTCGAAGCTTCTCAGAAACGCTTAGTAATAACGGACGCAAAAACCAAAACACCGATTGGCCGCTCGAGGATTCTTTATTGTAACACCAACATATAAAAAATAATTCCTCTAAGTTCTGTGAACAAATATTACAATAATAAATCACAATATTACTTCTGACGGTTTATTGCTGACTTCTTTCTGAACAGCGACCGATGAGACGATGACTGTCGTATTGATGCCTCCGCGAAAATTGGGGAAGTTGTTTTTGAGCAAACAACAATGAATTGATCGTTCAATCTTCAACTGCATTGACAAGGTCTCACACATTCTAGAATGTGTTCAAAGGATGGCAACACGTATGGGTCACGGTGTAGCTAACTTATCATACAATTAAAGACTAGACAGTTTATATCTCTTCTCACTGTTATACCGTAGGCAGAAATGAGATTTAATCACAGTGTTTAACATTTGAAATAATGACTACGGAACCTATTCTCTCTTTTCCTTCCCACCAGGTCGGAACACCTTAGAGGACATAGCAGGCGAGTTCAAAAGCCAGGGAGAAATCATATTGCTGTAGAGTACTGGTTTTCACATCGAGTCATAAACTCTTGGAACCGACTCCCAGAAGAAGTGGTGTCCGCAACCTCAAGTGATTCTTTTAAGAAGGGTTTGGACAACCGCAGAAATCTGTTAGGAAAGGATTAACATAGGCTCAAAGCCTTCTATCCCCAACCAATAAATCTGAATCTGAATTTTAATACCTACTATTTATTTCAGCTTTTTTGCTCATTATATTGCGTCGGTGGCAAAGCGGTAAGGACGCTCGCCGACCATGCACATGGTCCGGGGCTCGATCCCCGGCCGGTGCACTCCTTAACCTCACTCAACCAGAAATAATGCTGGTAAAGAGGAAAGGTCGGGCATGAGGCTAGAAACCCCACCTGTAAAAATAAACACTGCTGCAGAAACTTCAAGCCACTAGCTTGAAGCCCTATGTTCCCCTGGGAACGTGAAGGAAAAAATATTGTCTTATTTGTCAAACATGAAAACTCATCTGAGAATTTCTATTTATAAGGAGGTGGATTCTTTAACGACCACCAAAGTTAGGTCAAGTGATCTAGATAGACGTAACCGGACCTATGGTTTGCCCAACTATAGCGCTTTGACGGTATAGTTTTTGGTCTGTAACCACCATAAGCAGGGGCGTGTGTTCTCAGTTACCTTATGTGGTCAGCATGGATGTGTAGGATCTAAGAATTCATCCCCTAATGAGCATTAACACACAGTGCTTAAGTACAAGAGGATAAAACGTCTCCCCATTCCACACAACCAGCCTACATGACGGTAGATTCAAGGGGAGAAAATACTTATCCATGCCTGCACTGCCGATTTGTTTCTACATAGATAGGAATAAAAATATTATCGTAATAGGAAGTAGTTCCCTATCACAGTTCGTGTTCTACCTGCAGCAGCTCATGGGGAAAAGCAAGGTTGGAAGAGGCTATGCTGAAGCAAAGTTGGATGGAAGCCCTCCGGAAGTATGTGCCACAACCAAAAGATGCTCAAGATATTGACCCTCCTCCTAAACACGCAGCACACATCACTGACTGAATGTTGGAGGGAAGACAGTCCACATAAGGGCAGCCGAACCATGTGAGGATGAGAGAACACACAGTATTCTCGAAACTGGTAAACAAAGGCAACTAACGGAGAAACTGGCGCAAATATAGCTAACACAGAGCAGAAGTGGCAGATATTCCAACAGAGCATGTTCTCAATCAAATAGTAGACCTCGAAAAACTAGGTAAGCAAGCCAATTCTGTTGGTATCACTCAACGTTTGGCTCACAGCCGGCTAAATGTGCACAACGACGCGCCTGGTTAGACTACGCCACAGGAAACAGGGAAATAATTAACCCGCTTTCTGGGTTGCCGCTACTAGGAAGGGATGAGAGGAAGCTCACCTATTTTAAGTGGAGGATAAAAACTCCAGAATAGACTTTTTGGCTAATACAGGGTTGCACTAAGCATCATACAAAAGATGAAGGGCGAGGTGGGACGATAAAAGTCCATCGTAATTCTGTCGGCTGCAAGTGAAACCCACACGGCGACGCTCGGGTGGAAAACATTGGCCTTTGACCCTGGGCTTAAATGATAGCTCGCGTGGTTTTTCACTGTTGCTGACGTAGAGATCTCCGGCACAGACTTCCTCGAAAGATATGACACACTAATTGATACTCGAGAGAGATAATCATTCGTTTGTTCAAGTATGATCTCCGCTAACATCAAGCGAAATTTTCCGCCATATGCCAAATGATTTCCCAGTTCTGACAGCGGCCAAGCCCTAATCATCTAGATACGGTCCAAATATTTCTTATGTTGTAGAGACACATGACCATATAGTATTCTCCAAGGCAAGAAGGTTTTCCTCGGATAAGCTAAAATTAACGAAGGTGGATTTGGTTACACATTTCAGTTATGGACTATTTGGCCCTTAGATAGACTTCACAGCCACAAATAGTGCCTGAGAGAAATCGTATTCAAGGGCACCCTTGTGGTGATTACCGAGTCCTAAATAAGCAAACGGTTTCAGACAGATACGCTGTATCACACATAAAAGACTGTACTAGTAGCCTTTGCGGCACCAGAGTATATACAGAAATTGACTCGGTATGCGTCAGACACAATATTCCGGTGGCTGAAAAGGATGTACCTAAGTCAGACATTACAGCCTTCCTTGGATTATGGAAGTTTGTGCGAATGCCATTTGGTGTACGAGATGCTGCATGAGCCTTCAAAAGGTCTGGGGAGGACATGTATCAACCACGTCTCAAAAACCGTAAATGCCCAGCTCTTGCTACGCTGGGACTCACGCTGTTCCTCGAAGCTTCTCAGAAACGCTTAGTAATAACGGACGCAAAAACCAAAACACCGATTGGCCGCTCGAGGATTCTTTATTGTAACACCAACATATAAAAAATAATTCCTCTAAGTTCTGTGAACAAATATTACAATAATAAATCACAATATTACTTCTGACGGTTTATTGCTGACTTCTTTCTGAACAGCGACCGATGAGACGATGACTGTCGTATTGATGCCTCCGCGAAAATTGGGGAAGTTGTTTTTGAGCAAACAACAATGAATTGATCGTTCAATCTTCAACTACATTGACACTCGCCGGCAAAATACGGATCCATCCCTTTTTCCCATCACGACAAATACACGTTGACTTGGATGCCATTGTGAGAACCTGGGTCACACGGACAAAGCTGAAATGGAAAACAAACAGAAAAGCCAACACACCACAAGCATACCCACAGCACAATCTCACTCACCGACGACGACCTTCGACTTCCAATTAAAGGCATCCTCTCGACAACTTGCAACACAATCGCCACTTGCTAGAATGACTCTTGCAGAATGCAACGTGACCATAGCACCACCTCATGATACTCTACGCACATCCTCTTATCTACTCACAACCAATTATCACTGCAATCGCCTATCACTCATTCTGCCTCAATTCTAGTAACGGTGACGTGTGCAAGCCTCAGTCGTCTAAGCTTTCGCCCCCGGCGTGTGGGACCACAGCTAACAATTATCTCCGTATGCATTTCATTCTCACCAATAGCCTCTCCGGCGTATACGACCCATCTGCTGTCCTTAACATCAATCAATTAATTCACGGATGTAGAAGACTCGAAACAACTTCGGAAGTAATCACGACGAAAATTTTAACAAAACTACGCAATAATAACAAAGTACGAAAACAACGAGTAAACACAATGAATCGAAAAACACCAATTGATATGACACACCACACGTATATACAAACAGTACAAATAACCTCGCCAATCGTGTCTCGATGTAATACCTTTGAAGAATCGCAGGACTTACACCAGTACGCCTGCAACCCTTCTCACGTTGACGATTGTAAGTTGTGGAATGTCCGGACACAATCAAGATTAACCAACAATTACAATAATTGGAACTCACACAACTATTTAACAAAAACACATGTACAAACAATACATCACATGTTGTGGATTCTGGCTTGACGAACTACCTTTGAAGAACTGTAGGGCTTACAGCAGTACGCCTACATTCCTTCTCAGGTTGATGATCCAAGTGGAAGTCGTCCGGAAACAATCAGAATTACTAACAGCTAGATGACAGATGATATCAATTCAGTATATACAATATGAACATATGTACAAAATCACACACCAAGCACATTGGACTGCTCACTGATGCGCTACCCTTTGAAGAATTGTAGGACTTACAGCAGTACGCCTACAACCCTTTTCAGGTTGACGCCCTAGATTGGAAAATCATCGCAGAGTTCATTTGCTGATTTCCTTCTATCAGCTATATCCTCAAATCTGAACGGTAACACGCTCATGTCATTGTATCGTAGAATATAGATGACGAACAAACACACGACATATCTCATCAACCAAGTGTAGAAACAGAGTAATTTACACCAAAGATAATAACATTCAAATAGTAACTTGAAACGAGAAATGCCTTTATTCATGCAAGTCAATTTAACAATTACTCTCTCGTTTACACTTGGCTTATCCTCACTAAACTGACCATTGATATTCGTCTTTTCAAACGAACTGATACTAGCATAGTCATTGCACAAGATACTTGAGTTGATGGGCGTCTTTTTCATTGTGGATGACAGCACCAACGACGACTGATTGATATCAGTTGATGAAGTTAGCGGTGGATCAGAAGCTGTTGTTGCTCGGCTTTCAGAAATTTGTCTACATGCAAGAACACTACCACTGCTGTCTTTTACTATCAGCTCAGGTTTAGCAATAGAATCTGATGATAGGTGGGCTACATGCTGATCAATCACACTGACGGTCTCACAAGTATGCATGCCTTCTGCAACTGCACCTGCATTTATTTCTACTTCACGTTGTAGTTGTACAGAACCTTTAATTAACTTAGCAGTAGTAGGCATTCCCCTCATCTCATCATGATCAACGAAAGACAAATGTGCACTATCATTATCATTATCACAAATGTTCACTTTACCGTCAATTTCATCATTTTCAAACTCTTTAATAACAGAAGTAGACAATTTTGGTTCCTCCTCACAAATCCTAAAAGGCTTTATAACTTCACTCTGACTAGTAATACCTTGTAAACTTATGGAGTCAGAACTGCACTCTGAAGCAGTAACTCTATCCTGTGACACTCTATTCAACAATGGCTTACCAGTTGCAACTACAGACTTCTTGACCGCACCGTTATCGTCACACAGTTCGGAGTCAGGCCTTGATTTCACATTTAGCTTATCACTGAACTTGGTCACTGATTCACAGTTCACCTTTGTATGCACCTCTTGCAAACGTGTAAAACACAACCGTGTTTGTCTCGCAACTTGTAACCTATCTGTTGTGGACGTCCCACGAAACCTGTTACACACAGTAAGTTTATCTGTATTACTATACACCATAGAGCCTTCTCGATATCCACCTCTCTAAGACCCTTTCGTCATACATGATTGCGTTTTGCTCTCAGACTTCCCGTTCTAATGGTGGGATGCAATAAACTGGCAAACTTGCTCAATGTCTGATTGACACTATCTGTCACTAATCTCAGTATTTCGTCGAACCCTGCCTCTAAACCTTCATCCTCTATACGAGAGCTTATCTTCACCCATTTTCTTTGCATTCGAGTAGGCAGGCGTCTCGCTATTACCTCTAGAACGGAACTCGGGTTGAAGCCACTCATGCGATTCATCGAAATCAACGTATTCTCGTAGGTCATCAGATTATCCAGAAACTCAGTTGGTGCCATGGAGTCATCTAGTAATTGACCACCATTACCCTTAACAGCCTCGAATACGTTTTTTTACAATCTTCGAGGGTCTTCCGAGTCTTTGACACAGTATACTCATATCCTCAGATTATCCTTATTCAGGGAGCATCAACTTACAGCACTGTATAGCTCTTGAAGCATCTCCAGTGCAATACCTCATCAAATACATCAATTTCAATTCATCACTTAATAAAAAACTACTCAGCATGATTTCAATTTCCTTTACAAACTGTAAATAGTCAGCTGGGTTTCTGTCGAAACACCGAGGTTCAAATTTAAGCCTATTATCCCTAGACTGCGAAACATGAACAACAAACTCATCATGCTGAGCATCAAACACATCGTTACATGTAACAGACAAGTCAACATGACTTACTTTCCTGTTTGCTTCCGAGACGCCCTGTCCCTTCTTTGACCCAGGCATCATTGAACGTAACCGAAATTCCGGAAAGTTCCAGACAACGCTTGTTCAAAGAAGACTTGACCGGCACCAGGAAAGACGGACAGAGACTATCCAAACTGTCAGAAACTGTCTATCACGTCTTAAAAACCTGTAATGCCCAGCTCTTTCTACGATATTACTTCTGACGGTTTTTTATAGGTTCTTTCTGAACAGCGACCGATGAGACGATGACTGGCGGATTGATGACACTCGCGAAAAATATGGAGCAGTTGCGTTTGAGCAAACAGCCATGAATTGATCGTTCAATCTTCAACTGCCTTGACAATTGTATTGAAAAATTAGTCACGCTATCATTCTGTATATGGGGCTCTCGTCGAAATCTCTTGATAGCAGTGGCTTCTACGGAACGAAGTAGCCATGGTTTTCTTTTGGTATTGATTATTTTGAAGGCTTCGCTAATTTCTACTGTGTGTCATGTTTCAATCAAATGTCTGGCGATTGCACTGGATAACACTTTTCTTCCATCTGTACGCAGACTCTTAGGAATGTGCTCAGAAAATCTAGTAGATGCTCTCCCCTCAGTCCCCCCTACGTACTTGCTTCCGCAAGTGCAAATGAATTGGTAAATGCAGTTAGAGTTGACCTGAGTAGGGTATTCATCTACTTTTTACTGGGTTAACCAACACACAGTGTTGTGGAATAGGATCATTTTGGCGGCTGGAATTGTCCTTTTTAATGCTCCTGTGATTCTTTTCGTGTGTTCTTGTGGATAAGTCCTCTTCTTTGTACGCTAGGCAGATGAAAACTGGTTTTTTTAACGGTGTCAGGTTTCAGTTTATGTGCTTCTTCATTTCATACTGATGTTAATAACGATGTCAAGGAAATTTACCGTAGCGAGATAATTAATCTGCGGAACTCAGAATGCTTTTTTACGTATGTGATAATCCACTCGATTTCAACGCAAGCGGTATTAAAAGACGGACAGTAAGTTGAAGATTTGCTGATCAACTTAGTATTGGCCAATATAGCAGGTGCGTCGGTGGCACAGTGGTTAGGACTCTCGCCGACCATGCACATGGTCCGGGGTTCGATCTCCTGCCGACGCACACCCGATATCCATGGTCGGCCTGTAAAATTTGAGCTACCGATATCCATGCTGAAAATTCCATACTTGTACCAAAAATACAGTGTGGAATCAAGCTTTGATCAAAAATAAAAAATAAAATAAAAATTATTTATACGGCAGCTTGACCACGTGTTTCACAGTTGATAGCTGTCAAAAACCAAATAAGTCCAGAATATCAGTGTGAGAGAAATTAGTGCTTCTGATGTTATTGCACCGGTCTTCTGTCAGAAAAGCAAAACATTTTCAACTGTATCAAGTGGGTCTTCTCAATTTTACTGGTGTGATAGGGGAATAACTGGCCAGCAAATCGTTCAGCGTTCAATGTAGTAAATTAGCACTCGTACTTATACTGGAAGACTTACTTAGTTGACATATGATAAATGGTATGTAATTTGGTATTAGATGGTTGGAGGGGATTGGCAGGAAGTCTTGGACCTAGGTTTCGTACTGGTTGGAACTCATCAACGAGGCGTATCTGCAATCTGGAAAGAACTCATGTCCCTTCTGATATTCGAATCCGCGTCACCCACTGCAGCAGTCAGAGAATCTACCGCTGAGCTATTCAGGCTCCCGACCGACCTCTGTGAACTGTACTGGATATTTTAGATTGCACACTAGTCAGTAATTTGTGTAATGTGTCTAGTCCTATCTTCAGTGCAGGCTGACATCTATCAGTCATGCTATGTAACGTATGTAGTGTTATGTATGTAACTTTTTCCTGGAGTCTATCGTATCTTATCACATCAGCGCAGCCAGACCTTGAGTGTCTGATAAGGCTGTAATCAACGGCCATTAGTGCTTTTAATATTGATCAGTGATTTGCCATTCCATCTGAACCAACATCTCTTTTTAGCGCTAATTTTGCAGGGATTGGATGGTAAAAAGTCGTTCCAAATTTCAGACAGGCTTCAGACAGACGCAGAAATTTTGGAAGGCTGGGTGCACCTAGGTGGAATGTCCTCCAAGCTTTAGAAACACAAATAGTCCAACTATGCACTTCTACGACGCGGAGAATTATTCACTGCAAAGAAGCAGTAACCTATCCCGGTTAGTGTCACACTGCGACTTATATTTTGCTCTAAGAGGAAAACTGTTGTAAGTATGAGCTACTGAGGCATACGTCATAGTGCAGCCCACGTGTAGGCAGCTAGTTGCGTTCACACTCCAGACCCTTCTAAGATCGGAGAAAACTCATGTGCAACCTCTCTGCCAGCCGGCCGCCATCGTGCTAAATCACTGGCCAAGAAATAGTTGACAAAACAAGGAATGGACCTTTGAGGCAAGCTGTGTGTCTAAATGCTGCGGAAGCCGTCATTTCACACTTGGGTGCCACCAGGTATGTGACCGTTAAAAAAGACGAGGTCGACCTAGGGAAAGGTATACTACCAGTTAATTACTACTTGCTTTGCCGTGGAATCCACACAAAGCTACTCACTGGAGAATGGAGACTCTAGTATCCTGCCATTTACTTTGCGTTACACCTGGCCATTATGAAACTCCTGCTACTGTTGCTACTTCAGCTTCTGAGGCTGAATCGTACAGAGAAACATAGACTGTATGCAACGGATTGTCTCCTAGACCCACTTGAGATGCACATTTCAGATGTCGAACTCTTTGCTCAGCCAAAGGATACAGCTAAAGTGTGAAAGGACTGATTCCTGTTATAGCATCACAGCGGTCTTGGCACACTATATGTCAAATCATAAGGTCCCGTCAGGTCATTGGTGAGGCGAACTATGTAGGAGTTCATTAAAGTGCAGATAGTGTTATTCAGCTACCAGAAGGCAAGGCACAGTAAATAGTTTGGAAGTTTTTATGAGGTACTTAGGACTGAAACACAAGTATATTTAATTCAGTATCATCTCAGTTGACATGTAATATTATTCTAATAGGAGTAAATAAGTGTAATTTAATAGTTCATAAGCCTGGATATAAGGAAATGTTTGCTACAGATGAGATGACTATGTGGCATTTCAAAATATGTTATATGCACCATTTGGATTTGTTTAACTGCTTCTTTTTCCCGGCGTCACTGATTGAATTGATGACCAAAATATGTCAGCGACGGATCAGATTCGGGCTCTACTGGATGAATATATGGGCACAACTAGAGATGGTAAGTAAATTTTTATAAGGTACAACATAGTATGTATTGTAAAATGGCCCATGACTTATTGTGTCAGTAGATAAGGTTTTTTCATACATTTGGTTCCCTTGATAAATTTCGATAAACAAAGGAAGACGAAATTTGCAGTATAAATGATATCATTCTATTTCACAGGTTCTCATCAGCTGCAGACTGCCTGAAATTACAATGGCTTTATAGATGATAATAACACACTAATGTTTGAGTGGTAGTAGAGAAGAGATACTATAAAATTGACGCATCTAAATGAAAGCATTACAATTTCTTTTAGTTTTTTTTCCTATAGATGGACTTTTCTACCATGCCTTCGTTTGTTCTTTTTACATTTAATTTTCTGGATCCAAATGTAAAAAGAACAAACGAAGGCATGGTCGAAAAGTCCATCTATAGAAAAGAAACGTGGACTGGACAATATCTTCACTTTAACAGCTTTTGTCTTATTAGCTATAAACGTGGATTAGTGAGGACTTTGTACGACAGCCAGGAAGCTATGTTCACCAAACAGGGTGGAAGAAGAATTAGATTTCGTCGAGAAATGCCTAAGGGAAAATGGGGACCCTAAGGGATTTATACAGAAGTATAGCAGAGAAAAAGATAAGAAAGAAAAGCATCCAACTGTAGAAAAGGAAAAGTGCTTATTTGTCTACCATGCAAAGGAGATTCAGTGTCACAAAAGACTGAAAGGCTCAATAAATAGAAGCTTCCTGGCAGCAAAACTCAACAGTATCCAGCACCACTCCTTTAATCCACTCAAAACTGGATAAATACCCTGCTGATGTCACCAACTGCGTTTATGAATTCACGTGCACTTGTGGGAGCAAGTACACTGGAAAGATAGAAAGAAAGGCTTCTATCCGGTTTTCTGAACATATTCCCAAAACCCTGTGCCTAAAAGGAAACAGATATCCCCAGAGTGCAATTACCAGACACATTGTTGATACCGGACATCTCGTAGAGATTTCTAAGTCCTTCAAAATATTAAATAGACAAAGAACAGCAAATTTACTACGATTTGCCGAAGCAGTCGCAATCAAACGACTTGAACCAGACTTATGCATACAGAAAGAGAGTGTGATTAGCCTCTCAATCCCTTGGTAACAGAATTTTGATTAGTCATCTAATTCAGTGATCTCAAGTCACAGAACAAATCTTAATCTCATAAACTGTAACCGCTTTTGTTTCTTGAGTTGTTATGTGAACCTACATGCTAACACTTCTGTTTTCTGTCTTACCCCTCCCCCCCTTTTCAACTTTAAAAGCGTATAAATTGATGGTGAAGACGTGAACTAAAAAAATTGTTATGCTTTCATTTAGATGCGTCATTTTTATAGTATCTCTTCTCTACCACCACTCAAACATTAAAGTGTGTTATTATCTATAAAGCCATTGTAATTTCAGGTGGTCTGCAGATGATGAGAACTTGTGAAATAGAAAGATAGGGTTTTGTTGAGCTTTCCACTCAATTTGTCTCTTCATTATTTTTAAGGTGTTCATGAATGTGTTTGTGCGGTTGAATGTCAATTCATGTAAGTGAAGGGTCTGAGGGTTATTCGATGGTTTAGATCTGAAATGTAAATGCATTAATTTTTGCTATTCCATGAGCTTTGTTGACCGCATATACCGGTAACGCCTATTTAGGACAAGAACCAAGAATAGAGTTTGATAATCCTCGCGTCTGTAAAAGCTATCTACTGGATTGTTGTCCAAATGAAATCTTATCAGGAACGGTAGGTCTTCAATTAATCTAACTTTGTTTAGCGGATGGACTTGGGGAACTGTTTGTTCATACATGACCCAGCACACAAGGCAGATTATCGCAAGGAACCGGATACGAAGAAGTTTCAATATGAACTTGACGTAAGTTTGATCGATGAATAAACATTTTGTAAGGCGCTAGAACATTTGGAGGCCTTTATTCGGGATTGTGACCAACGCACTGAAGTAGCAAAGGCAAAACTACGTGAGACTCAGGAGGAATTAACAGATGAAGCTTCTCAAAAAGCTGAACACATAAACCAGTTAAGCGAGCAGATAGGAACAAAACTAGCTAAGGCTGAGCAGCTTGGCGCAGATGGTCACGTTGAAGAATCTTTGAAACTTATGAAAGAGGTTGAAGAGTTGAATCTTGAGAAAGCTAAAAGTGAGGCTGATCTGCGTACTGCCATACCCACAAGTACATATCAACAACAGAAACTCCGCGTATGCGAAGTTTGTTCGGCCTACCTTGGTGTACATGATAATGACCGTCGCCTAGCTGATCATTTTGGTGGAAAACTGCACTTGGGCTTTATAGAAATAAGGAAAAAATTAGATGAGTTAAGGCAGTACGTCAGCGAAAACCATATAGTACGCCGTCGCAGATTTGAAGGCTACAACCGCTCATTATTCGTAACAGTGGAAGAAAGACGTGACAAGGAACGTGATCGGGAGCGCGAGCGGGAAGTTGAGCGAAGTGAACGTCGTCAGAAGTCCCGAAGTCGTAGTCGATCAAGAAGTCGTTCGCGCAGTCGGAGACATAGTCGACATCGTAATGGCAAACATTCCCATAAAAGTAAAAAGCACCACCACCGCTCATCAAAGCGAAAAAGTGAAGACCGTCATTAAAACTTTAACCCTTGTATAATATTGACTTTGATTATTAACCTGTATCTATTCCTTTTTCTTTAAAGAATCGTTTCAGTAAAAACATATTCCTATGATCTATGCTTGGTTTTACTTCATAGTTTTAACATTGGATGAGATTGATTATTAGTAGCTCTCACTAATAAACTTATTACAATTGAGTGAACTCGAGGGTTTTGTAACTGTGGCCAAGAAAAGCGGTGATACTAGTGTAACTAAGTAATTTTAATTTTTAATTACAGCTTGATTCCACACTGTATATCTGGTACAAGTATGGAATTTTCAGCATGGATATCGGTAGCCCAAATTTTACAGGCCGACCATGGATATTGGGTATGCGTCGGCAGGGGATCGAACCTCGGACCATGTGCATGGTCGGCGAGAGTCCTAAGCACTGTGCCACCGACGCAGATGTCGTGCTCATTAGCGGTAGCACTGTGGAAAAGTCCGGTAATTAAGGTTATATGAACTAAGTGAATCATGAATAAATTCGTAGGCATCTCGCAGTCTGCAATCATATTGCGCCTGTAGCGTAGTGGTTTGATTCTGAATGCACCTATTCCATCCTCGAATGTCGTAAAGCTTTCGTATCTCAAATTTGCGACATGGGCGATTGTTTAATCAGACGTTTCACAGACTGAATTCTTAGTGGCTCCAGAACCCAAGACGTGTTAGAAGAATGCCGCAGTCCTTCTACAATGTCTAGAAGGTGTGTATTCTAAGTATGGAAGTTATAAGCATATCTGGAGACTACTTCTTACGGAAGAATTGTGATACCTGGGTCTTAATCTAAATGTGGAGTTCATTATTAATTCTGCACGCTATTCACTAGTGGCTTTTTCATCGTGTTGTTTCTGAAGTGTAGTACTCTATCCAGTCTTTTTAGTTTATATTTGAGCCCTGCCATGTATTTATGTTTAAAAGTCAGTCTATTCAGTTTGTCTGCATTAACTGGACTGTTTACATGCACTTGGATGTGAGCTACGTGATATGTATAGTGCTGTGAGTTAATAGGGTTGGGTGGAAACTCATTATCCACTGCTCGAGAACAAGGCATCTACAGTCAACTGACTTCATTTTCGGGTTTTCGCATAGTTCCCAACTAAGGCTCTTGAAAAATCTTCTGGAGTTGTCTACGGCTTAAGTTCAGTGAACTCACTGGTAAACTAGCCGAAGTGAATTCCTGTTTTCGCTGCTCTATCAATGTGTTGGCTTTTGCCTGTAGTTCCTAGTTTGTATGACATTAGACATAAATTATGTGTGAAGTCCAGGTCGCTTACAGTCCTTTACTGGTCCAATATATACCCAGTATCTCACTTCCCCCTGTTGCATGGTCCAGTCCACTACATTCAGGTCATCGGCTTTGTTGAGCTTTCCGTTGTGAGTCATTTGACATGTGTCATCATCATTTGGTTGTTTAATGTCGAGGCTCTCTCAAGGCAGTAATCGCGTCAGACTGTCCTTAACTCATACAGTAATTCCTCAGGTATTGCCCATCTTAGGAAACGGCATGTAACCTCAGAACGTGTTTCCTGGCTATTTCAAGTGGTGAGACTACAACTACGAGGGGTGACATCTACACCTTTCCTTATACTATGTTCAGAGTTTATTGTCATCTACAAAAATTTTGTCATAAAGATATCCCAGTGATGTGGGACAGTTAAGACTGAAATTGTGATTTAGGGACTTCATCTCAATTGGTAACGGGAATAGGTTATTGGAAATGCAGGTTGTGGGTTCCATTAACATAGCAAGTAGGTAAGTATCGAACACTCGGTTTTCTTTATGGCTTCTCGTCGTCAGTCGTTTTCCTCAGTCGAGTGGTTCCATGAACCCGTTTGTTAAATAATTGCAATGATTATACTTGGTCCATGGACGTTTTGACTGGCAAGAAAGACTTGGTGTCAGCAAATGAATCTGGAACACCTCATCTATTTAGATTCATTGTTCGGACAATATTGGCCAGAAGACGGCTCACCGCAGGCATTTTATAGCTGGTTAATATATGAATCTGGAGTTTTTAAAAGTACTTACGACTTACGTCTGCTACCAGGTTGCAACAAGCGCTATGAAAGTGCGAATTGCTGCTACATTTTCGAATACTGCTAAAAATTAGTCGCTGTCGCTTTATTCTCATGCGTGGATGGCGCTTTGTGGCGGTAGTTTGTACGGTGATGTCTCTTAGTAGTACGATTTATGTCCACCTGAGTCACCTCTCCTGAAAACACCCAATTCTTCTTACAAACAGTCGTTGTACAGCATGCTGCGCATATGCTTCATGTTCTATTGAAAATGGGAGTCTGTATGTACATTGCTAATGTTTCTTATTACAGTTCTCGTCTCCAGGTGAGGCAATTGTAAACACCCTATTACAGGACTCCGTTTTCAATTTAATTTGCGTCTTTTCGGAAAGTATCGAAAATGTGTTCACCTTGAGAGTCCTAGTACTCAGAAGCTGGCAGTTTTCATGTGACGACAAAAACAAGCCTAAAGTCAGAGACATGTCTGTTTGTCTCTTTTCGACATAGAACTTTGCACAAATGTGCGGAAGTTCAAGTCGCCACATTCCGTGTAGCACGCGAAGCAAGAGAAGAAAGTACAAGAAAAGCATAATAGAGACAGTGAGCAGAGGTGTGAGACAAAGGAATAGTAGTAACGAAGAACAAAACAGTTCCATTGGAAATCATAAATCACAAGGAGTGGATGCATCTGCGCCAGCCATTGAGGACGATTTTGGGCCATATCAACATTTGTCTCTAACCATTGGTTTTTACCATCCCGAGGACCCCAGCCAGGAAGTCTACACCTATCTACGTGGCTTAGACTAACTGTTGTGGATTTCATTGACTGGTGCCATGTTTTGGTTTGACCTCCGCTAGCTCTTTTCCAGCCTGGTCCTATATCAGCTAACATTGCCCATGTCGAGGAAGGCGATGACTTGGCATACGTAACATATGTCCTAACTGTCTCAGTCGATGTAACTTCACAACTTTGTCGATTGATTTCCCCTCCTTACCTAGCAGTCGACGCCTAAGCTCAATATTGCTCACCTTATTATACCACTTCACACGGGAAATAGAACACAGGCACCTATGATCAAAGACAGCTAATCTTTTCATGTCTTCCACTCTCAATGGCCACGCTTCACAGCCATAAGGGAGGACGGAGCGGACTGATGAGCAGTACACCCGCCCTTTGGTCGATAGTCGAATATCTCGTCTACGCCAGAGACGGCGTAAACTGGCAAATGCGAAACGAGCCCTCTGTATCCGTGCTGAGATTTCGTCAGAGATCAACCCGTTGGCTCTGGCTGATGGTACTTCCCAAATAAGTGAAGCGGTCAACGTGCTCTACCACTTCACTTCCTATTTTTAAACTAGGCGTCGATGTAGTCCAGTCCTGTAACATCATCTTGCATTTGGCGGGAGCGAATCGCATGCCAAACATTCGTAGATTGCAGCTCAAGGTGTTTAGAAGACTGCATTTTGTCAGCGTCTTCGCCTAGAAGGACTATATCGTCTGCATATTCCAAGTCAACGAGATTATTCCCTGGTAGCAAGTCAATCCCTGAGTCACTTAGGGTTAAGTCCATTAACACATCTATGATGAAGTTGAATAGAAATAGGCATCCTTGACGGACACCACTAGTCGTCAGATGACAGCTCGCCGTAAGCCCTCACCTGGCTGTATGAGTACGAGTAGAGTGCCTTAATCAGTGCAATATATTTTCTCGGAATTCCCTTTACAGCCAAGCATCTCCAGAGTAACTCTCGATCGACAGAGTCGAATGCTGCCTTTAGGTCAAGAAATATAATGACTGTTGGACGCCGGTAGGAATGCCTATGTTCTAGAATCTGTCGGAGGGTGATATGATCAATACACCCTCTTCCTGGTCTAAAGCCTGCCTGGCTCTCTCGTGTTTGTGCCTCCCGAGCACCACTCAGTCTACGCATGATTATTGAGCCTAAGACTTTAGATACTATATTAGTCAAGCTAATCCCTCTGTGATTATCACAGGAAGACTTGTCTCCCTTCTTGTATATGGGGATAATCAGTGACTTACACCAACCCGATGGGACTTCTTCTGATTCCCAGACGCTGCCTAGTACCTCAGTTAATGCAGACAGTAAGCTGTCTCCACCGTACTTAAATACCTCTGGAGTCATTCCATCAGGTCCCGCTGCTTTGCCTAGTTTCAGATTGGTGACAGCTTTAGTAACCTCAGTTAGGGATGGAGGACCTGTGTCTATATCCCATTCAGGGAGGTGTTGGATGCTCGGAAGGTTGAGCGTGGCTGTGGGCCAATTAAACTGCTCCTCATAATGCTCTTTCCAACGATCCAGTCGTCTATCCTGGGAGCTAATTATAGTGCCATTTTTTTCCGAGATTGTTTCACTAATGATTTGTCTTCTCCCACCCGTTTCCCTGATGAGTCTAAAGAGTTGCCTGGTGTTGCCTATCCTCGAAGCTTTCTCCATCTCTTTGGCTTTTGTCGCCCACCACTGTTCACGGTCCTTGCGGAGACTTTTCGTAAGTTTCCCTTTGTGCAGCTTTCGCTCCTCATTGAATTCGGAGCTCGCCGGAATAAGTCTTCTAGCATCTATCAGTTCGGATGAGGCGGTGGAGATCCAGTGGTTTTTACTCACCTTTGGGTTTACCTTATTCACAGCTTTTACAGCTGTATCTATGGCTGCCTGGATATTTTCCAAGCTTCTTCAGGGTGAGCACAGCTGTCGAACACAGATATGTGTTTAGCTAGTTCTTCCTCAAATACGGATTTAGTTTCCTGATCGAGCTGGGGACGTGATGGTTTTACCGCCAGCTGTTTCCTACGTCCGTTCAGTCGTAAGCACACCGAGCGCGGACCAGTGCATGGTCGGTATCTACACACGTGTTCCAGAAGGAGCGACAATCTCCTACCGACCCACGCCAACGATAGCTTATTGCTATGTGGTCTATTTGTGTCCAGCGTTGGTTTGATGAAGGGGGTCTCCAAGTCAAACAGTGTCTCTCCTTGTGTTTGAAGTTAGTGCTTACAAGAAACAAATGATTATCAGAGCAGAACTGTAGGAGACGGTCACCGTTGTCGGTTCGCTGGCACGGAACTCCATAGGTGCCACCGACATCCTTCTCAGATTGACACAATTTCCCTACTTGAGCGTTAAAGTCACCAGCTAGAACGACTATGTCTGAGCGTTTAGCCTTTCGCACCAAACTAGACAGCTTTTGGTAGAACTCATCCTTCGTTTCATCTGAACTGCAGTCAGTGGGGGTATAGGCGGAGATTACGAAAAGGCATCGGCGAGTAGTGCAGTCCTTTCCTCCTTTTAACTGATCCGTTCAGACGGACAGCACACATTCGGCTATCTACCGGGATCCAGTCAAGCAATGTCTTTTCTGCCCTAGTACTCAAAGCTATCCCTACGCCAGCTAATCCTCGTGAACTAGCTGTGGCATCTCCTGACACCCTCAGGGTGAATTTTGCAGATTCAACCTGTTGGCTAGGTGAATAACCACACTTGGGTCTTGTATGCGTGTTTCTGAAACACAACATACATCAATGGCTCGGGATCCCAGGGTCTTGGCTAGTGATGCTTGTTGTCCTATTTGGCAAAGTGTCCTAACATTAAGAGCTCCTATATGAAATTGGTGGCGCGGCTTTAAGAGGCTGTCGGTGGTGGTTTTTTGGCTTCCATCGTTTTTAGTGGACGCAGAGTGAAGAGTTATCAAGTCGAGGAGTTGCATCAGTGGAAGGAAGGCAAGATGAAGATGAGTGCGGATTAGAGAGGTTTGTGTGCATTTCGGATTGTGAGGGCGATTGTTACTTCCCGGCTGCCCACACCGTGGAAGTTGGTTGCGTGACCGCAGAGCCCAGGGGACAACTGCTTGAGGCCGGTCACACGCGGCCTGTTTTTGTTTGTTCTTTTTGTTTGGTGTGTCTCAGTAGCATATTTATCACTCCTGCCCTGTGACACGGCAGCAGGAAGCGCGGTCGTTGTTAATCCGGGCCCCGACCGATCCGGCATGAAATTTTGTGAATTTGTTTGCATCATGGTATTGGATTGGGTAGCTGCTTTTTGTTTAACCGCTATCCAAACAACCTTTCTGGCATGGTAGGACCTCAAGAGACATAAGTCTCAGCCAGTATAGCTTGTCGGGACATTGCGGTGTTCAAGCCCGACCACCACTTCAAGGTAGCAGCTTTCGGTCGGGAGTCAGGTGATTTGACTGAAAACCGATCACTGGTGAAAGTACATACATGTCTAATCTTCTTATATAATAACACTTTAGTTGGAAATTAATTTGGTCTTTTGTCTTATAGGGATTTGCGATTGCATCATCCTCAATGTTATTACCCTCTGTGTGATGTGCAGATTTGAGGCGCGGTATTACTGTTAAGTCCTACATCGATGCTAAGAGTCGTAAAAGATTTATAGCCACGATCACACGAAAAATCATTTTAAGCACCGATCTTTAATATTTTACGACAACTTATTGCAATGTAGTGTAGATCGCTTTAATACACAAGTAGTTTGGGACTATTAATTCTACATTAGTGTGTTTATGCTGAATCAATTTCGTTATCACATCAAGTTAAGTTCATTTCACATTTAAATGAGAAGTTTGGCTTGTAAGTTGCTTCTAAAAGGTTGAACCTTCCAATACATATGAAAGTAGCAGCACTAAGAGGATAAAAAGTGTATTGGCCTCTGGTTATTAAAGAGTTTCTTCAACAATGTGATTTTTTGCAAAAATTCAGACCATGTACTCTACGGATGTTGTGGAAAAGTTTGTTATGATTTCCTTAACCTGTTTTTATTTTATTTCTTATATAAAAGTTCCTGCGCAATTTTACATTAAATTATCGGTAATTACATTTCGAAAGACTTATTTCGGAGCTAATTTTATTGCATTGTAAAAGTTTTTGTTTCAATAAGTAACAAATGTCTTGATTGTTAAGAGCTTTTTCCACCTTTTCGTATTCTAGTGGTAAATTACTGTCGTTGTCTCCACCCTTTTGTTTGTTGCGGTTACGCGCTTCTTCACGGTAGAACTCAGTATTAGACCGTTAAAAATATGCGAGTAATCAAAGTCATTAAAAACTTAGTATCATGATGTGATACTGCTCTGTTGATTACACGTTTTATTGGGATATTTGCATGCCTAACATGGACTTTTGTTCATAAATGTATAACAGTAGGTTCCGAGGTTACTGAAAATAATTCACCAATTCCTGTTAGAATTATAATTACTCAGTCTTTTCATAGACCTTAAGAACGTAGCAACTAATATTAAATGTTTTAGTCACTTCCGCTTCCTAAAATGCTGTCCAGAATATTGTGCGGACCTTTCCTAGACAGATTCGTACGATGCATCAGGAATTATCACTACATAACAAAACTAACAGTTTCTCAGTATGAGTATACGAAGTAGGTTGGGTATCTATGTACTGCAGTTATACCTGATGGGATGTTTCACGTATTTGTATGGTTACATTAACTACCTTATAAGAAAGAATATATCTTACAAAATAATAAGTATGGGTGGTATGAAAGGGTGGCGATGTTAATTTATGGAAGTGTTCAGCTGAGTTCCAGATAACACCGTTTTCGAGTGTCTTTATTGTACTAAAGGCAGACTGTAAGGGAAATCGAAGCATCTGTGAATTCTCAAAATACCTATTTCAACGGTGATATGTAGCTCTGTGACTTAAAGACATTTCATATCATGCTATTTTATTAATAATAAAACATGCAGAAATAAGTACAGTTATTTATATGAAAAATTCTTGTCTCTTGATCACATGTTACCACTGTTGTCAGCAGATATATAATTCAAACTATAGATTTGTTCAGGGATTTTACCACGAACCGAGGCAAGTCACACAGTCAATTAACACCACAGGAGAGCTGTTTCGTTCTAGTTTGAATTTCTCCAGCAGAGAATATTCATGAATGCGTGTAAAAGTCTCAAGTAATTCAACTAGAAGACCTCATAATCAAAAGATGATTCCCATTAATTAGTTTAATTAAAAAAAAATAGATCACCAATCAGCCCATGAAAAGACTTAGTAAATAATAACGCTGATTCATAAAAAAATTGAATATATATATATATATATATTCAGGTCATTAATGACAGTAGTACGGGTATCCAAAGTTCTCATAAGTAATGGATGATGAGTTACTCGATGTCAAGGTGAGGTGGATGGTTGACAGAAACGCAGTATGGCGAATAGGCAAGTCACTGAACACCTATCGGGCGGTTATAAGACCAACAGCCTAGCCCTGTGACCAGAATGTCCTACGGTTTGATTATTTTTTTGATTGCAGCTTGATTTCACACCGTATTTTTTGGTACAGGTATGGTATTTTCAGCATGTGATAACGGTAGCCCAAATTTCGCAGGCCGACCACAGATATCAGATGTGTGCCGACAGGGGATCGAACCCCGGATCATGTTTGGCGAGAGTCCTAACCACTGTGCCACCGACGCACAAATTCATGGTGGGGTCATTGAAGAGTCCTAAACTAGAACAAAACAGTTGCCTAGTGCTCCCCGATTTTGATTTATGCTCCAACGGGTGTTAGCTCGTGATAAAACCTACACTGAAACATGCAACTGACTTTGAGCTTTGACACAATTTGTATTCTGTGGGTGGGGGAATGCCTCACTGCTTTGTTTTCGGTTAAAGACGGTAATCGGTGGATATATCTGGTAGGTGTTGGATTCCGGGTGAACTCAGCATGTTTGTAGGTCAGTGAAATTGTTTCTCAGTGTTCCTTTTAGCGTCTCACTATTCTGATAGGTCTATTAAAGCATTGTCCTTATCGGAAGTTTCTACTGTTTTCAGAAAAATTAAATCAGATTTTGGAATACGAATGCAGGTTTTTTGACTTTTTATGAAAGGACTCCCAAAGAAAAAAATGAATACAAATTACTCTGCATTTATCGTGTTGAATAGGAGGACAAAATTATAGGGCAGCTATTTCTCAGTTGTAAGATTGTGAACAATGGGACACTGAGTGTGGAGCAGATCAGAGGAACAATGGTGATTTGTTGAATGTTAAGAAAGACTGCGTAAATATTACAAATCAACATATATCCTTAAATATCGCAAGATCCTCATGTACCAAGCCAGGACGATGTGTGGTTAATGACAATAATCCGTTGTTAGACTAAAACAGGTCAGGGAGGATTTGAATCCGCAACTCACCGGGTGAAAAACGAGTGCTGAAACTGACGAGCGACATCTTAACTCCTGTTATTTTCCTTACGACTTATCGTTACAGGAATTAAAGTTCTTTTTGGACAGATCCAAAAACACGGAATGAAAAATTAGTAACAAGCTGACCAGTCTCAAACGAATCTCGCCGTTTGAAGGGAGACAAAACAAATCTCCCGTTTTCTTAGTCTTTAAAAGGATACCGAATCTCATTGTAGGCAGCCGGATGGTAGCAACTACCCACATCGTTTCGACGAAACCAAAATCCTGTTTGTCTATACGCCCCTCATATTCGTCTATCCTCTCCTTTTCCACACTAGTACTGCATTCAGTATAGTTCTCTTAACTTCCAGCTTTGAATAACTATTACTAGTTACTAAGGTCAGTCAAGAATCACGTCTGCTTTCGTTAAAACCTACTTGCCAACATTAGGTACGGGCGTTCAACTTCAGGTCTCGTCGACAAACCCGGAATGATACATTAGCTTAAACTGTCTCAGTATACGGAAGTATATTCAATAACTAATTGTGGCTGTTCAGTTTACTTGGTTAGTGTTCTCAATTTATGAAGTTAACATTACATTATTGGACTTTAAAGCCTAGTGTTCTTATCTACTCAGTGGCTGACTGAGATAGCGGTTGACCGACTAAGTATGTCTGTGATCGAAACAAGGCCACATACAGTTTGATCTCACTCCACGTAACCTTCTGAAATAAACTGTGTTTGGATCAAAGTGACCTTGTGCATACATCAGGGAAGTTCTATTTGCTGCTTGAAAGCAATGTGTCCACTACTGTGAATGCCTGGATCTAATCATCGTATCAGTGAGTATACGTAGTGGAGACATAAAACTTGAAACTGATAATAGACGTTTTCGTTCGTAGCTCATATAAACCTGAAGCGTATGCAAGGCAGTGCTAGTAATTGATGTGGAGGAAAGTTAATTAGATGATTGGGCTAGGATCTGTCACGCGCGACCAGTCACCAACAGTAATGTTGGCTAAAGTAGGATATGCTCGTAAAAGTTATTTATGTTCAGACCAATCATCGATGTGTTTCTGATGACCTAGGTTTTGCACATAGGTGCTGGCTGTAGTCACTAGGATGCAGAGGATCAATGACTTGTGGTTTTTGAGACATAAGTACGTTCACAATGGAGGAAACGTATCGACTCTTTTGTTTCCGTTGATATCTTGGTCTATTAAGTAAACGTACACCACGCAGCATTAAACTTAGGTTCCTGAAAGCTTCTAAAATTATACGAATAAAATACCGGGGTTTCCAATTTATAGATTTATTTGGGGTAGCGATTTTAGCCATCCAAATAAAATTAAAAAGTCGGACACATTTACAGATAACAATAACAACCTTTAAGGGCTTATATCTACAGTCTAAAATTTTAAGATGAAACGAAAGCTCACGACACTGAATCAACATTTCAGGTGACAGGTTGCACTTTCATCATGGATTGGCACACATGTTCTACAATATCACGGGGAGTATGCATTTTCTCGGCATCCACATCACTTATTTCAAACCCTAAATAGAAATTGAAAACATGAAATTATTAATGCATGTAATAAAACATTACTCTTCAAACTAATTATTCAAATGGGGAGTTGTGGAAATCATAGCATCATAAACAGTGCATAAGCTGTGTGCATCAAGGCGCCTAGCAGTTTTTGAAGGTCAGAAAAATGGGTATATGCAAGTATAATTTCTGGCGTATTTTTGTCACTGAAACACTGACAGAAATTTTGTAATAAAAATACCGCCAAATAAGTTCTTTTGGAAAATTCACCATGATATTCGATACATTTATTTTGCCACATACACACTTTAGCTTTCTTGCTATGCTAATATAATCAGACAATATCTACATGCCTGTGTGATGAACCCACTACACGAGGAATATGGAGGGCGTAGATTCCCAAGTATTAGTGTATTTGGAAATATATTGGAAGATCAAGGATACCAAAACTAAAACATGACATAAGTGTATGGTTTCTCTGACTACTAGCGTAAGCAATGAGGTCTGCCAGATTAAGATCCATGTCGCTATAGAACCTCTTAATCTTTAGATGACAGAACTCAGAATTGACAACAGTTGAACAGGTGCATTCGTATCGCATGTGTACCCTAGAGGTAAAGAGACATTCCAACAGTTGCGTCATATCTTTTATGACACTATAACCGTATATCATATTGTTTTTATTCTTTTGCACTTTCCATTATATGCGATCTCACATGGTCATTAGCGGCTGTGACCACTGTGGTAGTACTATGTTAATTGTGTTTACTTAAATCTTTCAAGAGAAATTTCTTTAAAGTTTGCACACAGGCAGTAAGCTATCGCAGACGAGTAGGTCACACGAAAGATTTGTTGGACATTCATCACTCATAGTGCTCTAAAATTATTTTATCGAGTGATGTAGCCAAAATGTACACAAGTTTGATGGATGAAGATGAGTAATTTACTTTTGCTTGCATATTACCAGTTTTTTGACAGAGGAATATCTTCAAATTTAAAGTCAGAGATTAAGAAGAAAAACAACTCATTCAACTAGATAGTCTATCATCTGTATTAACTGGCACCGCAACAGTATAACTGAGTCCTCAGCGTAGAAACTAGTAAAAATTGCAACAGTTCAATTTGCCACCCTTTATAATACACACATATGGGGTTATATATAAGTAAATGCATTAATAGGATCAGGGTAACATGGCTCTTTTTATTATGCGATAAACTCCCACTCCGAGGAAAAGGGCTATATCCTAAAGGCAGGTGGCCATTTACTACAAATTTCAAATATACTTTGAAGTAATATGTAGAGCTGGTTGCATGTCTTCTCCAGACCACTCTTACATCTTTATAAATCTAATACTAAACCAAATGATGGAGCAACAAAGTGTTGTGTGCATTATCCTTGGTTGATAATTACGAAACACTAATAACGTAATATAATATATAAATATATATAATATTATAACGTAATTATGACATAAAAAGTCTGCAATATGACTAGTCAATAACCAACTGGTTGCTGAGAATAAAGGAAACTTAATCATACAGTTTGGGTATAACACTCAAAATGAAAAACTTCCTTTTGATATTACGAGGAAACTCAGCTTTAAAGCAATTGCAATAGTTGGTGTGGAGAGCGAAACACTTAGTCTGAACGATGAGTGATATACAACCGATAAATGATACAGTAAGATGAACATATGGCCACATTTTAACCACATCAGATTCCATTTATCTGAACACTTCTCGTTTTCCATTTACTTGCTCCAGCACTTAGTCGGTGTGTTGATAAAACACCTAACAACCTGAGTCACTAGGCGGTAGAACGTAAGTTGACATCCTTAAGTTTGATCTTAGGAGACGATATTACAGTAGGTTCTCGTGAATGAGTGGAAAATCAACATATATAGGGGTCTATGTTGACTGACATAGGATTAGATTGGAAAGGAGCTAATGGTTGTCAAACCAAAAAACGGCATTAGTCAATGAAATCTAAAAGTTACGTAAAGCCACGTAAACGGGTGTAGACTTCCTGTTTAGGGTCTTCAGGATAGTCAAAACCAGTGCCTGGAGACAACTGGTGATAAGGCTCAAAATCGTTCTCAATGGCGCAGATGCGTTCACTCTTTGTGATATCCAATAAAACTTTACTGTTCTTCCATATTACTGTTCTTTTTGTTTCATTCACATTTCTGTTTATCATTTGTCTCTCTTCTCTTGCTTTGTGCTACCTGGAGTGTGGTATCCCGAAATGCTGCACATCTGTGTAAAATTCTACGTCAAAAACAGTCAGTTTATGAACTCCTGTTATGCATTCATTCGAGTTTGTGTTCACATCCCCAGAAATGTATTGAGAAACAAGCAACTATCAGTTAAGTTTATAGATGGTTATTGAGATATATAAACCTTACTGTAAATAACCAGATATTAATTGGAGGGAAACACCCATTTCGATGGAATCTACAGAAATATTCAGTCTCCAAAAGTAGCACTCAAAGGCTGATGAAGAGCAGGGCACACAGCGATTGATTTAGGACGAAATTAGTAACCGAAATAGGTGATGTCTTTCTTAGATCAGATAGGTGAGGTTGAACTTCAATAAATACTCTGCGATTAAAAACCGCTTTTAATCAACAGTGTTTAATAACGAATCCAAATATAACTTCAGTAGGAATGATCAAGTTTACGTCGTACCGACCTAAAGTATTGATACAACAAGTAAGAAAAAGTGTAATAACACTACAGCTGATGAACATGTACGGTACAAGAATAGTTGTGAAGCTTAAAACTTGACATCTCTACTATTGTGAAAAATCCTCAATTTTGTCAGTCTTAAATAGCTTCTACATGGCACATCGAACACTCAAGTAGCAAGTTACAAAGACACTCAAATTGATGCAGCTCATACGCAGTATTTTGAACTTCAAGAAAACTTGGAATGATGTTGGCATTCGCTTCTAGTTGGAGTTGACAGGTTTGGTTCAGTAGGTCAGCTTATCGAAGTAACCTACTCAATATTTACGGCCCAGGTACTTATTAAAATCACATTCTCCGAAACTTCCACTTATAAGCTCAGGTAGGTAACAAGTTCTGACACATTTCACGTGAACTCTTCCGCTGATTACAGAAATCTGCAAAATGCTGACTAGATTAATCGAAGCGCGATGTAATGCATAAAATGGGGTTCTGATTCAGATTATAAGTATAGAAGGCTCTTGTTGCCTATGTTAATCCTCGCGATATATATCTCTGCAGAGATCCAGTTTCTCTTTGAAAGCGTTTACCGACGGAGCTGTTACTACTGAATCAGGAAGTTACGAATGCAAATACAGTGGCTTGAATACAGTGAAACGTAACCTTAGCCTGATCACAAAATGCTTCTGACCAAGTATATAAATATCGTCTGACAGGTGTTATAAGAATTAAAAAATTCGTTATGTACAGAGAGCATGACACAAGGACTCACAGAATTCATTCTCAATTTCCATTATCACTTCTATGTGATCCAAACTATCAAGTCCGAGATCTTTCATAAAAGAAGAATCTAAAGTTAGCTGCTTTAAATATTAATACAAAGCATAAGAACCTTATCCGACTGTATTTTATCATAAGCAGAACAAACCGCCAATACTTTATCTTCCACCTCAGCCCTGGACAGTCCGCATTTGATCCATCTACGAGGCTGGTTGAAGCACGTATAGGTGGGTAATTTATTTTCAAATACACACTTTGTAAATGATGAAATACGTGCAAAACTCGGTGTTACAGTATTACGTAAACAACGAAGAGAATTAAACAAGGCAGGTCCCATCAGTCTAGCGATCATTTTGAAAAACCGCTTGAAACAATCAATCATTCATCTTTCAACGATAAGCATGATGTTTTAGGTTTTCATGATATGTTAGTGTTTCAGAGTACATAGGTCATGGAATAAGTGCTGAAATAATAATACAAGCATTTCCTAGCAATTGCATATTTAGAGCAGTAAAGTAGATGTCAAGCATATATATATATATATATATATATATCGGAGTTACTACTGTTTCAGGACTAAACTTGCTATCAAATGCAGATAGCAAGTGTTATTTACTCTTGTTTTTTTTGCATTATTCTGACCGTATTAGGCTATATTACCTGCACTTGAATGTTGATTTGTATCTTGGTAACAGAGCGTGTCACTAATTCAAACTGATTATTTTGCAATGCAACTAAAGCATCTCAAAACCCTTATAGCAACTCAAGAATGTGAAGCCAAGGTGCAGTGCATAGCGTGGTCTCCAAATAACAGAAAATTAGCCATTTGTACTAGTGATCGCCTAGTTATAATTTTTGATGAGAATGGGGAGCGTCGAGCACGCTTTTCTACTAAAACAGTTGATTCCAAAACAAATGGGAGGTCTTTTCAAGTCAAAGGGATGGCATTTTCTCAAGACTCAACCAAGCTTGCCATCGCTCAATCGGATAATATGGTATATGTTTATAAAATTGGGGAATCCTGGGAAGACAAGAAAGTGATTTGCAACAAGTTCCCTCAGAAGTCGCCTGCGACATGTATCATTTGGCCTCCAGGTCAACCAATTATTTGTGGACTCGCCGATGGCAAAGTAAGAGCCGCTAATGTGCGGACAAACAAGTCGTCCACTGTCTATAATGCTGAGTCCTACGTAGTTTCTCTTGCAATGAATGTATCTGGTAAAGGTTTCATTTCCGGTCATGTGGATGGAAGAATCATTCGCTACTTTTTTGACGATGAGGGCTCAGGTGATGCGCAAGGCAAGTTCGCCATACATTCCACCGCTCCATATGCTCTGGCTTGGGCAAGTTCTACTATACTTGCTGCAGGATGCGATAGGCGTATCTATGTATATAGTCGGGAAGGAAAAGTCTTGCAGCAGTTTGATTATAGCAGAGATGACAGTGAGAAAGAGTTCACTGTTGCTACTTGCAACCCAACTGGTCATTCTGTAGCCTTCGGCAGCTTCAACCGAATTCGCGTTCTTTCTTGGAGTCCTAGAAGGGGTGTATGGGATGAATGTAAGCCGAAGGAGATCGAAAACATATACAGTGTTACTGCAATGGCTTGGAAGCAAGACGGATCCAAGCTAACTGTTGGGACGTATTGTGGAGGTATCGAAATATTCGACTGTTGTGTGAAGAGAAAGCTATACAGAAACATTTTTGAGTTGAATTATGTTGATCCCAGTCAAGTTATAGTAAGAAATTTAAAGAGGGGAGACACGATTGTTCTTCAGTCGTTTTTTGGCTATGAAATAGATGATGTTAAAGTGATGGGACAAGACCGATACTTGATTGCACATACATCCAATACCATTATGCTCGGTGACCTTCGGGAAAATCGACTGAGTGAAGTTCCCTGGAATAACAAGAGCCTTAAGGAACGTTTCTACTTTGGCTACAGCAAGTTTTGCATAATTTTTGGCTCTGGTGAACTTCATGTAGTTGAATACGGAGTAAATGAAATTTTAGGCTCGGTAAGAACAGAATTCACCACTCCATACTTGATAAGTGTCAGAGTAAATGAAAGAAAGTCCTGTAGAGGTGGACTGTGTAAAAGAATTGCCTATATGCTGGACCTTAAGACAATATCCGTTGTTGATTTAACTACGGGATCAACTGTTGCACAGATTCCGCACGATAAGAAAGTTGACTGGATTGAATTAAACGAAACTGGACAAAAGCTACTTTTTCGGGATAAGAAACTTCAACTCATTTTATTTGACATAGAAGCAGGTGTAAAATCTATGATGCTGAACTTTTGTTACTATGTGCAATGGGTCCCTCAAAGTGATGTGGTTGTTGCTCAGTCTAGAGATAATCTCTGCATTTGGTATAATATCGATTCTATTGACAGGATGACAACAGTGCCTCTCAAAGGTGGGGAAATTATTGATATCATTCGACAGAGTGGCAAAACAGAAGTTTTAGTTAATGAAGGTATGACCTCCGTTTCCTACGCTTTGGATGATGGCCTCATCGAATTTGGTACTGCTATGGAGGACGGTGACTTTGAAAGAGCTGTTTTATTTTTAGAAAGCTTGGAAGTCACCCCAGAAACAAAATCAATGTGGAATAAGCTTGCGTTCGCCTCTTTAAAGTCAGAAAATTTACTGATTGCAGAACAATGTTTTGCTGCTCTAGGTTGTGTAAGCAAGTCTCGATATTTACGACATTACCGAACTATGTTCATGGGAAACAAGTCATCGTACTCCAATATTCGAGTATGTGTTGCCATTCTTGAAAAAGAATTCAGAGTTGCCGAAGATATATTTTTGTCACAAAATTCTTTCGAAGATATTATAAAAATGTATAAGGATCTTCTTAAATGGGATGATGCGATCGAGGTTAGTTTATTTGTTTCATATAAATTAATGTTTATGACCAATGGATTTTGTTCCTGATTTCATCGGTAAGTGCTACAGTTTAACACTGTGAGACTTTATCTAAGTGGAATTTTTTCCCTAATGGAATTATACTCTACCACAATACCCAAATTCTCTTCTTATATGAATGTATAGTCTTCATTGCTTTTTTGCTCACAATTCTTGGTCAGTATTAATATGCGTGTTCGAGAACTATTTCCTAAATCCTACCATACTACAGAGTAATTTAGTGCAAATAAGAACCTATTTAACTAACTTATCGCAAATGTGTTACTCCAAATTGACTGGTTACATGTGCAATGGAGTCATAAGGCTAAGTGACACTGTAATGTACTCTGATGCGAAATTTTTTGGAGCAGGAATTTCTAAATCTGGATTTAACGTTTGTTGGCAAGGGAAGACTTCGGAAAGTTCATACTCCTCATGAAACTGGGACCTGTATCAAAGTATTTTTAGGCTAGTGACACTACCAAGTCTATATCTAAGTTTATGTGGTAGTTACAAATGTTCACAATGTTTTCTTTCTGACTTTCTTTTAGACACACCAATGTCTCAGTGTAAAATAGCGCAACGTAAACTGATACGTTCACGCACTAGTGTTTAGCCAGCTGTTGTTTTTATTTATATTTATAATGGAATAAAAATTGCCAACACTGCTGACAAAATTAGTTGGGACTTATATATTACACAGGTATTTTTACAAAATTAGAACAGAATGAAACATTCTAATGAAAAGGCAAGTAAACTAAATATGACTTCAACTTACGAGGTCATACGGCATTAGTTTTTGGCGGACGAAGTAGGTGAATGCATTGGTTATAAAAGCGTTAGATCTAATTTATATTTCTTATCAATTCTGACAATAGTGAATTCAGCTGTATCTTATAATTCGAACTTCGTTTAGAAATATTTAACGTGTATCCATATAAAATGCGTTTTCTGTATTCACTTCTGGACAGTAATTTTCATTTGTTTTCAGAATGAAGCCAAAAATGTATACCATGTAGATGATTGATGATTGACATCAATGTATAAATGCAGTTCAAACTTTTGGGATATCATCTAGTTAACCTAAAGTATGAAGTCGGATGTCATGAGATTGGTATTGACACGGGATGACGACTGCTTTGGCTGTTGTATTAAGTTTAGTTTGTGAAGAAATTGGGCTATTTAGGTCAACCTAACCTAGGTATTAAAATTAAATGAACCATAAAATTATAATTAATAATGCTTTTCTTGCGTTTCTTGTTATTGTTCTGTCAGATTGCGGAAGCTAAAGGATGGCCAGGTTTGGAAAGACTCAGAAAAGATTACCATCTATGGTTGACAGAAACTGGACAAGAAGAGAAAGCCGCTGATTTGCGTCAAAAAGATGGAGATTTTAGTGCTGCGATTACATTATACCTGCGTGCCGGTGTTCCTGGCAAAGCAGCACGGTTAGCATTATCTGAACCCCGAATTTCATCAGATAGAACAATTGTGGAAAAAATTATTCAAGTAGGATATTAGACGTAGATATTTTATTTTATCCGTATAATAATAGCACACAACACTTTTTGGCAGTTGTGTATCTATAAAAATATCGTACCTTAAATTCAGAAATGCGAAAATGAATCAATGTGAAATTCAGTATTTTAGATAAAGAAAGGTAGGTGAATGGATTTCAGACAGAAAAAAAAACGTGCACAACTTAGTGTTCATTTAGACTGCCACCTTTTATAGCAGATAGTACCAAAAAAGTAAACTGAACACCAGTAGATGTATCGACTGAGGCGGAAAAAAGTTATAATAAACGCAGAAGCGAACACATCTATGATGTTGAAGTTATAGAGATGAAAGGTTTATTCATTCGCCTCAAGGTGCTAGTGATAATTCATATCACTTGAAGTCTTTAGGCACTGAGTCGATTGGTTAGATCTCGTGGGTCACTGCAAAAGTTGTCAGAGGAATTAATACTCGGGCTATGTGGGAGTGCTGACACCTGAGATTTCTCCTTCAAGAATACTGATACCACAAGTGCTGATTTTATTGCTGATAACAAAAAATTACATGTTCTGCCTTTTCCTAATAGATGTACATTTTGGTTATTTTGATATTCCTATCAGTCTTAGGACTTAAATTTCCTTTTCAAATGAATGTTTTTTTTACAGTTTTACTATTCAAATCAAAACTACCACTGTGTTGAAAATCTGTTTATAGGCCCATAAGTTGTTATTCTTGAGCTTGTGCGGAATGGATTGATATGAAGAGGGATTTCTCCGTGAACACTCATCAACCGGAAGATAATCCTACTCTGAACTGTTTTGTGTAGTTTGATTTTAAAATAAAAATTTTTAGGCTTCTAAGGTTACACCTGTAAACGCAAGAAGGAAGTTACCGACATCAAAGAACTCTGGAAGTGGCTTTATTTATATTTAACTTTGTCTTCCTCTCACATTTATTCATTCCGAGCGTTTCAGATAAAACCAGTGAGTAGTTTACACCTGAATTAACGTAAACTGTGTGTTTGAATATTACGAATGAGCACGAAGTACAGATGATTGGGGTCTTTGTTTTTGAAAGGACTTGTATATGAGGCAAGCAGTATTCTTAGTTCAGTGGGACTTTCTGTTATAATTATTTAGACTTAAATAAATATATGATAAATGGAGCATGTATATTGTAAGAGTCTACATAAAATAAGTATTCATCTTGCGAATTCCAAAGTGTCACAAAGGGAATTTAAGCCAACCAGTTTAAAATTCACAACAGTCTGTATCTAAGCATTCCTTCGGTTTCAAATCGTCGTTGGGTTTCTGATTCGAAATTTTATATGTGAGGGTAGGACTTTGGTACTGTGGTTGATTATAATGAGATTGTATACAAGTTTATCTGATATCGCCTAATGATGTGATTATGAGAAATAAATTGTGCCTGAAAAGTCTTCCAGTTAATAACATTTTATCACCGTGTTTTCAACGACTGATTATGATTATTAATTATCATCGGTATTGAGCAGCCGTTGCTATTAATTTGATTAGCACCATTAGTAAGAAATATCCTTATCTAATGTAAAATGCTTACAGTGGTTTTTATGCATCAGAATGTATAATGCAACTGTAGAAGCAGAAGTGAATTTTAGTCCAATTAGGGAACTGAACAAAGACTACACACTTCCTTGTTATTTTATTGAATTATTCGTGATATTTGATTTAGTGGATGGGTTTCATGCTGGAAGTTATGATCAACAAGCAGAGTGAACAAAGTGCCAATCATCAGTTGACGATGAAATAGTTCCAGTGAAATGAGTGTCTGTGGAATGAATATAAATGAGCAAGCAATGAATTGACTCTGTAACTCCGAATGACAAGGTGAATCGAAGAAAGTTTTATATCACTGGTAAAAATCACCGACCATTTTCCGTAAATAAGCTAGTTTAACTGTGTCAGTTTATAATAGTTAACCCAGCTGTAAGAATGAATGCAAAATATTTTCAGTTGTTTTTTCTACCTACTAAAGCAATGTGAAGAAATCCTAAGGTTTAATTTAGAACATAAATTTTTTAATCTACTGAGCAGAATTTAAGTACGAAGATCTTGGCTCAAGGAAAAATCAGTTAGTGAAACACCATGACATGACCATCACACCTGATACGAAAGAAACTATTTGCTCAAATTAAGTTTATAAAAAGTTTCGGAAAATGAATTAAAACAAAATACTTATTAAGAAGCGATATACATGAAGAAGGCCACATGATAACATACATGAAAGTATTCAGAAGTGTTTTGAAATCAACTGAATTAAGATTAGTGGACCAACATTAATAATAATAATAATACTAGAAAACATATTTAATTGTGTAATAAGTGGAATAATTGTTATCAGGGTAAACTGAGGTTCATAATTGTTCTTTCCTGGATGAAAAAATCGCGTTCGAGTTGCTTGACAGCCACATTTTCAGTAAGTCTAAGTAAAGCTGAGCTTCTTTACGTGTTGGTAATGGTAAATACAGTTTAGATATCCACTTCGTTTCCCGATTCAATCAGATGCAGAGCGATTGTGGTAGTAAGGGGCTTAGGTGCTTTGAGACCCAGGCGTTTTCGAATATGTTTGGAGAGGTGGGTAAATATCCATTTCACTGTTATACCAGTATGCTTTTTCTGGCATATACAAGCGAACTTGTAAACACTTTTGTATACGAA
Source organism: Trichobilharzia regenti (assembly GCA_944472135.2). Taxonomy (NCBI): domain Eukaryota; kingdom Metazoa; phylum Platyhelminthes; class Trematoda; order Strigeidida; family Schistosomatidae; genus Trichobilharzia; species Trichobilharzia regenti. The sequence continues at coordinate 72,816,913 of OX235270.1, read as the reverse complement.
TTATGATGACCACCTGTCCGCTTTTGACTGATAAAGAGCACCACTGGTGCTGTAAGTGAGCACGAGTTTAACTACCAAATTAAACTGTAGGAAGGGCAATTCTTAATCTTTTGTTTATTCGATGAGTTACACCGTGTTCAGTGGAGGCTAGCTAGATAAAAATAAGCTGTTACTTTCCTGAAGCAATATATTCCAACTTATTTAAGGAAAAAAAGTAAGAATAAACTAAAAAGTATTGCTTTCCCACTGTTATAAGCCGCATTCTTCCATTCACTGAAATTCATACAAGTATCTGTTTGAAACGACAATATCAGAACAGCATTGCTTTTAGATCACTTCACTTTCCTGTCCCACTGCAGGATTTAATATACATAACAATATAGAGATTCGATGTGGATTCAGATTAATTTGTTGTAGGTGCACATGATTAAGAAGCTACTTTTTCAACAACCTGGCCTTAAAATCTATACATTAAATAATACCTGGAAATATTGTTTTCCCAAGTCGTAAAAATCAGTTTTCAATGAAATCACTTATTTCAATTTTATACATGATCTCAGTGTTACTGTTTCACCTAGGCTTTGAAGAGAGTTGCCTACTTCACATAATCAGATAACAGGATGATAGGGTACTTCTTACTAGAAAGCAAAACTGTAGGTCATATCCTCAAACAAACAACTTCATCACTTATTCTGTTATCATCTTTTTATTTCAAGTCGTTGATGCAATGTGAACTGTACGAAAAAGCTGGTGAACTGTATCAAAGTCTAGGTCAGTCAGAGAGTGCTATGCGATGTTACCGTCAAGGAAATTGTTATCAGAAGGCAATTGATTTAGCTAGAGTGTCGTTTCCAGCTGATATTGTGCGCCTAGAAGAAGAATGGGGTAGCTACTTAGTTACGCAACAACAGATGGATAGTGCTATTAATCATTTTATTGAAGCTGGGTAAGTAGATATTTGACGGTGCATTATGTTAATCAGTCTAGGAATGTTTTTAAAGTGAATATGATAATTTGTTCTCCTTAGTTGGAATTTATAAATGGTTTTGGTTAACTATAGGCATTAACTGATGAAAGAAAAATTTAATTTTTTTATTGATGCTTTTGAATAACAACATCTATCCCTTGTATTTAGTAAAACCGCTTCAGTCTCCAAAAAACTAAGGCTGTTCAAAGGTGCTGCACAAATATTTTGTTGGTCATTTTCTGTATGCAACAAATTACTCCACATCTTTTTATCAATTTCTATTTCAGAATTCGAGGATCAAATGTAGTGATATACTTTTCTTCATTATTATTATTGCTCCCTTGGGTTCCTAGTGGAACATAGGGCTTCAACTGCACGTTACACTTGCTTCTGTCTTCTGCTGTACTTTTCACCTGCATCCATGTTAGTCCATACTGTTTCAACTCCTCTTCGCACAATCCCCTCCATGTCACCCTTTCACTGACGTCCCACTCGCCGCTTCCCTTTTGGGTCCCACTCGAGCAATGGCCTGACGTGCGATGTCACCCAGCGGTCTCCTCAGCGAGTGTCCAATCCATCTCCGCTTTCTCCTGCATATATGTTGGGCGGTTGGTTCTTGTTTTGTTTGTTTGTTCCCATAGTTTCTTGTTGGTGATTCTTTCCGGCCATCTGATCTTCAGTATAGAGCGAAGACAGTTGTTAATAAAGGTCTGCAGCAGGCTGTTGGAAATATTCTTTGTGACTCGCCCGCCAAGTTTCTGATCTGTATAGAAGAACTGACCGACTTGACGTTTGTATTGAAAATCGGCCGAATTTTGTTGCTGATGCTGGCTGAGTGACGAAGATTTCCAGATTGGTTTCGTGTTGATGGATGTGTTTCTCGCCTTCCCGATTCTCAATTTGACATCCACGTCCGTTCCGACTTCCTGTAGTTGAGACAATGCTCCCTAGATAAGTGAATGAAGTAACCTCTTTCAAATCCCTCCCGTTGATGGTGATTGGTACTGGATGTTGCTGATGTTGTTGTTGTTTGTTGGTTATTTTCATAACCTCCGTCTTGTCTATGTTCACATGGAGTCCTGTCTTCGCCGCCTGCTTCACCAGTTTGTCAGTTTTCCTTGTAAGTCTTCGATTTGTGTGACATCAAACACCAATCATCCACGCGCGAAATCCAGGTCTTAGGTCTTCGCGTCGGTCCAGGATATTCCTGTCTTCTTGTTTCCACTGTCTGACGTATAATCCAGTCCACCAATTAGGAATATCATTGGTGATAATAAGCAGCCTTGTCTGACTCCTGTGTTTACTCCAAACGCTTGCTGAGTTTTCTGTTGTGGATCACTTGACATGTGCCGTTGTCGTACGGCTGTTGAATAAGGTTGATGAATATTTGGGGTACGCATTGTGCTCGAGTATTTCCAAATTACGTCGCGGTCAACGCTGTCGAAGGCCTTCTCAATTGTTTTTTTAGCACAAAAGCTTTGCTCTCCCCTACTGTTCAATTTTATTGAGTATGTTAACTTACGTTTCTAATCTTATTGTAATAGCTCGCGGTTTGGAAATATCTATGAGAAACTTGCTTATTCTCTCCACTGAGAATGTAGGAATTGGTTTTATTTCTTCGCGAAAAATATTTTGAGGTTGTTCTTGAGGATACTACTTATGTATTACGATCTATAGTTGTTCATCCATGAACGAAATAGATAATCATTTGTTGCTGTAATGTCGATTAGAGAGTTTTCTGTTTTGGAGCTTGATGGTATACTTAGTGAAGTACATCACTGAGAACTAACTAGAAAGTCCCGTGACACTCGTAGGATGAGTTTTCTGAATTCACAACTGTTGACCAGATGGAACTAAGTGAATAAATACGGGGATATAAAATAAATCGAAAGATGAAGGAGTTAGAGTTTTAGTTGGTTAGGTCTGCTCTTTGACTAAGAATAGGCTTTGCACGTTGAAAACTCAATCATGGAGTTAGCAGTGTTATTTTAAGAAACTGGAAACTAAATTTCTTCAGTTAAAGTTGTTAGTTATGGTTGAAAATCTGACTGTTTCTGATCTTCGGTAAAGGCAGCTAACGCTTTTCATTGACATCATATTATTGTGGGATAAACTGAAATTGTTAAATTTGTATTTTTTAAACCATCGATCAAGTGTAGTTGACCAGGAAAGTGTAATATACATCCTACCAGAGTTAGTTTACAGCTGCAGCTCAGTGAAAAACATACTATCACAAGACACAAGACGATAATTTTTTAGCGCGAACAATATAAGCTTCTGATAGCTACACAAATAGATGCCATTTGTTGGTGTGACCAACTTATCTTTTTTATTGAGTTTTTTTTTTATTTCAGCTTGATTCCACACCGTATTTTTTGGTACAGGTGTGGAATTTTCAGTATGTGATATCGGTAGCCCGAATTTTGCAGACCGGCCATAGATATCAGGTGTGCGCCGGCAATGGATCGCACTCCGGACCATGTGCATGGTCGGCAAGAGTCCTAACCACTGTGCCACCGACGGATCTGTCGGGATTTGGGATTAATTTAAGTTGTTAGATTTTCATCACTAACCAAAATCAGTCAGAGAGATTACTGAAAATCATGGAGTAATGAACAGCTGTTTTGTCCTATTTTAGGACTCCTCACAAGTGCTCACTCACGACCATGCCAGGAATTGAACCCAGAGCCTTCCGGGTACAAGATCAAACTCGTAGACCACCAAGCCACTTGAGGTGGAGTGCAATGACCTCTAGATTCTAAATGCTAACTCGTGATATAGCTCTTCCTCCATCAGTGACTTAGATGAGGGGGTTTATGATGAAAAAGTGGAACGGATGGTCATCAAAGGCATTGGTAAGGGCGGCTCTATATCAGGATTTGACAAATTTATAATTCAGAGGTTACTGAATCCCACCTCAAATGGCTGAACAGTAAGTGGTGCTTGTCTCGTAACATAAAGGTCCTGTGTTTGGTTCCTGGAGGCGTTGTGGCTGAGGACTTCTGAGGAGTCTCAAAATAACAAAACAGCTGTTCAGGGCTCCCTGGTTTTCGATTATCTTTCTGACTGATGTTGGTTCGTGACAAAAATCTAACAACTGGAATTCATTTGTTATCGTTTTGACATAATTCGACTAGTCAAACTAAGCTGTATTGTAAATCGTAAACTGGTAGTCACATACTCCAAGGATGTCTCAATATAAGTCTTAAGCGGAAAGTGTTAATAATCGTCGTGATATGTAAATTTTATTACCGATTTTGTTTCGCTGGATTTATGCACCTGAGATTTATCGTCAGTATTAGAGTTTCGCGTTTCATTTGGTTTCGTGTTTTTTCTATGTAATCCATTACACTGAACTATTTTATCTGCTTGTTTTACTTCATTTTAGTGCATATGTTAAGGCAGCTGATGCGGCGATTAGTTCTCGCCAGTGGACGAAAGCACTCCATATATTAGCTTCAATTGAAAATAAAAAGTCTCCAGAAAAACTGGCGCCTTATTTTCTCAAGCTGGCTCAACACTATGCTGCATGTCGTGAATACGATGCTGCTGAACAAGCCTTTCTCAAAGCTAACCAACCTAAGTTAGCTGTGGACATGTATAATTCAATAGGAATGTGGGAAAAAGCCCATCGGTTAGCATCTGAGACTATGGATCAAACTGAATTGACTGAGTAAGCAAATTTATATCACTTTTATTTAGTTATTGGTTAGGTTAGTTATTTCTAATCTTATGAGTATAACTTATATGCAGAACTACAGAAAATCTGAGCACTATTAATTTCTTGTTGTGAAGCTTATAAACATATCAATGCATTAAACTAGTGGTAGTTTGTTAGTCGTAGGACCTGGAATTACTGACTTCCATCTTGTAAGGTGTCAGGAGCGTGAATCAATAATAATAATTTCACCTAAAAGCCATTATAGTGTGCTAAGTCACTATGATATCTAAAAGTAACTGAAAAGTTACTTTTTCGCCCACCTCCTTCGCTGCCTGATAGTAGAAGCTAGATGTCAGTTTTCACTGAATTCGGTTCCTCAGTGCTTTTTTAGTAATTATGATCATTAACTGGGATAATATTATCAATATGGCATAGTGTTTGCCTGAAATTCAAACAGTTAGGTAGAGATTTGCGAAATGCAGTAGAGAGACAATAAATCTAATTTGGAGAATAATTTTAGGTCCTACTGTGGTGAGAGCTGGCTGCTAGCCAAATTGGTAAACATTAATTTACGTCAATGTTTATGTTCCAAATATTGGTCGCGAGAAAAACAAGAACAAAGACTTTGCGTAGGCGGATACAGTTAGCATATAGATGATCTGACATTCAAGAAACAGCCACAAAGAGATGAAAAATTAACTTTCGGTGAGAAACAACCAATCAGAAGACTGTGTTTGTTTGCTTAAATAATCTGTAATCATGTACATGAAAATCTATAAAATATGTGTTGATATGCTTAATAAACGATCTGTTGCGGGGCTCTTGTCTTCTGTTGTTATACTACTAGCAAAGGTCTTCAGCCAGTGATAATTAGCGAGCTGAGGGTCCAACTAGGTAGTCTCTACCTCCCTATGTGATTGAGACCATTAGTCAAAAACTTCTTGAACTGATGCCAGTTTTTGCTCTGACTGCTTCTACTTTAACCCTACTTTAGCTCACGTTAACAACAACTGCTGCGAGAATGCGCCTTCACAAAGCGTTAGATGCTAGGATGTTTAGAACTAATTCTCAAGTTTTCATAAATTTGGTTTGAATATCTCACAGCAAAGTAGCAGTAGTAGTAGCTCCAATTTTCCGAAAACAGGTTCTAGTCCGAATTCAGTCATGGCACCTATTTAGGAACATCTGAAGCAGTTGGAGAAAATCTGATTTCAAGTCAGATACATAATTCCTTGTTTAATCTTTTTTTACTGTTAAATACCAGATATTTGTGTTATTTCCGCAAATAATTAGTCTTTTTTCCCATTATTCGATAAAGCATAATCTCTAAAGCCTTTTAGGAAACATTAGGAAACGCAAAGTGCAGCATTGTACTCAGTGTTCTGGATAACTTTTCTGTGTCTCAATGGAACCACAAGTTTGTAGTAGGTTATTTTTAAGTAAGCATGTCTTTAGGCAATGACTGGTGAACAGAGCCAAAAACTAATGGTTTATAAGCCGAAAAACACTGTTCAGAATTCCATGGACACATCTTCTACTTGAACAGATTTCTCAAGCACACGTCATCTATGGGATAAAATGACCTGATTTCAGTCTATCGGATTCAAGCTAGTAAACACTGGTAAATTGTACGTCCATAAGAGCAAAGGTACTCAGGCTGTTCATATGATTTTATTTTGTCTCCAGGTATTCGGTATTTTTAATCATCAGTTCTTATGGTTAACGGAGTATAAAAGTTGTTGGCTGGGCTGTTCGAGAATATTAGATTCACTGTGTCTAATATCTAGCTCACTCATAGCATGTTTGGATGGCTAGACAACACATATTGTACCATCAGTCTAAATCAAACAGAACTCGACTACAATGATCCCAACCAACTGAAATAACCAGGCAATATGAGAAATGCGATCAGCATTTAGATACGCAAGCCTTCAGTGAGTAGATAGGCCAGTTTTGAGATATCGTTACCTAGGAGACTTCAGGTTCTCACACTGTAGGATAAAATAGTAGAAAGTAACTGCAAGTGAGGTTCAGTAAAAAAAATATTAAGTTAGCGATAGTTAGTCTGACTTCTTTATACATTTCTTGGTGTATGTCTGAATTTTTAATGCCATCAAGTTAAATAACAAAATAAACTGAACTATTTTATCAATAATTTTTAGTTACTTATATGATCTCTTAAACAGAAAACGTTGAGTAATCGATCCTTGTCAGAGCTGTAACTTATTTCAATTGAGAAAAAAATAGTATATATAATTCTGCTGTTTTTCTATGATGCAAACAAACATAGTGATTAAAATCGATAAAATACTGACGTGGTGTTGACACTCAGTTTTCTCATAGCACACTGTCTGCAATGCATTTTACATCTAAATAAATCAATATAAAGATTGAAGTTCTATTGTTAACACGGTTTAAAAGCATGTATGATTACCTTACGTTAAATATTATGGATAAGGCTTTTCAACTATTTGTCATTTAATGTCAGTACTAAGCATTGCACTTATTCAAGTTTCAACAAGTAAGTGAAATATTTATCGAATCCTCCAGCTTGTAAACAAGGACTAATGTTTAATACTATTTCAAAGCAAGATAATGTAGAATGGTGAGTGAAAACATTTGTTTCATCTAGTATAGTCCACTGGATCATTGCCACGTGGGATCTCGATTGCTATGTCAAGAAAGCATTTATCCGATAAAATTAGATAGTTCACACATATAACCTTAACATAATTTAATTTCATACTTTATGTCACTGTCGTAATACAGAAAAATATGCGTTCTATAATTATCCACTGATGGTTAAATGGACTTTTGCACTATGAAGATGTAAGCAGAAGAATGTCTGTAGAACTTCTTTTAGTGGTGATTAGAATTATGTTTTTTTCCTTTCATATTGCATTTATTCGATTTATTTATTTTCTGCCTTCATAATATTTCCTTCCTGATATGGTGACATAACGTGTGATAAGTCAATATATTAAGCAGTGATTCCAAGTAACAGGTAAACATTATCTCTCTGTTTTGTGGTTGGTACTAGGTTCGCAAATCATCTAGGCACTTTTCCATCTCCCTGAATTAGGCATCAATGTTGTGATGAAGGTGAAGTTGCCAAATATTCATTGTAGCATGTCAACATACAATTTGTGTATAATTTTCAATTATTGGTTTTTTGGGTTTTTTTGTTTGCGTGGTTGGAGGACATTTTTGTTTGCTTGGTTGGAGGACTTTATCATGCTGGAGAGTCTCAAACTAAGACAAATCAGTTGTCCAGTACTTCCAGATTTTCCAGTTGCTCTCTAAATGATGTCAGCTCATGGTGAGATCCTTCAGGTCGTGTATAAACCTCATACTTTGGATTTACCGAACAGTAAACAGTGAACCCGCAGTGTTTGGATAACATGACTTTTTACGTTTTACGAAAAAATCTATCATGAACTGAAAGCGAATTCAGATGATGGTCTTGATTTAGATGTGGTCCTACGTAGGATTGAAATGCTATGACATGACATTAATCCCTGATAGAATACAGACTGTCTTGAGGGCACTGCCTGGTACTGACTAACAAAAATATTAGTCGAACAGAGCTTATTGCCGACCGAAACCTTGCATCCCATACCGAAACGCCACACTCAGAGTAATGTGTATAAGTTTCTTTTTTCAGCTTCATAGAAAAGAGGTTTGGTTCTTTATCAGTAGTACTATCATCGAATAGTACATACCATTTGCAAATAGACTGGTAAGTTGAAATACTGTAGAAAATTGTATATATCCTAGTTGGTTCAGGTTGGTACACATTTTAGTGCAACAATATTTTTAAGCAGGTACTTTTAATTCCTGCTTAGATTTAAAAAATTGCACACTGATGGGGAAGATTTCTTAAAACGTCTCTGACAGCATATTTCTTCTACCAGTTCACGTCCTAACGGGGAAAATACTTGTTTCTCACCCAGTTTTTTTCTCTTTCTTTTACTATATACACTGCAAATTTAGCATGTATTTAGTGCAAGCTGAAGAATATGAAAATATTGGTAATTACAAAGAGGCTGAACGGTTGTACTTAACTGTGAAAGAGAGTGACCGAGCCATATCAATGTATAAGCGTGCACACCAGTATAGAGATATGGTGCGTTTAGTGAAACAGTTCAATCCTGATTTACTGGAGCAAACCTATTTGCATTTAGCTCAAGAACTTGAAAGTGAAGGCAACCTAAAGCAAGCAGAACAGTATTACTTGGAGGTATGCATGTTTGTATTTACTAGTTATTCAAATTTTTGAGATTTTATTTCAATGTAAACTGAAAAATTTCATTAGTTGCGGCATTAAGTTATTGTTTTAGTGTGACACGAAAATGTTTCCTTCACACGTTTATCTACTCACTAGTAGTTCATAAGAAATACCTAAAATATTTTCTATGCGAATGCCGAAATTTGAGCCTGTCAAAATAACTGGAAATCAGTACTTTGTCTGTTGATAACAGTCAAATAACTGCGCCGTTGGTGACATTTCAATTTAAATTACATAATTTTCCAAGGTACAGTCATCAGGAAAATAAGAATCTATTTCTATGAAGACAAGCATTTTGGGATTACTGACAGACGGAATTTCATCTAAGTCTGACGACAGGTAATAGTTATAGATTGATTAAACACAAAGTGATCCCAGTTGCTTTCCTGGTTTTATTGTTATCATTCTCCCGGATAACTTTGATTTTAACTAGTACATGATTGTTAAATTGTTCTAGTGGAAAGACTCACACGAAATAAGAGGCTAAGCTTACTTTATTTAGGTAATGTACTTACATGCACACATTTAACACTGATAATTCCAGAGTGGGCCATTTCAAGAACTAGATGCGCCTGTTACAAGAACCTCTTATGAGAGGTTTATAACCGAATTTCTTCATACCAATGGTTAAGTACGGCTTGATTATGTTTTCGTTTTCATTGACTTTGAAAAGGCCTTCGACAGCGTTGACCGAGAAGTAATTTGGAAATTACTGTAACACTACAAAGTGCCGCAAATCTTTGCCGACCTTATTCAACAGTTGGCTATATCACAATGCCATCTGCTAAGTAATCCACAAAGGAAAACTCACGAAAGTCTTTGAAGTAAAGACAAGAGTAAGACAACACTGCATGCTATCACCAACGTTGATATCCTTAATTTTGATGCACTGCAATATGTGGAGGACTGTCGAGAGTGAGAAGACAGGAATACTCTGGACCGATGACAAGGCTCTAGAAGATCTGGATTTCGCGTGTGGAGGATTTATGTCTAATGTCATAAAAAGTTGAAGACTTGCAGGCGGAAACCAAAAAGCTGATATAAGAAGTAGACAGCAAAGACGGGACTTCAAGTGAACACAGAGAAGAATCGGGTAATGAAAATAACCAACCGACGACAACGAGCATCACTCACTATTAACGGAATCAATTTGCAATAGGTTACCTCCCTCACTTATCTAGGAAGCTTCGTAGCAAATATAAATGGAACGAATACGGACATCGAAACCAGAGTCGATAAAGCAATACAGACCCCCAACACTCAAGAATCATCTCGGAAATCTCCTGTACTCAATACTGATGTTGAATGAGTTCTCCTAAATGGGTCAGAATCTTGTAATGGACGCCATGGGGAGCACATCCGACAGGCTACTGAGGACTTTTATCGATAGCTGCCTTCTCGGGCTGCATATAGAAGACCAGATTTCTCTAGAATGTGGTACAGATATGTAGACAACTCATTTATTATTATTAAGAAAACTAGAAAAGAAAACTTTCTAACAGAGATTAACTTAATCTCAGAATATATAGAGTTTACAGATGAAGTAGAATCGGCTGAGGGAACTCTAAAATTTCTTGATTGTCTTGTAAAAAGACAAACTGACAAGAAACTAAAGTTTACAATATACAGAAAACCGACACATTCCAACAAGTATTTGAATTTCCGACCAGATCATCCAATAGGAATGAAAGTTTCAGTAGCTTTAAATCTCATTAACAGAGCTAGAAACATTATAACAAATAATGATATGGAGAACGAGATATGGAATATAAAGTAGATTTTGATTGGAAATGATTATCCGGAAAAGCTACTGGATAATATTGTCGATAGAAAAGCAGAAGGGAAAACAGAAAATTGAAAAATCTTGGCTATCGACGATAGTCATCCCATATTGAAAGGACACAGCTGAGCATTTACTTCATATAATATTAAAGTCTATTTCAAGCCCTCTAATTCTCTGAAGAAAGCGTTGGTGAATGTCCAAGATTTGGTTCCCAAAATGTCACAAAGTAATTGTGTCTATAGGATAATGTGTTTAAAATGTGAAGCTTGACATATGGGGGACAGCAGTAGACAGGTGAGGGTCAGAGTGAATGAACATAGACTATGCACGAAACGTCCACCTAGAAATGAAGTAGAATTAAAAAGTCTGGAGAAAAGATCAGCTATAGCAATGTATGCGATGGACAGCAGACATAAGATTGATTTCGACAATGTCGAAATTTTAGAAAGCGGATTTCATTCACATAAAGAAAGGTTGACCTCTAGAGGCTTGCACATTTTAACCACACCGAATGCAGTAAGTAGGAAAGAAGGGATAGACGTCTCACCCATATGGCAAACTCTAATGAAGCAAGACAGATGAGAAAACAAAGAAAACCTCTATGACCTTTATGAAAAGTATTATCATGTTTATCAGGTGTGAACTGCCTTCTTTTCCATATGACAAATAACATATACTCACACACACACATACAGAAAAAATATATACAGTGACAATTTAACACTAGTCATTACAAATAAATGATGACCGCTTGCATATTTCTATTGGTACAAATGTCTATCGGCAAATGACGTTCAAATAAACTGACTTCCACTGATGTAAAACATTTTTGACTGTATATTTTGATGATTAATAAAAGCCGAATAATTCTACTGAAGAAGCTGCGGCTTACACAGTGAAACGTTCGGAAAAAAAATCTTGTTTTGACTTTTTCTTAAACACTCTGGGATTAATTTAAATAATTTATAATACTGTGTCTCTCAGAGAAAAAGTAGTAGGCAATAATCTTAGTTACATGTGATAAAAATGTAACTATTATTCATCAGTCTCATTGAAAAGAAAACTGCGTTAACATACTAGAAGACTGTTTTTTTTAAAAAACTATCTGATTAACTAGTTGTTACATGAGAGTATTCAATCAGCTATCGAATGCTCCATATTGACCACGTTTTTATTACTTACCTTTACGAATATTTTCTATCCTAATATGTCAAAGTCGAAATCCTCCTGATTCTATCAACACCGTTCCGATAAGTTCACCTTCAGCTGTATGAATACATACAGAAACTTATGATATTAGAAATAACAAGTTCATAAACACACTGAATCATACAGTGAACACAAATATGTATCAATAAAACCTGGAACCACAGTGGATTGCTTATATAACTCCATAAGAGAATAATTTCATTTGATGTAGTACACTGCTACAATATCCTTGAAATGAGAAATCTGATACTTTGTATTGTCAAGCATTTATTGACTATTGTGTTGGAGATCTACAAGTGCAGTTGTTCTTTAGGGGTGATTTGAGTGCATTCAATTCAAGTTATCTGTCCAAAATATTACAGCTGTAACTTTTTTCCCCGCTTTCGATTGCTTTATCTCTAGTAATGTTTTTACATTCAGAATTATCTAACTAATTTTAGATACAAGTTAGTATCAGCTAAACAGGCATTAAACATTGGGAAAAAATAAACAGCTTTCTCACTACAGTAAATGACGGCTTTAATCTCAATCTTACATTGAGTTCTGCTAATAAACTGCTGAAGAGTATGGTACTAGGGTGAATGAACTGCCCAACCACTTTTCTGATTTTCATTCATTATGTAAGCGCTGTTAGTTTGTTGAGAAAGTCATTTTGAAATCAGTGGGTTTTCTGTAAATCTTTTAACTGAACGAAATTTTAGTCAAATGTTTTACTCCAAACTAATCTAAGCTACCTTTGGTTTGACATGATGAACACATTTCAGCTGGATGATGATACTGATGGAATTTGAAGAAAACAGCATCTGTGATATAATTTCTATTAGTGATCTTCATGTTACGGGTTGAAGGGTTTGTAAACTGAGTAGCATGAATCACTTGTTAGTCAAACTAATTCTCACTACATTTGTCTACTTATACAAGATAAATTGATACTTAAATCCGATTTGACTTAGCTGGAGTTTAGACCGAAGTGTGTTATCTTAAGAACTGTTTCAATATATTTTCCCTGTGGATTTTTGTAGGTCAAAGACTGGAAGTCAGCTGTGAATATGTATCGTACACGAAATCAATGGGAGGATGCTTATCGTGTTGCATCGAATCGTACAGATCAACCAGAAATTCGTAAACAGGTAGCCTATTTATGGGCAAAACATCTGGGTGGTGAAGCAGCTGTCCGTTTGTTAACTCGTTTAGGTTTGCTGGAGAATGCTATCGATTATGCCTCAGAACACTGTGCATTCGGTTTCGCGTTCGAATTAGCCCAGTCGGCGTGTCCAGAACGTTTAGCTGAAGTACACAATAAATATGCAATGTTTCTAGAGGATGAAGGAAAATTTATTGAAGCCGAAGAAGAATTTATCAAGGTTAATTCACTTATAAGGATTTGATTTTTTAATGCATGTAATTCTTTTTTTATTTAACGGACTTTCTCATTGTTAGCAACCTTATTGAATTTGAAACTAGGGGTTCTTACTAATTACTTTCAACCTCCTTGGATTATCCAAAGATTCATCAAGATGAGAAGTCATCTAGATTGGTGGCTACTTTGTAAAATGAAGGATAGAATTTAGTCAGCACACTCGGTACCACATATATAACACTGGTTATTATTCATTACCAATCATATTTTAACCATGTTAATCTGTTATTCCATGTACTTACAGTAAAACGCACATATATCTTACAGTAATAATTATGTTAATTTGGTATTGTAAGCTCAGGTAAAACGAGACGGCTAGTAAAAATACTTTTCACATATGGAGCTGCTCAAGAGTTGGTTTTTTTACCTGTATAGTAATACGTCTGCTAAAGAGCTGAATAAGTTAAGATAAGATAATAGCTTTATTCCAAAACAGTACTTTGTGATCCAGAATGGAATTCTCAGCATTTTTACTACAATATTGCATCCAGTTAGTACATTAACAATAAATAAAGTTTTACATAGATTAAAGTTATCTCAGTCAGTTTTGACAACAAAATATTAGCATGTCGGTAGCAAAGCCAAAATTTAAACAGAGTGTTTGAAGGTGTTAGAAAAGCAGATACTACTAGCATATTTACTGACGTAAGCGATAGCAAAATGGTCGAGATATACAGAGTGTGAAAGAACGAACAAGAATGTTTTAAGTAGAGTTTGTAAGGAAGAGTTAGGTCAACCATGAAAACATACAACAAAAACGGAAATTAGTTTTCTTAACTAGCCAGTTACTCAAGAACTTGTATAGATGAAGCGAACTTTAGGCCTCGCCTTCATGATTCCTGCTTCAGACTATAAAAATATCTGGATGCAAAGTCTAGACACCAAAGATATAAATCCCCTGGTGATGCATACTTTCGTTCATTACTCTGTTGAGAAAAACACCAGTGAATGTAATAAAACTATTGGTTAGAAAAAGCATGGTTGTGAAGCTAGTTTTCTGGTTCCATAGACGAATAAGAAGACAGATGATTGACTGAATGTTAGCGGTTGGATGATGCGAATTCTCGCTTCAATCAGAGTGATGTAATTCAAAGTTTAACATAGTAAAATACACAACCAAAAATATTCGATTCTCATTTTAGGCATATTAAAGACAACAAATGGATTATCATAATATCTGAACTCAGTAGTCAGTGCGCCTACTGGTATGGTGTTCGGATCCTTTATCCAGTCTATGACAGTCACGTATTTAACAGTTTATATATACATCATATACATATATATGTGCACAAATTTGAAGTTCGTCACTTCAATTGTCAGGCTGCAAAAGTGTATGTGTGTAACTTAACTACAATATGTTGCTTATAATGATGCTGAGTAAACAGAATAAACTGCTTGTGTGATTTAGGTTTTAAATGAAGAGTTGATTAATATGACTAAGTCCGTGTGTGGTCAGATTGTTCGAAATGTGTTGCGCAAATGCATTACATGATTCAGACAAATTACGTCTTCTTATCGCTTTATCTAATATGACTAATTTTTAATCAGGAAATTTGTTGAACTTGATCCTGTATGACTTTCTGTGTGCACAATGAAGACGATAGAGCTTTAAAGTGTTCTTCGTTTGTCAGTAGTTCCGTAGTTGATTTCAATCCCTTATACATTTTACTTTTAAAATATTCCACATATAATTAGTTTAATTTAAAGACCATCAAAAAATTCTGTCAATAAAAAGCAGCGTGCTTTTTAATAGAAAAAACACTTTTCAGACATAATCGGTGTTTCTTAATGAATGAGTTTCGCCTCATATAATCCAAGAGCTACCACTGAGGATGTAAAGATATTTTGATCACTGCAATGCATGCAGCATAACTAGATTTATGTTCTATATTACCATAAAATGAGAATCTGAATAAATGTCTACAAAAAATATATCTTATTGGAAATAATTAACTCTTCAAGGGATCGAATACTACTGTGGTGAGAGCTGGTTGCTAGCCAAATTGTTAGACAGGAATTTACGTCAATGTTTACTTCCTCAATATTGGTCGTGGGAAAGATATCAGCAAAGACTGATTCAATAACCAACCACAGCAGACTTTGCGTAGGCGGATACACTTAGCATATAGATGATCTGACATTCAGGAAACAGCCACAAAGAGATGAAAAATTAACTTTCGGTGAGAAACAACCAATCAGAAGACTGTGTTTGTTTGTTTAAATAATCTATAATAATGTACATGAAAATCTATAAAATATGTGTTGATATGCTTAATAAACGATCTTGTCTTCTGCTGTTACACTACCTCAAGACTTATTCAAATCAGTAAATGGTTGTGAGATGGAACTCTATTAATTCTCGTAACTTGTATCGCAAGCATACCATTTAAAGACTGTTAAACTGAATGCAGATATAAACTTAACCACAAGAATCACGCCTTCTGTTACGAAATGATTCCTAACTGTAAGTATCATGACCATCACTGCTATTATAATGGCCATTGAATCAGTGGATAACATACTTTGTGTTGTTTGCTTGCAGCTGATACAAGTACATATTTTTGGACTTCGTATTATATGCTTATCCGGGAATTAATTTGTGGTAATCTGTCAATGGTATTACAATAGATAGACTATTTGGCGACGAAAGTATAATGTAATGACAGGCTTTGAAGACAGTGAGTGTTATTCCCCTTTCTAAAAGTAAATTTTACTCTTCATTCATTTGAATTACAGAACGTGCTCTACTAGACTACTGGAGTAAGCATGTTCATTTGATTTGTTGTCGATGTATTTGATATCTGTGTAGGTAACTGGTGTATCTTCATCAACACTATAGAAAGGATAACTGGATTTTATCGGGAAATAATTGTATTTCTATCATTTAGTACTGTTATGTAACTTCTGATTCATGCTTTATTGTATTTGCATATATGCAAAATATTTTATTGAATGTTTCACTAGTTTCGTATTATTTATTTATCTAATTAGGCTGGTAAACCTAGGGAAGCAGTTCTAATGTACGTACATAATCAAGATTGGGATTCAGCAGCACGTGTGGCTAGTGAGCACGATCCTGATAGTGTAAATGACGTCCTACTTGGACAAGCAAGATTAGCTTTTGGTGAGAAAGAATTTGCCCAGGCTGAAGCACTTCTACTCAGAGCTCAACGCCCTGATATGGCAGTACGCGCTTACCGTGAAGCAGGCATGTGGGAAGAGGCATTACGAGTAGCCGAAACATACCTACCAAATCGTGTTCAAGAGCTTAAGGTAACCAAATAGCTCTCTCAGTGTTTATTTATAGAATTTTTAGAATTTTAATTCGTTTCCTAATCTAAGAGCTCAATATCTTCAATGTCAATTACACAACAATTATCTTGAGACAAGTTAGACTGCCATAAAAATTAGAATTAAGAAGAAATCCTTGAAAGTCTAAAGAAGTTCTCATATATAATGGTTATTATTACAAGATTTTTAAAGAGAGTTAAGGTAATAAAGCTTGAGTAAAAAGTGAAAACCATAAATCTTATTGTGAATCAATCAATAGTCTCAGTTAACACAGTCAGTTCAATTGATTTGATTGTTTGAACTGAATCTGCTGTTGATTAGTACGGCTGCTTTTGTTCAATTACACACTGAAAATTTATGTGGAAAATCAATATAACAGAGTCAGATACACAGCTATTTTTTTAGTTTACGTTCCTACACTCTGTATCAACCTAGAGCAGAGAAGTCAGTCAGAAGTCGAAGACAGTAAACTGAGGGTAGTAAACACATGGTACTTTTATAATTCATGTGTTTATCATTAAATCCGACAGTCTGGAATTATTAGCAGTAGAGCGAAAAGCATCAGTAAAAACAGCAACTTTATTCATTGGGAAATGCAAAATTTCTAGTAATGAATGAATTTCATATACACACGTTTTTTAAATCATGAGTAGAGAAATACGTATAAAGTCTACTAAAAACACCCAACCATAGACTTTATCAGCTTAAACACCGACACTTTCTTATGTAACTTAGACTACTGTTTACTCACAGTGATGAGTCATTTATGACTTGTCGATTTCAGAAGTCATAGAGAATATTTGTAGCTCAGCATGTAGATATGAAGTTGAAAATGCTCACTTTGTTTTCAAGGTGAGCTTCCAATACGATTCAGTTCATCAACTTTATTGAGACAAAATTTATATATTGATGTGATTCACCTTCACAGAATCAAACCAAATGTATAGGATAGTTGACATTTCATCTTCTGTGGTTATCGCAGTTACCCATATACTTGAATGATCATCACTGTAAGCTCGTGAGGAATGCCTAAACAATTACTTAAATGTTAGATTGTCTTTCAGGTCACCTGAAATTAGATAAACAGAATTTAGTGTCGGTTTATTCAGATTTCTGGATTACATGAGCTCATGTTTTTTATACATGTAATCATCAACATAAAATCCTCTAGGATCACTAACCTATTTATTCTCTACATCGAGGTATTACAGGGAATTTGTATTAAATAAAGTATGTAGATATGCTACACACTTAACTGTGGAATAGTTTATCTCCTTGAAGACTTTACTGTTTAGTACACTTATTTTGTCTTTTCAATTTAAGATCTGGAAAATGCTACAAAATGATGTGCAGTTTCACAGAAGTGGACCTTAAAGAATTCCAGTCCATTAGGCGCTTAAAACTATCACAAATTTTTTTTCATGTATTAATGTATAACTTTTTAATTATAGTTATTGGCTCAGATTAAATCCTCAGTCAATTAGTCGTAAATATGTTTAACAGTTGAATGAACTGAAAAAATTTAGGAGTTTTTATTTCATTAGTTCGTTAGTAGCAATATAGTAATAATTCTGAACGTCTGCATCCAATGTTACTCATCCATGTAATATTGAGGGTGTGATAATTAGTACCTATTCTTAAAATGCATTGCATAATATACTTACACAACATATGTGAATTGATTACATCCTGCAAACTCTCATTTATGTTTCACAGTGAGATGGTATTTTATGAAATGATGACTTTTATGATAAATTTCAAATAAAGGAGGAGCTGCGTGAAGAAAGAATGCGTGCAATCACTGGTGGAGAGTCAGTTGGGTATACCGGTGGAAAATCCAGTGGACATGGATCACTTGGCAGTAAACCGTCTAACCAGCATCGGAAAGCATCTTCTTCAGTTATAGATGATATCTCTAGTAAAAGTACAAATGCTTACTTTCTGCAAGCAAGAGATTTTGAGTCACGTGGTGAATATCTACGTGCAGTTGAATATTATTTGAAACTTATTCCCAGTGCAAATTCTAGTAATTCAGATGAATTGTCTGACCTTCCAACGGATGTGTGTGAACATGCCTGGTTGCATGCAGCTAATTTGGCAGTGAAGTTTTTACCGGCTGAAAGTTCTGTTAAAGTGGCGGAATTGGTAGCTTCACGTCTGGTATCTATTCAGGTGAGTGGTTTATCCGTATGTTTATAAACTGTTAGCAGCAATTTGTTTCCTGTCGTAAAGGCTATCTTTCAATGAAATGTCATCCTGCCTTTAAAGTGTGATCTACTGGAGTGATGTTGACTTTGGGCTGCATTCAGTGAAACAGAGGACAAAGACTGCAATACACACCTAAAATTATCTTCTTTAATTTCACAATGAATAATATTGAAACTGAGATTTATGGTGATTAGATATATGGTATGTAGTGATTTATAGGAAATTTAGAAGGAGGTAGGTTTCCACTAACAGCCCCTATGAAATTTTATCAGAGACCTAATCTGCCACTGTTTCGGAATGAATTATTCCTTACTGATGACCGGTTCAGATTAAAAATGAGATAAGTGATGAGAGCAAATCTGCTCTTTCTTTTGTGCTAGAATTCCTAGTCTACCATACAAATGATTTACCAGATATTTTCTGCGTCTTTAATTCTTCTTTGATAACAACATTTCATTGTCATACCTTGGTAAGTTGATACAGGCACTCATATTTCAATGAGTCTGAAAACTACTTCAACCTATATGGTCCAGGTAACCAGGTAGTATCATTAATTTGTAAACAGCACATCCAGATCATTGTCAACTGCTTGGATAAGCACAAGATTGTTGAGGGTTAACATTCTTACCTCAGTGTGATGCTGAATCATATGATCATAGTAATTTCTGTTGTAAAGTCATTCAGTGAATAATTTAGCCAGAACAACATGTTGATCGTCGAAGCATCAAATGCTGCTAAAATGTGTTAAGATGACATTTGCATATTCAGTCGTATTTTTGGAGCCGCCTTCTAGAATTAACAATAAAATCTTGATTATTAGCTCAGGTAAAGCAAGAAGTTATATAATGTAGAACAGCCTTAATAAGCCTGTTATATGATAAAATAAAGGTGTGTATTGCTTTAAAATTACTTAAAGAACTTCATATGTTCTACTACATAGTGGTATTTGCTCTTGTTGATTATGTCTTTTGACTTAGTCTTGATTTAACTGACTAACTGATTTTCAGTACGGAACTTTGTACAGAAAGGCAGCAGTTCAAGTTGCCATAGTCGATGTAGCACACAAAGGTAGACAAAGGAGAGTAAAATCAGACCGCTATATATATATATATATATATATATATATATATATATATATATATATATATATATATGAGCATAAATGTGAGTGTAGGAACATAGGAAAAGATTATGTTTTAGTGGACACTGGTGATCACAGAGAGTGAATGTATCTGAATCATTCAGAAAGATTTTCAGAAATATCACCAATAGTCTGTAACCACTGGTTCTTTTCATCCCGATGACCCTAACCAGATAGATTACACCTCCGTACGTGGCTCAGACAATCAGTCAAAGACTTCACGGAGTGATGGCAGATTTTGCTTTGAACACCCCTAACTCTCTTCCAACCCGATCATATATATATAGACTAATATTGCTCGTCGGGGAAGGTGATGAATGGGCATGAGCAACACGTGTCTTAACTATCTCAACAGATGTAGTTCCACATCCTCATCGACTAAATTACCCCTCTTAGCTAACATACTACGCCTGATCTGATGCAGCTTCCCAAATAAGTAAAGTATGCCTATGTTCCAGAACCTGCCATATGGCAGACAGATGATTAATACACCCTCTTCCTAACCTAAAGCCTACCTGGTTTTCTTCGTTTTGTTTCTACCGAGCACCAATTAGTGTGCGTGTTGAAACTAGGACTTTAGATAATATGTTAGTCAAATTAAACCTGCTATGATTATCACATGAAGAATTGTTTCGCTTGTTATAAAACTGGATAATTGGTGACTTTCACCAGGCTAAAGCGGCTATCTGTGATTCCCAGACATTTTCTGACTTCTTAGTTAACCCAGACAACATTTCGTCACTACCGTTCTTAAGCTCTCTGGAATCATTCCATTGGGTCCTGCCGTTTCGGATTAGAGATGGCCTTTGTAGCCTCAGTTACAGTGGGAGGACTGATGTCTACATCCCACTGAAGTGTGTTGATGGTGTGCAAGTTGAGTGTGGCCGTAGGTCAGTTAAAGTACTCATCAAAATGTTCGTTGTAAAGTTCCAGTTGTCTACTCTGAGACTTAATCAAGACGTCGCTTTTTTGGAGACTGCATCACTTATCATTTGCTTTTTGCAACTCGTTTCTCTAATAAGTCTGAAAAGTTGTCTGAGGTTGTCTAACGCTGATACCTATTTCATCTGTTTCACTTTTGTCACCTACCACAGTTCGCGATCGTTGCAAAAACTTTCGACCAGTTTGCGTTTAAGCAACTCTGTTTCCTCACCATGTTTGGATCCACGAGAACCAGTCCCTCTGATTTAACAAACTACTCGTATTGTGGTGGAAGTGTGATTTTGATTCAGTTGAAAGCTGCAATAATAGTGCATACTATAGCATTTAGGCTGCTAGTTTGAGTTCTGATACAGCTCAGTTAAATGTATAAATTAACTTTTTTTCTTCTAATTTGTAGCGTCATACTTTAGCAGGTGACTTACTCTTGAGTGTTGATAAGATACAGAAAGCAATTGATGCATTTATTGCTGGTGAGAACTGGTCAAAGGCGAGGTGTGTAGCTCGTGAGTTGGAACCACGTTTGGAAGCGTATGTTGAAACAAAGTACAAGGAAGCTTTGAGAGTAAGTCATTGGACTCACTACAAACTGTATTATTCTTCTACAATACTAATCCATTCACTTCAATCAGTTTATCCGATGGATATGTATCAATGCATCTTTAAATTTAGCAGTAGTGGAATATTTTAATTTTTACTCAAAATGATTGCGTTGATGTTGAGATATGCAACAGTATGTTGACTGTATTGATCTCTACGTAGTAATGAAAGTGTCGACAGGGTTAAGAATGTCTTGTGGAGATTTCAAAGTATGCTACAGGCCATGTATGGTGTTTTTATACGTAAAACGGAAGTGAAACGCAGTGCATTTTTCGGAAGCATTTAAACAATCATTTGCACTCAGCACCCAAAAAAGGCAAGAAAAGACTTATTTATATATATCTAAGGTATTCAGAAAAATCTACACTTTTCAGTTTTTTCACTTATTAGAAACATTCATTTTTGCAATCAGCATATTGATTAATTCCTCTTCAAAAAGATCAATCCATGTGAATCCAACTGAGAGAAGCGAGTCTCAGAAGCACATCTACTCGATTATGTAAAAAAAATGAAGAGATATAAGATCTTTGACAAATATTACCCTGTTCTGTAACAACTACAAAGCTTCCATTAAAAAACCTTCACTAATGCGATTTAGTTGAAAGACATCCGTTTGAGTGATAGATATTATCATTATCGACAGAGTAAACTACTTCATTCACGATACGAGATACAGCTAGGATCATGCCCCGCTCAAATCAGTGTGCCTCTAATATTTCTTCATTCTACGTTTCTTCCACTTTATTTCACTGCACATCAGTCTTTACGATGAACTCTTTAATTAACCAATTCCATTTAAATTGGCATAGCTATTGAGTGAAGCAGGTTAAATTGCTGTACAAAATGACTTGCTCAGTTAATACTACTTAGAAAACAGTAGTGAAAATGAAATTATAGAATTCTTCTTGATTATCTGTAATACTTGTACCGAAAATACAGTGTGGAATCAAGCTGTAGATCAAAAATAAAAAATAAATAAAAATAATACAGTTTATTATGCGAAGAAATTAATTCATAAGTGAATCCGGAGTAAAACAATGATTCAAAAAATCCAATATTTCACAACGGAATTTCATAGTTAAACTCGACAGTATATACACATACGTGCATAAAATCCTATATCATTCGCTGACAGCATCTAGAAATCATAGATAAACAAAGGATATTGGGCGCTTATTTTCTTCTAGTTTGGTAAACCTTACCGAAATATGCCTTCAAGTTGTGTATTGATAACTTTACATAGTCGTGTCAGGTATATGCAATGAGTTGTATCATTAAGTCATTTGACTTAATGGACGTGAATAAAACTTGTTAAACAGAATGCGTCTGGGAATCAGAATTATACAGTACAATATTACCAATCGCCTAATTACCAATATCTATTATATTGCATTAGTATTTTATTTCTCATTAGTGGTAACTTTCACACCTCACGATAATTTTTGTCAGATTATTTAGATACCATAGTACCGGAAATTACAACGATTAAAATTCATTCATCTATTTTTTAAAAATTTCCACAAGTTACTTATTCAAAGAATACACTCCGAAAAGTGTTCAATTAAATTTTATGACTACAAGCTAGTGTTTTATCACTAAGCAACTCTAACTCAGACAACTTTTATTCTTCAAAATTTTCACTAAAAACATTTTTCTCTTTTTTTATTCATGCAGACAAGTGGACAAGTGGAAACATTAGCTGGAGTTGACGCTGTTTCTGCACTTGATATGTATGCAGAGCAAGGTAGATGGGAAAAGTGTTTAACTGCAGCTGAACAGTTATTACGTGAAGCAAATTTATCCTCTGGTGGTGGTGATAACATGAATATCAGCATTGCAAATTTGAATACACCAAAGGCACTGAAAGAACATCAACGATTGCATAAATATGTTGCAGCTTATGCAGCTAGTCTAATTAAAGATTCACGTGTTTATGATGCAATGCTTCTATATAAAAAATACGGCACACCAGCCTATAAACAAAACTTTAATATTTATAAACGAATATTTCAAGTAAGTGTCAGGATTTAAGTTGGTTCTTGGTTTTTGATGAAAGCAATGACAAATTTAAACGGAAGCTATTTAAAAGTGGTTTCGCTTTGAAATATTTAATGACATCTTCAAACTTAAACAACAATAATTACGTGAGACGAAATAAAAACAAATGCTGGTTGACCTACAGATAGGTGTACAACTTTAAACAAAAGTACATCAAGTCGAGTTACCGTAATTTAAAAAGTATACAAAAGGAGAGGGGAGAAGCAGAACGATAATATTATGTACAAACATGTGTGTCACGGAAAAATAAATGAACAAAGATTTTCAGAATATGGTAGACGACACAGAGTGAATAGGTCTGTTTCTTTTTGAACGGTATTTTTTAGTGTGTTTGCAGATGATTATTAATAATGGTTCTACAGTTTAAGCCTACTTCAGTCACCGTAAGAAGCAGTGACTCGGTATATGTGACATGTGTCGTACCTTACTCAATTAGTGGAGTTTCACAACCTCGTTGATCGAGTTATCCTGCTAACCTATTACTCTAGCTCTATATAGTTGAGAATATTAGTGAGTGGGTTAGAATTTCTTTTGTTATGGTTTGAACAGGGATTTTTTTTTAACATAACTGAAAATGAATTTTTTCTAGACTTGTTTTACATAGCAGTATTACACTTTAAATATTACCATGGTTTTTATG
The DNA here is from genome assembly GCA_944472135.2 of Trichobilharzia regenti. NCBI lineage: Eukaryota > Metazoa > Platyhelminthes > Trematoda > Strigeidida > Schistosomatidae > Trichobilharzia > Trichobilharzia regenti. The sequence continues at coordinate 72,792,708 of OX235270.1, read as the reverse complement.
CATTTAGGACATAACATGTCAGCGTGGATTGTATGGGCCAATGCATATTCAACATGGTCTACTCTGCGTGATATCTTGTTCGATTTAAATCAAAATCTTAAACATGTTCAGTCAGATATACAACCAGAGATAATAAAAATATTTGAGCGAATGCTTCTAGTGATTCATTACTACGCTACTCGTTCAGCCTTATTATCAACACAACAAGACGTGAAAGAGGTGGGTTTTCCAAACTTTATTTATATTATGCCTAACTTTTTGCAGACTAATGTTTCGATTTTACTTTTAAGAAATTTCACCAATTTGTTGTTTTTTGAATCTGTGGTATATAATCCATACAGTTATCTGATTTTACTAAACCTAAGTATTTGTTAAACCTTATTCTGCTGAAGTATTTCGTGTGACTATGCAGACAGAGGCAAAGCAATTATTTTTTTTATAATGATACTCAAAATAGGTAACTAAATGTTGTAACAAGGTGAAAAATGCCACAGTAGTAAATTCAAAGTGACCATTAAATCTTTTTATATAGAGAAATTGGGCTTACTGATCCAAATAGCGCAAGTCTCTGCAGTCGCAAGTATTCTTCTCCTTGTTTGTCTACAGATAATGGTGACTGACTTATTTTTATCCACATCATATTTGTCTGTCTGTCTGGATTCAACACAGAACTTGGCACCGAAGTGCAGCAGTTCGAGTTGCCATGTTCCAAATAGAACACAAAGGTAGACAAGAAGATGAGTGAAGAGAATCAATAGAGTTTGACAAGTATAAGAGTGAAACAGAATGGGTAATGGTAGAAAGAAATATGAAAGATTACAGAGACTGAATACATCTGCGCTGGCCATTGACAACGATTTTGAGCCATGTCACCTATTGTCTCCAGCCATTGATTCTTAGAGCCAGTCCCGAGGGCCCCAACCCGGCAGTCTGCATCTCCCTACCTGACTCAGTTTAACTGTCAAGGATCTCATGGATTGATGCCATGTGTTTTTGTTTGGCCACCACTTACTCTTTTCCAACCTGGACCACCTATATTAGCTAGTAATGCCCGTCGGGGGAGGTGATGGTTAGGCACACGCACCACGTGACCTAGCCATCTCAATCTATGTAACTTTATAGCCTCGTCGATTGATTTTTCCTGTTTGCCCAACACTCTACGCCTAACGTCAGCATTACTTACCTTATTATACCACCTGACGTGAGAAAGAGATCGTAGACATCTGTGATCAAAAACAGTCAACCTTTTCATGTCTTCAACTCGTATTGGCCATGTTTCAGAGCCATAGAGAAGTACGGAGCGAATTGCTGAGCAGTACACACGTCCCTTGGTTGATAGCCGGATGTCACGCCTACGCCAGAGATGATGTAAGTCAGCGAAAGCAGCTCGAGCTTTTCGGATCCGTGCTGAGATTTCGTCGCCAATCAGTCCGTCGGTGCTGATACAACTTCCCAAATAAGTGAAGTGGTCAACATGTTCTATCACTTCACTCCCTATCACTAAGCTAGGAGTTGACGTAGTCCAGTCCTGTAGCAGCATCTTACGTTTTGCAGCGGCGAATCGCATGCCAAACATACGAAGATTGCTGCTCAAGGTGTTCAGAGGACTCTGCTGGATTTTGTCAGCATCCTCCCCTAACAGGGCTATGTCATCTGCATATTCTAAGTCCATAAGACTATTCCCCGGTAACAAGTCAATTCCTAAGTCGTTAAGTTCAGTTAAGGATACTTTCATATTCGTAGCTTTGGCGATGTTTGATCATTATTGCTTTCGCCTGTTTTAACCATTTTTAAAGGCGTCTGGTCAGGAGAGCAGACAGATGCCCATCTGTACGACCTATATATTTGCTTCCACTAAAACACCAAAATTGATGTACAGTCAGAGTGGGATGCAGGATATTTAGCTGATGCGTTCTACTGAAATTTCTTGAATTCAGTAAATCTTTTCTTGTTTAGTATTACCGCTTGGTTGTACTTCGACATGTGCATAAATCCGATTCTGTATTACTCAGACGAAAGGGAACTTGAACAGGGCGAAATTAACTTATCTATTTGATTCTTTTAGGCAAAGCTCCGTTATGAAAAATTTTCAGATCATTATTAAAAAACAATGATCAAACTCTATAAAGACTGTTTTAAGTTTCTTACCTGTCTATACATTGAAGTTTGTTACTTACCTATAAGTATAAGGTAACAGATTGTCGTTAGAAGGGAAATGAGAGGGAAGACGTTTTGGAGGTAAATCATCTTTACATTTGATTAGTTTGGTGAACAAAGTTTGCATTCCTATCGCCTACATTAAACTCACTGTCAGATTCTCATCTCAATACGTTTCTTTCATAATATTCAACTCAGATTCAGGTTTTAATAGATGATTAATTTTATGAGTATGTGTATAAAGTAATAGTCCATTGTTGGATAATGATGGGAAGTCATCTTGTGGTGGGGTGATACAGACAGTGTGTTCCAACGGATTATTATTCTTACATATTCCCACACTTCAGTACTGGATTAGCAACAGAATAACGTATGTATTTGAACATTCTATTTCACATTGTCAAATGTTAACCAAAATCACATGCTCAGTGATGAAGAAGAAATTATCTAATAATTGATAATAAGCAATGAAACTGAAGGAGGTGGAAAGGGCATCAGAAACTGGCAACAGCTAATAACTATTTAGGCTCACTAAGGAAAGTTTTAAAAGCTTTTAACAAGTGAAATGATTCTTGAAAAAGACGAAATATCAGTTTCTTCTTAACAGAAACGACTGGAACGTTGGGTGGCAACATTCTGAGTTGCCGTTCAACTGGCCTACCGCTTCACGAAAGTCTCCTGACAGCTAACACATACCTGAATTAGATGTAGACCTCAGTCCTTGAAATTCATTTGAGGTTACGACAGCTTTCTCCAGTCTAAAACGACGCAAAGCAGGGAGGAAGTAATGGTATGAGTATAAAGTGTTTAAGTACAGTGGTGATGAACTATTATTTTAGTTAACTAGTAAATAATTTAATGTGTGTTAATAAGAGATAAGTAAAATCCACTGATTATTCCAGTGCATAAGAAGACAGTCAAGTCCTCCTTAGATAACCATAGGGATATTAGCTTAACCTACACGGTATTTAAAATTGTGGGTTCAATAATCATGTGTAGACTAAGCGGTTGTCGGCAGAAAATAACCAGGGACACGTCTAAGGTCGCGACGAAGATGTATTGATAATATGTGCACCCTTCAGCAGATTTCAGAATATATGTATACTTACCGGCACCCAACACGTCATATTTCTCACCCTGAAAGCAGCGTATGACTCCAACATAGAGGTGTTGTTACAATATCTGGTTGTGAAAGGAGTGTCACGGAAGTACATAGCACTAATGTGAGCATTCTAGTCACACTTAGGCATCCATGGTAGTACTTATGAACAGCTACCAGCTGTAGTGACCAAAAATGGTGTTGTCCGTCAGAGATGCCCACTATTACTACTCCTCATCACCTTCCATATTCCAAGAGTCGTCACAAATCTGGCTTATTTTTTCTTCCACGTATTCTGTCCATTGTAGTTTCATTACATTACTTTTCTTTATCTTACTGTTCCTCTCTGATGTCTGGTTACTTTTACATTAATAAGCAAGCCAATCTAACATGCATGCATTTAGAAACCTAATTTGTAATCTTTTTGGCAAAGTTTTGTAAATAATCTCAATAGGGCACTTCAGTTAATCTGTGTGACCTTAATTTTCAGATATTCAAAATTTAGCTAGCGACAGCCTCCGACTAAACTCTTGATAAGAATATTGTGTAGGGAGGTGATCTGTGTCACGAAAGTAAACTTTTTGTGTGACCTGTACTAATACCTCCTCAAGGGGAAGTGAATTGATGATGACCAAAATGGAGACTTGTCCCTCACACTGTCATAAAATATTAGTGATCTAATAAGATTATCCAAAGCTTAACGGAAAAGACGTTTTCTTGAGTGATGAATACAGTTCTACAAAAAGTCATTGATGACGGCATTCAAGTATCTACGGGTGACATTAATTTCACTACCGTTGCCAATACGCTTTGCTGCTAGGTATCAGTGATTACGAAGCTATAATTCAGTCCATTCGGTATGACAGAAAGCCAAATGAATGTTACTGAACATATATAAAGTTTATGATGTTATACATAAGGGACACGTGGGTCGTCGACACATCGGTAGAATGCTTGCCGACCACGCATGTGGTCCGGGGATCGATCTCCTGCCGACGCACTCCTTCAACTCACTAAGCCAGCAGTAAGACTGGCATGAGGCTAGTAACCCCATCCCGTAAAATAAAAATAAGACACCACTGCTACCGAAACTTGAAGCTCTATGTTCTACTAGGAACGTAAGGGAATAAAAAAATAAGGGACTTGTCTACTTCACTTTAATTGTATGTCGGTCATATATGAAAGTCGGTAACCACTAGCTCATAAAACCCAAGCGGTTCTTTTGTACGAAATACATCCTCCTACAAGTCCATAATAATAGCCAATGACTTGATGATCTAGCATCCTATTTTCATAACATTCCCAGCTTACCTCCAGCCTCTCTCTATTTCAGTTACTGTTTGCTATCAAGTAAGGTGTGGTACGATTTACTCACTGTTTACTACAGCAACTTCAATAAGTGAAGACTCATAATAATGTCTACCGAGTTGTCTTCCCCCCCCCCTAGGACCTTTAGTCTAATCACAACAATATTCGCTTCATTATTCTGCAACACTCGAGCATTTCATTAACAGACAGTACTAAATAAAAATTTATGGATTCCGTATGTCTTCACCTGTAGTCGTCTTTCCCCACAAATGTAGAGAAAGGGTTGTTGCTTAGTATGTTACGATATCATATCGGCAACATAGGTGATGCAAGTAAGAGAACTTCCTGTACTCATATTGATGAAAATTCCATACCATATGGAGGGAGGGTTTATCACATTCGGAAACTTTGATTTCTGCTTGTGAATAAGCAGGAGAAATAGATCAATCCTGTGAGACTACATAGCATTTAACAAAAAAGATAGGGTCAATATTTCTAAAAAATAAATTGCATGGACAGTGATAAGAACTATATTGGTCGAAGTGGACATCTCCTTCCGCTGTAAATCCAAGAATATAAACTATCTGTAAAAATTTACGATATGCATTCTTTCATGTCAATACATATGAACACTTATGGACTAGCATTTAACTGAGGAAATGTAGAGATTTTAAACCGTGCCACAAATTCCAGGGCATTCCTTGAAGCCTGGTTCGCAGTCGAATTAGGGATTAATAAACACATTACTACAAGTTAAATTCATCAACTAAAAATGAATAACTCACGTGACGAAAAACATCAAATCCCAAGTCAATAAAAACGGTGCGTCGGTGGCACAGTGGTTAGGACTCTCGCCGACCATGCACATGGTCCGGGGTTCAAGCCCACGCCGACGCACACCTGATATCTATGGTCGGCCTGGAAATTTGGGCTACCGATATCCACGCTGAAAATTCCATACTTGTACCAAAAATACATGTGGAATCAAGCTGTAATCAAAAAAAAAATAAAAAAAAATACTGATGCAAATTAACAACCAATCATGGGAAATGTTCTCAGGAAAGAAAATCAAATTATTCGTGCAGAATTCAAACAAGTACGCTATTGATCTTGTCTGGAAAGATATCAAAAGGTTCTTAGTCAAATCATCCAGAAACCACATCAAAAACCTGACAGATTTCAAGTAGACACCGAGTATATTCGAATGCAGAACTTCCACAAGGCCTCCTATCTTGTCACCGTTCCCGTCTAGCATAATTCTCTTCCCAGTGTAAACTAACGTTGCTTAATACACAAAATGACCTCCGAAAATAAGACGACCAAGGAATGCAGGGAAACAGAATGTCTCATTGAGTACTTTTGATATATTGAAAACTGGCTATACACATGTAATACGCAGCATTAATCATTTTTGCACAGGGAATTCAGGATGCATCGCGTAATATGCAATTAAAAATGTTACAATAATTAGCGGAATTAAAAGAAACTGAATGAGGGAATATACTCAAATTAAAGAAAAAATGATTCTTTGTTATATGGAGATCGTGATGGTTGAGAAAAAGCTTGAAGTGGTAAAATTCACCAGATATGCGTAACACTAAGGACCTGTTTGCAAATGACATGAGATAAAAAATGGAAAAGTAAGAGGAGATAAACTGCGTGCCAAGATTTTGGGAGTATGGAGCAGTTTCATTATTTCCCTTCGGCTTTGTGATTACACCTGAGGCAAAAGATAAAGTTACCTTATTTTACTAGTAATTAACCGGTTCATTGTAGCTTCTTGTATACAAACTAATTCATAAAATGCATGCGTTTAGATCATTTTCCTGCTTTACTAAGCTTGTAGGTCGTTGTTTTAGATTGTTTTACTCTTCTGCATTTATTTATTGCCCCCGTTCTTGTAGTATTTTAATCTGTGAAACACGCAAAATTCGGTGCATAATAATAACTGTGCGTCGGTGGCACAGTGGTTAGGACTCTCGCCGACCATGCACATGGTCCGAGGTTCGATCCCCTGCCGACGCACACCTGATATCTATGGTCGGCCTGGGAAATTTGGGCTACCGATATCCATGCTGAAAATTCCATACTTGTGCCAAAATACAGTGTGGAATCAAGCTGTAACCAAAATAAAAAAATAAATAAATAAAAATAAATAAAACATGAATTATTTTTTCTCGTTTACTTCAATTTTTCTATTCTGCTTCTCTTTAGATTGTCACACAGATTAGCGTATCACTTCTTCGACACTCTGATATACTGCCTGCAGATAAAGTGTTCTATGAAGCTGGAGTTGACTGTCGCGATATAGGATGGGATAATATGGCATTCGTCTTTTTAAATCGTTACCTTGATCTTGTTGAAGCTATTGAAGACCCTGAAAGCTCATCAGATACTTTAGATAGTACAGATTTTCAGGTAAGCTAGTTTTATAACGACATCTTAGTTGAATCAAATAGGTGAAGGGAGGGTTAGATTGTTGGGTTAGGAGTAAAAGTCCATAAATTAAAGAATCCGTCTACAGTAAGTCAGTTACCTGTTGGCTGTTGACCCAGATGAGCTAAGAAATCTAGTTGCTGATTTAGTCTTAATCTTATTTCATTCTTAATGGTTTGTATCAGATTTCATATGATCACCATATGAATTCATCATTTTTACACTAGTCTGAACCTAGATAATTTCAACAGAGACGAGTACATTGATGGGACTACTTAAGGGGTGATCTAGCATATTGGCATTAATTTAGTTGAATGAACTTTAAACATCGTTTTGCTGCAAATGACATATTTTCATGACAACATGTGAACAAAGAATGCTATCAGTATCTGTGGAAAAAATATATACAGCAAATTGTCATTTATAGAAAAATGAAGTTTGAGTACGTTGACTCCATTGAAATCTATTTACGACATGACACCTAAGTCTAATGATGGGTGATTTATGAATTCATTGACTGGTCACTAGGATACAGCTGATGTTATGTATTTAGTCCTTAGTGCTGACTGAATTGTATCAGTCAGGTTTGCAATGTTGTCACCATGTTAGGTGACTTTGCATAGTAGTACACTGTAAACTGATTTTTGGGCAGTTAGAATCAGTTGGCAAGATCATCACTGTTAACTTACTAAAGTGATCTTAAGGCTTCCTGTTAACTGACTCTATCCAACTAACGTCAATTTCTTAATTCTCACAAGAATCAGTATTAATCACCTCTGGTTTGTCTGCATCTAGATGAAGTGGTAGCCATAGCAAAATTTACGTTCCATATAAGTTAAATAAATGAGTAGTGAAACAGTGCTGTGAAACTTTCATGTTTACACAGAACTTGATTAGCACCAAAAGACACCGGTTTCATGATGTCTGTTTTCTTTCGTCGTTTTATTTGGTTTTTGCATACAAATTTCAGGGCACTGATATACCTATGGAAGTTCCTATTCCTGAACAAGCTTACACAACAAACGAAGAACATGAAGCAATCCGTGAATGGATATTAGCTGTTTCAATGGATCAAAAACTCGACCAATCATTACCAAAAGACGAGAGAGGCGTTTATGTAGCTACTCTAAACTCGTCGAGTACTGGTCTATCGGCCTTACCATGTATCATTACCGGTTATCCTGTTTTACGTGACGGTGTTACTTTCGAACCGTCTAAGAGGACCGCAATCAAAGCAAACTGGAGCAAATTTTTGTATATAACTAAAGTTAGTCGGACAGTGGAGTGCTCAGATGTTAAACAGTTTATTGAACGATGGTCTGGTACTACACCGAGTGGAATTTAGAAGACTTTCTCTCCTTCCTTCTCACCGAACCTTTCATTTTTACAGCCAGACAGTATAACTAATTCCGCAAACAGTGTATAGTAAAACATTGTTTAGGAACTACTTGATGAGATGGTTGTGCAGTTTTTAGGTTACTTTTGATGAATTGTTTCATAATTAGATTTTTGTGTTAATGGCAATGTATTTGACGCACATCTTATGCAGATTATTTCTGCTCACAGCATTATAACTCTTAGTTCTCCACATTAAATTTGATAAATAAAAAATAAGATTCTAGTCAAATTAAATTGTTTTAACCACTTAGCGTCCCACACTGAAATAAGACAATATTGTAGTCAATCGAATTTTCCACAAATGAGTTGACTAGTCGTTGTTTTCATTTTAATTGACCTAGCTGTGTACTTTTTTTCTAGATAGTTGCCTACAGTAAAACTGGATGAATTTTTTGTCATAATTCGTTGTGCAAAAGACTGGTTTGAGTATTCATTCGCTTTTACTCTGGTCTGAGTGAATCTAGTGAATTTTTAGTATAATAATTCTCTAGAGAATTTTCCAAGCTGACTCGTGCTAATATATTCAAAGTACAGATAAGACTGAACTGAACAAGCAGCTAGCGAAAACTAAAAAATGTCATACGATTTTGTTCTCAACGATGTTAGTTAGATGCATAATATAAGGAAATCCTAGTAATTGGTGTATTCAGTTTTGTCATGGGTCCAGATTCCTTGAATATGATGCAGAAGTTAATCTCCTTTGCACAAGTCTGTCCAACTTCACTTTCAGACTTATTTTCTTCATTTTTGAGCAGTAACTTTACTACGTGGCACTATGCCATTAATGTATCAGATATCTGTCAGCTGACCAGTATAAAGATTGTAACACTTGATTTTTCATCTTATTACCTTCAAGGACACGTTGTACTCACCTGGTTTACAGGTTTTTTCAGTCATTATGAAATGAGTGATATCGTAAACTTATGAAAATTTACCATTACTTTTCAAAGGAACTAAATTTTCTGACATCCTGAGTATCTGGAAGTATTGAAAATTTGCAGCTGCTACAATCTCTTAAGTGGTTGTAAAGTACTTTTAAGGTGGTAACTTGGTGTGATAGTGTTTTTGTGGAGGATTATTCGACAATAACTACTGTAGTCTAGTTCCTTAGCAAATTCAAAAGTCTTTTATTGATGAATTTTGAACAATAATTAGTCTAATGGTGAACTACAATGATTTTGGCATTAAGAATTCGAAGACAGTTGATTGGAATGTCTAGTTTAAGCTTGAAGACTTTACACAGTAGAAAGATCTATAGACACTCTATTTATGCCTGTATCATCAAAGTGGATTTATTCTTAGTCTTGTTGATTCTTACGAGTTCCACTTCAACGTTTTGTGTTGCCGTGATGTATGAAATTTTACACATTTACACTATTTCACATTCTTCGTGGCAATACGTCTATCCATTCACCCATCCACCTCTAAAAAGTAACATGTTTCTCAAAATTTGTAGAAATCCCCACTATAGTATGTTTATACCTTGTTAATAGTTTGCCAACAAAATGAAGCCAGGAAGGGTACTTATTACTGAATGTCATTTTGGCGTGACAGATAATGTACTGGTTTGTGTTCGCGTTAGGACATTCGAGTCAGAATGCACCGAAGGATGGTCTGTTTTTTTCTCATCACATGTATCAGATTTAAATCATAAAATACGCAGCTGGTGCTTTTGTATTTAGGTGGTAGGCGAGCATGCGATTCAAAATAACACAACGACCTATGGTAACTAGCGTTCTTGGAGATTTTTCTGTGCCAGGGCGATCAACCAAATAATGGTAAGTCTAAGAGCAGGTACTGTCATAATGTTAGTTCGTCTTGCTGCGGTTAAAGAGTTTACAGAGATTTTTCATCCGAAGTGTTGACAACAAGGGGTGTTCAGAATCGTTCTGCTAATTTGGATTAATTGTAGATATACTAATGAAATTAAGGCTATTTACCTTTGACACCTCATAAGTTGACGTGCTGCATGACAAATATTCTATGACTTGGGCTACAAAGACGATGTAGTGCTTTTAGGTAGAGGAGATGAAGATTATAAATGAAAATCTGACTTTGTTTCCCTTTGAATCTGCTTCCACGATGCGTAAGGTGATACCATAAGACTGATGTGCTTTTTTTCTTTATTCAAGGGTAGGAAATTGAGTGGTTAAATATTTTGTCATATTCCACTTATTTAAAAAATCTGGATACTAAAATAGACGCATCACTGATGAATACAGATAACTAGCCCAGTCTCATCTTTGGCACCAGTTTAATTTCGCATTTCTCGTCAGAAGGTTTATAGATTTCTCACAAAATTTATCTCGTCCTACTTGACAGTCATGAAATATGGACATTGAAAATAGATGTATAAAGATTAGGATCCCAACTATTATAATTTCTGTTCATTTACTTGCGTTAGGTGCAACACCATAATGAATGGAGATGAGGTTGATTAAAAAGACAAGTCGGTCGATGATATTGTGATTCTTTGTTGTGTGATAGTCTTGTGGATGTGTTATGTATGTAAAGCTATCTCTTCCTTGACAAGTGGTGTTTGGTGAAGTCGAATTAGGCCGGAAAGACGTTACACATGCTCAGACTTAACAATGCACCGATCCATAAAGCAAATGACAGTTTCTGTTAGTCATGTAAAGAGCAGAAGTTAACCTCGATGATGCAATACAGATTCCGTGAGTCAGCAGACATAAACTTCTGATTACAGGTCAGTATATATCCAGTAATTTCAACTGTTATACAGTGACATATTTCGCAATGTTTAGAATATTCTATTTGGCTCTACAGATTTTTTATTCACTGGAAAGTACTTTGCTTACTCTGGTGAAGTTCATCCTAGTTGAATTATAAAGAATTGTATAGATTCAACTGTTATCTTAACGGTATTATACACTTCTGATTGAATTTTCAATTGGCATTATTTTCCGACAAATCACCACTATATATCGTGGAAATAAAGCGATTTTCTGCTTCATTATGTAAAATTAAGTGGTTAGGACCTTTCAGAAAATAGTTATCTCCTAAAGTTTCTATCCTAGAATAATAACCGCTGTCTTCACATTGAACAACAGTTTTCTGTTTTCCGGAGTATTGAAGATCTTTGTAACTATAACTTATCAATGCTCCAGACCAGTGGCTTGATTGTTGTTACAGTGTTGCTGCTTCAAACGCTAGTTAATAGTTTGCTGATCAATAAACCTACAGACATTCACCTTGATTTCGCAACTATAATTGTCTGCGACTGTAACTTATGCAGCACTTTTTCGAAATTTTCCGCTACAAGAATAACTCCCTTGTTGTGAAAGACTAGTAAAAACAGATGCCTTAGTGTGACTGTTTCCTTCAACATAACGAACATTTCCATAAATTTGCTTTGAAAACATACCTAGTCTACGATAAAATTTCAGGCTTCACCACAGGCACATATGTGGTGACTTTTGATGCATATAAAGTGGGTCTGAGAAGTTAAAAATTATAAGATTGCGCATATAATAAAAATTCTGTTTTACTAAGCCATATGCAAAACTCAACACCTTTGCGTAAAATGGGCAATATTAGTGTCCTCTATGGAATAATATTCAGCATTAATAAACATATTGTACATGCTGCCCTAGGCAGACACCTAATTAACTCAAAATATTTTCGAAATTCTAAAGGATTCGGAAGCAAAATGTCGCTATTTATTAACAGAGGTTCATCAAACATTGAATTAAGCAATTAAAAGGTCTCTGATAGGAAAGGTCTCTCCTAAATTATCCATGCAGTTTAAAAATAATGGGCCAGCTACCGAATCAATAAACTCAACAAGCGAAATGTTTAGATCGTGGACTATGAACAATCCCACTAATTTTAAGCCAAACCACTTAAGGACACCAAAGAATATAGATTCCCCAACAATTATCTTAAATATCTTTAAATTGTGAATGTAACTAAATAGAAAGTCTTTTAGAAGCAGGGTTTCACAGAGATAGATTTCGAGCATTATAAAAAGACCGGGACACCTAAAAATCGTAATAACATATCAAGATAAACAAATGCGAAAGTAATTACAAAGAGTTTATTCAAAAATTAAAAGCAATGTTCATCCCAATTCGAATAGATTTTATTGCAGAATATTTATTATTCATATGTTTCCATCGATTTTGAAATTGTTGAATGTACTGCTGTTCTTACTATCTGTTTGTTATACACAAATGCACGCATTTTTTCAGCAAAACAGAAGAAGGCTAGTGCTACCAGTAAATACTGAACCCAAGCAAATTTGATGATATACCAAAATCCAGGATTTTCACTGAAATAGAAGTGTGAAAATGCTGATCAGTGAAACATGAAATGCCTTTTTCACAGGCGATTTAGACTGATAAATCCACGGATCGACTTTCGTGATATACAGAAAAATCTGCAGGCCAATAATATTTTATCCGTTGACACTGATGGTGAATTTCAGTAAATGGGTTTAGATAACATGTGTACACATTCACTCTCAGTATTTCCGTTCCAAAGCCATATTTCGAAATATTTCAGTTATTTAGGTAAAACTAGAACTCATATACAAATGCGTCTGTGGCACAGCGGTTAGGACTCTCGCCGAACATGCACATGATACGGGTTCGATCCCCTGCCGACGCACACCTGATATAAATGGTCGGTCTGCGAAATTTGGGCTACCTATATAACCTGTTAAAAATTCCACACTTGTACCAAAAATACGGTGTGGAATCAAGGTATAATCAAAATAATAGATCATAATATATATATATATATATATATATATATATATATATATATATATATATATATGGATAATGTAAGTGTGGAATAAATTATCATAACCACACTAATATCTTTAGCTATGAACAAATCGCATTTAGATAACACGCAAAGAATTTTTTAAACTGACCTGATCCTTAAGGAAGAGAAACGTATGGTAGAATCCAGTTCAAATCCTCCTGAAAAACTACTTCTGATTGTTGGGACATATATTCTATCTTCTAGCATACAGAGTTCTAATATATAAAACTATTATACTGTATAAATATCCTGAACTTACCGCCATGTGTAAGGTTTGAGTATATGTCAGTGATCTGCCTTGGAATATTTTTACTTTTATAGCTAGCTCTAGTCTAAACAATGGTTAAACTTAGCATATACCACCTACGATTACATTAGACTTCATGCAAGTTTCTGACCAAACAAGGTCTCCTGAATAGGTTATTGAAGTGACATATGAGCGAAAAGATTTACTAATAATCAAAGGAACCTCGGTTCGTTTATTGTGAAAACGCTATCAGAAAATAGTTTAGGAGGTTATTTATATACCCACGAAGTAATGTCGAATAAAAGAATGATGGTGAAGCCCACTACTTTCTCTGTGGAAAGAAGAGGTGCTTTTATGACACTGTGAAAAGCAATGTCTTCTTCTGTCATGGGGTCTTTCTCAGTGTAGAAACTTGTTTGAGTTAGTCTGTACTTGGACTGCAGGCCAGAGAATAACTCCGGATTGAAAATATTTGTGTAAAACACAAAATCGTCTTCTTTTTGCAAGTATAAAAATACTTTCCCGGTGAAAGATAATGAAGGCCTTTCTTGGTAAGTATATGAGCCATCATAAAAGTCTGTAAGTCAAGTATATACAAAGGCGATACCCTACCATAGGTAACATAAGAAATAATCCATGGGATGACGGTGATTGCAAGAACTGTGACAGTATCAAAGCCAAAAGCCAATGACGATGCTGTATTGTAGTATCTTCGTAGTTCGTATAATTTGTAAACTCTCATTTCGAACCAAAATGAAGTCACCTAGCAACGACCTAAAGCCACATGTGGTTAATAACTTAAACAAAAATAGAACACACATAAAAGGATACACTTGTCTGGCACGTTGGTTGTATTTGGTTTGGCGATGCTTTTTTGAAAATATTTTCCGTATTGATGAGAACTCCAATCCGATATCGTTTTTATGAGCTAGTATAAACCAATGTGATTTCTTTGTGCTCGCTTCTTGATTGTGAAGTAAAGGTTCCCGGTCTTCGGTAAACTTCTGTATAGTTGGTCCTGCCACTCGACTGTTGTAGATATAGTTGACTTCAAAAGGAGTAGTGCTGGGATTGATTATATGTTGTTTGCAGTATGCAGTTTGTTATGACTTTGTTGCCACTGTGAATGCAGTTGACCCCTTCAACAGTTAGTCCTCCGGTATCGTCGTCACAAGGAAAGAGATAATAATAACAGATGTAATTGGTGTAGGTAATGAAGACTTAAAAATAATAAATGAATAAAACGTTAAAACAGTTGAAATATATATGTATATACTATCAATAATAATTACAAGTATACAAGTAGTAGTTGGAGTAGTCAGGGGAATAAGATGGGAGAAAATGTAAAGGAGTAAAACTATGAATTTAGTTGTCTACCCATGAATGGTGCATGGGATTTTAAGGGGGTAGGCGATTTGGACGCAGTCCTCGTGTAGATGCATGATTGTCCAGCCTTCGATTAAAGGTCTCTACAGACGGCGCCATAGCTACATCTGTCGGTAAGGTGTTCCATAGACGGCAGTGAAAGGAAGTTAGAAATTTATTACACTTGTTAGCTTTGAATAGCTGTCAGAAATAGCCTATTTTATTTGCATGATATAAGTACTCTGTATATTCTGAGAATTCCAATACACTCACACCCACTTTATGTATGATGAATAGGTCGATAAAGACAACATTTCATCTGATAGTAACGCTTATGTTTTGTATTCAAGCTAATATTTTGACTCAGTCCTGATAAGGAGTTATCAGCTGACGTTTACAAATAAATTACTTAGTTTGTATCAGGGAGAGCTACTGTTAAGTTACGGAATACTGAGGCCAACCACCTAATGATAACAAGTTTTTGCTGCTATTCTGTATGTCGTATTCTCGTTGCACAAATGTCTCCGCTAAGGATATGATGCAAAGTCTTCGTTCCACCCGAAAAGTGTGATATTTATGACTCAGCGGATGGAGACGTGTCTTATGATGAAAGAACACGCAGGTCAAGGTATATCTTCCTGTGACAATTGGAGGAGTATAGAGGAGAGGATTGTGAACCACAACACCTTACTTCATGAATCAACAAAAGTTAAATTTGTCCATTTTCATCGAATCTAAACAGGCCTTAGACAGAATTAACCACATATTAATTTGAAGAGTACTTCAACACTTTAGCACTTGCTGACTTTTTATGAACCTCACTCAACAGCTGGCTATATCACAATGACATCTGTCAGGTAATCCACAAGAGAGAACTCACCAAATCCTTTGGAGTAAAGACAAGAGTAAGACAACGCTGCATACTATCACCAACGTTGATATCCTAATTTTGATGCACTGCATTATGTGGAGGACTGTCGAGAGTGAGAAGACAGGAATACTCTGGACCAATGACAAGGCTCTAGAAGATCTGGATTTCGCGTGTGGAGGATTTATGTCTAATGTTATACAAAGTTGAAGACTTGCAGGCGGAAAACAAAAAGCTGATAGAAGAAGTAGACAGCAAAGACGAGACTTCAAGTGAACACAGAGAAGAATCGGGTAATGAAAATAACCAACCGACGACAACGAGCATCACTCACTATTAACGGAATCAATTTGCAATAGGTCACCTCCCTCACTTATCTAGGAAGCTTCGTAGCAAATATAAATGGAACGAATACGGACATCGAAACCAGAGTCGATAAAGCAATACAGACCCCCAACACTCAAGAATCATCTCGGAAATCTCCTGTACTCAATACTGATGTTGAATGAGTTCTCCTAAATGGGTCAGAATCTTGTAATGGACGCCATGGGGAGCACATCTGACAGGCTACTGAGGACTTTTATCGATAGCTGCCTTCTCGGGCTGCAAGTTGAAGATCAGATGGCCAAAAACAATTATCGACAGGAAACTCTGAAAGCGAACCAATCAAGAACCAATCAACCTGTCGATTCATTTTGGAAATTTTAACGTGTTAAACGTTATTAAATCTTATGTTCCGTTGATATAGTATGGTGAAAGGAAAGGCAAAATCAACAGTTATAACACAGCTTAAATGATATTTACACTTATGAGAAAATGAAGAAATAAAAACAAAAATTTGCTTTGATTATGGTTATAAGAACAACATAAATAAAGCTCGATGTTATAAGGATGGATTAATTGGTTTATTTACTAGTGCAAAGAAGACTATGTGCAATCATGGGCCCAGGTTAAGTAGGACACGAGAGAATATGACAAGCTGAAAAATTTCTGTTGACGCCCTATGTTCCACCCGGAAGCTAAGAATATAATCAATACTTTAATAGGTATTCGGAAGAATGCATAAAACAGTTTGAGTTGACCGTTTAAGCTGAATGTATGCAGTCAAGTATTCTTACTATTTGAGATACTGTCTTGTCACGTTCGACTTTTCTTTAGTCATTTAAACATGCTTCTCTGCTGAACAGGACACGTGCTCTGCATTTTGGACGACCAAACAGTTTTTGATTTCGCCTGCTAATTGTTCATTGGCATGTGTGGTTTGAATAATAGTGAGATCAGATTTTGTATACGCTCACTACCAAATAATTTCTCACTGTTTACTCCCCAACATCCTTGCACTAACGTCAAGTCTAATTCTGTTTCACATTCATGCAGCACAATCTTGTTTTCTCTAAATCTTCCTAGACGTTTTTCCATCTGCTTGGTAAAGAAGAGTGTGAATAGCTAATTGCTGAAGTATTATTCTGAACATGTTCTAAACTTTATATGTATTTACAGGCAAAAGGTACATTCATGTCGGTATTAGATATGCTGTGAGGGAGTAAAGACGAATACTTGTGATATAATTGATTATCAAATTCATGCACTTTCAAAATCACTGTCCCGGGGGTTATATTTCACTGCCTTGGTGACGCATACAAGTGATTCTCTCCGTTCTTTACTTCTCATGTTAGACAACTAGCTTTCTAGGAACACTTCACTGTCAGGTATGAAAATTCCGGAGATATTTTTGGGCGGAAAGATATTTTCTGCTTTTTGACATAGGAATAAGTGCTTCGATATCATGTTTTACACACCAAGGAGACAGACACCTTCCAAAATACACCTGTCGTCTGCCACGCATTCAGGTTTATGGGTGGTACTTTTAAACTATTTTGCGAAAATTCTCACTAGAAAAATGATTTCTTCCATCATACTGGCGGAAGTAATTCTGAGGTGAATACTTTCATAAAAGTAGTAGGCTGTCAGCCACGTCTCGTAAACCGTTAATGCCCAGCTCTTGCTGCACTCGGGCTCACGCTGTTCCTCGAGGCTTCTCAGAAACGCTTAGTAATAACGGACGAAAAAACCAAAACACCAATTGGCGACTCGAGGATTCTTTATTGTAACACCAACATATAGACAATGTTACAACTAAGTTTTCTGACAGTTGTCTCCTGACTTCTTTCTGAACAGCGACCGATGAGATGACGGCTGTCGTATTGATGCCTCCGCGAAAATTGGGGAAGTTGGTTTTGAGCAAACAACCATGAATTGATCGTTCAATCTTCAACTACATTGACATAGGCACTGCATAATTAGTCAAGTACAAGTAGGTTTTATTAAGATAATAAATCTTAAAAAACACATTAACATTACAGTTCCTCATTATGATACATCCAATAAACAAATTCATATGGAACTGCATGCTATCATAATTTCCATTTTTTCGCATTTATATTAGTTTACGCGAATCTGTTATTCAACAAATTTTAATCAGATATATTTGTAAATAAACTTTGTTGTTTCATCTTCAATGGCGGATTAGGATATTGCTGTGACACGCTAGGATTCATGGCTTTTTATGGAACCTGTAAAAGCAGTCGCTAAATCACAGGTCTGATGGAATCATTACCGGCACGTATCAAATTATACACATAATCTGCTAGGTCTAATTGTATTGGGACTGTCATCATAAATATCTATCACAAAAAGCGCTATCGTAGATGGATTTAACTCAAACTTTGGTGAGACTTTGTTACGAAAGGTGGTTTCGTGATGTGTAATTGCTTCACTTTTTACAAGAAACAGTCAAATGGTCAGGCACCCTAGTCACACAGGAAACCATTAGTTTTTTTTCGGTTTTTTGAGCGCGATCTCTATTTTGCTAACCACTAAGTTGCCGAATTGCGATAATCACCTTGTTTTTCAATACTGGGGTAGTAAGTTTTCATCGTTTATGCTAAATTGAAAGGTGAATCTGATGCAAACATTTGTACACTATGCGCTTTTTCATAAACACCCAAATCTCAAATGCGTGGAATAGCTTTATGCATAAAAATTCAACGTTTTAAAACACTTTGTACGTCTGTGTTTCACGCTCAAAAATACTAATAAAAGGGGACCTGCTGTCTGTATCAACAATTTGAACACTATATAGACCTATAAGCCAGTGTACAAGGCCTAATTCGTCACGTTCATGCCGTCAGTCTACAGGAGGTTGTAACTGAGGAGAAAAGATAAATTCGGACGTAAGAAGAAAACTGAAGTGAAACGCGAATGAAAGCATGGTTGCCAAAGCGTTTATCCAGAGGACAAAGCCTATCATCCAAAACCAAGTTGATGAAGTGATCTTTATACACTGTTGTTTGGTGTAGCTATGTGGACTACGAAATAACACCTACTTCAAATTACCGAAATCCTAGCAGGACTGTGAATTTTTCTATTCTACCCTGCTACAACTCCTTTAATGCCTTTATTAGCAACCAAAAATTTCTCATGATTTTAACTTTAGCTTATCTTAATTATAGAAGACATCCATAAATACGAAGGATTTCAGGTGTCCTAGAGTGCGTCAGTCTTAAGTTTTTCACAAGAGTAATAATCAGATCCTTAGTAGCGAGAACAAATCAACGGGGATGGAAGATACACACAGGGTAACTCCGAGATCCGTCAAGCACTAATCACCACAAAAAGATATATTTTTCGTAATATAAAAGGATTACAGTGGCATGAAGGGCCCGGTAACGAATTCGTGGGATTAATTGCTACAGCGGCGGAAAGGGCACTTCATCTCGAGCCCTGCCAGTTCCAGGCCCGCAGTTTCTAATTCATGTCAACATGCTTAACTCTGTGGTATAAGATCATTCAAGTCTTCCTCAAATTCTCTTGAGATGGACAACATGTGTGGCGGGAGCTCTCTGCAAGCCAAAATTGTATGCCACAGTTCACGCCAATGGTTACGTCCCGAATCAGGGTCAGGAGACAAAACAAGAACAAAGCCTAGACTTGAGGAACTTAACAACCAGCCACAGCAGACTTAGCGTGGGCGGGTATGATTAGCAGATATACCACCGGACTGTCCAAGAAATGGCAGCAAAGAGATGACAGAATAACCCTAAGCATGAAAGCAACCAATCTGAAGACGTTGCTCCTCTCCTAACGGAAACGAATAATAATATATATAAAATCTATAAGTATCTCTTGATTTTCTCAATAAACGATCTGCTCCCCGGCCCTTGTATTCTGTCGTTACAACTGTAGTAATGATAAATCCGGATCATATATGTTACACAAATGATAGCGATGGAAGTATTTAAAACTAATCATATGTTGCAGCAACAGGCGAGTAATAAACGTTCGGCAGTTTGAAGCCTACGCATCATTTCAAGTGGCTCCATGGCATATACTCGCCAACTGTGACGCCGTATTCCATTGCTATGGTTGCTTAATGATAAAAGTTTATGCGCATTCCAGATGAAATTTTCCATTAAAAAAATTTTATAACGTACAAAGTATTGTCGGCGTAATGCACTTGAACTGAGCCACCTTTGGGCAGCCTGTATACAGCCGTAGGTCATTTGATCACGTGATGTCTACAGACTATATTTATTCAAAAAACCTCAAAATCAGATGTTACCACTTTGTGTTACGCACTTTTATGCTTGTATTCCTGCTAAACGCCGATGGAATGAAGCGATTTTAGCATAAATAGCACAAGATGGTGTCCTCAGCCGGTCGTAATCTACGGCCAGTTTACAACTGGTTGAAATACGTATTGTTTCGTTAAGAAAATGCCAAATTAATCAAAGACGCACATTATAACGACCTTTAGTGACGCTTTTTGCAATTCAAAGTATTAGACATCAATATAAGATAGGTTAGTTCGTTTCATTAATTCTTTTCACTAACTTTGTTGTATACTTTTACCGATGTACTCAAAGCTCTTCTACATGCAACTTTTTAAAGGAAATCTGCGAATATACTCGCGAATTATTTTCACATGTTATTTAATTCTTATACTATTGACTGACGTAAGTATACACAGGTTAACGCATTACTTAGTGTTTTATATCACCTAAATTTTGTATTTATAATTATAACAGTATCTACATCTTTTGATTGCTTAGTCTTTTTTCGGATGATAGCTACTTTCGGGGATTCCATGAGGTTGGGTGCTAAAAACGATTTCTACAGTGTCACTGATTTTGTCTTACGTGTTTATTCGTTAATAAATTTATTCCTCGTTATTTATTTGTATATTCTACTTGATAAGATCGAATAATAGCCTTGGGTAAGTTGTGAGGTTCAGAGCGCATGAAGCCATCTTTGAAATAGTAAGTTAGAGCAGGTATTCGGAGAAGCCTATTGGTAAAAAGATTATTTTGTAGCCAAATAAAGTAAATACGCCCAAATCTCAGAGGAGGCATGGCGCTTAAAAATCCCCTTCTATAGTTTGGTCTGTAAGGATTAGTTATGTTTTACGAGTTGATCACGGATTGATATCAGTTAGAGAACCATTGAAAACCAGGGAGTACTGGACAGTTGCTGTTTCATCCTAGTTCGAATCCCAGTGGGTGCGTACTACCGATGATTCCCAAACTAGGGTGAAACAGCAACTGTCCAGTACTCCCTGGTTTTCAATGGTTCTCTAACTGATATCAATCCGTGATCAACCCGTAAAATCCCCTTCTAGTTATCCATCATCTTAGCAGAACACATAAACTCATTCGTGATTCACAGTCACAAAACGAAAATAACTTTACCTGAGAGAGCGTGCTTGTGATTTCTGCGTGTGACAATGTACAATGAGGATAGACTGTACCTATACCGTTGGACTCATAACTCAGTGCAACTACGGTTATCGTGATAATTAGAAACGGAATGCCTACGGTTCGCAGCCACAGAACACCGTACGTTGCTATTTGTTCATCTAATCGCTTTAAAAAACGTTTCCCAGACGCCGCATTTACTCCTAACAGTTTACTCTCAAGCCCTAACTTAGCACGTGTTACTTATGTTACTGGAACACGACAGAAGGAATACAGATTTATTGAAAATTTGTTTATTAAGCAAAAATTAGATTTCAAATGTACTGATAATTCAGACGAGCGATCCCCTGTTACTGTCAGTAGGTTCCATTTATGTACACAGCACATACATGTTTCTCCATGAGCCTGAAAAGGTTTAAGAAAAGCATTGTTAACATGGGAAGTACATGTATGATCTGGGTGAAAAATTCCTCCAGATGTCTAACCAATTAGAATTTACAAGTAATCACTTTACAGACAATATATAAGCAGTTTTCACTGAACTTCAGGGACTTCGCAATTTATCGTTGGTTGATATCTAACAGGTCCATCGAAGCATCATTTAATGTTAAAATTATTTAACAATGGGTTATGCAGTAATTTCGAAACCTTGAACACTGATTCCAACGAAAATGACAACGGCTTTATGACAAATAATAAGGGTCTTGACAGCAATAAAAATTACGTTCATGTTCACAGCGACCATAAAAGCAATAATAGGTCTATTATCGCACCGAATTCATCCTCATCTTAGATGGACAGCTTCTAACAATACAACCACATCAATAAAATGTATCACCCAATCTTACGGAGGAGGTATTTGTTTACTTTCACTGCTGTAATAGTTCAATGCTGATGGAGTCAACTAGTTTATTCCGACTGAACTCAAGATTACTTGTGAGATGGCTTACTGTGACGTTTGATGGCTGCTTTCCAATCTTCGTGACAAGGATACAGTATACGTAGGTACTTATATGCTGCATCAGCCATGTCGTTTTTCACCATGATTAACCAGACTTCAGTCGATTTCAAACTAATTTAAGGATCTCTGAAAATAAAAGTCAAGAGGTAATTGAAGTTGCGTTAAGTTATCACTTCTTCAGAACATTGGATGCATTCTTAACACTTCTGGCAAGTCCTTAGATCTTGGTATGAGATGAATTCGTTGAATTCAGCAAATAAATCCACTGGTATATCATTTCAGTTCTGAGTTGTGATGGTATATGTTGTCAGTTATGCACATGATTTGACAAAACGCCCCTGGGAATTAGGAACTTCACCAGCAGCCAAATGGTGTTTGAAATTACTGCAACTCCAATGACAAACTGGCCAATCACAAGCGAGTAAGTCAACTGTTTATCTCACTCGCAAGCACACGAAATTACGGATGTCGATAGGCTGCACTTGTGTCAGGAAACGTCGCTTGATTCTGATATCTGCGCAATACGGTGGATTATCTAAGGCAGATATTTCAAAATCTAGAGTATATTTTTGAATTTTCGCGAAAGTATGCAAGTTTATATGGCCTATTTGATATGGTTTTATTGTTTTTGTTGGCTTGGTAGTTGTTGGCATTCATAACATGATTTCGGCACTAAGTCCAGTTTTCATTTACTCAATACAGTCTGCTTTTCGTTTTAAGACATAAAGCATCAGCACTGTGAACGGAATATGTAGCACTTTTATAAACTTAAGTTCAATTTTCTTTAAGTGGCCTTTATTTTGGGAGAGATTTAAGTGCTACAATATCCTGCTTTAAGAAATATAACGTGGGATCATACTTGGAAGGAGGTTATTATCTTATCTGAAATAGGGATAAGTTGTTCAGAAAGTAGGGAAGACTATACTTCTCAACTTATTCGAACTGTTGCTCTACAGGCGTTCTGTTTCTGTGTTAATCATCTTTCCATATTCTTTTAGAGTTTAGAGCGCTCCTCACTGTACACTGAAGCAAAAGTAAAGAGCCAGAAAACATCAAAACTACCCCACTGGTGTTCCACCCATCTCCCTACAAGTCAGTTACCCCTCAGTCTGACAATCTGTACACTGTGAAGTACCACTCGAATGTAGCTACCCAAGTTAGGAAGTTCCCTAGTTATTGTGGCAAACGTCCTATTTCCATTGAGAAGACTAAAGCGTCACAGGTTTCCAAGCAACAGAAACCATATATAGTGTGTGCTAACTGCCCTGTTAACGACTATCACCCAGGTAAACATAAGAAAGGAGAAGCCGAAGAAAACAAACTTAATTCCAAATCTAGAGAACTAAAGCAATCTGATATGTTAGAGACAAAAGCACCTGTCAATGTCTAACTACACTGGACTTCACACTGTCCTTGGAAGACTTTCAGGAACTATGCGTAATAACCAACCTAAAAAACCAGAACACAAATTGGTGACTCAAAGAATCCTTTATTCTTTCACCAATACAGAGCTGACAATTAGCTTATTGTAAACGAAGCCTAAGAATAAATGTCATAACAATAAATCACAATAATACCTCTGATGGTATTTATCCGTGTTCCAACGAACAGAGAATGATGGAACGATGACTGCAGTATCGATGACTCCTGCCAAAATGTAGAGTTGGGTTTGAGCAAACAACCATGAATTGATCGTTCAATCTTCAATTACATTGACAGCATCTCTAAGCCATCTTTATAGGAGAAAATCATATATGGTAGACCAGGCTCCTAGAGATGGGTCTAACTGGTCTAAAGGGGAAAGCCAATTATATTCACCTAACCCTTCTAGACAATCAACGCAGCGGGGTGACCGGTATTATTCTGCTCATCCACTACCAAACCTGTTGTTAGCCAGAGCCCTTTGAATGTTCTATCGAGTGAAAGTTATAGAAAATCCCCCAAACATTATGCAGGTCAAATAAGCCCACTGAACCTACTCATGCATCTTATGTATTTAGTAGGGAGCATGTGCCTATGTCTGCATAAAACTTGTTATGGTCTGGTCACCACTCTAAACGGATACCAATACTTCATTCCTATTCTGGCAAAAATTACCGAATACTTGAACCGATTGTACCTTTCACAACAACACTGCCCCTACTAGCTGCTTCGAGCAGGATTTTCACCATCGTCGGTTAATAGAAATACCTGGCATTATGCATATAGCACGCATGATATCGGATCAATTCCTCGCTAGTATAGCGAATGGCCTACAGCTAGGACAAGGCATATTTCCCGGGAGATATCTGACATAGTGTCGGCAACAGACGCGGATACCAATATCTCTAAAATGCTAATATCTCCTGTCATTCACTGCATAGCCTATCCAAACGACATACCATCCCTAACTACTACCTCACAAACCTGTCTGAAGTCTTCCTATGATCCAAAGATAATGGTTAGTGAGACTAAAAGCGTGTATACAGGGCATACTCACCGAATATTTTATCAAGATGTTTTCCACTAACTGGAGCCATGTAGCCGGTGTTTATCTGTTATCCTCGTAATCAAAAGATCAGTTCTAAACAAACACTTAATACTAAGCACATTGGTTTCTATATGCAGGCTGTCATTGATTATTATCATCGAAGCCTGGTGCCAGCCACGTCTCGTAAACCGTCAATGCCCAGCCCTTGCTACGCTGGGACTCACGCTGTTCCTCGAAGTTTCTCAGAAACGCTTAGTAATAACGGACGCAAAACCAAAACACCGATTGGCGACTCGAGAATTCTTTTTTGTAACACCAATAACAACAGCCAACCTTTAAATAAGCTTTATGTGCGTCGGTGGTATAGCGGTTAGGACGCTCGCCGACCATGTATATGGTCCGGGGTTCGATCCCCGGCCGGCGCACTCCTTTACCTCACTGAGCCAGAAATAATGTTGGTAAAGAGGAAAGGTTGGGCATGAGGCTAGCAACCCCATCCTGTAGAAATTAAACACTGCAACAGAAACTTCAAGCCACTAGCTTGGAGCCCTATACTCCACTGGGAACGTGAAGGAAAAATCATCATCATCAAAATAAGCTTTAACTAAGGTCTATGAACAAATATTACAATAATAAATCACGATATTACTTCTGACAGTTTTGGACTGACTTCTTTCTGAACAGCGACCGATGAGACGATGACTGGTGTGTTGATGCCTCCGCGAAAATTGGGGAAGTTGGTTTTGAGCAAACAACCATGAATTGATCGTTCAATCTTCAACTACACTGGCACCTGGTGACAGCCTCAGAACTTGTAACTACAACCTTTTTGGGGGGGAACAGACAGACGGGTCGTGGGGGTTGAAAACCAATTTACTATGAACAATCCATATGTGCACACAAGTTCAGTAGCCCAATTCTGTCACAACTCAGCGACTTCATCTGGGGTGAAACAAAAATTTTCATAAGTAAACCTGTACTTAAAGTTTACTTGTACTGACCCTTATCATCCAGGAAGAATTATGACAACATACTCAGCAGCATTTTAGTGTTATAGTCAATCTTCCCTTCGGTTCTAAAATTATTGTAGGTGATTTAAACATGCCAGAAGTATCATGGCTCTCACCTTGATGACTCTCAAGACGTGGTAATCTTCTGAACTCGATTGTCACAGGAAGGTGAACAACGCGTCGATTCACCTACTAGATCCGCAAATATACTAGACCTCATTTTTACGAGCAACATAACACCATCTACAGTATATGTGGGACATGAATTTCCATGTAGTGACCACAAAATAGTTGTGTGTTCTTCTAACATCTTTCCTGGAGCAAAACACAGAGATGAAGCTGATCAGAAACCTATAAGATTGTACAAACATGCTGACTGGGACTTGTAACAGGACCTAACTGGATGCTCTAATGAAGACCCGTAATTTTCAAACGAGTTCTTAGAGGAAATTCTTGACAACTTTTACGGCTATATTAACTCAACTCATGGTGTCACTGCACCAGAGAAGACCCTTGGCTTCAAATTCTTTCAAAGCGATATTCTAACGTCGTTAAGAAGTCTACGTCGGCATTCAGTAAAGTACAACAGATATCATGACTTATCATCAATAATTCCTACTAATTCTCTTCTTACTAGAATTCGACAGTTAAAAAATATCAGCCTCAGAAACAGGGAAATGCGGACCATTCAGCCACCGCACGGCTTAAGGGGAACAGTGAAGCTTTCAAAAGTAGGTAGACAAACTCTAAAACAGCCTACTCAAAGATAATATATTTGGACGTCATTGCTTACGAGAATACTCAGGTGATACATGAACTGTTCAGCAAGCACTTTACCAGACTACACACCTTGAAGAACGATCAGGTCCTGGATTTTCCGCATAAAACAGACGAATGTCTAAGTGGCATACTTTTCAACACATAAGAGATCGATTAAGCTGTCAAAAACCTTAAGCTTGGTAGCACCGTGGGTCCAGACAGTATATCTTCCATCCTGCCGAGAAACAGTGGTAATGAAATTGTAGCGGTAAGTAATTCCCCAAGACTATTAGCTACAGAATGTACTACCGAACACTCGATGCTGACTCCCACTGTTTTATTCGATTTGTTTAATTGAAGGTTTCCGGTCAAGCATCAATCCCATTTGGTACCCCGTCATGACACATTCATTTGTTTGTTTGTGCACGATCCCTACCTAATCAAGCAATCATCTCGCACTACGAGTCGGTTCCAAAATATGATTCGTAATTATGACGGCCAATTCTAATGTTTTGCTTCGCCTTTGGTCTTTCTGTCTGTCTGTCTGGATTCAACATAGAACTTGGCACCGAAGTGCACCAGTTCGAGTTGCCACGTTCCAATTGGCACACAAGGTAGACAAGAAGATGAGTGAAGAGAATCAATAGAGTTTCACAAATATAAGAGTGAAACAGAATGGGTAATGGTAGAAAGGAATATGAAAGATTACAGAGATTGAATACATCTGCGCCATTGACAACGATTTTGAGCCATGTCACCTATTGTCTCCAGCCATTGATTCCTAGAGTCCCGAGGGCCCCAACCCGGGAGTCTGCATCTCCCTACCTGACTCAGTTTAACTGTCAAGGATTTCATGGATTGATGCCATGTTTTTGTTTGGCCACCACTGGCTCTTTTCCAACCTGAACCTATATCAGCTAGCAAAGCCCGTCGGGGGAGGCGGTGGTTAGGCATGCGCACCACGTGACCTAGCCATCTTAGTCTATGTAACTTTATAACCTCGTCGATTGATTTTCCCTGTTTGCCCAACACTCTACGCCTAACATCAACATTACTTATCTTGTGAAACCACCTAACGTGAGACAGAGATCGCAGACATCTATGATCGAAAGCAGTCAACCTTTTCATGTCCTCAACGCGTATTGGCCATGTTTCAGAGCCATAGAGAAGGACGGAGCGAACTGATGAGCAGTACACACGTCCCTTGATTGATAACCGGATGTCACGCCTACGCCAGAGATGGTGTAAGTCAGCGAAAGCAGCCCGAGCTTTTTGGATCCGTGCTGAGGTTTCGTCGCCAATCAGTCCGTTGGTGCTGATACAACTTCCCAAATAGGTGAAGTGGTCAACATGTTCTATCACTTCACTCCCTATCACTAAGTTAGGGGTTGACGTGGTCCAGTCCTGTAGCAGCATCTTACATTTTGCAGGGCGAATCGCATGCCAAACATACGAAGATTGCTGCTCAAGGTGTCCAGAAGACTCTGCATTTTGTCAGCATCTTCCCCTAACAGGACTATGTCATCTGCATATTCTAAGTCCATTAGATTATTCCCTGGTAACAAGTCGATTCCTAAGTCACTACGTTCAGTTAAGGATACTTCCATTAGCATATCTATGATGAAGTTAAACAGAAATGGGGAAAGTGGACATCCCTGTCGGACACCACTGGTTGTTACCAATTCAGATGACAATCCCCATAAGCCCTTACACGACTACGTGAGTTTGAATAGAGTGCCTTGATTAGTGCAATGTACTTTCTTGGCACTCCCTTCACAGTCAGACATTGCCATAGTACTTGGTCCACGGAGTCGAAGGCCGCCTTCAAGTCAAGAAAATGACAATTGTTGGAGCCGAAAAGTGTGTCTATGTTCTAGAATCTGTCGAAGAGTGAATATGATCTGCGCGGAACGAATACGCTGGAAGTTGTGGACATTAGAACTTGCGTTAGTATACTTCGTACCACTCATGAACGTCAACATCCTTAGCCTCTAAAACATAAATTTACTCCTGCCCGAATTATACTCCATTTCGCCAAGCAATGGGACATACCCTACCGGCTGGAGGAAGTCTTATAATAATGACATATTTTCAATTTTGTACATGAGGGACGCCAGTTAACGGGCATCATCAATTCGATAAATTACACATACGATTAGTACGCATAGTTAGTAATGATATTATAATAAGGTACATATTTATTCCTACCTATGTGGGACACACCAGTTGTATAAGCATGGATAAGTATTATTTAAATTGCATATATAAATTACATGATTTACGATTAAATTACATGGTTGCTGTCATTTTGTCTTTAGTTTGTGGGAAAAATCTGATAATTGGTGATTCATTGGACCACATCAAGAAATATAGAGATATTGGCTTCGCATTAACAAAAAACCCAAGTGTGCGTTGGATGGATTACATATACTTGGGAAAATAAATAAAGCGTGGGGTCACTTCCCTCATATAACAATACAATGTATCGTATAACAATAAATTCTCACTTTATGCACTTGAGGGACTCAAGTATTTTACCTATCCATAAATACGGGTCTACAGCTGTTATCAACAACTGCCGCCCCCATCAACATGACGTCTATAGTTGCACGTGTAATGGAAAAGATATTAAAGACTCAAAGTATTCAGTGCTTGCACTCGAATGACCTCCCACCCCCATCGAAGTAGGGCTTCCTAAGTAGAAGGTCGTGCATTACTTGCCACTTAGATTATTTTGACTAGAATACACGATGCATAGATAATATGCATTCAGTAACATTATTTCCCGACGTTATCATTGCCATTAATAAAGCCCCGCTTATTGATTTTCTGGCAAAACTCCGATTTTTACCGAATAACTGGAAAGGTTCTCAAACGGATAAATTCTTTCAACACAGAAAGAGAACAGTTAGTCGAAGTCGACCAACAGCAGTCTTCGCCGGAGTCGATAACTAGTGGTGTAATACAAGGAAGTGTTCTTTGTCCTATTCTATTACCCTTATTCATGAATGACAGTCTCTGTGATCGAGTGCGGCAAACCATACCTCCTTGCAGACTATATCAAGATATATGATTATGGGTACGATGACATGAGCGTCAAAAGCAACATCCAACGTGATTTAAACAATCCAGGTGATTGGAGCGAGGAATGGTAAGTGAATTTAGATCGAGACAAATGCCGTAAAGCCCACCTTGGACGCTGGGATCCGAGAATGTGCCTGCATATATACGGTAAGCTCCGCCCAAAACTGAACACATTCACAGATCTTGGGATAGCATACTCAGATTTATCGCTTTCCGATCATGAAAATGAGGTGGTACCTGGCTGCAAACGTCTTACTGGCTCTGTACTGCGTAACGTTTACACTTAGGGAGTAAGATTAACTATATATAAGATATGTATTCGCCACAAACATGAATGTTATGCTCTCCTACTTAGTAACCTAAGGTCTGCATACCAAAAAAGTCGAAAGCGTCCAGGGATTCTACTGAAACGCATAATAGGGTTTGACATACAAGTGGTACATACTGATAGGTGTATACGACTGAAATTAGAACTCCTATGTTTGAGGATGGTGAACTGCAACTTGTTCCTACTCTTCAAAGTCATCAGGAAACTTTGTTACAGTAACTCATCCACAACGCGAGCAAATTTTAAATCTTACCAGTTGTGCAACCACGACTACCTTCTCAAGGTGGCTACTCACAGAAAAACCATTACGGCAAATTTTTTCACAATTAAATATTGCGCTCTCTGAGACCAACTGCCATCTGAAATTAGATATTGTGAAAAACTAGATGTATTCAAACGGAGCCTAAAAGACATATTAACATGTCCATCCTAGCTCGTCTAAAAGACCAAAACTGTTGACATAATGGTAAGTGAAGGCCAGTCCAGTCTCCAATGTAGTCATTTACATATAAATCGACTCTACTACTTACACAACAAACGTTTGACTAATTTATTGATTTTCTATTCTCTATACATTTCAGTAGGTTATGTTAGTACAAGCAATTTTAGAAACGATTATATTAGCAGCCACACCTTTTAATATTTTACATGAATAGGCAGTCAATAATGCACTGCAATTTTTGTGTCGAAATGACATTACTCAGTCATTAACTACCTTTTCTCATATGCTTTTCTAAAATGTTCGATTTTTTAACATTTCACAGTATTTTTAACATAACTTATGTTGAAGGGTTAATTTACAGTGTCCCACACATACATTGTGAAAGTCTGTCATGAAAATTCAGCGTAACTGGTTCTGTTAACCAGCTGTTTTCTTCAGGATCATTCTACAAAATTTTATCACTAAATGTTCCACTACCCGTTTACTCCGCTAAATAGACCATAAGTTATTTGTTGTAATACCAGCTACTTCTACACTTTATACTTCCTAAATTAAACGCAATTTCCTAGGCGTTTGTAACAAATACTTGCATACATGTATGCGTGTATAAAGGCGATACTGCCAAGAATGTCCTCAGGTATCGATGTATCTGGTGACCTAATGGGAAGCGCTTGTCATGAAAGCTATTAATGTACAGCATACTGTATGATTGGGACGGGCTCAAAGCAGAGCAATGCTGCAACTACAGTTGTTGCAAAAGACATCTCAGAGCTTAACATCAAATAGCAGGAGGGTGGCGCATGCTGGTCAGAAGATATGATGGTGGTTACAAATGTGAGTTGCTCCTTTCTGTAGGACAGCAACATGCATTTTTTGACAGCTCGAGAATTAAACATTAGTCTGGACCCTCAACGAAAACATAATTAGGATTTTACAGATCTAAATTATAAATAAAAAAGCGCTTTTGCTTCTACCATCTAAAAGCCTGTTCAGCTGCTCGTCAAGATGCTACCCCATGGGCCCTTCAGAAATTTCCCAGACATCTTACAGGTCAACTTGTCCCACGGGTTCCAATCTTCCAGATCTTTGAATTCACTTCTCGCTGAAACATCACTCATCTACCTCACCATAATCTTTTTATTTACGCACTATTATACCTTATTTGATCTTAGCTACCTAGGCCTTTGTTAAATCTAGAACTTACTCTTTGCTCATATTTGTTACTTCCTTAAACTCTGGTTCATTAAAAACACAACAGCATCACTAGTGCTTGAAGAAAGCTATATTTTCATTGAAGACATTGTAGTTTTTGTGCTTAGACCGGTATGGTCAGCATTAAACACTGCAAATGTATACTCTCATTCCAAGGAGTCTCCACCTCCTGCTTGTATGTATCTTGTAAGTGCAATTTCAATGATTTACTATCAATAGTTGTATTTGGTACCATTTTGCAGGTTCCCGGGACGTTCTCCTTTTCCTGAAATATCTTTTAATCACGTGGCGGCGTGGCATTTACCCAAATATACGCTGTTCACTGAATGACCGCGTTTATCAGCAGGAAACAAAACTAAGTTTGGGTTGTCGCTCAACTCTGATGGTGACCTTAGTGGATGGTGTGCGATTTAAAATTTATAAGAACCAGTTTTGATTGATTCTACAATAATTGAATAATTCAAAGTATAAAAGAAGCATTAATTTATTATGCTTCAGGATTGCAATCTATAACACAAGTGATGGTGCCTGTAAAAATGGCGTGCACTTCTTGTAAAAACGCCAGTTTATACGAAATATGAATATTACTATTATTATTATTATTACTATTGTACATCAAGTTACATTGCGACTTCATATGAAGCAATAGGTTAAGAATCCCTTGCTCCTCTCTTCAACATAGAAAGTTAATAACACAGGAATTACTCCACAAGATTCTACTAAGTTCAGTAGGGACCAATAGAAGTTCTTACTCTCCAGATGTGTGTGAATGAAGTTGGAGTGCATCCCCTTATTGAAATACATTTAGCATGAAGACTTCATAGTGAAATCAAACGTGTACGTATTACACCAAATCGTATGTACTTCTTATATAGGTGTGATGTTCATCGAATGGTGATTCATCAATTGCTAAATGCTGCAATCAAGCTAAAATTAAGACTCATGATTCCGAGAACCGTTTTTGATATTATTGGCTGCAGTTCGGAATTTAATGAGTTAACATAGTCACAATACTCATTTCTCAGTTTGGTGAGGAAACATTAAGAGGTTTTTTGATAGAGTAGTACGTCGGTTTGTGAATTTTATGAGTCCTATAGATTGCATTTTATTCTCTGATTACCAAACCAAGTCATGAGGAAACTCAAGAAGGATGTAACACAGGGCTCATTTCCACAACTGTCATCCTTACTTTAGTTAAATTTCATCATTCATGTATTAAAAGAGTTGTCTGCCATTGACTTTAGGGAATTACTAGGGAACGGTCTCATCAACTGAGAGTATGCTGATGAAGTTGTCCA
The DNA here is from genome assembly GCA_944472135.2 of Trichobilharzia regenti. Taxonomy (NCBI): domain Eukaryota; kingdom Metazoa; phylum Platyhelminthes; class Trematoda; order Strigeidida; family Schistosomatidae; genus Trichobilharzia; species Trichobilharzia regenti. Next base: position 72,759,722 of record OX235270.1, on the reverse strand, counting down.
CCTAGTTCTGAGGAGTGATCCTTGAAGCAGGGAGATATGAAAAGACTACCAGCGTTTGAGTATAGGTGTTCATGTTCTGTCGCCTTTGTTGAGTATTCTTGCGGTGAATAATACTGGGGTTAAGTCTGTGGTGTTAAGTAGAGATGTGACTCCAGATCATTGTTAATGACACAGGTAAATTCACTCTGTGTATTCTCACATATCTAAGCAACCCTTATGCTGCTTCTTTGTCCACACTCGTTCTCCGTCATACTTATGCTCATGAGAGTCCCATCTAATTTTTTTCTCTATCTGCGTGCTACATGGAATGTGGTAGCTTAAACAGGTGCGGCTGTGTAGAAACTTCTTTTCTGGAAGTTAGTGATTCAGAACGAAATAATTCCAGGTATAACCGAATGTTAGGAGTGAATAATAATCACCAAATTGTCAGCAAATGATGATTGCATTATTTCGTACGGTTTTCGGCCAACTGAAAAAAGAGCTACCTTACAGTGATCCCTACTCTTACACGGGATAAGTTTCACACTTTGCTGTCTCGTCATTTCTCATGAGTTAGTCCATTGTATCCCATAGCCTTATTGCTAAGTCAAAACACCTCTGATGAGATACTTTTTGCTTATTACAAACTAAAATAATATTTCTCAAATGTGAAAACTCGAAGTGCTTCACTTATGTGCGGAGTTCTACGTTGAAATTCAAGAAAATAGATTTAAGCAGATTTTGATTGACTGTTGGCTAGCTGGTTTCCTGTCGGTCTAAAATATAAGTTAAAGCAGCAATCTTTTTTATTTTAACAAGAAAATTTACAGTCAGTATAATTTAAGGGCTTACCTTACCATAATATAATGGCGTGTTAATTTTTTCGGTGTGAGTGTAGTGTGGTAGTCACACACTATTTGGATACATTGGCGGTGTTTAAAGTACATTGAGATGTATGAGAATGTCTAGTGAGTGAATATAAATCGGCAGTAATTTTGATGCGTTTATTTCAAGTCCAAAATAGGTATGCACTTTTGCTTATTAGGCGAATATAATTCAACCACAATTTCGCAACATTTTATGTGTCCTTAATTAGTACATGTAGATATATGTATGTATTAACTGGTAAACTTTTTTAAGTTGTCAGGTCACTGACCTGTGGGATTCGTGCATGCTAAGTCAGCATAAATCAAGTAAATTTACAAGGTCACGACCAGTGGTATATAAGCACTGAAATATTCAATTAGCTGGCATTTTATCGCTTCGGTTGCCTAATGTCACTAATCACTGTAGTGTTAATTGGTTGAAACAATTATTGATGCCGTTTCCTGAGTACTGTGTGCATTTCCCCGATTCCTTAAATTGTCCATATAAATTGCATTGAAGAAGTTGTGAACCAGAAGTCAGTAACACAGACAAAAGAAATAGTAGGAATAGGATGAGATGAATGACATTTTGCCGTCCCTGTAGTGTGCTAATCTGAAATACCTACTTTCCTTCCTGACTGTGGGTTTTCGGTCTTCATCGACATTCCACTATATGTCATCATACACAGTGTCTTCAAGCAGTCTTTCAGCACATCTACTTTCCCCAAAGCCTTGAGATTATTCACATTGGACCGTATAACAATAAGTATGCTTACGTCACTGATGCAGTGATACTCAGGACTTGTATTAGTTGACGTGAAGTATGTCCGTAATAACTTTCCCTATAAAGTAAATAAATTGTAGTAAGAATTCGCGCGCGCTCTTGAATACGACGTGCTTTTTCCTCTCCAACCGGAAAATACCAATTCTGTGAATTATCCGTTTGGGAAATCTGATCTTCCTAGCCGGTGAATTTAATCCAACCATTACTTACATGATAAATCCCTGTGTGGTAAGTCCAGCTGTCTCGAACTACTGCCAAAGCTTCAGGTGCTACTTTTGTAGTAGCATCTTCCTCACTCGTTCAGTTAAACAAGACTTGTTGGTTTACCACGTGATTGCCGTGAAGCCGATCATCCAGAAAGTACTGCTTAAAGTCAAAAACCTTTTCTTTTCCTCGCCTTATACTTTTTCAGTCTTATTCTTGTTCTTTTGGATAGAAACTGTTGCTCTCTTAGTCGTATATAGCATAATTTATAGTGATTGTTAATATGGTTGTCGAAAGTAGCCTTAAAAAAGCCACTAAAATACCGTACTCTGTGGTCACAAGAGCTTCAGCCAGAGAAGGAAAAAACCCAGGGATTTCAACCCCTTCCCGCATACCGATCCTAAAGTCTCGTGTAGCTTTCGTCTATCCTGATACTACGCCTGCACTGCCACAGTCTAGTACTGAAACGGCACAGGCAATACCAGAAGGACAGGATTCTACACCTGCATCAACTGTAGGCCAGTGTGTAAAACACAGAAACCCTAAAAGGAAACGTTCAAGACGTCATAAGACCTCGAAGGCGTCATCAAGGAAAGGAGATGAATGTCAGGCGTGCAGCATCACAGTTTCTAAAACTGATTTAGCGTTTGAATGCAATTTTTGCAAACGATGGGTCCACTGCCGTTGTGACAAAGAGGTACCGAAAGCATACTATGAGTTTATGAGAAATAACCCATGCCCATGGTTTTGGTACATTTGCCCACTTTATCGCCCTGGCATAGTCCCACAAAGCGTGTCTGCGGATAGCAGAAGCAACACGCTCTTGTGCCCCAACACAGTATCATGCAGCTCCCCCTGCTAAACTCGCACTGCCGAAACTGGTCAAAGACTTAAAGAAGGACACACCAGCCCTACTGACTGGAAATGCCAATTCTCACAAGGTGAAGATTAGCAAGGTTCCATCCACATCAGGGGAAGGCAAAATTACAAAGGCACCACTTGCATCCACTAGCAAGCCTGGCAACACAAAAAAGGCTGTCCAGGTACCGATGAAGCCTAATGTTGCTAATGATGCAAAGGACTGCAAGAAGCCGAAGGCAAAACCTAAGTCTGAGGGTAGTCGGTCTAACTCTCTCATCCTCTTTAACGTACCTGTGAGCACGGATAGCTTGCTCGAACAACGGGCCCTGTTTGATCAGGAACAGTGGTCCAACCTGTGCAACAAACTAGGTCTGAACATTAGTTCAGCAAAACTGTGCAGACTGTACAGGGGTGTCCACACGCCTCAGGGTAAGCCACCCCCATTACGGGTTACACTGGACTCTGCCGAAGAGGCCGAAAAAGTACTGTTAATGGCTCAGGTACTAGCCCTGGACAGAAGTTCTAACATAAGAGCGCGCAAGATAGACCATGGGCTTCAGAAATATGGCGAGGGAGTCACCGGAACTGATGCCTTCCACCTCTATGGTGGTACACGGTGTTCCGGAGCTGGAAACCGGCACTGCTTGTGAAAAACACATGCACGACGTACAACAATGGAGATGGCTGTCATCTCAGATGGCCCCTGGCGCTTCTGGAGCCATCTCCATTTTCCGACTACCTCGTCCCGCTCATCTAACATTGATTAACTCTCCAAAGCTGCTGTGTGTCACATTCAACTCCCCGGAGCAGTTGTCCATATCACTTCAACGGTGGTATGAGACCAAGGGAAAAATTGGAGGACACATCCGATGCTGTGAAAGCAGACCCAGAAATATAAGGAGGCAGCAAACTGAGGCTTTAATACGACCCCAAGCTTCGGTGACACTAGAGCGATGCAGCTCTGAGAATAATAGTCTGTGTCTCCCAAGTGTCCTGCCTAAATCCATTGAAAAAAACTACAACGGGCCGGTTCTATCGGAATCGGCCAACTAGTTCCAACATCAAGTCCCCCACCAGCAGACGGTTTCACGTCAACTACCCCACAACACTCTGAGGTTGTTAGACTCACTGTCAGTTGCCTATATAGCAATGTGAGGGGGCTGAGAGGAAAAGTAGGTGAACTCCGAAATCTCCAAGCACACCTTCAACTGAAAATAATCATTCTTACTGAAACGTGGCTAAACCCCACTATCGCCGACAATGAAATCAGTATAGGTGATATGGTACTGGTCAGGAGAGACAGGGATAATAAGGAAGGAGGGGGAGTTGCTATATACTTTGATAGGCAACTTAAATGTGTGCGCGCAACGGACCCACCACTTATCGAACTCCCAGACTCCATATGGTGTCATTTCACCGTAGGCCACACCAAGCACTTACTGGGTGGCATCTACCGATCTCCCACCTGTGGGGCAGAGCACAATCAGCTACTGCTCAGCACTATCACAGGAATACGAGATTTGGGCTACGACCAAATCACCATAGCTGGAGATTTCAATGCTCCATCACTGAACCTCGGCTCCGGGTGTGCTAAGGGAAAATTTGGCCGAAACCTACTGCAAACTATTCGAAACACGGGACTGACTGAGAATGTTGGAGACGACACTAGGTGGGGCCCTAGTGGAAAGTCATCAAAACTAGATTATATTCTAACTAGTGACCAGCTACTCGTCGAAAAGGTCCAGATCATGACTCCTCTGGGAAGCAGTGACCATGCAGTCATAGGTTTCGATCTTGTCCTCCGTGAGCGTTTGCAATGGGATGTTACGCGACCATGTCTGTGCTACAGCAAGGCTGACTATGCTGAAATGCGGAGGCTCTTGTCCGACGCAGACTGGCCCTTAGCATGGGACGACCTATCTGTGGATGAACACTGGGAAGTGGTAAAAAAGATTATCCATAGACAATCTCGGATACCGTCCCTTTAGTCACAACACAGCCTAAGAGAAAGACGTCATGGTTGAAGAGAGGCACGCAACGTATTCTGCAAGCAAAGCGGAAGGCTTGGTTTACGTGGCGTGTATCTAAGAGTCAGACCGACCATGATGCATACCTCGAACTCAGGAACCGGTGTAATGCAAGAGTCAGGAGGGACAGAAGGTCATTCCAGGCTAACCTTGCTAAAAAACTCCTATCAAACCCTAAAAACTTGTACCGATTCATGTCGGAAAGAAAACCGACAAACCAAGGGGCATGCGCCTTAGTAGGCCCAAACGGTCAATATCTCACTAGTCTGGAGATGGCTGAAACATTCAGTTCAGCCTTCGCTAAACAGCTAAACAGCAATGTGGATATTACAGTTACGGACCAAAATGGTGGCACCACTATTTCACAGGAGGAAGACCTAGCGACTACTCCCCAAATAAACCCCGCAATAGTACTAAGGAAGCTACAGCGACTCATACCTGGGAAGTCCCCAGGTTGTGATGACATCAGGCCATCTGTTCTGAAACAGTGCGCCGAGGCTCTCTGTAGACCCCTGTGCGACTTGTTCCAACACTCAATGGATTCGGGGACCCTGCCAAGGGAGTGGAAAAGAGCCATCCTTTCTCCAATCTTCAAGGGTGGGGACAGGCAAAACGCTGCTAGCTATAGACCAGTAGCTCTACTCCCAGTGGTATCAAAAGTACTGGAAAGTATTATTGACGACCACATCAGGGAATATTTCGATAGGACTAATATACTGCATGAAGCCCAACATGGTTTCAGAAAAGGCAGATCCTGCGTCACTAACCTACTGTCAGCTTGGGACGACTGGACATCATGCTGGGACTTGAACGTACCAGTCCATGTGGTCTTCCTAGACTTTGAGAAGGCATTTGACACTGTTCACCATGACCTTCTCCTACATAAAATAAGCCAGGCAGGCATAGGTGAGCCACTTCTGTCATGGTTGAAGGACTACCTAGCCGACAGGCAATTTTGCACTAAGGTTAACCGAGTCCGATCATCTTGGCACAGATCGTCATCAGGAGTGTCGCAGGGTTCTATCCTAGGACCACTGATGTTTTTGATTTTCATCAATGATCTACCACGCCGTCTGAGCTGCCCGACTCTCCTGTACGCTGACGACGTAAAAATATGGAGGGCGATAAAGTGTCCGGAGGACTCAGATAGGCTACAGGAAGACCTAAACCTTCTGGAAGACTGGGCGGTGGCCAGTGGCATGACTTTCAACTTGAAAAAGTGCAAAGTAGTGAAGTTGCGCACCTGTAGACTGCAGAATGCAAGTTACACCCTGTGCAATGAAAGCTTGTCCTGCACAACGTCGGAACGCGACTTAGGTCTAGTTCTAACGGAAAAAATGGACACAAGCGTAAATTACACAGGGGATGTAGCGAGGGCATATGCGGTCATACACTTTACGCATAGACAGTTAGGTGCACTCACTCCTGAGCTCTTCCTAAGGTTGTACAAAATATACGTCAGGCCACACCTTGAGGTGCATAATATTATTGCACCCCCAATGCTGAGAAGAGACGCCAACCTCTTGGAAAGAGTCCAACGACGGGCAAAAAAGGAGTGGTTGGTTTCCGGAACAAACCATATGATGAAAGGCTGAAGAAATTAGGCCTGTTCACACTTAGTTACCGTCGTCTTAGGGGGATTTGATTACTGCCTACAAAATAACAAATGAAAGGATCACCCAAACAAAAGTATTCTGCCATTGATTAGGTATAGGCTCCCACGTGGAAATCCCAGAAGGATAGCTCACCAGAGGGCAGGTAAACGGGAGCGCTCCCACTTCTTTTCACTGCGGGTTTGCCGTCCCTGGAATTCCTTAACGGCTGATGCAGCTATGGAACCGTCTTCGGACGCCTTTAAGCGAAGGCTGGACAACCATGCAGCGACGCAAGAACTGCATCCAAACGGCCTATCTCCGTAAAACCGCATACAACATTCAGGGGTAGACAATTCATATATATATATTTCTTCCTGTTTATGCAGGAACATACCAGTTGTACAGGCATGGATAGGTTATTATATAAATTACACATAATTTGATGTATGATGAATTTACAGTTTGGTTGTTCTTTCTGACATTAGAGTCAGTCGGAACAGTCTGCTATAAAGTCTGTTTGTGTAGCACATAAAGAAATATAGAAATATTGTCTTCGCATTAACAAAAAACCCAGACATCAGATGAATGTAATACAGATGTCTGGGAAAAATAAAGCTTGAAGTCAATTCTCCTATACAACTTTGTTGGGAACAGCACCCTTGGCTTAGAGTTTATTGATGTATTATGTTGAGATCAGTGATATATTTATTCCATTTTTCAGCAGTCTTATCGTAGTTTTATAATAGGAAAGAAATTTGATCGTGGATACGAAAACTAGATAAGGCCATGTTAAGTTGTTTTACTGCATCAAATGGTGCCGAGGTCGATTCCAGAATTCTCCATTTGCTCCATTTGTGTCTGCATGGCGGACTGTATTCGTAAGTTGAGCAAAATGTTGAAGACTGTTTTAAAGCCAGTTGCTTCTTCATTTCAGATCATGAATACTCATTTACAGCATGTTCGCCAACGTCTTCAAATGGTAGAATTGGATCGTTCATGGAATTTGAGTGGTTATGAGATAGACGGTTTGGAATTAATCCTCATTTCAGTTTAGATGCAGGGTTGTTCGACCTCGACCAGAAGATGAATAGGAGCAGCAGAATACCAGAAAGAGAAAGTATGTAAACATGAAAAGGACATTTAATATTTCATGCATATATAAATGTTTATGTCAATTGTATGTTATACTTAAGTTAATAGTTTTCTATATTGCAGTTGTGTTTTCATGTATTTATGCGAAGTCTTAGAGTTTATTTAGTGTCATAATATATATTAATGAGTCTAAGCGTTTTAGTGTTCTAATAACTGATGCGTCTTAGAAATAAGTGATGGGTTCTGGTAGGGATAGTCATTGGGACAAAACAGTTTATATAGCAAGCGTTTGAAGGTTACAATGAGGGATAGGTCCTATTTCTAAGGGTAAACTAATCCTGTATGTTCCGTACTATGTCTTTATGCATCCATGCTGCTAGTTTATTTATAGTTTAAAGATTGCTAAGGGTGTTGAAGTGCGTCTTTTAGGTGCTGTAGTAGATTAGTGCTTGATTCGTTCTAGGAGTAAATAGTTTATTAATATAATCAGTAGAGTGAAACAGTCTGTATAGAGAGCGTTTGAAGCTTGTAACCGAAGAGCAAGTTCTGACATCTAGGGGTAGGCTATTCCATATTTTAGAATACATGACTGTGAAGAAGTTTTCACGGAGTGTTGACCTAAAAGAATGAGTTGTCACTGTGGAAGTTTGGTTACGCAGATCGTAAGAACCTTCCTGTGCGAATTGTATGTCCCTGTTACCTGAGAAAGATATTTTGTGAAGGACCTTAAAGAAGAATATTAGGTTTATAATAAGTCGCCTTGTCCAAAGTGGGTCAAGTTTTAGGATCATGCACCGTGAGATGTAGTCTTTCTTACAGTCGTAGCCAAGCAGTTTTGAGGTAAAATATCGTTGGATACTTTCCATCCTTAGCTTGTCACGTGTGCGAGTGCTGCTTATAATAAATGGACAGTATTCTAGTAGTGGTCTGACACATGTTTTGTACAGAATTAGCTTGGCTTCATTGTCGTGAAAGTTCCTGAGTATGCATCCTAAGAGCATCCTCGATTTTCGAGTCTGTGATGCTACTTGCTCTGAGAATGTCAAGTCACTAGAGTACCTCAGGCCTAGGTCAACGACACTTCGGAGTCTGGTTAGGTTAGCAGATTGGAGCGTTAATTTCAGGTCAATTGAGGGTGCACCGAAGCAGATCCAGCCACATTTGTTCAGATTAAATTGGAGATTCCATAGGGACGACCAAGCAGCCATTTTATCTAATTCCTTCTGTACTACATTCTCGAAGTTCCCTAAGTCATCACGTTGGAATGTATAAGCTACTTTTAGGTCATCTGCAAAGATGAATGGTTTCCCGTGCGTGAAGCAAGCGCATATGTCATTGATGTATAGTGTGAATAGGAGGGGTCCAATGACACTACCTTGTACTACACCAGAAGTGATAGGGCTAGGTTTGGAGGTCGCAGACCCGAGTTTAACTATTTGGGACCTATTGTTAAGGAATGATTTAAGCCATCCTAATAATGGGTCACGTATTCCTAAGGAGTTCAGTTTATTTGTTAGCAGTAAATGGTCAACACGGTCAAATGCCTTAGAAATGTCAAAGTAGATGACAAGTACTAGTTGCCGTCTGTCACGACTGCTGGTTACAAAATTGAAGAAGTCTAGGTGACATGTTAAACATGATCTGGATTTCAGGAATCCATGTTGGTTCGGACTTATAATATTGCGGATAAGCATATGTTTGATTAGGTTATCTTTAACTAGTCTCTCCATGATTCTAAATGCTATAGGTGTGATATTGATCGGCCGGTAGTTACTGACTTCAGTTTTCGAGCCAGATTTGTGTTTAGGCATAATGAATGTAGTCTTCCATATGTCAGGGTAAGTTTGGGTTTCTAGGGACATTGTGAATATTTTAAGCAGCAGTAGAGGAATGTCAGGGCCACCATATTTATAGAAGTAAGATGATATACCGTCGGTACCGAAACCTTTTGAACTTTTGAGGGTTCTTATAGTTTGGTTAATATTAGCTGATCAGTAGATATGGTGGGGGTCACTAAGGTGAATTGCCCCATTCTGCAGGAACAGCAATATACAAATTAAAGGCTCGAGATATTTCTGATTTTTATGAGGGCTTAGATCTTTATCTTGAAAAAGATAATAATGAACGCCTTGACAGATCATGCTTCTACCTTTGAATATATACCATTCGCTCAGCCTATTGTTGAGACGCGACCACGCGGGATCTGCACAGATTTATGGGGCATCTTATAAACTAACTTGCTGTCCATTGTCGGATCTTTAAATACCACTTCACAATGTCTTATCTCATTCATTTTCCAATAACGTCTTTACTTGATCCTCATTATATTCCATTCAACCTAACATTTTACAGCTCTTTAATGACTTATTATATTCCTACTCTCTGAAGGGTACGGTTGTGCACTAAATGCACAAAAAGGTATAAAACAAAAACAACTGGCACAACTGAGGATAAATGTATTAAAACCAAAAGTGGACATCATGATATTACGAGATATACGTGTAGCATTATACATTGCAAATGAACGTTGTCAGCCTAAGGACTTTTCTTTATTAATGCATTTATTAATGATACTTGCACTTACCTATTTCATTACACTTTATTGATTCACCTCAGCACTTTTACTTTTCTAAAACAGCTTTCAATCCCTTGTAAACGTTGTACTTACCTCAATATTGGTTGGTTATCGTATGCCGACAACCACGGGATGAAAACGAAACGAAGTCGATTTTCCCGCTCAACCTGGAGGACAATTGTACAATTCAATAACTATACAGCCTAGTTCAGACAATGTGTATTTATATATATATCAAATATTTAACTGTTGAAACATTATTAACTTGTAGACAATCTACGATTTGATATTATATCATACTTGATCGTGCCTGTAAAAATGGCATGCATTTTCATGTAAATTTATATGTTTATATGAGAATATACATTATTATTATTATATTATTATTATAGCGTAGGTGAATTCAACAGTGCCAATTTGGTTTGGTGTGAGTGGAGATGGAGTTTGTGCCATTTGCAGTAATAGGGTGTATATCGGGTAGCTGGACTGAGGGCTTAAGGTAGTTACCTGCAAACGTTTTGTTGAATAGTTCACATATGTCTGCAGAGTTAGTGCATAGCCTACCTTTGTCTATGAGGAGAGAAATGCTGTGATTTTTGCGATTCATTCGCTTCCTTAAGATTTCTGTGAGTGCATACACTATAGCAGGACTGGCTGCTGCGATGCCTTCTTCCTTTCTCATACGGAAATCTCGAGCTTGTGAGATGGAGCTAAGGTTGTTAAGTATTAAGCCTAGAGTGCCAAAGTCGTGGTGTTTGAAGTAACTTGTTGAGAGTTTCTTCAGTTTCTTACGATCCTTTGGTTTTATGAATGACTTTCTGTGTGGGGAAACCTTTAGTGTTTGGAGTGGAATGACAGCATCTAAGCATGTGTATGAGTTATGGTAGAAGATGGCTAGGGCTCTCGATAGGTCATCAGTAGTGAAGTATTCATCCCATTTGGAGGATCTTAGCATCGATTCAACTAAGGCCCAGTTTGCCTTACTATAGTTCCTATATATTGCTTGTTGTGAAGTGGAGGTATGAGATACATTGCTATTCAGCGGAATTGGCAGTGCACACATCACTGTGTTTGTGGTCGCTCCCTGGAAACTCAGAACCTACTAGCGTTGAAAGGGGGCTTATATTGTGGCAGAAGATTAAGTCTAGTACGTTGTTACCTCTTGTGGGAGTAGTGACAGTTTGTTTCCAGCCAAGTATATCCAGTGTGCCTAAGAACTTATCAAATTTATTTGGACCTGTGGGTATATCCCAGTTGATTTCAGGTAAGTTAAAGTCTCCACATAGGATCTTATGATCGTATTGTAAGTCGGCTAATTGCTCCAGAGTATTAATAAGTTAGGTCTCGTAATTACTAAAGGTGCCAGGTGCTCTGTAGGTGCATCCAATTAATGCTGTCACGTTATTTAGGTGTACATTAACCCATAGAGTCTCAGGCATGTTAAGTATACTACTTTCTAGCTGTGATACAGTAAGTGCATTCAGAAAGTACATGAGACAACCCCGTCCCTTACCACCTTCCCTGTCACACCGAAAGTGTGTGTAGTTATCTAAGCTTATTTCTTCATCCAGGATGTTCGAATGACACCAAGATTCAGTGATGACAATTACAGGGGGTTTGTATATTACTGTGAGTGCTCTGAGCATCGGCAATTTATTTAGAACAGATCTAGCATTTATGAGGATTACGTAAAGATGAGAGTTGAAGTAGCATTTGAAGTACTTAAGTTCGTCGTTTACTTCTTTACATTCTCTCCCGTCTTACTCTCCTGACAAATTATTAATATTATAATTACTATTATTATTATTACTATTACCGATATATATATATATTATTCTTCAAACTTAATGAGCTGACTGTTGTTACGCTATCCTCTTTCCGTTTCAGTCTCTTAGTCTGGATAACTTCACTAATTATATCTATTATTATTATTACTATGTCTTATCTCTGTTCGACGATCCCGAAGGATTAACCGGCGAAAGGATCAGATCCAATCACAGTAGTAACGGTCTTAATATACCCCATAATAAAAACCACATATAATTAATCCCAGAAATATTCCTGTCAGCCACGTCACTTAAACCGTTAAAGCCCAGCCCATGCTACGCTAGGACTCACGCTGTTCCTCGAAGTTTCTCGGAAACGCTTAGTAATAACGGACGAAAACCAAAACACCGATTGGCTGCTCAAGAATTCTTTATTGTAACACCAACAACAACAGCCAACCTTAAAATTAGGCTTTAACTAAGGTCTGTGAACAAATATTACAATAATAAATCACGATATTACTTCTGACAGTTTTGGCCTGACTTCTTTCTGAACAGCGACCGATGAGACGGTGACTGTCGTATTGATGCCTCCGCGAAAATATATGGAAGTCGGGTTAGAGCAAACAACCATGAATTGATCGTTCAATCTTCAACTACATTGACACTCCCCGGGAGAAAAGCGATCCATCCCTTTCTTCCATCACGACTAATACACGTTGACTTGGATGCCATAGCGAGAACCTGGGTCACACGGACAGAGCTGAAATGGAAAACAAACAGAAAAGCCAACACACCACAAGCACACCCACAGCACAATCTCACACATCAATGACGACCTGCGACTTCCAGCTAAAGGCATCCTCTTGCAACACAATAGCCACTTGCTAGAATGACTCTTGCAGAATGCAACGTGACCATGGCACCACCTCACGATACTCTACGCACATCCTCGTATCTGCTCACTACCAATTACCACTGAAACCGCTTTTCACTCATTCTGCCTCAATTCTAGTAACGATGACGTATGCGAGCCTCAGTCGTTTACACTCTTTCTCCCCGGCGTGTAGGACCGCAGCTAACAAATATCGCCGTATGCATTTCATTCTCTGCAACAGCCTCCCCGGCGTATACGACCCATCTGCTGTCTCTGACATCAATCAATTCATTCACGAACGTAGAAGACTAAAAACAACTCCAGAAGTAATCACGACGAAAATTTTAACAAAATTATGCAATAAAAACAAGGCACGAAAACAACGAGTAAACACAACTGATCCAAAATCACAAATTGCGAAGACACACCACACGTACACACAAACAGTACAAATAACCTCGCGTATCATGTCTTGGTGGAATTATTTTGAAGAATTGGAGGACTTACACCAGTACGCCTGCAACTCTTCACAGGTTGACGACTGTAAGTTGTGGAATGTCCAGACACAAACAAGATTAACCAACAATTACATCAATTGGAACTCACACAACTATTTAACACAAACATATGTACAATCACTACATCAAATGTTGTGGATTCTGACACGACAAACTACCCTTGAAGAACCGTAGGACTTACAGCAGTACGCCTACATTCCTTCTCAGGTTGATGATCCAAGTGGAAGTCGTCCGGACACAAACAGAATTACCAACAGCTAGATGACAGATGATATCAATTCAGTATATACAATATGAACATATGTACAAAATCACACACCAAGCACACTGGACCGTTCATTGATGCGCTACCCTTTGAAGAATTGTAGGACTTACAGCGGTACGCCTACAACCCTTCTCAGGTTGACGCCCTAGGTCGGAAAATCGTCGCAGAGTTCATTTGATGACTTCCAGGTATCAGCCATATGCTCAAATCTTAACGGTAACACGCCCATGCCATTGTGTCGTAGAATATAGATGACTAACAAACACACGACGTATCTGGTCAACCAAGCGTAGGCACAGAGTAATTTACACCAAAGATAATAACATTCAAATAGTAACTTGAAACTAGAAATGCCTTTATTCATGCAAGTCAATTTAACAATTACTCTCTCGTTTACACTTGGCTTATCCTCACTAAACCTAGCAATATCTTTCGTCTTTTCAAACTAACCAATACTATCATAGTTATTGCACAAGGTACTTGAGTTGATGGGCGTCTTTTTCATTGTGGATGACAACACCAACGACAACTGATTGATACTAGTTGATGAACTTAGCGGTGCATCAGAAGCTGTTCTTGTTCGGCCTTCAGAAATTTGTCTAACTGCAAGACTAACATCACTGCTGTCTTTTACTACCAGCTCAGGTTTAGCACTAGCATCTGATGATAGGTGAGCTACATGCTGATCAATCACACTGACGGTCTCACAAGTATGTATGCCTTCTGCAACTGCATCTGCATTTATTTCTACCTCACGTTCAAGTTTTACAGAACCTTTGTTCAACTTAGCAGTAGTAGGCATTCCCCTCATTTCATCATGATCGACCAAAGACGAATCGGCACTATCATCATCATTATCACAAATATTCAATTAACCGTCATCTATCTGTCGAATTCATCATTTTCAAACTCTTTACTAACAGAAGTAGACAATTTTGGTTCCTCCTCACAAATCCCTAAAGATTTCATAACTTCACTCTGACTAGTAATACCTTGTAAACTTGTGGAGTCAGAACTGCACTCTGAAGCAATAACTCTATTCTGTGACACTCTATTCAACAATGGCTTACCAGTTGCAACTACAGAATTCTTGACCGCACCGTTATCGTCACACAATTCGGAGTCAGGCCTAGAGTTTACATTTAGCTTATCACTGAACTTGCTCACTGGTTCACAGTTCACCTCTGTATGCACCTCTTGCAAACGTGTAAAACACAACCGTGTTTGTGTCGCATCTTGTAACTTATCTTTTGATGAGGTACTACGAAACCTGTTACACTCACTAGGTCTATATGCATTACTAGACATCATGGAGCCTTCTCGATATCCACCTCTCTGAGGCCTATTCGTTATCAATGATTGCGTTTTGCTCTCAGACTGCTCTATTCGAGGGGTGAGATCTAATAGACTGGAAAACTTGCTCATCGGTTGATTGACACTATCTTTTACTAGTTTCAGGATATCATCAAACTTTGGCTCGATACCTTCATCCTCCATACGGGAACTTATCTTCACCCACTTACTTTGCAGTCGAGTAGGTAGGCGTCTTGCTATTACTTCTAGTATAAAACTCGAGTTGAGGTCACTCACGCTATTCATCGAAATCAAGGTATTCTTATAAGTCATAAGATTATCTAAAAACTCAGTAAGTGCCTGGGAGTCATCTTGAAGTTGACTGCCGCTACCTTTGACAGCTTCGTATACGTTCCTTACAATCATTGAAGGTCTTCCAAACCTGTGACATAGTATGCTCATAGCCTCGTAGTAGCCCTCCTTTGGCTTTAAAAACTTACAGCACTGTATAGCTCTTGAAGCATCTCCAGTGCAATACCTCATCAAATACATTAACTTCATTTCATCAGTTAATGAAAAACTACTCAACATGATCTCAAACTCCTTTACAAATTGTAAATAATCAGCTGGGTTTCCATCAAAACATCGTGGTTCAAATTTAGGGAGTTTGATGTTCCTGTTATCCCTGAACGGCGAAACAATAACATCAACCATATCATGCTTAACATCAGACACATCGTTACAATTAACAGACAAGTCACAATGACTTACTTTCCTGTTTGCATCCAAGACACTCTGTCCATTCTTTGACCCAGGCATTGTTGAACTTGACCAAATTCCAAAAACGTTCCAGATATTGCTTGTTCAAAGAGGACTTGACCGGCACCAGGAAAGATGAACGGTGACTATCCAAACTTTCACCAACTGTTTGAATCCGCCAGATCTGTTTCCATCGTCAGAAACTGTCAATCACGTCTCGTAAACCGTCAATGCCCAGCTCTTCCTACACTGGGACTCACGCTGTCGCTTGAAGTTTCTCAGAAACGCATAGTAATGACGGAGGAAAAAACCAAAACACCAATTGTTGACTCGAGGATTCTTTATTGTTACACCAACATATAAATCACGTATGACTAAGTTCTGTGAACAAATATTACAATAATAAATCACAATATTACTTCTGACGATGTTTCACTCTTCTTTCTGAACAGCGACCGATGAGACGATGACTGTCGTATTGATGCCTCCGCGAAAATTGGGGAAGTTGATTTTAAGCAAACAACAATGAATTGATCGTTCAATCTCCAACTACATTGACAAATGTATTAACCGAATTATCTATCACTCACTTTAGGGACTTACCTGGGAACAGTCTTGTCAACTTAGTGTATACTGATTGTATTGTCCACTTAGGCTTTGAGAAGTGACCATTAAAACTTGGAGATATGAAAAGGCTACTGGTGTTTGATCGTGGTGTTTGTACCTTTCCATCCTTAGCTTGTCACGTGTGCGAGTGCTGCTTATAATAAATGGACAGTATTCTAGTAGTGGTCTGACACATGTTTTGTACAGAATTAGCTTGGCTTCATTGTCGTGAAAGTTCCTGAGTATGCATCCTAAGAGCATCCTCGATTTTCTAGTCTGTGATGCTACTTGCTCTGAGAATGTCAAGTCACTAGAGTACCTCAGGCCTAGGTCAACGACATTTCGGAGTCTTGTTAGGTTAGCAGATTGGAGCGTTAATTTCAGGTCAATTGAGGGTGCACCGAAGCAGATCCAGCCACATTTGTTCAGATTAAATTGGAGATTCCATAGGGACGACCAAGCAGCCATTTTATCTAATTCCTTCTGTACTACATTCTCGAAGTTCCCTAAGTCATCACGTTGGAATGTATAAGCTACTTTTAGGTCATCTGCAAAGATGAATGGTTTCCCGTGCGTGAAGCAAGCGCATATGTCATTGATGTATAGTGTAAATAGGAGGGGTCCAATGACACTACCTTGTACTACACCAGAAGTGATAGGGCTAGGTTTGGAGGTTGCAGACCCGAGTTTAACTATTTGGGACCTATTGTTAAGGAATGATTTAAGCCATCCTAATAATGGGTCACGTATTCCTAAGGAGTTCAGTTTATTTGTTAGCAGTAAATGGTCAACACGGTCAAATGCCTTAGAAATGTCAAAGTAGATGACAAGTACTAGTTGCCGTCTGTCACGACTGCTGGTTACAAAATTGAAGAAGTCTAGGTGACATGTTAAACATGATCTGGATTTCAGGAATCCATGTTGGTTCGGACTTATGATGTTGCAGCTAAGCATGTGTTTGATTAGGTTATTTTTGACTAGTCTCTCCATGATTCTAGATGCTATAGGTGTGATATTGATTGGCCGGTAGTTACTGACTTCAGTTTTCGAGCCAGATTTGTGTTTAGGCATAATGAATGTAGTCTTCCATATGTCAGGGTAAGTTTGGGTTTCTAGGGACATTGTGAATATTTTAAGCAGTAGTAGAGGAATGTCAGGGCCACCATATTTATAGAAGTAAGATGATATACCGTCGGTACCGAAACCTTTTGAACTTTTGAGGGTTCTTATAGTTTGGTTAATGTCAGCGTAAGTGAATTGAACAGTGCTAATTTGGTTTGGTGTCAGTGGAGTTGGAGTTTGTGCCATTTTAGTAATAGGGTGTATATCGAGTAGCTGGACTGAGGGCTTAAGGTAGTTACCTGCAAACGTTTTGTTGAATAGTTCACATATGTCTGCAGAGTTAGTGCATAGCCTGCCTTTGTCTATGAGGAGAGAAATGCTGTGATTTTTGCGATTCATTCGCTTCCTTAAGATTTCTGTGAGTGCATACGCTCTAGCAGGACTGGCTACTGCGATGCGTTCTTCCTTTCTCATACGGAAATCTTGAGCTTGTGTGATGGAGCTAAGGGTTTTAAGTATTAGACCTAGAGTGCCAAAGTCGTGGTGTTTGAAGTAACTTGTTGAGAGTTTCTTCAGTTTCTTACGATCCTTTGGTTTTATGAATGACTTTCTGTGTGGGGAAACCTTTAGTGTTTGGAGTGGAATGACAGCATCTAAGCATATGTTTGAGTTATGGTAGAAGATGGTTAGGGCTCTCGATAGGTCATCAGTAGTGAAGTATTCATCCCATTTGGAGGATCTTAGCATCGATTCAACTAAGGCCCAGTTTGCCTTACTATAGTTCCTATATATTACTTGTTGTGAAGTGGAGGTATGAGATGCATTGCTACTCAGCGGAATTGGCAGTGCACACATTACTGTTTTGTGGTCGCTCCCTGGGAACTCAGAACCTACTAGCGTTGAAAGGGGGCTTATATTGTGGCAGAAGATTAAGTCTAGTACGTTGTTACCTCTTGTGGGAGTAGTGACAGTTTGTTTCCAGCCAAGTATATCCAGTGTGTCTAAGAACTTATCAAATTTAGTTGGACCTGTGGGTATATCCCAGTTGATTTCAGGTAAGTTAAAGTCCCCACATAGGATCTTATGATCGTATTGTAAGTCGGTTAATTGCTCCAGAGTATTAATGAGTTGGGTCTCGTAATTACTAAAGGTGCCAGGTGCTCTGTAGGAGCATCCAATTAGTGCTGTTACGTTATTTAAGTGTACATTAACCCATAGAGTCTCAGGCATGTTAAGTGTACTACTTTCTAGCTGTGATACAGTAAGTTCATTCAAGAAGTACATGAGACAACCCCCTCCCTTACCACCTTCCCTGTCACACCGAAAGTGTGTGTAGTTATCTAAGCTTATTTCATCATCCAGGATGTCCGAATGACACCAAGTTTCAGTGATGACAATTACAGGGGGTTTGTATATTACTGTGAGTGCTCTGAGCATCGGCAATTTATTTAGAACAGATCTAGCATTTATGAGGATTACGTAAAGATGAGAGTTGAAGTAGCATTTGAAGTATTTAAGTTCGTTAGTCAGCCCCGAATATGGTTCAGCACCCAGTAGTTCTGCTGGACATGACGATCCTATGTTAAGAGGAGTTCCAGCATCATGCTCACCTATGTCTATCGAGTTGTTGTGTGCTGTTTTCGGTGGAGAATTAGGAGTTGGAGTACTGGATTTGCTATAGACTAAGGAACTTTTATTTTTAGTTAGGTTACAGAAGTGGGTAGGGTTCTTTATTTGGCCTATACTTGTGCAAGTGTCAAGTGTGTCCAATGGATACGGGTGCACTAGACCGTTCCTGTTTTCATGCAAGGAGGGAGCCAGCACTAGTGGTTTAGGAGTGTTAACATCCCTACCAGCTGTTTTTTCAACGCTGACAGGGACGCGGGGGATAAAAAATGATTGGATCCTTGTGATGACCATGGCTTATTATTCCACCTATTGTTTGATGCTAGTTGTGTCCTTGTGTGGGTTTCGTGTGTACTGCATTTTGGGTTAGTTCCCAGCAGACTTGTACCATATATCCGGTCGAAATTTGTTTGTGTGCCATACTCTGAAGACCCTGAGTTGTTGGTAGCCGAGTTCTGACTGTTACCACTTGTACTATTTAGGGTGACATCGTTGTGACATTGGATATTAGTGTGTGCCACGGTGCGATTTAGCACGTTGTGAGTGCTAATACTATTAACCGTGGGGAGTGTGGGCTTATTTAAGCTGCCACTGTTTTTGTTGGTATGATTTAGGGGCATATTTTCCTTATCTTTACCAATGGAATTATAGCTAGGAGAGGACAAAGTCGAGTTTCGGGGGGTTTTAACTTTTTTTCTGGGGTTATTTAGTGGCATTTTAGATTCTGCGGTGATGGGTGGTATGGTTTTATTATTTATTTGGTTACAGTCTAGTGGCCTTTCGGCTGGTGTTGCACTCTGATGGGACATTTCTGTGTGTTTTGAGAGGGGTGATGCGGTGGGGTCTACTGTATCTTTCACAGGGTTGGGGATAATGGCTTGCTGCAATGTCCTATTACCTATTTCACAATTAGTCTTAGTGAGATAGTTGTGTGCGCGCCTTTCTATAACTGTTTTGTCCACCCCGACCTTTATATGTTTGTAGTTTCTGGCTTGCGATAGGGTGTGTTGGGAGTGAATGAATTTTCTGGTCTCTGCCGGTGTTTCGAACTGAAATCGAATAGGACAACACTTTTCATGTTGACTCTTCTTCAGCCTGTAGCACTTAGTCTTGGAGTTAGGCATTTTCGCTTCACTAAGTAAGATGCGCTGTACCTTTTTTATTGCCTCATTGTCCGGAACGTTGTAGACAATAGCACTCAGTTTTGCGTCGAGTCGTTTTGTTACTTCTGTGGTAACAAAGTTAATGAGGTTATCTACCTTAGTTACCGATTCTGTGTCAAGCTTGTTAAGGTTTACCGTTTTCATGAGGATAGTTAGAGGTGTCAGTCCACAGACCTGCGATCTGATATCGCTGATCTGATCTGATAATTTGGATATCTCGGTATTGGTTTCGATGTTTCCAGCATTTACTGACTTGCTGTTTTTTATTTCCCTTAACTCAGCCTTAAGTTCTCCTATAGACAACTTTAGAAGTTCTATTTCTGAAGATAGTAAAATCTGTTTCCATCGTCAGAAACTGTCAATCACGTCTCGTAAACCGTCAATGCCCAGCTCTTCCTACACTGGGACTCACGCTGTCGCTTGAAGTTTCTCAGAAACGCATAGTAATGACGGAGGAAAAAACCAAAACACCAATTGTTGACTCGAGGATTCTTTATTGTTACACCAACATATAAATCACGTATGACTAAGTTCTGTGAACAAATATTACAATAATAAATCACAATATTACTTCTGACGATGTTTCACTCTTCTTTCTGAACAGCGACCGATGAGACGATGACTGTCGTATTGATGCCTCCGCGAAAATTGGGGAAGTTGATTTTAAGCAAACAACAATGAATTGATCGTTCAATCTCCAACTACATTGACAAATGTATTAACCGAATTATCTATCACTCACTTTAGGGACTTACCTGGGAACAGTCTTGTCAACTTAGTGTATACTGATTGTATTGTCCACTTAGGCTTTGAGAAGTGACCATTAAAACTTGGAGATATGAAAAGGCTACTGGTGTTTGATCGTGGTGTTTGTACCCTTTCTTCTGTGTTAAGTAGTCTAATATGGTGAGTAATATTGGGGTTAAGCTTAGTGTCAAGTAAAAATGTGATTCCAAGCGTTGTTAATGACACAGATGCATTCACTCTGTGTAATCTCACATATCTGAGCAACCCTTATATTTTTTCCATATGACTGTTTGTTTTTCATCACATTTATGCTCATTAGAGTTTCATTTAATTTCCGTTTTCCTCTACCTTTGTGTGTTACATGGAATGTGTTAACATAAACGGGTGCACTTGTGTGCAAGCTTCCATGTTGAAAGTCAGTCTGTCAGAATGATCTATAGTCCAGGTATAATGAAATGCTAAAACGCGGGTAGAAATAGGCAAAATGTCAACAAATGATAATCCTATATTTTCATTTAGTTACCGTCTAACTGAAAAAAAGTAATCTTACAATAATTTCTCCTCTTGCCCGAGATAACTCACATTCTGTCTCGTTATATCTCATGAGTTAGTTAATTTTATCGCGTAGCCCGAATGCGAAGTCGAAACACATTTGACGAAATATGTTTTGCTTATTACTAACTAAATATGATATTTTTCAAGTGTGGAACGTCACAAATCGAACTGCTACACTTCTGTGCTGAGTTCCATGTTAAAACTCAGTCAGTTAGCTTTGTCACTGCAGATGCGTAGTGTCACAACTCACCAGTGTTAATTAGCTTAAACAATTATTCATGCCGTTTCCTAAGTACTCTATGCATTTCCCAATTCCTTAAATTGTCCAGATAAAGTGCAACTAGGAGGAAAACATAAACCAAATGTCAGTAACACGGACGTAAGAACTAGTGTGAATAGAAGTGAATGAGATGAGTGACCTTCTATCTCTGTAGTACGCTTAACTAAAATACTCATTTGTTTGAATGAATCAAAGAGTTGTGTGAGTGACTTAATATAATCATCAGCAATAATTTGTGCTCAAAACGTCACCAAGTAATAATGCTGTACAACACTGTGTGATTTATCAAAATAAAATCGTATCCATAATGGAGTTATACTCTACCACAGTGCCCAAGTTTTATAATTATGTCAAAAATACTTATCTTATGTGTTATGTGTCTCCTAATTGTTTCATTTTTGTCTTCCTCATTGCAGGTCGTCAGTCTTCGTAGACATTCTACTAGATGTCGTCATACATAATGTCTGCAAGCAGTCTTTCAATACATCTACCTCCCGCAAAGTTGTTGTTACGACGCCTTTAGATTATTTACATTTGGCCGTAATACAATTAGTAGGCTAATATTACTGATGCAATGACATGCAAGACCTGTACATGTTACTGTGAAGTTTGCCCGTAATAACATTCCCTCCATAGTAAATACAATGCTTGTGATAACAATTCGTCATTATCTTTTCATTGCGTTGATAGGTGCGTATATATTAGAAAAAAGCTAACCTTGTCGCATTAGTTCTCTAAATTACAATCACTAAGTGCCCATACCTCTGCTGAATACCAAGTGCTACTCGTGGCCCATGAACTACTTATTACTGCATTCGTAAATAACTATCAAACTATTATTACATGGAGTAGTGAGACAGAAGGCGTATGAAATTTAGATATTAATGTTTGTCTGAAGTTAATGACACAATATATATGTACATGTTTCATTTTCAAACAAGTGAATTCTATGGGGTAATGTAGGGCTGAGCGCAGTGAGTTAATAGTGCATACATCTTGTATGAATGAGATGCTTCTATTCAATTTTCGACGAAGCTGCAATATCACCCTGCAGGGTTTCTTCAATGCACTCTCAGGGAATAATACTTGGTACTGAGGAATCCAGCCAAAAGCATCTGTGACACAGTCGAATGACTTTTTCAACTAAAAGCCGCAATACTGATATTAAGTGTGATTTACCTGTAAACTGAGGGACTCTAGTGTAACACAGCACCATATCCCAGCAGGGTATTCTTTGTGTTTTACAGGTACAAGTAGAATTCATGGACTGAGCATTTGTTAAATATGGATGCGATCCATTGAGTCACTTAGATGAAAGACTGACGAAATGCGATACCTTACACACGCACTTTCAGATGTAGGCATGTGTCACATGAACTCTGGGCCATATCGAGTAGGCATTCCTTTAAATCTACCCTACCTTGTAAGCTGAATTATTGTTCGTATGTATGTGATGACTTGGTGCGTTTCCTGGTTTGCCTATAATTACGGAATGTACATTATATCAATTAACAGAAATGGATTTAGTGAAAACCAGTGGTGTTCCTTTTCTAGTCTTAACTGATGTCATATTGATTGACACGATTAAAGGAATAGATTGTAACGTGGTGTTTTCTGTAGCTGCGAAACGTATATGCCTAGTTTCGAATTGACATCATGCGTCTAATCCTATTAACCTACGGGTATAGTTCATCCTTCATGATACCTAGAAGTCAGGAGAGGACTGTCTTTGACAGATCTAGTTTTACGATGTGACTAATTGGTGAGTCACCTGGTGTTATGGTAGTAGAAAAAACAACTTCAAACCTAAGCATTTTCTAGACATGAACATATTTACTTACTTTGGCGACAATTTAATCTTAGGGATATTAACCTTTACTTAGTAATTTGGATCCGAAAGTAAACGCCATGTTACTAAGTTATTCAAAAGACAGAATTATGGATGAAATAGTACTCGGATACTTATTCTAACGAAACCGAATAATGATAATCGTTTAGCCTACCAATATGCCGCTTACTTTCAGTCTTAATTCAAAGACAAATTTAGTTGCTCACTAAATTAATATTTTCAGAAGACTGCTCTACTCCTGTCTTCGAAATACTTTACCCGATCGTGTTTTACTTCAAAATATGTGTATACTGGCCAGTTGATGTTGCTTATCCAGTTACACTGTTTTTCAGTTACAATGTCCCACCTATTTCCTATCAAACAAAACATTCCTCAAACCATCAAAAAGTTACCATCATCTCTAAATAAATAACCTTAATTATTCGCATGTAAACAATGCTAATAACTTTATCACTTACGTGATGTTTCAACTTTCGATTAATCAGTTTTCCCTTACATGAGCACCTGTTTCAATTTTAACGAATAGTTCTAACCTTTGACTACTGAATTAGTACGTTTCGTTATATACCATCCTTACAAAATATAGGTACTGATAATAATTACTGCTAACAGATTTATCACGAGAACAAGAATGTACTCCATAATGACGACAATATACCTCAGAGGTGGTCGTATCTTCTAAACGCTTGCTCAATACAATACATGTCCCTAACACCCTAACTCCGTAGCTCACAACATTCTATAAAGTTAGTGGTGACTATTAACAAGTAGAATGTCTATTTGAGGTATAGGGAATATATTTATTAGTGATTCAACACAAAATACAAAATCAACGATACTGGAAACCACTTTCTTCAGCAACTAATCCAATGAGGTCACTGGAACCACAGATTACCTAAAAAAGAAAACAAGGGTGCACAGCATGTATACGTGAATATAACTGCCAATATAATATTAACGAGATACCACAGTAAGAATTAATGAAAGTTTATATCAATGTGCGATTACATTAGTCACTATTTTTGACACAAGTGGATATTTAGACGACGTAGTAAAAGACGTAATTTGTCTGAGTCGTGCAGTGTTGTATTTGTGCAACACATTTTGGACAATCTGGTCACACATAAACTTGTCTTAGGAATATATATGCAATTAATACAGTTAAGAGGTTGGAAAATAAATTTAGGTGGAATTAAATCACATATTGAAGGTCAAAATAACAGTGAACATCACTAAACCAAATAACAGGTATTAGTACATCTACCCTGACTGGCATCAAAACGAAGTTTAACAAAGAAGGTTTCGTGTGATGACATTATTCTTGGAACTCACAAAAGTGGTTTAAACTTCCTAATCACACTTCGGCTTCCACAAACTTTAGGATGCAATCCAAACACGTTTTACAGATAGGTTTAAAAAACGTGCAAACGTCAATTTGATGTCCTGTCCATATAATATGTTTCGAAATAGAGGAGCTGAGGCCCCATTAATAGCTTCTGAAGATTCTGTTGCTTCTGGAGGCATTTAGGAATATGATGCGTAGCCCTTACTTGCAGAAATCGATGAGTCCCCCCTAAATGGATACAACAACCGCTTCTAAACCTTACGTCCATAGCTTTAAGAGATGTCGGACACTACTTCTACGTGATTTCAAGATAATTTTGTGAATTAACTTTGAACAAACGCATATAATGTGGCGTCAGGACAATAACAAAAATCAGAAGTTTATGAAACCAAAGTCAATAATAGGAAAAAATGACGCACACCTCAGATGTCTTTACGTACCTGATCATGAGGATGGTATTGAAATCCACCAAATTACTAAAATGTTGCAGTGTGCATTTAACTCATTTAAAAATTTTGGCAGAAAACACTGAATGTTGTAGGCTATTGCAAAACATATTGCAGTTTCTGCCCATTTGTGAACACTAATTTTCGCTTGTATTTATGCATTCCATTGACTTTCAGCTATCAAAACACCACACAAAATTGCGGAAGGGTGCACGAATTCGATATCAATCATATTTCGGTTCCTGCAACAGTAATAGGTACTGCACAACACCTGATAGGGAAATTCGAGATCGAGTACAGGTTTTCGCCAAGCTGCAAGGAAATCTATCGAATGACAGTCGTCGAAGTGTACGCGAAGCTTACTCGGTATGCCAAATAATCATCGCATGAACCATGTATTTAAGCGCCCTGTCACACAAGCAATCAGTAAATGCTCAAGAACGATATCGAACAACAATTTTCATATAAATTCATCCAACAAGAGCAAAATAAGCACCGAAATCGCGTCTACTGAGTTTGCTGGACAGCTAGCTCCAACTCGAATAAACGAAACCGCGCAAATGCCGTCAAGGTTAAGTCAGAGGCGCCAATTCAAATAGGGGATATGCCTTATCAATGGCAGCCTGTAGATGGCCGTAATTCTGAGTGCCCGCGAGTGAGACAAACAAGTGATTTTCTAGCTTGTGATTGGTCTGTTTGATATCACCTAACAAGATTGAGTGACGGTATTTACAAACATTATTGACTGTTTTGTTTTGTTTCTACTTTTTAAGGTGATTTCAATTGTTCTTTAGAATTACTGGTAATGCATATAGTCATGATAGAGGGAATTAATGAAATATCAGTTGATCTAACCACTGAATTCAATGAATTAGCTCGCTACCGAATTCTAAGGACTTGGAAGGAGTGTGAAGAATGTATACGTCGTTTTCAAGAGGTGATGGGTTTATGCAAGTTGTCCTAACGGCCTGTCATTATTAATTGTAGCGAGCCGGCAGCTTGTATGAAATACGTTACTACCGGGTTCGTCGTGATGAAAATAACGAGGTTGATCCAGATTACAATACTTGTATGTTCAATTTATGTCATGTTGGTCGACGTCGACGATCAGAAAGCAAACACCTGAGAATATCACAGTGAGCATTGTTAAATACCTAAGCTTTATATTTAAGATCTAAGTACATAGGGTGTCCATCAAGTTTCAGATTTAAGCTGGAATTTGGACTATATAAAGTGGTCAAACCTGTCAGCACTCGACACAACCATGCCCTGTCAAGAGAACTGCTATTGCCGACAGTTCGGAGACTTAGTTTAGAAGAAAAATGGAAAATATTACCTCTTGTCGAAAGAAACGCCCCTCCTGCTCAAGTTATAAATATGATTGATTTTGAGTTTGGAAAGTTGATGACTTACGATGATTATCGGAATTTCCGGGAACTAGTCTACCCTAGTAAGTTATCATATTGCGTTAACAGTCTCTATAGGAATGCGAGACATTGACACACTGATCCGTGAAATTCGTGACACAGGTTCAGTATGGTGCGTGCTGGAAAGTCGACGGCATGTGGAAAAGTTTTGTTTCACAACCAGGGAAATGATAAGTTTGTATAAAAAATTTCCAGAGGTTGTGAGCATGGATTCAACCTACAATACGAATAGGGAAGGGTAATATTTTTATGTTAAACGAATCTCTTGCAGTCATCCTCTATATCAACTGGTCGTTACAGATGGTATGAATAGAAGTTGTCTAGTCATGTACAGTACAACTCATCGTGAAAGACTTGTTGACGTTGAAGCAGTATTACAGTCCCTTAAGAATATCATGGGTGATACATCGCAGACTGTCACGTTTGTAATTGACAACAGTGCTGCAGAGCAACGTGCAATTCGTAATGAGTTCCCTGCCTGCTCTATCATGTTATGTGCATTTCATGTCATCCGGGCCTTCAATAACAAAGAAAGCGACATTACTATTTACCTAACTTCCTTAAGTTCCGTGATCCTAATTGTAAAAAGATGTTTAAAGAGATGGTGTACGCAACGAGTAACGGCAGGTAAATAAGTGATTGTGTTAACACTTCTCTAGGTTTAGTGAGTTAATGAATTTGATGGGGTTGGAGTATCCTGCAGCCATATCGTACATAAATAACAACTTATGGAGTTGTCGTGATATGTGGGTAGCCTGTTATATGAAAGACGTTGTCAGTCTTGGCAACAAAACGAATAACAGAGTTGAATGCTGCCATAAACACGTGAAGACACATATAAGCAAGTGCTTCCCGATAAAATTGAGCATTCGTAAGATATGAAAGTGTTCCATGGAGTCATCGAGAAGAAAGGCTATTGAAGGAAATCCCAACCTGCATTACTACATTCATCCAATAGTTGCAACTTGAAACTTTTTCAGGTGGACGAAGGCCTTTCCAGCATCTTGAGGCAGCTTACAAGCTATGCCGCCTACTCACTTTACAAAGGCATCAGGAGGCATCCGCAAATGAAAGTAAATGATAGCACAGAAGCATATGTTGTCAATCACGTCTCATAAACCGTTAATGCCCAGCTCTCGCTACGCTCGGGCCCACGCTGTTCTTCGAAGATTTCTCAGAAACGCTTAGTTATAACGGACGCAAAAACCAAAACACTGATCTGCCGCTTTAGATTTGTTTATTGTTACACCAACATATAAAAGGAATAAGCGAACTAAGCAACTAAGGTCTGAAAACAAATATTACAATAATAAATCACAATATTACTTCTGACGATGTTTCACTCTTCTTTCTGAACAGCGACCGATGAGACGATGACTGTCGTATTGATGCCTCCGCGAAAATTGGGGAAGTTGATTTTGAGCAAACAACCAAGAATTGATCGTTCAATCTTCAACTCCATTGACACTCCCCGGCAAAAAAGGGATCCAACCCTTTTTTCCTTCACGACCAATGCACGTTGACTTGGATGCCATTGCGAGAACCTGGGTCACACGGACAGAGCTGAAATGGAAAACAAACAGAAAAGCCAACACACCACAAGCATACCCACAGCACAATCTCACACATCAATGACGACCTGCGCCTCCAGACAGAGACCTCCTCTTGACATCTTGCAACACAATCGCCATTTGCTAGAATGACTCTTGCAGAATGCAAAGTGACCATGGCACCACCTCACGATACTCTACGCACATCCTCTTAATTACTCACTACCAATTACCATTGAAATCGCTTGTCACTCATTCTGCCTCAGTTCTAGTAGCGGTGACGCATGCGAGCCTCAGTCGTTTACACTCTTTCTCCCCGGCGTGTCGGACCGCAGCTAACAATTATCTCCGTGTGCATTTCATTCTCAGCAATAGCCTAGCCTCCCCGGCGTATACGACCCATCTGCTGTCTCTAACATCAATCAATTCATTCACGGATGTAGAAGACAAGAAACAACTTCAGAAGTAATCACGACGAAAATTTTAACAAAATTATGCAATAAAAACAAGGCACGAAAACAACGAGTAAACACAACTGATCCAAAATCACAAATTGCGAAGACACACCACACGTATACACAAACAGTACAAATAACCTCGCGGATCATGTCTTGGTGGAATTATTTTGAAGAATTGGAGGACTTACACCAGTACGCCTGCAACCCTTCACAGGTTGACGATTGTAAGTTGTGGAATGTCCAGACACAAACAAGATTAACCAACAATTACATCAATTGGAACTCACACAACTATTTAACACAAACATATGTACAATCAACACATCAAATGTTGTGGATTCTGACACGACAAACTACCCTTGAAGAACTGTAGGACTTACAGCAGTACGCCTACATTCCTTCTCAGGTTGATGATCCAAGTGGAAGTCGTCCGGACACAAACAGAATTACCAACAGCTAGATGACAGATGATATCAATTCAGTATATACAATATGAACATATGTACAAAATCACACACCAAGCACATTGGACTGCTCATTGATGCGCTACCCTTTGAAGAACTGTAGGACTTACAGCAGTACGCCTACAACCCTTCTCAGGTTGACGCCCTAGGTTGGAAAATCGTCGCAGAGTTCATTTGCTAACTTCCTTCTATCAGCTATATCCTCAAATCTGAACGGCAACACGCCCATGTCATTGTATCGTAGAATATAGATGACCAACAAACACACGACATATCTCATCAACCAAGTATAGAAACAGAGTAATTTACACCAAAGATAATAACATTCAAATAGTAACTTGAAACTAGAAATGCCTTTATTCGTGCAAGTCAATTTAACAATAACTCTCTCCTTTACACTTGGCTTATCCACACTAAACTGACCATTGATATTCGTCCTTTCAAACGAACTGATACTACCATAGTCATTGCACAAGATACTTGAGTTGATGGGTGTCTGTTTCATTGTGGATGACAGCACCAACGATGACTGAGTGACACAAGGTGATGAACTTAGTGGTGGATCAGAAGCTGTTCTTGTTCGGCTCTCAGATAGTTGTCCAACTGCAAGATTACCACCACTGCTGTCTTTCACTACTAGTTCGGGTTTAGCACTATCATCTGATGATAGGTGGGCTACACGCTGATCAATTACACTGACTGTCTCACAAGTATGCACACCTTTTGGAACTGCATCTGCGTTCAATTCTACTTCACGTTGTAGTTGTACAGAACCTTTATTTAACTTAGCAGTAGTAGGCATATCCCTCATCTCATCATGATCAACCAAAGACAACTGTGAAGTATCATGATCATTATCACGAATATTCACTTTACCGTCAACTTCATCATTTTCAAACTCTTTAATAACAGAAGTAGACAATTTTGGTTCCTCCTCGCAAATCATAAAAGGTTTTATAACTTCACTCTGACTAGTAATACCTTGTAAACTTGTAGGGTCAGAACTGCACTCTGAAGCAGTAACTCTATTCTGTGACACTCTATTCAACAACGGCTTACCAGTTGCAACTACAGACTTCTTCACCGCACCGTTATCGTCACACAATTCGGAGTCAGACCTGGAGTTTACATTTAGCTTATCACTGAACTTGCTCACTGGTTCACAGTTCACTTCTGTATGCACCTCTTGCACACGTGTAAAACAA
Source organism: Trichobilharzia regenti (assembly GCA_944472135.2). NCBI lineage: Eukaryota > Metazoa > Platyhelminthes > Trematoda > Strigeidida > Schistosomatidae > Trichobilharzia > Trichobilharzia regenti. Next base: position 72,729,478 of record OX235270.1, on the reverse strand, counting down.
AACCGTGTTTGTCTTGCATCTTGTAACTTATCTGTTGAGGATGTACTACGAAACCTGTTACACTCACTAGGTCTATATGCATTACTAGACATCATGGAGCTTTCTCGATATCCACCTCTCTGAGGCCTACTCGTCATCAATGATTGCGTTTTACCCTCAGACTGCTCTATTCTAGGGGTGAGATCTAATAGACTGGAAAACTTGCTCATAGATTGATTGACACTAGTATTTACCAGTTTCAGGATATCATCAAACTTTGGCTCGATACCCTCATCCTCCATACGGGAGCTCATCTTCACCCACTTCCTTTGCAGTCGAGTAGGTAGACGTCTTGCTATTACTTCTAGTATAAAACTCGAGTTGAGGTCACTCATGCGATTCATCGAAATCATTCCATTCTTGTAAATTAGCAAATTATCTAAAAACTCAGTGAGTGCCTGGGAGTCATCCTGTAATTGACCACCATTACCCTTAACAGCCTCGAATAATTTCCCTGCAATCATCGAAGGTCTTCCAAACCTTTGACGTAATATGCTCATAGCCTCATCGTAGCCCTCTTTTGGCTTCATAAACTTACAGCACTGTATAGCTCTTGCAGCATCTCCAGTGCAATATCTCATCAAATACATTAACTTCAATTCATCATTTAATAAAAAACCACTCAACATGATCTCAAACTCCTTTACAAATTGTAAATAATCAGCCGGGTTTCCATCAAAACACCGTGGTTCAAATTTAGGGAGTTTGATGTTCCTATTATCCCTGAACGGCGAAACAGTAACATCAACCATGTCATGCTTAACATCAGACACATCGTTACAATTAACAGACAAGTCACCATGACTTACTTTCCTGTTTGCATCCAAGACACTCTGTCCCTTCTTTGACCCAGGCATTGTTGAACTTGACCCAATTCCAAAAAGTTCCAGATATTGCTTGTTCAAAGAGGACTTGACCGGCACCAGGAAAGATGAACGGCGACTATCCAAACTTTCACCAACTGTTTCAATCCGCCAGATCTGTTTCTATCGTCAGAAACTGTCAATCACGTCTCATAAACCGTTAATGCCCAGCTCTCGCTACGCTCGGGCCCACGCTGTTCTTCGAAGATTTCTCAGAAACGCTTAGTTATAACGGACGCAAAAACCAAAACACCGATCTGCCGCTTTAGATTTGTTTATTGTTACACCAACATATAAAAGGAATAAGCGAACTAAGTAAGGTCTGAAAACAAATATTACAATAATAAATCATAATATTACTTCTGACGATGTTTCACTCTTCTTTCTGAACAGCGACCGATGAGACGATGACTGTCGTATTGATGCCTCCGCGAAAATTGGGGAAGTTGATTTTAAGCAAACAACCAAGAATTGATCGTTCAATCTTCAACTCCATTGACATATGTGGTATTCGATGAAGGTGAAATGTACTTCGTTGTGGACAAAAATGACTGCAGCTGCACATGTTTCCAAAAGAAAAGTATGCTCGGACTGATATACGTACACATTTTTAAAAATAACTTTAAATAAGTTTTCCTATATAAAATCTTCTTCATTCGAACTTACGGAAATTGTTGTTGAAAGGGTTAAACGAATAGATTTCAACGTACTACCCTCTATCTCCGTGAAACCTTGGCATTCTTTTACTATTATTACAGTAACCGTAGTTGCACTCGGTTACACATGTCAACTAACATAGTTACAATTATTACCGTCTTCGTTTATTACAATAAGCAGAAAACGCAAGCATACTATCACAGGTAAACTTACTTTTCACCTTGTGTGACTATGGATCCAAAGTCCGTTGATAGGTTCCTACTAAGACGATATGCAACTCTAAGCGCTTATAATCTCAATGTTTTCGTTTAACTGTGGACGCAGTAAATTCATAACGTTGCCACATAATCGTTTTATCAATAAGCCTCTCCGAATATCTAATTTTGCTTGGCATTTCTAAGATAACGTCATAAACTCCGTACCTAACAACTTACGCAAAAGCTAGAAATCAGTATTATCAAGTAAAATAAACAAACATATAGCGAGGAATACATTTATTAATGAATTAACATGTAAGACAAAATCGATAACAATGCAGGTATCTTTTTCTTTATCAACAAAATCCATGAAATTCCGGAAAGTAGATATTATCTGAAAAAGAACATAAGATTTATACAGATATAGGCATTGTTTTCAGTGTTAACACAATAACTAACCATTAAATATGTTTAAAATGACCAAATAATTAGTTGAATTGTATATAATTATGTAAGTCAACATTTTTCAAGAATATAAAATCGATATTGCATCCGCCTGCAAACATCAAGTGAATGCCATAAAAGAGGGAATACTTTGCGCATATAATTTCTAAGTATTTCTGCTGATTTTTTTTAAAGAAATACATATGGAGGAGCCTTGTCAGCATTACGAAGATCACACACCGAAGTAAATGATATAATTACCGAAACGAGCTATCCCACCTCATCATGTCCATGTAATCCATTAAAATGCAAAATAAATTCACGAAATGATCGTTATAACATGTGTCTTCAAGTAATTTGACATATTCTGAACAGAAAAGTACGTTTTTCCAACAAACTGCAAACTGCCTGTAAGCTACGGCCGGATAAGGACACCACCATTGCCTATTTCTGCTAAATACGCCGTATTTTATCAACTTTTAGCCGGAATATAAGTAAAAATATGTGTAAAACAACGAAAAATGACATAACCTTGACGTACTTTCCAAAAACAACGCCAGTATCTATCAGGTGATCGAATGACCTACGGCCGTCTACAGGCTGCCCTTATCAACGCCCAAATTCTTCACTCTCGAAACAGGGACCTTGGTCTGTCAGTATTGTCTTTGGTACGCCGTGGTCTGCAACAATGTGTCTAACTGCTGCATCTGTCACGGTCCTTGCACGTTGGTCTGGGTTTGCTACGGCGTCTACCCATCGTGTCGCGTGTTCCGTCATCACCAAGAGGTACTGATTACCATTGGATGTCTGAGGAAATGGACCCATGGCATCTACAGACCACAAGTCACCTATCGCGGTAACTGGAATCGACTGAAGTGATGGTCGTATACACCGGTCACCTTTCATCAGCTGGCACCGTGGACATCCAGGTACGTATCTTGCTACGTCTTCTCTCATGCCTGGCCAGTACGTAATTTGTCTTAGGGGGTCGGTTGTTCTGGCCACACCTGCACGTGCTAGCCGGTGACATTCTTCTATCATGTCGTGGCGCGACGACTGAGGTATGACAGCCAGCCAGCTTCCGTCGTTCTCTCGCCAGGTCAGAGTCCCGTAGGCATTCAGTCTTAGTCAATCTCTCTGTCTGAGTAGTGTGGTTAGCTCCTTACTTACCGTAGCTTGATCTACTTATATCCCGTTGGTGATCACCTGTATCACTGTATTCAGCGTATCGTCCAACCTTTGCCTGCGTGCAAGTTTTGGTGGGTCTTGTTCTACAGCATGCACTCCGTACGCGACCTCGGGCAACTCAGACTCATCTTCTGGTCTCGATAACAAATCTGCCAAGACATTTTCACTTCCAGGAACGTGTGAGATCGTAAAATCGTACTCCTGAAGACGCAACATCCACCGTGACAATTTCCCCCGTGGGTGTCTCGCTGTCTTCAAAAATTGTAGCGGCTTATGATCAGTTTCGATGTGGAACCGCCGGCCGAGTAAATAAGGTCTCCATTTGTCGACTGCCCATACCACTGCTAAATATCCTTTCTCTATCGTTGAATACTTTCTCTCTGTGAGTGTCAAAACCCGACTGGCATACTCAACGATTCCCTGACCCTACCTCAGGACCGCACCTATAGCGTAGTCACTGGCATCTGTGCACACTGTGAACTGTCTTCCAGGTGCAGGTAGTTTTAGCGTCATTTGTTGGTGGTCGAACAGGTGTTTAATTCTGTCGAATGTCCTCTGCGATTCCTCCGCCCGAACAAACTTCGGCTCACCTAGTAGCCTGTACAGAGGGCCTGCTATCTCATTGAAGTTCTTCACGAAGCGACTATAAAACGCTGCTCTACTTAGCTTTCTCTTTGAATTCGGGGCTGGAATCGTTTTAGTCGTCGAAATTTTCTCCGGTAGTGGCTTAATCTCACCATTCCCCACTTTATGTCCTAACAGAGTAACATTCTTTTTAACTATCTGGGACTCGGTTTTGTTGACGCGCAGTTCAAACTCTTCGATGCGTCGCAGCACGGCTTCTACATGGTTCACATAATCGTTTTCGTTTTGACTGTATATGACGAAATCATCACCACACACCTCCACGTTTTTCAAGTTTCCAAGTAATAGCGTCATCAGTCGTCTGAAAGTAAACGGTACACCTGCTAGTCCAAACGGCATGCGTTTAAATCGATATTGTGTCTGGCCCACGATGAATGCCGTCTTGTCTCTATCACCTCGTTTTATAGGTATCTGGCAGTATCCTGAGCGGAGATCGAGAACCGAAAACACATTCGCACCTTGTAGGCGATCTAAAGTTTCTACCACTGTTGGCATGGCACACGGTCTTAACTCTGTCATACTGTTTAACTGTCGAAAATCAACACAGAATTTATACTTCCCATTCGCTACTTTTACTAACAGCACTGGAGAGGTGTACGGGCTAACAGATTCCTCAATAATATCATCTTTTAACATCTCTTGCACTTGTCGCTCCACTTCGCCTTCCAGATGACATGGAACGCTTCGCGTTGTAAATGACCTTTGTCAGTGTAGTTGGAGATTGAGCGATCAACTCATGGTTGTTTGCTTAAACCCAACTTCCATATATTTTCGCGGAGGCATCAATACATCAGTCACCGTCTCATCGGTCGCTGTTCAGAAAGAAGTCAGGCCAAAACTGTCAGAAGTAATATCGTGATTTATTATTGTAATATTTGTTCATAGACCTCAGTTAAAGCTTAATTTTAAGGTTGGCTGTTGTTGTTGGTGTTACAATAAAGAATTCTCGAGTAGCCAATCGATGTTTTGGTTTTGCGTCCGTTATTACTAAGCGTTTCTGAGAAACTTCAATGAACAGCGTGAGTCCCAGTGTAGGAAGAGCTGGGCATTGACGGTTTACGAGACGTGGCTGACAACCTTATTTTCGGATCATTTAACGGAATTTCATGATTCACCTTATCGCAATAACCGTATGGATCCCCATCTCCAGTGAACAGATGATCGTATTTATTAATTAACTCTGCCATATTCTGTACTGCCGACAGCATAACCGCTGCTATCTCGCTATTATCATACATGTTGATATGCCCGTATTTCGTGATCACCACGTTCGCTTGCGTGTCGATTATTGCACCAACCTCACGCAGAAAATCCGCTCCTAATATCGTTCGCGGTAGTTCGGGTACAGCAGTGAAAGGAAACGTCACCTCGCAGCCGCTAACAACGACCGTACAGTTCGATCTACCCGTTATACGCAACACATGCCCACCCACTGTCTGTACTATCAATGAACGCGGACTAACACTCTTACATAAATTCTTATCTATTAACGACACGGCCGCCCCTGTATCTTTTAAACATACTACTTCTCGATCATTCACTCGCAACTTCGAATATACAACCCCTTTCTCAATAGCCCCACTAAATCTAGTTTCATACGAGAGAAAGAACAAGTATTATACCGTCTGAAACTTTTCCTTTTCGCCTTCCTAGGTAGTATCTTCTCCAGTGTCCCGGCTTACCGCATTCAAAACGTCGGTCTTTTCTATCAGCCAACTTTAACGCGGCCACATCCCGCTGCAATTCTTCAATTTTCCGCTCATATTCGTTTGGTTCGGTTTGCTCTATAGCGGCTACCGCTGTGCTCAGCAGCTGTCTGGTCACCTTCGCCAGCTCACTAATATCCATCGGCTGCGTTGCGTTAACCAGTTGTAATCGCTGAGAAATGTGGTCTGGGACACTCTCGATGGATTAGGAAGACGGTAACTGCGCTTCTGATTCTTCATCCAAAGTGAGAGGCGCGCGTCGAAGTAAATTCGTCAAGTTCACCGCCAACACTAGCAAGTCTCCATCAGGTCCCAGCTTCGTTGACCGGAACTGCTGTGTTGCTAGCTGTCCATCTGTTGGGCTGTCAAACTCCGACACTAGTCGTTCAACCAATTTCTTCCAAGACGCTGTGCAATTTGACCTGCCTGCGCTGTCATATGCCCTTTTCGCTCGGCCTTTGAACAGCGTCCCCAGGACAACTGCTTTCACCACCTGCTCCTTGATACCCACCAGCTCGGCGACAGCCTCGAAGTCACGTAAGAAGCTCTGTATGTCTCCTTCTTCAAACGCAGTTGGCCACGGGATCTTCATTTTTCGGAGGCAGCGACACCAAATGTAACAACAGAAGCCAAGACCTGGCAACAGATCGTTTTATTACGGAAATCAACACGTATTTATATAAATTTCACATACATTATTATAGCCTAGTCAAATAGACAAACGGAGTCTTCTGATTGGTTGTTTTTGAGTTTCGCGGAAAGTGGAGCCATCTATCTGCGAATCGTATTTGCCCACGTTTAAGTTTGCTGTGATTGGTTGTTGAAACAGCCTTGTTCATATTTTCTCACGGCCAATATTAGTGACCTAGACATTGACGTAGATTAGTGTCAACCAATCGGCTAGCAGCCTGCTCTCACCACACTTCTGATTAGTAGGAAGTGTTAGTAATGAGCATACTAGCCAGCCGATGTTAATTATCCGTTCACTCAGTTTCACTGTCCCACCTTTGTTCCTATTATTCAAAACACCCCTTAAACTACTAAAAAATGACTGTCACTTTTAAATATATATCTTCAACCGTTCGCATGTACTTATAGTTAATCACTCTGTCGCTTATTTGATGTTTTAGTTTTCCAAGTACAAACTTCCCTTATGTGGGTACCTATTTCAAATTTAATGGAAAGTTCTTACCTTTGACTACTGCAACAGTAATCTTCGTTATATACCGTCCTTCTGACATCGTGCGTTGGTGACACATTCGTTAGGACTCCCACCGACCATGCACATGGACCGAGGTTCGAGCCTTCGCCGACGCACACCTGATATCTATGGTCGGCCTGCAAAATTTGGGCTACCGATATCCATGCTGAAAATTCCATACTTGTGCCAAAAATGCAGTGTGGAATCAAGCTGTAAATCAAAAATCAATAAATGTAGGCGCTGACAGTAATCAGTGCTGACAAATCTGTTACGACAACGAGAATGCATTGCATATCAACGACAATATAGCTCAAACGCAAGTGTCCATTCGAAATGTACTACTAAATATTAGAAGTGATTCTGATCTCCCGAAATCTGTAGCTGACAGCATTCTCAAAGTTATTATTCACCATTAACAAGTAGAATATCCGTGTGAGAAATAACGATTACGTGTGTTGATAATTTAGCATAGAAAAAAATCAAGGATACTGGAAACCACTTCATTCAGAAACGAACACATGAATTTACCAAAATTACAGAGTAGATAAGAGAAGAAAACATGAGTGTCATCAATAATATAATTAAAGATTTAACACGTAATAATGACCAGAAATATTTATTGGTGTGAGATTAGTTCAGTCAATATTTTATACAAACGTAAGTGTAGCGAGTTTTTTCAACCTGACATTCGTAACTTCAGAAAAAAGTGAAGAATAAGTGAATATAATTCCAAGATATTTCTGAGAACTGTCGTTGTATAAGCGCATATAGTGAAGCTTCGGGAAAACATCAAAAGTAGGAAGCTAATTACAGCGCTCAAGGCGACTCACAACTCATACCAAAGTATTTGAAAATTGAACGATCAACTCATGGTTGTTTGCTTAAACCCAACTTCCATATATTTTCGCGGAGGCATCAATACATCAGTCACCGTCTCATCGGTCGCTGTTCAGAAAGAAGTCAGGCCAAAACTGTCAGAAGTAATATCGTGATTTATTATTGTAATATTTGTTCATAGACCTCAGTTAAAGCTTAATTTTAAGGTTGGCTGTTGTTGTTGGTGTTACAATAAAGAATTATTGAGCAGCCAATCGGTGTTTTGGTTTTGCGTCCGTTATTACTAAGCGATCCTGAAAAGCTTCGCGGGACAGCGAGAGACCGGGGGTAGCAAAATCTGCCCATTAACGGTTCAATTTACTTCTCCTTAATCATGCTTAACATCTGCAACCTTGTTACGAGTACCAAACATGTCAACATGAACTGTTTCCATTTTCCTTCCAAAAAACCCTCTCCCTTCTCTGACACAGCAATCATTGAACCTTACCAAAATTCCACAAATATTCCAGATAAAAAAGGTTAAAGATGAATTGCCAGGAAACATGAAATAGGGACGGAGACTACCCAAACGTCAGAAACTCTCACAAACCGTCACAAACTGTCAATCCCATCTCAATAAACGATAATACACAGAAATTGCTACCCCCGGTCTCTCGCTGTCCCGCGAAGCTTTTCAGGAACGCTTAGTACTAACGGACGCGAAGGCCAAAACACCAATAGGCGACTCGATAATTCTTTATTCTAACACCAGCATATAAGCAGCATAATAAACTAAGGTCTATGAACAAATATTACAACAATAAATCACGATATTACTTCTGACGGTTTTTCTACGTTCTTTTTGAACAGCGACCGATGAGACGGTGACTGATGTATTGATGCCTCCGCGAAAATTGGGGAAGTTGGTTTTGAGCAAACAACCATGAATTGATCGTTCAATCTTCAACTACATTGACACTCCCCGGGAGAGAAGCGATCCATCCCTTTCTTCCATCACGACTAATACACGTTGACTTGGATGCCATAGCGAGAACCTGGGTCACACGGACAGAGCTAAAATAGAAAACAAACAGAAAAGCCAACATACCACAAGCACACTCACAGCACAATCTCACACATCGATGACGACCTGCGACTTCCAGTTACAGGTATCCTCTTGATAGCTTGCAACGCAATCGCCACTTACTGGAATGACTCTTGCAGAATGCAACGTGACCATAGCACCACCTCATGATGCTCTTCACACATCCTCTGATCTACTCACTACCAATTACCACTGCAACCGCTTGCCACTCATTCTGCCTCAGTTCTGGTAACGGTGATGTATGCAAGCCTCAGTCGTATACACTCTCGCTCTCTGGCGTGTGGGACCACAGCTAATCATTATCTTCGTGTGCATGTCATTCTCATCAATAGCCTCCCCTCCGTATACAACTCATCTGTTGTCTTTAACGTCAATCAATTCATTCACGGACATAGAAGACTTGAAACAACTTCAGAAGTAATCACGACGAAAATTTTAACAAAATTATCTAATAACAATAAGATACGAAAACAACGAGTAAACACAATGGATCCCAAGACACCAATTGATATGACAACACCACACGTATATACAAACGGTACAAATAACCTCGCGGATCATGTCTTGGCGGAATTCCTTCGAAGAATTGCAGGAATTACACCAGTACGCCTGCAACCCTTCTCAGGTTGATGATTGTAAGTTGTAGAATGTCCGGACACAAACAAGATTAACCAACAATTACATCAATTGAACTCACACAACTATTTAACACAAACATATGTGCAATCACTACATCAAATGTTGTGGATTCTGACACGACAAACTACCCTTGAAGAACCGTAGGACTTACAGCAGTACGCCTACATTCCTTCTCAGGTTGATGATCCAAGTGGAAGTCGTCCGGACACAAACAGAATACCAACAGCTAGATGACAGATGATATCAATTCAGTATATACAATATGAACATATGTACAAAATCACACACCAAGCACACTGGACCGTTCATTGATGCGCTACCCTTTGAAGAATTGCAGGAATTACACCAGTACGCCTGCAACCCTTCTCAGATTGATGATTGTAAGTTGTAGAATGTCCGGACACAAACAAGATTAACCAACAATTACAACAATTGGAGCTCACACAACTATTTAACACGAACATATGTACAATCAATACCTCAAATGTTGTGGATTCTGGCTTGACGAACTACCCTTGAAGAGCTGTAGAACTTACAGCAGTACGCCTACATTCCTTCTCGGGTTGATGATACAAGTGGAAGACGTCCAGACACAAACAAAATTACCAACAAACAAATGGAATCAGGATTTCATCATGAGCTGACATTAGTTAGAGAACCATTGGAAAACCTGGGAGTACTGGACAGCTGTTTCGTCCTAGTTTGGGACTCTTCAGCAGTACGCACCCACCGGGATTCGAACCCAGGATCTTCCGGTTACAAGGCGAGCTCGTATACCATTAAGCCACTGGAACCCGACCCAATGGTCCTTGAATTCCAACTTCTGCCAATTCACGACATAGCTCATGATGAAATTCTTAAAACCAATCAAATCCCTACAAACCAACACTTGAAACAGATGGAAGATGATACCAATTCAGTATATACAACATGAACATATGTACAAAATCACACACCAAGCATGTCGGGCTGCTCATTGATGCACTACCCATTGAGGAATTGTAGGACTTACAGCGGTACGCCTACAACCCTTCTCAGGTTGACGCCCTAGGTCGGAAAATCGTCGCAGAGTTCATTTGCTAACTTCCTTCTATCAGCTATATCTTCAAATCTGAATGGTAACACGCTCATGTCATTGTATCGTAGAATATAGATGACCAACAAACACACGACGTATCTGATCAACCAAGTATAGAAACAGAGTAATTTACACCAAAGATAATAGCATTCAAATAGTAACTTGAAACTAGAAATGCCTTTATTCGTGCAAGTCAATTTAACAATTACTCTCTCCTTTACACTTGGCTTATCCTCACTAAACCTAGCAATATCTTTCGTCTTTTCAAACTAACCAATACTATCATAGTTATTGCACAAGGTACTTGAGTTGGTGAGCGTCTTTTTCATTGTGGATGACAACACCAACGACAACTGATTGATACTAGTTGATGAACTTAGCGGTGCATCAGAAGCTGTTCTTGTTCGGCCTTCAGAAATTTGTCTAACTGCAAGACTAACATCACTGCTGTCTTTTACTACCAGCTCAGGTTTAGCACTAGCATCTGATGATAGGTGAGCTACATGCTGATCAATCACACTGACGGTCTCACAAATATGCATGCCTTCTGCAACTGCATCTGCAGTTGTCTGATGTTACCGATCGCCGATGCCTTTTCCATCTGTTTCGCTTTTGTCGCCCACCACTATTCACGGTCTTTGTGAAGACTTCTTGTTAGTTTTCGTTTGAGTAGCTTTCGCTCCTCATCATAATCGGAGCTCGCTGGAACAGTCTTCATGCGTCAATCAGTTCGGATGAGGCGGTGGAGATCGAATGGCTCTTACTAACTTTTGGTTTTAGCTTATTAGCAGCTTTTACAGCTGTGTCTACAGCTAACTGTATGTTGTTCCAGCCAGGCTGCCTCAGGAGGAGTCGTGCTGTCAACCTCAGACACTTGTTTCGCTATTTTTTCCTTAAAGAGGGACTCAGTGTCTCGATCTGGTTGTGGAGGTAAGTGTTTCTCTGCCGTCAATTTCTTATGCCTATTTAGTCGTAAGCACAAACGTGCGCGAACCAGAGCGTGATCAGAGCCTACGATCACCGTTGTGGGTCTTTCGGCGTGGGACTTCATACGTACCAACGACATACTTCTCAGTCTGGCACAACTTCCCTACTTGGGCATTGAAGTCGCCTGGTAAAACAACTATATTTTAACGTTTTGCTTTTTGCAGGATATTAGGCAGTTTCAGGTAGAAGTCACCCTTTAGTTCATCCGAACTGCAGTCTGTTGGGGTGTAAGGGGAGACTACGAAAAGGCAACGACGAGTAGCGCCGTCTTTCCTTATTTCAACGGACCTATTGATACGGATAGCACACATACGACTATCTACTGGGATTCAGTCAAGAAGTGATTTTTCCGCCTTAACACTCAGTGCTATCCCTACACCTGCGAGTCCTGGCGAGCTAGCCGAGGGGTCTCCTGACACCCTTAAAGTGAATTTTGCAGATTCACCTTGTTGACAGGGTGAGGTCAAGTGAATGACCATACTCGGGTCTTGTGCGTGTGTCTCCGAAACACAACATGCATTCATAGCTCGAGATGCCAGAGTTCTTGCTGGTGATGCTTGTTGTCCGATCTGGCAGTGGGTCCTGACATTAAATCTCCTATACGAAGTTGGCGACGTGGCTTTAAAAGGCTATCTGGGGTGTTTCTATGGCTCTCACCGTTGTTTGTGGTCACAGAGGGAAATGAAGTTAACTCACTAGCTTGCAGAATAGTAGAGAAGCAAGGTGAGGAAGGTGATGTGAGTAAAGGAGAATGTTGCTCAGGAAGGCTTAGTGTGCTTTTGGAAGTGTGTGGTCGGTTGCTACTTCCTGGCTGCCCACACCATGGAATTCGCATGATTCTTCGGGTACCTGGAACAGAGATGGTTGCGTGACCGCAGAGCCCAGGGGACAACTGCCTGAGCCCAGTCACACACGGCCTGTGTAAGAAAGATTCTTACACTATGTCCAAAACTGCTTTTAATCTAATAGCTATCCTAAGAACATTCCTGGCATGGTAGGACCTGCAGAGACATTGGTTCCAGCCAGTGTAGCTTGTTGGGTCATCGCGATGTGCAAGCCCGACCACCACACTAAGGTAGCAGCTCTGTCGGGCAACCCACAGTATACTCACAAACTGAGCAGAATCACATACTAACAAAAATTTCAGGATTTAAAAAAACAATATATAAATTTACGTCTACCAATATGGTCAATCCTTATACATACCACTTATGTTTAAATATCGTTTTCACTGGCTGAATGACTCGTTTCAAAATAGAACTTACCACAGATGTGCACCAGTTCCAGTTGCCACACTCCATGTAGCACACAAAGTAAGATGAGAGAGTATAGAGAGGTTCAAAAGAGAGATAATAAACAGAAGTGTGAGGGAAAAAGGAGAGTAATATGGAAGAACAGTAGAGTTTTATTGGATATAACAAATCACGAAGACTGAGTGCATTCGCGCCACTGAGAACGACCTACAGCCATACCACTAATTACCTCCAGTCATTGGTTCTTACCATCCTGAACACCCCAACCAGAAAGTCTACAACCACCGATGTGTCTGGCTTAAACTAACTATTGTGAATTTTACTGATTGGTGCCGTGTTATAGGTTGGACCAAAAAATCAACTGGAATATCGATTTCAGTTGCGTTGTGAGCATTAACTATACGGATAACGCTCTACTTTACAACTCAGACTAGAAGTCTAGATTAATGAACTGAAGTCTCCTTCAGTTTCTTTTAATCGGCCTCGCAACAGCAAAGAACATCATTATTCAAATCACAAGCCACGAAATTTCAGTCGTCAAAAATTTATAGTCACTTCATCGGCCGATTAACTTTTCTTGACTAAAACTCAGTGCATAGATTTTCTACATTTGTGTATTGTAGGTGATGCAGAAATTTAAAATGTTCCTCTTTTTGTGCAAAGTGCTGCATTGATAGTCAGTCAGAACAGCCGCTTCACGCCTGAAACTATCCCAAAGAGGTGATAGAGAGCAAGCGATATTTTAAGCTTTAACAATTAACCTACTCATTTAAATCCATACTGTGAAGAGACTAACCAGGTAAATTTAAAGAAATCGAACTTGAAAACGGAAGTACGTTTAGCCTATACCGTGTTAATCACATAAGAGGGAAGTCTGATATATTTTCGGACCAGAAAAACTTTTTAGATACTTAATCAAAAAGACGAGGAAATGTGCATCACAGTGGCAATAGTGGTCGTATTATAAGGAGGCATTGGTAGGGCATACTTATAGGTCGATATCTCAAAATTCCCTGGGCTGCTATTACTTACAGAAGCTCCAAGCTAAAAAGTCAGTTAATATAACTGTACAACAGTGTGATTTATCAAAATAAAATCTTATCCATAATGGAGTTATACTCTACCACAGTACCCAAGTTTTATACTTATACCAATAAAAGTCAAACCGACGGAAATAACAAGACGATAAATTTTAGTTTCAATCAACAAATGACTGATTTAATCAACTCTAGTTTTTACAAGCAGTTCAAAATACATGCAGAAATATACTAAATAAACCTTTTAAAATCAACTTGTGAGAAACTGTGTATCAGAAGGTGTAGTAAATATTAACCAAAAGGAAATGAACCACTACATTGGAAATAGCATCATAGAGCAGAGATTACACGTCTAATCTAGTGAAATAACAGCAACGCTGTTAACCAAAGTTGGTGTTTCAGTTTTATCTACCCTAGAGTGCATGTTGATGACTAATTCTGCTGAACTGAGTAGGTTAAGTGAAAGCTGCTACCTTGACGTGGTGGTCGGGCTTGAACACCGCAATGATCTATTCAAGCTATACTGGCTGAGACTTATGTCTCTTGAGGTCCTACCATGCCAGAAAGGTTGTTTGGATAGCGGTTAAACAAAAAGCAGCTACCCAATCCAACATCATGATCAATACAAAATCACAAAATTTCATGCCGGATCGGCCGTGGCCCGGATTAACAACGACCGCGCTTCCTGCTGCCGTGTCACAGGGCAGGAGTGATAAGTATGCTACTGAGGCACACCAAACACCAAACAAAAACAGGCCGCGTGTGACCGGCCTCAAGCAGTTGTCCCCTGGGCTCTGCGGTCACGCAACCAACTTCCACGGTGTGGGCAGCCGGGAAGTAACAATCGCCCTCACAATCCGAAACGCACGCGAAACCTCTCTATTACTCACTCATCTTTGTCTTCATCTTCATCTCTATCATCTTGCCTTCCTTCCACTGATGCAACTCCTCGACTTGATAGCTCTCCACTTCCTCTCCACTCTGCGTCCACTAAAAACGATGGAAGCCAAAAAACCACCACCGACAGCCTCTTAAAGCCGCGCCACCAATTTCATATAGGAGCTTTTAATGTTAGGACACTTTGCCAAATAGGACAACAAGCATCACTAGCCAAGACCCTGGCATCACGAGCCATTGATGTATGCTGTGTTTCAGAAACACGCATACAAGACCCAAGTGTGGTTATTCACCTAACCCCACCTGGCCAACAGGTTGAATCTGCAAAATTCACCTTGAGGGTGTCAGGAGATGCCACAGCTAGTTCACGAGGATTAGCTGGTGTAGGGATAGCTTTGAGTACTAGGGCAGAAAAGACATTGCTTGACTGGATCCCGGTAGATAGCCGAATGTGTGCTGTCCGTCTGAACGGATCAGTAAAAAGGAGAAAGGACTGCACTACTCGCCGATGCCTTTTCGTAATCTCCGCCTACGCCCCCACTGACTGCAGTTCAGATGAAACGAAGGATGAGTTCTACCAAAAGCTGTCTAGTTTGGTGAGAAAGGCTAAACGCTCAGACATAGTCGTTCTAGCTGGTGACTTTAACGCTCAAGTAGGGAAATTGTGTCAATCTGAGAAGGATGTCGGTGGCACCTATGGAGTTCCGTGCCAGCGAACCGACAACGGTGACCGTCTCCTACAGTTCTGCTCTGATAATCATTTGTTTCTTGTAAGCACTAACTTCAAACACAAGGAGAGACACTGTTTGACTTGGAGACCCCCTTCATCAAACCAACGCTGGACACAAATAGACCACATAGCAATAAGCTATCGTTGGCGTGGGTCGGTAGGAGATTGTCGCTCCTTCTGGAACACGTGTGTAGATACCGACCATGCACTGGTCCGCGCTCGGGTGTGCTTACGACTGAACGGACGTAGGAAACAGCTGGCGGTAAAACCATCACGTCCCCAGCTCGATCAGGAAACTAAATCCGTATTTGAGGAAGAACTAGCTAAACACATATCTGTGTTCGACAGCTGTGCTCACCCTGAAGAAGCTTGGAAAAATATCCAGGCAGCCATAGATACAGCTGTAAAAGCTGTGAATAAGGTAAACCCAAAGGTGAGTAAAAACCACTGGATCTCCACCGCCTCATCCGAACTGATAGATGCTAGAAGACTTATTCCGGCGAGCTCCGAATTCAATGAGGAGCGAAAGCTGCACAAGAGGAAACTTACGAAAAGTCTCCGCAAGGACCGTGAACAGTGGTGGGTGACAAAAGCCAAAGAGATGGAGAAAGCTTTGAGGATAGGCAACACCAGGCAACTATTTAGACTCATCAGGGAGAAGACAAATCATTAGTGAAACAATCTCGGAAAAAAATGGCACTATAATTAGCTCCCAGGATAGACGACTGGATCGTTGGAAAGAGCATTATGAGGAGCAGTTTAATTGGCCTACAGCCACGCTCAACCTTCCGAACATCCAACACCTCCCTGAATGGGATATAGACACAGGTCCTCCTTCCTTAACTGAGGTTACTAAAGCTGTCACCAATCTGAAACTAGGCAAAGCAGCGGGACCTGATGGAATGACTCCAGAGGTATTTAAGTACGGTGGAGACAGCTTA
This sequence comes from Trichobilharzia regenti, assembly GCA_944472135.2. Classification (NCBI taxonomy): domain Eukaryota; kingdom Metazoa; phylum Platyhelminthes; class Trematoda; order Strigeidida; family Schistosomatidae; genus Trichobilharzia; species Trichobilharzia regenti. The sequence goes on along the minus strand of OX235270.1, from coordinate 72,713,055 downwards.
CTGTCTGCATTAACTGAGGTACTAGGCAGCGTCTGGGAATCAGAAGAAGTCCCATCGGGTTGGTGTAAGTCACTGATTATCCCCATATACAAGAAGGGAGACAAGTCTTCCTGTGATAATCACAGAGGGATTAGCTTGACTAATATAGTATCTAAAGTCTTAGGCTCAATAATCATGCGTAGACTGAGTGGTGCTCGGGAGGAACAAACACGAGAGAGCCAGGCAGGCTTTAGACCAGGAAGAGGGTGTATTGATCATATCTTCACCCTCCGACAGATTCTAGAACATAGGCATTCCTACCGGCGTCCAACAGTCATTATATTTCTTGACCTAAAGGCAGCATTCGACTCTGTCGATCGAGAAGTTCTCTGGAGATGCTTGGCTGTAAAGGGAATTCCGAGAAAATATATTGCACTGATTAAGGCACTCTACTCGTACTCATACAGCCAGGTGAGGGCTTACGGCGAGCTGTCATCTGAACTGATGACGACCAGTGGTGTCCGTCAAGGATGCCCATTATCCCCTTTTCTATTCAACTTCATCATAGATGTGTTAATGGACTTAACCCTAAGTGACTTCAGCGACTCAGGGATTGACTTGCTACCAGGGAATAATCTCGTTGACTTGGAATATGCAGACGATATAGTCCTTCTAGGCGAAGACGCTGACAAAATGCAGAGTCTTCTAAACACCTTGAGCCGCAATCTACGAATGTTTGGCATGCGATTCGCTCCCGCCAAATGCAAGATGATGTTACAGGACTGGACTACATCGACGCCTAGTTTAAAAATAGGAAGTGAAGTGGTAGAGCACGTTGACCGCTTCACTTATTTGGGAAGTACCATCAGCCAGTCCAACGGGTTGATCTCTGACGAAATCTCAGCACGAATACAGGGGGCTCGTTTCGCATTTGCCAGTTTACGCCGACTCTGGCGTAGACGAGATGTTCGACTATCGACCAAAGGGCGGGTGTACTGCTCATCAGTCCGCTCCGTCCTCCTTTATGGCTGTGAGACCTGGCCACTGAGAGTGGAAGACATGAAAAGACTAGCTGTCTTTGATCATAGGTGCCTGCGTTCTATTTCCCGTGTAAAGTGGCATAATAAGGTGAGCAACATTGAGGTTAGGCGTCGAGTTCTAGGTAAACAGGGGAAATCAATCGACGAAGTCGTGAAGTTACAAAGACTGAGATGGTTAGGACATGTGTTACGTATGCCAAGTCATCGCCTCCCTCGACGAGCAATGTTAGCGGATATAGGGTCAGGCTGGAAAAAAGCTAGCGGCGGTCAAACAAAAACTTGGCACCAGTCAATGAAATCCACAACAGTTGGTCTAAGCCACGTAGGAAGGTGTAGACTTCCAGGCTGGGGTCCTCGGGACGGTAAAAATCTATGGTTGGAAACAATTGGTGACATGGCTCAAAATCGTTCTCAGTGGCGCAGATGCATCCACTCCTTGTGACTTATGATCTCCAATGAAACTGTTTTGTTTTTCTTTATTACTCCTTTGTCTCACACCTCTGCTCACTGTTTCTATTATGCTTTTCTTGTACTTTCTTCTCTTGCTTCGCGTGCTACACGGAGTGTGGCGACTTGAACTGGCGCACATTTGTGCAAAGTTCTATGTCGAAAACAGACAGACAGGTTAAGTGATAACAACATGGGCTTGAGAAGACAGTAACTTGTTTGCACGACAATTTTAAGTGCCTTCAAACGAATAATCACTCCCTTGCAAACTCGTATAACAAATCTCACTATTTAATTACAATGTTTAAAATTTTAAATAATGACTACGGGCATCTTTTCCCTACCACCAAGTGGGAACACCTTAGAGTACATAGCAGGAGAGTTCACTAGCCAAGGAGAAGCCATACTGCTGAGAAGTGCTGGTTCTCGCACTCATTTATAAACTCCTGAAGCTACCGATATCCATGCTGAAAATTCCATACTTGTACCAAAAAAATACAGTGTGGAATCAAGCTGTAAATCAAAATAAAATAAAATAAAAAATAAATAAATAAGAAGTTGTGTCTGCAACGTGAATTGATCCATTCAAGGAGGGGTTGGACAAACACATAAATTTATTAGAAGAGGATTGATATCAGCTCCAAACCCTTTATGCTCAATCAGTACATCTGGATTACGTTATATCATAGGTTACTTAAGGTATAAAACATTAACCTCTTAAATTTACATGATTAACTATCCCGGTAAACATATCAGTACATATTAATTGATTTCACTGTTAAGTATACACTTTTGACTGAAAAAATCTTAGCAGAAACATACTATTATGAAATAACATATCCAAAATATTCACCATATCCGGACACAGGAGACTTACTTTATCGCGAGGTTTCAGTGCATTTCGACGGAAGAATGCTTTACAACTCTCGCATGTAAGCCGATCGAAATTATAACCAGATGCCGGTTCACCACACACGATACAGACTCGTTCTTCTTCACTTATTCCAGCCTTTCGTCTCCTAGTGCGTACGACACCGGAGAGTGAATGCTTTCGCGAACAACTCTGAGAAAGCTCATTAAAACCACTTAGAAAGTGACTGTCATTCTCTTTGCTACTATTCTGAGAGTATGTATGACCATGCATATACTCTGCTTGTGGGCGACTTAGACACATAAAATTACCCGGCTTCTCTTGGCCAATATTATCTCTATATCCACTGGACGAATCATCTAGTACAGGAATCCCAGCAGAAATGCGGTACGAAGGATTGCGTAAGTTTGCATTAACATTCCCACTACAGAAATCGTTTGATCCAGGTTCCATTATTTGACAGTTGAAACGGGTAAGTTCTGATGGTACATTTTAGCAACTATAAAGTGGGGATTCTTTCCTTATCCAGGTATTCAGAAACAGATAGTCAAAGAAAACCAATGACCTAACATGAACCGCAGAGATAGGAAACGCGCGCGAAATTTCTTTCCGATAGCAAGTAGGTAAACCTTGAACATCAATCCCAAAAATATAAAGCCAAAGTTCCTTGTATTTGGGCTATATAAGGCTATAGAACGCATAAATATTGCCACATTTCTATGTAAACGTAGTAATCTATAGGGACAGCTAAAGTTTGTTACATAGCACCAATTTGTAATCAGTGCTATCGTCTGTGACATTGTTAGACATTTTATCAGTAGCAATCGACTGTGAAAATATGCTATCCAGCTGTGAGAGTGGGACTGCAGAGAAGGTACTCTCAGGTTTGACTGCCATAAAAATTGGTGCACGTAGATTGCTGACATATAGAAACGCTTTGCGTATGTAGATCCGTAAACATCAGGAGCAGTGTTCACAACCTGTATAAAATTAGGCTCTTACAAACATGTGGAAACACTGTAAACTTTGCAGCCTGCCAGGCAACGACTTCGAGAATTATTATTGATTCATACAAGAATATTATGAGATTGATTTTTTGGCACATACATATATACCTTCTAAATTGCACAAAAGGTGGCCTATCTGACCTATCCAATACAATTATATATGTTCACCGTAATATGCCCAATGAAGATGGTTTTTGTTTGAGCGATTATATGGTATATCCCGTTTTCGAGGTGGTGCCACATGCTTTATCTTTCCAGCATTTGCGTAGTTTATGTGATTCGAGATGGGAGTGAGGATAATTCCTGTTGCGGTGTATTTTTTTGCATAGTGTGGGTTATTCAGCTCATCCCTACATAGGCGTTATACGCATCTACTGTTGTGAAAACTGGGTGTAACTAATTAGTTTTAGGCTCCTGTAGTCAAAAAGCGATGTTATCTTGCACTATGCTCGTAGTAATGTACAAAATTGTCTCGATATCCTAGGCAAATTATGTCGATGAAAGTAATAATTTTAAAGAAATTATAATTATAAATGACTTACTACTGTTAGGGAACCTTGCAGGCTTGATGTTTGCGAGCGATTTTAGATTTTCAGATCTTAAATTGACTACAGGCAATGGGTAATGTCATAACAGTTATCCTATAAGATTCAGGCTTTTAATGGAGAATAAGCGCACAGACATAAGTTAGATATCTGTTCTGAGGAGACTAAGTTTTGTGATTTCCATCCGTGATGGATGGAGTCTTTCATGATGCATAAAAAATCATTTAATGAATGAGAGAGGCGGCTGAATTTTCCGTTGGTCATGTCCATTTTGATGCAGTACATACCTGAGACTGTTCAGCCAAAGTGAGGTACTAGTGGAATTCACATTGTCACATGGAATTTTGGAAGACATTGGCTGCTTACTTAATCAAATGGCATCGGCTTATCTCGATATCAGTGGGCACTGAGACGAGAATAATACTACGGAGGGTCTTTCTGAAGGTATTGCGAATACACAATACAATTAGCATTACCTTTCTGTCGAAAAGTAACTTGCATCTGCATCCTACCACTAGTACACTTGTTACGTAAGATATATTAGTCCTAATAATCATTCATTTTCAGATCACTAGGGTTTTCCAGGCTCCTTCAGGAATTATCTGTGACTATGATTGATATGGAAGCTGCTTTCATGACCCATATTTTTAACCGCTTATTTTCAGATGCCTTATCTAGAGAGAATTTGTGATGTTCAGGTTCCCATCAAATAAATGGGAATACCGCAAATCGTTGATAAGAAACTTCGTCAAAATAAATACTCTGGAAAGGTGTTACTCCAGTCTGCTTAATTACCATATTTTAGATGTGTGATTCATCTTTCAAAGTTCAGAATGATGCCGAAACATTAATTCCGGATTTGCTTAGTGCTAAACTTGACGAGAGGAACAATGTATGTGATAATGAAAATGAAAGAATAATGCTGTCGTAGCCACAGAATGACAAAGGAGAATAAACTTTCGTCAGAAAACCTAGGCAAGTATAAAGTGTCTAACTTCCATATTACTCTCTTCTAACTGCAATGGATTCAAAAATGCGACTTACTCACTTATTTGCAAAAGTCTGTTGACGTCAGCCAACCTAATCACAGCAGTTCAGCGTCTCCGAAATATCTTCGACAAACAACTGTGCATACTTATCTGTTCGCTACTATTTTTAAATAAATGACTAAATGGAGGCTTGACTTATCAGTGGGACCTGAGAAAGTAACTGGTGACACAATTTAAGGTAAGTGAAATATTGCTACGATTGCTACAGCTCCATCTACCCAAATTTTTATCTCATGTAGGCTTCATTTTGCATGATACGTTAACACCTACGATCATATTGAGTGATATCACGCCCTAACTGAGGTAATAGTACGGTGCTACTTTTGAATACACTTAATCTTTTACAAAATCAGACTCTATCGCAGTGACTAAGATCTATTCATACATTTCAAACACACAGGTTAGGCTTCCTATCGTTGGTCACTACAGATTCACCTATGGATAGGGGACGCAATCACATATTATTTATTATTATTTTTTATTATTTTTGATTACAGCTTGATTCCACACTGTATTTTTGATACAAGTATGGTATTTTCAGCATGGATATCAGTAGCCCAAATTTTGCAGGCCAACCATAGATATCAGGTGTGCGTCGGCAGGGAGTCGAACCTCGAACCATGTGCATGGTCGGCGAGAGTTCTAACCACTGTGCCACCGATGCAGATATTTGGGCTTGACTACAGCCCTCATAATTCATCCCTTGTATTAATCAGTAGCGTTCGTACAGAATTACACCTACGTTTAGTAACAAGGATTATCCGTATGGCTATGAGTGAATGAGTCAACTTAGCTTCCCTTGTTGCATGCCGAATCAATTCCTACAACTGGTTACGCTAACCTATCTCGTGATAAGTAAAATTCTCGTTGGTAGATTTCAGATATCTTCTTCTGAATGCGACTTAACCTGGATCCCGCTGAATTTGACTAACTGAGAAACCTCCTTACGACTCAACATCCCCAAAATTGATAAAGGTAAAATTCATCAACATGAATCAAGCATTAACATGAATAATGTGCACGAGCATATACGACTGAAGTATTCAATAAATTCAATTATCACATTTTAAACTTCTTTTGAAATGCGGAGTACATTAATGGTGCAGAAAATATCATGGAAATTACGCATACATAAAATCGTTAACTGATAGTAAGTATGCTATCGATTACCACTACAATGATACATTTAACCATACTGCGTAAGTGGTCTGAGGAAGAAAAATATTGGAAAGAAACATACGCGCTAGATAAAATTTCCACAAAGTTGCCTTACTAAAACGCTCTATCTCTAATTTCTCACTTCCTAACTCTTTATTAACATCTCATTCGCCAAATTTTTCCCTGCTTGTGAATGTATCATATACAAAAAGTTGTCAGTGTTCGCGTTTTATAAGGTCCCTTTTTGGAAATGTTCCAATGCTTTCTCAGCTCCTTGCACCTGTGCTGCTTCCACCCGCACAGATTACCTCCGATCATATTCTATGTAAGGCTTCGTTAACGAAGCTCATTACTGCCACAGTTTTTCGCAGTCAATTCGCAAGAAAGATAGAATATCAGACTACGTCGGTGAGGAACACCGCAGGAGAAAATATTGTACGTATAACCACAACCCAGGAATTTCATTGGGATCGTAGTCACTCGTAACTTCCAAAATGGCTAACCAGTCTCAAGTGAATGTACAACGGAAAAGGCCTTGTGTCTGTATGAAAAGAGGTGAAACAACGTTAGAATGGTCAAAAGTTCTGCACTTATGGATTGTGTTGTCAGTATAATCCATAAATACAAGCAAAAATTGATCTTGAAATTTCAGAAGAAATTATAATCTGTCTCCCGAAAACTTGCAACACTCCATTTTTTCAAAATAATGTAAACTCAATTCAGTGCACCCAAAAAAATATAAATATGTCACGCTTGAATTACTTAAGCATCCTCGTGAACAGGAACGTAAACATATTTCAGGTGACTAACATGTTAAAAAGGTTAATGGCCAGATCTTGCTACCCCCGGTCTCTCGCTGTCCCGCGAAGCTTTTCAGGAACGCTTAGTACTAACCGAGTGTTGCCGGCTTTGCGTCGGTGGTGTAACGGTTAGGACGCTCACCGACCATGCACGTGGTCCGAGGTTCGATCCCTGCCCGGCGCACTACTTTACCTCGCCGAGCCAGAAATAATGCTGGTTAAGAGGAAAAGGTTGGACATGAAGCTACCAGTCCCATCCTGTAAAAATAAACACTGCTACAGAAACTTGAAGCCTCTTGCTTGAAGCCCTATGTTCCACTGCGGAACGTGAAGGAAAAGAAACTCTGACTACTAATACCTTGTAAACTTGCGGAGTCAGAACTCTCCTCTTAGACTGTAACTCTCCTCTGTGACACTCTATTCAACAATATCTTACCAGTTGCAACTACAGAATTCTTGACACACCGTTATCGTCAGACCATTCGGAGTCAGAGCTTGATGACGCTGATTCACATTTAGCTTACAACTAAACTTGCTCACTGATTCACAGCTCACCTTTGTATGCACCTCTTGCAAACGTGTAAAAGACAGCAGTGATGTTAGTCTTGCAGTTAGACAACTATCTGAAGGGCGTCCCACGAAACCTCACTACACCACTAAGTTTATCCCGAACAAGCTTTACACAGTATCAATCATAGTCTTGGTTTGTATCCACCATTAAACAGCCCGAGGGCCTACCAAATCATTGACGCAGTGTACTCATAGCCTCAGAGTATCCTTCGTTAGGGGGATAACCTACAGCACTGTATAGCTCTTGAAGCACTCCAGTGCAGTACCTCGTCAAATACGTCAGCTTCACTTCATCACTTAATAAAAAACCACTCAACATGATCTCAAACTGCTTACAAATCGTAAATAATCAACTGGGTTTCCGTCGAAACACCGTAGTCCAAATTTAGGGAGTTTGATGTTCCTCTCCTGAACGGCGAAACAGTAACATCAAACATGTCATGCTTAATATCAGACACATCGTTACAAGTACCAAACCAGTCAACATGAATAAATCTCCTGTCTGCTACCAAAACGCATTTGAAAAGATGAAAGATATTGTTCAGTTTAGTGAGGATAAGCCAAGTGTAAACGAGAGAGTAATTGTTAAATTGACTTGCATGAATAAAGGCATTTCTAGTTTCAAGTTACTATTTGAATGCTATTATCTTTGGTGTAAATTACTCTGTGCCTACGCTTGGTTGATCAGATACGTCGTGTGTTTGTTAGTCATCTATATTCTACGACACAATGGCATGGGCGTGTTACCGTTAAGATTTGGGGATATAGATGATAGAAGGAGGTCATCAAACGAACTCTGCGACGATTTTCCGACCTAGGGCGTCAACCTGAGAAGGGTTGTAGGCGTACCGCTGTAAGTCCTACAATTCCTCAATGGGTAGTGCATCAATGAGCAGCCCGACATGCTTGGTGTGTGATTTTGTACATATGTTCATGTTGTATATACTGAATTGGTATCATCTTCCATCTGTTTCAAGTGTTGGTTTGTAGGGATTTGATTGGTTTTTTGCCACTGTGCGTCGGTGGCACAGTGGTTAGGACTGTCGCCGACCATGCACATGGTCCGAGGTTCGAGCCCACGCCGACGCACACTGATATCTATGGTTGGCCTGCGAATTTTGGGCTACCGATATCCATGCTGAAAATTCCACACTTGTCCCAAAAATACGGTGTGGAATCAAGCTGTAATCGAAAATAAAAAAAAATAAATAATTTCATCATGAGCTATGTCGTGAATTGGCAGAAGTTGGAATTCAAGGACCATTGGGTCGGGTCCCAGTGGCTTAATGGTATACGAGCTCGCCTTGTAACCGGAAGATCCTGGGTTCGAATCCCGGTGGGTGCGTACTGCTGAAGAGTCCCAAACTAGGACGAAACAGCTGTCCAGTACTCCCAGGTTTTCCAATGGTTCTCTAACTAATGTCAGCTCATGATGAAATCCTGATTCCATTTGTTTGTTGGTAATTTTGTTTGTGTCTGGACGTCTTCCACTTGTATCATCAACCCGAGAAGGAATGTAGGCGTACTGCTGTAAGTTCTACAGCTCTTCAAGGGTAGTTCGTCAAGCCAGAATCCACAACATTTGAGGTATTGATTGTACATATGTTCGTGTTAAATAGTTGTGTGAGCTCCAATTGTTGTAATTGTTGGTTAATCTTGTTTGTGTCCGGACATTCTACAACTTACAATCATCAACCTGAGAAGGGTTGCAGGCGTACTGGTGTAATTCCTGCAATTCTTCGAAGGAATTCCGCCAAGACATGATCCGCGAGGTTATTTGTACCGTTTGTATATACGTGTGGTGTTGTCATATCAATTGGTGTCTTGGGATCCATTGTGTTTACTCGTTGTTTTCGTATCTTATTGTTATTAGATAATTTTGTTAAAATTTTCGTCGTGATTACTTCTGAAGTTGTTTCAAGTCTTCTATGTCCGTGAATGAATTGATTGACGTTAAAGACAACAGATGAGTTGTATACGGAGGGGAGGCTATTGATGAGAATGACATGCACACGAAGATAATGATTAGCTGTGGTCCCACACGCCAGAGAGCGAGAGTGTATACGACTGAGGCTTGCATACATCACCGTTACCAGAACTGAGGCAGAATGAGTGACAAGCGGTTGCAGTGGTAATTGGTAGTGAGTAGATCAGAGGATGTGTGAAGAGCATCATGAGGTGGTGCTATGGTCACGTTGCATTCTGCAAGAGTCATTCCAGTAAGTGGCGATTGCGTTGCAAGCTATCAAGAGGATACCTGTAACTGGAAGTCGCAGGTCGTCATCGATGTGTGAGATTGTGCTGTGGGTGTGCTTGTGGTATGTTGGCTTTTCTGTTTGTTTTCTTTTTTAGCTCTGTCCGTGTGACCCAGGTTCTCGCTATGGCATCCAAGTCAACGTGTATTAGTCGTGATGGAAGAAAGGGATGGATCGCTTTTCTCCCGGGGAGTGTCAATGTAGTTGAAGATTGAACGATCAATTCATGGTTGTTTGCTCAAAACCAACTTCCCCAATTTTCGCGGAGGCATCAATACATCAGTCACCGTCTCATCGGTCGCTGTTCAAAAAGAACGTAGAAAAACCGTCAGAAGTAATATCGTGATTTATTGTTGTAATATTTGTTCATAGACCTTGGTTTATTATGCTGCTTATATGTTGGTGTTAGAATAAAGAATTCTCGAGTCGCCTATTGGTGTTTTGGCCTTCGCGTCCGTTAGTACTAAGCGTTCCTGAAAAGCTTCGCGGGACAGCGAGAGACCGGGGGTAGCAAGATCTGGCCATTAACCTTTTTAACATGTTAGTCACCTGAAATATGTTTACGTTCCTGTTCACGAGGATGCTTAAGTAATTCAAGCGTGACATATTTATATTTTTTTGGGTGCACTGAATTGAGTTTACATTATTTTGAAAAAATGGAGTGTTGCAAGTTTTCGGGAGACAGATTATAATTTCTTCTGAAATTTTAAGATCAATTTTTGCTTGTATTTATGGATTATACTGACAACACAATCCATAAGTGCAGAACTTTTGACCATTCTAACGTTGTTTCACCTCTTTTCATACAGACACAAGGCCTTTTCCGTTGTACATTCACTTGAGACTGGTTAGCCATTTTGGAAGTTACGAGTGACTACGATCCCAATGAAATTCCTGGGTTGTGGTTATACGTACAATATTTTCTCCTGCGGTGTTCCTCACCGACGTAGTCTGATATTCTATCTTTCTTGCGAATTGACTGCGAAAAACTGTGGCAGTAATGAGCTTCGTTAACGAAGCCTTACATAGAATATGATCGGAGGTAATCTGTGCGGGTGGAAGCAGCACAGGTGCAAGGAGCTGAGAAAGCATTGGAACATTTCCAAAAAGGGACCTTATAAAACGCGAACACTGACAACTTTTTGTATATGATACATTCACAAGCAGGGAAAAATTTGGCGAATGAGATGTTAATAAAGAGTTAGGAAGTGAGAAATTAGAGATAGAGCGTTTTAGTAAGGCAACTTTGTGGAAATTTTATCTAGCGCGTATGTTTCTTTCCAATATTTTGCTTCCTCAGACCACTTACGCAGTATGGTTAAATGTATCATTGTAGTGGTAATCGATAGCATACTTACTATCAGTTAACGATTTTATGTATGCGTAATTTCCATGATATTTTCTGCACCATTAATGTACTCCGCATTTCAAAAGAAGTTTAAAATGTGATAATTGAATTTATTGAATACTTCAGTCGTATATGCTCGTGCACATTATTCATGTTAATGCTTGATTCATGTTGATGAATTTTACCTTTATCAATTTTGGGGATGTTGAGTCGTAAGGAGGTTTCTCAGTTAGTCAAATTCAGCGGGATCCAGGTTAAGTCGCATTCAGAAGAAGATATCTGAAATCTACCAACGAGAATTTTACTTATCACGAGATAGGTTAGCGTAACCAGTTGTAGGAATTGATTCGGCATGCAACAAGGGAAGCTAAGTTGACTCATTCACTCATAGCCATACGGATAATCCTTGTTACTAAACGTAGGTGTAATTCTGTACGAACGCTACTGATTAATACAAGGGATGAATTATGAGGGCTGTAGTCAAGCCCAAATATCTGCATCGGTGGCACAGTGGTTAGAACTCTCGCCGACCATGCACATGGTTCGAGGTTCGACTCCCTGCCGACGCACACCTGATATCTATGGTTGGCCTGCAAAATTTGGGCTACTGATATCCATGCTGAAAATACCATACTTGTATCAAAAATACAGTGTGGAATCAAGCTGTAATCAAAAATAATAAAAAAATAATAATAAATAATATGTGATTGCGTCCCCTATCCATAGGTGAATCTGTAGTGACCAACGATAGGAAGCCTAACCTGTGTGTTTGAAATGTATGAATAGATCTTAGTCACTGCGATAGAGTCTGATTTTGTAAAAGATTAAGTGTATTCAAAAGTAGCACCGTACTATTACCTCAGTTAGGGCGTGATATCACTCAATATGATCGTAGGTGTTAACGTATCATGCAAAATGAAGCCTACATGAGATAAAAATTTGGGTAGATGGAGCTGTAGCAATCGTAGCAATATTTCACTTACCTTAAATTGTGTCACCAGTTACTTTCTCAGGTCCCACTGATAAGTCAAGCCTCCATTTAGTCATTTATTTAAAAATAGTAGCGAACAGATAAGTATGCACAGTTGTTTGTCGAAGATATTTCGGAGACGCTGAACTGCTGTGATTAGGTTGGCTGACGTCAACAGACTTTTGCAAATAAGTGAGTAAGTCGCATTTTTGAATCCATTGCAGTTAGAAGAGAGTAATATGGAAGTTAGACACTTTATACTTGCCTAGGTTTTCTGACGAAAGTTTATTCTCCTTTGTCATTCTGTGGCTACGACAGCATTATTCTTTCATTTTCATTATCACATACATTGTTCCTCTCGTCAAGTTTAGCACTAAGCAAATCCGGAATTAATGTTTCGGCATCATTCTGAACTTTGAAAGATGAATCACACATCTAAAATATGGTAATTAAGCAGACTGGAGTAACACCTTTCCAGAGTATTTACTTTGACGAAGTTTCTTATCAACGATTTGCGGTATTCCCATTTATTTGATGGGAACCTGAACATCACAAATTCTCTCTAGATAAGGCATCTGAAAATAAGCGGTTAAAAATATGGGTCATGAAAGCAGCTTCCATATCAATCATAGTCACAGATAATTCCTGAAGGAGCCTGGAAAACCCTAGTGATCTGAAAATGAATGATTATTAGGACTAATATATCTTACGTAACAAGTGTACTAGTGGTAGGATGCAGATGCAAGTTACTTTTCGACAGAAAGGTAATGCTAATTGTATTGTGTATTCGCAATACCTTCAGAAAGACCCTCCGTAGTATTATTCTCGTCTCAGTGCCCACTGATATCGAGATAAGCCGATGCCATTTGATTAAGTAAGCAGCCAATGTCTTCCAAAATTCCATGTGACAATGTAAATTCCACTAGTACCTCACTTTGGCTGAACAGTCTCAGGTATGTACTGCATCAAAATGGACATGACCAACGGAAAATTCAGCCGCCTCTCTCATTCATTAAATGATTTTTTATGCATCATGAAAGACCCCATCCATCACGGATGGAAATCACAAAACTTAGTCTCCTCAGAACAGATATCTAACTTATGTCTGTGCGCTTATTCTCCATTAAAAGCCTGAATCTTATAGAATAACTGTTATGACATTAACCATTGCCTGTAGTCAATTTAAGATCTGAAAATCTAAAATCGCTCGCAAACATCAAGCCTGCAAGGTTCCCTAACAGTAGTAAGTCATTTATAATTATAATTTCTTTAAAATTATTACTTTCATTGACATAATTTGCCTAGGATATCGAGACAATTTTGTGCATTACTACGAGCATAGTGCAAGATAACATCGCTTTTTGACTACAGGAGCCTAAAACTAATTAGTTACACCCAGTTTTCACAACAGTAGATGCGTATAACGCCTATGTAGGGATGAGCTGAATAACCCACACTATGCAAAAAAATACACCGCAACAGGAATTATCCTCACTCCCATCTCGAATCACATAAACTACGCAAACGCTGGAAAGATAAAGCATGTGGCACCACCTCGAAAACGGGATATACCATATAATCGCTCAAACAAAAACCATCTTCATTGGGCATATTACGGTGAACATATATAATTGTATTGGATAGGTCAGATAGGCCACCTTTTGTGCAATTTAGAAGGTATATATGTATGTGCCAAAAAATCAATCTCATAATATTCTTGTATGAATCAATAATAATTCTCGAAGTCGTTGCCTGGCAGGCTGCAAAGTTTACAGTGTTTCCACATGTTTGTAAGAGCCTAATTTTATACAGGTTGTGAACACTGCTCCTGATGTTTACGGATCTACATACGCAAAGCGTTTCTATATGTCAGCAATCTACGTGCACCAATTTTTATGGCAGTCAAACCTGAGAGTACCTTCTCTGCAGTCCCACTCTCACAGCTGGATAGCATATTTTCACAGTCGATTGCTACTGATAAAATGTCTAACAATGTCACAGATGATAGCACTGATTACAAATTGGTGCTATGTAACAAACTTTAGCTGTCCCTATAGATTACTACGTTTACATAGAAATGTGGCAATATTTATGCGTTCTATAGCCTTATATAGCCCAAATACAAGGAACTTTGGCTTTATATTTTTGGGATTGATGTTCAAGGTTTACCTACTTGCTATCGGAAAGAAATTTCGCGCGCGTTTCCTATCTCTGCGGTTCATGTTAGGTCATTGGTTTTCTTTGACTATCTGTTTCTGAATACCTGGATAAGGAAAGAATCCCCACTTTATAGTTGCTAAAATGTACCATCAGAACTTACCCGTTTCAACTGTCAAATAATGGAACCTGGATCAAACGATTTCTGTAGTGGGAATGTTAATGCAAACTTACGCAATCCTTCGTACCGCATTTCTGCTGGGATTCCTGTACTAGATGATTCGTCCAGTGGATATAGAGATAATATTGGCCAAGAGAAGCCGGGTAATTTTATGTGTCTAAGTCGCCCACAAGCAGAGTATATGCATGGTCATACATACTCTCAGAATAGTAGCAAAGAGAATGACAGTCACTTTCTAAGTGGTTTTAATGAGCTTTCTCAGAGTTGTTCGCGAAAGCATTCACTCTCCGGTGTCGTACGCACTAGGAGACGAAAGGCTGGAATAAGTGAAGAAGAACGGGTCTGTATCGTGTGTGGTGAACCGGCATCTGGTTATAATTTCGATCGGCTTACATGCGAGAGTTGTAAAGCATTCTTCCGTCGAAATGCACTGAAACCTCGCGATAAAGTAAGTCTCCTGTGTCCGGATATGGTGAATATTTTGGATATGTTATTTCATAATAGTATGTTTCTGCTAAGATTTTTTCAGTCAAAAGTGTATACTTAACAGTGAAATCAATTAATATGTACTGATATGTTTACCGGGATAGTTAATCATGTAAATTTAAGAGGTTAATGTTTTATACCTTAAGTAACCTATGATATAACGTAATCCAGATGTACTGATTGAGCATAAAGGGTTTGGAGCTGATATCAATCCTCTTCTAATAAATTTATGTGTTTCTCCAACCCCTCCTTGAATGGATCAATTCACGTTGCAGACACAACTTCTTCTGGGAGTTGGCTTCAGGAGTTTATAAATGAGTGCGAGAACCAGCACTTCTCAGCAGTATGTCTTCTTGGCTAGTGAACTCTCCTGCTATGTACTCTAAGGTGTTCCCACTTGGTGGTAGGGAAAAGATGCCCGTAGTCATTATTTAAAATTTTAAACATTGTAATTAAATAGTGAGATTTGTTATACGAGTTTGCAAGGGAGTGATTATTCGTTTGAAGGCACTTAAAATTGTCGTGCAAACAAGTTACTGTCTTCTCAAGCCCATGTTGTTATCACTTAACCTGTCTGTCTGTTTTCGACATAGAACTTTGCACAAATGTGCGCCAGTTCAAGTCGCCACACTCCGTGTAGCACGCGAAGCAAGAGAAGAAAGTACAAGAAAAGCATAATAGAAACAGTGAGCAGAGGTGTGAGACAAAGGAGTAATAAAGAAAAACAAAACAGTTTCATTGGAGATCATAAGTCACAAGGAGTGGATGCATCTGCGCCACTGAGAACGATTTTGAGCCATGTCACCAATTGTTTCCAACCATAGATTTTTACCGTCCCGAGGACCCCAGTGTGGAAGTCTACACCTTCCTACGTGGCTTAGACCAACTGTTGTGGATTTCATTGACTGGTGCCAAGTTTTTGTTTGACCGCCGCTAGCTTTTTTCCAGCCTGACCCTATATCCGCTAACATTGCTCGTCGAGGGAGGCGATGACTTGGCATACGTAACACATGTCCTAACCATCTCAGTCTATGTAACTTCACGACTTCGTCGATTGATTTCCCCTGTTTACCTAGAACTCGACGCCTAACCTCAATGTTGCTCACCTTATTATGCCACTTTACACGGGAAATAGAACGCAGGCACCTATGATCAAAGACAGCTAGTCTTTTCATGTCTTCCACTCTCAGTGGCCAGGTCTCACAACCATAAAGGAGGACGGAGCGGACTGATGAGCAGTACACCCGCCCTTTGGTCGATAGTCGAACATCTCGTCTACGCCAGAGTCGGCGTAAACTGGCAAATGCGAAACGAGCCCCTTGTATTCGTGCTGAGATTTCGTCAGAGATCAACCCGTTGGCACTGGCTGATGGTACTTCCCAAATAAGTGAAGCGGTCAACGTGCTCTACCACTTCACTTCCTATTTTTAAACTAGGCGTCGATGTAGTCCAGTCCTGTAACATCATCTTGCATTTGGCGGGAGCGAATCGCATGCCAAACATTCGTAGATTCGGCTCAAGGTGTTTAGAAGACTCTGCATTTCGTCAGCGTCTTCGCCTAGAAGGACTATATCGTCTGCATATTCCAAGTCAACGAGATTATTCCCGGTAGCAAGTCAATCCCTGAGTCGCTGAAGTCACTTAGGGTTAAGTCCATTAACACATCTATGATGAAGTTGAATAGAAAAGGGGGCATCCTTGACGGACACCACTGGTCGTCATCAGTTCAGATGACAGCTCGCCGTAAGCCCTCACCTGGCTGTATGAGTTCGAGTGGAGTGCCTTAATCAGTGCAATATATTTTCTCGGAATTCCCTTTACAGCCAAGCATCTCCAGAGAACTTCTCGATCGACAGAGTCGAATGCTGCCTTTAGGTCAAGAAATATAATGACTGTTGGACGCCGGTAGGAATGCCTATGTTCTAGAATCTGTCGGAGGGTGAAGATATGATCAATACACCCTCTTCCTGGTCTAAAGCCTGCCTGGCTCTCTCGTGTTTGTGCCTCCCGAGCACCACTCAGTCTACGCATGATTATTGAGCCTAAGACTTTAGATACTATATTAGTCAAGCTAATCCCTCTGTGATTATCACAGGAAGACTTGTCTCCCTTCTTGTATATGGGGATAATCAGTGACTTACACCAACCCGATGGGACTTCTTCTGATTCCCAGACGCTGCCTAGTACCTCAGTTAATCCAGACAGTAAGCTGTCTCCACCGTACTTAAATACCTCTGGAGTCATTCCATCAGGTCCCGCTGCTTTGCCTAGTTTCAGATTGGTGACAGCTTTAGTAACCTCAGTTAGGGAAGGAGGACCTGTGTCTATATCCCATTCAGGGAGGTGTTGGATGTTCGGAAGGTTGAGCGTGGCTGTGGGCAATTAAACTGCTCCTCATAATGCTCTTTCCAACGATCCAGTCGTCTATCCTGGGAGCTAATTATAGTGCCATTTTTTTCCGAGATTGTTTCACTAATGATTTGTCTTCTCCCTGATGAGTCTAAAGAGTTGCCTGGTGTTGCCTATCCTCACAGCTTTCTCCATCTCTTTGGCTTTTGTCACCCACCACTGTTCACGGTCCTTGCGGAGACTTTTCGTAAGTTTCCTCTTGTGCAGCTTTCGCTCCTCATTGAATTCGGAGCTCGCCGGAATAAGTCTTCTAGCATCTATCAGTTCGGATGAGGCGGTGGAGATCCAGTGGTTTTTACTCACCTTTGGGTTTACCTTATTCACAGCTTTTACAGCTGTATCTATGGCTGCCTGGATATTTTTCCAAGCTTCTTCAGGGTGAGCACAGCTGTCGAACACAGATATGTGTTTAGCTAGTTCTTCCTCAAATACGGATTTAGTTTCCTGATCGAGCTGGGGACGTGATGGTTTTACCGCCAGCTGTTTCCTACGTCCGTTCAGTCGTAAGCACACCCGAGCGCGGACCAGTGCATGGTCGGTATCTACACACGTGTTCCAGAAGGAGCGACAATCTCCTACCGACCCACGCCAACGATAGCTTATTGCTATGTGGTCTATTTGTGTCCAGCGTTGGTTTGATGAAGGGGGTCTCCAAGTCAAACAGTGTCTCTCCTTGTGTTTGAAGTTAGTGCTTACAAGAAACAAATGATTATCAGAGCAGAACTGTAGGAGACGGTCACCGTTGTCGGTTCGCTGGCACGGAACTCCATAGGTGCCACCGACATCCTTCTCAGATTGACACAATTTCCCTACTTGAGCGTTAAAGTCACCAGCTAGAACGACTATGTCTGAGCGTTTAGCCTTTCTCACAAACTAGACAGCTTTTGGTAGAACTCATCCTTCGTTTCATCTGAACTGCAGTCAGTGGGGGCGTAGGCGGAGATTACGAAAAGGCATCGGCGAGTAGTGCAGTCCTTCCTCCTTTTTACTGATCCGTTCAGACGGACAGCACACATTCGGCTATCTACCGGGATCCAGTCAAGCAATGTCTTTTCTGCCCTAGTACTCAAAGCTATCCCTACGCCAGCTAATCCTCGTGAACTAGCTGTGGCATCTCCTGACACCCTCAAGGTGAATTTTGCAGATTCAACCTGTTGGCCAGGTGGGGTTAGGTGAATAACCACACTTGGGTCTTGTATGCGTGTTTCTGAAACACAGCATACATCAATGGCTCGTGATGCCAGGGTCTTGGCTAGTGATGCTTGTTGTCCTATTTGGCAAAGTGTCCTAACATTAAAAGCTCCTATATGAAATTGGTGGCGCGGCTTTAAGAGGCTGTCGGTGGTGGTTTTTTGGCTTCCATCGTTTTTAGTGGACGCAGAGTGGAGAGGAAGTGGAGAGCTATCAAGTCGAGGAGTTGCATCAGTGGAAGGAAGGCAAGATGATAGAGATGAAGATGAAGACAAAGATGAGTGAGTAATAGAGAGGTTTCGCGTGCGTTTCGGATTGTGAGGGCGATTGTTACTTCCCGGCTGCCCACACCGTGGAAGTTGGTTGCGTGACCGCAGAGCCCAGGGGACAACTGCTTGAGGCCGGTCACACGCGGCCTGTTTTTGTTTTGTTTGGTGTGCCTCAGTAGCATATTATCACTCCTGCCCTGTGACACGGCAGCAGGAAGCGCGGTCGTTGTTAATCCGGGCCACGGCCGATCCGGCATGAAATTTTGTGATTTTGTATTGATCATGATGTTGGATTGGGTAGCTGCTTTTTGTTTAACCGCTATCCAAACAATCTGCTGGCATGGTAGACCTCAAGAGACATAAGTCTCAGCCAGTATAGCTTGAATAGATCATTGCGGTGTTCAAGCCCGACCACCACGTCAAGGTAGCAGCTTTCACTTAACCTACTCAGTTCAGCAGAATTAGTCATCAACATGCACTCTAGGGTAGATAAAACTGAAACACCAACTTTGGTTAACAGCGTTGCTGTTATTTCACTAGATTAGACGTGTAATCTCTGCTCTATGATGCTATTTCCAATGTAGTGGTTCATTTCCTTTTGGTTAATATTTACTACACCTTCTGATACACAGTTTCTCACAAGTTGATTTTAAAAGGTTTATTTAGTATATTTCTGCATGTATTTTGAACTGCTTGTAAAAACTAGAGTTGATTAAATCAGTCATTTGTTGATTGAAACTAAAATTTATCGTCTTGTTATTTCCGTCGGTTTGACTTTTATTGGTATAAGTATAAAACTTGGGTACTGTGGTAGAGTATAACTCCATTATGGATAAGATTTTATTTTGATAAATCACACTGTTGTACAGTTATATTAACTGACTTTTTAGCTTGGAGCTTCTGTAAGTAATAGCAGCCCAGGGAATTTTGAGATATCGACCTATAAGTATGCCCTACCAATGCCTCCTTATAATACGACCACTATTGCCACTGTGATGCACATTTCCTCGTCTTTTTGATTAAGTATCTAAAAAGTTTTTCTGGTCCGAAAATATATCAGACTTCCCTCTTATGTGATTAACACGGTATAGGCTAAACGTACTTCCGTTTTCAAGTTCGATTTCTTTAAATTTACCTGGTTAGTCTCTTCACAGTATGGATTTAAATGAGTAGGTTAATTGTTAAAGCTTAAAATATCGCTTGCTCTCTATCACCTCTTTGGGATAGTTTCAGGCGTGAAGCGGCTGTTCTGACTGACTATCAATGCAGCACTTTGCACAAAAAGAGGAACATTTTAAATTTCTGCATCACCTACAATACACAAATGTAGAAAATCTATGCACTGAGTTTTAGTCAAGAAAAGTTAATCGGCCGATGAAGTGACTATAAATTTTTGACGACTGAAATTTCGTGGCTTGTGATTTGAATAATGATGTTCTTTGCTGTTGCGAGGCCGATTAAAAGAAACTGAAGGAGACTTCAGTTCATTAATCTAGACTTCTAGTCTGAGTTGTAAAGTAGAGCGTTATCCGTATAGTTAATGCTCACAACGCAACTGAAATCGATATTCCAGTTGATTTTTTGGTCCAACCTATAACACGGCACCAATCAGTAAAATTCACAATAGTTAGTTTAAGCCAGACACATCGGTGGTTGTAGACTTTCTGGTTGGGGTGTTCAGGATGGTAAGAACCAATGACTGGAGGTAATTAGTGGTATGGCTGTAGGTCGTTCTCAGTGGCGCGAATGCACTCAGTCTTCGTGATTTGTTATATCCAATAAAACTCTACTGTTCTTCCATATTACTCTCCTTTTTCCCTCACACTTCTGTTTATTATCTCTCTTTTGAACCTCTCTATACTCTCTCATCTTACTTTGTGTGCTACATGGAGTGTGGCAACTGGAACTGGTGCACATCTGTGGTAAGTTCTATTTTGAAACGAGTCATTCAGCCAGTGAAAACGATATTTAAACATAAGTGGTATGTATAAGGATTGACCATATTGGTAGACGTAAATTTATATATTGTTTTTTTAAATCCTGAAATTTTTGTTAGTATGTGATTCTGCTCAGTTTGTGAGTATACTGTGGGTTGCCCGACAGAGCTGCTACCTTAGTGTGGTGGTCGGGCTTGCACATCGCGATGACCCAACAAGCTACACTGGCTGGAACCAATGTCTCTGCAGGTCCTACCATGCCAGGAATGTTCTTAGGATAGCTATTAGATTAAAAGCAGTTTTGGACATAGTGTAAGAATCTTTCTTACACAGGCCGTGTGTGACTGGGCTCAGGCAGTTGTCCCCTGGGCTCTGCGGTCACGCAACCATCTCTGTTCCAGGTACCCGAAGAATCATGCGAATTCCATGGTGTGGGCAGCCAGGAAGTAGCAACCGACCACACACTTCCAAAAGCACACTAAGCCTTCCTGAGCAACATTCTCCTTTACTCACATCACCTTCCTCACCTTGCTTCTCTACTATTCTGCAAGCTAGTGAGTTAACTTCATTTCCCTCTGTGACCACAAACAACGGTGAGAGCCATAGAAACACCCCAGATAGCCTTTTAAAGCCACGTCGCCAACTTCGTATAGGAGATTTAATGTCAGGACCCACTGCCAGATCGGACAACAAGCATCACCAGCAAGAACTCTGGCATCTCGAGCTATGAATGCATGTTGTGTTTCGGAGACACACACACAAGACCCGAGTATGGTCATTCACTTGACCTCACCCTGTCAACAAGGTGAATCTGCAAAATTCACTTTAAGGGTGTCAGGAGACCCCTCGGCTAGCTCGCCAGGACTCGCAGGTGTAGGGATAGCACTGAGTGTTAAGGCGGAAAAATCACTTCTTGACTGAATCCCAGTAGATAGTCGTGTGTGTGCTATCCGTATCAATAGGTCCGTTGAAATAAGGAAAGACGGCGCTACTCGTCGTTGCCTTTTCGTAGTCTCCCCTTACACCCCAACAGACTGCAGTTCGGATGAACTAAAGGGTGACTTCTACCTGAAACTGCCTAATATCCTGCAAAAAGCAAAACGTTAAAATATAGTTGTTTTACCAGGCGACTTCAATGCCCAAGTAGGGAAGTTGTGCCAGACTGAGAAGTATGTCGTTGGTACGTATGAAGTCCCACGCCGATAGACCCACAACGGTGATCGTAGGCTCTGATCACGCTCTGGTTCGCGCACGTTTGTGCTTACGACTAAATAGGCATAAGAAATTGACGGCAGAGAAACACTTACCTCCACAACCAGATCGAGACACTGAGTCCCTCTTTAAGGAAAAAATAGCGAAACAAGTGTCTGAGGTTGACAGCACGACTCCTCCTGAGGCAGCCTGGCTGGAACAACATACAGTTAGCTGTAGACACAGCTGTAAAAGCTGCTAATAAGCTAAAACCAAAAGTTAGTAAGAGCCATTCGATCTCCACCGCCTCATCCGAACTGATTGACGCATGAAGACTGTTCCAGCAAGCTCCGATTATGATGAGGAGCGAAAGCTACTCAAACGAAAACTAACAAGAAGTCTTCACAAAGACCGTGAATAGTGGTGGGCGACAAAAGCGAAACAGATGGAAAAGGCATCGGCGACCGGTAACATCAGACAACTATTCAGGCTTATCAGGGAAACGGGTGGGAGAAGGCAAATGATAAGTGAAACAATCTCTGAGAAGAATGGCACCATAGTTAGCTCCCAGGATAGACGACTGGAACACTAGGAAGAACACTGTAGGGAGCAGTTTAATTGGCCTACAGACACGCTCAACCTGCCGAACATCCAATACCTCCCTGAATGGGATACAGACACAGGTCGCCCTTCCTTAACTGAGGCTACTAAATCTGTCATCAATTTGAAACAAGGCAAAGCAGCGGGACCTGATGGAATGACTTCCAGAGGTATTTACGTACGGTGGAGACAGTCTACTGTCTGCATTAACTGAGGTACTAGGAAGCGTCTGGGAATCAAAGGAAGTCCATCGGGTTGGTGTAAGTCACTGATTATCCCGATATAGAAGGAGGAAGACAAGTCTTCCTGTGATAATCACAGAGGGATTAGCTTGACTGATATAGTATCTAAAGTCCTAGGCTCAATAATCATGCGTAGACTAAGAGGTGCTCGGGAGGAACAAACACGAGAGAGCCAGGCAGGCTTTAGACCAGGAAGAGGGTGTATTGATCATATCTTCATCCTTCGACAGACTCTGAAATATAGGCACACTTACCAGTGTCCAATAATCGTCATATTTCTTGACGTGAAAGCGACATTCGATTCCGTCGACTAAGAGGTACTCTGGCGAGGCTTGGATGTGAAGAGCATGCGGTGGAAATACATTGCACTGATCAAGGCACTCTACTCGAACTCATGCAGCCAGGTGAGGGCTTACGGTGAGCTGTCATCTGAACTGGCGACAAGTAGTGATGTCCGTCAGGGATGCCGACTACTCCCGTTTATATTCAATTTTATCATAGATGTACTAATGGACTTAACCCTAACTGACTTCAGCCACTCAGGGATTGACTTGGTCCCAGGGGATAATAGTCTTGTTGACTTAGAATATGCAGTTGATATAGTCTTGCCTCCTAGGTGAAGACGCTGACAAAATGCAGTCTTCTCAACACTTTGAGCTGAGCAGTAATCTTCGAATGTTCGGCACGCAATTCTCTCCCGTCAAATGCAAGATGATGCTACAGGATTGGACCACATCGACTACTCCTAGCCTTAGAAGACAGGGAGTGAAGTGGTGGCTGAGTGTATTGACCACTTCACTGATTTTGGGAGTTGCATCAGCCAATGTCAACGGGTTGACCGTTGACGAAATCTCAGAACGGATACAGAAAGCTCGTTTCGCATATGCCCACCAACTTACACCATCTCTGGTGTAGGCGTGATATCCGGCTGGCTACCCATCAAAGGGCGTGTGTAATGCTCAGTCGTTGGCTCCGTCCTCCTCTATGGCTGTGACTGTGGCGTGGCCATTGAGAGTATAAGACATGAAAAGATTAGTTGTCTTTGATCATAGGTGCCTGCGTTCTATTTCCCGTGTGAGGTGGTATAATAAGGTGAGCAATATTGAGGTTAGGCTTCGGTTGAGTGCTAGGTAACGAGGGAGGGGAAATCAATCGATGAGTCTGTGAAATTACATCGACTGAGATGGTTAGGACATGTGTTACGTATACCTAGTCATCGCCTTCCCCGACAATGGGCAATGTTAACTGACATAGGATCAGCTTGGTAAAGAGCTAGTGGTGGTCAAACCAAAACATGGCTTCACCAGTCAATGAAACCCACAACAGTTAAAGTCAGTCACGGAGGGAGATGTCGACTTCCTGATTGGGGTCCTCGGGATGGTAAAAGCCAATGGTTGGAGACAATTAGTGATATGACTCAAAATCATTCTCAATGGCGGAGATGTATCCACTCCTTGCCTCATATCTCTGTTTACTGTCTCTATTTTGCATTTGTTTTTACTTTCTACTCCGGGGCTTTGTGTGCTACATGGGGTGTGGCGACTGGAACTGCTGCACATCGGTGCAAAGTTCTGTGTCGAAAACAGACAGACAGACTATTGGTTGAATTTAATTTATTGACTATTTACGTATAATGCATTTGCGTTATTGAGTATTAAAGAGTCTGTCTTTCAACTCGTTTCATTCATATGCTTTCAAAAGCGGTTCTTGTGTAATCCCTTAGCAGTTCAATAGGTGCAACAATCTATATTCCTGTGATATGTCGAACATGAGTTATGCGACACAGACTAATTGTTACTAATACTAGTACTACACTACTAGTTAAAATAGCTGAAAGGTAGTTAGTGTATGCTAATGAATATATGTATTCTGTTCCACTCAGTTCAAACCTGAGGCTAATACAGTTATGTGAGTACAGTAAATAGTGTTGCAAAATAAAAAATACGTGTTGGTGCATCGGCTGTTTAATGTTAAAATGTTCACCGGCTACACTGGAGGTCCGGGTTGGATTTTCGGCTCATGCACTCCTAAACCTAGCTTATTCATATTAACTGTGGTCAAGATTTAACAGAATAGTTCTAAAATAATTGGGTGCCGAATAGTAAGTAGACAGGAGGTGTCCTTTTCATATATGAACCTCTTATGTCAATTTCGATTAATTTCCCCTGAAGAAGTTCGGACCTGTTTGCCTAACGAAACGTTGGAATTTATTTCAATTTCATTGAGATTTTACTAATGTGAACCTAAGTTAGTTGGTATACTTAATCTAGAGAATTTACAACTAATTGGTTGTCAAAGAACCAGTTCCGAGATGCACACTAAATGTTTAGTTTTTATTCAGTGGTCAAATATACCTATAGAAAGATGGAGTAGCAATGGGTTCTCCATTTGGTCCGCTGCTTGCCGACTGCCTCATTTCGTACCTTAAGTCAAAATGGTTCAAACTTCAGCTGAATCCTTATGTTCTGATAATCTTACTACTCCTGATCCACTAGTTTGACCAATGTAGTTGACCTAACTCACAGTCATTGCAAGGTATTGTGTAAATTTTATTATTTTGTCTAATTGGGTCTCCCAGGTCCTTTAACCCACAGGGTTTTTTCCACCTGAGTGAGTTTGTAGGCTTTATTGAAAATCCTACGTAGGTTTGAAGATGTCCCCTCCTTATGTGGTAAAACTGTAGATGCCTTATATTCTTTCTTATTCATGCTATTACTATCATTGGTTTCGCCATTACTTTTATTTTGCCTTCGACCTTTTCTGATCTTCCTAATGAATTTTATAGGATAGTTATTTAACACCAACGGTTCTCCGATCTGTTTCATTTTGGTTTCATTTTGTTGTACTACTTAATGGTGCTGATCGATTTGTTAGATATTTAACTAAGCCTTCCCTAACAGATACCGGATGAGATGAATTAAAATCTAAATGTCTGTTAGAATGTGTTGGCTTTTTATAAACACTAGTGTGCAGTTTACCGTCTCGTCTTATTTTACATCATATTATATTTTATTGACAACACTGATATTATTTCCGAATGTACTTTATCTTCCTTTCTGTTTCATGCATGTCTATTGAACTCTATATATTGATTTAATTTATTCATTCATGTGCCTAATCAATTTTTACTCATTTATATAAACGAAGCAAGAAAGCTGTGTGATTACCTTGATATGATTATGAGCAATAAATTGTGCTCGAAATGTCATCAGTGAATACTACTCTATAACACTTATCAAAATAAAATTTTATCCATAATGGAAAATTGATATTACTTGTCTTCCTATATAATAGCTTCTTTCATGGGAAAATTACACACACTCTTTTCATTTTGTAGATAAAAGCTTGCAATCGTGGTGGAGGTTGTGCTATCGAAGGTAATCAGCGCAAGCATTGTCCTTCTTGCAGGCTTGAAAAGTGTTTAACGGTGGGGATGAAAAGAGAACTAATACTGCGTAAGTTATACATAGTTTGAATTGTTTCCATTATAATAATCATTTCGGTAGCCAGGTAGTTTTATAATATTTGAATCACATTCTTTCATTTAATGAACCTCATAAAAAAGTATATTTACAGCCTAAAATCATTGTGGAATTCTAGGGCTCAAAGCGGAAATAACCATTTTTAGTTGCCCATACATCGTGTTTTTGATTGTGGGAGAAAGTAAACCTTAGTTGTGAATGTAACTAGGTAGACTGAATATGGAAGAATTAAAGTTTAGATTGCGTCGGTGGCACAGCGGCTAGGACGCTCGCCAACTATGCACATGGTCCAGGGTTCGATCCCGGCCGGCGCACTTCTGTACGTCACTAAGCCAGAAATAATGCTGGTAAAGAGGAAAGGTTGGGCATGAGGCTAGTAACCACATCCTGTAAAAATAAACACTGCTACAGAAACTTCAAGCCTCTAGCTTGAAGCCGTATGTTCCACTGGGGAACGTGAAGGAATAAAAAAAGTTTAGATTGAATTCTGCCTTGTAGAATAACTGGTGACTAAAAATAAATAAATACGGAATAGAGTTCTTATCGTGTTTCAGCCTTTAGACAAATCAATGAATTTATATTTGTGGAAAAAAAGATTTGCCAGTGAAACTTGAAAGGATTAACAAATTAGTCAGTGGTGGTGTATTGTAATATACCTAGTATTGAAGAATATTGTTTGAACATTTTGTCTTCTTTCCTTAAATGCGTACCAGTTTTCATCTACTTCAGTATATATGATGTATGGTAGTTTTTTTATGTAATGGTAAGATAACCCATTCGTGAGTGTTAACTGTTGAATTGTAACTACTTATTCGAACTAAAACAAGTGGAATTCGTTAAAATTGTTAGCCTAATGGATACTGCTTTTATTGTTTGAAACGATAGATGCTTGATTCGGCTCTCAATTGTAGTATCATCACTGACTACGATGTGGGTTTACCCAGTTGATGATCACCAAACAAGATAGAACGTGAGTTCTGGATTCCACAGTTGGCCTCAGTCAACCAGATAAAAAGCAAGTAAAAGTCTGAATCCCCTGAACATTAATGATTCCTAGCCGAATTTTCATAATGGTAAACGACAAATCAACTGTTATACCAGTGTATAAGTTAATAAATCGTCTGAGTAACTACCATAATCTTTTTTATCCTTATAAGACTGTCAATTCTTATAGGATCCACATCACGAAGAATTTAAAAGAAACTGTTATTAGTTGAGGATCATACGATAAAATTTGCTAATGGATTGTAGTAATCTCATAACTCACATCGTACTGATTGCAGAACAGGTGAAAATTCTGGTTAACAACCAGCTTAAATAGAAGAATAAATTATGATGTGGTGTGCCTTGACACACTATTTTTGTAGTTTTATCGTTAACATCGAGAATAGAATATAGCAATATATGGGTGGACAAAAGCGTAGATTAAACACTGGTGTAGTATTTACTGTTAGTGAAGTGAAAATGCGTCCATGATATTTCGCTAACTACATCACACGTGGGTTTTGTCTTATAAACTTGATAATAGCGATTCTGTATAGCCAAACATTGACCGTGATCAAAATGCAGACAAATGTTTTTCAAAAAGTCTAACTGCTAGCTGTCTGATTTCCTTCGTACGTTCAGAAATGGTTGCGATAACTAAATACATTTATTGCTTGCGTACGGACGTCGGAATGAGTAAATATTTTTAAACTGTTAACAGTAATTCAAGAATGAGATGAAGGCTGTGAAACAACCAATTAGTTCTTACCGAAAAAAAGTTAACATTGCTCGAACATTAGTAGGTTACATTTTAAGACTGCATTCTTAGATTCTGAATGGTTGTGTTTCTTGGATGCAGTAATAATCAGCCACAATCCTATCAAATTGTTTACTGTGCAGGATACTTTAATCTGTTGCATAACTCCAAGTATTGCAGTGTTTCCGTAGTATCTTTGACCATTAAGTTCAGTAATCTAAAACGTAATAATACAAAGTAGCAGAACGTCTTTATGGACTGACTGACTGGTTTCAACATAGAACTTTGCACCGATGTGCAGCAGTTCCAGTCGCCACACCCCATGTAGCACACAAAGCCCCGGAGTAGAAAGTAAAAACAAATGCAAAATAGAGACAGTAAACAGAGATATGAGGCAAGGAGTGGATACATCTCCGCCATTGAGAATGATTTTGAGTCATATCACTAATTGTCTCCAACCATTGGCTTTTACCATCCCGAGGACCCCAATCAGGAAGTCGACATCTCCCTCCGTGACTGACTTTAACTGTTGTGGGTTTCATTGACTGGTGAAGCCATGTTTTGGTTTGACCACCACTAGCTCTTTACCAAGCTGATCCTATGTCAGTTAACATTGCCCATTGTCGGGGAAGGCGATGACTAGGTATACGTAACACATGTCCTAACCATCTCAGTCGATGTAATTTCACAGACTCATCGATTGATTTCCCCTCCCTCGTTACCTAGCACTCGACCGAAGCCTAACCTCAATATTGCTCACCTTATTATACCACCTCACACGGGAAATAGAACGCAGGCACCTATGATCAAAGACAACTAATCTTTTCATGTCTTATACTCTCAATGGCCACGCCACAGTCACAGCCATAAAGGAGGACGGAGCCAACGACTGAGCATTACACACGCCCTTTGGTGGGTAGCCAGCCGGATATCACGTCTACACCAGAGATGGTGTAAGTTGGTGGGCATATGCGAAACGAGCTTTCTGTATCCGTTCTGAGATTTCGTCAACGGTCAACCCGTTGACATTGGCTGATGCAACTCCCAAAATCAGTGAAGTGGTCAATACACTCAGCCACCACTTCACTCCCTATCTTCTAAGGCTAGGAGTAGTCGATGTGGTCCAGTCCTGTAGCATCACCTTGCATTTGACGGGAGAGAATTGCGTGCCGAACATTCGAAGATTACTGCTCAGCTCAAAGTGTTGAGAAGACTGCATTTTGTCAGCGTCTTCACCTAGGAGGCAAGACTATATCAACTGCATATTCTAAGTCAACAAGACTATTATCCCCTGGGACCAAGTCAATCCCTGAGTGGCTGAAGTCAGTTAGGGTTAAGTCCATTAGTACATCTATGATAAAATTGAATATAAACGGGAGTAGTCGGCATCCCTGACGGACATCACTACTTGTCGCCAGTTCAGATGACAGCTCACCGTAAGCTCTTACCTGGCTGCATGAGTTCGAGTAGAGTGCCTTGATCAGTGCAATGTATTTCCTCGGAATTCCCTTCACAGCCAAGCATCTCCAGAGAACTTCTCGATCGACAGAGTCGAATGCTGCCCTTAGGTCAAGAAATATAATGACTGTTGGACACTGGTAAGTGTGCCTATATTTCAGAGTCTGTCGAAGGATGAAGATATGATTAATACACCCTCTTCCTGGTCTAAAGCCTGCCTGGCTCTCTCGTGTTTGTTCCTCCCGAGCACCTCTTAGTCTAC
Source organism: Trichobilharzia regenti (assembly GCA_944472135.2). NCBI lineage: Eukaryota > Metazoa > Platyhelminthes > Trematoda > Strigeidida > Schistosomatidae > Trichobilharzia > Trichobilharzia regenti. The sequence continues at coordinate 72,683,410 of OX235270.1, read as the reverse complement.
GCAATATTATTGAGCCTAGGACTTGAGTTACTATATTAGTCAAGCTAATCCCTCTGTGATTATCACAGGAAGACTTGTCTTCCTCCTTCTATATCGGGATAATCAGTGACTTACACCAACCCGATGGGACTTCCTTTGATTCCCAGACGCTTCCTAGTACCTCAGTTAATGCAGACAGTAAGCTGTCTCCACCGTACGTAAATACCTCTGGAATTCATTCCATCAGGTCCCGCTGCTTTGCCTTGTTTCAAATTGATGACAGATTTAGTAGCCTCAGTTAAGGAAGGGCGACCTGTGTCTGTATCCCATTCAGGGAGGTATTGGATGTTCGGCAGGTTGGGCGTGTCTGTAGGCCAATTAAACTGCTCCCTACAGTGTTCTTTCCAGTGTTCCAGTCGTCTATCCTGGGAGCTAACTATGGTGCCATTCTTCTCAGAGATTGTTTCACTTATCATTTGCCTTCTCCCACCCGTTTCCCTGATAAGCCTGAATAGTTGTCTGATGTTACCGGTCGCCGATGCCTTTTCCATCTGTTTCGCTTTTGTCGCCCACCACTATTCACGGTCTTTGTGAAGACTTCTTGTTAGTTTTCGTTTGAGTAGCTTTCGCTCCTCATCATAATCGGAGCTTGCTGGAACAGTCTTCATGCGTCAATCAGTTCGGATGAGGCGGTGGAGATCGAATGGCTCTTACTAACTTTTGGTTTTAGCTTATTAGCAGCTTTTACAGCTGTGTCTACAGCTAACTGTATGTTGTTCCAGCCAGGCTGCCTCAGGGGGAGTCGTGCTGTCAACCTCAGACACTTGTTTCGCAATTTTTTATTATATAGGGACCCAGACATTTGGTTCATTTGGCGAGGTAACTGCTTGGCTGCCAGCAATTTGTGATGTCTCTTTACGCGTTAACATAAGCTTGTGCGGACCACATTGTGATCGGGGCATACGCACGTGTTCCAGAAGTAGTGGCGTTCTTCTAGTCACCCTTGCTAACGATGCGTTATCGCTATGTGGTCACTATTAATCTATCTAGATTATGTTGGAAAGCGAAATAGTAAAGAGCACAGATATGCTAAGCGTGCAGAGTAACCAGAGTCCTAGGTATTAGTGATATTCTGGTGACAAACTTCAGTATTCAAGACTTATTGGCTTTTCAGTTTTGTTTTCGCAGGCTGCATTATTATATGGAAGAGGAAGTTGATTGTTCTAATAACTATTATATTCGTTAATTTCTGGTAGATATGTTATTTTTTCGACAGTCATATGGGAGATTTAGATATGCTTACACGATGTAATAGATATTACAAGCCTTCTGGTTACTTTCCTCCTAATAAATGAGGAACGTGAGAATCGTAAGAGGTCAGTTGAGTACCACATATCAACACACAAATTGCGTCATTTTGCTGTAATATCGCGAACAAACCAAGTAACAAAAAACGATTAGACCTGTTTTGAACAGCTTTGACTAATATGCATCGAAAGCGGTCAGATCTGTTTTTTTATCTTTAGTGGTTTCATTCATATCAATCGTCTTATTCAGTTAATACGGTACTGTAACGGTCCCCGTATTATTTATTAATCGGAATGTTTTATTCATTTTAATTTTTGCAGCACATCAGGAATATATTTTATTTGCTTTTACTTTACTTAGCCCCTGAAAAGCTTGAGCAACGAGCTAAGCCTCGACGCCGAAAGCATCACTCTCCGCAGGATAGCAGCTCATCGCCTCAGCATCTATTGACTGGACCTTCATCAGTTGGAAGTAGTAACACAACTAATTATCCATCCTATTTACCATCACCTTTAACCACATCATCTCACCCTCAAAGCGGACAGAATCATACTCCTCAGAGTTCCTCCTATATTTCTGGATCTGGTATGCCAATTCATCTGATGAATTCTGTTAAATTCCCTGGTTACATTAATCCGGGTCATCGCAATGATATTTCAATGACTACAGACACTTTTAATTCATCTGGCAGTTTAGAAAACAAGGAGTGTAACTTCTTAACTAGTTCTCTGAAAGTTCCTTTGGTCGGAAAATCTGATGAATTGTTTTTACGGCCCGTGAATCAGAATGATAGTCAAGGTGGCAAATTCATGCCTCTTGAGTCATCTCAGCAGTCAGACAGTGTAAGTATGATTTTAATTACCTTGTTTCTTCATGAATATATACGAACTAAAATCTAGTATTTTGAGGTATATAGGTTATTAGTGTTGGAATTAGCTGTAAGCCAGAGTGTACTAAACTTCTGTTTCTTTTCATTTTATGATTCTGTAAGACTGTACATTCTGAATTTTTCTTGTAATTGAACCATAAGAGTCGGCATTGATGTTGTACATTAACTTGTGACCGACAGCTTGACATATGGTAAATCTGTTTTGGGCAATTGAGTTCTAATTGACATAGAGTTAACAGACCACCTGTTTTATTTCACTCATGATCCAGGTTTGTTCCACAGTATGTTGTATAGACTGCATTTTCAGTTCAATAAGTGTGTTTTAGAACTTCTGACTGTTTTAAGTCGTCTTATACAACTTTAGTGTGTGAGCAGATCTGTTTACTTGCATTTGTTGATTCCGGCTTCTGTAACTCATGCTGACTTGAAAATGTTTTTATTTCTTTACTATATTTTTATAAATTCTGTTATTATGTGTGGCTCAGTTTAAACAATGCGATTAAACTTGATTTCAAGAATGATGCATAAGAGAACGGTCAGTATATGTTGTTCTGAAATAAAACATGAGTTCTACTCCACGACATTAGATATTTCTCTGTGCTGGAGAAATATCCGTTTATAATTCAGTCGTCTAAGTGCCTATTTGGTCCTAATGAATTGCCATATATTCTATTTCTTATTGTAGCCTTCCTGTATTTATCTAAACAGTTTTAAAAGTGTAGTCTTCAAAAGTTCACTATGAAAAGTACATACGAATTCTGTGTTTTATTAAACAAATAGATAAGATGCTCAGTATATAACTTCATTGCTGTGGCCATTGCAGTATTTGCTTAGTACATCTATTTATATATACATCAACAATATTCACATATTAGTTGAATAAATTTATTCAACTGTAGCTCACTACTGGGTTATCCCTATCTCATAAGAGGAAACATCTAGTCATATATTTAATGGTTGTTACTGTTACTCCCAACACTATGTTCTTTTCACTTTCTCAGTTTATTTGAATAAAAACATGTTAAAATCAAATGTGCATCATATTTTACCGTGAATGGCAATTAGCCTACTCAGGTGATTAAAACTAAAGGTCATTTCAGGTCATATAAAATTTTGAAATGGTTTTTGTTCCTACTTTCCCACCCCAGCTCATATATATATATATATATGTATATATATATATATATATATATATATATATATATATTTACCGTGTTAAAGGTTGGTTGTATGTATGTGTGATTTTCACTCACTATTATATTTTGTATACCATCCAAACCCTGAGGTGCAACCCGTGGACATCAACAATCCGTCTAAATTATATGGCAGCCATGCGATCCCTTTAATCAATTAGTGAAGTTTAACGCTGATGTTGATAGTTTTATTTTTCTTTGAACAGTAGAAGATTTACCACTAAATCGTCTAGATTAGAAAAGGCGAAATGAAGTCATCTTGCAAGATAAAGATCATTAAAACACTAAAACATTCGGAAAATCCTGGATAACATTTCTCTACAGTTAGATACTGCAATAATTTGAAAGTGTGTAAAAGATATATTGCCTGTAATTGAAAAGTTTTTATAAACGTACTATTTCACCCTGAAGTGTTTTAATCGGTTGGTTTCTGAATTACCTTGCTTTCATAAAGATGACCAAGGAAACACGTTGTTAATGAACCAGGCGAATAGTTCGTGAAGAAGTGTTGATCAGCGTTTTTTTTTAAAGTACATTATCAGTGTTGCCAGGGTGATACCTATTTATTTACCATACAATGACTGCACATGGTATCACTGTAATCTCTTCATGCATTTTTTAACGATATGATGGTATGAGGAGGTTGTAACTAATACTCCATTTGCTTTCTGAGAACATACTTATATAAAAGTGAGGGCTTGTAAATTGCACGCATAGTTTTGCATGACACAGACACAGTGGTTAATGAAGTTATTGACCGCATGATGTGAAATCAGTTATTTGTATTGATCATCTTTAGAATTCTAAATAATTTTTTTAATCTCTTATATTATCCCATTTAGCTTTCTTATTTATCCTAATATATTTCCATTTCTATTGTCTTCTTTAACCATACTTTTCTATACTTGTACCAAAAATACAGTGTGGAATCAAACTATAACAAAAAAAAAGGAAAGAAGAATTACTGCTCTTATATCCTAAATTTTCTTTTAGGAGATACTAGATTATAGGTGTACCAAGGATTTTTAAAATTTAATTAAAATGTTCCAGCTTTTGCCTTAGATGTGTTAACTGTATTGCGAATTGGTAGTAAATATTAAATTTCAGCATTAATTACATTCAGGGTAGCGGGTGTGTAGGTTACTAGGCTAACAATTCGAACCAGGAATATTACTGTAGTAAAACGTGTACTTCCCGAAGGTGCCTATTCATAATAAATAAAAAAATAATCGAATTTACAGAAACAAAATTCTGACTAATTTGTTATTTCTATCGAATTGTACAGTTAATAGTACGAAAATTGACCTTCAATTTTTGACATTTTGTTTCCGAAAGCTTCTGCATAAACCTGATCGAATTGTTAACAGTGGTTTGATGATAAGCTTATTTTTGACAGTATGATGCGATTTTGTTTCAATATCCACAATACACAGAATTGTTCCTCTCCAATTCAAGTAAACTTAGGAAAGATAATCAGTTATAGAGTGAGCGCTACATGTTCGAAAGATGCGTTTGAGGGTTATCTAAAGACTGTATGCGATGCCTGTATTTAAAAGTAGCTATCTGGAGAAGTTCATAAGAAAGTATATGACTACGAAAGTGGAGAAGATATGCTTTATCTCTAAGACTAAGCCACTCTAAGTGAGATTGCAATTTAGAGGTGACATCCCAAGCGAAGTTGTATTCAGCAAGCTATGAAACTCAATTCAGAGGACTTTTAATGTCGGTAAATTGTAGCTAATATTTTCTAAACGCCTCGTCGTACCTGATCTGAAAGATGAAATATCCAGGCTAGCCACCTCCTCCTGTGTCTTTCAATTCAACTGCTTCCATGGAGTCACTTATTTCTACCGTCGGTGTACAGACTTGATTTTTCGTGTTGGAGAACACCTATTAATGTGGTTGAATAAAGATACAATAAAAAGCACATAGAGTTCGATATTAGTAAACTTGCTCCAGACAAACCAGTAGGCTAGAATTCTGTTCTGTCATCTGTCTAATCCGTAGTACTGCAAACTTAAGAAACCCACAGCAATTCAATTAAAACAGTCAGGACTTTGTGTACAAAAGATATGAATCCAGCGACTACCCTGGGATTTATGGATCTATAAATAGAGTATTAAGTCATGCCTTTCAGGCGTGAAGCCTCGTCCTACATGTTTTAATTCCCCCTATCCTTTATTTATTATTACACTTGAAGGAATAAACCCTTTATTCCCTTAATTTATCCTTGATTATTTGCCTACACACTGGGGCACACACTTCACTTTCTACCCCATTTTTTTGAAAGTTCTCACTCATTGATATGAAGTATATAACCAAACTGAATAGAATTCAGTTTGAACACTAATCACGAATATTCACTCTGTTATTCATGATCAGTTCAATTTAGTACTACTACATTTGTGTATATTATTACAAGCATATGTTTTGAACTGTAATCTAGTAACAATCTATTCACACATGTTGGATATTTGACACATGAATGAATCAGTGTTTTTGCAAAACTGTAATGTGAACAGTAATATTACCTGAGCTATTATAGATATACGACTACAGGACCTGATGAAGTTGTTGACATAAATAATCCGTGTTCTGTGTTCAAACCTAACCAACCAGTATTTTAAGGAATTATCAGTAATGGATAATACATTTTAGTTCACGAAATTATATGATACGACCTGCAAAGATTTATAATAAATGAGTGTTGTCCTTCGTAAAACATAATTCACGTAACAATTTCAATCTCTTTTAGTGTTATAAACTGCAGTCTGGACTCGGTCCCACACAGTGTCGTCGGACTGGTGGTCGAACATTTTGTCAGCATCGGAGTTGTAGAATTCGTTTTATCCGAAAACATCGTCAGCGACTTCGCCGCACTCTTTCTGGTTCTAAATGCCTTCGTTCTCCTCCTATGCATATAATATCACCAGACCCTCACTTGTTAAACTGTTTGCAAAGCTGTATACGTCGTATCCGAGAGCCATTTACTCCAGATGAACAACTTGAAACAGGTGTCGCTGTGACACTGGAACAAGAATATAATCGCATGGATGCGTGCATCAGACGGATAATACGGGTCGTTAAACTTTTGCCATATTTCAGTGAAGTTGGTAAACCTGCTCAGCTAAGTCTGTTAAGAGTAAGTTGTCTTAAAATATTTTTGAGTTTTCCGTTTCAACTTACTTCTTACTAGCGAAATTCATCAGTAGTCACATTTTAGCTGTGCTAACCTAATAATCAATTTTAAAAATGTCCAGTGTATCAAAGTCATTTGTACAAAATTGTCAATTAGCTTGCTGATAGTATCTCGTGTAGTAGTTACATCTAGTTACAGTCAATTATAAATATTTCATTTGAGCAAGTAAGAATTATTGATATATTTCCACTAAAATCTGCTTTCTTTGCATTATATTATGGTATTTTACGTGCTTCGGTTTACGGTAGCACTGGCTGGTATGTGTGTGTGTGTGCTAAAATGTGGAAATTCAGTGCCTAATTAATGTCATTTATTAGCTTAGCTCTGAGTCACATATGATGTGAAAAATTGTATGTTTTCACTCGGTGCTTGTTGTTCAGTGCTTAGTGTAGGAACAGGCATTGAAATTAAAAGTCCAAGTGCTTAAACTAAGAAACTGTTGTATAAAAGTGGTTACTAAGTCATCCCCACTATGTTTTTATATTGGATTTTAATCTTTTACATTGATTTGGAACTAATTTATGTACAGTTTCCAACTCGTTTGAAGTCAAATGTTCTTTGCTATCTGTTTATGAAGATCCTCGATGTCTTAAGCTGACAGACTGTTGAGTCATATTCATAGCAATTAAAACCTATTCATTTCGTTTGAAACTTTGGGCACTGGGTTCGAGCCTCGGTGGAAACATCATCACTCACTGAGAAATGCAGGTACATCCAGATGACAAGCCCCAAATAGGACGAAATGCGCACCCTTAATTCCACTGCTAGTCGCCATCCACCAATTAAATACTAAAATCTATTCAGTTTATTTAGCTTGTACTCGTTTTACTTTCTTGGCTGAAATGTTGGTTCATATTGTTGGTACTGGAGTTTATGTAATTTCGTAACTTAACGCAACTAACTGTTTTTCGTCCTACTGCGCTGACTCCCTCTTCACTTCTTTCTACCCGTCAGGAACTAGGATGGTGGCAAAATTAAATCTGAACCAAGCAATTTTGCCTAACTCCACCCTCATTGATTACATTCGATCACATCATAGGCTGTTTATGCTTCACCAGTTCATTATATATTTCTTCATTTCAGAATTGATCTCATGTGCACTGAATTCATTGGCTAACTGGGCTGCTATATACGCGAAAAGTTTTCAAAATATTCTCCGCTGGTCTTTTATTGGCATTTATTTTTTGCTATCCCAGTTGTTAGTGAGATTGTAGATTAACCTTACTTTGATGATCTTATCATCCCATACGAAGAAATATATAATTAAGTTAAGATCTATGCCAAAAAATCGCTTATCTTTGTGTTAATCTGCAATTAGTGGCTTGTGACATATGTCTCTTTTTTTATGAAATTAAGTGATTTCTACAATATAATTCTGTAGTTAATTAGTGACCTTAATCAGGTTATAAGCAGGTCATGTACTGTGAATCATCGCTCAATAAAATTGTATCGATTTATTAAGTGTTAAACCAAGTCAAACCCACGTAGATTGTACTCTTCACGTTCAGATTTCTGTTTATAAGTGGTACTGTTTGTTAACTCTAGATGTTTAAATCTTACTCATACAACGATAATATAAACTAAGATACCCTTATATATGTAGGTGAAATTAAAGCTCAAAGAACAACTGAGCAGTAATGATTTTGCTGTTTACTTAAATGGAAATATCTCCATTAAAACTTATGTGAAAAGTGAAATAGTAATACATCTAATTTACCAAATGGATATTTTTTGAGTAAAATTCACTAAATAAACAAATTGGAGTATTTTGTGTTCCTTCATTACTTTGGCGAGCGTTAGTAATTAGTGTTACTAACTTATAGTATTCTGTGTATAATATGTTTACCAGTTGTATTTGGATAAGGACAGGTGAAGAGGTGTGCGAAGCTCAAATTATTACTTTGAAATGGCACTGCACACTGACGAGAAAAACAAAATACTGACAGAGGTAACAAGAAATTCGAAACAGAGGGAAAGTCTAATATGGTAATATATTCAACGTTTGTAGAAAAAAAAGAGTGGATCTCCACCGTCACAACCACCACCAATATTTATTTCAGACCACATTAATGTCACTTTTTGCAGTAAATCAATTTAATAGACATGTATACTTCTCCTTATCTCTATCTTCTTGGCTACGACATTAGGGTGGCTTGAACTGATTCGGTCACCTGCGAGTGAGCAAAACCACCGTCCGGAGTTTGGGTCACTTCGAACTGATTAGCAAGTACGTCAGCCGCTTATATTAATCACTCAGTAGTAGCACAGTGGTTAGGACTGTCGCCGACCATGCACATGGTCCGGGGTTCGATCCTTGCCGACGCACACCTGATATCAATGGTTGGCCTGCATAATTTGGGCTACCGATATCACATGCTGAAGATTCCATACTTGTACCAAAAATGCGGTGTGGAATCAAGCTATAATCAAAATAAAAGATAAAATAAATAGTATCACTCCATTTCAGCTGCTTTTTTCACTGTCCTTTATGGTATTGAGCAGATCGGATATTTTAATCTGAGTATACTTGTAGTTTTCTAAAGAACTTTCTAGTGATTTCTCACTTTGGACTGTATTATTTACAACTGACACACTTAATTTTGTCCTTCGTTCCCTGCTAATTAGAACGAAATAGGTTAAATGAAGTCGTGACGTCCTTATCACATTTCTTTGTCTTCCTAACTGTTTCTTGTTCTTAAACTTATTTATTGGTTTACACTCGAAATCCTGAGTTATTGAAGGAATTGATGCCTTGCAAACATTTGTGCTTTCTAAATGAATACAGCCCCTGTAGTTACTAGTCTCCGTAAGGTGCACTGAAATCCGTGTGTCTGTCTGTCTGTGCGTATGCGTGGTCATCGATGGACATGATTTCACTATCCATGACTAAACTGTGATAAGATGTATCTGGGAATATTCCTTATTTATTCAACAACACTGTTGTGCATATATCTTGTGTAATCCTCCCAAGAAAGTTTCTCTAACAATACCCAGACGAGAAAAATGCATTATTGAAATTGACTGCAAGACAACTTTCATAGGCTAAACTCTCAAAAAGTGCATATGAATAACAAATTTTAATCATTAGAGGCAATACATGTTTGAGAAACATAATTAGTATATTCAATAAATCCCAAATGAACAGTTTTATTACGCCTATATTACAGCATGTTACCAGTGTGATGAAAATGTATTAGCAGATTCCTTTTGTGATTAGAGTGACTTCCATTGCTAATTGCACAGTGCATCCAAATGTGTAGCCTAAAATTTTATTCCTAGATACTATCCTTGTCCACATTCTTCTTGAGACTTTTTCATAGTACATTTGTTTTGGTTAAACTTTACCAATAAAATTGATTGTTTCTTGTATGTATTTTCTTTTTCAGACAAACATTTATGGATTAATTGTACTATATTCATCTTTCTTCTTTGAACGAGATATTCGAAAATTACGATATCCAGTACTGCAATTAGATGGCCAATTAACTACTGTTACAGTTTCAATGCTAGACGAAGTAGCTACGCCTAGCACAACTATCAGTGATTCAGATGATGGCATATCTGATACATATTCTAAATTTCTTCATAATAGTAACAATTTCAGATCTGTATCAAATTGTCGCCCTAATCAAGTAAATTATGCTATTGGTTTACGTGAAGAATTTGAATTGTATAAATCCAATACTCTTGCAGCTTTTGATCATCTAGACGAGTTGGTTGGTTCAGACGATATTCTCCGAATGTGTGTACTGGCTATCAAATTATTCTCGGATAATTCTCTTACTGAAGATCTACGTGCTCCTGTATACGCTGCTAGGCAAGCGTATAGTTTATTTCTCTGGAATTATATCCGATGGCAAGCAGGCTCTAAGCGATTGAGATATGCTACTGAGCTTTATGCGCGTATCTTGATAGCCTTCATCGATTTAAGAACATTAGAAATACGAATGACAGAATTCGCTAAATTGCTCAGCTTAGACGGTCTTAGTCCACTGATGCGTGAGGTATGTAGTCAGCGTAGCACTTTAGGATCAACTTCTGCATAAAAGTTTGTTTGTATAACAAACAAATGAAGAAAAATAACTTATCACAAAAATTAACATTTCGTCTATTTCCTTTTTACAAATCCCAATTGTATTATATGGGTAAGAGGATTTTTTTCTTCTTTCAACACTTAAGAAAGCAGCAAAACTAGAGCAGAAAATAATGTAGCCCATGTATGATTACCTTTGTGCACGGACAACAGACAACTGTACACTAACTGATATCACAGCAACACTGCGTCTACTGGACTGTTGTTACCGCAGCTATAACAACTACCTACGACTACTAATTGATCCGTCTTTCTTTCTTTTCTGTCTCCCCTTATCTTGTACGTAATGACTAGGTTATTTTCTCTGTTCGTAAAGTGTGAAAAAAAATGAACTGCTTTCAATTCTGTGATTGTGTATTTTCTTGTCAACGTGTTTGTATGTGTGTGCGTGTGTGTGTTTCTCAATGTTTGTATATCCATCAACATCATTTTGACCGAATTGCATTATATTTTATTCCCTTGTCCTGGTTTATTTGATAAAAAGACTGGATGAATAGTGAAGGAGAAAAACAAGTGAAAAACAGGATTTTCATTTTTATTGACTTTTAATTTATCTATACAAGATTCTGTGAGTTATTTTCCCCAGCCTTTGAATTGCATGTATTTCTTTTGTGTTGCTGGCTAACACTTATTATTATTTTCCTGTGTTAAGTATTCCTTCGTATTCGACACTGTTACCGACTTATTCCTTTATTTTTTAAATTTGTTCTTAACTAATTTCCTTTACGAATACACCATAGATGATAATGAGTAAGTAAATATACATAGTGTGAACTACCTAAACAGGATAAAACTTGTAATCTACCTCAAACCAATAGTGATATTTGTATTAGTATTTTATTATCACTATTACTATCTTGAATGCAAATATTTGTGTAAATGTTTTTAGTCAATTAACTCTTAGGCATTATGCCACAGTTATTCTTTATTACTATTAGTAGTAATTTTTTTTCGCTTTCATTCTCTTTGTATTAAGCATACATTTAGACAAAAGAAATGTTTGCCTTAATGATACGTTTTCTTCTGATTTTTCTGTGTTTCCAAGACGAAGTCTTATGCTTGCTGAAGTAAGTAAAATCGTACGCATATCGTGTGTATAATCATGACTTGTTTTACAAATATCACAAATGTTATATTAGCGTTTAGTCATGATTTAAAATTCCTCCATTAACGTGTAGGAATGTACTGCTTTATTTCAACTGAGAGACGCTAGAAGAGTGTTTTTCGTGGGTTTTGAACATGATGAGTAGCGATAGCTACTCAATAGTAAACTGAATAGGAGTCTGGATGGTGGGCGACAAATGCTAAAGAGGTGGGAAAGGCATCAGCTGTAGGTAACTCCTGACAGCTGCTTATATTCACTAGAAAAACGGATTGTGAAAATTCAACAATAGGTGAAACAATTTTCGAAAACAACTCTGCCCTAATCACTTCTTAAGATGTGCAAATGGAATGTTATAGCTAACGCTAAGGAGCTATCTAACCAGCCTTAACCCACACCTAATATGCCCAGCATACAGTGCTTACATAAATGGTATGTAGACATCAGTCGTCCAACTTTAACTGATTTTGCGGAAGCTGTCTATAATCTAAAATGCCGCAAAGCAGTGACACCTGATACAATAACACCTGAGATATTTAAGGATTGGGTTGATGGACTACTTATTGAATAAATTAATGTCTGGGTAATCCATATTCTTGGTTGAGGGGTGGAATTTGATTGCGTTGATAGAAGGTTACTGCACCAATGTCTGGACGTGAAAGGAGTGTAGATAAAGTATATCGCTATAACCAGAGCACTCTGTTAAGACTCACGCCGCCGTTTAACAGCTTATGGAGAATTGTAATCTGTAGTGTTGGCAAACAGTAGTGTCTGTCAACGATGGCAGATATCTTCATGTTGTTTAACTTCATCATGGAGGTATCAATCTCCTTAAGTAACTCAGAAATTGACTTGTTAACGGAGAAGAGTCTCGTGTATTCAGTGAATGCATACGGTGCAACCCTTCTAGATGAAGACACTGACAAAATCCAGAGTTTTCAAGGTTTTATTTGCAGGGGTTCGGCTTATTTCAAGTTTGATCACGGATTGATGTCAGTGAGAGAATCATTGAAAGCCAGAAAGTACTGGAAAGTTGTTTTGTCATATTTACGGACTCTTCATTAGTAACTAGTGAGGTTTATCAGGTCAGGCGTGAAGAGAAATACTGGCCGATGACATTGGCTGGTGGTCGCGCTGAAATCACGAATTAATAGAAGTTTAAATCAATTGGCTGTTGGACCAAGTCTCAGTGTCTGAATGATCTACGCCCCTACCTCGTAACCGGAAAGTCCTGAGTTCAAGCCCCGATGGGCGCGTACTGCTAAAGAGCTCTGCGCAAAGACAAAATGGCTGTACAGTGCTACCTGGTTTTCAATGGTTCTCTAACTGACGCCAGTCCGTGATCAAAACTGAAATAAACCAAATCCCTACAAACTGATTCTTGGAAACTGTTAAACTTTTCAGCGTCTTCATCTCGAAAGACCGCATCATCTGCGTGTTGACTACTTCGCTTATTTGGAAAGTTGCATCAGCTTTAACTGATTGCTGACGAAATCACAGCTCGTATACAAATAGCTAGTGCGGGATTCATCAGTTTTTGTCACCTCTGGTGTACATTTTATATCTCGAAAGACGTATGTACTACTCAGTAGTTTTATGTTTCCTTCTTTATGGTAGATTGGTAGATGGGAAGGTAAAATCAACCGCTGAAGTTGAGTTTGCTGGGGCACGTGTTACGCATGGCGAGTCGTCGCCTTCCTCATGAAACGATGTTATTTCACCTAGGGACAGTCTGGTCAACCCCTGAAGTGTTCGACAGCCGTTTGGAGCCAAACATGGAGGTGTGGACTACGTGACTGAGGTCCTCATGGCGCTGTACATCAACAGCTGGAGACTGTTGGTGACATATCTGAAAGTTGGAGGTGGGAACAAGATCGGAACTCTTAACACTAATGTTAAGTCAGTGTATCTATATTGCTTAGAGACATGGCGCGCGCGTCACCAGTGGCATTTCCAACAAACTGCTAAGAAAATTAACAGATACACTGGCTGGTTTGATGCTGCTCATAATCATAGTGATTTTGAGCAATAGTTTGTGCTCGAAACGTGATCAGTTAATATTACTGTATAACACTGTGTGATTTATGAAAATAAAATCCCATTTTTCCCGTCTAAGGACCGGCTGGGAAACTTATCGAGGCTCATGTAGACTTAGAGCGGGATTTATATGTGAATATATGTACTGCTTGGTTTTGAGTCATGTTTCCTGAAGTCTCCAATCATCCGTTTCCTTTTATTTGTCTAATTTACATTGACAATGTACTACCGAGACAGTGTAACATTGGCTTCATATCCTATCTTAGTTTTATGATTCATGCATGCATTTAATCCAATCATATTTTCACCCATACAGCTGTAACAAGGCACACGTAACATTTATCAGCCTACTGAAGGAATGGAATTTTTTTATTTTTATTAGCTGATTCATCTTTCTTAACTAAAACTGTACAACTAGCCTGCGTCGGTGGCACAGTGGTTAGGACTCTCGCCGATCATACACGAGGTCCGAGGTTCGATTCCCTGCCGATGAACACCTGATATCTATGGTCGGCCTGCAAAATTTGAGCTACCGATATCTATGCTGAAAATTCCATACTTGTACCATAAATACAGTGTGGAATCAAGCTGTAAATCAAAAATAAAAATATTAGCCGCGTTTTGTTTTTGCTCAAAGCTAACTGCTATGAGTGTTTCTGTGGTAAAATGTTTCCTGCAAATTTAGCACAAGTAAATTGGTTTTACATAGCTCATTTCTGCTAAATGCGATGGGTCTTAGGTGGTTAGTAGAATATCTAACTTGGAACATAAATAACACGAATTTTTTAAATGCCTTTACGTTCCCAGTAGAACATCGGGCTTCAAGCTAGAGTTGTGAAGTTTCAGTAGCAGTGGTGTTTATTTTTACGGTGTGGGGTTGATAGCCTCATGCCCAACCTTCCCTCATTACCAGTCTTATCACTGGCTTAGCGGGGTAAAGGTGTACGCCGGCCGGGGATGAACCCCGGACCAAATGCGTGGTTGGCAAGCAGTCTACCGCTGTGTCACCGACACATAAATAACATTCCTTGGCCTGTACTAAAAGAGCTTTTTGTAGTTAGGCTGAGAATTCGTCGAGGTTGATGCCAATTCTTGGGAAAATGAAAAGACTGAGAGATTTGAACAGTGAGATAGATCCATATTCAGTCAAACGTTTAAATTACCGCATGATACCACAGATTTTTTAAATAGTAGATGTTATTTTAACTAAAGAGGCAGTGAAAGTGAACCCAAGTAGTCAATCAACAACAAGCTATAAGTTACAGGTTTGACTACAGTTAGAGAACTATTGGAAAACCTCGGAGTACTGGACGGCTGTTTCGTCCTAGCTCGGGATTATTCAGCAGTATGTATCCACTGGAGCTCAAACGCAGGACCTTCTGGTCAAATCGTGATCAAACCTGTAACCAATTAAACCCCTGAAAAATTAACATTTGATAATCAAGCTACAAATCAGTTAATCTTAAAAGAAAATACAGTTACTTTTATTGGACACAGTTGCCGTCTTAGCAGCTCCATTGAGGATTATATCACTGGAACATCTAATACAACCATCAGTAGTGCACTATCGAGGCAATCAGTTAGCAACGTGAGAATATTTACGAGTATTTTGGGAATATATTGTGACGAATATTCCTCAGTTTAAGCAATTATTAATGGATTTGAATAAACTCCATAATTTATCACATATTTTCATCCCTTTCTAATTACTTTATAGGAATTTAACGGCTATTAATCTACCTGAAATCATCTGATACATATTGAAATAAACTTGTTTTATATATTTACCGCATTTAGTAAAAGTCATAACTAAATATTCTAGTAGTTAAGCCATAGTTTTTTTGGGGGGACTGAGTTCCCGAAGGCTTTTATGTGAAGTGTTCATTTGTCCTGATTAAGTAAACAGGAAACATAACCTTTGATTCGCCAGTATTATTATCTGTCCTGCATGCTCATTACAGAATGGTGTATTACTGTTTTGTGTAGCCAACGAATGAAGCTGTTGATGAAAGGCTGCAGTGATTTACTGGAAATCCTTTTCATGACACTCCAAGTTTCTGATTCGTATAGAAGAACCGACATCAAATCTGTGTTGGAAATGCTGAATGCGGAAGATTTTTTCACTGGTTTTAGGTTGATGAAGGCGTACCTTGCCTTTCTGATTCTTGCCTGCTTTGACTTCTTCTCCCGTTCGCCTGTAGTTGAAGCGATGCTTCCCAGATAAGCGAAGGAAGTAACCTCTGTTAAATGTCTCATGTTAGTGGTGATTGGTGCTGGTCGCTGTTGTTGTTGTTTGGTTATCTTCATCACCTTCGTCTTCTCTGTGTTCACCTGCAGTCCTGTTTCCGCTGCCTTTTCAGCCAGTTTGCTGGTTTTCGCTTGCAAGTCTTCGAGTTTGTGTGACATTAGACATGTATCATCTGAGAAATCCAGATCTTTTAGAGTCTTCTTATCGATGGTCTAGAGTATTCCTGACTCCTCGCCCCCAACAGTTTGACGCATAACACATTCTACCACAATTAAGAATATCATCGTTGATAATAGGCAGTCTTAGTTTACTCCTGTCTTCACTTCAAAGGCTTCACTGAGTTTTCCGTTGTAGATTACTTCACATGTGGCATTGTCACATAACCAGCTGTTGAATGAGGTTGATGAAGACTTAGGCACTGCACACTTTAGTGTTGAAGTAGTTTCCGAATCACTCGTCGGTCAACACTGTCTGTCTAAGGTATTTTCGAAGTCGATGCAGGAAGTTGAGGTGGAGAGAGGTTTCACTGATATTCTATGCTTGGTTCTATGATGACGATGCTTAGAGTTGCAATTTGATCAGTACATGAATCCAGCTTGTTTTAGTCGGTGGAGCGGAGTTCTGCATCCAGTGCATCTTTCATTCTATCTAGAATGACGTGACTAAGTGTTTTACTTGGCGTGCACAAGAGCATTATTCCACACCAGTTCTTGCACAGGCCCAAGTCACCCACCTCCGGCAAATTGACGAGGTGGCCCTTGTTCCAATCAGTAGGCACGTTTCCTTCTTTCCAAACTTTTTGCAGTAATGGAATTAGAACATCTGCCGTAATCCGTGGGCCGTCTTCAGTGCACCGGGAGGAATTCTGTCTGGTCCTGCCGCATTCCCAGCTGGCCTTCAGTTGCAGTCCACTGGCAGGCAGTCCTGTGGGTGCTGTCGGTGGTATTTCTGGACGATTCAAGAGTCTTTTAAAGTGATTAGCCAATTGTTTGATTTGTTTCTCCTCCTTGGTGATCAGGTTCCCTTGAGCATCCTTTATTGGTTTCATCATCTAGGTTGAGAGACCTGGTTATCTGATATGATGTTCTTAGGTCTTTTTTACCTGTGGCCTGTTTTGCTTCGGTTGCCGGCCAGTTTGTCGTAGAATTGTGGTTTGTCTTTTCTATCACTCTTTTTCACTTCTTTATTCAGTGAAGTGTATATTGGACTCAACTTCCCTTTCTGTTGGCGCTCTTTGCATTGAGTCTCTTCTGTTTCACCATCCTTCCTTCCTGAATTAGCTTTCGGGTATACGTTGGCAGCCATTCCTTGTTTTGTCTCTTCTTTCTTTCTAGAAAAGTTGTGCACGTTTCCTTGAACATCACCTTCGGAGAGTTCCAATGTTCCTCAACACAGGTTTCCTTGATGATGCCTTTTAGTGTGTCTGACATTGCTCTGATTTGATCGGTAGCAAAGGAATCCCTTGTAGTTTTATCCTTCGGTTTCTCAATGTTGAACTTGAATTGTAGTGATCTGTCTCCAGTTGTTTTCAGGGATTTCAGCCTCACCTTTAAGGTTCCTTTAACAAGATGATAGGCTGAACCCGCCCACATCTGCTCAACTTCTTGACTTTGTATTCAGCAGACTGAGACTCCACTTCCTTCAGACTACGTATATCCTTGTCTCTGATCACCAAATCGTTGAAAGAGCAGAAGTCTGTGAATAATTCCCCGTTCTCATTCATTTCACCGAGTGAGAGCCTCTCAACCCATAGTGAGTTCTCTTCCTGTATTATCCGCTCCCAATTCTGCTTGGATTCACATCGCCCATTAGGATTTTGATGTCGCCATTTCTGGTGTTTTCCAATACTGTTTGTGGTTGTTTGTAAAAATCTTCCTTCCTCTCCTTTTCCGCGTTATATGTAGCCCTACGCTATGCGTAGCATTGGAGAATTGTGACCTCCCTTCCCTAATTCCTTCCTTTTGAGTTGAATCTTGATGTCATGATCCTGCAGGATGATATTGGTTTCCATTTCATCAGAGTTCTGGCTGCCACTGGTGACATCATGATAGCCACCCACTGCCTGAGTGTGCTCGTCGTTGATGTCTGGGTGACCATACCGGAGTAGATTACTAACTCTCCAGTTGACAATTCTGACAGTCCACATCCGTTACATCTGTTCTCGCAGCCAGCCAGCCCTTCTGTGCATTTCGTTGGATACCTGAACAGCCTTCCCAGTTTCGTACATTGTACGTACATTACACGTCCCCATTCTTATTCTTGCTTTCATCGAGAGAAGACACATCTGCTGGCTGACTGGCTTCCCTGAAGTAGGGGTTTCACCACCGAGCTGTTTCGTTTCACCTCTCAGATTCGAGCGAAGAATAAGATTTTTATCTGAAGTTTTTCTAAATATATTTTCTGTGGGTTGAAGTTTCTCTAGCGGTTTGAAAGATTTAGTGGTGTGGGGTTGCTAGCCCCACGCCCAACCCTTCATCTTTACCTGGTCTTGGGACCGGCTGAAAACTAGCGATCTATTTAACTACGCGAGTTATATATATATATATATATATATATATTCACGAAAAACAGATCAGAGGGACTCTATACTGATTGACATCTGTTGCATAACAAGAAGCAAATGTAAGCGAATGAAAAGGAACTGAAAAATGCTACATTATACATTTTAATGGACACTGCTATCTGGCTGAAAGCAGTGAGCAGCAGTATATGAAAGTACTGAAGGCTACCAGACTTTGTATATGAAGATAGTGATTTAATTAACTTACAGTATCATGAGTCATTTGCTTTCGAAGCATGTAACATGCGCGTTTGTAATGAAAAACTAACTGCTAAGACTAAAAACAATATGTTATTCACCAGATTGTATGTATTATGTGCTGACTATGATGTTCTGTATTGTATTTATTTACCAGAAGTCATGCAGATTCAGATGATAAGGATAGAAGGCTCTTGTGGCCTGTGTTAATCCTTGCAAAATATATCTCTGCAGAGAACTGACTTCTCTTTGAAAGCGTTCACCGATGGAGCTGATACTACTGAATCAGGTAAGGAGTTCCAATCGTTGACCACTCTGTGAGAGAATCTAAATTCTGCACGTATTTTAATCGTTCTCGGTTTGAGCACCTAGAAGGGGAGAACGGGTTAGAAAGGTCAGTTCCTAAATCACCCTTAAGTATACGGTATGCCAAAATTAAGTCGCCTCTCTTCCTTCGGTATGATAACGGGAAGAGATTTAAATGCTCCATCCTCTTATCATAAGGAAGGTGTGAGATACCACTAACTAATTTTGTTCCTACTCTCTGTACTCTTTCCAGAATATGTGCCTCCTTTTTGAAGCATGGACTCGTCGCTTGTATGCAGTATTCTAGATGAGGCCTGACATATGTTGCGTAGAGTATTTGGAACATGCCCTCGTCTAATCGTTTGAAAGCCCTTCGAATTGCCCATAGCATTCGAAAAGCTTTAGCTGCGGCTGCATTGCAATTTGCAGTTGTTTTCAAATCATTGCTGACAATGATTCCTAGGTCCTTCTGTTCGTTAACATCAGGTAGTTCTGTGTCCCCTAGGGAGTACGACGTATAAGACTTCTGACCTAAGTGCATTACCGCGCTTTTCCTAGCATTCATTTCCAAACTCCATAGGCTTGACCACTCAGCTAATTTATCTAAATCAGTTTGTAGGGCCGACCTATCCTCGTTATTGTTTACAGTTTTCCATATCTTAATGTCATCTGCAAATAATAATGAAGATGAAGAAAGAATCCCTGGTAATTCGTTAACGTATAATAGGAATAGCAAAGGACCTAATACAGTTCCCTGGGGCACTCCACTGGATACTGCTTTCCATCCTGATAGTACACCGTTAACTCTAACCTTCTATCCATTAAGTAATCTCTAAACCACTCACATAGGCATTGGTCTAGTCCGAAACCTTTCAGTTTACTAAGGAGACCTAAGTGGGATACTTTGTCGAACGCCTTGCTAAGATCAATAAAAACCACGTCCAACAGATGGTTTCTATCTCTGGCCTCAACCCAGTCTTCCCTAGCCAATAGTAGGTTTGTCAAGCAGGATCGTCCTGGTCGGAATCCATGCTGTTCCACAGCCAACAAGCCATGTGTTTCAACATAAGCTAATAGTTGATCCCTTATAATAGTTTCCAATACCTTTGCAATAATGCATGTCAGACTTACCGGCCTGTAGTTAGATACCAATTGCCTATCCCCGTCTTTGAAGATAGGGCTTATAATGGCATCCTTCCAGTCCCTGGGTAGCTCGGCCTGCGTCAGAGACATTTGGAAAATCTCCGTAGGCGAATATATATTATATCCGCCAAGGAAATTAACAGAGGTTTTCAGCCTTTCCTTAGTCTGACTCAGCCGCTTCTCCACTAATGGTTATGAGTGACAGTATACCACTGCTAGTTTTACTCCTACGTGTAATATACGAGTATAGCCTTTTTGGGTAATGAACACAATCTAGTACTAGCCGTCTGTCGTACTCTATACGACTCTTGTTAATCGTATACCTACAGAGATTTCGAATTTTGCGGTAGTCTTTCTGGAAATGTTCACTTCCTGTCATAATAAATTGGTCCCATAAGTTCTTTCGCCGTCTTAATATCCTCCTTATTTCAATATTGATCCAAGGTGGCCTATGCGACAGCTTTCGAGGAGTGTACCAAGGTATAAAAGGTGAAGTGACACAATTAAGTGTATTCCAAAATCCTACCCAAGCGTCCTCGACAGTCCGACTTGTATCAACTGACCAGTCAACCGCAGTTGCTGCGTTCCGGATTCCTTGTATATCCGCTTTCCAAGTGTTTGGACGAGCAGATTTTGACCTGTGTATGTGTTATGTACTCGTCGCTAGATTATTGTTATGGACTGGTCGAGAAACTAATAGTCCTGACGCGAGAAGGCGGAAATCAGAAGACCACTAGGTTTGCGATGATACTTCTATTGTCCAAACACAAGGAGACGAAAATAAATGGTCTCACACCAAAGTGGTAAGCAAGTCAAGTAGTTGTAAAGTAAAGTTTTTCACATAGATTGTGTATGCGAATATATATGAATGTTCCAGACAAGCGTGGGAAAAATCATTAGACAGTCTTAACATGGATGGCTAATTATAATGAAGTGTCGATCCAAATATACATAGCGAATATAGCAGACATGTCAACAAACATATATGGATATATGTCACCAAGCAACGGACTGTCAACAAACACTCATATTATATATAATATAATATAAGGAGAATATACATTATTAAAGGAGACAAGTTCACACAAGTGAAGTGGTCACAGACTAACCGAGCAAATAGAAAGAGAGACCAACATGCACACACACACATAAATATATATATGTGGATACATATCAGTATGACAGAATGAATCTTAAACGTAAAATCAATGACTATGCGGTCACTGCTGCCAAGCGGCAGAAGGCACCTAATGTTACAAACGTCCTCCTTCTGATGTGTTAATACCAAGTCTAGAGTAGATCGATCATGTTCAGGGCGATGCATAACTGTGAAAACCAATATGCCATTCACAGTTCATTGCAATTTGTTTCTACACATTACGATTTCCTAATAAAAATATCTGGATTGATTCCATTGTATAGCAGAATTTACTGATGACATTTCGAGCACAATTTATTGCTCATAATCATATCAAGGTAATCACACAGCTTTCTTGCTTCGTTTATATAAATGAGTAAAAATTGATTAGGCACATGAATGAATAAATTAAATCAATATATAGAGTTCAATAGACATGCATGAAACAGAAAGGAAGATAAAGTACATTCGGAAATAATATTAGTGTTATCAATAAAATATAATATGATGGGAAATAAGACAAGTGTTGCTAGTTAGTAAGATGTTTTTATGGTGAAGTAAATAACCTGTTAGAATGTGAATTAAATACATTTTAAAATTATTTACTATCCTCTGGTTTGACTGACAGTAATAATATCTTCCATTTCTCTGGTATTCGCCTTGAGTCACTTCTATTGCATATGTTGGGTGAAGTCGATTCGATGAACCAGGATTCATTAATGAATCTTCCTCTCTCTCCACTTGCCTGTATTACTTTTTAGAATTTTGACTCTGTAATACTCTGTTATGTGGCTGTGTGCTAATACATGCAATGGGATTGCTGCGTGTTTTTCTAAATTACTTATCATTGTGGAATCGGTCATTCTAAATTGTTATGTTCTGATAATCTCACTACTCCTGATCCACTAGTTTGACCAATGTAGTTGACCTAACTCACAGTCATTGCAAGGTATTGTGTGAATTTTATTATTTTGTCTAATTGGGTCTCCCAGGTCCTTTAACCCACAGGGTTTGTTCCGCCTGAGTGAGTTTGTAGGCTTTATTGAAAATCCTACGTAGGTTTGAAGATGTCCCCTCCTTATGTGGTAAAACTGTAGATGCCTTATATTCTTTCTTATTCATGCTATTACTATCATTGGTTTCGCCATTACTTTTATTTTGCCTTCGACCTTTTCTGATCTTCCTAATGAATTTTATAGGATAGTTATTTAACACCAACGGTTCTCCGATCTGTTTCATTTTGTTGTACTACTTAATGGTACTGATCGACTTGTTAGATATTTAACTAAGCCTTCCCTAACAGATACCGGATGAGATGAATTAAAATCTAAATGTCTGTTAGAATGTGTGGGTTTTTTATAAACACTAGTGTGCAGTTTACCTCTTTCCATTCCTTTTATTTTTCAATCTAACACGGCTAATTCTCCTTGTTCATTTTCCAATTCAGATGTGAATTTTATTCACTTTTACTAGTGAGTTTGTGTATGTCAAGAGTATAGAAGTAAACCAGCCACTTAACTGGAATTTATAATCTTGATTACAGTCGAGGCTGAAAAATTTGTACAGTATAGAACTGTGATAACCTCGCCTAGATGACTAGGTCGCTAGTTTGCTGGCCGGACCCAAGCCCGGATCAAGAGGGAGGGTTGAAGTCTATCTGGTTTTTGGTGTGTCCATCTGGTGAAATCCATGTCGCCTTGTGTATATCCTTGTGTTTGAACACACTGCCACCAATCACCAAATCACTGAAGGCGCAGAAGTCTGAGAAGAGTTCACCATTGTCGTTCATTTCACCGAAGGCATCGCGACCCATGGTGAGTTCTCTTCCTGTATTTTCTCCTCCCAGCTTCGCATTCATATCAACCATCAGGATTCTGATATCGCAATCTGGGACTTTGTCCATTACTGTTTGTAGTTGTCTGTAAAAATCCTCCTTCTTCTCTTGTTCTGAGACGTTTGTAGGTGCATAGCATTGAATGATTGCAACCTTCCTTCCTTTTGAGTTGAACCTAGCTGTCATTATCCTGGGGGACATTGGTTCCCACTGCATGAGAGCTTTGGTTGGTGTTGGTGACATCATGACGGCTACTCCCTCGGTGTGCTCGTGATTGTCCCCTGGGTGACGGGAATAGATTATTGTCTCTTCAGTTGGTAGTTGGCACCTTCCACATCCGTTCCATCTGCTCTCACAGATTCCCAACACTTCTATTCTATATCTTCTCATTTCTCTGGCTACTTGGGCAGCCTTTCCAGTTTCGTACATTGTACAAACACTCCACGTCTCCATCCTTATTTTTACTGTCATTGAGAGAAGGCACGTCGGCTGTCTGGCTTCCCGAAGGCTTTCACCAGCCTGCGTCATTTCACTTGCCGGATTCCAGCGAAAAATAAGGTTGTTGTTTATATTTTTAGTATTTTAATATATTTATGCGTTGGAGTTTCTGTAGCAATTCGGTTAAGTTTTGGGGGTGAAGTTGCTAGAACCACGCCCCAACTCTCCCTCTTTATCATCCGGGCTTGGTACCGGCTAGAAAACTAGCGATCTAGTAATCTAGGCGGGGTTTGGTAACAGAGCGTGTTTGAAATGTTTGGAATTAAGAAAAAGCGATGAGTTAGCATGAATTCGATAGGTGATCTTAAAATCTTGGCCGCAGTTTGTAGTATGATCGAAGCTGATCAAGAGTTTTATAATGTGTTGCACATACCCTCTCTCATTTGAAATACCATGGTGTAGTGTGATTTCACATCCCTTTGTAAAGATTCTCTGGTGGCAGCCTATGTACCTTGCTCCACAAAAGCAGACGAACTGACAGATCAGTTTGGGTAACCGTTTTCTATAAGCGTGCTTCTTAGTAAAGAAAGTTCCACGTCAGTACAGTCAAGACCAAAAATATTTTGTTATCCTGTAGCGGAGCGAATGAAACAAGTCCCTTTTCTTGTAGATAAGCACATAACTACATAAACTGATTAGCTGTCCATTCTGCGTACGTTTCTGATCCGTCACTTCGTGTAGTGAGGCACAGTGGTTAGGACTTTCATCGACCATGCACATGGTCCGAGGTTCGAACCCCCGCCGACGCACACCTGATACCTATGGTCGGCCTGCAAACTTTGGGCTACCGATATCCATGCTGAAAATTCCTTATTTGTACCAAAAATACGGTGTGGAATCAAGCTGTAAACCAAAAATATACAAATATACAAAATGAATGAGTTGTTCAGATACCCTTTCTATAGTTTGTTGTAAGGAAGGATGACAGTTATTGAGTGCTAGCAAAATATCCTTGAGAAATGCGTCCTCATATCAGAAAACCGTTACACAAACTTATTTATTGACAAAGACACGAAAGATAAATCATCCGAATTGGACTCTGACTGAGTTGCAAAGAAAACTATCTTTGTAAATTTAGAATTCAGTGTGTATCAGGCTTCAGATATGCTCAGAAGTTGTCTTTCTAAATCGATCAGTAAGATATTCCCTGCAGCCTAACTACAGCTGATCTTCACCAGCCGTAAGTTGTTCTCTGTCTCTGCTAAAACATAAACTTCCCCATCTTACTGCCTCCCATGTAAATCTATCAGCTAATCTGCTTCTATGTAGCTGGCCTCAAGAATGTCCATAAGCTCTCATCTCCTTCACGTCACTATCGGACGTCCAACTTGCTGTTTTCCATTTGGGTTCCACTCGACGGCGTAGCAAGCGTTGTCACGAAACCGTCTTCTCAGTGCGTATCCGATCCATCTCTATTACCTTTGGCATATTTGTTGAGAAAGAGACTCTTGGTTGGTTCATTCCCAGAGTTTCCTGCTGCTAATCCTGCCTGGCAAGGTGATTTTCAATATGGAGCAATGGCGATTTTTGATGAAAGTCTACAACCTGTTGGAAATGCTTTCATTGATGCTTCAGATTCAGATTTATTGGTTGAGGATACAAGGCTTGCAGCCTATGTTAATCCTTTTCTAGTAAATTTCTGTGGTTGTCTAAATCCTTCTTGAATGAATCAGTTGAGGTTGCAGACACCACATCTTCTGGGAGTCGGCTCCAAGAGTTTATGACTCGGTGTGAGAACCAGTACTCAACCACAATATGATTTCTGCTTAGATTTTGAACTCTCCTGCCATGTCTTCTAAGGTGTTCCGACCTAGTGGGAAGGAAAAGAGAGTCTTTGAACCATGTAGAAGCACCAATTTGAAACTAGTGCTAGAGATATATATCTTTTTCTTTATGCTGATTCCAGCAAATGTTTGCAATAATGTCAGAATGATGAATATTAGTGTTGCTTTTCCATTCTCACTTGTGTTGACTGTAACTGAAGCGATGCTTGCAATGGCTTGGGTCTCCCTACTTTGTTGGTTTGAAAAAGTAGCCTTTTTATTAATTAGCAGATACCTTTATTTCCTTTCAAATTTTCTGCAATAATGACATGATGATACACCCTGATGTCTCTGGATCCATTTTCAGTGCTTCAAAAAGAAATTCCGGCCCGTCCTGATTCCTTCCCCGTTTTTAGTAGCTTTATGGCTTTCAAAACTGCTTTGTTGGAGAAATGGTGCAGACTGTCAGCTCTGTGGCTTTTGGTGGTATTTCTGGACGAGTTGTAGCTGCCGGTCGGTACAAGAGTCCTTAGAGCTGACCAGTCCATTGCCTTCTTTGCTCCTTCTCTTTAGGCTCCCTTTTCTACCTATTATCGGTGTCATCCATGGTGATCTCTTCTCCAATTGGTTATTTAATATAATGTTCTTAGGTCTCATTAGCTTCCGGCCCGTCCTGCTTCAGTCTTCAGTGTGTTGTAGAGTAGTTGTCTTTGTCTTTCCTGGCACTCTTAATCACCTCTTTGTTCAGTGGGATGTACATCATCTCCTGCTGTTGTCCACCTTTGCATTTGTTCATCTGTTTCATTGTCCTCCGTTGTCATCTCTAAGCTTGCACATTTTCGTAGAGCGCTATTCTTTGTCTTTTCTCTTCTTTTTTCCTAAAACTGCCGTAGACATTTCCTTGAACATCATCTTCACAGGGTTCCGACTTTCTTTGATACAGGTTTCCTCAGTGATTCCAAGTAGTGTCTTCGATTTTGCAATGATGGCTGCAGTCAATGTGTCTTTTTCACATTTTTCTTCACTTTCTGTGTGTTGGACTCAAATTGTTATCTATCCAGTTGCTGTGATGACTTTCAACTCAGCCTTGAAGGCCTTTTACACAAGATAATGGTTTGAGCCCACATTTGTTACCCTTCTAGGTTTTGTGTGCAGCAGGCTGCGTCTCGACTTACTTGAAATTGATATGAAATTCATTTAGTTTTCAGGTAAAATCCGTGTCTCCCTGTGTATATCCTTGTGTTCATACACTCCAACTCCAATAATCAGTTCACTGAAGGCACAGAAGTATACGAAGAGATCTCCGTCTCATTAATTTCGTCGAGAGCCTTTCGACCTGTCTTCACCCAGTTTAGTTCTCATAAAATCCAATAAGACTTTGATATTGCCATTTAGTGTCCTATCCACTTCTGTGTGCAGGTGTCTGTAGAAGTCTAACTTATTTTCTTTTTTTGCGTTGTTTGTAGGATTGAGTAGTTGTTACTTTCCTCCATTATCCTGCTGGAGGAGAGTTGTTCTCACTGCACAAGAGCTTCGGATGCTGTCGGCGACATCATTATAGTCACTTACTCCTTCAGTGTGCTCTGTGTGACCGGAGTAGATTACTAACTGTCTAGATAACAATTTGGAGAGTTCACTTTCATTCGATCTGCTCTCACAGATTCCCAACACTTCTGTGCCATATCTTCTGGTTAATTTATCAACCTGAGTAGGCTCCCCAGCTTCGTATATTGTGCGAACATTCCACATGCTTACTTTTACTTTGTCTGAAAGAAGATAAATCGGCTGACTAGCTTTCCTAAGTCTTTGTGTTTTTTGTCTGGGTAACCGAAGCAGATTATTGACTCTCCATTTAGTAGTTCCGGAAGTCCACTTGCATTCCATCTGCTCTGACGGATGATTAGCACTTCTATGATGTATCTCTTCATTTCTTTGGCAATCTGACTAGCATTCCAGGTTCAAACAGTGAACGGAAATTCTATGCCCATTTTCGCTTTCACCAAATAAGGCACATCGACCGACTTGCTTGCGAAAGTCTTTCACCAACCCAAATCATTTCGTCTCTCCGATTCCAGTCAAGAGAATCTATGGTTATTGGATTGGTTTCCGGGGGTAGAATTGCTAGCCCCACTGTGATTAATAGTGTTGAATACTGTCGTTGTGGTTAAACTGTTTCTTAAAGCCCTCTGTTCAGCGTCCTAAGATTCTTCTTGGATTATTATTAGGTATACCACCTGCCTCACGGACACTCTCGCTGGCTAGTTTTCACTGTTTCTAAATATTTTAATGGTATGCGATCTTTGTAACTGATTTTTTCTGGTCATGTGTGACAAAATAAATTTGCAGGAGTACAAAGTGCTTATACATAGTTGCTATGGGAGATCTTTGATGTTTCTGTATCTACTGGATTGATTTCCCGGAGGAGGTTCGCTAGTCCCACGCCCAACCTTCCCTCTTTTTTCAGGTTAATGATCAGCAAGTAAACTAGGTGCGCCACGAAATACATTTCCAGAAGGCTGAAGACTCTCATCAACAACTGCCTTTACTCTATATTAAAGATCACAAAGTCCTCCAGAAAGGGTGGGCAAAAAGTGACTCTGGTAACAAACCAGACAACAAATTATCGCCCGACTAATCTGCCGAAGGGAATGGAGTTGGGCTGAACATACGCTGAATAGACCACTGCATGACACTGGGCGACAGGCTATCGAGTTAACTCCAAGTGTGAAACGACCAGCTGAGTCTCTAACGATGACATGGATTATCTGAGCCCTACGTTCTAAATTTTAGAGTTGAGTGAATGAAATCGCCTACCGCAGTCCTTGATTTTCAGATCTCTTTTGAATGTTTACCCTGACTTCACTTTATTCAAAACCAGTTTCACCCTTTTGTAGTTGATATGGACATTGATATCTCATTTTAGAAATACAAAAAAGCATTTCATAGAGTACTGTTCTTCTGCAGCACTACTGAGAAACATATAGGGAATTCATCCAGCTGTTTCTAAGCCTGCGGTGAATTCCCTTTGTGATAGTATACTGCTTAGCTGTCTAAACGGTTCTTTCGTCTCCTAATAGGTTTTCTACTTATTCCCGTTTTGAAAAACCATGCAGCTTTAAGACTTGAGATAGTACTCATTTAGCTGCGGCTTCCAGATATTCCGCATGACTTGAGCCTGACTTGCCTTGACTTGAGAGGGGTATTTCTTCAGGCCATCATGTGAAACGATCGATGCAGGTTAAAATATAAGTATATCCATGTGATTCCGGAAGGGATCCAACCAAATTTATATGAACGTGTTCGAAACTAGCGTCAGGAATAAGAAAGGTACCAAGGGGGCTTTTGGTGTATCTCACTACCCTGCAATTTGGCAAGCTAAGCACGTGTGTGCCCATCCTTATTAATACCAGGCCAACAAAGCCGAATAGTTACAAGTTTGACAGTAGTTCGAATACCTGGGTGAGATAAGCCATGCAACGTATTGAAGACGTTACGGCGATAACTTTTATGGACGATGGGAAACGTCGCATAGAATCACGCCAGATACTGTTGCCGTCAAGTCGTGTATGTGAAGCAATGGGTAGCAATCTGAGGTTGTCTTAACGTTCACTCGCCGGTAATCACCAGTGGTTCGCCAATCATTGCTATCCTTTTTCGGTACAATATGCAGTGGGGCTGCCCATGGGCTATTCGATGGCCAAATGATGCCAAGTGTGAGCACACTGTCGAAATCATTTCTAACGAGTCTCAGTTTGTCAGGAACCAGTCATCATGCTTTAGATATCACGGGCTGTCCTGAGGTTATGACGTTTTGCATAACATTGCTGGTTATGCGCGGTAAATTTTTAGACGAAAAATTAAGTTCCGGATATTTATAAACAATCAGTTGAAAAGTTGGATCAAGGATTGCCTTCAATTTAACGAGCGACTAGCTGGGGCCTTTGTGGGCGATGCCTTTGATAGACAGACTAGTAGTATTGTCAATCAGTCGTTTTCGGCGGACGTCCACTAGTAAATCATGATGATTAAGTAGGTCCGTGCCAATGATGGACATTGTGACGTCAGCGAGAAAGGAAATCCACTGAACAGGTTTGCGTAAATTTACGTTCAGATAGACGTATTTCCAAAGGTTGCAGCCTGTAGGTTGAAGGTAGGTTCCTTCTGTCAATCTGCTGGTGTAGCAGGAAGGACGCTGACTTCGGCGCCTGTACCGACTAAATATCACGTCGGGCTAACCAGTTTAGAGACTGACGGTATCGACGTTCGCGGAGTGTACGAAGTATACTAACACAAGATCTAATACCGACAACTTCTAAAGTATTCGTTCCTCGTAGACCAAAGGCAAGGCAAAAGAACAGAATCGGTCGTCCAAATTACGAGATATATATCAGGACCAAATCTTAGACCGAGATGAATGCTTAGCTCGCTAGTGATCGTGCACGAACGTGACAGGACGAGTACCAAATGGCATGGATGCTTGACCGGAAGCTTTCAGCTAAGCGAGTCGACCTAAAGTGAGGGTCAGCATGCAATGTTCAGTGATGATTGCTGTGATCAATGATTTTGCAGAATTATTTACCGCCACACACATGACAGGCAAGGTGTACTCTGTAAATTTTGATTTTAAGCTACCGAAAAGTAACTATCATTCTGAAAGGCGCTTGAAATCATTCTGTACTGACTCGTAAGTTTGTTGGAAAGAGAAATCATCCGTATTCCTGACAGAATGGTGTCACCAAATGTACCTAAACTTCTAATCACAAGACCTACTCTTCTGTTTATGAAATCCTTGTGAAATACAAACTGTACTCACATTTTCATCATCTTTTTGTCCTATGTAACTTCTGTCTTCAAAAACTTTGCCGCTTTTAATGTTTAATTATATGTTGAATATATTCTGTTGTTAACATTATTCCTGTTAACGCTATTAACACGCGTAATTCACATTCTATACATTATTTTTCCGTGTATCTTAAATGTTTGTTTTATGCACATGTCAAAACGGATATTTAAGTAGAGACTGATGACAGGATAACTTCAAGAAAAAAAAGTAAGAATTGACGATCACCATTATGACCGGTTTCAACCCTTGGGACGAGTAATACTTAAAACCTTCAAACACCAGCTACTAACAAATTATCAGTAGTATAAGCCATTTGCGAATATTGTATCTTCGCCATCTACTGCTGAAGACATTTAACTGTTGCCATCCAGTAATAAAATTCAGTCTTGAAATGCAAAACGAAAAAAATTCCGTTTCTTGATATGGAATTAACAAGAAGAACTGATAGGTGCCTAAGAAGATTGATCCATAAAATGGTCAGCTAACAAGCTTCTATAGCTGGGTACCCATTCAACAAGAGCGGAATTTAATGAAATCATTTGCCATCCGCATCCGACGCATTTGTAGTTCCGACGTTCTGGAAACAGAATTAGATATTCTGAGAGAAATCTTCATCCAAAATGGATACCCAATAAGATTAATTGACAAAAATATCAAACCAAGAATTTGGAGAAATGAAACTTCACTTGCGCCTAAAAAGAAACTCTACATGAATTTGAATTTCAAGGGAGATTAAACAAGCGATATTCTCAAGAGAAAGATCACATCATCTCTCGGAAGAACATTCTTTGCAGCAACGCTAGGAATAGTGTTCTCCAGACGCCCACTGATCTGCAGCAGCCTCAAGGACAAGATCCCGCATCTGACCACTTCTATGTGCATATATTAGTTTCCCTGCTGCTGTGCAGCCAGGTACATCGGTCGTTCGACGCTCATCCTGCCCAAGAAGATTCACGAAAACTATCCAGCATGGTTGCGTAAAGCCAATATTGGTGCAATAAGGAGTGCAACAATTGAACACCTGGTTGACACTGATCATTCCATCTCAACAAACGCCTCCTTCAAAGTAATCTACAGTCAAGAATAGCCTAAAAATGGCAATACGGTTTCGTCTTCTTTGTATCGCTGAAGCTCTGGACATTCACATAGAAAAGCTGCAGCTGTACATACCGAAGAGAATTACTCAACCACTTCTACTATTATGGAAAAACTTTGTTGATTTTGATGACTTAATTTTGTCTCTTTGCCTGTACTTTCATTGCTTAGAATTCTTGTATTCATTCAAAACTCCTACGTAATTTCGTACTATCCACTTTGATTCTATGTGTATCCTGAGTAAAACTCAATCATCCAACTGCTCATACCATTAAATAACTTCTTTTCAACAACTGTTTGTGACAACCTAATTCTCTTGACTGATTTTGCATTACGTAACTCCAATTACCGACCTAGCCTAGACTGCTAGCTCGCTAGTTTTCTAGCCGGCCCAAGCCCGGATGATGAAGAGGGAGAGTTGAGGCGTGGTGCTAGCAACTCCACCCCCAAAACTTAACCAAATTGATACAGAAGAAGCGCGCTTATAGAAAACGGTTACCCAAACTGATCTGTCAGTTCGTCTGCTTTCGTGGAGCAAGGTACATAGGCTGCCACCAGAGAATCTTTACAAAGGGATGTGAAATCACACTACACCATGGTATTTCAAATGAGAGAGGGTATGTGCAACACATTATAAAACTCTTGATCAGCTTCGATCATACTACAAACTGCGGCCAAGATTTTAAGATCACCTATCGAATTCATGCTAACTCATCGCTTTTTCTTAATTCCAAACATTTCAAACACGCTCTGTTACCAAACCCCGCCTAGATTACTAGATCGCTAGTTTTCTAGCCGGTACCAAGCCCGGATGATAAAGAGGGAGAGTTGGGGCGTGGTTCTAGCAACTTCACCCCCAAAACTTAACCGAATTGCTACAGAAACTCCAACGCATAAATATATTAAAATACTAAAAATATAAACAACAACCTTATTTTTCGCTGGAATCCGACAAGTGAAATGACGCAGGCTGGTGAAAGCCTTCGGGAAGCCAGACAGCCGACGTGCCTTCTCTCAATGACAGTAAAAATAAGGATGGAGACGTGGAGTGTTTGTACAATGTACGAAACTGGAAAGGCTGCCCAAGTAGCCAGAGAAATGAGAAGATATAGAATAGAAGTGTTGGGAATCTGTGAGAGCAGATGGAACGGATGTGGAAGGTGCCAACTACCAACTGGAGACAATAATCTATTCCCGTCACCCAGGGGACAATCACGAGCACACCGAGGGAGTAGCCGTCATGATGTCACCAACACCAACCAAAGCTCTCATGCAGTGGGAACCAATGTCCCCCAGGATAATGACAGCTAGGTTCAACTCAAAAGGCAGGAAGGAAGGTTGCAATCATTCAATGCTATGCACCTACAAACGTCTCAGAACAAGAGAAGAAGGAGGATTTTTACAGACAACTACAAACAGTAATGGACAAAGTCCCAGATTGCGATATCAGAATCCTGATGGTTGATATGAATGCGAAGCTGGGAGGAGAAAATACAGGAAGAGAACTCACCATGGGTCGCGATGCCTTCGGTGAAATGAACGACAATGGTGAACTCTTCTCAGACTTCTGCACCTTCAGTGATTTGGTGATTGGTGGCAGTGTGTTCAAACACAAGGATATACACAAGGCGACATGGATTTCACCAGATGGACACACCAAAAACCAGATGGACTTTATCTCAATCTCAAGTAAGTGGAGACGGAGCCTACTGGACACAAGATCGGGGAGAGGGGCAGATGTGGGTTCAGACCACTATCTAGTACAAGGGACTTTCAAGGTGAAGCTAAAAGTTTCGAGGATAGCTGGGGATAGGCCACAATGCAAGTCCAACACTCAAAAACTGAAGGACACAACCACAAAGGACACTTTCACTGCAGCTGTCAGAGCAAAGAAGGAAACACTACGCGACATCACTGAGGAATCATGTGTGGAAGACAATTGGAACTCTCTGAAGGTGATTTTTAACGAAACGTGTTTAACGGTTCTAGGAAGAAAGAAGAAACAAGACAAGGAATGGCTCTCAACGGACACTTGGAAACTAATAGAAGAGAGGAGAATGGTGAAAGAGAAAATGATTCAATGCAAGGACGGACAGGAGAAAGAGATGCTGAGCTCAACTTACAAAGCACTTGACAAAGAAGTGAAGAAGAGTGCTAGGAAGGACGAAAGACAATTCTACGGCAACCTCGTCAATGAAGCTGAGAAGGCAGCAGGCAAAAGGGACCTGAGGACATTATATCAGATAACCAAGTATCTATCTGAGAAGAGATCGACACAAGTGAAACCTATAAGAGACAGCCAAGGGAACCCGATTACCAAGGAAGAAAGACAGATTAAACAATGGGCGGATCACCTCAAAGGACTCTTGAATCGACCACCACCTGCAACCAGTCCAGACATACCAACAACAGCGCGCACACAACTGCAAGTTGACACCAATCCTCCAGCAAGAGCTGAAGTCTTGAATGCAATCAAGCTTCTGAAAGCTGGAAAAGCAGCTGGACCAGATGGAATACCCCCTGAAGCATTGAAAGCGGACCCACAGACGACAGCAGATATGCTGACTCCATTATTGCAGAAGGTCTGGAAGGAGGAAAAGGTGCCTACTGACTGGAGGAAAGGTTACCTCGTGAAACTACCAAATAAGGGAGACTTACACCTCACTCTGCAAGAACTGGCGAGGAATCATGCTCCTGTCGACACCAAGTAAAATCCTGAGTCGCATCATCCTGGAGAGAATAAAGGACGCACTGGATACAGAATTCCGACCAGAACCAGCTGGATTTAGGAAAGGCAAATCATGGTCTGACCAAATTGCAACTCTACGCATCATCATCACAGAACAAAGCACAGAATGGCCATCAAACCTCCACCTCAACTTCATAGACTTTGAGAAGGCCTCTGACAGTGAAGCAATTTGGAAACTACTCGAGTACTACGGAGTACCCCAAATATTCATCAACCTGTGTTTTCATCAATATTTTTGACAGAATTACTCTCATCGTCATACATTTTCCTGCACATTTTCTCGCTTAGTTGAATAGAGATAGATTCGGGTAAATGAATACGAGAGAACGTGACTTTACGCGTGGACATTGAGTCAAGCATTAATTCGGAATTACTTCGTGGCATTGAACTAAAACTAGAGCACATATATATCCTCTCCTTATCATTCAATGGAGATAGTAGTGCGTATGAAGATCTTGATAGAATTTTCGAGTTTCCTAGGCTGTACTGGTTATGATTAGTGTCAGTTTTTGTAACAAAAGAATTGTTTGGATAAAGGCGATACCGTATTGCATCATGTTCCATAGGAACTTTCCAAAAACGACTTGTTACATCCGTAGAAAGATGTGAAAACTTGAACAATGGTGCTTTTATTTCCGCCTGAAATTTCAAAGCAACAGTCAACGTTAACAATGTTTGTACAGTATAAAAACAAAACGTGCCAGAAATTTCAGATCCGAAAGATTAACATTATCACAACTCACTATTTATTATGTGAGTTAACTTCTTCTGAATGAAGAAACTGCTAGGAAAATAGATCAGTACTGTGTTGTTAGCAAGTCGTATCGTAAAGAAGTGTTGTGTTGTTGTCTCAAAAGTTACCTGGATAGTCTATGGGTTACGTTTTGTTGGACTGACGTGAGGAAGTACATTCACGGTTAAATTAGTAATAATATGAGACTGTCAGATTGTGAATTGAGTGACACCTACTGGTAAATAGACTCAGTAGTACTGTATGAATCCAGTTTAATAATAAGTGAAACGAGTATTTCTGAAAGGTTTTGCATTCAATATACCGCACCAAGCACAACGCAGAATAGCTCTTTATAGCCTGTTAGCTTATTCATAGGAGTTTTAGTAATTAATAAGTAGATAAACGATAATAATAATAATAATTCTTATTATCACCAATGTCCATTTACCTTATTCTAATAGTAGTGAGAGTGTTCTGTGACGAATTCTGTCCAACCCATTATTTCCCATACTAACAAGTTGGAACTAAGTGAATAAATGACAATAGCTTTCAGAAGTAAACTAAGAAGTAATCGGTATTAATACTTTCAACATAACTCTATTCCTCCTGATCGTTAGTGGCATGTCAATTTTAGTTCAGTTTTGTATATACTACCTTCACGAGTGCAGTATAAACCTCTGTACGCTGGTATATTCTTTGACTTATTTTCATGCACTTAATGCCCTTCTTTTTCAGTGGAATACAATTAGTGCATCGCTTGCTTCTGGTAGTAATATAAATGAGGAATGAAAGCTAGTTGTTTGATGGGAACCGATATCTCTATCAGGTGTTTATTAAAGTCCATAGGACAAATATACATTGTCAACACTTAAACTGAGTGATAAGAAACACGCACGTTTTCCTCCTGCTGTAATACATTTCTACTTATTAGGAAGGAAGCTTTAGGTATTAATTATACTTGCTAGTGTTCGGCGTTTAAACGTGTGGGAAACCTTGAGGAAATTCATCGTATCTCTACATCTGAACTCTGATCAGTCAAAGAATCATTCAGACCAATAATATTGATATCGCCACTTAGTAGATGAGAAACTGCATTTTAGACATGTTGATCTTTTCAGTGCAACTGAAATCAGTCAGTGTATTTAATATCTTCTTACTAATGAAGTAACTTGTATAAAGTTTCTTCTCACACTTTGAAAGTGATCCCAACTGACATCGCACTTATTCTCAAGGTTCATGAAAATCTTCAGTGTGTACTAATTATGTGTCAATCAACTTTTGGCTGTTTTCATTTAATTAGTGTGACAAACTGATATGTACTGAGGTTAAATTTTGTCTTTTTAGTTTACCATGTATTTGAATGTAGGAACTTGGGGTGTTTTCATTTCTCAATGACCTTAGCCATCAAAGT
Source organism: Trichobilharzia regenti (assembly GCA_944472135.2). Taxonomy (NCBI): domain Eukaryota; kingdom Metazoa; phylum Platyhelminthes; class Trematoda; order Strigeidida; family Schistosomatidae; genus Trichobilharzia; species Trichobilharzia regenti. Next base: position 72,647,091 of record OX235270.1, on the reverse strand, counting down.
TCTCGTGGTTCAGTAGCTTAGTGAACAAGCTCTGGATTTTAAAACTACCGAGAAGTTTTAGTAGGAGCACCATCCATCATCATCCACTAGGAAGCATACACTTCTAGTTGATGAATCGCAAATGAAGCGGAAAGAGCGCTTCGAATTCGACTGCTAGCCACTGTCAAATCACATCAAATAGTAGCATAACACCTTCAACGCACCATCGTCTACGTGTGTTGTTCAACGTATAATCGTGTTGGAAAATCCGTCACGAATTACCTGCCGATATAAGAATAGAACCTGTGCACTGTGGTACAGTATAATTTCATTGTGGATAAAGTTTATTTTGATAAAGTCTCATAGTGTTATACAGTAATATTTACTGATGACATTTCGAGCACATTTTATTGCTCATAATCATATCATATATGAATAACATATTGGTTTCATAAACTCATAAATGGATGCTGATAATACTCCCTTTTGGTTCAGTTTTTTAAGGGAGTCCGTCATTAGTTTCCCTACTTTTATATTGAGATCTTTGAAATTAACATGAGATTGGAGTTTAGTTTAATCATTCAGAATACCTTCCATTTTCTCAACGTAATCACTTCTGTCCAATAACACTACCACCACCTTTATGCAGCTAGGATCTCACTTTTTCTAGCATTTGAAATGCCCAGCGAAGTCTCTTTTCGGGGAATTCACTCACTCAGCTGTATAATACTGTTGTTTTTTTTTCAAAGAAAGGACTTTCTCATCGCCAGTATTAACTGAAACAAATTGAGTGAAACGTTCGTCTTACTGAGTGACTTCTACACAATCTTCACTTATTCATTTACGAAGGTTAATGTAGGTTGGAGTAACTGTTTGCAGTTTAACTTCTGATCTATCGATTTAAACAAGCTAAAACTAACAAGTTGGTAAAGGAGGAGGCAGCGAAGAAAGGAAACAAGGTGAACATAGAGAAGATAGATGTGACAAAGATACATGACCACCACCACCACTACCGACCACAACAGCAAGCACCAATCACAATCAACGGGAAGGATGTAAAGGAACTAATCTCTTTCACTTACCTGACTGACTAGTAAGTAGGTCAGCATCGTTTCGATTACAGGTGAGCATCACAGATGAGAATGTCACGATCAACCAGGATCGGATAGGGATAGGGAAAGCAAAACAGACGTTTATTGTTCTAAAACTAGCGTGTAGACCTCCAGGACTCAACACAACGAACACCACCGAAACTCTTGACACTAATGTCACGTCACTGCTTTTGTATGATTCAGAGACTTGGCGCTGTCTTCACGAAAAGCATTTCCGTCAACGAATGCCTTCTCCGGCTCGATACTTAACATCACATGGTTGACTGTTCAGAAAGTATAATCAACAAGGGACTTTGACAGGCACAAAACCAGCTAAGAACCTATTGTTTAACCAGGAAATATGGAGAAGGGACTGGATATGCCTTAGACATATGCGAGGTGACCATTGAGCGATATCATGTGGCAGATTGTTGATTGGTAGCTGAATGGAAATCGATGGGTTTGGCGTCCTAGGGTAGCATGGAAGAAATGGAAGTTTGTGATCTGTCAAGTAGCCAGCTGCAAGTGAGTGTGATGGAGGTGTGCTGATGAAGTCCTGTGTTCAATTCAGAACTCAAGGAACGAAGAATAATGACGATACAAAATAAAGGAGATGAACTCATTATTCTTTCAGAAAAAATTATATATGGCAGCAGTAGTGTGACATTAAGTCTGTGCCTGGGTCCGATTAGGAAAACCAACCCAAAACCTATAGAAGTGATTTGTGCCAGAATGCCACAATTTACCTGCTAATGAATGTTTGCATGACAGTCAATCAAGCGTCAAAATCTTATGAAATATTAAATGATAGTAGTCTGAAGTCAGAACTATACATTATTGTCTTAATTCGATAGTAATTTTGATTTTCAAGTTAGTAAACAAACAAATAAATACGTTTATCTTCTCACAGTGTGTAGGTAGCACAGTGGTAGAATGCTCGCCAACCACGCATGTGGTCCGGGGTTCATCCTCGGTCGACGCACTCCTTTACCTCGCTAAGGCAGCGATAAGACTAGTAAAGAGTGGAGGTTGGGTGTGAGGCTAACAACCTCATCCCGTAAAAATAAAAACACCACTGCCACCGAAACTTCAAGCCCCCAGCTTGAAGCCCTATGTTGCACTGGGAACGTAAGGGAATAAAAAGTTCTCTCACCGCGTGTGTGTAGGCGCAATTTAACTCATTGTCCATCGAAAAACGACTGGAAGTGTAAATTGATGGGTTCGATTATTTTTATCGGAAAACACTGATGCCTCTCTGAGTGTCTTCTTTTTTATTACACAATGAAGACTTTTCACTTAATTTGGAGCAACAACGACCCTGTTAGGATAACAGAACTGTATGGATTTCTATTATTCCGTCAAATTTGGAACGAACAATGTGCTGCGCTAACTGCAACCTGTATATAGAATCACTTAGGAACAAGAAGCAGTGATGTGTTATCACAATAATCGAAGTTTAGGCCGATGGTCCCACTATGCGAAGAGGACAGGTTGCTACCTTCCTATTGTCCTCTCACCAATAGTACTATTTCACAAACAGTTCCTCCGCTTTTTCACAACTCTGTAACCACTATTAACAACTCTAGCCAGAGAAACACTATCCCTAGTTTCTTAGACCCATGTTTCTAACTTCATATCAGAGCTTTCTTTATCCAAACTTTGTGCTAAGTAGACACAACTCGAGCATCTCCGTCTTTGGATTTTTGTCATTGAAACATGCAGAAAGTTTGGTTATTCACATAAGTCCACCTGATCAACACGGTGACTCTATAAAATCCACTCAACTGTTATTAAGTAGATTACTTAACTTCTCGTCGACTTGTGTTATGTACTGGTCGAGAATTTAATAGTCCTGACGCAAGAAAGACGGAAATCAGAAGACCACTAGGTTTGCGATGATACTTCTATTTTCCAAAACACCAGGAGAATCAATGTCACACAAGAGTGTGAGAGCAAAATTATATATAAATGTCCGAAAGTGTGTGAACACAAGTGTGTGAGCGAATATTCAAAATGAACAAATCAATAGACAGTCTTAAAATGATTGGCTAATTATAATGGAATATCGATCCATATATACATAGCAAAATATATCAGACTGTCAAACAAACACACATATTATATGGATATATATCTACTTGTTAGTGTAACGATTGCATAAAACTCAGTACTTGATTAGCTCCCGGTGGGTAGCCGTCAGTGTCTTGTCCAACTGAGATGAATCTGTAAAAGTAAGGCGAAGCAGTAAAAGTCATCGACGCCGTTTGGTAATCTCCAAATGAATACACCCTGGATAAAGTGGAAGAATGGCTTTCATCAGAAGTTATCCGTTTTACTGGTAAAAGAAAGACATTCACATACCATTATCTTAGGTGATTTTAATACTCAAAGAGGTAAGTTTGGACTAGTCCGAAAAGTATGTTGGATGTATCTATGTAGTCCCATGCCGAGAAGCCCAAGACGGTGATCGTCCTTTACACTTCTGATTCGACTACCACGTTACCGTTACGTTAAACTATCATTCCACCTCTTTTTTCCTGGATTGAAATACACCCAACTATTTTAATAATATTAAATCGTCTAAACACGTTAATTAATCTCTTTCTGCTTGGATAGATTCTAATGTGATTATTTCTTCTGACTGCATACTCAATTTCACATATACTGAACATTATTCAAAACTCTTACCTGCTATCATAGAACTTTGATCACAGTGCTCGTTTCGCATTCACCTTAACGCCGCCTATTATAGTTATTCACCTCAATTTGACAATATACTTTTACACTACACATGCTGACGTATTCACTTTGAACTTTATTCCAACAGCAGTCGGACTTAAAGATAGTTGTACTTTCAGAAAAGTAGACGATGGTTATTTGCCCTAACGATCTACTGTTAATATACAATGTTTTATTACGTAACTAATATTGATATATAACAGTAGAGACTGAGGAATTTATTGAAAGAATATTCTTTGTTCACTAATTGCATTAAGCAAGAATGCTGATTGCATGTAACCTGACTACTGAACTACACTTCAGGAATACTCCTTTTATTTCGGCGATTCAGATGAATACCAGAGTAGAAATGAACACATTAATGATGTTATGATATATTTCCTTTATCTTGTATCACATATACGCACTATGGTTAAGATCGAGCCCAAACCACTGTTTGTCATTAGCAACTAAAACAATTATTCTCAAACAGACCACTAGTGAATATGACTCAAGTTGTAATGTAAACAATTGTGACATTTATCAGAAATTTACAAGCCCTTAGTTTTCAACTCACATATTTAGACACGGATGCTTATAATTACATCATGAAAGTATAAGTGATGACCAATGCCAAGAGGAATAGTAGTACAGAGTTCCAATGCAAAAATTATTCAATTAAGCAATTGCTTACTGATACACAAATTAGTCTGTTTATTTAAGTCAACTAATAAATATGTTCTTGTCACACAAACAATAGGTAATATCCAGAAAGAGGATAAAAGCGCAAGCCCGTACATCAAAAAATAGTATCACTCATACACTTCCATTGTCTGTAGAACCTTCAGCTTTAGTATAAAGAATTCTTGTACACGCTATTTGTTGTAATGTACAAACAGAATCTTCTAAATCTGTTGAGTCGTCACTAGTGGAATCTGTTGACTTCTCAGAATCTGAGTCTGAATCTGAATAGTCGCTCAATCCTGGTAGTACGTCAAGAGATCCACTCAATTGCTTAGACATACTACGATAAGTTGATTCATCCGCATACACTTTTGCCAAAGGATCGATTGGATACTTTTCATTTGAAGCTGTGGGGTGAAAAAAAATTGGATTTTAGAGTAAACACCATAAAATTGATAAATCACTTTCAATTCATACAAAATTAACTTGAAAATAGTTTAAATATGTGACTGACAGAAATAGACTAACTATTCAATGAAGATGTGTATCAATGTTTTTAGTACTTGACTTTCGAACAGCGGTTCTTGAGTTCAAAGTCCGCCTTACCTACTTCCTCTTCGACAATTAGGTAGCATCATTAATTCCTACACAATTAGTCCGACTTATGATATAAGACATTCAGTTCCCACTCTGTAATTATGACTGACAACTCCCACCAATGGAATATATTTGTACAACTGTGCTCAGATAGATATTTATTCTCAAACTGCAATTTCGGAAGAAACACTGTTTAGTCAGCTTCGTAGTGAACATGGATAGATTATGTAGATATCATTTAGCAGTGCAGAAGATTCGTGAAGAATTATCAGTATTTGTCGAGTATGTGCTTTAGCTACAGACTACCTTGTATATGAGTACATTCTAATAGACATAATTCCGAACTTGGAAGACTTTTCTTAGTTAGTCTAGACAATAAGCAAATATATGTTACGTTTGGAAGTAGACAGAAAGTTAACAGATTAAGAAATGGTTACCCGATTGTAAAGAAGACTGATACTATTTCCTAAATGCAGTATAATCGGTGACAAGTACTGTTATGACATGACGAATTGTTATGCAGAAGACGTCCTTTAATGGGACACCAAATGACATAACGAAATTAATACAAGTTAGCAAATGCTAAACGAGCCCATCGTATCCAATGATAAGATTTTTCCAACAACCAGTTCACTGGGGGTGGAGCAAACCCTGAAATAAGTAGAGTGTTCAATGTATTTAACAAACTTATTTCCCATCTTTGAAATAATAGTAGATGAAGTTCAGTTTTATATCATTACCCTACATTTAACACGAGTAGGTTGCACGATATTTAGAGTCAGATATTTGTCCAAGGTGTTCAGTCCTAAGGACTTTGTAGTATACGGACTCTACATAAACGAGAATTTCTTCTAGTAGTAAGTCGACTGACATTACATTGAAGTCAACCAGTGAAATCCACCAGCACATCTACGATAAGATTGAATCACAACGATGACACTAAGCATTTGTGACCTAAACGACAGCTCTCCTTAAGACTCTACACTGCTGAACAAGTTCGAGTAACCCCCAAGTTAGCACAGTATAGTTAAGGTGGCCAGAAGGAATTCGCAAAAAGAGCCAGTCGGCAGCTTATTTACAAAAAAGGGGACTAGATCGCATAATTTGAATAACCTCCATCAAAATTTAATTATTTCCCTACTAACATGGTGCTTATTTTGCTTGCAGCTTATGAGGAAGCCGTAAGTCACCTTAAACGTAGTATAAACTCAATTTCCCTAAACAACGCCGAACAATGATGAAAACCAAATAAAATGCTTATCTACTTACCAGATGTCCTTGTATTTGCTCGCTTTGACTGTGGGCCAACTATATCCAAGCTACTGCAATAGCCAGAAGTATAAAATTATACAAAACTACTTACGAAGTCCGTTTAACAGCACTAGCCATGAGAGCTCGTTGACTTGAACCTCCTTTATTATAAAAAGACTTTGTGCTCAAACCAGATATAGTATTTGTAGACGAAACATGGACTGGTCGATTTGCCTGAATATTTACTTTAAGTCAAGAAACTAGCGAAAATAGGATCACAAAGGTGAAGTATGTAGGGAAATTTAAAATTAGAATGTAGCAAGCTCATTAAAAAGGATACTTTTGCTTCTTTTACTAATTCGGCGATTTCTTTCTCCTTTTCCAAATCGGCTTTGTGCTGTTTAGCAGATAACGTTTGTAGATATTCGACTTCATCCTCATCCAGACGATGAATACGGTTTTTCAGAGCATTAGTTGCTTCATACTCCTCTTGCTTTCTGTCCTTTTCAGCCTAAAAGTTTTTAAATTAACTGGATTTCAGTTAGTAAGCCCGTGTATACACTATTTTGTTGTATAACGTACACTGTTAAGTAATAATAATACTTTAGGACGGACACGTTAGCTACAAATTACACAGGACAAATGTTCAGTTTGTCTCATGATCATGCCTCAGAACTGAAACTAGTAAGGATGTACTTATTGATTCACAGTGCAGCCACATGCATATCCATTGTTGGCGAAATACATAGCTATGAAGCCTTATTATGATTTCCTTTGGTAATATTTGAACTGCTTGATAATGTACGTGTTGGTGAGATTGACAGAGGAATAACTGCAAAGAATTTACTACTACTAGTTGGTGCACGTGCTTTCCGACTACTCTTACTGGTCAATCGCATAAACTGTGTTATCATTTCTCAAACATTTTCTAACGAGGTAAATCTTGTTTAGTCTTCAACTCTTAGATACTTCAAGAATTTGTGTCTAGTCGCATCAATGAATCCTTTGCTCACTTATTTTTGCATTAGAGTCCAAACAGACTATAGATAAACGCTGTTACTTCATACCTTTTCTAAGCAGGAGCACTATATGATTAACTCCATCGTTTTGTGACCTAATTACTCCATGTGCTAAGTATACTGACTAAATGTGTAATTGTAGTAGAGTGGTTCCGTAACTGCTATACTTAGCTCCGAATTAATACATTCTATATTTACACGAGGTAATGTGATAAATTTGCATACACTAAGTTATTTTCTTTATTTCACTATGATCCCTATACCAGACCTATATATGAAAATAAAGTAGCGCCAGGAATAGGACTGTTAGGAAATAAAGAGGGGTGACTAAACAAAACGCGATACGAATCCATCTCATAAGGAGGTGTAATTTGTATACCTCGTGTCCCAGTGACGCCTAGAATGTATAATAAAAGGCTGAGAGTAATATGATTTGTAAGGTCTTCATATTTTTATTTTTCATATCTCCAACTTAATGTACAAAATGTAGCGACGGAACAATCGTGCAGTACCATCACGTCTCATGTTAAAAACTTTATCGTGAAATGGAACCACCGTTAAATAAGTAATCTTAACGATATATCTAGACGTGTAAATGAAGATTTGTTAATAAGGTCGTAAAAGACAAGTGTAATGAAGTAAAACTTACAGGAAATGAAGAGTTAGTGTTTCTATACTATATAACCTGGAGACCTCCATCACCAAATCAACGCTGGACTCAGATAGACCACATAGCCATAGGGTATCGTTGGTGAGGGTCAGTAGAAGACTGCCGCTCTTATTGGAACACGTGAGTAGACTCTGATCACGCTCTGGTCCGCGCACGTTTATGCTTACGACTAAACGGACATAAGAAACTGACGGCAGAGAAACAATTACATCCCCAACTAGATCGAGACACTGAGTCCCTGTGCGTCGGTGGCACAGTGGTTAGGACTCTCGCCAACCATGCACATGGTCCGGGGTTCGAGCCCACGCCGGCGCATACCTGATATCTATGGTCGGCCTGCAAAATTTGGGCTACCGATATCCATGCTGAAAATTCCATACTTGTACCAAAAATACAGTGTGGAATCAAGCTGTAAATCAAAAAAAATCAAAAAAAAATTAAGGAAGAAATAGCTAAACGAGTGTCTGAGGTCGACAGCAGGACTTCCTCTGAGGTAGCCTGGCTGGCACAACATACAGTTAGCTGTAGACACAGCTGTAAAAGCTGTCAATAAGCTAAAACCAAAAGTTAGTAAGAGCCATTCGATCTCCACCGCCTCATCCGAACTGATTGACGCATCAAGAGTGATTCCGGCGACCTCCGATTATGATTAGGAGTGAAAGCTACTCAAACGAAAACTAACAAGAAGTCTTCGAAACGACCGTGAACAGCGGTGGGTGACAAAGGCGAAAGAGATGGAAAAGGCTTCGGCGATTGGTAACACCAGACAACCATTTAGGCTTATCAAGGAAACAGGTGGTAAAAGGCAAATGATAAGTAAAACAACCTCGGAGAAAAATGGTACTATAATTAGCTCCCAGGATAGACGACTGGAACGCTGGAAAGAGCAATATGAGGAGCAGTTTAATTGGCCTACAGCCACACTCAATTTACCGAACATCCAACACCTCCCTGAATAGGATATAGACACAGGTCGCCCTTCCTTAACTGAGCTTACTAAATCTGTCACCAATTTGAAACAAGGCAAAGCAGCGGGACCTGATGGAATGACTCCAGAGGTATTTAAGTACGGTGGAGACAGTCTACTGTCTGCATTAACTGAGGTACTAGTAAGCGTCTGGGAATCAGAAGAAGTCCCATTGGGTAGGTGTAAGTCACTGATTATCCCCATATACAAGAAGGGAGACAAGTGTTCCTGTGATAATCACAGAGGGATTAGCTTAACTAATATAGTATCTAAAGTCCTAGACTCAATAATATTGCGAAGACTAAATGGTGCTAGGGAGGCACAAACACGAGGGGACCAGGCAGGCTTTAGACCAGGAAGAGGGTGTATTGATCGTATCTTCACCCTCCGACAGATTCTAGAACATAGGAATTCCTACCAGCGTCCAACAGTCATTATGTTTCTTGACCTAAGGGCGGAATTCGACTCTGTCGACCGAGAGGTACTCACTCTGGAGATGCTTGGCTGTAAAGGGTATGCCGAGAAAATACATTGCACTGATTAAGGCACTCTACTCGTACTTAGGTGAGGGCTTATGGCAAGTTGTCATCTGAACTGATGACGACTAGCGGTGTCCGTCAAGGATGCCCATTATACCCTTTTCTATTCAACTTCATCATAGATGTACTAATGGACTTAACCCTAAGTGACTTCAGCGACTCAGGGATTGACTTGCTACCAGGGAATGATCTCGTTGACTTAGAATATGCAGGCGATATAGTCCTTCTAGGCGAAGACGCTGACAAAATGCAGAGTCCTCTAAACACCTTGAGCCGCAATCTACGAATGTTTGGCATGCGATTCACTCTCGCCAAATGCAAGATGATGTTACACGACTGGACTACATCAACACCTAGTTTATAAATAGGAAGTGAATTGGTAGAGCACGTTGACCGCTTCACTTATTTAGGAAGTACCATCAGCCAACGAAATCTCAGCTGAGTACGGATACAAAGGGTTGGTTTCGCACATGCCAGTTTATGCCGTCTGTGGTGTAGATGTGATATCCTGTTGGCTATCGATGGAAGGGCATGTATACTGCTCAACACTCCGCTCCGTCCTCCTTTATAGCTGTGAGCTAGACATGGCCATTGAAAGTGGAAGACATGAAAAGCCTGACCAGCTGTCTTTGATCATAGGTGTCTGCATCCTATGCCCCTTGTTAAGTGGTATAATAAGGTGAGTAATATTGAGGTTAGGCTTCGGTCGAGTGCTAGATAAGGAGAGGAAATCAGCTGACGGGGCTGTGAAATTACATCGATTGAGATGGTTAGTACATGTGTTACGCATGCCTACCCATCGCCTTCCTCGACAATGGGCAATGTGAACTGACATAGGATCAAACTGGAAAAGAGCCACTGGTGGTCAAACCAAAACATGACCTCATCAGTCAATGTAATCCACAACATTTACTTTAATCTACGTAGGAAGATGTAGACTTTCTGGTTGGGGTCCTCGGGACGGTAAAAACCAATGGTTGGAAACAATTGGTGATATGGCTCAAAATCGTTCTCAATGGCACAGATGCATCCACTCCTTGTGACCTATGATTTCCAATGAAACTACATTGTTCTTCGTTACTTATATTTCTTTGCCGCACACCGGTGCAAAGTTCTATGTCGAAAACAGACAGACAGACATTTTGATTTGACACTAGTAACTAGTGTGATGCGTCTAGTCCTCTGATTGGTGTAGGCTGAATTCTATCAGTCAGGTTGTAATGTGACCACTATTCTAGCTAGCTCGCCATCACGGTGCACATCACTGACTGCAGCACTGGGTGACGAGGGTCCGAATCTCAGAAGGGACATGAGTTCCTTCAAGGTTGCAGATACGCCTTGCTGACGAGTGCCAACTAGCACGAAACCTAGGTCCAAGGCTTCCTGCCGATTGCCTCCAACCATCTAAGACAGACAGACAGACAGACAGATACTATGTATCGGCGGACATGGGAAGGAGGAAGACAGAAGCAGAGCTCATAATGCAGGTCTTTAGTGTCTGGAATTCTCCTAAATAACAACTGCTGACTCACTATGGTATTTCAGTTAGAACAGTTACCTGGAATAGATTTTTTGTGTAAACCTTGGACACAGTACCTGGAACCTGAGTGAATAGGCTACTCTAGTTCTCACGAATGTCCAACATTACGAAAGTCTGATATGTAACACGAGTAAGTAATAGGCCGATATACAAGTGTCAAATGGAAGCTATTGGAAACAATAGTTAGCAACAGAATGTATCACCAGTATATTAATAAAATAGAAACAAATGATAACTGACTACATAATGTAAGAACATTAAAGATATCTTGCCTTATATATGTCCAAACCAGATTCACTTTTAACAGTTTGAAAAAATTTAGGCATTGAGTATATGATATTCATCATAAAGCTTTCTTGTATTTCTCAATGAATGGGAAACAAAACGATACAAATGTCTTGCCTCTTAAAATAATCAACAATCTAATCTTCATAACACCCAAGATTCTTGAACCGTTGACTTGGAATATGCAGATGATATAGTCTTACCTCCTAGGTGAAGACGCTAACAAAATGCAGTCTTCTCAACACCTTGAGCTGAACAGCAATCTTCGAATATTTAGCACGCGATTCTCTCCCATCAAATCCAAGATGATGCTACAGGACTGGACCACATCAACTACTCAGGTTGGAAAAGAGCCAGTGGTGGCCAAACAAAAACATGGCATCAATCCATGAAATCCTTGACAGTTAAACTGAGTCAGGTAGGGAGATGCAGACTCCCGGGTTGGGACCCTCGGGACTGGCTCTACGAATCAATGGCTGGAGACAATAGGTGACATGGCTCAAAATCGTTGTCAATGGCCAGCGCAGATGTATTCAGTCTCTGTAATCTTTCATATTCCTTTCTACCATTACCCATTCCGTTTCACTCTTATACTTGTCAGACTGTATTGATTCTCTTCATTCATCTTCTTGTCTACCTCTGTGTGCTATTTGGAACGTGGCAACTCGAACAGCTGCACTTCGGTGCCAAGTTCTATGTTGAATCCAGACAGACAGACAGACTCCTAGCTTTAGGAGATAGGGAGTGAAGTGGTGGCTGAGTGTATTGACCACTTCACTGATTTTGGGAGTTGCATCAGCCAGTGTCAATGGGTTAACCGTTGACGAAATCTCAGAACGGATACAGAAAGCTCGTTTCGCATATGCCCGCCACTTTACACCATCTCTGGTTCAGACGTGATTTCCGGCTGGCTACCCACCAAAGGGAGTGTGCACTGCTCAGTCGTTCGCTCCGTACCGTACTAACCGAACACTAATATCCAGAATATTGGCTATAGGTTGTGAACCAGCTAAACTAGTTTTATAAATGACCGGTCTAGTATTTTAGGTGTCCTATTAAGTTGTTAGTCGGTGTGCCATCTGCCTCAAATACCATTTCATAAATATCGAAATGCTGGCGGTCGAACAATAACTCATCCTTCAAACAAAAAATGAAGCTATATGTCAGTGAAAAACTAACTCAACTAATCTAAACACTCACTCAAACTGGTGCACTCACTAAACATCTTACTTACTTACTTTACTTCGGCTATCTCCTACGGGAGGATGAGCCGGCTTCATGAACGTCTCGAATCATCGCTGCCCAGGCGCGGCAATTTGTAAGAGAGTTCATGAAGTTTCATGGGAATACGGTACGAGTGATGTCCCCAGCATCGCTCGGCCTTTTGTTTGAGAGTGCGGCTCTAGCCTTTACACAGCCAAGTGTGACCTACAAGGCAGTAGGAGTGGAGTAAGGAGTCCACTATCCATTGGCAGCCGGTGACCGGAGTTCGGTTCATACGCATTTTTGAATGGGGCCAGACATCCAGGACATCCAACAAGCCCTTTGTCCATACGTCTGCCGGTGAGCTCCAGTGAGCTTCATACGCCAGTCGTTGGAGGTTTGGAATCAGGGTTTAGCCATCTCCCCTAGACTGTCATCCAATGGACATCTACCTGATCAATACTCCGGTAAACCTCATTGTTGATGCACACTGTATTTCAGGGATCTCTATAAAACATACCAAGATAATTCTTTTGAATACAACCATCTAAAGGCCCGAGCAGTATTTCATGTGCGCATCATCGTCCGACTTATCTGTTGTTGGTGTCGCATCAAGTGCTAAAGACAAAATTGCAGGTGGTTTGAATGAGCTGCCACATCTCCCGACTTTTGCCGGTTGCTTTTCACTTTGGCATAACTTTGCAGCCTAAACAACTGTAAATAGAAATTAAGTCCAGTAATTTGACTTCAGAAACCAAAGCATACCGTCTTGATGATGCCAATGCAGCGCCAAGCACTAGAGCTGATTCTAAATTCAACTAGATCACCACTGACACTTGTTCACATATATGTAGGCAGTTGCCATGTTGACCCGACCTCTGTCAATGTATTGAGACGCTTTGGGTTGATTTCATGAGTCTACGAAGCATAGCTGTTCAAGACGTCATTGTGCAAACCCTAAATAGAACGCGAACTTTCTAGAGTTCTTTTACTTCTGTACTACCAGAAGAATTACGAATTAATGAATGATATGACAAACACAATATGAGGACTGTAACGCAGAATAAACCTTATGTGACTTCCTGAAACTAATCATGAACAAGTGTGCGGGTCAATGTTTTAATCTCTAAATACGAGGTAGAAAGTATCTGCATGCATACACACTTTGCTCAAACATCCAAATTAATAGACATATACACAGATTTATTTGCCTAGGGTACGTCGTTAAAATAACTTTAGAAAAGGTATTATAAAAACGTCTAGTTGCGTTCGTAATTATATTACGTTTCACAATGAATGGTTTTGTAATACTTGATCAGGCAGATAGACTCGCTAGGGTCTGTTGGTGAAAAATATTTGAAATTCTGAATTTTTGATTATGAAATAAACAATATCCTTCTTGAAGAAATAGCCACAGATGACACACAGAGTATCTTAAATGCATATTTTGTAGGACATTCTAATTACTGAAATTAATTCTGACGAGTAATGAAGGTGGGCATGGCTTCACAATCGGCTGTACAATACACTGAATCTATAAGTGTGAAAACTCCAAATCAATACGCTACAGCTAATCGCATTTTATTCTGCACCAGGCACGTACATGAGGATGTAAGGTAATAATCCATAGTAATAGCGCCCCGGGATATGCCGCGTGTTCTGTCCAGACGTTCTCGTGTTTACGAAAGCATTCCCCTACAAGGGAGTCAACATAAGTGGCAGCCTAAGAACTATTTTCCAGTCTTGGGCGGGTGTGTTCAGAAAAGATAAAAAAAATTGTTTTAAGATCTACCACGACTCTTATTCCTAGGATAAAAAGCTATCAGAAAGAAAAGGAACAATAATCAAAAACGTTCAAATCTGATTAACAAATGATGGACATACCTGCAGTCTTTCATATAGGGACCTAGCATCGTATGGAGCTTCGACTATACCTTCATCCTCCTGAATCTTTTTTCGGGCTTCGACGTCGACCTCAGATATAAACTTCGGCATTTCAACCGAATGTTATGTAGAACAGTGTGTGGAGAGTAAGACTAAAAATCGCGCTGGTTTGTGCTCGATAGACTGACTGTGATTGGATAGTATTTTCGGAGGCATTATTCATCTTTATTTGACAGTATCGTGGACTGGTCAAGTATTTTATCATTTTTGCATTGTGATGTGTTTTGTAGCTGATGCTACTGCTGCTCCGCTAACAGCTGATATTTACCCAAGGATACTATTAACAATCCACCGCTACTACTTTAAAAAATATATTTGCTCACTTCTAGGCTGTAAAGTGAAGGTTCTTAGTCTCTGGCTAGCATTTGCGTAGTTCTTTCCGCCATTTGGCCGTCTAAGCATTGGTCGATTCCGAACGAAGTGTTGCTGGGAGTGATTATATGTGGTTTTTAGTATGTGGTGTGTCAGGACAGTAAGGCTATTGTGAATGTAGTTGATCTCTTCGCCTTTTATTCGTCCAGTAGGGTCGGAAAAAAAGCAGGTGTCATCAAAGTGGACTATGTGGATAATGGAAAAGGAAATATGTATATGGATACTGCTATTGAAATTTTATGTATACATATCTATATATCCACGATAACCTAAGGTAATTAGTAGATTCAGTAGTCATAAAAGTCAGACAGAGGAGAATGGGAAGTAATGAAAGGATGATTTCGGGTGTATACCCACTAGTAGTCTGTGGGTTTCAGGGATATAGGCCATTTGGTTTCAGTCACTGTTTCTCTGCATAATTTTCCAGTCGCAGCTGAAGACTTCCCACGGACACATAGTCTGCTCGTAAAGAATTTCGAGTCTTTACTCTCTAGTGCGCTATCAACCCCGGATTGCTGCGAGGGAGCCCACATGTATCCAGTGACATAATACCTTTGTTTGAGTGTCTCTGGTTACTTGTAGTCGCACAAGCAGTAGTTAAGCCATCCCTGAGCCGACGGTAGCTAATTATGAAAAGGCGTAATTTGTCCGGTCACTCGTCATTTGGTTGATATTGGACACCCGTCACCATTTCTTCCACCATCTCTGAACTGTTTTCAAAAGGTTATTGTCCCTTCTGAGTAATGGGGGCAGCGGTGTCATGATTTGGTCTAAATTACGTTTTGTACAACCTTACAAAAGCTCAGGAATGAATACACCTGACTGTCTATGCGTTAAGTGTATAACCACATATACCCTCCTTGTATCAACCGCGTGATTCACACCTGTGTCCGTTTTCTCGCTGGAACTACGCCCTACTCGCGCTATTATACCGCACAGGACTAGTTATCATGGCACAGGGAGTTACTTAGATTATGCAACCTGCAGATGCATAGCTGCACTACTCCGCTTTTTCTCAGGTTGAAAGTCATATTTAACAATTGACAACTGATAACTGTGATACTACAACATACCATACAATTTTGCTTTAATATGGCGGATATTTCATACTGTTGACACAGTTGCCATTGTTCTGCTGATACTCCAGCGGTAAGAATGGAATGATGTGGTGGTAATTAACAGTGTCAATTGTCATGGGATCTGTGTATGATTGGGACTTGTATCAGGACTTGATTAGATACTCTAATTGGGATTCCTACTTTACCAATGACTCCTTAGAGGAAGTCCTTAAAAACTTCTATGACAATATACAGTCGGTTAATGATGTCATAGCGCCTGTGAAACTGATTAAATTCAAAATCCCTCAAGGTGATTTTATTCCAATATCATTAAGAAGAAGTTTGCGGAAGCATTCATTAAGTTACTATAGACATGACGACTTATCGTCGTTAATCGCTATCAAAACAATCCTCATTAGAATCCATGAGTTAAAAAATCTAAGTCTTAGGAATAAAGAAACGCGGGCAATTCAGTCGCCACATAACACTGGAGAAATAGCCAAACTCTTCAAAAGTAGGTTAACTAACTCCAAATCAACATATCCAAAAATAATACACCTAGGTGGCATTACTCACGAAAGTGCTGAGGATATATGTGAGGTGTTTAGCACGCACTTTGCCAAACTGTACACTCTAGAAAATGACCAGGATATAGATTTCCCTCGTAAAACAGAAAAGTGTCTAAGCGATGTAGTCTTAAACGCCCAAGAAATCGATAAAGCTATCACAACTCTTAAGCTTACTAATACTCCCGGCCCAGATGGAATGTCTTCCGTCCTCTTAAAAAATGGTGGAAATGACATGAATCTACTTCTTCTCAAGATATTTTCAACTTCGATAAGGAGTGGAACATATCCAAATAGCTGGAAGAAATCCTACGTTGTACCCATTCACAAAACCGGACCTACAGCGGACATAGATAATTACCGCTCCATCAACATTACTTCCGTAGTTTCACGTGTGATGGAAAAGATTGTAAAGAAGCAAATTGTTCAGTATTTGCTCTCGAATGACTTAATATCCCCTTTCCAATACGGTTTCCTAAATAGAAGATCGTGCATTACGTGCCAGTTAGATTATTTCGATCACATTACTGAATGTGTAGACAAAGGTCGTTCGGCAGCAACATTATTTCTAGATGTTAGGAAAGCTTTTGATAAAGTCCCACATAAAAGACTCATACTGAAACTCCTATCTTATGGAATAAGTGGAAGGCTTCTTGAGTGGATAACTTCCTTTCTTACAGGAAGAGAACAGTTAGTTAAAGTCAACCATCACTTATCAACATCCAAACCGATAACCAGCGGCGTGATACAAGGTAGTGTTCTTGGCCCTACCCTATTCATTGTATTCATAAATGATATTGTCTCTATGATCAAGTATGGCAAGCCATACCTCTTTGCAGATGACCTCAAAGTTGTCTATGATTTTGACTATAATGATATGAATATTGTTAGTAAAATCCAAGAAGACCTAAATAGTCTATGTAATTGGAGTGAAAAGTGGCAGTTAACGTTCAATCCAGCTAAGTCTGGGATAACATACTTCGGACGTTGGAAACCTAGCATGTGTCTATACATGTACGGTGACCTTGTCTCAAACACAAACACAGTCACAGATCTCGGGATAACATACTCAGATCTTACCTTTACTGAACATGCAAATAAGGTGGTATCTGATTGTAAACGTCTAACCGGCTTTGTGCTACGCAACTTTTACACTCCAGAAGCCAGATTAGCCATATATAAGATATGCATTCGCCCCAAACTTGAATACTGTGCCCACTTATACAGTAGCTTTAAATCAGCAGACAGAAAAAAAGTTGAAAGTGTCCAAAGATTCCTTACGAAACGCATATTAGGCTATGGTCAGCAAATAGAATACCTTGACAGATGTATTCGACTGGACTTAGAGCCCTTATGGTTAAGGAGAGTGAAGTGCAATTTATTTCTCTTATTCAAAGTTATAAGAAAGCACTGTAACAGTAACTCGTCCATAACCTGGGCTAATCCTAAATCGTATGGACTACGCAACCACAACTACCTTCTCAAGGTTAACACCCATAAACACGCCACTAGAGCTAACTTCTTCACCATTAAATATTGCAAACTTTGGAACCAACTACCCTCTGAGATAAGATCCTGTGAAAGGCCTGACAGTTTCAAAAGGAGCCTAGAAAAACATATAAACATGTCCACCCTAGCCCGCCTCAAAGATCTCAACTGCTGGTAGAGTGGAGAGACAATGGCTTTTCAATATTTAACTACGGAAAGTACACTAGTCCCAATACCAATATAATAACACTTAGTAATTATGTAGGTTCAATACTTGAAATTCGATTGTCATTAAAATACTTAAAATGATTAAAATAGCTATGCGGCAAGTGTTCTCTTGCTTTACCATGCTTGTTTCCCTTATAACACTCAGTTATTGAGCCTAATGTATTCTTTGATAATACGAATTATGACACTGACTATGCTCTTATTATACATAGATTGATTTACTTTACGACTACCTGTAGTACTAACTACCCTTCTGTAGTATTGTTAAACAAATGCTGAAATTTTGTTGGTTCTGTTAATATCTTTTTATAATATATGTAGACAGGTTACTTTGCAATGTCAAATGTTGACTATATATAAGACTGTCATGATAATTTAGTACACTAAGTCCTGCCAACCGACCTTACCTTCAGTTCATACTACCTACATTGATCCCTAACTATATTGTTCTGCTGAATCTTGCTTCACTATTCACAAAACCTATTCTTTTTATTCTTTAAGGTTCTAACTTCTTGTAAAGTAATCTGTTCATTAGGACGCATGCATACATATATAATGTTCATAAAGATGTACGCGGAGACCTATTGGAAGCACTCATTAAGAAAGCTAGGGAGATGGAATATGAGGTACGAACATGTCTGGTACCAAGCAATATATTTGCGGTAGCCATAATAATCATAGTCTCAGAGCTTAACATCAAAAAAGGAGGGAGGGTGGCGTTAGCTGATCAGTAGATATGGTGGGGATCACTAAGGTGAATCGCCCCATTCTGCAGGAACAGCAATATACAAATTAAAGGCTCGAGATATTTCTGATTTTTATGAGGGCTTAGATCTTTATCTTGAAAAAGATAATAATGAACGCCTTGACAGATCATGCTTCTACCTTTAAATATACCATTCGCTCAGCCTATTGTTGAGACGCGACCACGCGGGATCTGCACAGATTTATGGGGCATCTTATAAACTAACTTGCTGTCCATTGTCTGATCTTTAAATACCACTTCACAATGTCTTATCTCATTCATTTTCCAATAACGTCTTTACTTGATCCTCATTATATCCCATTAAACCTAACATTTTACAGCTCTTTATGACTTATTATATTCCTACTCTCTGAAGGGTACGGTTGTACATTAAATGCACAAAAAGGTATAAAACAAAAACAACTGGCACAACTGAGGATAAATGTATTAAAACCAAAAGTGGACATCATGATAGTACGAGATATACGTGTAGCATTATACATTGCAAATGAACGTTGTCAGCCTAGGGAGTTTTCTTTATTAATGCATTTATTAATGATACTTGCACTTACCTATTTCATTACAATTTAATGATTCACCTCAGCACTTTTACTTTTCTAAAACAGCTTTCAATCCCTTGTAAACGTTGTACTTACCTCAATATTGGTTGGTTATCGTATGCAGACAACCACGGGATGAAAACGAAACGAAGTCCATTTTCCCGCTCAACCTGGAGGACAATTGTACAATTCAATAACTATACAGCCTAGTTCAGACAATGTGTATTTATATATATATCAAATATTTAACTGTTGAAACATTATTAACTTGTAGACAATCTACGATTTGATATTATATCATACTTGATCGTGCCTGTAAAAATGGCATGCATTTTCATGTGAATTTATATGTTTATATGAGAATATACATTATTATTATTATAATGTTGACAAATGGTGAGTGTAGTGGACTTATTAAAACAGCATATCATCGACTGATTATTTAAAGTAGTTGTAAGGCGAACTAGTGTGATATGTTGCCGCATTTATTTGCATTCGTTTCCTACTTGCCGAATATTTAGCAAGAAGACTTGATGACTACTTGTTATTAGTTTGAAATCCGATCTTCAGATACAGAATGAACAGATGAAAAGCTGGCATATAAAAAGGGTGTGGGCTTGCAAGCTCTTCACTGCGAAATTACAAAGGTTTACACAAACAACTTCCCACTTGGAAACCGGCATTCGAGTTTGCTGTGGTTAACTTAAGTGAACCAAAAGAATTGAAAAAGACAAAATATTTGGAATAAATGTTATTGCTCTTATTATTGAAAAGACCACATCACCCGTAGACTTCACATGGACGACATTGCCTAAGAGTCTTAAACCGATTAAGATTACATATTTCAGTACATCTGTGACAAAATGGATACATGCACCGCTGATGGACTGCAGTAGCTGATACTACTACCTTCACATGACTGCATTAGTTCATGTAGTGCACCTTAATTGATGCGATGTACGTTTTCCACACTCTCTTCGTCGCCATCACCTCTAGGTCAATGAATAACGATATCGTCTCCAGGTTGGGAATTATGGCAAGTTTTGGACTCTTGAAAGTATTCCAGAATTTGCCAGGTAGTGAGGTCATACTAATTGCCCGTCATCTTGGTTTAGAGCCTCCCTGATTTCTCCAGGTCTATTCTTTCCTAGTACTGCTTAGTCTATACGTGATAGTTGAGTATGAGACTGCTGATATTATATTAGTCAAGCTTATCCCCTTATGATTATACTAGGAGGACTTGTCTGTATTTGTATAAACTGAGATTATCAACCGTTTCTAGCAGTTCAACGAGGCTAACTTTTATTCCCAGACATTATCTAATGTCTCAGGCAACCCAGGAAACAATTCATCACTACTATCCTTAAACAACTCTGTATTGTCTTCGTCAGGTCCCTCAACTTTTCTCTGTTTCTGATTAGACAGTCCTCAAAAATTCAGATGCATTTTGAGGACCAGTTTTTATATCTTTGGGAGGTAGGCATTGGGAAGCTGTTAAAGTTGAAGTAGCCAAGGTGTTTCCCACAACTGACAAGGTGCTCAGATTAATATAATTTACTGCAGTGGGACCATAAAAGAATGTGGCCACTCACAGATAGTTGATGATTGGGGAATTCAGAACGACGGGGAGAGTTACCGAGTAGGGCTTTATAATGTTTAAGGCTCTCTTCATCCACCTAAAGATATTGTATGATGAATAAAGCTTCATGTATTTGACTAGGTTCCCCGGCCTCACTCGCAAATAAACGTTCAGACGTTACAACCTCTCCTCGTGATCATTCACGCTATAGGTAGATGATTCGCTCCATTATTTTGATGTGAGAGTCGGTTGCTTAATTGGCGTCTAAAGATAATCAATCAAAAATTAGCGTGAAATACATAAATGGTGGTCCCATCGGACAGGAATTAGAAGATACAACAAAAATCTTGTTTCTAATTTATTTTGCCCCACGAATATTTACTTTGGAAACAAGATGGCAGCTAAGCAGGCACTTGAAGCACTGCATGATTTAAATGACCACTGCCGATCATCACGAGCCACCATCCCCTTTTATTTGATGCTAGGCTCTGAGATGTCTGTGACGGCCACTTTAATGGTCGATTGTTAGATGTCCTAATAGAGTGCAATGTTTGCGCGCAGGTAGTTCTCTCGACAAGCGACTGTAGATAATCCGCCAGATGTACCAGTAAACAAGGAAATTGTTGGGATTGTGATCCGTTCAAACTCATTCTCGCTTTGCAGAACGTTATTACAAAGGATTATGAAACCAAAAGTTACAAGGATTTAATGAATAAGAACAGTCGAACTGAGGATAGTTCAAAGTCTTGGTGTACTGAGTAGGACGAAGAGAATAAAGGCGGATTTTGCGGTAAAACCATGGAAAATCACCTTGAGAAAACAAATCGCCCAGAAGAACACTTAGCTGATTTTATTATCCATTGACGATATATTGTGGGTCAAATGTTCGAAGTCAACTCTTCCATTTAAATGACGAAAATAACATTGTCCGCAGTAAATAGAAGACTATCAGCAGTTCGTGACTCAGGGCGTAAGAAGACGTTTTAATGAGCTGATAGAAGGTTGTGTGTGAAAGATCATATCAAGCCAGCCCAATAGCAGGAACTGACGGCGGAAGATTCGCATACAGTTACATTATTACACCAAATGTTTTAAGACCAATTACTTGAGAATGACAGGAAATATTCCCATTGAAATTGTATCCATAATCTTTTCGTGAGAATAAAATAGGCCGAACACCACCAGTAAGAAACGGCCGATCACTACGGTGTGCAGCCTTCACTTCACTCAAATGAGATATTTCAGAAAATGGGGGTGTTGATGCTGAGTCAAAGTGAGATGTATACCAACTCAAGTTCTTATGCCACAACTACCGTAGTATTTGTTCTGTTTCGTCCAAAGGCAAGTCTAAACACCAGATTGATCGTCCAAGAAACGAAATATATTTTGGAATGAAAACCATCGTGTGATGATTGCTCAACCGGCTAGAGATCGTGCACAGATGAAGGGTTGTAACACCACTTTATGCCGAAAGTTTGGACCCCCAAATAGCGAGCTGTCAGCTCAAGGAGCCGACCTAAATAGTGAATGTCAACATCCAGACTTGAGTGATCAGTACTACTAGCCAATAATTTAGTGGCTCTTTATCGCCACAATATTGGCAACAGTTAAAACAACACAGTACCACCGGCAACCAGGCGTCCTACAATAGTGCTGCGAAGCATCAAGCGTGTGAATTGACTAATAGCAACTGTCAATCACGTCTCATAAACCGTTAATGCCCAGCTCTCGCTACGCCCGGGCCCACGCTGTTCCTTGAAGATTTCAGAAATGCTTAGTTATAACGGACGAGAAAACCAAAACACCGATCTGCCGCTTGATATTTCTTTATTGTTACACCAACATATAAAAGGAATAAGTGAACTAAGGTCTGAAAACAAATATTACAATAATAAATCATTGTATTACTTCTGACGATGTTTCACTCCTCTTTCTGAACAGCGACCGATGAGACGATGACTGTCGTATTGATGCCTCCGCGAAAATTGGGGAAGTTGATTTTGAGCAAACAACCAAGAATTGATCGTTCAATCTTCAACTCCATTGACACTCCCCGGCAAAAAAGGGATCCAACCCTTTTTTCCTTCACGACCAATGCACGTTGACTTGGATGCCATTGCGAGAACCTGGGTCACACGGACAGAGCTGAAATGGAAAACAAACAGAAAAGCCGACAGACCACAAGCGTACCCACAGCATAATCTCACACATCGCTGACGACCTGCGCCTCCAGACAGAGACCTCCTCTTGACATCTTGCAACACAATCGCCACTTGCTAGAATGATTCTTGCAGAATGCAACGTGACCATAGCACCAACTCATGATACTCTACGCACATCCTCTTATCTGCTCATTACCAATTACCACTGAAATCGCTTGTCACTCATTCTGCCTCAGTTCTAGTAACGGTGATGTATGAGAGCCTCAGTCGTTTACACTCTTTCTCCCCGGCGTGTCGGACCGTAGCTAACAATTATCTCCGTGTGCATTTCATTCTCAACAATAGCCTCCACGGCGTATACGACCCATCTGCTCTCCCTAACATCAATCAATTCATTCATGGATGTAGAAGACTCGAAACAACTTCAGAAGTAATCACGACGAAATTTTTAACAGAATTATGCAATAACAACAAGATACGAAAACAACAAGTAAACACAATGAATCCAAAAACACCAATTGATATGACACACCACACGTATATACAAATAGTACAAACAACCTCGCTGATCATGTCTTGGTGGAATTCCATTGAAGAATCGCAGGACTTACACCACTACGCCTACAACCCTTCACAGGTTGACCATTGTAAGTTGTGGAGTGTCCGGACACAAACAAGATTAACCAACAATTACAATAATTGGAACTCACACAATTATTTAACACATACATATGTACTAACAACAAATCAAATGTTGTGGATTCTGGTACAACAACCTACACTTGAAGAACTGTAGGACTTACAGCAGTACGCCTACAACCCTTCTCAGGTTGACGCCCTAGGTTGGAAAATCGTCGCAGAGTTCTTTTGCTGACCTCCTTCTATCAGCTATATCTTCAAATCTGAATGGTAACACCCTCATGTCATTGTATCGTAGAACATAGATGACTAACAAACACACGACCTATCTGATCAACCAAGCGTAGAAACAGAGTAATTTACACCAAAGATAATAACATTCAAATAGTAACTTGAAACTAGAAATGCTTTTATTCGTGCAGGTCAATTTAACAATTACTCTCTCGTTTACACTTGGTTTATCCTCACTAAACTGAGCAATATCTTTCGTCTCTTCAAACGGACTGATACTAGCATAGTCATTGCAGAAGGTACTAGAGTTGATGGGCGTCATTTTCATTGTGGATGACAGCACCAACGACGACTGATTGAAACCAGTTGATGAAGTTAGCAGTGGATCCAAAGCTGTTGTTGCTCGGTTTTCAGAAATTTGTCTACCTGCAAGACCACCACCACTGCCGTCTTTTACTATCAGCTCCGGTCTAGCACTGGCATCTGATGATAGGTGGGCTACATGCTGATCAATCACACTGACGGTCTCACAAGTATGCGTGCCTTCTGCAACTGAATCTGCATTTATTTCTACTTCACGTTCAAGTTGTACAGAACCTTTATTTAACTTAGCAGTAGTAGGCATATCCCTCATCTCATAATGATCAACCAAAGACAACTGTGAAGTATCATGATCATTATCACGAATATTCACTTTACCGTCAACTTTATCATTTTCAAACTCTTTAATAACAGAAGTAGACAATTTTGGTTCCTCCTCGCAAATCATAAAAGGTTTTATATCTTCACTCTGACTAGTAATACCTCGTAAACTTATGGAGTCAGAACTGGACTCTGAAGCAGCAACTCTATTCTGTGACACTCTATTCAACAATGGCTTACCAGTTGCAACTACAGACTTCTTGACCACACCGTTATCGTCACACAATTCGGAGTCAGACTTGGGGTTTACATTTAGCTTATCACTGAACTTGCTCACTGGTTCACAGTTCACCTTTGTATGCACCTCTTGAAAACGTGTAAAACACAACCGTGTTTGTCTTGCATCTTGTAACTCATCTGTTGAGGATGTACTACGAAACCCGTTACACTCACTAGGTCTATATGCATTACTATACATCATGGAGTCTTCTCGATATCCACCTCTCTGAGGCCTACTCGTCATCGATGATTGCATTTTGATCTCAGACTGCTGTATTCTAGGGGTGAGATGTAATAGACTGGCGAACTTGTTCATAGATTGATTGACACTAGTATTTACCAGTTTCAGGATATCATCAAACTTTGGCTCGATACCCTCATCCTCCATACGGGAGCTTATCTTCACCCACTTCCTTTGCAGTCGAGTAGGTAGGCGTCTTGCTATTGCTTCTAGTATGAAACTCGAGTTGAGGTCACTCATGCGATCCATCGAAATCATTCCATTCTTGCAAATTAGCAAATTATCTAAAAACTCAGTAAGTGCCTGGGAGTCATCCTGTAATTGACCACCATTACCCTTAACAGCCTCGAATAATTTCCGTGCAATCATCGAAGTTCTTCCAAACCTTTGACGTAATATGCTCATAGCCTCAGCGTATCCCTCATTAGGGGGCATGAGCTTACAGCACTGTATAGCTCTTGAAGCATCTCCAGTGCAATACCTCATCAAATACATCAATTTCAATTCATCACTTAATAAAATACCACTCAGCATGATCTCAAACTCCTTAACAAACTGTAAATAATCGGCCGGGTTTCAATCAAAACACCGTGGTTCAGACTTAGGGAGTTTGATGTTCCTATTATCCCTGAACGGCGAAACAGTAACATCAACCATGTCATGCTTAACATCAGACACATCGTTACAATTAACAGACAAGTCACCATGACTTACTTTCCTGTTTGTATCCAAGACACTCTGTTCCTTCTTTGACCCAGGCATTGTTGAACTTGACCCAATTCCAAAAACGTTCCAGATATTGCTTGTTCAAAGAGGACTTGACCGGCACCAGGAAAGATGAACGGTGACTATCCAAACTTTCACCAACTGTTTGAATCCGCCAGATCTGTTTCCATCGTCAGAAACTGTCAGCCACGTCTCATAAACCGTTAATGCCCAGCTCTCGCTACGCTCGGGCCCACGCTGTTCCTTGAAGATTTCAGAAACGCTTAGTTATAACGGACGAGAAAACCAAAACACCGATCTGCCGCTTGATATTTCTTTATTGTTACACCAACATATAAAAGGAATAAGTGAACTAAGGTCTGAAAACAAATATTACAATAATAAATCATTGTATTACTTCTGACGATGTTTCACTCTTCTTTCTGAACAGCGACCGATGAGACGATGACTGTCGTATTGATGCCTCCGCGAAAATTGGGGAAGTTGATTTTGAGCAAACAACCAAGAATTGATCGTTCAATCTTCAACTCCATTGACACTCCCCGGCAAAAAAGGGATCCAACCCTTTTTTCCTTCACGACCAATGCACGTTGACTTGGATGCCATTGCGAGAACCTGGGTCACACGGACAGAGCTGAAATGGAAAACAAACAGAAAAGCCGACACACCACAAGCGTACCCACAGCATAATCTCACACATCGCTGACGACCTGCGCCTCCAGACAGAGACCTCCTCTTGACATCTTGCAACACAATCGCCACTTGCTAGAATGATTCTTGCAGAATGCAACGTGACCATAGCACCAACTCATGATACTCTACGCACATCCTCTTATCTGCTCATTACCAATTACCACTGAAATCGCTTGTCACTCATTCTGCCTCAGTTCTAGTAACGGTGATGTATGAGAGCCTCAGTCGTTTACACTCTTTCTCCCCGGCGTGTCGGACCGTAGCTAACAATTATCTCCGTGTGCATTTCATTCTCAACAATAGCCTCCACGGCGTATACGACCCATCTGCTCTCCCTAACATCAATCAATTCATTCATGGATGTAGAAGACTCGAAACAACTTCAGAAGTAATCACGACGAAATTTTTAACAGAATTATGCAATAACAACAAGATACGAAAACAACAAGTAAACACAATGAATCCAAAAACACCAATTGATATGACACACCACACGTATATACAAATAGTACAAACAACCTCGCTGATCATGTCTTGGTGGAATTCCATTGAAGAATCGCAGGACTTACACCACTACGCCTACAACCCTTCACAGGTTGACCATTGTAAGTTGTGGAGTGTCCGGACACAAACAAGATTAACCAACAATTACAATAATTGGAACTCACACAATTATTTAACACATACATATGTACTAACAACAAATCAAATGTTGTGGATTCTGGTACAACAACCTACACTTGAAGAACTGTAGGACTTACAGCAGTACGCCTACAACCCTTCTCAGGTTGACGCCCTAGGTTGGAAAATCGTCGCAGAGTTCTTTTGCTGACCTCCTTCTATCAGCTATATCTTCAAATCTGAATGGTAACACCCTCATGTCATTGTATCGTAGAACATAGATGACTAACAAACACACGACCTATCTGATCAACCAAGCGTAGAAACAGAGTAATTTACACCAAAGATAATAACATTCAAATAGTAACTTGAAACTAGAAATGCTTTTATTCGTGCAGGTCAATTTAACAATTACTCTCTCGTTTACACTTGGTTTATCCTCACTAAACTGACCAATATCTTTCGTCTCTTCAAACGGACTGATACTAGCATAGTCATTGCAGAAGGTACTAGAGTTGATGGGCGTCATTTTCATTGTGGATGACAGCACCAACGACGACTGATTGAAACCAGTTGATGAAGTTAGCGGTGGATCCAAAGCTGTTGTTGCTCGGTTTTCAGAAATTTGTCTACCTGCAAGACCACCACCACTGCCGTCTTTTACTATCAGCTCCGGTCTAGCACTGGCATCTGATGATAGGTGGGCTACATGCTGATCAATCACACTGACGGTCTCACAAGTATGCGTGCCTTCTGCAACTGAATCTGCATTTATTTCTACTTCACGTTCAAGTTGTACAGAACCTTTATTTAACTTAGCAGTAGTAGGCATATCCCTCATCTCATAATGATCAACCAAAGACAACTGTGAAGTATCATGATCATTATCACGAATATTCACTTTACCGTCAACTTTATCATTTTCAAACTCTTTAATAACAGAAGTAGACAATTTTGGTTCCTCCTCGCAAATCATAAAAGGTTTTATATCTTCACTCTGACTAGTAATACCTCGTAAACTTATGGAGTCAGAACTGGACTCTGAAGCAGCAACTCTATTCTGTGACACTCTATTCAACAATGGCTTACCAGTTGCAACTACAGACTTCTTGACCACACCGTTATCATCACACAATTCGGAGTCAGACTTGGGGTTTACATTTAGCTTATCACTGAACTTGCTCACTGGTTCACAGTTCACCTTTGTATGCACCTCTTGAAAACGTGTAAAACACAACCGTGTTTGTCTTGCATCTTGTAACTCATCTGTTGAGGATGTACTACGAAACCCGTTACACTCACTAGGTCTATATGCATTACTATACATCATGGAGTCTTCTCGATATCCACCTCTCTGAGGCCTACTCGTCATCGATGATTGCATTTTGATCTCAGACTGCTGTATTCTAGGGGTGAGATGTAATAGACTGGCGAACTTGTTCATAGATTGATTGACACTAGTATTTACCAGTTTCAGGATATCATCAAACTTTGGCTCGATACCCTCATCCTCCATACGGGAGCTTATCTTCACCCACTTCCTTTGCAGTCGAGTAGGTAGGCGTCTTGCTATTGCTTCTAGTATGAAACTCGAGTTGAGGTCACTCATGCGATCCATCGAAATCATTCCATTCTTGCAAATTAGCAAATTATCTAAAAACTCAGTAAGTGCCTGGGAGTCATCCTGTAATTGACCACCATTACCCTTAACAGCCTCGAATAATTTCCGTGCAATCATCGAAGTTCTTCCAAACCTTTGACGTAATATGCTCATAGCCTCAGCGTATCCCTCATTAGGGGGCATGAGCTTACAGCACTGTATAGCTCTTGAAGCATCTCCAGTGCAATACCTCATCAAATACATCAATTTCAATTCATCACTTAATAAAATACCACTCAGCATGATCTCAAACTCCTTAACAAACTGTAAATAATCGGCCGGGTTTCAATCAAAACACCGTGGTTCAGACTTAGGGAGTTTGATGTTCCTATTATCCCTGAACGGCGAAACAGTAACATCAACCATGTCATGCTTAACATCAGACACATCGTTACAATTAACAGACAAGTCACCATGACTTACTTTCCTGTTTGTATCCAAGACACTCTGTTCCTTCTTTGACCCAGGCATTGTTGAACTTGACCCAATTCCAAAAACGTTCCAGATATTGCTTGTTCAAAGAGGACTTGACCGGCACCAGGAAAGATGAACGGTGACTATCCAAACTTTCACCAACTGTTTGAATCCGCCAGATCTGTTTCCATCGTCAGAAACTGTCAGCCACGTCTCATAAACCGTTAATGCCCAGCTCTCGCTACGCTCGGGCCCACGCTGTTCCTTGAAGATTTCAGAAATGCTTAGTTATAACGGACGAGAAAACCAAAACACCGATCTGCCGCTTGATATTTCTTTATTGTTACACCAACATATAAAAGGAATAAGTGAACTAAGGTCTGAAAACAAATATTACAATAATAAATCATTGTATTACTTCTGACGATGTTTCACTCCTCTTTCTGAACAGCGACCGATGAGACGATGACTGTCGTATTGATGCCTCCGCGAAAATTGGGGAAGTTGATTTTGAGCAAACAACCAAGAATTGATCGTTCAATCTTCAACTCCATTGACACTCCCCGGCAAAAAAGGGATCCAACCCTTTTTTCCTTCACGACCAATGCACGTTGACTTGGATGCCATTGCGAGAACCTGGGTCACACGGACAGAGCTGAAATGGAAAACAAACAGAAAAGCCGACACACCACAAGCGTACCCACAGCATAATCTCACACATCGCTGACGACCTGCGCCTCCAGACAGAGACCTCCTCTTGACATCTTGCAACACAATCGCCACTTGCTAGAATGATTCTTGCAGAATGCAACGTGACCATAGCACCAACTCATGATACTCTACGCACATCCTCTTATCTGCTCATTACCAATTACCACTGAAATCGCTTGTCACTCATTCTGCCTCAGTTCTAGTAACGGTGATGTATGAGAGCCTCAGTCGTTTACACTCTTTCTCCCCGGCGTGTCGGACCGTAGCTAACAATTATCTCCGTGTGCATTTCATTCTCAACAATAGCCTCCACGGCGTATACGACCCATCTGCTCTCCCTAACATCAATCAATTCATTCATGGATGTAGAAGACTCGAAACAACTTCAGAAGTAATCACGACGAAATTTTTAACAGAATTATGCAATAACAACAAGATACGAAAACAACAAGTAAACACAATGAATCCAAAAACACCAATTGATATGACACACCACACGTATATACAAATAGTACAAACAACCTCGCTGATCATGTCTTGGTGGAATTCCATTGAAGAATCGCAGGACTTACACCACTACGCCTACAACCCTTCACAGGTTGACCATTGTAAGTTGTGGAGTGTCCGGACACAAACAAGATTAACCAACAATTACAATAATTGGAACTCACACAATTATTTAACACATACATATGTACTAACAACAAATCAAATGTTGTGGATTCTGGTACAACAACCTACACTTGAAGAACTGTAGGACTTACAGCAGTACGCCTACAACCCTTCTCAGGTTGACGCCCTAGGTTGGAAAATCGTCGCAGAGTTCTTTTGCTGACCTCCTTCTATCAGCTATATCTTCAAATCTGAATGGTAACACCCTCATGTCATTGTATCGTAGAACATAGATGACTAACAAACACACGACCTATCTGATCAACCAAGCGTAGAAACAGAGTAATTTACACCAAAGATAATAACATTCAAATAGTAACTTGAAACTAGAAATGCTTTTATTCGTGCAGGTCAATTTAACAATTACTCTCTCGTTTACACTTGGTTTATCCTCACTAAACTGACCAATATCTTTCGTCTCTTCAAACGGACTGATACTAGCATAGTCATTGCAGAAGGTACTAGAGTTGATGGGCGTCATTTTCATTGTGGATGACAGCACCAACGACGACTGATTGAAACCAGTTGATGAAGTTAGCGGTGGATCCAAAGCTGTTGTTGCTCGGTTTTCAGAAATTTGTCTACCTGCAAGACCACCACCACTGCCGTCTTTTACTATCAGCTCCGGTCTAGCACTGGCATCTGATGATAGGTGGGCTACATGCTGATCAATCACACTGACGGTCTCACAAGTATGCGTGCCTTCTGCAACTGAATCTGCATTTATTTCTACTTCACGTTCAAGTTGTACAGAACCTTTATTTAACTTAGCAGTAGTAGGCATATCCCTCATCTCATAATGATCAACCAAAGACAACTGTGAAGTATCATGATCATTATCACGAATATTCACTTTACCGTCAACTTTATCATTTTCAAACTCTTTAATAACAGAAGTAGACAATTTTGGTTCCTCCTCGCAAATCATAAAAGGTTTTATATCTTCACTCTGACTAGTAATACCTCGTAAACTTATGGAGTCAGAACTGGACTCTGAAGCAGCAACTCTATTCTGTGACACTCTATTCAACAATGGCTTACCAGTTGCAACTACAGACTTCTTGACCACACCGTTATCATCACACAATTCGGAGTCAGACTTGGGGTTTACATTTAGCTTATCACTGAACTTGCTCACTGGTTCACAGTTCACCTTTGTATGCACCTCTTGAAAACGTGTAAAACACAACCGTGTTTGTCTTGCATCTTGTAACTCATCTGTTGAGGATGTACTACGAAACCCGTTACACTCACTAGGTCTATATGCATTACTATACATCATGGAGTCTTCTCGATATCCACCTCTCTGAGGCCTACTCGTCATCGATGATTGCATTTTGATCTCAGACTGCTGTATTCTAGGGGTGAGATGTAATAGACTGGCGAACTTGTTCATAGATTGATTGACACTAGTATTTACCAGTTTCAGGATATCATCAAACTTTGGCTCGATACCCTCATCCTCCATACGGGAGCTTATCTTCACCCACTTCCTTTGCAGTCGAGTAGGTAGGCGTCTTGCTATTGCTTCTAGTATGAAACTCGAGTTGAGGTCACTCATGCGATCCATCGAAATCATTCCATTCTTGCAAATTAGCAAATTATCTAAAAACTCAGTAAGTGCCTGGGAGTCATCCTGTAATTGACCACCATTACCCTTAACAGCCTCGAATAATTTCCGTGCAATCATCGAAGTTCTTCCAAACCTTTGACGTAATATGCTCATAGCCTCAGCGTATCCCTCATTAGGGGGCATGAGCTTACAGCACTGTATAGCTCTTGAAGCATCTCCAGTGCAATACCTCATCAAATACATCAATTTCAATTCATCACTTAATAAAATACCACTCAGCATGATCTCAAACTCCTTAACAAACTGTAAATAATCGGCCGGGTTTCAATCAAAACACCGTGGTTCAGACTTAGGGAGTTTGATGTTCCTATTATCCCTGAACGGCGAAACAGTAACATCAACCATGTCATGCTTAACATCAGACACATCGTTACAATTAACAGACAAGTCACCATGACTTACTTTCCTGTTTGTATCCAAGACACTCTGTTCCTTCTTTGACCCAGGCATTGTTGAACTTGACCCAATTCCAAAAACGTTCCAGATATTGCTTGTTCAAAGAGGACTTGACCGGCACCAGGAAAGATGAACGGTGACTATCCAAACTTTCACCAACTGTTTGAATCCGCCAGATCTGTTTCCATCGTCAGAAACTGTCAGCCACGTCTCATAAACCGTTAATGCCCAGCTCTCGCTACGCTCGGGCCCACGCTGTTCCTTGAAGATTTCAGAAATGCTTAGTTATAACGGACGAGAAAACCAAAACACCGATCTGCCGCTTGATATTTCTTTATTGTTACACCAACATATAAAAGGAATAAGTGAACTAAGGTCTGAAAACAAATATTACAATAATAAATCATTGTATTACTTCTGACGATGTTTCACTCCTCTTTCTGAACAGCGACCGATGAGACGATGACTGTCGTATTGATGCCTCCGCGAAAATTGGGGAAGTTGATTTTGAGCAAACAACCAAGAATTGATCGTTCAATCTTCAACTCCATTGACACTCCCCGGCAAAAAAGGGATCCAACCCTTTTTTCCTTCACGACCAATGCACGTTGACTTGGATGCCATTGCGAGAACCTGGGTCACACGGACAGAGCTGAAATGGAAAACAAACAGAAAAGCCGACACACCACAAGCGTACCCACAGCATAATCTCACACATCGCTGACGACCTGCGCCTCCAGACAGAGACCTCCTCTTGACATCTTGCAACACAATCGCCACTTGCTAGAATGATTCTTGCAGAATGCAACGTGACCATAGCACCAACTCATGATACTCTACGCACATCCTCTTATCTGCTCATTACCAATTACCACTGAAATCGCTTGTCACTCATTCTGCCTCAGTTCTAGTAACGGTGATGTATGAGAGCCTCAGTCGTTTACACTCTTTCTCCCCGGCGTGTCGGACCGTAGCTAACAATTATCTCCGTGTGCATTTCATTCTCAACAATAGCCTCCACGGCGTATACGACCCATCTGCTCTCCCTAACATCAATCAATTCATTCATGGATGTAGAAGACTCGAAACAACTTCAGAAGTAATCACGACGAAATTTTTAACAGAATTATGCAATAACAACAAGATACGAAAACAACAAGTAAACACAATGAATCCAAAAACACCAATTGATATGACACACCACACGTATATACAAATAGTACAAACAACCTCGCTGATCATGTCTTGGTGGAATTCCATTGAAGAATCGCAGGACTTACACCACTACGCCTACAACCCTTCACAGGTTGACCATTGTAAGTTGTGGAGTGTCCGGACACAAACAAGATTAACCAACAATTACAATAATTGGAACTCACACAATTATTTAACACATACATATGTACTAACAACAAATCAAATGTTGTGGATTCTGGTACAACAACCTACACTTGAAGAACTGTAGGACTTACAGCAGTACGCCTACAACCCTTCTCAGGTTGACGCCCTAGGTTGGAAAATCGTCGCAGAGTTCTTTTGCTGACCTCCTTCTATCAGCTATATCTTCAAATCTGAATGGTAACACCCTCATGTCATTGTATCGTAGAACATAGATGACTAACAAACACACGACCTATCTGATCAACCAAGCGTAGAAACAGAGTAATTTACACCAAAGATAATAACATTCAAATAGTAACTTGAAACTAGAAATGCTTTTATTCGTGCAGGTCAATTTAACAATTACTCTCTCGTTTACACTTGGTTTATCCTCACTAAACTTAGCAATATCTTTCGTCTCTTCAAACGGACTGATACTAGCATAGTCATTGCAGAAGGTACTAGAGTTGATGGGCGTCATTTTCATTGTGGATGACAGCACCAACGACGACTGATTGAAACCAGTTGATGAAGTTAGCAGTGGATCCAAAGCTGTTGTTGCTCGGTTTTCAGAAATTTGTCTACCTGCAAGACCACCACCACTGCCGTCTTTTACTATCAGCTCCGGTCTAGCACTGGCATCTGATGATAGGTGGGCTACATGCTGATCAATCACACTGACGGTCTCACAAGTATGCGTGCCTTCTGCAACTGAATCTGCATTTATTTCTACTTCACGTTCAAGTTGTACAGAACCTTTATTTAACTTAGCAGTAGTAGGCATATCCCTCATCTCATAATGATCAACCAAAGACAACTGTGAAGTATCATGATCATTATCACGAATATTCACTTTACCGTCAACTTTATCATTTTCAAACTCTTTAATAACAGAAGTAGACAATTTTGGTTCCTCCTCGCAAATCATAAAAGGTTTTATATCTTCACTCTGACTAGTAATACCTCGTAAACTTATGGAGTCAGAACTGGACTCTGAAGCAGCAACTCTATTCTGTGACACTCTATTCAACAATGGCTTACCAGTTGCAACTACAGACTTCTTGACCACACCGTTATCGTCACACAATTCGGAGTCAGACTTGGGGTTTACATTTAGCTTATCACTGAACTTGCTCACTGGTTCACAGTTCACCTTTGTATGCACCTCTTGAAAACGTGTAAAACACAACCGTGTTTGTCTTGCATCTTGTAACTCATCTGTTGAGGATGTACTACGAAACCCGTTACACTCACTAGGTCTATATGCATTACTATACATCATGGAGTCTTCTCGATATCCACCTCTCTGAGGCCTACTCGTCATCGATGATTGCATTTTGATCTCAGACTGCTGTATTCTAGGGGTGAGATGTAATAGACTGGCGAACTTGTTCATAGATTGATTGACACTAGTATTTACCAGTTTCAGGATATCATCAAACTTTGGCTCGATACCCTCATCCTCCATACGGGAGCTTATCTTCACCCACTTCCTTTGCAGTCGAGTAGGTAGGCGTCTTGCTATTGCTTCTAGTATGAAACTCGAGTTGAGGTCACTCATGCGATCCATCGAAATCATTCCATTCTTGCAAATTAGCAAATTATCTAAAAACTCAGTAAGTGCCTGGGAGTCATCCTGTAATTGACCACCATTACCCTTAACAGCCTCGAATAATTTCC
This sequence comes from Trichobilharzia regenti, assembly GCA_944472135.2. Lineage (NCBI taxonomy): Eukaryota > Metazoa > Platyhelminthes > Trematoda > Strigeidida > Schistosomatidae > Trichobilharzia > Trichobilharzia regenti. The sequence goes on along the minus strand of OX235270.1, from coordinate 72,611,228 downwards.
GTGCAATCATCGAAGTTCTTCCAAACCTTTGACGTAATATGCTCATAGCCTCAGCGTATCCCTCATTAGGGGGCATGAGCTTACAGCACTGTATAGCTCTTGAAGCATCTCCAGTGCAATACCTCATCAAATACATCAATTTCAATTCATCACTTAATAAAATACCACTCAGCATGATCTCAAACTCCTTAACAAACTGTAAATAATCGGCCGGGTTTCAATCAAAACACCGTGGTTCAGACTTAGGGAGTTTGATGTTCCTATTATCCCTGAACGGCGAAACAGTAACATCAACCATGTCATGCTTAACATCAGACACATCGTTACAATTAACAGACAAGTCACCATGACTTACTTTCCTGTTTGTATCCAAGACACTCTGTTCCTTCTTTGACCCAGGCATTGTTGAACTTGACCCAATTCCAAAAACGTTCCAGATATTGCTTGTTCAAAGAGGACTTGACCGGCACCAGGAAAGATGAACGGTGACTATCCAAACTTTCACCAACTGTTTGAATCCGCCAGATCTGTTTCCATCGTCAGAAACTGTCAGCCACGTCTCATAAACCGTTAATGCCCAGCTCTCGCTACGCTCGGGCCCACGCTGTTCCTTGAAGATTTCAGAAACGCTTAGTTATAACGGACGAGAAAACCAAAACACCGATCTGCCGCTTGATATTTCTTTATTGTTACACCAACATATAAAAGGAATAAGTGAACTAAGGTCTGAAAACAAATATTACAATAATAAATCATTGTATTACTTCTGACGATGTTTCACTCTTCTTTCTGAACAGCGACCGATGAGACGATGACTGTCGTATTGATGCCTCCGCGAAAATTGGGGAAGTTGATTTTGAGCAAACAACCAAGAATTGATCGTTCAATCTTCAACTCCATTGACAGCAACGTTAGGCAATTACAACTACGTCAGAAGCAGATGACCGAACGTGAGTAAAATGACACTCAGGCCAGAGGATAACAATCACAAAATTACCTGAAATACTGAACTAAATGTCAATGTTATCAGTAGGTTGCACAGGAGGGATTTTCTGACGATTCATTCTGCCGTGGTTGCTTTCACATTTTACTAGAGTCAGTAGTGAAGACGCCTGCATTTCTGCTGTTTCAGTGAGTGGCAATCGCGTCAGTAGCACAGTGGTTAGGACTGTCGCCGACCATACACATGGTCCGAGGTTCGAGCCCCTGCCGACGCACACCTGATATCTATGGTCGGCCTGCAAAATTTGAGCTACCGATATCCATGCTGAAAATTCCATACTTGTACCAAAAATACAGTGTGGAATCAAGCCGTAATCGAAAATTAAATTAAATTAATTAAAAGATTGTAGCCAAAGTAGAGTGAATGGTATGGTTTGGTATTAGAATAAAATTTGGACGAGCTCCTACGAATTGGACATGTACTGTCCTGAACTACGTAGGCCTTTTTCAGTCATGTGATTCCGTAAGAGACTTCCGTTTGCCTCATCAATTCATTCTCGTACTTTTGCTGACCTGCGTACCTTGGGCCAACATATGGTAGAGCCCGCTGTTCAAGTTTGGGGTGCATGCATATCTTGTATACAGTTAATGTGGCTTTTGAAGTTTAGAAGTTGAGCAGGAGGTAACTAGTACATGTCTTCCAGTGGCCCACAGTTTCTATGCACGAGGAGAGGGGAGAAACTGTGAGTCCTTTCAAACCAGGTATAGAGAACTTGTGATTTGACTGTGTTGACCACCTGGATAATTCTGCCTCTTCTTGGAGTAATTGTTGAAGGGATTTCAAGAATCACAATTAAGGAAACAACTAGTGCAGTTTAGATTTACCTGTAGAGCTCAAACTCGTTACTGCAGTCTGTGATAGTAGTTTCTCCAGCTGATGCTTCCGTGGAAAAGCTGGGTCGTTATGGGGAACAAAAATTAAGTACTGATACAGACTAGTTAACCTGTTGTTACTAATACTGAAAACAGAAGACTTAATTCTAATTGTGTTCCTGTGATTAACCCCTGATTCTGATTATCAGTCTTCGACATAGTATCTGGCGTAATGTGTTACAACTTTTGTTTGGACCTAATCTATGCATCACACCCAGCTGCTAATCACAACCGATTCATAAATGTTCTAGTGTCATACTATCAAGTTTTAAAATTTCCGCCTTTTTATCAAAACATGGAAATACTTTGTTTTTCTCACTTATAGGTCAGTGAGTGACCTACGTCCGTTTGGTCCCTGTTTTGTTTAGTGCTGGTGAGTGCTGATGGCTCCAATTAGTAGGTTGCACGAGATTGAAATAAGAAGACGTGAAGTTGAAGATCTAAGGATTCATTGTGCTCACGAGAGACAAAGATTCAGCCATACTGTTATAGACCTAATCAATTACTGCCAAGAAAACCTACTCTCAGATCCTCTTGTTCACCGTGTTAAGGACAATCCTTTCAAAGAGAAGAAGTGGATGTGTAAGATCTTTTAAAACACTTAAAACAAACTATGTTAATTCCAAATGTTCACATAAGTGATTCATTTATTGGTTAAAATGCTTTTTTACTTTTGCAATTCTAATATTTCAGATTTCTGTAGTTTGAATGGTTGTGGGTCCTCATTATTGTCTTCATCCTATGCTAATAACAAAACTGTATCACTAGCTGTTTGTTCTCCACCATCCTTATATGATTTTACCGTTTCGTCTTAACTTTACTATGAAACATAGTATTATTCCTCACTGACGTTGTCATGAAAAATGCTTAATATGTTCACTGGGTCGGTAACTTTGCATTTTTTAAAATATAGGATGTTATGCTAATTAAAGCATGGCTAGCGGTGAAAGACTGTCCGACAAATTGAAGTTCGTAATAGATAAAATTTTATTTTGATAAACCACACTGTTATACAGTAATACTATCTGATGACGTTCCGAGCACAAACTATTGCTCGTAATCATATCTGGTCACTCACAACTTTTCACTTCATTTATATACATGAGTAGAATTGATTGGACATTTGAGTAAAATCAATACTGCTCAAGTCACTGTTTTACTCGCTAGGCTATTTAAGTTGGTTTGTGTTTCAATAGTGGCAGCATGTGTTGTCATAGACGTCTTGGCTATTGGGAGTGATTTGGTTAGTCGCAAAAGCCAGTTATCTGTAGACTAACTGACTGACTAATTAGAATATACTTTCACACATATCTACCCATTTAATTTTCCACACTTTTAAAAAGCACAGATAAAGCAAGTGTAGTGGTATCACAACAGACAAAAATGTGTATCTGAAAGCTTAGCTTATGGGTGGGTGCCAAAGATAATTAAAATTATAATGATAGATAGTGAATAAATCCACCAATGTAAGTGAACTCGAAGAGTCCACTATTATCTTGGAGGTTCCAACCGTTAAACTTCCCTACCTGTCTCAAGTTGATTTCATGGGCTGATGCATTTTTGTTCTATCACCAATGCATTTTATAAATTGGGTGAACTAATAGTTGCTTGTAAATTTAAATCAGACTTCTTAAGAATAAAAATATAGTTTCGATATGATTCTATTTCATATCAGCGTGCACTTACAAAACAGTGGGACTAATATTTAAGGACCGCAAGCTTATTTTTGATGTGTTACAGGCTGAGTTCCTGTAATTAGCCTTACTTTCGGGGTTCTTTTTAAGGACGTCAGTGGGGGTTTGAACGGAAGGGACAAAGTATATATCGCCTGCGGGTATTATATACTAGTTATTTGGGCAAGATAAAGGGTTAGTGTTATTACCTAAGTGCGCTGTTGTTCGTAGCGTGATGCCTGAGTGCGTTAGTTGTGTCGACTTGCTTTTGAGACGGTAATATAAGGTATACAGGCAACATGGTCCCCTCAATAAGAGGTACTGTCAAAATCCAGAGTCTTGTGCATGCATTTGGCGCACTGAGCAGGTGGTAAAACTAGTCAGTCCCCGTCTTAAATTAAGGGTAGTTATATATTCTAGCGTGTCAGTCGGTTTACACACTGCATTAACATTAATAGACGGGTCACTGGCGATGCAGAAGCATAGATTCGAAAGGTCTGCATTATCTATAGCATCAGTAAGATGTTAGGCCTCTAATCAACAGGTGTATTTCACCATGTCCTACTCAACGATTTAAACATACTCGCTGACAGTGTAAGATATCCTCGATCTGAGATTATTTGTTCTGTGTTTTTGAATTATTGTTAGGTGCAGATAGGGATAAAAATTAGATAAAAGGCACTAAATAATATGTGTGTAGTATGCGTTGTACAGTCCTAGTCACTTATTGTGATGGGTGGTATTAAGTTGTAATAAAAGTCAGTGTGATTCGGAATATGCTTCCAACCCACGAAGATATTTTTAGTAATTGTTGTGCAATCCAGACTGGCTGACAATTTAGCAAGATAGTATGTGATACTGGCTGATATTAGTAGTTGTAAACTACTCGCGTCAAACAATGGCTAGATCAAAATGATGCATACATCGGGTCGCCGTTCCGCACGTTTGGAGATTTCTAAGAGAGACGGTGGTGAGTTTTCACTTTACACTGCGTAGTTTGCCAATAATGAATGTATTGCATGTCCTAATTGAAACCCAGTATGGATTGATCACTGATACGTCTCAAAATCGATTTAGTAGCATATATGTAGCTAGGTGAAACTAGAATCTACAGCTAAGAAGAAACTGTTTCTCTCAGAAGTCGTATAGTAGTAGTAGTGAAATAACCTGAAGTTCTAGTCAGTTCTCTACCTAGGTAATTCATATGTTGGAGGTAGATATCTAAATATGCTATATGCGGCCATAAGTAATGAGGTCATTGTGCTAAATGATTGATAAACTTTATATTAGGGCAAGATGTGTTTAAATGGATTTGATAATAAAGTTTCACTTTAATTCCAACTAATTTCAAGTAGTAAGACGATCACCACATCTTAATCCTGATATGTATTCGTCTTTTGGAAAGCTAACTTTCTCTGTGGACGCACAGAAGGTAGTCTGTGTATGATTACGACATCTACCGGGATATAAGCCTAATAAAGGAAGTTCATTAGAGCAGGTGACTGTACGACACTGAATTTTGTCGTTCAATACTATGTATTTTGATCGACTATGCAGTGTGGTAACTGAACTAGATGACTTGACACTCGAAGTATTAACTAAATAACTATATTCAAAGTATAAGAGAATAATTGTTACTTTTAGAATATGTACATTAGTAAATCTTTTTAAAATGTGATTGTTTGGCGTATGGTTATCGTCAGTTAATCAACAATTAGATTGGAAAGATTGTGAAATCAGTTATATCTTTCACAAGAAAGAAAAAGTTCAGTTTCACATCAAAAAGCGAAGTATTAAATTAGGTAATAAGAAGACAAATGAAAATCTTTTTGTGATTTGTACAAATCAGTAGCTCATGGATAACGTGAATAAAGTTATTACCATTCAGCAGTTACTTTTGGAAAGGTTCCTGTAGGATAGATAGCAGTTTGTAGCGTAAATATTCGTTATTGGTGCTACTATCGGCAAAACCAATAAAAGTTGGAGCGAGAGCACTTCTAGTAGTGGTAGTGGCAGTGACATGTATTTTGCTATTATTACTAGTAGTAATAAAATAATCGCTAACAAATGCTTCCTTAAACAACACTTCTATGGTGTTGTTTGTAGGTAAAAGAATTTGAACGCATTACCGGTTGTTTCATGATGGAATTCTCTCGAATACTGTGTTGTCTGTCTAGCTGTACATAGCTTCTTGAACGGTTTACGTTGCATTGTTGATTTTGGTCCATTTGTTTGCACGGTTTACTTTTTGACCGAGTATCATATTCTTTGCTCAAGGTTTCAATTAAATCACCCAGTGAGTTTGGTACATAAGTATTCATACTTACCTGGAGAGAAATATACAGTTGTTAACATAATGATAAATATGACACCTAGTTTGTAACTAATGTGAAATATGCTAATTCGACAAATAAAATAATACAGATTATTTGTTGAAGACGAATAATGTTAACCACCCAATGTAACTGTAGGGTGGTCCTGTTCAGCTTAAGAAAATCACCTTCAGTGAAGCATTTTTGTTAGCACTAGTTTAAGTAGTATCTACTAGTCATCATCAAAGATAGGTAAGTGGTAAACTATCCAATGGTATCATGGTCAAAAACTAATAGTGCGTTCTTAATTCCGCATCTATAATGTTTTATGGTGAGATTTTGTGTGGAGAAGTATTTATTTGTGGTCTGGAAGTGTTATTTGCTACAAAAATCCTATCAGGGGGAATATCTAATAAAGTTATCTTGTGTCATAGGTTAGACAGTTGTGTCCAGTACATTCTTATACATGGGAAAGTAATCGGTCAGAGTTCAATGAATGGGTATTTTCTCTTTTTGTTAGACTCCTATTAAAATACTTCAAATAGTCTTGATATATTCTCCGTAACTGGGGTTCCACTGGTAGTGAAAGTCGATTATGCATTACCATTTGACCTACGAGAGTAGGATGACCTAGTGATAACATTTACATTCCAGCTTAACATCCATATCCAGCCGTACCTAACTGAACTGGGCAGTAACAATTCACTTATTTCAGATTTACACCTAACTTGGCAGTTAGGTAACAGCGGGTCTAATTTTTAGTCGAGAGTGCAAACTTGCGAGATGTTTTTGGCTTACACGCCTCGAGTACAAAAATAAGGATTTTACAAAGAAAACTTACCTTACAAAATATCAACAGACCAATAGTAGCTTTCAAACGCTGATGAAACACCATATGATTGAATCCTATAATATCGTCTGTTTTCTTCTGAATCATTTTCTTGGGGTGATGAAGTAACTGAAGCTGAAAGTGTTGAAAGCCTGTGAGTGTTTTATTCAATGGACTATTTGCACATATCGTGCATGAAGCAATTGTGTTTTCATCAATATTTTTGACAGAATTACTCTCATCGTCATACATTTTCCTGCACATTTTCTCGCTTAGTTGAATAGAGATAGATTCGGGTAAATGAATACGAGAGAACGTGACTTTACGCGTGGACATTGAGTCAAGCATTAATTCGGAATTACTTCGTGGCATTGAACTAAAACTAGAGCACATATATATCCTCTCCTTATCATTCAATGGAGATAGTAGTGCGTATGAAGATCTTGATAGAATTTTCGAGTTTCCTAGGCTGTACTGGTTATGATTAGTGTCAGTTTTTGTAACAAAAGAATTGTTTGGATAAAGGCGATACCGTATTGCATCATGTTCCATAGGAACTTTCCAAAAACGACTTGTTACATCCGTAGAAAGATGTGAAAACTTGAACAATGGTGCTTTTATTTCCGCCTGAAATTTCAAAGCAACAGTCAACGTTAACAATGTTTGTACAGTATAAAAACAAAACGTGCCAGAAATTTCAGATCCGAAAGATTAACATTATCACAACTCACTATTTATTATGTGAGTTAACTTCTTCTGAATGAAGAAACTGCTAGGAAAATAGATCAGTACTGTGTTGTTAGCAAGTCGTATCGTAAAGAAGTGTTGTGTTGTTGTCTCAAAAGTTACCTGGATAGTCTATGGGTTACGTTTTGTTGGACTGACGTGAGGAAGTACATTCACGGTTAAATTAGTAATAATATGAGACTGTCAGATTGTGAATTGAGTGACACCTACTGGTAAATAGACTCAGTAGTACTGTATGAATCCAGTTTAATAATAAGTGAAACGAGTATTTCTGAAAGGTTTTGCATTCAATATACCGCACCAAGCACAACGCAGAATAGCTCTTTATAGCCTGTTAGCTTATTCATAGGAGTTTTAGTAATTAATAAGTAGATAAACGATAATAATAATAATAATTCTTATTATCACCAATGTCCATTTACCTTATTCTAATAGTAGTGAGAGTGTTCTGTGACGAATTCTGTCCAACCCATTATTTCCCATACTAACAAGTTGGAACTAAGTGAATAAATGACAATAGCTTTCAGAAGTAAACTAAGAAGTAATCGGTATTAATACTTTCAACATAACTCTATTCCTCCTGATCGTTAGTGGCATGTCAATTTTAGTTCAGTTTTGTATATACTACCTTCACGAGTGCAGTATAAACCTCTGTACGCTGGTATATTCTTTGACTTATTTTCATGCACTTAATGCCCTTCTTTTTCAGTGGAATACAACTAGTGCATCGCTTGCTTCTGGTAGTAATATAAATGAGGAATGAAAGCTAGTTGTTTGATGGGAACCGATATCTCTATCAGGTGTTTATTAAAGTCCATAGGACAAATATACATTGTCAACACTTAAACTGAGTGATAAGAAACACGCACGTTTTCCTCCTGCTGTAATACATTTCTACTTATTAGGAAGGAAGCTTTAGGTATTAATTATACTTGCTAGTGTTCGGCGTTTAAACGTGTGGGAAACCTTGAGGAAATTCATCGTATCTCTACATCTGAACTCTGATCAGTCAAAGAATCATTCAGACCAATAATATTGATATCGCCACTTAGTAGATGAGAAACTGCATTTTAGACATGTTGATCTTTTCAGTGCAACTGAAATCAGTCAGTGTATTTAATATCTTCTTACTAATGAAGTAACTTGTATAAAGTTTCTTCTCACACTTTGAAAGTGATCCCAACTGACATCGCACTTATTCTCAAGGTTCATGAAAATCTTCAGTGTGTACTAATTATGTGTCAATCAACTTTTGGCTGTTTTCATTTAATTAGTGTGACAAACTGATATGTACTGAGGTTAAATTTTGTCTTTTTAGTTTACCATGTATTTGAATGTAGGAACTTGGGGTGTTTTCATTTCTCAATGACCTTAGCCATCAAAGTTCTCGTGGTTCAGTAGCTTAGTGAACAAGCTCTGGATTTTAAAACTACCGAGAAGTTTTAGTAGGAGCACCATCCATCATCATCCACTAGGAAGCATACACTTCTAGTTGATGAATCGCAAATGAAGCGGAAAGAGCGCTTCGAATTCGACTGCTAGCCACTGTCAAATCACATCAAATAGTAGCATAACACCTTCAACGCACCATCGTCTACGTGTGTTGTTCAACGTATAATCGTGTTGGAAAATCCGTCACGAATTACCTGCCGATATAAGAATAGAACCTGTGCACTGTGGTACAGTATAATTTCATTGTGGATAAAGTTTATTTTGATAAAGTCTCATAGTGTTATACAGTAATATTTACTGATGACATTTCGAGCACATTTTATTGCTCATAATCATATCATATATGAATAACATATTGGTTTCATAAACTCATAAATGGATGCTGATAATACTCCCTTTTGGTTCAGTTTTTTAAGGGAGTCCGTCATTAGTTTCCCTACTTTTATATTGAGATCTTTGAAATTAACATGAGATTGGAGTTTAGTTTAATCATTCAGAATACCTTCCATTTTCTCAACGTAATCACTTCTGTCCAATAACACTACCACCACCTTTATGCAGCTAGGATCTCACTTTTTCTAGCATTTGAAATGCCCAGCGAAGTCTCTTTTCGGGGAATTCACTCACTCAGCTGTATAATACTGTTGTTTTTTTTTCAAAGAAAGGACTTTCTCATCGCCAGTATTAACTGAAACAAATTGAGTGAAACGTTCGTCTTACTGAGTGACTTCTACACAATCTTCACTTATTCATTTACGAAGGTTAATGTAGGTTGGAGTAACTGTTTGCAGTTTAACTTCTGATCTATCGATTTAAACAAGCTAAAACTAACAAGTTGGTAAAGGAGGAGGCAGCGAAGAAAGGAAACAAGGTGAACATAGAGAAGATAGATGTGACAAAGATACATGACCACCACCACCACTACCGACCACAACAGCAAGCACCAATCACAATCAACGGGAAGGATGTAAAGGAACTAATCTCTTTCACTTACCTGACTGACTAGTAAGTAGGTCAGCATCGTTTCGATTACAGGTGAGCATCACAGATGAGAATGTCACGATCAACCAGGATCGGATAGGGATAGGGAAAGCAAAACAGACGTTTATTGTTCTAAAACTAGCGTGTAGACCTCCAGGACTCAACACAACGAACACCACCGAAACTCTTGACACTAATGTCACGTCACTGCTTTTGTATGATTCAGAGACTTGGCGCTGTCTTCACGAAAAGCATTTCCGTCAACGAATGCCTTCTCCGGCTCGATACTTAACATCACATGGTTGACTGTTCAGAAAGTATAATCAACAAGGGACTTTGACAGGCACAAAACCAGCTAAGAACCTATTGTTTAACCAGGAAATATGGAGAAGGGACTGGATATGCCTTAGACATATGCGAGGTGACCATTGAGCGATATCATGTGGCAGATTGTTGATTGGTAGCTGAATGGAAATCGATGGGTTTGGCGTCCTAGGGTAGCATGGAAGAAATGGAAGTTTGTGATCTGTCAAGTAGCCAGCTGCAAGTGAGTGTGATGGAGGTGTGCTGATGAAGTCCTGTGTTCAATTCAGAACTCAAGGAACGAAGAATAATGACGATACAAAATAAAGGAGATGAACTCATTATTCTTTCAGAAAAAATTATATATGGCAGCAGTAGTGTGACATTAAGTCTGTGCCTGGGTCCGATTAGGAAAACCAACCCAAAACCTATAGAAGTGATTTGTGCCAGAATGCCACAATTTACCTGCTAATGAATGTTTGCATGACAGTCAATCAAGCGTCAAAATCTTATGAAATATTAAATGATAGTAGTCTGAAGTCAGAACTATACATTATTGTCTTAATTCGATAGTAATTTTGATTTTCAAGTTAGTAAACAAACAAATAAATACGTTTATCTTCTCACAGTGTGTAGGTAGCACAGTGGTAGAATGCTCGCCAACCACGCATGTGGTCCGGGGTTCATCCTCGGTCGACGCACTCCTTTACCTCGCTAAGGCAGCGATAAGACTAGTAAAGAGTGGAGGTTGGGTGTGAGGCTAACAACCTCATCCCGTAAAAATAAAAACACCACTGCCACCGAAACTTCAAGCCCCCAGCTTGAAGCCCTATGTTGCACTGGGAACGTAAGGGAATAAAAAGTTCTCTCACCGCGTGTGTGTAGGCGCAATTTAACTCATTGTCCATCGAAAAACGACTGGAAGTGTAAATTGATGGGTTCGATTATTTTTATCGGAAAACACTGATGCCTCTCTGAGTGTCTTCTTTTTTATTACACAATGAAGACTTTTCACTTAATTTGGAGCAACAACGACCCTGTTAGGATAACAGAACTGTATGGATTTCTATTATTCCGTCAAATTTGGAACGAACAATGTGCTGCGCTAACTGCAACCTGTATATAGAATCACTTAGGAACAAGAAGCAGTGATGTGTTATCACAATAATCGAAGTTTAGGCCGATGGTCCCACTATGCGAAGAGGACAGGTTGCTACCTTCCTATTGTCCTCTCACCAATAGTACTATTTCACAAACAGTTCCTCCGCTTTTTCACAACTCTGTAACCACTATTAACAACTCTAGCCAGAGAAACACTATCCCTAGTTTCTTAGACCCATGTTTCTAACTTCATATCAGAGCTTTCTTTATCCAAACTTTGTGCTAAGTAGACACAACTCGAGCATCTCCGTCTTTGGATTTTTGTCATTGAAACATGCAGAAAGTTTGGTTATTCACATAAGTCCACCTGATCAACACGGTGACTCTATAAAATCCACTCAACTGTTATTAAGTAGATTACTTAACTTCTCGTCGACTTGTGTTATGTACTGGTCGAGAATTTAATAGTCCTGACGCAAGAAAGACGGAAATCAGAAGACCACTAGGTTTGCGATGATACTTCTATTTTCCAAAACACCAGGAGAATCAATGTCACACAAGAGTGTGAGAGCAAAATTATATATAAATGTCCGAAAGTGTGTGAACACAAGTGTGTGAGCGAATATTCAAAATGAACAAATCAATAGACAGTCTTAAAATGATTGGCTAATTATAATGGAATATCGATCCATATATACATAGCAAAATATATCAGACTGTCAAACAAACACACATATTATATGGATATATATCTACTTGTTAGTGTAACGATTGCATAAAACTCAGTACTTGATTAGCTCCCGGTGGGTAGCCGTCAGTGTCTTGTCCAACTGAGATGAATCTGTAAAAGTAAGGCGAAGCAGTAAAAGTCATCGACGCCGTTTGGTAATCTCCAAATGAATACACCCTGGATAAAGTGGAAGAATGGCTTTCATCAGAAGTTATCCGTTTTACTGGTAAAAGAAAGACATTCACATACCATTATCTTAGGTGATTTTAATACTCAAAGAGGTAAGTTTGGACTAGTCCGAAAAGTATGTTGGATGTATCTATGTAGTCCCATGCCGAGAAGCCCAAGACGGTGATCGTCCTTTACACTTCTGATTCGACTACCACGTTACCGTTACGTTAAACTATCATTCCACCTCTTTTTTCCTGGATTGAAATACACCCAACTATTTTAATAATATTAAATCGTCTAAACACGTTAATTAATCTCTTTCTGCTTGGATAGATTCTAATGTGATTATTTCTTCTGACTGCATACTCAATTTCACATATACTGAACATTATTCAAAACTCTTACCTGCTATCATAGAACTTTGATCACAGTGCTCGTTTCGCATTCACCTTAACGCCGCCTATTATAGTTATTCACCTCAATTTGACAATATACTTTTACACTACACATGCTGACGTATTCACTTTGAACTTTATTCCAACAGCAGTCGGACTTAAAGATAGTTGTACTTTCAGAAAAGTAGACGATGGTTATTTGCCCTAACGATCTACTGTTAATATACAATGTTTTATTACGTAACTAATATTGATATATAACAGTAGAGACTGAGGAATTTATTGAAAGAATATTCTTTGTTCACTAATTGCATTAAGCAAGAATGCTGATTGCATGTAACCTGACTACTGAACTACACTTCAGGAATACTCCTTTTATTTCGGCGATTCAGATGAATACCAGAGTAGAAATGAACACATTAATGATGTTATGATATATTTCCTTTATCTTGTATCACATATACGCACTATGGTTAAGATCGAGCCCAAACCACTGTTTGTCATTAGCAACTAAAACAATTATTCTCAAACAGACCACTAGTGAATATGACTCAAGTTGTAATGTAAACAATTGTGACATTTATCAGAAATTTACAAGCCCTTAGTTTTCAACTCACATATTTAGACACGGATGCTTATAATTACATCATGAAAGTATAAGTGATGACCAATGCCAAGAGGAATAGTAGTACAGAGTTCCAATGCAAAAATTATTCAATTAAGCAATTGCTTACTGATACACAAATTAGTCTGTTTATTTAAGTCAACTAATAAATATGTTCTTGTCACACAAACAATAGGTAATATCCAGAAAGAGGATAAAAGCGCAAGCCCGTACATCAAAAAATAGTATCACTCATACACTTCCATTGTCTGTAGAACCTTCAGCTTTAGTATAAAGAATTCTTGTACACGCTATTTGTTGTAATGTACAAACAGAATCTTCTAAATCTGTTGAGTCGTCACTAGTGGAATCTGTTGACTTCTCAGAATCTGAGTCTGAATCTGAATAGTCGCTCAATCCTGGTAGTACGTCAAGAGATCCACTCAATTGCTTAGACATACTACGATAAGTTGATTCATCCGCATACACTTTTGCCAAAGGATCGATTGGATACTTTTCATTTGAAGCTGTGGGGTGAAAAAAAATTGGATTTTAGAGTAAACACCATAAAATTGATAAATCACTTTCAATTCATACAAAATTAACTTGAAAATAGTTTAAATATGTGACTGACAGAAATAGACTAACTATTCAATGAAGATGTGTATCAATGTTTTTAGTACTTGACTTTCGAACAGCGGTTCTTGAGTTCAAAGTCCGCCTTACCTACTTCCTCTTCGACAATTAGGTAGCATCATTAATTCCTACACAATTAGTCCGACTTATGATATAAGACATTCAGTTCCCACTCTGTAATTATGACTGACAACTCCCACCAATGGAATATATTTGTACAACTGTGCTCAGATAGATATTTATTCTCAAACTGCAATTTCGGAAGAAACACTGTTTAGTCAGCTTCGTAGTGAACATGGATAGATTATGTAGATATCATTTAGCAGTGCAGAAGATTCGTGAAGAATTATCAGTATTTGTCGAGTATGTGCTTTAGCTACAGACTACCTTGTATATGAGTACATTCTAATAGACATAATTCCGAACTTGGAAGACTTTTCTTAGTTAGTCTAGACAATAAGCAAATATATGTTACGTTTGGAAGTAGACAGAAAGTTAACAGATTAAGAAATGGTTACCCGATTGTAAAGAAGACTGATACTATTTCCTAAATGCAGTATAATCGGTGACAAGTACTGTTATGACATGACGAATTGTTATGCAGAAGACGTCCTTTAATGGGACACCAAATGACATAACGAAATTAATACAAGTTAGCAAATGCTAAACGAGCCCATCGTATCCAATGATAAGATTTTTCCAACAACCAGTTCACTGGGGGTGGAGCAAACCCTGAAATAAGTAGAGTGTTCAATGTATTTAACAAACTTATTTCCCATCTTTGAAATAATAGTAGATGAAGTTCAGTTTTATATCATTACCCTACATTTAACACGAGTAGGTTGCACGATATTTAGAGTCAGATATTTGTCCAAGGTGTTCAGTCCTAAGGACTTTGTAGTATACGGACTCTACATAAACGAGAATTTCTTCTAGTAGTAAGTCGACTGACATTACATTGAAGTCAACCAGTGAAATCCACCAGCACATCTACGATAAGATTGAATCACAACGATGACACTAAGCATTTGTGACCTAAACGACAGCTCTCCTTAAGACTCTACACTGCTGAACAAGTTCGAGTAACCCCCAAGTTAGCACAGTATAGTTAAGGTGGCCAGAAGGAATTCGCAAAAAGAGCCAGTCGGCAGCTTATTTACAAAAAAGGGGACTAGATCGCATAATTTGAATAACCTCCATCAAAATTTAATTATTTCCCTACTAACATGGTGCTTATTTTGCTTGCAGCTTATGAGGAAGCCGTAAGTCACCTTAAACGTAGTATAAACTCAATTTCCCTAAACAACGCCGAACAATGATGAAAACCAAATAAAATGCTTATCTACTTACCAGATGTCCTTGTATTTGCTCGCTTTGACTGTGGGCCAACTATATCCAAGCTACTGCAATAGCCAGAAGTATAAAATTATACAAAACTACTTACGAAGTCCGTTTAACAGCACTAGCCATGAGAGCTCGTTGACTTGAACCTCCTTTATTATAAAAAGACTTTGTGCTCAAACCAGATATAGTATTTGTAGACGAAACATGGACTGGTCGATTTGCCTGAATATTTACTTTAAGTCAAGAAACTAGCGAAAATAGGATCACAAAGGTGAAGTATGTAGGGAAATTTAAAATTAGAATGTAGCAAGCTCATTAAAAAGGATACTTTTGCTTCTTTTACTAATTCGGCGATTTCTTTCTCCTTTTCCAAATCGGCTTTGTGCTGTTTAGCAGATAACGTTTGTAGATATTCGACTTCATCCTCATCCAGACGATGAATACGGTTTTTCAGAGCATTAGTTGCTTCATACTCCTCTTGCTTTCTGTCCTTTTCAGCCTAAAAGTTTTTAAATTAACTGGATTTCAGTTAGTAAGCCCGTGTATACACTATTTTGTTGTATAACGTACACTGTTAAGTAATAATAATACTTTAGGACGGACACGTTAGCTACAAATTACACAGGACAAATGTTCAGTTTGTCTCATGATCATGCCTCAGAACTGAAACTAGTAAGGATGTACTTATTGATTCACAGTGCAGCCACATGCATATCCATTGTTGGCGAAATACATAGCTATGAAGCCTTATTATGATTTCCTTTGGTAATATTTGAACTGCTTGATAATGTACGTGTTGGTGAGATTGACAGAGGAATAACTGCAAAGAATTTACTACTACTAGTTGGTGCACGTGCTTTCCGACTACTCTTACTGGTCAATCGCATAAACTGTGTTATCATTTCTCAAACATTTTCTAACGAGGTAAATCTTGTTTAGTCTTCAACTCTTAGATACTTCAAGAATTTGTGTCTAGTCGCATCAATGAATCCTTTGCTCACTTATTTTTGCATTAGAGTCCAAACAGACTATAGATAAACGCTGTTACTTCATACCTTTTCTAAGCAGGAGCACTATATGATTAACTCCATCGTTTTGTGACCTAATTACTCCATGTGCTAAGTATACTGACTAAATGTGTAATTGTAGTAGAGTGGTTCCGTAACTGCTATACTTAGCTCCGAATTAATACATTCTATATTTACACGAGGTAATGTGATAAATTTGCATACACTAAGTTATTTTCTTTATTTCACTATGATCCCTATACCAGACCTATATATGAAAATAAAGTAGCGCCAGGAATAGGACTGTTAGGAAATAAAGAGGGGTGACTAAACAAAACGCGATACGAATCCATCTCATAAGGAGGTGTAATTTGTATACCTCGTGTCCCAGTGACGCCTAGAATGTATAATAAAAGGCTGAGAGTAATATGATTTGTAAGGTCTTCATATTTTTATTTTTCATATCTCCAACTTAATGTACAAAATGTAGCGACGGAACAATCGTGCAGTACCATCACGTCTCATGTTAAAAACTTTATCGTGAAATGGAACCACCGTTAAATAAGTAATCTTAACGATATATCTAGACGTGTAAATGAAGATTTGTTAATAAGGTCGTAAAAGACAAGTGTAATGAAGTAAAACTTACAGGAAATGAAGAGTTAGTGTTTCTATACTATATAACCTGGAGACCTCCATCACCAAATCAACGCTGGACTCAGATAGACCACATAGCCATAGGGTATCGTTGGTGAGGGTCAGTAGAAGACTGCCGCTCTTATTGGAACACGTGAGTAGACTCTGATCACGCTCTGGTCCGCGCACGTTTATGCTTACGACTAAACGGACATAAGAAACTGACGGCAGAGAAACAATTACATCCCCAACTAGATCGAGACACTGAGTCCCTGTGCGTCGGTGGCACAGTGGTTAGGACTCTCGCCAACCATGCACATGGTCCGGGGTTCGAGCCCACGCCGGCGCATACCTGATATCTATGGTCGGCCTGCAAAATTTGGGCTACCGATATCCATGCTGAAAATTCCATACTTGTACCAAAAATACAGTGTGGAATCAAGCTGTAAATCAAAAAAAATCAAAAAAAAATTAAGGAAGAAATAGCTAAACGAGTGTCTGAGGTCGACAGCAGGACTTCCTCTGAGGTAGCCTGGCTGGCACAACATACAGTTAGCTGTAGACACAGCTGTAAAAGCTGTCAATAAGCTAAAACCAAAAGTTAGTAAGAGCCATTCGATCTCCACCGCCTCATCCGAACTGATTGACGCATCAAGAGTGATTCCGGCGACCTCCGATTATGATTAGGAGTGAAAGCTACTCAAACGAAAACTAACAAGAAGTCTTCGAAACGACCGTGAACAGCGGTGGGTGACAAAGGCGAAAGAGATGGAAAAGGCTTCGGCGATTGGTAACACCAGACAACCATTTAGGCTTATCAAGGAAACAGGTGGTAAAAGGCAAATGATAAGTAAAACAACCTCGGAGAAAAATGGTACTATAATTAGCTCCCAGGATAGACGACTGGAACGCTGGAAAGAGCAATATGAGGAGCAGTTTAATTGGCCTACAGCCACACTCAATTTACCGAACATCCAACACCTCCCTGAATAGGATATAGACACAGGTCGCCCTTCCTTAACTGAGCTTACTAAATCTGTCACCAATTTGAAACAAGGCAAAGCAGCGGGACCTGATGGAATGACTCCAGAGGTATTTAAGTACGGTGGAGACAGTCTACTGTCTGCATTAACTGAGGTACTAGTAAGCGTCTGGGAATCAGAAGAAGTCCCATTGGGTAGGTGTAAGTCACTGATTATCCCCATATACAAGAAGGGAGACAAGTGTTCCTGTGATAATCACAGAGGGATTAGCTTAACTAATATAGTATCTAAAGTCCTAGACTCAATAATATTGCGAAGACTAAATGGTGCTAGGGAGGCACAAACACGAGGGGACCAGGCAGGCTTTAGACCAGGAAGAGGGTGTATTGATCGTATCTTCACCCTCCGACAGATTCTAGAACATAGGAATTCCTACCAGCGTCCAACAGTCATTATGTTTCTTGACCTAAGGGCGGAATTCGACTCTGTCGACCGAGAGGTACTCACTCTGGAGATGCTTGGCTGTAAAGGGTATGCCGAGAAAATACATTGCACTGATTAAGGCACTCTACTCGTACTTAGGTGAGGGCTTATGGCAAGTTGTCATCTGAACTGATGACGACTAGCGGTGTCCGTCAAGGATGCCCATTATACCCTTTTCTATTCAACTTCATCATAGATGTACTAATGGACTTAACCCTAAGTGACTTCAGCGACTCAGGGATTGACTTGCTACCAGGGAATGATCTCGTTGACTTAGAATATGCAGGCGATATAGTCCTTCTAGGCGAAGACGCTGACAAAATGCAGAGTCCTCTAAACACCTTGAGCCGCAATCTACGAATGTTTGGCATGCGATTCACTCTCGCCAAATGCAAGATGATGTTACACGACTGGACTACATCAACACCTAGTTTATAAATAGGAAGTGAATTGGTAGAGCACGTTGACCGCTTCACTTATTTAGGAAGTACCATCAGCCAACGAAATCTCAGCTGAGTACGGATACAAAGGGTTGGTTTCGCACATGCCAGTTTATGCCGTCTGTGGTGTAGATGTGATATCCTGTTGGCTATCGATGGAAGGGCATGTATACTGCTCAACACTCCGCTCCGTCCTCCTTTATAGCTGTGAGCTAGACATGGCCATTGAAAGTGGAAGACATGAAAAGCCTGACCAGCTGTCTTTGATCATAGGTGTCTGCATCCTATGCCCCTTGTTAAGTGGTATAATAAGGTGAGTAATATTGAGGTTAGGCTTCGGTCGAGTGCTAGATAAGGAGAGGAAATCAGCTGACGGGGCTGTGAAATTACATCGATTGAGATGGTTAGTACATGTGTTACGCATGCCTACCCATCGCCTTCCTCGACAATGGGCAATGTGAACTGACATAGGATCAAACTGGAAAAGAGCCACTGGTGGTCAAACCAAAACATGACCTCATCAGTCAATGTAATCCACAACATTTACTTTAATCTACGTAGGAAGATGTAGACTTTCTGGTTGGGGTCCTCGGGACGGTAAAAACCAATGGTTGGAAACAATTGGTGATATGGCTCAAAATCGTTCTCAATGGCACAGATGCATCCACTCCTTGTGACCTATGATTTCCAATGAAACTACATTGTTCTTCGTTACTTATATTTCTTTGCCGCACACCGGTGCAAAGTTCTATGTCGAAAACAGACAGACAGACATTTTGATTTGACACTAGTAACTAGTGTGATGCGTCTAGTCCTCTGATTGGTGTAGGCTGAATTCTATCAGTCAGGTTGTAATGTGACCACTATTCTAGCTAGCTCGCCATCACGGTGCACATCACTGACTGCAGCACTGGGTGACGAGGGTCCGAATCTCAGAAGGGACATGAGTTCCTTCAAGGTTGCAGATACGCCTTGCTGACGAGTGCCAACTAGCACGAAACCTAGGTCCAAGGCTTCCTGCCGATTGCCTCCAACCATCTAAGACAGACAGACAGACAGACAGATACTATGTATCGGCGGACATGGGAAGGAGGAAGACAGAAGCAGAGCTCATAATGCAGGTCTTTAGTGTCTGGAATTCTCCTAAATAACAACTGCTGACTCACTATGGTATTTCAGTTAGAACAGTTACCTGGAATAGATTTTTTGTGTAAACCTTGGACACAGTACCTGGAACCTGAGTGAATAGGCTACTCTAGTTCTCACGAATGTCCAACATTACGAAAGTCTGATATGTAACACGAGTAAGTAATAGGCCGATATACAAGTGTCAAATGGAAGCTATTGGAAACAATAGTTAGCAACAGAATGTATCACCAGTATATTAATAAAATAGAAACAAATGATAACTGACTACATAATGTAAGAACATTAAAGATATCTTGCCTTATATATGTCCAAACCAGATTCACTTTTAACAGTTTGAAAAAATTTAGGCATTGAGTATATGATATTCATCATAAAGCTTTCTTGTATTTCTCAATGAATGGGAAACAAAACGATACAAATGTCTTGCCTCTTAAAATAATCAACAATCTAATCTTCATAACACCCAAGATTCTTGAACCGTTGACTTGGAATATGCAGATGATATAGTCTTACCTCCTAGGTGAAGACGCTAACAAAATGCAGTCTTCTCAACACCTTGAGCTGAACAGCAATCTTCGAATATTTAGCACGCGATTCTCTCCCATCAAATCCAAGATGATGCTACAGGACTGGACCACATCAACTACTCAGGTTGGAAAAGAGCCAGTGGTGGCCAAACAAAAACATGGCATCAATCCATGAAATCCTTGACAGTTAAACTGAGTCAGGTAGGGAGATGCAGACTCCCGGGTTGGGACCCTCGGGACTGGCTCTACGAATCAATGGCTGGAGACAATAGGTGACATGGCTCAAAATCGTTGTCAATGGCCAGCGCAGATGTATTCAGTCTCTGTAATCTTTCATATTCCTTTCTACCATTACCCATTCCGTTTCACTCTTATACTTGTCAGACTGTATTGATTCTCTTCATTCATCTTCTTGTCTACCTCTGTGTGCTATTTGGAACGTGGCAACTCGAACAGCTGCACTTCGGTGCCAAGTTCTATGTTGAATCCAGACAGACAGACAGACTCCTAGCTTTAGGAGATAGGGAGTGAAGTGGTGGCTGAGTGTATTGACCACTTCACTGATTTTGGGAGTTGCATCAGCCAGTGTCAATGGGTTAACCGTTGACGAAATCTCAGAACGGATACAGAAAGCTCGTTTCGCATATGCCCGCCACTTTACACCATCTCTGGTTCAGACGTGATTTCCGGCTGGCTACCCACCAAAGGGAGTGTGCACTGCTCAGTCGTTCGCTCCGTACCGTACTAACCGAACACTAATATCCAGAATATTGGCTATAGGTTGTGAACCAGCTAAACTAGTTTTATAAATGACCGGTCTAGTATTTTAGGTGTCCTATTAAGTTGTTAGTCGGTGTGCCATCTGCCTCAAATACCATTTCATAAATATCGAAATGCTGGCGGTCGAACAATAACTCATCCTTCAAACAAAAAATGAAGCTATATGTCAGTGAAAAACTAACTCAACTAATCTAAACACTCACTCAAACTGGTGCACTCACTAAACATCTTACTTACTTACTTTACTTCGGCTATCTCCTACGGGAGGATGAGCCGGCTTCATGAACGTCTCGAATCATCGCTGCCCAGGCGCGGCAATTTGTAAGAGAGTTCATGAAGTTTCATGGGAATACGGTACGAGTGATGTCCCCAGCATCGCTCGGCCTTTTGTTTGAGAGTGCGGCTCTAGCCTTTACACAGCCAAGTGTGACCTACAAGGCAGTAGGAGTGGAGTAAGGAGTCCACTATCCATTGGCAGCCGGTGACCGGAGTTCGGTTCATACGCATTTTTGAATGGGGCCAGACATCCAGGACATCCAACAAGCCCTTTGTCCATACGTCTGCCGGTGAGCTCCAGTGAGCTTCATACGCCAGTCGTTGGAGGTTTGGAATCAGGGTTTAGCCATCTCCCCTAGACTGTCATCCAATGGACATCTACCTGATCAATACTCCGGTAAACCTCATTGTTGATGCACACTGTATTTCAGGGATCTCTATAAAACATACCAAGATAATTCTTTTGAATACAACCATCTAAAGGCCCGAGCAGTATTTCATGTGCGCATCATCGTCCGACTTATCTGTTGTTGGTGTCGCATCAAGTGCTAAAGACAAAATTGCAGGTGGTTTGAATGAGCTGCCACATCTCCCGACTTTTGCCGGTTGCTTTTCACTTTGGCATAACTTTGCAGCCTAAACAACTGTAAATAGAAATTAAGTCCAGTAATTTGACTTCAGAAACCAAAGCATACCGTCTTGATGATGCCAATGCAGCGCCAAGCACTAGAGCTGATTCTAAATTCAACTAGATCACCACTGACACTTGTTCACATATATGTAGGCAGTTGCCATGTTGACCCGACCTCTGTCAATGTATTGAGACGCTTTGGGTTGATTTCATGAGTCTACGAAGCATAGCTGTTCAAGACGTCATTGTGCAAACCCTAAATAGAACGCGAACTTTCTAGAGTTCTTTTACTTCTGTACTACCAGAAGAATTACGAATTAATGAATGATATGACAAACACAATATGAGGACTGTAACGCAGAATAAACCTTATGTGACTTCCTGAAACTAATCATGAACAAGTGTGCGGGTCAATGTTTTAATCTCTAAATACGAGGTAGAAAGTATCTGCATGCATACACACTTTGCTCAAACATCCAAATTAATAGACATATACACAGATTTATTTGCCTAGGGTACGTCGTTAAAATAACTTTAGAAAAGGTATTATAAAAACGTCTAGTTGCGTTCGTAATTATATTACGTTTCACAATGAATGGTTTTGTAATACTTGATCAGGCAGATAGACTCGCTAGGGTCTGTTGGTGAAAAATATTTGAAATTCTGAATTTTTGATTATGAAATAAACAATATCCTTCTTGAAGAAATAGCCACAGATGACACACAGAGTATCTTAAATGCATATTTTGTAGGACATTCTAATTACTGAAATTAATTCTGACGAGTAATGAAGGTGGGCATGGCTTCACAATCGGCTGTACAATACACTGAATCTATAAGTGTGAAAACTCCAAATCAATACGCTACAGCTAATCGCATTTTATTCTGCACCAGGCACGTACATGAGGATGTAAGGTAATAATCCATAGTAATAGCGCCCCGGGATATGCCGCGTGTTCTGTCCAGACGTTCTCGTGTTTACGAAAGCATTCCCCTACAAGGGAGTCAACATAAGTGGCAGCCTAAGAACTATTTTCCAGTCTTGGGCGGGTGTGTTCAGAAAAGATAAAAAAAATTGTTTTAAGATCTACCACGACTCTTATTCCTAGGATAAAAAGCTATCAGAAAGAAAAGGAACAATAATCAAAAACGTTCAAATCTGATTAACAAATGATGGACATACCTGCAGTCTTTCATATAGGGACCTAGCATCGTATGGAGCTTCGACTATACCTTCATCCTCCTGAATCTTTTTTCGGGCTTCGACGTCGACCTCAGATATAAACTTCGGCATTTCAACCGAATGTTATGTAGAACAGTGTGTGGAGAGTAAGACTAAAAATCGCGCTGGTTTGTGCTCGATAGACTGACTGTGATTGGATAGTATTTTCGGAGGCATTATTCATCTTTATTTGACAGTATCGTGGACTGGTCAAGTATTTTATCATTTTTGCATTGTGATGTGTTTTGTAGCTGATGCTACTGCTGCTCCGCTAACAGCTGATATTTACCCAAGGATACTATTAACAATCCACCGCTACTACTTTAAAAAATATATTTGCTCACTTCTAGGCTGTAAAGTGAAGGTTCTTAGTCTCTGGCTAGCATTTGCGTAGTTCTTTCCGCCATTTGGCCGTCTAAGCATTGGTCGATTCCGAACGAAGTGTTGCTGGGAGTGATTATATGTGGTTTTTAGTATGTGGTGTGTCAGGACAGTAAGGCTATTGTGAATGTAGTTGATCTCTTCGCCTTTTATTCGTCCAGTAGGGTCGGAAAAAAAGCAGGTGTCATCAAAGTGGACTATGTGGATAATGGAAAAGGAAATATGTATATGGATACTGCTATTGAAATTTTATGTATACATATCTATATATCCACGATAACCTAAGGTAATTAGTAGATTCAGTAGTCATAAAAGTCAGACAGAGGAGAATGGGAAGTAATGAAAGGATGATTTCGGGTGTATACCCACTAGTAGTCTGTGGGTTTCAGGGATATAGGCCATTTGGTTTCAGTCACTGTTTCTCTGCATAATTTTCCAGTCGCAGCTGAAGACTTCCCACGGACACATAGTCTGCTCGTAAAGAATTTCGAGTCTTTACTCTCTAGTGCGCTATCAACCCCGGATTGCTGCGAGGGAGCCCACATGTATCCAGTGACATAATACCTTTGTTTGAGTGTCTCTGGTTACTTGTAGTCGCACAAGCAGTAGTTAAGCCATCCCTGAGCCGACGGTAGCTAATTATGAAAAGGCGTAATTTGTCCGGTCACTCGTCATTTGGTTGATATTGGACACCCGTCACCATTTCTTCCACCATCTCTGAACTGTTTTCAAAAGGTTATTGTCCCTTCTGAGTAATGGGGGCAGCGGTGTCATGATTTGGTCTAAATTACGTTTTGTACAACCTTACAAAAGCTCAGGAATGAATACACCTGACTGTCTATGCGTTAAGTGTATAACCACATATACCCTCCTTGTATCAACCGCGTGATTCACACCTGTGTCCGTTTTCTCGCTGGAACTACGCCCTACTCGCGCTATTATACCGCACAGGACTAGTTATCATGGCACAGGGAGTTACTTAGATTATGCAACCTGCAGATGCATAGCTGCACTACTCCGCTTTTTCTCAGGTTGAAAGTCATATTTAACAATTGACAACTGATAACTGTGATACTACAACATACCATACAATTTTGCTTTAATATGGCGGATATTTCATACTGTTGACACAGTTGCCATTGTTCTGCTGATACTCCAGCGGTAAGAATGGAATGATGTGGTGGTAATTAACAGTGTCAATTGTCATGGGATCTGTGTATGATTGGGACTTGTATCAGGACTTGATTAGATACTCTAATTGGGATTCCTACTTTACCAATGACTCCTTAGAGGAAGTCCTTAAAAACTTCTATGACAATATACAGTCGGTTAATGATGTCATAGCGCCTGTGAAACTGATTAAATTCAAAATCCCTCAAGGTGATTTTATTCCAATATCATTAAGAAGAAGTTTGCGGAAGCATTCATTAAGTTACTATAGACATGACGACTTATCGTCGTTAATCGCTATCAAAACAATCCTCATTAGAATCCATGAGTTAAAAAATCTAAGTCTTAGGAATAAAGAAACGCGGGCAATTCAGTCGCCACATAACACTGGAGAAATAGCCAAACTCTTCAAAAGTAGGTTAACTAACTCCAAATCAACATATCCAAAAATAATACACCTAGGTGGCATTACTCACGAAAGTGCTGAGGATATATGTGAGGTGTTTAGCACGCACTTTGCCAAACTGTACACTCTAGAAAATGACCAGGATATAGATTTCCCTCGTAAAACAGAAAAGTGTCTAAGCGATGTAGTCTTAAACGCCCAAGAAATCGATAAAGCTATCACAACTCTTAAGCTTACTAATACTCCCGGCCCAGATGGAATGTCTTCCGTCCTCTTAAAAAATGGTGGAAATGACATGAATCTACTTCTTCTCAAGATATTTTCAACTTCGATAAGGAGTGGAACATATCCAAATAGCTGGAAGAAATCCTACGTTGTACCCATTCACAAAACCGGACCTACAGCGGACATAGATAATTACCGCCCCATCAACATTACTTCCGTAGTTTCACGTGTGATGGAAAAGATTGTAAAGAAGCAAATTGTTCAGTATTTGCTCTCGAATGACTTAATATCCCCTTTCCAATACGGTTTCCTAAATAGAAGATCGTGCATTACGTGCCAGTTAGATTATTTCGATCACATTACTGAATGTGTAGACAAAGGTCGTTCGGCAGCAACATTATTTCTAGATGTTAGGAAAGCTTTTGATAAAGTCCCACATAAAAGACTCATACTGAAACTCCTATCTTATGGAATAAGTGGAAGGCTTCTTGAGTGGATAACTTCCTTTCTTACAGGAAGAGAACAGTTAGTTAAAGTCAACCATCACTTATCAACATCCAAACCGATAACCAGCGGCGTGATACAAGGTAGTGTTCTTGGCCCTACCCTATTCATTGTATTCATAAATGATATTGTCTCTATGATCAAGTATGGCAAGCCATACCTCTTTGCAGATGACCTCAAAGTTGTCTATGATTTTGACTATAATGATATGAATATTGTTAGTAAAATCCAAGAAGACCTAAATAGTCTATGTAATTGGAGTGAAAAGTGGCAGTTAACGTTCAATCCAGCTAAGTCTGGGATAACATACTTCGGACGTTGGAAACCTAGCATGTGTCTATACATGTACGGTGACCTTGTCTCAAACACAAACACAGTCACAGATCTCGGGATAACATACTCAGATCTTACCTTTACTGAACATGCAAATAAGGTGGTATCTGATTGTAAACGTCTAACCGGCTTTGTGCTACGCAACTTTTACACTCCAGAAGCCAGATTAGCCATATATAAGATATGCATTCGCCCCAAACTTGAATACTGTGCCCACTTATACAGTAGCTTTAAATCAGCAGACAGAAAAAAGTTGAAAGTGTCCAAAGATTCCTTACGAAACGCATATTAGGCTATGGTCAGCAAATAGAATACCTTGACAGATGTATTCGACTGGACTTAGAGCCCTTATGGTTAAGGAGAGTGAAGTGCAATTTATTTCTCTTATTCAAAGTTATAAGAAAGCACTGTAACAGTAACTCGTCCATAACCTGGGCTAATCCTAAATCGTATGGACTACGCAACCACAACTACCTTCTCAAGGTTAACACCCATAAACTCACCACTAGAGCTAACTTCTTCACCATTAAATATTGCAAACTTTGGAACCAACTACCCTCTGAGATAAGATCCTGTGAAAGGCCTGACAGTTTCAAAAGGAGCCTAGAAAAACATATAAACATGTCCACCCTAGCCCGCCTCAAAGATCTCAACTGCTGGTAGAGTGGAGAGACAATGGCTTTTCAATATTTAACTACGGAAAGTACACTAGTCCCAATACCAATATAATAACACTTAGTAATTATGTAGGTTCAATACTTGAAATTCGATTGTCATTAAAATACTTAAAATGATTAAAATAGCTATGCGGCAAGTGTTCTCTTGCTTTACCATGCTTGTTTCCCTTATAACACTCAGTTATTGAGCCTAATGTATTCTTTGATAATACGAATTATGACACTGACTATGCTCTTATTATACATAGATTGATTTACTTTACGACTACCTGTAGTACTAACTACCCTTCTGTAGTATTGTTAAACAAATGCTGAAATTTTGTTGGTTCTGTTAATATCTTTTTATAATATATGTAGACAGGTTACTTTGCAATGTCAAATGTTGACTATATATAAGACTGTCATGATAATTTAGTACACTAAGTCCTGCCAACCGACCTTACCTTCAGTTCATACTACCTACATTGATCCCTAACTATATTGTTCTGCTGAATCTTGCTTCACTATTCACAAAACCTATTCTTTTTATTCTTTAAGGTTCTAACTTCTTGTAAAGTAATCTGTTCATTAGGACGCATGCATACATATATAATGTTCATAAAGATGTACGCGGAGACCTATTGGAAGCACTCATTAAGAAAGCTAGGGAGATGGAATATGAGGTACGAACATGTCTGGTACCAAGCAATATATTTGCGGTAGCCATAATAATCATAGTCTCAGAGCTTAACATCAAAAAAGGAGGGAGGGTGGCGTTAGCTGATCAGTAGATATGGTGGGGGTCACTAAGGTGAATCGCCCCATTCTGCAGGAACAGCAATATACAAATTAAAGGCTCGAGATATTTCTGATTTTTATGAGGGCTTAGATCTTTATCTTGAAAAAGATAATAATGAACGCCTTGACAGATCATGCTTCTACCTTTAAATATACCATTCGCTCAGCCTATTGTTGAGACGCGACCACGTGGGATCTGCACAGATTTATGGGGCATCTTATAAACTAACTTGCTGTCCATTGTCTGATCTTTAAATACCACTTCACAATGTCTTATCTCATTCATTTTCCAATAACGTCTTTACTTGATCCTCATTATATCCCATTAAACCTAACATTTTACAGCTCTTTATGACTTATTATATTCCTACTCTCTGAAGGGTACGGTTGTACATTAAATGCACAAAAAGGTATAAAACAAAAACAACTGGCACAACTGAGGATAAATGTATTAAAACCAAAAGTGGACATCATGATAGTACGAGATATACGTGTAGCATTATACATTGCAAATGAACGTTGTCAGCCTAGGGAGTTTTCTTTATTAATGCATTTATTAATGATACTTGCACTTACCTATTTCATTACAATTTAATGATTCACCTCAGCACTTTTACTTTTCTAAAACAGCTTTCAATCCCTTGTAAACGTTGTACTTACCTCAATATTGGTTGGTTATCGTATGCCGACAACCACGGGATGAAAACGAAACGAAGTCGATTTTCCCGCTCAACCTGGAGGACAATTGTACAATTCAATAACTATACAGCCTAGTTCAGACAATGTGTATTTATATATATATCAAATATTTAACTGTTGAAACATTATTAACTTGTAGACAATCTACGATTTGATATTATATCATACTTGATCGTGCCTGTAAAAATGGCATGCATTTTCATGTGAATTTATATGTTTATATGAGAATATACATTATTATTATTATAATGTTGACAAATGGTGAGTGTAGTGGACTTATTAAAACAGCATATCATCGACTGATTATTTAAAGTAGTTGTAAGGCGAACTAGTGTGATATGTTGCCGCATTTATTTGCATTCGTTTCCTACTTGCCGAATATTTAGCAAGAAGACTTGATGACTACTTGTTATTAGTTTGAAATCCGATCTTCAGATACAGAATGAACAGATGAAAAGCTGGCATATAAAAAGGGTGTGGGCTTGCAAGCTCTTCACTGCGAAATTACAAAGGTTTACACAAACAACTTCCCACTTGGAAACCGGCATTCGAGTTTGCTGTGGTTAACTTAAGTGAACCAAAAGAATTGAAAAAGACAAAATATTTGGAATAAATGTTATTGCTCTTATTATTGAAAAGACCACATCACCCGTAGACTTCACATGGACGACATTGCCTAAGAGTCTTAAACCGATTAAGATTACATATTTCAGTACATCTGTGACAAAATGGATACATGCACCGCTGATGGACTGCAGTAGCTGATACTACTACCTTCACATGACTGCATTAGTTCATGTAGTGCACCTTAATTGATGCGATGTACGTTTTCCACACTCTCTTCGTCGCCATCACCTCTAGGTCAATGAATAACGATATCGTCTCCAGGTTGGGAATTATGGCAAGTTTTGGACTCTTGAAAGTATTCCAGAATTTGCCAGGTAGTGAGGTCATACTAATTGCCCATCATCTTGGTTTAGAGCCTCCCTGATTTCTCCAGGTCTATTCTTTCCTAGTACTGCTTAGTCTATACGTGATAGTTGAGTATGAGACTGCTGATATTATATTAGTCAAGCTTATCCCCTTATGATTATACTAGGAGGACTTGTCTGTATTTGTATAAACTGAGATTATCAACCGTTTCTAGCAGTTCAACGAGGCTAACTTTTATTCCCAGACATTATCTAATGTCTCAGGCAACCCAGGAAACAATTCATCACTACTATCCTTAAACAACTCTGTATTGTCTTCGTCAGGTCCCTCAACTTTTCTCTGTTTCTGATTAGACAGTCCTCAAAAATTCAGATGCATTTTGAGGACCAGTTTTTATATCTTTGGGAGGTAGGCATTGGGAAGCTGTTAAAGTTGAAGTAGCCAAGGTGTTTCCCACAACTGACAAGGTGCTCAGATTAATATAATTTACTGCAGTGGGACCATAAAAGAATGTGGCCACTCACAGATAGTTGATGATTGGGGAATTCAGAACGACGGGGAGAGTTACCGAGTAGGGCTTTATAATGTTTAAGGCTCTCTTCATCCACCTAAAGATATTGTATGATGAATAAAGCTTCATGTATTTGACTAGGTTCCCCGGCCTCACTCGCAAATAAACGTTCAGACGTTACAACCTCTCCTCGTGATCATTCACGCTATAGGTAGATGATTCGCTCCATTATTTTGATGTGAGAGTCGGTTGCTTAATTGGCGTCTAAAGATAATCAATCAAAAATTAGCGTGAAATACATAAATGGTGGTCCCATCGGACAGGAATTAGAAGATACAACAAAAATCTTGTTTCTAATTTATTTTGCCCCACGAATATTTACTTTGGAAACAAGATGGCAGCTAAGCAGGCACTTGAAGCACTGCATGATTTAAATGACCACTGCCGATCATCACGAGCCACCGTCCCCTTTTATTTGATGCTAGGCTCTGAGATGTCTGTGACGGCCACTTTAATGGTCGATTGTTAGATGTCCTAATAGAGTGCAATGTTTGCGCGCAGGTAGTTCTCTCGACAAGCGACTGTAGATAATCCGCCAGATGTACCAGTAAACAAGGAAATTGTTGGGATTGTGATCCGTTCAAACTCATTCTCGCTTTGCAGAACGTTATTACAAAGGATTATGAAACCAAAAGTTACAAGGATTTAATGAATAAGAACAGTCGAACTGAGGATAGTTCAAAGTCTTGGTGTACTGAGTAGGACGAAGAGAATAAAGGCGGATTTTGCGGTAAAACCATGGAAAATCACCTTGAGAAAACAAATCGCCCAGAAGAACACTTAGCTGATTTTATTATCCATTGACGATATATTGTGGGTCAAATGTTCGAAGTCAACTCTTCCATTTAAATGACGAAAATAACATTGTCCGCAGTAAATAGAAGACTATCAGCAGTTCGTGACTCAGGGCGTAAGAAGACGTTTTAATGAGCTGATAGAAGGTTGTGTGTGAAAGATCATATCAAGCCAGCCCAATAGCAGGAACTGACGGCGGAAGATTCGCATACAGTTACATTATTACACCAAATGTTTTAAGACCAATTACTTGAGAATGACAGGAAATATTCCCATTGAAATTGTATCCATAATCTTTTCGTGAGAATAAAATAGGCCGAACACCACCAGTAAGAAACGGCCGATCACTACGGTGTGCAGCCTTCACTTCACTCAAATGAGATATTTCAGAAAATGGGGGTGTTGATGCTGAGTCAAAGTGAGATGTATACCAACTCAAGTTCTTATGCCACAACTACCGTAGTATTTGTTCTGTTTCGTCCAAAGGCAAGTCTAAACACCAGATTGATCGTCCAAGAAACGAAATATATTTTGGAATGAAAACCATCGTGTGATGATTGCTCAACCGGCTAGAGATCGTGCACAGATGAAGGGTTGTAACACCACTTTATGCCGAAAGTTTGGACCCCCAAATAGCGAGCTGTCAGCTCAAGGAGCCGACCTAAATAGTGAATGTCAACATCCAGACTTGAGTGATCAGTACTACTAGCCAATAATTTAGTGGCTCTTTATCGCCACAATATTGGCAACAGTTAAAACAACACAGTACCACCGGCAACCAGGCGTCCTACAATAGTGCTGCGAAGCATCAAGCGTGTGAATTGACTAATAGCAACTGTCAATCACGTCTCATAAACCGTTAATGCCCAGCTCTCGCTACGCTCGGGCCCACGCTGTTCCTTGAAGATTTCAGAAATGCTTAGTTATAACGGACGAGAAAACCAAAACACCGATCTGCCGCTTGATATTTCTTTATTGTTACACCAACATATAAAAGGAATAAGTGAACTAAGGTCTGAAAACAAATATTACAATAATAAATCATTGTATTACTTCTGACGATGTTTCACTCCTCTTTCTGAACAGCGACCGATGAGACGATGACTGTCGTATTGATGCCTCCGCGAAAATTGGGGAAGTTGATTTTGAGCAAACAACCAAGAATTGATCGTTCAATCTTCAACTCCATTGACACTCCCCGGCAAAAAAGGGATCCAACCCTTTTTTCCTTCACGACCAATGCACGTTGACTTGGATGCCATTGCGAGAACCTGGGTCACACGGACAGAGCTGAAATGGAAAACAAACAGAAAAGCCGACAGACCACAAGCGTACCCACAGCATAATCTCACACATCGCTGACGACCTGCGCCTCCAGACAGAGACCTCCTCTTGACATCTTGCAACACAATCGCCACTTGCTAGAATGATTCTTGCAGAATGCAACGTGACCATAGCACCAACTCATGATACTCTACGCACATCCTCTTATCTGCTCATTACCAATTACCACTGAAATCGCTTGTCACTCATTCTGCCTCAGTTCTAGTAACGGTGATGTATGAGAGCCTCAGTCGTTTACACTCTTTCTCCCCGGCGTGTCGGACCGTAGCTAACAATTATCTCCGTGTGCATTTCATTCTCAACAATAGCCTCCACGGCGTATACGACCCATCTGCTCTCCCTAACATCAATCAATTCATTCATGGATGTAGAAGACTCGAAACAACTTCAGAAGTAATCACGACGAAATTTTTAACAGAATTATGCAATAACAACAAGATACGAAAACAACAAGTAAACACAATGAATCCAAAAACACCAATTGATATGACACACCACACGTATATACAAATAGTACAAACAACCTCGCTGATCATGTCTTGGTGGAATTCCATTGAAGAATCGCAGGACTTACACCACTACGCCTACAACCCTTCACAGGTTGACCATTGTAAGTTGTGGAGTGTCCGGACACAAACAAGATTAACCAACAATTACAATAATTGGAACTCACACAATTATTTAACACATACATATGTACTAACAACAAATCAAATGTTGTGGATTCTGGTACAACAACCTACACTTGAAGAACTGTAGGACTTACAGCAGTACGCCTACATTCCTTCTCAGGTTGATGATCCAAGTGGAAGTCGTACGGACACAAACAGAATTACCAACAGCTAGATGACAGATGATATCAATTCAGTATGTACAAAAAGAACATATGTACAAAATCATACACCAAGCACGTCGGGCTGCTCATTGATGCACTACCCATTGAGGAATTGTAGGACTTACAGCGGTACGCCTACAACCCTTCTCAGGTTGACGCCCAAGGTCGGAAAATCGTCGCAGAGTTCGTTTGATGACCTCCTTCTATCATCTATATCCCCAAATCTTAACGGTAACACGCCCATGCCATTGTGTCGTAGAATATAGATGACTAACAAACACACGACGTATCTGATCAACCAAGCGTAGAAACAGAGTAATTTACACCAAAGATAATAGCATTCAAATAGTAACTTGAAACTAGAAATGCCTTTATTCATGCAAGTCAATTTAACAATTACTCTCTCGTTTACACTTGGTTTATCCTCACTAAACCTAGCAATATCTTTCGTCTTTTCAAACTAACCAATACTATCATAGTTATTGCACAAGGTACTTGAGTTGGTGGGCGTCTTTTTCATTGTGGATGACAACACCAACGACAACTGATTGATACTAGTTGATGAAGTTAGCAGTGGATCCAAAGCTGTTGTTGCTCGGTTTTCAGAAATTTGTCTACCTGCAAGACCACCACCACTGCCGTCTTTTACTATCAGCTCCGGTCTAGCACTGGCATCTGATGATAGGTGGGCTACATGCTGATCAATCACACTGACGGTCTCACAAGTATGCGTGCCTTCTGCAACTGAATCTGCATTTATTTCTACTTCACGTTCAAGTTGTACAGAACCTTTATTTAACTTAGCAGTAGTAGGCATATCCCGCATCTCATAATGATCAACCAAAGACAACTGTGAAGTATCATGATCATTATCACGAATATTCACTTTACCGTCAACTTTATCATTTTCAAACTCTTTAATAACAGAAGTAGACAATTTTGGTTCCTCCTCGCAAATCATAAAAGGTTTTATATCTTCACTCTGACTAGTAATACCTCGTAAACTTATGGAGTCAGAACTGGACTCTGAAGCAGCAACTCTATTCTGTGACACTCTATTCAACAATGGCTTACCAGTTGCAACTACAGACTTCTTGACCACACCGTTATCGTCACACAATTCGGAGTCAGACTTGGGGTTTACATTTAGCTTATCACTGAACTTGCTCACTGGTTCACAGTTCACCTTTGTATGCACCTCTTGAAAACGTGTAAAACACAACCGTGTTTGTCTTGCATCTTGTAACTCATCTGTTGAGGATGTACTACGAAACCCGTTACACTCACTAGGTCTATATGCATTACTATACATCATGGAGTCTTCTCGATATCCACCTCTCTGAGGCCTACTCGTCATCGATGATTGCATTTTGATCTCAGACTGCTGTATTCTAGGGGTGAGATGTAATAGACTGGCGAACTTGTTCATAGATTGATTGACACTAGTATTTACCAGTTTCAGGATATCATCAAACTTTGGCTCGATACCCTCATCCTCCATACGGGAGCTTATCTTCACCCACTTCCTTTGCAGTCGAGTAGGTAGGCGTCTTGCTATTGCTTCTAGTATGAAACTCGAGTTGAGGTCACTTATGCAATTCATAGAAATCAAGGTATTCTTATAAGTCATAAGATTATCTAAAAACTCAGTAAGTGCCTTGGAGTCATCTTGAAGTTGGCTGCCATTACCTTTGACAGCTTCGTATACGTTCCTTACAATCAATGAAGGTCTTCCAAACCTTTGACGTAATATGCTCATAGCCTCATCGTAGCCCTCTTTTGGCTTCATAAACTTACAACACTGTATAGCTCTTGCAGAATCTCCAGTGCAATACCTCATGTCAATCACGTCTCATAAACCGTTAATGCCCAGCTCTCGCTACGCTCGGGCCCACGCTGTTCCTTGAAGATTTCAGAAATGCTTAGTTATAACGGACGAGAAAACCAAAACACCGATCTGCCGCTTGATATTTCTTTATTGTTACACCAACATATAAAAGGAATAAGTGAACTAAGGTCTGAAAACAAATATTACAATAATAAATCATTGTATTACTTCTGACGATGTTTCACTCCTCTTTCTGAACAGCGACCGATGAGACGATGACTGTCGTATTGATGCCTCCGCGAAAATTGGGGAAGTTGATTTTGAGCAAACAACCAAGAATTGATCGTTCAATCTTCAACTCCATTGACACTCCCCGGCAAAAAAGGGATCCAACCCTTTTTTCCTTCACGACCAATGCACGTTGACTTGGATGCCATTGCGAGAACCTGGGTCACACGGACAGAGCTGAAATGGAAAACAAACAGAAAAGCCGACAGACCACAAGCGTACCCACAGCATAATCTCACACATCGCTGACGACCTGCGCCTCCAGACAGAGACCTCCTCTTGACATCTTGCAACACAATCGCCACTTGCTAGAATGATTCTTGCAGAATGCAACGTGACCATAGCACCAACTCATGATACTCTACGCACATCCTCTTATCTGCTCATTACCAATTACCACTGAAATCGCTTGTCACTCATTCTGCCTCAGTTCTAGTAACGGTGATGTATGAGAGCCTCAGTCGTTTACACTCTTTCTCCCCGGCGTGTCGGACCGTAGCTAACAATTATCTCCGTGTGCATTTCATTCTCAACAATAGCCTCCACGGCGTATACGACCCATCTGCTCTCCCTAACATCAATCAATTCATTCATGGATGTAGAAGACTCGAAACAACTTCAGAAGTAATCACGACGAAATTTTTAACAGAATTATGCAATAACAACAAGATACGAAAACAACAAGTAAACACAATGAATCCAAAAACACCAATTGATATGACACACCACACGTATATACAAATAGTACAAACAACCTCGCTGATCATGTCTTGGTGGAATTCCATTGAAGAATCGCAGGACTTACACCACTACGCCTACAACCCTTCACAGGTTGACCATTGTAAGTTGTGGAGTGTCCGGACACAAACAAGATTAACCAACAATTACAATAATTGGAACTCACACAATTATTTAACACATACATATGTACTAACAACAAATCAAATGTTGTGGATTCTGGTACAACAACCTACACTTGAAGAACTGTAGGACTTACAGCAGTACGCCTACAACCCTTCTCAGGTTGACGCCCTAGGTTGGAAAATCGTCGCAGAGTTCTTTTGCTGACCTCCTTCTATCAGCTATATCTTCAAATCTGAATGGTAACACCCTCATGTCATTGTATCGTAGAACATAGATGACTAACAAACACACGACCTATCTGATCAACCAAGCGTAGAAACAGAGTAATTTACACCAAAGATAATAACATTCAAATAGTAACTTGAAACTAGAAATGCTTTTATTCGTGCAGGTCAATTTAACAATTACTCTCTCGTTTACACTTGGTTTATCCTCACTAAACCTAGCAATATCTTTCGTCTCTTCAAACGGACTGATACTAGCATAGTCATTGCAGAAGGTACTTGAGTTGATGGGCGTCATTTTCATTGTGGATGACAGCACCAACGACGACTGATTGAAACCAGTTGATGAAGTTAGCGGTGGATCCAAAGCTGTTGTTGCTCGGTTTTCAGAAATTTGTCTACCTGCAAGACCACCACCACTGCCGTCTTTTACTATCAGCTCCGGTCTAGCACTGGCATCTGATGATAGGTGGGCTACATGCTGATCAATCACACTGACGGTCTCACAAGTATGCGTGCCTTCTGCAACTGAATCTGCATTTATTTCTACTTCACGTTCAAGTTGTACAGAACCTTTATTTAACTTAGCAGTAGTAGGCATATCCCTCATCTCATAATGATCAACCAAAGACAACTGTGAAGTATCATGATCATTATCACGAATATTCACTTTACCGTCAACTTTATCATTTTCAAACTCTTTAATAACAGAAGTAGACAATTTTGGTTCCTCCTCGCAAATCATAAAAGGTTTTATATCTTCACTCTGACTAGTAATACCTCGTAAACTTATGGAGTCAGAACTGGACTCTGAAGCAGCAACTCTATTCTGTGACACTCTATTCAACAATGGCTTACCAGTTGCAACTACAGACTTCTTGACCACACCGTTATCGTCACACAATTCGGAGTCAGACTTGGGGTTTACATTTAGCTTATCACTGAACTTGCTCACTGGTTCACAGTTCACCTTTGTATGCACCTCTTGAAAACGTGTAAAACACAACCGTGTTTGTCTTGCATCTTGTAACTCATCTGTTGAGGATGTACTACGAAACCCGTTACACTCACTAGGTCTATATGCATTACTATACATCATGGAGTCTTCTCGATATCCACCTCTCTGAGGCCTACTCGTCATCGATGATTGCATTTTGATCTCAGACTGCTGTATTCTAGGGGTGAGATGTAATAGACTGGCGAACTTGTTCATAGATTGATTGACACTAGTATTTACCAGTTTCAGGATATCATCAAACTTTGGCTCGATACCCTCATCCTCCATACGGGAGCTTATCTTCACCCACTTCCTTTGCAGTCGAGTAGGTAGGCGTCTTGCTATTGCTTCTAGTATGAAACTCGAGTTGAGGTCACTTATGCAATTCATAGAAATCAAGGTATTCTTATAAGTCATAAGATTATCTAAAAACTCAGTAAGTGCCTTGGAGTCATCTTAAAGTTGGCTGCCATTACCTTTGACAGCTTCGTATACGTTCCTTACAATCAATGAAGGTCTTCCAAACCTTTGACGTAATATGCTCATAGCCTCATCGTAGCCCTCTTTTGGCTTCATAAACTTACAACACTGTATAGCTCTTGCAGAATCTCCAGTGCAATACCTCATGTCAATCACGTCTCATAAACCGTTAATGCCCAGCTCTCGCTACGCTCGGGCCCACGCTGTTCCTTGAAGATTTCAGAAATGCTTAGTTATAACGGACGAGAAAACCAAAACACCGATCTGCCGCTTGATATTTCTTTATTGTTACACCAACATATAAAAGGAATAAGTGAACTAAGGTCTGAAAACAAATATTACAATAATAAATCATTGTATTACTTCTGACGATGTTTCACTCCTCTTTCTGAACAGCGACCGATGAGACGATGACTGTCGTATTGATGCCTCCGCGAAAATTGGGGAAGTAGATTTTGAGCAAACAACCAAGAATTGATCGTTCAATCTTCAACTCCATTGACACTCCCCGGCAAAAAAGGGATCCAACCCTTTTTTCCTTCACGACCAATGCACGTTGACTTGGATGCCATTGCGAGAACCTGGGTCACACGGACAGAGCTGAAATGGAAAACAAACAGAAAAGCCGACAGACCACAAGCGTACCCACAGCATAATCTCACACATCGCTGACGACCTGCGCCTCCAGACAGAGACCTCCTCTTGACATCTTGCAACACAATCGCCACTTGCTAGAATGATTCTTGCAGAATGCAACGTGACCATAGCACCAACTCATGATACTCTACGCACATCCTCTTATCTGCTCATTACCAATTACCACTGAAATCGCTTGTCACTCATTCTGCCTCAGTTCTAGTAACGGTGATGTATGAGAGCCTCAGTCGTTTACACTCTTTCTCCCCGGCGTGTCGGACCGTAGCTAACAATTATCTCCGTGTGCATTTCATTCTCAACAATAGCCTCCACGGCGTATACGACCCATCTGCTCTCCCTAACATCAATCAATTCATTCATGGATGTAGAAGACTCGAAACAACTTCAGAAGTAATCACGACGAAATTTTTAACAGAATTATGCAATAACAACAAGATACGAAAACAACAAGTAAACACAATGAATCCAAAAACACCAATTGATATGACACACCACACGTATATACAAATAGTACAAACAACCTCGCTGATCACGTCTTGGTGGAATTCCATTGAAGAATCGCAGGACTTACACCACTACGCCTACAACCCTTCACAGGTTGACCATTGTAAGTTGTGGAGTGTCCGGACACAAACAAGATTAACCAACAATTACAATAATTGGAACTCACACAATTATTTAACACATACATATGTACTAACAACAAATCAAATGTTGTGGATTCTGGTACAACAACCTACACTTGAAGAACTGTAGGACTTACAGCAGTACGCCTACAACCCTTCTCAGGTTGACGCCCTAGGTTGGAAAATCGTCGCAGAGTTCTTTTGCTGACCTCCTTCTATCAGCTATATCTTCAAATCTGAATGGTAACACCCTCATGTCATTGTATCGTAGAACATAGATGACTAACAAACACACGACCTATCTGATCAACCAAGCGTAGAAACAGAGTAATTTACACCAAAGATAATAACATTCAAATAGTAACTTGAAACTAGAAATGCTTTTATTCGTGCAGGTCAATTTAACAATTACTCTCTCGTTTACACTTGGTTTATCCTCACTAAACCTAGCAATATCTTTCGTCTCTTCAAACGGACTGATACTAGCATAGTCATTGCAGAAGGTACTTGAGTTGGTGGGCGTCATTTTCATTGTGGATGACAGCACCAACGACGACTGATTGATACTAGTTGATGAAGTTAGCAGTGGATCCAAAGCTGTTGTTGCTCGGTTTTCAGAAATTTGTCTACCTGCAAGACCACCACCACTGCCGTCTTTTACTATCAGCTCCGGTCTAGCACTGGCATCTGATGATAGGTGGGCTACATGCTGATCAATCACACTGACGGTCTCACAAGTATGCGTGCCTTCTGCAACTGAATCTGCATTTATTTCTACTTCACGTTCAAGTTGTACAGAACCTTTATTTAACTTAGCAGTAGTAGGCATATCCCTCATCTCATAATGATCAACCAAAGACAACTGTGAAGTATCATGATCATTATCACGAATATTCACTTTACCGTCAACTTTATCATTTTCAAACTCTTTAATAACAGAAGTAGACAATTTTGGTTCCTCCTCGCAAATCATAAAAGGTTTTATATCTTCACTCTGACTAGTAATACCTCGTAAACTTATGGAGTCAGAACTGGACTCTGAAGCAGCAACTCTATTCTGTGACACTCTATTCAACAATGGCTTACCAGTTGCAACTACAGACTTCTTGACCACACCGTTATCGTCACACAATTCGGAGTCAGACTTGGGGTTTACATTTAGCTTATCACTGAACTTGCTCACTGGTTCACAGTTCACCTTTGTATGCACCTCTTGAAAACGTGTAAAACACAACCGTGTTTGTCTTGCATCTTGTAACTCATCTGTTGAGGATGTACTACGAAACCCGTTACACTCACTAGGTCTATATGCATTACTATACATCATGGAGTCTTCTCGATATCCACCTCTCTGAGGCCTACTCGTCATCGATGATTGCATTTTGATCTCAGACTGCTGTATTCTAGGGGTGAGATGTAATAGACTGGCGAACTTGTTCATAGATTGATTGACACTAGTATTTACCAGTTTCAGGATATCATCAAACTTTGGCTCGATACCCTCATCCTCCATACGGGAGCTTATCTTCACCCACTTCCTTTGCAGTCGAGTAGGTAGGCGTCTTGCTATTGCTTCTAGTATGAAACTCGAGTTGAGGTCACTCATGCGATCCATCGAAATCATTCCATTCTTGCAAATTAGCAAATTATCTAAAAACTCAGTAAGTGCCTGGGAGTCATCCTGTAATTGACCACCATTACCCTTAACAGCCTCGAATAATTTCCGTGCAATCATCGAAGTTCTTCCAAACCTTTGACGTAATATGCTCATAGCCTCAGCGTATCCCTCATTAGGGGGCATGAGCTTACAGCACTGTATAGCTCTTGAAGCATCTCCAGTGCAATACCTCATCAAATACATCAATTTCAATTCATCACTTAATAAAATACCACTCAGCATGATCTCAAACTCCTTAACAAACTGTAAATAATCGGCCGGGTTTCAATCAAAACACCGTGGTTCAGACTTAGGGAGTTTGATGTTCCTATTATCCCTGAACGGCGAAACAGTAACATCAACCATGTCATGCTTAACATCAGACACATCGTTGCAATTAACAGACAAGTCACCATGACTTACTTTCCTGTTTGTATCCAAGACACTCTGTTCCTTCTTTGACCCAGGCATTGTTGAACTTGACCCAATTCCAAAAACGTTCCAGATATTGCTTGTTCAAAGAGGACTTGACCGGCACCAGGAAAGATGAACGGTGACTATCCAAAGTTTCACCAACTGTTTGAATCCGCCAGATCTGTTTCCATCGTCAGAAACTGTCAGCCACGTCTCATAAACCGTTAATGCCCAGCTCTCGCTACGCTCGGGCCCACGCTGTTCCTTGAAGATTTCAGAA
Source organism: Trichobilharzia regenti (assembly GCA_944472135.2). NCBI lineage: Eukaryota > Metazoa > Platyhelminthes > Trematoda > Strigeidida > Schistosomatidae > Trichobilharzia > Trichobilharzia regenti. The sequence goes on along the minus strand of OX235270.1, from coordinate 72,569,976 downwards.
ATGCTTAGTTATAACGGACGAGAAAACCAAAACACCGATCTGCCGCTTGATATTTCTTTATTGTTACACCAACATATAAAAGGAATAAGTGAACTAAGGTCTGAAAACAAATATTACAATAATAAATCATTGTATTACTTCTGACGATGTTTCACTCCTCTTTCTGAACAGCGACCGATGAGACGATGACTGTCGTATTGATGCCTCCGCGAAAATTGGGGAAGTTGATTTTGAGCAAACAACCAAGAATTGATCGTTCAATCTTCAACTCCATTGACAGCAACGTTAGGCAATTACAACTACGTCAGAAGCAGATGACCGAACGTGAGTAAAATGACACTCAGGCCAGAGGATAACAATCACAAAATTACCTGAAATACTGAACTAAATGTCAATGTTATCAGTAGGTTGCACAGGAGGGATTTTCTGACGATTCATTCTGCCGTGGTTGCTTTCACATTTTACTAGAGTCAGTAGTGAAGACGCCTGCATTTCTGCTGTTTCAGTGAGTGGCAATCGCGTCAGTAGCACAGTGGTTAGGACTGTCGCCGACCATACACATGGTCCGAGGTTCGAGCCCCTGCCGACGCACACCTGATATCTATGGTCGGCCTGCAAAATTTGAGCTACCGATATCCATGCTGAAAATTCCATACTTGTACCAAAAATACAGTGTGGAATCAAGCCGTAATCGAAAATTAAATTAAATTAATTAAAAGATTGTAGCCAAAGTAGAGTGAATGGTATGGTTTGGTATTAGAATAAAATTTGGACGAGCTCCTACGAATTGGACATGTACTGTCCTGAACTACGTAGGCCTTTTTCAGTCATGTGATTCCGTAAGAGACTTCCGTTTGCCTCATCAATTCATTCTCGTACTTTTGCTGACCTGCGTACCTTGGGCCAACATATGGTAGAGCCCGCTGTTCAAGTTTGGGGTGCATGCATATCTTGTATACAGTTAATGTGGCTTTTGAAGTTTAGAAGTTGAGCAGGAGGTAACTAGTACATGTCTTCCAGTGGCCCACAGTTTCTATGCACGAGGAGAGGGGAGAAACTGTGAGTCCTTTCAAACCAGGTATAGAGAACTTGTGATTTGACTGTGTTGACCACCTGGATAATTCTGCCTCTTCTTGGAGTAATTGTTGAAGGGATTTCAAGAATCACAATTAAGGAAACAACTAGTGCAGTTTAGATTTACCTGTAGAGCTCAAACTCGTTACTGCAGTCTGTGATAGTAGTTTCTCCAGCTGATGCTTCCGTGGAAAAGCTGGGTCGTTATGGGGAACAAAAATTAAGTACTGATACAGACTAGTTAACCTGTTGTTACTAATACTGAAAACAGAAGACTTAATTCTAATTGTGTTCCTGTGATTAACCCCTGATTCTGATTATCAGTCTTCGACATAGTATCTGGCGTAATGTGTTACAACTTTTGTTTGGACCTAATCTATGCATCACACCCAGCTGCTAATCACAACCGATTCATAAATGTTCTAGTGTCATACTATCAAGTTTTAAAATTTCCGCCTTTTTATCAAAACATGGAAATACTTTGTTTTTCTCACTTATAGGTCAGTGAGTGACCTACGTCGGCGCGCTCCTTGAATAAGACGTGCTTTTCCTCCCTAACCGGAAATATCCAATTTTGTGAATTATTCGTTTGGGAAACCTGATCTTCCTATCCGGCGAATTTTTATTCAACCATTTCTTCCTCACCGAGCCTGTGTGTGGTACTTCCCGCTGTCTCGAACTACTGCCAAAGCTTCAGGTGCTACTTCTGTAGCAACACCCTCCTCACTCTTTCAAATATACAGGACTTGTGGGTCTGTTACGTGATTGCTGTGAAACCGAATAACCCGAAAGTTACAGGTAAAGTCTAAAGCTTTTACTTACATACTTTATCCTTCTTTTCTGCGCTCTCTATTGTCTTTTGCTGTAAGTCTATTGGACAAAATAACAGTCTCTTATTATTTAATCACCAGTATTAATTTAGGAGTAAAATGACAATAGATTCTCAACCTAAAATAAGTAATGGGACATCATACTCTGTAGTTACCAGGGCTTCAGCCAAACTAGGCAAACAGGAGAAGGTGATGGACTCACGCATACCGGTCCTGAAGACCAGGGCTAATATTCCCAGCTCGTACAGATTACCCATGTCGCCACAGTCCTACAGTGAAGCTGTGCAAAGTCAGCCAAGTGGATGTGGCTCCACCCCTGTTAACACGACTAGGTTAACAGATCCGAGTGGGAAAATTGCACTAAGTGAGAACTTCATAACACCCATCCCCATGGTAGACCATGAAACAAATAGGAAGGCCAAAAAGAAACGTTCACGACGTCGCAAGACGACAAGAACGCTCCCCAAGAAGACAGACGACTGCAAGGTCTGTGCTTCTGTTGTCGAACAAGCAGACTCTGCTTTCGAATGTAACTTTTGCAACCGATGGGTGCATTGCAGATGCGACAGTGGGGTACCAAAAGCATATTATGACTTTATGCGTAAAAACCCATGCCAATGGTTCTGGTACATATGCCCGAGTTGCCGTCCTGATGTAGCCTCGCGTAGTCCTTTGAAAACTAAAGGTGGCACAGAAGTAGCGGGGAAAAAGGTGAAAAGCTCGACCCCCACCAATCCGGAAGTTAGTACAAACGCGCGTAAACCGGGGATACCAAAATCCTCACCGGTTAAACTTGTAACTCTTGCCATAACCGCTCCAGACACAGAGGCTGGAGAACCACGGGTTTCCGTCGTTGGAAAAAGACCCCAACCGTCTACCAGTAATGCTGGCTATAGCACTGAGACACATAAAAATACCCAGTCGCACCAGTCAAACCAAAACGGTCTTAAAGGTGATCACAAACGTGCGAGGACCGAGCCCAAGCCCACGGTTAGCAGATCAAATTGTGTAATCCTCTTTAATGTACCAGACTGTAGCAGTAGTCTGCTGAAAGATAGGGCCCTATTTGATCAGGAACAGTGGTCCATCTTAAGTAGCACACTGGGTTTGGACATCCAACCAGTAAATCTATGCAGATTGTATAGGGGCACTGCTGCACCTGAAGGCAAACCATCCCCACTGAGGGTAACATTGAGCTCTACCGAGGATGTTGAAAAAGTGTTACTGGCTTCTCAAGTCCTTTCTATAGGGAGGGCCTGTAACATACGTGTTAAGCCAGACAGGCCGTGGAAGGAAAGACAAATGGCGAGGGAGTCGCCAGAGCTCATTCCTTCTGCCTCCATGGTTGTGCATGGCATTCCCGAACTGGTAACTGGGAACGCCTGCGAAAAGCATTGTCATGATGTACAACAATGGAGATGGTTAGCATCCCAGATGGCCCTGGGAAGTTCAGGGGCTGTCTCTATTTATAGACTGCCTCGACCCACTCATCTTATGTCAATTAACTCGCCACGTCTGTTAGCTGTCAAGTTCAGCTCCCAAGACCAGTTGACTACCGCTCTCCATAGATGGTACGAGACCAAGGACAAGGTCAGCAAACACATTCGCTGCTGCGAGAGCCGGCCTCGCACTCAAAGGAGAGAACAAAGCGTAGTAAAAGAAAATCCTCAACCCCTAGTCACACTACAGCGGTGCAGCACGGACGATGATAGCCAGTGTCATCCGAGTGCTCCAACTGAACTAGAAGAAAAAAACGCCAACAGGCCGGTTCCTGGGGAATCGGCCAACTAGTTCGTAGGATAACTCCTCAACCGATAGCCAATATCAAGTCAACTACCCCCCAATACGGGGAAGTGGTGAGACTGACTACCAGTTGCCTGTATAGTAATGTGAGAGGGCTAAGAGGCAAAATAGCTGAACTTAGACACCTACAATCACAACTAAACTCCAAAATCATAATACTGACGGAAACCTGGCTAACCCCTACGGTGGCAGACAGCGAAGTCAGTATAAATGATATGGTCCTAGTCAGGCGAGATAGGGACCTGAAAGAAGGAGGTGGAGTCGCCATATACGTCGACAAACAGCTCAGATGTGTTCACGCGACGGACCCTCCCCTCACAGAGCTCCCTGACTCCATATGGTGCCACTTCACCGTTGGGTACTGCAAATATCTAGTGGGCAGCATTTATCGATCACCTTCATGTGGAGCAGACCATAACCAGGTACTGCTAAATACAATTTCAGCGACTCAAGACATGGGTTATGATCAAATTGTCATAGCTGGTGACTTCAATGCCCCATCTCTTAACTTGGTGTCGGGAAAAGCCCATGATAGATTTGATCGAAATCTGCTGCATACCATCAGGAAGGCTGGATTCACTGAAAATGTCAAGATGGATACTAGATGGGGCCCTGATGGGAAGTCTTCTAGACTGGATTACGTGCTCACTAGTGACCAGCTACTAGTGGAAAACGTTCAGATCACGACTCCCATAGGTAGTAGTGACCACGCGGTCATAGTATTCGACATAGTCCTCCGCGAGCGCTTACAGTGGGACAATACACAGCCCTATCTGTGTTATAACAAAGCCAACTTTACCAAAATGCGAAGACTTCTGTCTGAAGCAAACTGGCCTAAAAAATGGACAGAGCTAACAGTAGAAGAACACTGGAGAGTGGTAAAGGAGATCATTCACCAGGCGGTCTCAGACACTGTTCCTTTAGTCTCACCAAAAGCTAGGAAGCAACGATCATGGCTGAAAAGGGGACACAACGCCTTCTGCAGGCAAAGCGTAAAGCCTGGTTCGCGTGGCGACGATCGAAGAGTCAACCCGAATATGAAGTGTACCTTGAACTCAGGAATCGATGTAACATACGAGTCCGGAGCGATAGAAGGACATTTCAGGGAGACCTCGCCAATAAGCTTCTCGTGAACCCCAAAAGCCTATACAGGTTTATGGCCGAAAGAAAACCGACCAACCAGGGAGCATGCAATCTAGTGGGTTCTGATGGGAAATCTCTTACTAGTCTTGAAATGGCAGAGACATTCAGCCTAGCCTTTCACAGGCAACTAAATAGTAACGAGGATATTACCCCTACAGAACATCCAGATTACATCGCAGAACCAACACACGAAAACCTGCTGGGGACATTTCAAATTACCCCGGCTATGGTACTTGCAAAATTGGGAAGGTTGGCTTCGGGAAAGTCTCCAGGTTGTGATGGCATCAGACCATCTGTCCTGAAGCAGTGTTCAGAAAGTCTCTGTCAACCCCTAAGTGATCTGTTCCAACACTCCCTTGATGTAGGGAAACTTCCATGTGAATGGAAACGTGCAATCCTATCCCCTATCTTCAAGGGTGGTGACCGGCAGAATGTGACCAGTTACAGACCAGTTGCTCTACTTCCAGTGGTATCGAAGATATTGGAAAGTCTCATTGACGACCACATGAGAAAATACTTCGATGGGACTAACCTTCTTCACGAAGCACAGCACGGTTTCAGGAGGGGAAGATCCTGCGTGACGAATCTTCTACTAGCCTGGAACGATTGGACACTATCCTGGGACAAAAAGGTACCAGCCCACGTGATCTTTCTCGACTTTGCGAAAGCATTCGACACAGTTCACCATGGTCTGCTCCTTCACAAAATAGGCAAGGCGGGAGTTTCTGGAGCACTTCTCGCATGGCTGACAGATTACTTAGGCGAGAGAGAATTCTGCACCAAAGTCAACCGCATCCGATCATCTTGGCACACCTCGGCATCAGGGGTTCCTCAGGGTTCTATCCTAGGGCCGTTGATGTTTTTGATTTTTATCAATGACCTGCCCCCCCAACTAAACTGCTCTGCGCTTCTTTACGCTGACGACGTAAAGATTTGGAGAGCAATAAACTCATCGGAAGACTCAGATAGATTGCAGGCTGACCTGCAAACTCTGGGAAATTGGGCTTTGGCTAACGGAATGCCTTTCAATCTAAAGAAGTGCAAAGTAGTGCAGCTTCATTCCGGCAGGTCACAGAGTGTAAATTACACCCTTGGTGGCCAGAACTTGAGTTGTGTTCCATCAGAGCGTGATCTAGGTCTTATTCTAACAGAAAAGCTAGACACCAGTGGAAATTACTCGAGGGACGTCGCCAAAGCCTACGCAACATTACACTTTATGCACAGGCAGCTGGGAGCTCTCACTCCCGAACTGTTCTTAAGGCTATACAAGGCATATGTGAGGCCACACCTTGAGGTGCATAATATCATTGCACCTCCGCTACTCAAAAGGGATGCTAACATTCTAGAAAGTGTCCAGAGACGAGCGACAAAATGGGTGATCGGCCTCCGCAACAAATCATATGAGGAAAGACTAAAGAAATTAGGTCTTTTCACACTCAGTTACCGTAGGCACAGGGGAGACCTCATCACCGTCTACAAGATCCTAAATGACCAGGCCCACCCAAATAAAAGCATCCTGCCATTAAGCGATTATAGGCTTCCACGAGGTAACCCGCTAAGGATAGCACACCAGAGACCAAAGACTCGAGTGCGATCACATTTCTTTTCGCTTCGTGTTTGCCGTCTCTGGAACGCTTTACCGGCGGCCGTGACTACAGCGCCATCTGTGGAGATTTTTAAGCGGAAGCTAGACAATCATGCAGAAATGCAAGGTTTGTGTCTCAATGGCTTATCCTCATAAAATTTGAAACCAAACTGTCAATGAATAAGCGTACTAACTAAATCCCCACGACCTATTCTGCCTTCTCTCACTCTATCTTTTCCTTAGGTCACCTTTATTATTCCACTTATCTCAACCTATATTATCTACACTACAACCTATTATTATTATTATTACTATTCTGCTTTTATGACTACACCGAATGACCAAGGGGAGTTAGGTCAAACTCCATTCACGGCAGCAATACAGTCCTAACATACTGCATACTACAAACCACATCTCGACCAATCCCCGCACCACTCCTCCTGGAGTCTACCAGAGCTAAAGCAGTCGAGTGTCGGGACTTACTACGCAGAAGCTCACCGAAGATCTGGAACCTCTACCTCACAATCAAGAAGCGAGCTCAAAGAAATCACTGGTTTATACTAGCTCGTCATCAGGATATTGGATATTGGATATTGGACGTCCGTTTGGTCCCTGTTTTGTTTAGTGCTGGTGAGTGCTGATGGCTCCAATTAGTAGGTTGCACGAGATTGAAATAAGAAGACGTGAAGTTGAAGATCTAAGGATTCATTGTGCTCACGAGAGACAAAGATTCAGCCATACTGTTATAGACCTAATCAATTACTGCCAAGAAAACCTACTCTCAGATCCTCTTGTTCACCGTGTTAAGGACAATCCTTTCAAAGAGAAGAAGTGGATGTGTAAGATCTTTTAAAACACTTAAAACAAACTATGTTAATTCCAAATGTTCACATAAGTGATTCATTTATTGGTTAAAATGCTTTTTTACTTTTGCAATTCTAATATTTCAGATTTCTGTAGTTTGAATGGTTGTGGGTCCTCATTATTGTCTTCATCCTATGCTAATAACAAAACTGTATCACTAGCTGTTTGTTCTCCACCATCCTTATATGATTTTACCGTTTCGTCTTAACTTTACTATGAAACATAGTATTATTCCTCACTGACGTTGTCATGAAAAATGCTTAATATGTTCACTGGGTCGGTAACTTTGCATTTTTTAAAATATAGGATGTTATGCTAATTAAAGCATGGCTAGCGGTGAAAGACTGTCCGACAAATTGAAGTTCGTAATAGATAAAATTTTATTTTGATAAACCACACTGTTATACAGTAATACTATCTGATGACGTTCCGAGCACAAACTATTGCTCGTAATCATATCTGGTCACTCACAACTTTTCACTTCATTTATATACATGAGTAGAATTGATTGGACATTTGAGTAAAATCAATACTGCTCAAGTCACTGTTTTACTCGCTAGGCTATTTAAGTTGGTTTGTGTTTCAATAGTGGCAGCATGTGTTGTCATAGACGTCTTGGCTATTGGGAGTGATTTGGTTAGTCGCAAAAGCCAGTTATCTGTAGACTAACTGACTGACTAATTAGAATATACTTTCACACATATCTACCCATTTAATTTTCCACACTTTTAAAAAGCACAGATAAAGCAAGTGTAGTGGTATCACAACAGACAAAAATGTGTATCTGAAAGCTTAGCTTATGGGTGGGTGCCAAAGATAATTAAAATTATAATGATAGATAGTGAATAAATCCACCAATGTAAGTGAACTCGAAGAGTCCACTATTATCTTGGAGGTTCCAACCGTTAAACTTCCCTACCTGTCTCAAGTTGATTTCATGGGCTGATGCATTTTTGTTCTATCACCAATGCATTTTATAAATTGGGTGAACTAACAGTTGCTTGTAAATTTAAATCAGACTTCTTAAGAATAAAAATATAGTTTCGATATGATTCTATTTCATATCAGCGTGCACTTACAAAACAGTGGGACTAATATTTAAGGACCGCAAGCTTATTTTTGATGTGTTACAGGCTGAGTTCCTGTAATTAGCCTTACTTTCGGGGTTCTTTTTAAGGACGTCAGTGGGGGTTTGAACGGAAGGGACAAAGTATATATCGCCTGCGGGTATTATATACTAGTTATTTGGGCAAGATAAAGGGTTAGTGTTATTACCTAAGTGCGCTGTTGTTCGTAGCGTGATGCCTGAGTGCGTTAGTTGTGTCGACTTGCTTTTGAGACGGTAATATAAGGTATACAGGCAACATGGTCCCCTCAATAAGAGGTACTGTCAAAATCCAGAGTCTTGTGCATGCATTTGGCGCACTGAGCAGGTGGTAAAACTAGTCAGTCCCCGTCTTAAATTAAGGGTAGTTATATATTCTAGCGTGTCAGTCGGTTTACACACTGCATTAACATTAATAGACGGGTCACTGGCGATGCAGAAGCATAGATTCGAAAGGTCTGCATTATCTATAGCATCAGTAAGATGTTAGGCCTCTAATCAACAGGTGTATTTCACCATGTCCTACTCAACGATTTAAACATACTCGCTGACAGTGTAAGATATCCTCGATCTGAGATTATTTGTTCTGTGTTTTTGAATTATTGTTAGGTGCAGATAGGGATAAAAATTAGATAAAAGGCACTAAATAATATGTGTGTAGTATGCGTTGTACAGTCCTAGTCACTTATTGTGATGGGTGGTATTAAGTTGTAATAAAAGTCAGTGTGATTCGGAATATGCTTCCAACCCACGAAGATATTTTTAGTAATTGTTGTGCAATCCAGACTGGCTGACAATTTAGCAAGATAGTATGTGATACTGGCTGATATTAGTAGTTGTAAACTACTCGCGTCAAACAATGGCTAGATCAAAATGATGCATACATCGGGTCGCCGTTCCGCACGTTTGGAGATTTCTAAGAGAGACGGTGGTGAGTTTTCACTTTACACTGCGTAGTTTGCCAATAATGAATGTATTGCATGTCCTAATTGAAACCCAGTATGGATTGATCACTGATACGTCTCAAAATCGATTTAGTAGCATATATGTAGCTAGGTGAAACTAGAATCTACAGCTAAGAAGAAACTGTTTCTCTCAGAAGTCGTATAGTAGTAGTAGTGAAATAACCTGAAGTTCTAGTCAGTTCTCTACCTAGGTAATTCATATGTTGGAGGTAGATATCTAAATATGCTATATGCGGCCATAAGTAATGAGGTCATTGTGCTAAATGATTGATAAACTTTATATTAGGGCAAGATGTGTTTAAATGGATTTGATAATAAAGTTTCACTTTAATTCCAACTAATTTCAAGTAGTAAGACGATCACCACATCTTAATCCTGATATGTATTCGTCTTTTGGAAAGCTAACTTTCTCTGTGGACGCACAGAAGGTAGTCTGTGTATGATTACGACATCTACCGGGATATAAGCCTAATAAAGGAAGTTCATTAGAGCAGGTGACTGTACGACACTGAATTTTGTCGTTCAATACTATGTATTTTGATCGACTATGCAGTGTGGTAACTGAACTAGATGACTTGACACTCGAAGTATTAACTAAATAACTATATTCAAAGTATAAGAGAATAATTGTTACTTTTAGAATATGTACATTAGTAAATCTTTTTAAAATGTGATTGTTTGGCGTATGGTTATCGTCAGTTAATCAACAATTAGATTGGAAAGATTGTGAAATCAGTTATATCTTTCACAAGAAAGAAAAAGTTCAGTTTCACATCAAAAAGCGAAGTATTAAATTAGGTAATAAGAAGACAAATGAAAATCTTTTTGTGATTTGTACAAATCAGTAGCTCATGGATAACGTGAATAAAGTTATTACCATTCAGCAGTTACTTTTGGAAAGGTTCCTGTAGGATAGATAGCAGTTTGTAGCGTAAATATTCGTTATTGGTGCTACTATCGGCAAAACCAATAAAAGTTGGAGCGAGAGCACTTCTAGTAGTGGTAGTGGCAGTGACATGTATTTTGCTATTATTACTAGTAGTAATAAAATAATCGCTAACAAATGCTTCCTTAAACAACACTTCTATGGTGTTGTTTGTAGGTAAAAGAATTTGAACGCATTACCGGTTGTTTCATGATGGAATTCTCTCGAATACTGTGTTGTCTGTCTAGCTGTACATAGCTTCTTGAACGGTTTACGTTGCATTGTTGATTTTGGTCCATTTGTTTGCACGGTTTACTTTTTGACCGAGTATCATATTCTTTGCTCAAGGTTTCAATTAAATCACCCAGTGAGTTTGGTACATAAGTATTCATACTTACCTGGAGAGAAATATACAGTTGTTAACATAATGATAAATATGACACCTAGTTTGTAACTAATGTGAAATATGCTAATTCGACAAATAAAATAATACAGATTATTTGTTGAAGACGAATAATGTTAACCACCCAATGTAACTGTAGGGTGGTCCTGTTCAGCTTAAGAAAATCACCTTCAGTGAAGCATTTTTGTTAGCACTAGTTTAAGTAGTATCTACTAGTCATCATCAAAGATAGGTAAGTGGTAAACTATCCAATGGTATCATGGTCAAAAACTAATAGTGCGTTCTTAATTCCGCATCTATAATGTTTTATGGTGAGATTTTGTGTGGAGAAGTATTTATTTGTGGTCTGGAAGTGTTATTTGCTACAAAAATCCTATCAGGGGGAATATCTAATAAAGTTATCTTGTGTCATAGGTTAGACAGTTGTGTCCAGTACATTCTTATACATGGGAAAGTAATCGGTCAGAGTTCAATGAATGGGTATTTTCTCTTTTTGTTAGACTCCTATTAAAATACTTCAAATAGTCTTGATATATTCTCCGTAACTGGGGTTCCACTGGTAGTGAAAGTCGATTATGCATTACCATTTGACCTACGAGAGTAGGATGACCTAGTGATAACATTTACATTCCAGCTTAACATCCATATCCAGCCGTACCTAACTGAACTGGGCAGTAACAATTCACTTATTTCAGATTTACACCTAACTTGGCAGTTAGGTAACAGCGGGTCTAATTTTTAGTCGAGAGTGCAAACTTGCGAGATGTTTTTGGCTTACACGCCTCGAGTACAAAAATAAGGATTTTACAAAGAAAACTTACCTTACAAAATATCAACAGACCAATAGTAGCTTTCAAACGCTGATGAAACACCATATGATTGAATCCTATAATATCGTCTGTTTTCTTCTGAATCATTTTCTTGGGGTGATGAAGTAACTGAAGCTGAAAGTGTTGAAAGCCTGTGAGTGTTTTATTCAATGGACTATTTGCACATATCGTGCATGAAGCAATTGTGTTTTCATCAATATTTTTGACAGAATTACTCTCATCGTCATACATTTTCCTGCACATTTTCTCGCTTAGTTGAATAGAGATAGATTCGGGTAAATGAATACGAGAGAACGTGACTTTACGCGTGGACATTGAGTCAAGCATTAATTCGGAATTACTTCGTGGCATTGAACTAAAACTAGAGCACATATATATCCTCTCCTTATCATTCAATGGAGATAGTAGTGCGTATGAAGATCTTGATAGAATTTTCGAGTTTCCTAGGCTGTACTGGTTATGATTAGTGTCAGTTTTTGTAACAAAAGAATTGTTTGGATAAAGGCGATACCGTATTGCATCATGTTCCATAGGAACTTTCCAAAAACGACTTGTTACATCCGTAGAAAGATGTGAAAACTTGAACAATGGTGCTTTTATTTCCGCCTGAAATTTCAAAGCAACAGTCAACGTTAACAATGTTTGTACAGTATAAAAACAAAACGTGCCAGAAATTTCAGATCCGAAAGATTAACATTATCACAACTCACTATTTATTATGTGAGTTAACTTCTTCTGAATGAAGAAACTGCTAGGAAAATAGATCAGTACTGTGTTGTTAGCAAGTCGTATCGTAAAGAAGTGTTGTGTTGTTGTCTCAAAAGTTACCTGGATAGTCTATGGGTTACGTTTTGTTGGACTGACGTGAGGAAGTACATTCACGGTTAAATTAGTAATAATATGAGACTGTCAGATTGTGAATTGAGTGACACCTACTGGTAAATAGACTCAGTAGTACTGTATGAATCCAGTTTAATAATAAGTGAAACGAGTATTTCTGAAAGGTTTTGCATTCAATATACCGCACCAAGCACAACGCAGAATAGCTCTTTATAGCCTGTTAGCTTATTCATAGGAGTTTTAGTAATTAATAAGTAGATAAACGATAATAATAATAATAATTCTTATTATCACCAATGTCCATTTACCTTATTCTAATAGTAGTGAGAGTGTTCTGTGACGAATTCTGTCCAACCCATTATTTCCCATACTAACAAGTTGGAACTAAGTGAATAAATGACAATAGCTTTCAGAAGTAAACTAAGAAGTAATCGGTATTAATACTTTCAACATAACTCTATTCCTCCTGATCGTTAGTGGCATGTCAATTTTAGTTCAGTTTTGTATATACTACCTTCACGAGTGCAGTATAAACCTCTGTACGCTGGTATATTCTTTGACTTATTTTCATGCACTTAATGCCCTTCTTTTTCAGTGGAATACAACTAGTGCATCGCTTGCTTCTGGTAGTAATATAAATGAGGAATGAAAGCTAGTTGTTTGATGGGAACCGATATCTCTATCAGGTGTTTATTAAAGTCCATAGGACAAATATACATTGTCAACACTTAAACTGAGTGATAAGAAACACGCACGTTTTCCTCCTGCTGTAATACATTTCTACTTATTAGGAAGGAAGCTTTAGGTATTAATTATACTTGCTAGTGTTCGGCGTTTAAACGTGTGGGAAACCTTGAGGAAATTCATCGTATCTCTACATCTGAACTCTGATCAGTCAAAGAATCATTCAGACCAATAATATTGATATCGCCACTTAGTAGATGAGAAACTGCATTTTAGACATGTTGATCTTTTCAGTGCAACTGAAATCAGTCAGTGTATTTAATATCTTCTTACTAATGAAGTAACTTGTATAAAGTTTCTTCTCACACTTTGAAAGTGATCCCAACTGACATCGCACTTATTCTCAAGGTTCATGAAAATCTTCAGTGTGTACTAATTATGTGTCAATCAACTTTTGGCTGTTTTCATTTAATTAGTGTGACAAACTGATATGTACTGAGGTTAAATTTTGTCTTTTTAGTTTACCATGTATTTGAATGTAGGAACTTGGGGTGTTTTCATTTCTCAATGACCTTAGCCATCAAAGTTCTCGTGGTTCAGTAGCTTAGTGAACAAGCTCTGGATTTTAAAACTACCGAGAAGTTTTAGTAGGAGCACCATCCATCATCATCCACTAGGAAGCATACACTTCTAGTTGATGAATCGCAAATGAAGCGGAAAGAGCGCTTCGAATTCGACTGCTAGCCACTGTCAAATCACATCAAATAGTAGCATAACACCTTCAACGCACCATCGTCTACGTGTGTTGTTCAACGTATAATCGTGTTGGAAAATCCGTCACGAATTACCTGCCGATATAAGAATAGAACCTGTGCACTGTGGTACAGTATAATTTCATTGTGGATAAAGTTTATTTTGATAAAGTCTCATAGTGTTATACAGTAATATTTACTGATGACATTTCGAGCACATTTTATTGCTCATAATCATATCATATATGAATAACATATTGGTTTCATAAACTCATAAATGGATGCTGATAATACTCCCTTTTGGTTCAGTTTTTTAAGGGAGTCCGTCATTAGTTTCCCTACTTTTATATTGAGATCTTTGAAATTAACATGAGATTGGAGTTTAGTTTAATCATTCAGAATACCTTCCATTTTCTCAACGTAATCACTTCTGTCCAATAACACTACCACCACCTTTATGCAGCTAGGATCTCACTTTTTCTAGCATTTGAAATGCCCAGCGAAGTCTCTTTTCGGGGAATTCACTCACTCAGCTGTATAATACTGTTGTTTTTTTTTCAAAGAAAGGACTTTCTCATCGCCAGTATTAACTGAAACAAATTGAGTGAAACGTTCGTCTTACTGAGTGACTTCTACACAATCTTCACTTATTCATTTACGAAGGTTAATGTAGGTTGGAGTAACTGTTTGCAGTTTAACTTCTGATCTATCGATTTAAACAAGCTAAAACTAACAAGTTGGTAAAGGAGGAGGCAGCGAAGAAAGGAAACAAGGTGAACATAGAGAAGATAGATGTGACAAAGATACATGACCACCACCACCACTACCGACCACAACAGCAAGCACCAATCACAATCAACGGGAAGGATGTAAAGGAACTAATCTCTTTCACTTACCTGACTGACTAGTAAGTAGGTCAGCATCGTTTCGATTACAGGTGAGCATCACAGATGAGAATGTCACGATCAACCAGGATCGGATAGGGATAGGGAAAGCAAAACAGACGTTTATTGTTCTAAAACTAGCGTGTAGACCTCCAGGACTCAACGCAACGAACACCACCGAAACTCTTGACACTAATGTCACGTCACTGCTTTTGTATGATTCAGAGACTTGGCGCTGTCTTCACGAAAAGCATTTCCGTCAACGAATGCCTTCTCCGGCTCGATACTTAACATCACATGGTTGACTGTTCAGAAAGTATAATCAACAAGGGACTTTGACAGGCACAAAACCAGCTAAGAACCTATTGTTTAACCAGGAAATATGGAGAAGGGACTGGATATGCCTTAGACATATGCGAGGTGACCATTGAGCGATATCATGTGGCAGATTGTTGATTGGTAGCTGAATGGAAATCGATGGGTTTGGCGTCCTAGGGTAGCATGGAAGAAATGGAAGTTTGTGATCTGTCAAGTAGCCAGCTGCAAGTGAGTGTGATGGAGGTGTGCTGATGAAGTCCTGTGTTCAATTCAGAACTCAAGGAACGAAGAATAATGACGATACAAAATAAAGGAGATGAACTCATTATTCTTTCAGAAAAAATTATATATGGCAGCAGTAGTGTGACATTAAGTCTGTGCCTGGGTCCGATTAGGAAAACCAACCCAAAACCTATAGAAGTGATTTGTGCCAGAATGCCACAATTTACCTGCTAATGAATGTTTGCATGACAGTCAATCAAGCGTCAAAATCTTATGAAATATTAAATGATAGTAGTCTGAAGTCAGAACTATACATTATTGTCTTAATTCGATAGTAATTTTGATTTTCAAGTTAGTAAACAAACAAATAAATACGTTTATCTTCTCACAGTGTGTAGGTAGCACAGTGGTAGAATGCTCGCCAACCACGCATGTGGTCCGGGGTTCATCCTCGGTCGACGCACTCCTTTACCTCGCTAAGGCAGCGATAAGACTAGTAAAGAGTGGAGGTTGGGTGTGAGGCTAACAACCTCATCCCGTAAAAATAAAAACACCACTGCCACCGAAACTTCAAGCCCCCAGCTTGAAGCCCTATGTTGCACTGGGAACGTAAGGGAATAAAAAGTTCTCTCACCGCGTGTGTGTAGGCGCAATTTAACTCATTGTCCATCGAAAAACGACTGGAAGTGTAAATTGATGGGTTCGATTATTTTTATCGGAAAACACTGATGCCTCTCTGAGTGTCTTCTTTTTTATTACACAATGAAGACTTTTCACTTAATTTGGAGCAACAACGACCCTGTTAGGATAACAGAACTGTATGGATTTCTATTATTCCGTCAAATTTGGAACGAACAATGTGCTGCGCTAACTGCAACCTGTATATAGAATCACTTAGGAACAAGAAGCAGTGATGTGTTATCACAATAATCGAAGTTTAGGCCGATGGTCCCACTATGCGAAGAGGACAGGTTGCTACCTTCCTATTGTCCTCTCACCAATAGTACTATTTCACAAACAGTTCCTCCGCTTTTTCACAACTCTGTAACCACTATTAACAACTCTAGCCAGAGAAACACTATCCCTAGTTTCTTAGACCCATGTTTCTAACTTCATATCAGAGCTTTCTTTATCCAAACTTTGTGCTAAGTAGACACAACTCGAGCATCTCCGTCTTTGGATTTTTGTCATTGAAACATGCAGAAAGTTTGGTTATTCACATAAGTCCACCTGATCAACACGGTGACTCTATAAAATCCACTCAACTGTTATTAAGTAGATTACTTAACTTCTCGTCGACTTGTGTTATGTACTGGTCGAGAATTTAATAGTCCTGACGCAAGAAAGACGGAAATCAGAAGACCACTAGGTTTGCGATGATACTTCTATTTTCCAAAACACCAGGAGAATCAATGTCACACAAGAGTGTGAGAGCAAAATTATATATAAATGTCCGAAAGTGTGTGAACACAAGTGTGTGAGCGAATATTCAAAATGAACAAATCAATAGACAGTCTTAAAATGATTGGCTAATTATAATGGAATATCGATCCATATATACATAGCAAAATATATCAGACTGTCAAACAAACACACATATTATATGGATATATATCTACTTGTTAGTGTAACGATTGCATAAAACTCAGTACTTGATTAGCTCCCGGTGGGTAGCCGTCAGTGTCTTGTCCAACTGAGATGAATCTGTAAAAGTAAGGCGAAGCAGTAAAAGTCATCGACGCCGTTTGGTAATCTCCAAATGAATACACCCTGGATAAAGTGGAAGAATGGCTTTCATCAGAAGTTATCCGTTTTACTGGTAAAAGAAAGACATTCACATACCATTATCTTAGGTGATTTTAATACTCAAAGAGGTAAGTTTGGACTAGTCCGAAAAGTATGTTGGATGTATCTATGTAGTCCCATGCCGAGAAGCCCAAGACGGTGATCGTCCTTTACACTTCTGATTCGACTACCACGTTACCGTTACGTTAAACTATCATTCCACCTCTTTTTTCCTGGATTGAAATACACCCAACTATTTTAATAATATTAAATCGTCTAAACACGTTAATTAATCTCTTTCTGCTTGGATAGATTCTAATGTGATTATTTCTTCTGACTGCATACTCAATTTCACATATACTGAACATTATTCAAAACTCTTACCTGCTATCATAGAACTTTGATCACAGTGCTCGTTTCGCATTCACCTTAACGCCGCCTATTATAGTTATTCACCTCAATTTGACAATATACTTTTACACTACACATGCTGACGTATTCACTTTGAACTTTATTCCAACAGCAGTCGGACTTAAAGATAGTTGTACTTTCAGAAAAGTAGACGATGGTTATTTGCCCTAACGATCTACTGTTAATATACAATGTTTTATTACGTAACTAATATTGATATATAACAGTAGAGACTGAGGAATTTATTGAAAGAATATTCTTTGTTCACTAATTGCATTAAGCAAGAATGCTGATTGCATGTAACCTGACTACTGAACTACACTTCAGGAATACTCCTTTTATTTCGGCGATTCAGATGAATACCAGAGTAGAAATGAACACATTAATGATGTTATGATATATTTCCTTTATCTTGTATCACATATACGCACTATGGTTAAGATCGAGCCCAAACCACTGTTTGTCATTAGCAACTAAAACAATTATTCTCAAACAGACCACTAGTGAATATGACTCAAGTTGTAATGTAAACAATTGTGACATTTATCAGAAATTTACAAGCCCTTAGTTTTCAACTCACATATTTAGACACGGATGCTTATAATTACATCATGAAAGTATAAGTGATGACCAATGCCAAGAGGAATAGTAGTACAGAGTTCCAATGCAAAAATTATTCAATTAAGCAATTGCTTACTGATACACAAATTAGTCTGTTTATTTAAGTCAACTAATAAATATGTTCTTGTCACACAAACAATAGGTAATATCCAGAAAGAGGATAAAAGCGCAAGCCCGTACATCAAAAAATAGTATCACTCATACACTTCCATTGTCTGTAGAACCTTCAGCTTTAGTATAAAGAATTCTTGTACACGCTATTTGTTGTAATGTACAAACAGAATCTTCTAAATCTGTTGAGTCGTCACTAGTGGAATCTGTTGACTTCTCAGAATCTGAGTCTGAATCTGAATAGTCGCTCAATCCTGGTAGTACGTCAAGAGATCCACTCAATTGCTTAGACATACTACGATAAGTTGATTCATCCGCATACACTTTTGCCAAAGGATCGATTGGATACTTTTCATTTGAAGCTGTGGGGTGAAAAAAAATTGGATTTTAGAGTAAACACCATAAAATTGATAAATCACTTTCAATTCATACAAAATTAACTTGAAAATAGTTTAAATATGTGACTGACAGAAATAGACTAACTATTCAATGAAGATGTGTATCAATGTTTTTAGTACTTGACTTTCGAACAGCGGTTCTTGAGTTCAAAGTCCGCCTTACCTACTTCCTCTTCGACAATTAGGTAGCATCATTAATTCCTACACAATTAGTCCGACTTATGATATAAGACATTCAGTTCCCACTCTGTAATTATGACTGACAACTCCCACCAATGGAATATATTTGTACAACTGTGCTCAGATAGATATTTATTCTCAAACTGCAATTTCGGAAGAAACACTGTTTAGTCAGCTTCGTAGTGAACATGGATAGATTATGTAGATATCATTTAGCAGTGCAGAAGATTCGTGAAGAATTATCAGTATTTGTCGAGTATGTGCTTTAGCTACAGACTACCTTGTATATGAGTACATTCTAATAGACATAATTCCGAACTTGGAAGACTTTTCTTAGTTAGTCTAGACAATAAGCAAATATATGTTACGTTTGGAAGTAGACAGAAAGTTAACAGATTAAGAAATGGTTACCCGATTGTAAAGAAGACTGATACTATTTCCTAAATGCAGTATAATCGGTGACAAGTACTGTTATGACATGACGAATTGTTATGCAGAAGACGTCCTTTAATGGGACACCAAATGACATAACGAAATTAATACAAGTTAGCAAATGCTAAACGAGCCCATCGTATCCAATGATAAGATTTTTCCAACAACCAGTTCACTGGGGGTGGAGCAAACCCTGAAATAAGTAGAGTGTTCAATGTATTTAACAAACTTATTTCCCATCTTTGAAATAATAGTAGATGAAGTTCAGTTTTATATCATTACCCTACATTTAACACGAGTAGGTTGCACGATATTTAGAGTCAGATATTTGTCCAAGGTGTTCAGTCCTAAGGACTTTGTAGTATACGGACTCTACATAAACGAGAATTTCTTCTAGTAGTAAGTCGACTGACATTACATTGAAGTCAACCAGTGAAATCCACCAGCACATCTACGATAAGATTGAATCACAACGATGACACTAAGCATTTGTGACCTAAACGACAGCTCTCCTTAAGACTCTACACTGCTGAACAAGTTCGAGTAACCCCCAAGTTAGCACAGTATAGTTAAGGTGGCCAGAAGGAATTCGCAAAAAGAGCCAGTCGGCAGCTTATTTACAAAAAAGGGGACTAGATCGCATAATTTGAATAACCTCCATCAAAATTTAATTATTTCCCTACTAACATGGTGCTTATTTTGCTTGCAGCTTATGAGGAAGCCGTAAGTCACCTTAAACGTAGTATAAACTCAATTTCCCTAAACAACGCCGAACAATGATGAAAACCAAATAAAATGCTTATCTACTTACCAGATGTCCTTGTATTTGCTCGCTTTGACTGTGGGCCAACTATATCCAAGCTACTGCAATAGCCAGAAGTATAAAATTATACAAAACTACTTACGAAGTCCGTTTAACAGCACTAGCCATGAGAGCTCGTTGACTTGAACCTCCTTTATTATAAAAAGACTTTGTGCTCAAACCAGATATAGTATTTGTAGACGAAACATGGACTGGTCGATTTGCCTGAATATTTACTTTAAGTCAAGAAACTAGCGAAAATAGGATCACAAAGGTGAAGTATGTAGGGAAATTTAAAATTAGAATGTAGCAAGCTCATTAAAAAGGATACTTTTGCTTCTTTTACTAATTCGGCGATTTCTTTCTCCTTTTCCAAATCGGCTTTGTGCTGTTTAGCAGATAACGTTTGTAGATATTCGACTTCATCCTCATCCAGACGATGAATACGGTTTTTCAGAGCATTAGTTGCTTCATACTCCTCTTGCTTTCTGTCCTTTTCAGCCTAAAAGTTTTTAAATTAACTGGATTTCAGTTAGTAAGCCCGTGTATACACTATTTTGTTGTATAACGTACACTGTTAAGTAATAATAATACTTTAGGACGGACACGTTAGCTACAAATTACACAGGACAAATGTTCAGTTTGTCTCATGATCATGCCTCAGAACTGAAACTAGTAAGGATGTACTTATTGATTCACAGTGCAGCCACATGCATATCCATTGTTGGCGAAATACATAGCTATGAAGCCTTATTATGATTTCCTTTGGTAATATTTGAACTGCTTGATAATGTACGTGTTGGTGAGATTGACAGAGGAATAACTGCAAAGAATTTACTACTACTAGTTGGTGCACGTGCTTTCCGACTACTCTTACTGGTCAATCGCATAAACTGTGTTATCATTTCTCAAACATTTTCTAACGAGGTAAATCTTGTTTAGTCTTCAACTCTTAGATACTTCAAGAATTTGTGTCTAGTCGCATCAATGAATCCTTTGCTCACTTATTTTTGCATTAGAGTCCAAACAGACTATAGATAAACGCTGTTACTTCATACCTTTTCTAAGCAGGAGCACTATATGATTAACTCCATCGTTTTGTGACCTAATTACTCCATGTGCTAAGTATACTGACTAAATGTGTAATTGTAGTAGAGTGGTTCCGTAACTGCTATACTTAGCTCCGAATTAATACATTCTATATTTACACGAGGTAATGTGATAAATTTGCATACACTAAGTTATTTTCTTTATTTCACTATGATCCCTATACCAGACCTATATATGAAAATAAAGTAGCGCCAGGAATAGGACTGTTAGGAAATAAAGAGGGGTGACTAAACAAAACGCGATACGAATCCATCTCATAAGGAGGTGTAATTTGTATACCTCGTGTCCCAGTGACGCCTAGAATGTATAATAAAAGGCTGAGAGTAATATGATTTGTAAGGTCTTCATATTTTTATTTTTCATATCTCCAACTTAATGTACAAAATGTAGCGACGGAACAATCGTGCAGTACCATCACGTCTCATGTTAAAAACTTTATCGTGAAATGGAACCACCGTTAAATAAGTAATCTTAACGATATATCTAGACGTGTAAATGAAGATTTGTTAATAAGGTCGTAAAAGACAAGTGTAATGAAGTAAAACTTACAGGAAATGAAGAGTTAGTGTTTCTATACTATATAACCTGGAGACCTCCATCACCAAATCAACGCTGGACTCAGATAGACCACATAGCCATAGGGTATCGTTGGTGAGGGTCAGTAGAAGACTGCCGCTCTTATTGGAACACGTGAGTAGACTCTGATCACGCTCTGGTCCGCGCACGTTTATGCTTACGACTAAACGGACATAAGAAACTGACGGCAGAGAAACAATTACATCCCCAACTAGATCGAGACACTGAGTCCCTGTGCGTCGGTGGCACAGTGGTTAGGACTCTCGCCAACCATGCACATGGTCCGGGGTTCGAGCCCACGCCGGCGCATACCTGATATCTATGGTCGGCCTGCAAAATTTGGGCTACCGATATCCATGCTGAAAATTCCATACTTGTACCAAAAATACAGTGTGGAATCAAGCTGTAAATAAAAAAAAATCAAAAAAAAATTAAGGAAGAAATAGCTAAACGAGTGTCTGAGGTCGACAGCAGGACTTCCTCTGAGGTAGCCTGGCTGGCACAACATACAGTTAGCTGTAGACACAGCTGTAAAAGCTGTCAATAAGCTAAAACCAAAAGTTAGTAAGAGCCATTCGATCTCCACCGCCTCATCCGAACTGATTGACGCATCAAGAGTGATTCCGGCGACCTCCGATTATGATTAGGAGTGAAAGCTACTCAAACGAAAACTAACAAGAAGTCTTCGAAACGACCGTGAACAGCGGTGGGTGACAAAGGCGAAAGAGATGGAAAAGGCTTCGGCGATTGGTAACACCAGACAACCATTTAGGCTTATCAAGGAAACAGGTGGTAAAAGGCAAATGATAAGTGAAACAACCTCGGAGAAAAATGGTACTATAATTAGCTCCCAGGATAGACGACTGGAACGCTGGAAAGAGCAATATGAGGAGCAGTTTAATTGGCCTACAGCCACACTCAATTTACCGAACATCCAACACCTCCCTGAATAGGATATAGACACAGGTCGCCCTTCCTTAACTGAGCTTACTAAATCTGTCACCAATTTGAAACAAGGCAAAGCAGCGGGACCTGATGGAATGACTCCAGAGGTATTTAAGTACGGTGGAGACAGTCTACTGTCTGCATTAACTGAGGTACTAGTAAGCGTCTGGGAATCAGAAGAAGTCCCATTGGGTAGGTGTAAGTCACTGATTATCCCCATATACAAGAAGGGAGACAAGTGTTCCTGTGATAATCACAGAGGGATTAGCTTAACTAATATAGTATCTAAAGTCCTAGACTCAATAATATTGCGAAGACTAAATGGTGCTAGGGAGGCACAAACACGAGGGGACCAGGCAGGCTTTAGACCAGGAAGAGGGTGTATTGATCGTATCTTCACCCTCCGACAGATTCTAGAACATAGGAATTCCTACCAGCGTCCAACAGTCATTATGTTTCTTGACCTAAGGGCGGAATTCGACTCTGTCGACCGAGAGGTACTCACTCTGGAGATGCTTGGCTGTAAAGGGTATGCCGAGAAAATACATTGCACTGATTAAGGCACTCTACTCGTACTTAGGTGAGGGCTTACGGCAAGTTGTCATCTGAACTGATGACGACTAGCGGTGTCCGTCAAGGATGCCCATTATACCCTTTTCTATTCAACTTCATCATAGATGTACTAATGGACTTAACCCTAAGTGACTTCAGCGACTCAGGGATTGACTTGCTACCAGGGAATGATCTCGTTGACTTAGAATATGCAGGCGATATAGTCCTTCTAGGCGAAGACGCTGACAAAATGCAGAGTCCTCTAAACACCTTGAGCCGCAATCTACGAATGTTTGGCATGCGATTCACTCTCGCCAAATGCAAGATGATGTTACACGACTGGACTACATCAACACCTAGTTTATAAATAGGAAGTGAATTGGTAGAGCACGTTGACCGCTTCACTTATTTAGGAAGTACCATCAGCCAACGAAATCTCAGCTGAGTACGGATACAAAGGGTTGGTTTCGCACATGCCAGTTTATGCCGTCTGTGGTGTAGATGTGATATCCTGTTGGCTATCGATGGAAGGGCATGTATACTGCTCAACACTCCGCTCCGTCCTCCTTTATAGCTGTGAGCTAGACATGGCCATTGAAAGTGGAAGACATGAAAAGCCTGACCAGCTGTCTTTGATCATAGGTGTCTGCATCCTATGCCCCTTGTTAAGTGGTATAATAAGGTGAGTAATATTGAGGTTAGGCTTCGGTCGAGTGCTAGATAAGGAGAGGAAATCAGCTGACGGGGCTGTGAAATTACATCGATTGAGATGGTTAGTACATGTGTTACGCATGCCTACCCATCGCCTTCCTCGACAATGGGCAATGTGAACTGACATAGGATCAAACTGGAAAAGAGCCACTGGTGGTCAAACCAAAACATGACCTCATCAGTCAATGTAATCCACAACATTTACTTTAATCTACGTAGGAAGATGTAGACTTTCTGGTTGGGGTCCTCGGGACGGTAAAAACCAATGGTTGGAAACAATTGGTGATATGGCTCAAAATCGTTCTCAATGGCACAGATGCATCCACTCCTTGTGACCTATGATTTCCAATGAAACTACATTGTTCTTCGTTACTTATATTTCTTTGCCGCACACCGGTGCAAAGTTCTATGTCGAAAACAGACAGACAGACATTTTGATTTGACACTAGTAACTAGTGTGATGCGTCTAGTCCTCTGATTGGTGTAGGCTGAATTCTATCAGTCAGGTTGTAATGTGACCACTATTCTAGCTAGCTCGCCATCACGGTGCACATCACTGACTGCAGCACTGGGTGACGAGGGTCCGAATCTCAGAAGGGACATGAGTTCCTTCAAGGTTGCAGATACGCCTTGCTGACGAGTGCCAACTAGCACGAAACCTAGGTCCAAGGCTTCCTGCCGATTGCCTCCAACCATCTAAGACAGACAGACAGACAGACAGATACTATGTATCGGCGGACATGGGAAGGAGGAAGACAGAAGCAGAGCTCATAATGCAGGTCTTTAGTGTCTGGAATTCTCCTAAATAACAACTGCTGACTCACTATGGTATTTCAGTTAGAACAGTTACCTGGAATAGATTTTTTGTGTAAACCTTGGACACAGTACCTGGAACCTGAGTGAATAGGCTACTCTAGTTCTCACGAATGTCCAACATTACGAAAGTCTGATATGTAACACGAGTAAGTAATAGGCCGATATACAAGTGTCAAATGGAAGCTATTGGAAACAATAGTTAGCAACAGAATGTATCACCAGTATATTAATAAAATAGAAACAAATGATAACTGACTACATAATGTAAGAACATTAAAGATATCTTGCCTTATATATGTCCAAACCAGATTCACTTTTAACAGTTTGAAAAAATTTAGGCATTGAGTATATGATATTCATCATAAAGCTTTCTTGTATTTCTCAATGAATGGGAAACAAAACGATACAAATGTCTTGCCTCTTAAAATAATCAACAATCTAATCTTCATAACACCCAAGATTCTTGAACCGTTGACTTGGAATATGCAGATGATATAGTCTTACCTCCTAGGTGAAGACGCTAACAAAATGCAGTCTTCTCAACACCTTGAGCTGAACAGCAATCTTCGAATATTTAGCACGCGATTCTCTCCCATCAAATCCAAGATGATGCTACAGGACTGGACCACATCAACTACTCCTAGCTTTAGGAGATAGGGAGTGAAGTGGTGGCTGAGTGTATTGACCACTTCACTGATTTTGGGAGTTGCATCAGCCAGTGTCAATGGGTTAACCGTTGACGAAATCTCAGAACGGATACAGAAAGCTCGTTTCGCATATGCCCGCCACTTTACACCATCTCTGGTTCAGACGTGATTTCCGGCTGGCTACCCACCAAAGGGAGTGTGCACTGCTCAGTCGTTCGCTCCGTACCGTACTAACCGAACACTAATATCCAGAATATTGGCTATAGGTTGTGAACCAGCTAAACTAGTTTTATAAATGACCGGTCTAGTATTTTAGGTGTCCTATTAAGTTGTTAGTCGGTGTGCCATCTGCCTCAAATACCATTTCATAAATATCAAAATGCTGGCGGTCGAACAATAGCTCATCCTTCAAACAAAAAATGAAGCTATATGTCAGTGAAAAACTAACTCAACTAATCTAAACACTCACTCAAACTGGTGCACTCACTAAAAATCTACCTGATCAATACTCCGGTAAACCCCATTGTTGATGCACACTGTATTTCAGGGATCTCTATAAAACATACCAAGATAATTCTTTTGAATACAACCATCTAAAGGCCCGAGCAGTATTTCATGTGCGCATCATCGTCCGACTTATCTGTTGTTGGTGTCGCATCAAGTGCTAAAGACAAAATTGCAGGTGGTTTGAATGAGCTGCCACATCTCCCGACTTTTGCCGGTTGCTTTTCACTTTGGCATAACTTTGCAGCCTAAACAACTGTAAATAGAAATTAAGTCCAGTAATTTGACTTCAGAAACCAAAGCATACCGTCTTGATGATGCCAATGCAGCGCCAAGCACTAGAGCTGATTCTAAATTCAACTAGATCACCACTGACACTTGTTCACATATATGTAGGCAGTTGCCATGTTGACCCGACCTCTGTCAATGTATTGAGACGCTTTGGGTTGATTTCATGAGTCTACGAAGCATAGCTGTTCAAGACGTCATTGTGCAAACCCTAAATAGAACGCGGACTTTCTAGAGTTCTTTTACTTCTGTACTACCAGAAGAATTACGAATTAATGAATGATATGACAAACACAATATGAGGACTGTAACGCAGAATAAACCTTATGTGACTTCCTGAAACTAATCATGAACAAGTGTGCGGGTCAATGTTTTAATCTCTAAATACGAGGTAGAAAGTATCTGCATGCATACACACTTTGCTCAAACATCCAAATTAATAGACATATACACAGATTTATTTGCCTAGGGTACGTCGTTAAAATAACTTTAGAAAAGGTATTATAAAAACGTCTAGTTGCGTTCGTAATTATATTACGTTTCACAATGAATGGTTTTGTAATACTTGATCAGGCAGATAGACTCGCTAGGGTCTGTTGGTGAAAAATATTTGAAATTCTGAATTTTTGATTATGAAATAAACAATATCCTTCTTGAAGAAATAGCCACAGATGACACACAGAGTATCTTAAATGCATATTTTGTAGGACATTCTAATTACTGAAATTAATTCTGACGAGTAATGAAGGTGGGCATGGCTTCACAATCGGCTGTACAATACACTGAATCTATAAGTGTGAAAACTCCAAATCAATACGCTACAGCTAATCGCATTTTATTCTGCACCAGGCACGTACATGAGGATGTAAGGTAATAATCCATAGTAATAGCGCCCCGGGATATGCCGCGTGTTCTGTCCAGACGTTCTCGTGTTTACGAAAGCATTCCCCTACAAGGGAGTCAACATAAGTGGCAGCCTAAGAACTATTTTCCAGTCTTGGGCGGGTGTGTTCAGAAAAGATAAAAAAAATTGTTTTAAGATCTACCACGACTCTTATTCCTAGGATAAAAAGCTATCAGAAAGAAAAGGAACAATAATCAAAAACGTTCAAATCTGATTAACAAATGATGGACATACCTGCAGTCTTTCATATAGGGACCTAGCATCGTATGGAGCTTCGACTATACCTTCATCCTCCTGAATCTTTTTTCGGGCTTCGACGTCGACCTCAGATATAAACTTCGGCATTTCAACCGAATGTTATGTAGAACAGTGTGTGGAGAGTAAGACTAAAAATCGCGCTGGTTTGTGCTCGATAGACTGACTGTGATTGGATAGTATTTTCGGAGGCATTATTCATCTTTATTTGACAGTATCGTGGACTGGTCAAGTATTTTATCATTTTTGCATTGTGATGTGTTTTGTAGCTGATGCTACTGCTGCTCCGCTAACAGCTGATATTTACCCAAGGATACTATTAACAATCCACCGCTACTACTTTAAAAAATATATTTGCTCACTTCTAGGCTGTAAAGTGAAGGTTCTTAGTCTCTGGCTAGCATTTGCGTAGTTCTTTCCGCCATTTGGCCGTCTAAGCATTGGTCGATTCCGAACGAAGTGTTGCTGGGAGTGATTATATGTGGTTTTTAGTATGTGGTGTGTCAGGACAGTAAGGCTATTGTGAATGTAGTTGATCTCTTCGCCTTTTATTCGTCCAGTAGGGTCGGAAAAAAAGCAGGTGTCATCAAAGTGGACTATGTGGATAATGGAAAAGGAAATATGTATATGGATACTGCTATTGAAATTTTATGTATACATATCTATATATCCACGATAACCTAAGGTAATTAGTAGATTCAGTAGTCATAAAAGTCAGACAGAGGAGAATGGGAAGTAATGAAAGGATGATTTCGGGTGTATACCCACTAGTAGTCTGTGGGTTTCAGGGATATAGGCCATTTGGTTTCAGTCACTGTTTCTCTGCATAATTTTCCAGTCGCAGCTGAAGACTTCCCACGGACACATAGTCTGCTCGTAAAGAATTTCGAGTCTTTACTCTCTAGTGCGCTATCAACCCCGGATTGCTGCGAGGGAGCCCACATGTATCCAGTGACATAATACCTTTGTTTGAGTGTCTCTGGTTACTTGTAGTCGCACAAGCAGTAGTTAAGCCATCCCTGAGCCGACGGTAGCTAATTATGAAAAGGCGTAATTTGTCCGGTCACTCGTCATTTGGTTGATATTGGACACCCGTCACCATTTCTTCCACCATCTCTGAACTGTTTTCAAAAGGTTATTGTCCCTTCTGAGTAATGGGGGCAGCGGTGTCATGATTTGGTCTAAATTACGTTTTGTACAACCTTACAAAAGCTCAGGAATGAATACACCTGACTGTCTATGCGTTAAGTGTATAACCACATATACCCTCCTTGTATCAACCGCGTGATTCACACCTGTGTCCGTTTTCTCGCTGGAACTACGCCCTACTCGCGCTATTATACCGCACAGGACTAGTTATCATGGCACAGGGAGTTACTTAGATTATGCAACCTGCAGATGCATAGCTGCACTACTCTGCTTTTTCTCAGGTTGAAAGTCATATTTAACAATTGACAACTGATAACTGTGATACTACAACATACCATACAATTTTGCTTTAATATGGCGGATATTTCATACTGTTGACACAGTTGCCATTGTTCTGCTGATACTCCAGCGGTAAGAATGGAATGATGTGGTGGTAATTAACAATGTCAATTGTCATGGGATCTGTGTATGATAATGTTGACGGATGGTGAGTGTAGTGGACTTATTAAAACAGCATATCATCGACTGATTATTTAAAGTAGTTGTAAGGCGAACTAGTGTGATATGTTGCCGCATTTATTTGCATTCGTTTCCTACTTGCCGAATATTTAGCAAGAAGACTTGATGACTACTTGTTATTAGTTTGAAATCCGATCTTCAGATACAGAATGAACAGATGAAAAGCTGGCATATAAAAAGGGTGTGGGCTTGCAAGCTCTTCACTGCGAAATTACAAAGGTTTACACAAACAACTTCCCACTTGGAAACCGGCATTCGAGTTTGCTGTGGTTAACTTAAGTGAACCAAAAGAATTGAAAAAGACAAAATATTTGGAATAAATGTTATTGCTCTTATTATTGAAAAGACCACATCACCCGTAGACTTCACATGGACGACATTGCCTAAGAGTCTTAAACCGATTAAGATTACATATTTCAGTACATCTGTGACAAAATGGATACATGCACCGCTGATGGACTGCAGTAGCTGATACTACTACCTTCACATGACTGCATTAGTTCATGTAGTGCACCTTAATTGATGCGATGTACGTTTTCCACACTCTCTTCGTCGCCATCACCTCTAGGTCAATGAATAACGATATCGTCTCCAGGTTGGGAATTATGGCAAGTTTTGGACTCTTGAAAGTATTCCAGAATTTGCCAGGTAGTGAGGTCATACTAATTGCCCGTCATCTTGGTTTAGAGCCTCCCTGATTTCTCCAGGTCTATTCTTTCCTAGTACTGCTTAGTCTATACGTGATAGTTGAGTATGAGACTGCTGATATTATATTAGTCAAGCTTATCCCCTTATGATTATACTAGGAGGACTTGTCTGTATTTGTATAAACTGAGATTATCAACCGTTTCTAGCCGTTCAACGAGGCTAACTTTTATTCCCAGACATTATCTAATGTCTCAGGCAACCCAGGAAACAATTCATAATGATAATAATAATAATAGTATATTCTCATTTTGTACATGAGAGACGCCAGTTTACAGGCATCATCAATATGATAAATTACATATTGATAGGATCCCATATATTTTGGTATTGACTGTTTAATCTTGCATATATGGTATGCTATCATTCTCACACATTTTGTTATTGACTGTCAATCTCGCACATATGGTATATTATCATCTCTCACGCACTTTGTTATTGGCTATTAAGATCAATTATTTCAAATGCTGTTAGCTGTCCATATTGTTGTAAAATGTATAAATACCATGGCTTTCTTTGTCGTTGTTGCACTTCAATACACAGTCACAGTCCAGCCTTTGTCTTTTGATATTTGCGTGCTTTACTAAATCGGAAGGTACGACAAGCAGATAGGCAGATTAGTTCAGGAGCAGACAGAGCAAGCTGAAAACGTCTTTTTTTTTTTTTTTTTTTTTTCAACAAATTGGCGACGGGGTTTTACCTTAACTCATTGCAGTTATAGCAAGCAAACGACGACAGTTTTTATTCTGTTCAGCGCAGCTATATAACATTTTTGACTGTGTTAATTACAACCCAATTACAATGTCTATCTCTCTGGACGATCTCAAATCTATCTTGCAGCAGCAGCAAGTTCAGAATGAAGCAGCTCAACTAAAATTAATCGAAGCTCTCACTCAGAAACTGTCCATTCAAGTTCCATCAACATCTCATTCTGACAAATATGAAAGCATCTCAAATTCCATCAGTGAGTTCAACTACGACCCAATATCTGGTCTCGTATTTGATGCATGGTTCAATCGTTACGAAGACGTCTTCCGTATTGAATGCTACATGTTTGATGATGCTGCCAAAGTCCGATTGTTACTAAGAAAACTTGGTACTGTTGAGCACAACAGATATGTTAACTTCATTCTGCCTAAGAACCCACGTGAGTTATCATTCGATGAGACAGTCACCGTTTTATCACAAATCTTTGGTGAACAGTCATCCATGTTTAATATTCGGTATCAATGTTTTCAGTTGACAAAAATGCCTTCCGATGATTATGTGACTTACGCTGGCAAAGTGAACAAGGAATGTGAAAGGTTCAAACCACACGAAATGACATCAGATCAGTTCAAGTGTTTGATTTTTATTTGTGGGTTGAAGAACCCAGAAGATACTGACATACGAACTCGACTTCTGTCACTTGTGGAACAAGACCCGAAAATGACTTTACAAATGGTGACAGCAGAATGCCTACGTTTAATCAACTTGAAGCACGATACTGCTATGGTGGAGTGCAAACGACAGTCGTCTGAATTTGGTTCGATTAACACAGTGAAAAGTCCTCCGATCACCGTTAAGCACACAGAACGTCAGTCTCAAAATTCAGCTAAACCTCCTTCAGTGTGCTGGCACTGTGGTTCGTGGCATTTTGTCAAGTTCTGTCCTTTCAAGAAACATAAATGCCGTAATTGTCACCGTTTTGGACATAAGGAGGGTTACTGTACACCGCAGAAAAATTCTTCGGTGAGGAACAGAAGTAGTCGTTTCAAGCCGAAACAATCTCCTCGAGTACAGACCGTTTTCACTACTTCCAAAGTCGAGTTCGCCAGCAAACGTAAGTACATAACACTAGATATTAACGGCAAACGTATTCGTCTTCAGTTGGATACGGCATCAGATATCACCGTAATTTCCCGAACTACGTGGCGCAAACTTGGTTGCCCACAGATTCTGCCGACCGAGCATGTCGCCAAGAATGTCTCTGGAGATATACTGAAACTCATGGGTGAGATAAATTGCCAGGTTCAGTTTGGTGAGCATCACTTCAATGGTGTATGTTACGTTACAAACTACCATGATTTGAATTTGCTTGGTCTTGACTGGTTAGACAAGCTCCATATCTTTAATGTACCATTAAATTCAGTATGCTCTAATGTTTCGTCTTCACCACACAACGTTGTTCCCGGAGATGTATCTGATCAATCTCTCTTGCAACGCCTTCGTCAAAAGCACGCTTCTGTCTGCCAGGACAAACTTGCTTGCTGCAAACTGTTTGGCATCCAGCATATTCGTAGCCCCCCGTATCATCCCCAATCGAATGGACAGACTGAACGTTTCGTCGACACCTTTAAGCGTGCTTATGCAAAAGCGAAGGGGGAGGGAACAACAGAAGAAATTTTGGATAAATTCTTGCTGCATTATCGTACGAATGAAAAAGGACAGTTATGTGTCAGACACACAGATCACGCTCTATCCAGTACCACGCAAAGGTCAACTCGACAAAGAAGAGCTCCGAAACCTTTTCAAATAGATCCAAAAAGCAAGTCCTACACTCTTTACGGGGAGAGGTGATAGGATCCCACATATTTTGGTATTGACTGTTTAATCTTGCATATATGGTATGCTATCATTCTCACACATTTTGGTGGTGACTGTTAATCTTGTATATATGGTATGTTATCATTCCCACACATTTTGTTATTGACTGTCGATCTCGCACATATGGTATATTATCATCTCTCACGCACTTTGTTATTGGCTATTAAGATCAATTATTTCAAATGCTGTTAGCTGTCCATATTGTTGTAAAATGTATAAATACCATGGCTTTCTTTGTCGTTGTTGCACTTCAATACACAGTCACAGTCCAGCCTTTGTCTTTTGATATTCGCGTGCTTTACTAAATCGGAAGGTACGACAAGCAGATAGGCAGATTAGTTCAGGCGCAGACAGAGCAAGCTGAAAACGTCTTTTTTTTTTTTTTTTTTCATTCAACAAATTGGCGACGGGGTTTTACCTTAACTCATTGCAGTTATAGCAAGCAAACGACGACAGTTTTTATTCTGTTCAGCGCAGCTATATAACATTTTTGACTGTGTTAATTACAACCCAATTACAATGTCTATCTCTCTGGACGATCTCAAATCTATCTTGCAGCAGCAGCAAGTTCAGAATGAAGCAGCTCAACTAAAATTATTCGAAGCTCTCACTCAGAAACTGTCCATTCAAGTTCCATCAACATCTCATTCTGACAAATATGAAAGCATCTCAAATTCCATCAGTGAGTTCAACTACGACCCAATATCTGGTCTCGTATTTGATGCATGGTTCAATCGTTACGAAGACGTCTTCCGTATTGAATGCTACATGTTTGATGATGCTGCCAAAGTCCGATTGTTACTAAGAAAACTTGGTACTGTTGAGCACAACAGATATGTTAACTTCATTCTGCCTAAGAACCCACGTGAGTTATCATTCGATGAGACAGTCACCGTTTTATCACAAATCTTTGGTGAACAGTCATCCATGTTTAATATTCGGTATCAATGTTTTCAGTTGACAAAAATGCCTTCCGATGATTATGTGACTTACGCTGGCAAAGTGAACAAGGAATGTGAAAGGTTCAAACCACACGAAATGACATCAGATCAGTTCAAGTGTTTGATTTTTATTTGTGGGTTGAAGAACCCAGAAGATACTGACATACGAACTCGACTTCTGTCACTTGTGGAACAAGACCCGAAAATGACTTTACAAATGGTGACAGCAGAATGCCTACGTTTAATCAACTTGAAGCACGATACTGCTATGGTGGAGTGCAAACGACAGTCGTCTGAATTTGGTTCGATTAACACAGTGAAAAGTCCTCCGATCACCGTTAAGCACACAGAACGTCAGTCTCAAAATTCAACTAAACCTCCTTCAGTGTGCTGGCACTGTGGTTCGTGGCATTTTGTCAAGTTCTGTCCTTTCAAGAAACATAAATGCCGTAATTGTCACCGTTTTGGACATAAGGAGGGTTACTGTACACCGCAGAAAAATTCTTCGGTGAGGAACAGAAGTAGTCGTTTCAAGCCGAAACAATCTCCTCGAGTACAGACCGTTTTCACTACTTCCAAAGTCGAGTTCGCCAGCAAACGTAAGTACATAACACTAGATATTAACGGCAAACGTATTCGTCTTCAGTTGGATACGGCATCAGATATCACCGTAATTTCCCGAACTACGTGGCGCAAACTTGGTTGCCCACAGATTCTGCCGACCGAGCATGTCGCCAAGAATGTCTCTGGAGATATACTGAAACTCATGGGTGAGATAAATTGCCAGGTTCAGTTTGGTGAGCATCACTTCAATGGTGTATGTTACGTTACAAACTACCATGATTTGAATTTGCTTGGTCTTGACTGGTTAGACAAGCTCCATATCTTTAATGTACCATTAAATTCAGTATGCTCTAATGTTTCGTCTTCACCACACAACGTTGTTCCCGGAGATGTATCTGATCAATCTCTCTTGCAACGCCTTCGTCAAAAGCACGCTTCTGTCTGCCAGGACAAACTTGCTTGCTGCAAACTGTTTGGCATCCAGCATATTCGTAGCCCCCCGTATCATCCCCAATCGAATGGACAGACTGAACGTTTCGTCGACACCTTTAAGCGTGCTTATGCAAAAGCGAAGGGGGAGGGAACAACAGAAGAAATTTTGGATAAATTCTTGCTGCATTATCGTACGAATGAAAAAGGACAGTTATGTGTCAGACACACAGATCACGCTCTATCCAGTACCACGCAAAGGTCAACTCGACAAAGAAGAGCTCCGAAACCTTTTCAAATAGATCCAAAAAGCAAGTCCTACACTCTTTACGGGGAGAGGTGATAGGATCCCACATATTTTGGTATTGACTGTTTAATCTTGCATATATGGTATGCTATCATTCTCACACATTTTGGTGGTGACTGTTAATCTTGTATATATGGTATGTTATCATTCCCACACATTTTGTTATTGACTGTCGATCTCGCACATATGGTATATTATCATCTCTCACGCACTTTGTTATTGGCTATTAAGATCAATTATTTCAAATGCTGTTAGCTGTCCATATTGTTGTAAAATGTATAAATACCATGGCTTTCTTTGTCGTTGTTGCACTTCAATACACAGTCACAGTCCAGCCTTTGTCTTTTGATATTTGCGTGCTTTACTAAATCGGAAGGTACGACAAGCAGATAGGCAGATTAGTTCAGGCGCAGACAGAGCAAGGTGAAAACGTCTTCGTTCAATTCCCTACAGTTATAACAAATTGGCGACGGGGTTTTACCTTAATTCATTGCAGTTATAACACATATACGATTAGCAAGCATAATTAATAATAATGTTTTAATAAAATACACATTTTTTCCTACTTGTGTAGGACACACCAAATATACAGGCATGGATAAGCATTATATAAATTTCATAAATTTGGTTTATGGTTAAGTTACATGGTTGCTGGCGTTTTTGTCTTAGGTCTGTGGGAACAATATGATAACCAGTCATTCAATGGAGCACGTCATGAAATATAGGAATATTGTCTTCGCATTAACAAAAAAACCCAAGTAAGTTTTGGATGGATTAAAAATACTTGGGAAAAAATAAAGCTTGAAGTAATTCCTCAATATAACTTGGGTGTGTACAAATCCGAATCTTATTTTTGATTTGATTTATATCCAAATTGGGTAATAAGGAAGCTATTTTTACAGATACGATCAGTTATGTTATAAGCTACAATCGTGACGTTGTATTACAAATAGATACTTTTCCATTGGTATAAGAGTATATTCCACAAATGTAATCCAGGTTGCGTCGTGGAGAAAGTTAATTCGTTATTAACCAGGCAACTGAAAGATACGGGACCAATAATGTTTGCAGATCATTTGTCATTGTAAATGGTCAAATATCCACATTATTCATTCTCATTCAAAAAGTCAAATGGAAGCTGAAATGGTGAGAGAAAAAAGAAGACAAACAACAGCAACGCAAAAGAAAGCAACGGGAGTCCTTAAGGAGTGATTAATAAATATATACATATATATTCTGTTTAGTAACTGTGGTTATTTTGGTACACAAACTAACTAGTCCCGTTATGCTAACTTTTATATTATGTGTAAACTAATATTACTGTCCTGTGTAGAAATGTTAATCATCTAGTTCCAATAATATTAAAATTTATAATTGTAGTTTGTTGTAACTACACGTTTAAAGAACTTAAAATATCTATGTAGGGTGAAAAAGAAGGTGTAAGAGTCAGAAGTAAAAGTGCATTGTCATCTTTGAGTAGTCTGGTGACTGAGGAGATGAACACTGGAAGTGTGTTTGCATCGCGCACATTAGCTGGTAGTCTATTCCAAATGACTGAAAACTTATTTAAGAAGAAGTTGTACCGCACGTAAGTCTGACAGTGCTCCATAGCAGCTAGGTTGTGATGATTTCTAAGATTGTAACTGATGACAGCGGTAGGTTTAGTTATTGGCTCGGAGGAATGCAAGAGAAGATTAGTTAGCTTGTAGTAAAAGATAAGGTTTAGCTTAAGGCGTCTTTTCCAGAGGGGTTCTAATCTTAGTCTTCGCATCGCTCATGGTATTCCAGACCACTTTCTAAACCAAGAGTTCTTGAGGTAAACTGCCGTTGCACTCCCTCTAATTTAAGCTTGTCATTTTGTCTTAGTCCGCTAAGAATAAACGGGCAGTATTCTAAGATAGGTCGGACACATACTTTGTATAATAAAACCCTAGTTTCACAACAAAAGAAATTGCGTGTTATGCATCCTATCAGCCTTCGCGTTTTACGTCTGGCATAATCAGTCTGTTCAGCGAACGTTAGGTTACTAGAGTATCTAATACCGAGATCTACGACTGAGTTGAGCTTAGCTAGTTTTCGCCCATTTATTTCAAGAGTTAGATCAAGGTTACTGTTGCCGATACAAATCCAGCCGCATTTGTCAATGTTAAAATTTAGACAGGATTCAGCACACCATGTTGCGAGACTACTTAGTTCAAGATGTATTTTAGTAACCATATCGCTTAATTCATGAGTGTAGCAGGAGTAGACGACTTTGAGGTCGTCAGCATATAGGAATGGTTTGCCTAAGGTGAAGCACTTGCAAATGCTGTTAATGTAGACTGTGAATAAAAGTGGACCTAGGACACTACCTTGCACGACCCCACTTGAGATCTGCCTAGGATGAGACAATACAGATCCAACTTTGGTTATTTGTACCCTGTTGCTTAGAAATGATTTTAACCAGTTCAGTAATGGGTTGCGAATTCCACAAGAGTACAGCTTCTCAAAGAGAATACTGTGAGATACCATGTCAAATGCCCTAGATATATCGAAGTAGAGAACAACGACTAGCTTACGTGCTTCGCGACTACTAGTGATGCAGTTGAAAAAGTCGAAGTGGCAAGTAACGCAGGATCTATTTTTGAGAAATCCGTGTTGAGACCTTGTAACAAGATCTTCCCTAATTAGGTAGTCTGACAATTGATCTTTTACAACTTTCTCCATGATTCGTGAGATAACTGGGGTTATATTTATGGGTCTGTAATTGCGGACGTTTGCCCTATCACCAGATTTGTAATGTGGAATTATGAAGCTAGTTTTCCACTCACTAGGGTAAGTGCCAGTGTCCATAGATATTGAGAAGAATTTAAGAAGTAACAAGGGTATATCACACCCACTGTTTTTGAAAATTATCGAAGCGAGGCCATCCGGTCCCGTACTAGTGGAAGGTTTAAGGCTTTTAATTGCTTGTACTATTAACTGATTAGTGAACACAATGCTTTCAAGGGAAGAGATAGTAAGGGGAGCGGTTTCACCAGGCATATGTGTTTCTAAACTAAAGTTTGCAAACCAATCACTGAAGAGTTCACAGATAGTGGCAGGTTCATTGTAGATTACTTTGTCGTGAAGTAAGTATGGGATTTCCCTCGCCGACTGCATTCGTTTTTTAAGAAGTGCCGTTAAGTTATAAACTTTGGAGGTACTTTCAAGTGCCGTTAACTCTTCGTCGAGGTCCTTTTGAGAGCGTAGGCGCTTGATAGATTCAAGAGACTCGTGGATTGAGAGCAATAGTGATATGTCCTTAGTGGAATAGTACTGTTTCTTCAGTTTCCTTAACTTATTACGGTGTGCCCTTGGAATATATTCAGTTCGGTGTCTACTTAATTTCACTATTTTCTTTGGAGCAACTGTATCTAGACAAAGGGTAACATTCCTGTAAAACAGGGTTACTAAGGCCTCCAGGGAGTCAGTGGTAAAATAGTCATCCCATTGACAGAGTCGAATAAGTTCTTGGACTAATCCCCAGTCTGTATATTTGTAACTACGACATATTGTGCTTCCTGAGTCTTGTTTGTTTCCTGTATTTAGTGGTGAGAAAGGCAGAGAGCAGAGTACCATTCTATGGTCACTACTGGAAAATCGATTACCAACATAGGTGGATACTGGGATTGTGTCATGACAAAAAACAAGGTCCAACATGTTGTCACCACGAGTAGGTGTCTGGACGTGTTGTTGCCATCCATAACAGTCTATAGTGGCAAGTAATTCGTCGAAGCGTTGGGGGCCGGAACTAGTTAGCCAATTGACTTCTGGAAGATTGAAGTCCCCTGCAATTATTTTGTAATTAGCACTAAACGAGGATGCGTGTGCAAACGATTTAGCTAATAACGCATCAGTTTCTTTTGTTGAGCTTGGTGCTCGATAAACACAGCCTATGAGAAGTTTGTACTTATCTCCATGTAAGACAACCCAGAGTGAGTCAGGTACATTATTCATTGTTTCATCTTCCACCTTACTGACTACAAATGAGCTATGTATATATATGAGACATCCTCCACCACGCTTGCAATCTCTGTTTGCACGGTGTACAGTGTAATCATCGATACCTATATGCACATCAAGTACAGAGGATGAGCACCATGACTCAGTAATCAGAGCTACAGTAGGCTTGGCGACTAATAATAATGTCCTTAGTTCAGATATCTTATTGATTAAGGAACGTGCATTAATTAGCAATATCGTGAATAAGTCACGGGATACTACAAACTGGCTTAAAATGTCACCATAACCTAAATCTATTTGTGCGTCAGCACCGCAAGAATTTATGAATGAAAAGGAGGTCGGACTGGGTGTCTGTACATCGGGTTGGTGTGCAATGAGGTGGTCCTAGGTGCCATGGGTCGTACCAGTGATTCGGGACACCTGGAAAATTTACCATGTGTTCCTGGATATAAGGGTAGTACAGGTTGGGCCTAGGTTGACGGTTAAAAGGCATAGCATCAGAAGGTCTACCCATCCAACTGCTATTCGTCATACCGGTATACACCTTCGGGTTGTTTTTATAACTTAAAGGGAATTGTGAAGGAAGGTGCTTTGGCTGCAAGACTTTAGGAGTCTTGGAGCCTGACTTTCTATAAGGTGGAGCATGCGGAACACCTCCAGATATACTTATGTTTCGAGAGGAGTTTTTCGTAACAAGTGATGGTTTGTTGGCATTCTTACTCTCAGCAGGCTTATTGAATACAAAGTATTCTTCCCCATCATTAGTCTCAACCCTGCGAAATTTGTTCATCGTGGTGAGGTTACTACGTTTGGGGGGAAATTTCTTAGAACAACTTGCAGAAGTTCTAGTCATTTTAACATCTTTCGATGAGGCTTTATTTACAGGGGTACTGGTATCTAAATCAGTTCCTAGTTCCATTGGCAGGTGTGGTTGTTGTGTAGTTTGCTGAATGCTAGTTTCAGCACTAGGTGTCTGTTGCTGTGCACGATCCTTTTTTGGTAAATCAAAGCTAGAGGAGGTGACCAGGTTATTACTACGCATTATTCTGCGCTGACACGGTGTTTTATCCTGAGCTACGGTTATAGACTTATAACTGCTATT
This sequence comes from Trichobilharzia regenti, assembly GCA_944472135.2. Taxonomy (NCBI): domain Eukaryota; kingdom Metazoa; phylum Platyhelminthes; class Trematoda; order Strigeidida; family Schistosomatidae; genus Trichobilharzia; species Trichobilharzia regenti. Next base: position 72,530,415 of record OX235270.1, on the reverse strand, counting down.
CAGTCTTAAGTGATCCTGACATTTAGTAAACTTACTAGCATCAAGGGAATTACTGAATTTAAAAATGATTGGGCAATTAGCCTGGTTAGACTTTTTACGAAGTCGTTTGCATTCACATGGAACACTAGCCATGCCGCAACAAATCAGGATTTTGTGTCTTACAGTTTTCAGGGGCAGAGAATCTGGGACGTTGTAAACTATAGCTTGGTGAGAAGAGGTTATACGCTTCATCACCTCCGTAGCCAAGCAGTCAATCAGATTTTCAGCTTTATTTAGGTTGTCTGGAGATATTTTAGGATGCCTTTCTAAAAGACAGGCTATTGGGTCTAAATTCAAAAGCTTATTTTGAGTTACATCCAGTAAACACTTAACCTGGCCAATATCAGACCGGCTCTCCGTGGTATTTGAGATTGGCAGTGACATACTATCAAACTGATCTAATTTTTTCTGAATTTCACTTACTTGCCTCTGCATATCTTTCAAAAGGAGGTTTAGTTTACAGAACTCAGAGTTCTCTAACAGAACATCTTTCACCTGTATCACAGGAGTGAGATCTGCACTCAAACCATTTTGAGAGCTAGTAGTTGATACTGTATTACCAGGCGGTAATGCAGTTATAACCGAATTTAAGCCACTATCTAAAACAATTGTGTTTCTACGAACACGTTTTTTAGAGATTTGGACCATAATTTCAAGAATTATATGACAATAAGCAGTAAATAAATTTCAGAGCAAACACGTGCAAAACTGTCAGCAAACTGTCATCACTACTATCCTTAAACAACTCTGTATTGTCTTCGTCAGGTCCCTCAACTTTTCTCTGTTTCTGATTAGACAGTCCTCAAAAATTCAGATGCATTTTGAGGACCAGTTTTTATATCTTTGGGAGGTAGGCATTGGGAAGCTGTTAAAGTTGAAGTAGCCAAGGTGTTTCCCACAACTGACAAGGTGCTCAGATTAATATAATTTACTGCAGTGGGACCATAAAAGAATGTGGCCACTCACAGATAGTTGATGATTGGGGAATTCAGAACGACGGGGAGAGTTACCGAGTAGGGCTTTATAATGTTTAAGGCTCTCTTCATCCACCTAAAGATATTGTATGATGAATAAAGCTTCATGTATTTGACTAGGTTCCCCGGCCTCACTCGCAAATAAACGTTCAGACATTACAACCTCTCCTCGTGATCATTCACGCTATAGGTAGATGATTCGCTCCATTATTTTGATGTGAGAGTCGGTTGCTTAATTGGCGTCTAAAGATAATCAATCAAAAATTAGCGTGAAATACATAAATGGTGGTCCCATCGGACAGGAATTAGAAGATACAACAAAAATCTTGTTTCTAATTTATTTTGCCCCACGAATATTTACTTTGGAAACAAGATGGCAGCTAAGCAGGCACTTGAAGCACTGCATGATTTAAATGACCACTGCCGATCATCACGAGCCACCGTCCCCTTTTATTTGATGCTAGGCTCTGAGATGTCTGTGACGGCCACTTTAATGGTCGATTGTTAGATGTCCTAATAGAGTGCAATGTTTGCGCGCAGGTAGTTCTCTCGACAAGCGACTGTAGATAATCCGCCAGATGTACCAGTAAACAAGGAAATTGTTGGGATTGTGATCCGTTCAAACTCATTCTCGCTTTGCAGAACGTTATTACAAAGGATTATGAAACCAAAAGTTACAAGGATTTAATGAATAAGAACAGTCGAACTGAGGATAGTTCAAAGTCTTGGTGTACTGAGTAGGACGAAGAGAATAAAGGCGGATTTTGCGGTAAAACCATGGAAAATCACCTTGAGAAAACAAATCGCCCAGAAGAACACTTAGCTGATTTTATTATCCATTGACGATATATTGTGGGTCAAATGTTCGAAGTCAACTCTTCCATTTAAATGACGAAAATAACATTGTCCGCAGTAAATAGAAGACTATCAGCAGTTCGTGACTCAGGGCGTAAGAAGACGTTTTAATGAGCTGATAGAAGGTTGTGTGTGAAAGATCATATCAAGCCAGCCCAATAGCAGGAACTGACGGCGGAAGATTCGCATACAGTTACATTATTACACCAAATGTTTTAAGACCAATTACTTGAGAATGACAGGAAATATTCCCATTGAAATTGTATCCATAATCTTTTCGTGAGAATAAAATAGGCCGAACACCACCAGTAAGAAACGGCCGATCACTACGGTGTGCAGCCTTCACTTCACTCAAATGAGATATTTCAGAAAATGGGGGTGTTGATGCTGAGTCAAAGTGAGATGTATACCAACTCAAGTTCTTATGCCACAACTACCGTAGTATTTGTTCTGTTTCGTCCAAAGGCAAGTCTAAACACCAGATTGATCGTCCAAGAAACGAAATATATTTTGGAATGAAAACCATCGTGTGATGATTGCTCAACCGGCTAGAGATCGTGCACAGATGAAGGGTTGTAACACCACTTTGTGCCGAAAGTTTGGACCCCCAAATAGCGAGCTGTCAGCTCAAGGAGCCGACCTAAATAGTGAATGTCAACATCCAGACTTGAGTGATCAGTACTACTAGCCAATAATTTAGTGGCTCTTTATCGCCACAATATTGGCAACAGTTAAAACAACACAGTACCACCGGCAATCAGGCGTCCTACAATAGTGCTGCGAAGCATCAAGCATGTGAATTGACTAATAGCAACGTTAGGCAATTACAACTACGTCAGAAGCAGATAACCGAACGTGAGTAAAATGACACTCAGGCCAGAGGATAACAATCACAAAATTACCTGAAATACTGAACTAAATGTCAATGTTATCAGTAGGTTGCACAGGAGGGATTTTCTGACGATTCATTCTGCCGTGGTTGCTTCCACATTTTACTGGAGTCAGTAGTGAAGACGCCTGCATTTCTGCTGTTTCAGTGAGTGGCAATCGCGTCGGTAGCACAGTGGTTAGGACTGTCGCCGACCATACACATGGTCCGAGGTTCGAGCCCCTGCCGACGCACACCTGATATCTATGGTCGGCCTGCAAAATTTGAGCTACCGATATCCATGCTGAAAATTCCATGCTTGTACCAAAAATACAGTGTGGAATCAAGCCGTAATCCAATATCCAATATCCTGATTACGAGCTAGTATAAACCAGTGATTTCTCTGAGCTCGCTTCTTGATTGTGAGGTAGAGTTTCCAGGTCTTCGGTGAGCTACTGCGTAGTAAGTCCCGCCACTCGACTGCTTTAGCTCTGGTAGACTCCAGGAGGAGTGGTGCGGGGATTGGTCGAGATGTGGTTTGTAGTATGCAGTATGTTAGGACTGTATTGCTGCCGTGAGTGGAGTTTGACCTAACTCCCGTTGGTCATTCGGTGTAGTCATAAAAGCAGAATGGTAATCGAAAATTAAATTAATTAAAAGATTGTAGCCAAAGTAGAGTGAATGGTATGGTTTGGTATTAGAATAAAATTTGGACGAGCTCCTACGAATTGGACATGTACTGTCCTGAACTACGTAGGCCTTTTTCAGTCATGTGATTCCGTAAGAGACTTTCGTTTGCCTCATCAATTCATTCTCGTACTTTTGCTGACCTGCGTACCTTGGGCCAACATATGGTAGAGCCCGCTGTTCAAGTTTGGGGTGCATGCATATCTTGTATACAGTTAATGTGGCTTTTGAAGTTTAGAAGTTGAGCAGGAGGTAACTAGTACATGTCTTCCAGTGGCCCACAGTTTCTATGCACGAGGAGAGGGGAGAAACTGTGAGTCCTTTCAAACCAGGTATAGAGAACTTGTGATTTGACTGTGTTGACCACCTGGATAATTCTGCCTCTTCTTGGAGTAATTGTTGAAGGGATTTCAAGAATCACAATTAAGGAAACAACTAGTGCAGTTTAGATTTACCTGTAGAGCTCAAACTCGTTACTGCAGTCTGTGATAGTAGTTTCTCCAGCTGATGCTTCCGTGGAAAAGCTGGGTCGTTATGGGGAACAAAAATTAAGTACTGATACAGACTAGTTAACCTGTTGTTACTAATACTGAAAACAGAAGACTTAATTCTAATTGTGTTCCTGTGATTAACCCCTGATTCTGATTATCAGTCTTCGACATAGTATCTGGCGTAATGTGTTACAACTTTTGTTTGGACCTAATCTATGCATCACACCCAGCTGCTAATCACAACCGATTCATAAATGTTCTAGTGTCATACTATCAAGTTTTAAAATTTCCGCCTTTTTATCAAAACATGGAAATACTTTGTTTTTCTCACTTATAGGTCAGTGAGTGACCTACGTCCGTTTGGTCCCTGTTTTGTTTAGTGCTGGTGAGTGCTGATGGCTCCAATTAGTAGGTTGCACGAGATTGAAATAAGAAGACGTGAAGTTGAAGATCTAAGGATTCATTGTGCTCACGAGAGACAAAGATTCAGCCATACTGTTATAGACCTAATCAATTACTGCCAAGAAAACCTACTCTCAGATCCTCTTGTTCACCGTGTTAAGGACAATCCTTTCAAAGAGAAGAAGTGGATGTGTAAGATCTTTTAAAACACTTAAAACAAACTATGTTAATTCCAAATGTTCACATAAGTGATTCATTTATTGGTTAAAATGCTTTTTTACTTTTGCAATTCTAATATTTCAGATTTCTGTAGTTTGAATGGTTGTGGGTCCTCATTATTGTCTTCATCCTATGCTAATAACAAAACTGTATCACTAGCTGTTTGTTCTCCACCATCCTTATATGATTTTACCGTTTCGTCTTAACTTTACTATGAAACATAGTATTATTCCTCACTGACGTTGTCATGAAAAATGCTTAATATGTTCACTGGGTCGGTAACTTTGCATTTTTTAAAATATAGGATGTTATGCTAATTAAAGCATGGCTAGCGGTGAAAGACTGTCCGACAAATTGAAGTTCGTAATAGATAAAATTTTATTTTGATAAACCACACTGTTATACAGTAATACTATCTGATGACGTTCCGAGCACAAACTATTGCTCGTAATCATATCTGGTCACTCACAACTTTTCACTTCATTTATATACATGAGTAGAATTGATTGGACATTTGAGTAAAATCAATACTGCTCAAGTCACTGTTTTACTCGCTAGGCTATTTAAGTTGGTTTGTGTTTCAATAGTGGCAGCATGTGTTGTCATAGACGTCTTGGCTATTGGGAGTGATTTGGTTAGTCGCAAAAGCCAGTTATCTGTAGACTAACTGACTGACTAATTAGAATATACTTTCACACATATCTACCCATTTAATTTTCCACACTTTTAAAAAGCACAGATAAAGCAAGTGTAGTGGTATCACAACAGACAAAAATGTGTATCTGAAAGCTTAGCTTATGGGTGGGTGCCAAAGATAATTAAAATTATAATGATAGATAGTGAATAAATCCACCAATGTAAGTGAACTCGAAGAGTCCACTATTATCTTGGAGGTTCCAACCGTTAAACTTCCCTACCTGTCTCAAGTTGATTTCATGGGCTGATGCATTTTTGTTCTATCACCAATGCATTTTATAAATTGGGTGAACTAACAGTTGCTTGTAAATTTAAATCAGACTTCTTAAGAATAAAAATATAGTTTCGATATGATTCTATTTCATATCAGCGTGCACTTACAAAACAGTGGGACTAATATTTAAGGACCGCAAGCTTATTTTTGATGTGTTACAGGCTGAGTTCCTGTAATTAGCCTTACTTTCGGGGTTCTTTTTAAGGACGTCAGTGGGGGTTTGAACGGAAGGGACAAAGTATATATCGCCTGCGGGTATTATATACTAGTTATTTGGGCAAGATAAAGGGTTAGTGTTATTACCTAAGTGCGCTGTTGTTCGTAGCGTGATGCCTGAGTGCGTTAGTTGTGTCGACTTGCTTTTGAGACGGTAATATAAGGTATACAGGCAACATGGTCCCCTCAATAAGAGGTACTGTCAAAATCCAGAGTCTTGTGCATGCATTTGGCGCACTGAGCAGGTGGTAAAACTAGTCAGTCCCCGTCTTAAATTAAGGGTAGTTATATATTCTAGCGTGTCAGTCGGTTTACACACTGCATTAACATTAATAGACGGGTCACTGGCGATGCAGAAGCATAGATTCGAAAGGTCTGCATTATCTATAGCATCAGTAAGATGTTAGGCCTCTAATCAACAGGTGTATTTCACCATGTCCTACTCAACGATTTAAACATACTCGCTGACAGTGTAAGATATCCTCGATCTGAGATTATTTGTTCTGTGTTTTTGAATTATTGTTAGGTGCAGATAGGGATAAAAATTAGATAAAAGGCACTAAATAATATGTGTGTAGTATGCGTTGTACAGTCCTAGTCACTTATTGTGATGGGTGGTATTAAGTTGTAATAAAAGTCAGTGTGATTCGGAATATGCTTCCAACCCACGAAGATATTTTTAGTAATTGTTGTGCAATCCAGACTGGCTGACAATTTAGCAAGATAGTATGTGATACTGGCTGATATTAGTAGTTGTAAACTACTCGCGTCAAACAATGGCTAGATCAAAATGATGCATACATCGGGTCGCCGTTCCGCACGTTTGGAGATTTCTAAGAGAGACGGTGGTGAGTTTTCACTTTACACTGCGTAGTTTGCCAATAATGAATGTATTGCATGTCCTAATTGAAACCCAGTATGGATTGATCACTGATACGTCTCAAAATCGATTTAGTAGCATATATGTAGCTAGGTGAAACTAGAATCTACAGCTAAGAAGAAACTGTTTCTCTCAGAAGTCGTATAGTAGTAGTAGTGAAATAACCTGAAGTTCTAGTCAGTTCTCTACCTAGGTAATTCATATGTTGGAGGTAGATATCTAAATATGCTATATGCGGCCATAAGTAATGAGGTCATTGTGCTAAATGATTGATAAACTTTATATTAGGGCAAGATGTGTTTAAATGGATTTGATAATAAAGTTTCACTTTAATTCCAACTAATTTCAAGTAGTAAGACGATCACCACATCTTAATCCTGATATGTATTCGTCTTTTGGAAAGCTAACTTTCTCTGTGGACGCACAGAAGGTAGTCTGTGTATGATTACGACATCTACCGGGATATAAGCCTAATAAAGGAAGTTCATTAGAGCAGGTGACTGTACGACACTGAATTTTGTCGTTCAATACTATGTATTTTGATCGACTATGCAGTGTGGTAACTGAACTAGATGACTTGACACTCGAAGTATTAACTAAATAACTATATTCAAAGTATAAGAGAATAATTGTTACTTTTAGAATATGTACATTAGTAAATCTTTTTAAAATGTGATTGTTTGGCGTATGGTTATCGTCAGTTAATCAACAATTAGATTGGAAAGATTGTGAAATCAGTTATATCTTTCACAAGAAAGAAAAAGTTCAGTTTCACATCAAAAAGCGAAGTATTAAATTAGGTAATAAGAAGACAAATGAAAATCTTTTTGTGATTTGTACAAATCAGTAGCTCATGGATAACGTGAATAAAGTTATTACCATTCAGCAGTTACTTTTGGAAAGGTTCCTGTAGGATAGATAGCAGTTTGTAGCGTAAATATTCGTTATTGGTGCTACTATCGGCAAAACCAATAAAAGTTGGAGCGAGAGCACTTCTAGTAGTGGTAGTGGCAGTGACATGTATTTTGCTATTATTACTAGTAGTAATAAAATAATCGCTAACAAATGCTTCCTTAAACAACACTTCTATGGTGTTGTTTGTAGGTAAAAGAATTTGAACGCATTACCGGTTGTTTCATGATGGAATTCTCTCGAATACTGTGTTGTCTGTCTAGCTGTACATAGCTTCTTGAACGGTTTACGTTGCATTGTTGATTTTGGTCCATTTGTTTGCACGGTTTACTTTTTGACCGAGTATCATATTCTTTGCTCAAGGTTTCAATTAAATCACCCAGTGAGTTTGGTACATAAGTATTCATACTTACCTGGAGAGAAATATACAGTTGTTAACATAATGATAAATATGACACCTAGTTTGTAACTAATGTGAAATATGCTAATTCGACAAATAAAATAATACAGATTATTTGTTGAAGACGAATAATGTTAACCACCCAATGTAACTGTAGGGTGGTCCTGTTCAGCTTAAGAAAATCACCTTCAGTGAAGCATTTTTGTTAGCACTAGTTTAAGTAGTATCTACTAGTCATCATCAAAGATAGGTAAGTGGTAAACTATCCAATGGTATCATGGTCAAAAACTAATAGTGCGTTCTTAATTCCGCATCTATAATGTTTTATGGTGAGATTTTGTGTGGAGAAGTATTTATTTGTGGTCTGGAAGTGTTATTTGCTACAAAAATCCTATCAGGGGGAATATCTAATAAAGTTATCTTGTGTCATAGGTTAGACAGTTGTGTCCAGTACATTCTTATACATGGGAAAGTAATCGGTCAGAGTTCAATGAATGGGTATTTTCTCTTTTTGTTAGACTCCTATTAAAATACTTCAAATAGTCTTGATATATTCTCCGTAACTGGGGTTCCACTGGTAGTGAAAGTCGATTATGCATTACCATTTGACCTACGAGAGTAGGATGACCTAGTGATAACATTTACATTCCAGCTTAACATCCATATCCAGCCGTACCTAACTGAACTGGGCAGTAACAATTCACTTATTTCAGATTTACACCTAACTTGGCAGTTAGGTAACAGCGGGTCTAATTTTTAGTCGAGAGTGCAAACTTGCGAGATGTTTTTGGCTTACACGCCTCGAGTACAAAAATAAGGATTTTACAAAGAAAACTTACCTTACAAAATATCAACAGACCAATAGTAGCTTTCAAACGCTGATGAAACACCATATGATTGAATCCTATAATATCGTCTGTTTTCTTCTGAATCATTTTCTTGGGGTGATGAAGTAACTGAAGCTGAAAGTGTTGAAAGCCTGTGAGTGTTTTATTCAATGGACTATTTGCACATATCGTGCATGAAGCAATTGTGTTTTCATCAATATTTTTGACAGAATTACTCTCATCGTCATACATTTTCCTGCACATTTTCTCGCTTAGTTGAATAGAGATAGATTCGGGTAAATGAATACGAGAGAACGTGACTTTACGCGTGGACATTGAGTCAAGCATTAATTCGGAATTACTTCGTGGCATTGAACTAAAACTAGAGCACATATATATCCTCTCCTTATCATTCAATGGAGATAGTAGTGCGTATGAAGATCTTGATAGAATTTTCGAGTTTCCTAGGCTGTACTGGTTATGATTAGTGTCAGTTTTTGTAACAAAAGAATTGTTTGGATAAAGGCGATACCGTATTGCATCATGTTCCATAGGAACTTTCCAAAAACGACTTGTTACATCCGTAGAAAGATGTGAAAACTTGAACAATGGTGCTTTTATTTCCGCCTGAAATTTCAAAGCAACAGTCAACGTTAACAATGTTTGTACAGTATAAAAACAAAACGTGCCAGAAATTTCAGATCCGAAAGATTAACATTATCACAACTCACTATTTATTATGTGAGTTAACTTCTTCTGAATGAAGAAACTGCTAGGAAAATAGATCAGTACTGTGTTGTTAGCAAGTCGTATCGTAAAGAAGTGTTGTGTTGTTGTCTCAAAAGTTACCTGGATAGTCTATGGGTTACGTTTTGTTGGACTGACGTGAGGAAGTACATTCACGGTTAAATTAGTAATAATATGAGACTGTCAGATTGTGAATTGAGTGACACCTACTGGTAAATAGACTCAGTAGTACTGTATGAATCCAGTTTAATAATAAGTGAAACGAGTATTTCTGAAAGGTTTTGCATTCAATATACCGCACCAAGCACAACGCAGAATAGCTCTTTATAGCCTGTTAGCTTATTCATAGGAGTTTTAGTAATTAATAAGTAGATAAACGATAATAATAATAATAATTCTTATTATCACCAATGTCCATTTACCTTATTCTAATAGTAGTGAGAGTGTTCTGTGACGAATTCTGTCCAACCCATTATTTCCCATACTAACAAGTTGGAACTAAGTGAATAAATGACAATAGCTTTCAGAAGTAAACTAAGAAGTAATCGGTATTAATACTTTCAACATAACTCTATTCCTCCTGATCGTTAGTGGCATGTCAATTTTAGTTCAGTTTTGTATATACTACCTTCACGAGTGCAGTATAAACCTCTGTACGCTGGTATATTCTTTGACTTATTTTCATGCACTTAATGCCCTTCTTTTTCAGTGGAATACAACTAGTGCATCGCTTGCTTCTGGTAGTAATATAAATGAGGAATGAAAGCTAGTTGTTTGATGGGAACCGATATCTCTATCAGGTGTTTATTAAAGTCCATAGGACAAATATACATTGTCAACACTTAAACTGAGTGATAAGAAACACGCACGTTTTCCTCCTGCTGTAATACATTTCTACTTATTAGGAAGGAAGCTTTAGGTATTAATTATACTTGCTAGTGTTCGGCGTTTAAACGTGTGGGAAACCTTGAGGAAATTCATCGTATCTCTACATCTGAACTCTGATCAGTCAAAGAATCATTCAGACCAATAATATTGATATCGCCACTTAGTAGATGAGAAACTGCATTTTAGACATGTTGATCTTTTCAGTGCAACTGAAATCAGTCAGTGTATTTAATATCTTCTTACTAATGAAGTAACTTGTATAAAGTTTCTTCTCACACTTTGAAAGTGATCCCAACTGACATCGCACTTATTCTCAAGGTTCATGAAAATCTTCAGTGTGTACTAATTATGTGTCAATCAACTTTTGGCTGTTTTCATTTAATTAGTGTGACAAACTGATATGTACTGAGGTTAAATTTTGTCTTTTTAGTTTACCATGTATTTGAATGTAGGAACTTGGGGTGTTTTCATTTCTCAATGACCTTAGCCATCAAAGTTCTCGTGGTTCAGTAGCTTAGTGAACAAGCTCTGGATTTTAAAACTACCGAGAAGTTTTAGTAGGAGCACCATCCATCATCATCCACTAGGAAGCATACACTTCTAGTTGATGAATCGCAAATGAAGCGGAAAGAGCGCTTCGAATTCGACTGCTAGCCACTGTCAAATCACATCAAATAGTAGCATAACACCTTCAACGCACCATCGTCTACGTGTGTTGTTCAACGTATAATCGTGTTGGAAAATCCGTCACGAATTACCTGCCGATATAAGAATAGAACCTGTGCACTGTGGTACAGTATAATTTCATTGTGGATAAAGTTTATTTTGATAAAGTCTCATAGTGTTATACAGTAATATTTACTGATGACATTTCGAGCACATTTTATTGCTCAAAATGATATCATATTACTCATATTTGATACGATTATGAACAATAAATTGTACTCGAAGCGTCTTTGTTAAAATTTACTGTATAGCGCTATGAGACTCCATCAAAGGTAATTTTGTCGACAGAGAAATTACTCACTGGTAGGTTTAATTGGTCGGTAGGTGTATTTAGTTTTAATCTTTCTCTGCAAGAATTCGCATTATATAAGTCTCGTTATAGTGACCACTTCCGTGAAAGTTTGTATTTGTAATTCCTTTGTGATGAGGAGTGCCTTGTTTACTCAAGGTAATTCCTAATCAAATGAGATTTGCAGACTGATATGGATGCCGGGATAGAGTTCTTAATTTATATGGGCAGTTTAATTATTATACTGTAACAGGAATTTAAGACTCGAGGGGAGTGGCTATGAATAAATTCATTGCAATAAGACTTTTGTTGTCAAGTGACGTTAATACGTTTACAGCTTTATTATGCATGGCATATTTCAAAGCATGACACTGTCCGGATAGTGAAAGGAGCAGGGCGTCGGTGGTATAGCGGTTAGGACGCTCGCCGACCATGCACATGATCCGGGGTTCGATCTCCGGCCGACGCACTCCTTTACCTCACTAAGCCAGAAATAATGCTGGTAAAGAGGAAAGGTTGGGCATGAGGCTAGCAACCACATCCTGTAAAATAAACACTGCTGCAAAAATTTCGAGCCAATAGCTTGAAGCCCTATGTTCCACTGAGGGAACGTGAAGGAAAAAGAAATGTTATAAAGTACATGACGAACTACTTTTTTTCTTGGAGACCCCCTTCATCAAACCGACGCTGCACACAAATAGACCACGTAGCAATAAGCTATCGTTGGCGTGGGTCGGTAGGAGATTGTCGCTCCTTCTGGAACACGTGTATCGATACCGATCACGCACTGGTCCGTGCTCGGGTGTTTCTGACTGAACAGACGTAGGAAACAGCTGGCGGCAAAACCATCACATCCCCAGCTCGATCACGAAACTAAATCCCTATTTGAGGAAGAACTAGCTAAACACATATCTGTGTTCGACAGCTGTGCTCACCCTGAAGAAGCTTGGAAGAATATCCAGGCAGCCATAGATACAGCTGTAAAAGCTGTGAATAAGGTAAATCCAAAGGTGAGTAAAAACCACTGGATATCCACCGCCTCTTCCGAACTGATAGATGCTAGAAGACTTATTCCGGCGAACTCCGAATTCAATGAGGAGCGAAAGCTGCACAAAAGCAAACTTCCGCAAGGACCGTGAACAGTGGTGGTCGACAAAGGCGAAAGAGATGGAAAAGGCTTCGGCGATTGGTAACACCAGACAACCATTTAGGCTTATCAAGGAAACAGGTGGTAAAAGGCAAATGATAAGTGAAACAACCTCGGAGAAAAATGGTACTATAATTAGCTCCCAGGATAGACGACTGGAACGCTGGAAAGAGCACTATGAGGAGCAGTTTAATTGGCCTACAGCCACACTCAAATTACCGAACATCCAACACCTCCCTGAATAGGATATAGACACAGGTCGCCCTTCCTTAACTGAGCTTACTAAATCTGTCACCAATTTGAAACAAGGCAAAGCAGCGGGACCTGATGGAATGACTCCAGAGGTATTTAAGTACGGTGGAGACAGTCTACTGTCTGCATTAACTGAGGTACTAGTAAGCGTCTGGGAATCAGAAGAAGTCCCATTGGGTAGGTGTAAGTCACTGATTATCCCCATATACAAGAAGGGAGACAAGTGTTCCTGTGATAATCACAGAGGGATTAGCTTAACTAATATAGTATCTAAAGTCCTAGACTCAATAATATTGCGAAGACTAAATGGTGCTAGGGAGGCACAAACACGAGGGGACCAGGCAGGCTTTAGACCAGGAAGAGGGTGTATTGATCGTATCTTCACCCTCCGACAGATTCTAGAACATAGGAATTCCTACCAGCGTCCAACAGTCATTATGTTTCTTGACCTAAAGGCGGAATTCGACTTTGTCGACCGAGAGGTACTCACTCTGGAGATGCTTGGCTGTAAAGGGTATGCCGAGAAAATACATTGCACTGATTAAGGCACTTTACTCGTACTTAGGTGAGGGCTTATGGCGAGTTGTCATCTGAACTGATGACGACTAGCGGTGTCCGTCAAGGATGCCCATTATACCCTTTTCTATTCAACTTCATCATAGATGTACTAATGGATTTAACCCTAAGTGACTTCAGCGACTCAGGGATTGACTTGCTACCAGGGAATGATCTCGTTGACTTAGAATATGCAGGCGATATAGTCCTTCTAGGCGAAGACGCTGACGAAATGCAGAGTCTTCTAAACACCTTGAGCCGCAATCTACGAATGTTTGGCATGCGATTCGCTCCCGCCAAATGCAAGATGATGTTACAGGACTGGACTACATCGACGTCTAGTTTATAAATAGGAAGTGAAGTGGTAGAGCACGTTGACCGCTTCACTTATTTAGGAAGTACCATCAGCCAGTGCCAACGGGTTGATCTCTGACGAAATCTCAGCAAGAATACAGGGGGCTCGTTTCGCATTTGCCAGTTTACACCGTCTCTGGCGTAGATGAGATGTTTGACTATCGAGCAAAGGGTGGGTGTACTGCTCATCAGTCCGCTCGGTCCTCCTTTATGGCTGTGAGACCTGGCCACTGAGAGTGGAAGACATGAAAAGACTAGCTGTCTTTGATCATAGGTGCCTGCGCTCTATTTCCCGTATGAAGTGGTATAATAAGGTGATCAATATTGAGGTTAGGCATTGAGTTCTAGGTAAACAGGGGAAATCAATCAACGAAGTCGTGAAGTTGCATAGACTAAGATGGTTAGGACATGTGTTACGTATGCCAAGTCATCGCCTTCCTCGACGAGCAATGTTAGCGGATATAGGGTCAGGTTGGAAAAAAGCTAGCGGCGGTCAAACCAAAACATGGCACCAGTCAATGAAATCCACAACAGTTAGTCTAAGCCACGTAGGAAGGTGTAGACTTCCTCACTGGTTGGGGTCCTCGGGGCGGTAAAAACCAATGGTTGGAAACAATTGGTGATATGGCTCAAAATCGTTCTCAGTGGCTAACGCAGATGCATCCACTCCTTGTGACCTATGATTTCCTATGAAACTGTTTTGTTCTTCGTTACTTATGTTTCTTTGTCTCACACCTCTGTTTACTGTCTCTATTATGCATTTCCTCTACTTTCTCCCCTTGCTTTGTGTGTTACATGGAGTGTGGCGACTTGAAGTGCTGCACATCGGTGCAAAGTTCTATTTCAAAAACAGACAGACAGAAAGGAGCAGCTTTATAAATTATTCCCTCTTACCCTTAACACTTCAGTGTTCAATCAGGATCCACCTACTCCAGTGGGTAAAATTCACCCAGTATATATTGGAAATCAGTAGTTAATTGGTATTGCTAAGCTTCTTTGCTCAAGGAACATGTGAATTGTAAACTTGTATCAACTCTTAGTGTTAAATAAATGTATTGGTTGCTATCTCGAAACAAATTAATTATAACTCGTGTAATAATTCTGTGCTTAAAATGAAGTGTAAACCGTACTTCCAAACATGAATAGTGTTATCTAAGGTTAATAAAATGAAAACTAGTTTCTGTAATGCATGAGATATCATTACTTTATAAACTTTGATAATCAGTGAATCACTTACACAGTAGTGCTTTAGGTGTATAAGCAGAATTAGGTCTAGTTACTTATAAGTTGGTTGTATCGTTTCAATCGTTTTTCATAGTAGCTTATTTGTCTCGACTGCATCCTATCGAAATTCCTCATTACACTTAGATATACCTTTGAACCAATGTTTACGACATTGTTTATTACTCAGAGAGGATTTATTTAGGTTTCTCATTGGCACAAGTATTAGGTTTGAAATCAAAATCCACTTAGTCTTGTTTATTGTAGAAGTGTGTTTAAGGATATATATATATATATATATATATATATATATCAGGTTTTGTCCTCATACTCCCTTGATAGATCTGATCAAGCTTAAAACTCTTATTGATACAAGTAGCCTTCATAGCCATACGAAAAATGACATTAACCTTTAAAAATATAGGCTACCAGTGAACTGATCACAGTTAGAAAAACAGTTCAAGTAAAAAAAGCCAAGATCGAATTCGCTTATTTTAGAAGAGAGATCTTTGCAAAGCGTGCAATTCGAGGTGAAATTTTGGCGAAGCTTTGTATAAAAACTGTGAATGTTTATATTACAAAATGTAAATAACATGGCACTGTGAATAACATCAAGAAAACAAGCGGGAATGAGACACCATACACCGCTGACTGATATATAAGTCAGTCAGAAATTTTGTTTTGGTTTTTAGCTGCTCCTAACTAATTTCTTAAATAATATATCTAGTTTGAAGAACCCCAAATACAGATTTGACTTTGAATTCTAATGCTGTGATAAAAATGATGTTAAGGTTTCTACCCAAATATTTTGTTGAAAGGACCACTTCTTAAGGAAAAATTTCATCAAAATTTATATAACTGTTGTTCACTCTATATTATTTATTTATTAAATTACTCCTTTTTATACTTTTTGCATAAACATTGAAGAACAGTGTTTGACATGAATATATACATATATATATATATATTTATATAGTAATAATTCGAGTTACAGAATGAGGACATTTCGAAATAAATTTGATACTTACACACGGATCCTTCCTGTACTTAAACTGATTACCTTAAGAGTATTATCGTAAACATAAAAAAAGTTTGATATTTTCGTACTGGACAGCTAGGCGTTTCTCATGATCACTAATGAAGATTTCGTGGACTAGAAAGAAGGTTGTCAGACTGTCGCTTGGCCAAATTTAATTAATTTTATTGTATCCCATAGGATCTGTCATGATAGACGACTGAAATGTTGGAAAGAACACTTTGAAGAGGAATTTAATTGGCGTAGAGCAATCCTCAACCTACTGAACATCCAACACCTCCCTGAATGGGATATAGACACAGGTCCTCTGTCCCTAACTGACATTACAAAAGCTGTCACTAGTTTGAGACGAGGCAACGCAACGGGACTTGATGAAATGTCTTCAGAGGTGTTTAAGGGTGGCGGAGACAGCTTACTGTCTGAGATGCGTCTTCTCTAGGACAACTTCCCGAATGCAGTAAGACACCTTCAATTTCAGTTATTAGCAGGCAATCAGAATTAGTGTTTCAATATAATGCCATCTCTTCAATTGACATCTGTTTGAAGTTCAAGGACATTTTTAGGTATAATCACTACTCACAGTATAGTATAAATGAATGAGAGAAGCTCAAATGGAGACAGTTACAGCAGAATGTATCCATAATTATCAGTTATCCTTCTATTTACGCTTTGAAATATGAAGTTGATCGCACTGATTTTTCAGCGAATAGGACGTTTACGTGTTGTCATACTATGAAAGCTGTAACAATATATTTCCCTAAGGTGGTTTATTTTGACTCACATTCTTCCTGGAGAAAGATAGTACTAGTTAATTTCCTCGAAAATAAAATTTACTTCTAACATGCCCAGTTTTTTGACACTTTAATTCATAATTAATTACGAGTTGAATAGCTGTGTCTTGGGTTATGAGTAATTATATGCGAGGTTTGAGCTATGGTCAATTCATTCACTTAATATTTACCACATTTTATGGCGTGCTGTAATCATTATCTGAAGATAATTCATAATGATGTGCTAGACTTTGTCGGAATATATACTTTTAAGTGGATCTAATTGGCATAAGTAACTAAAGTGTGCGAATCTGCAGCTCAAGAATTTGTATTATTTGAGAATTGCTTCAAGACTGAAAAAATATAGTAGAATGTAAGTTATCTTATTTAAAGGGTAAATGTTATTATATCAGTAGGAATGTTTAAACTGTGTATCTTGCATCTCTGCTATTTATGAGAAAAATGACTAAAATGGCGTTATCATGCAGTGCAGAAAGATCCCCATTTTTGAATTCAACTGTTAACACCTCGCTATAATAACTGGAAAGCGTTTGTGCTAGTTATAAGATTACTTTACAATCTAAAATTACTCACGTCAATAATTATGCCTTCACGATTTTCTTGGAAATCACCATATGCATTCTTCAGATGAATGTTTTCTTGGCTCTTATGTTTGGTTGGAGTTAGTAAATAAAAATTATCTTTTGTGGACTGGTCGTTTTCCGAATTTGTAGTAATTCCTGATAAAGGCATTCGTCCCGCACTCGCATGCCTTTGGCGTGTAGCTGTTGCATTAGCTGCACGCCGGTAGCGCTTTGGTAATTTTCGAGGTGTTTGTACATTTTGCTTATCGTGACTAGATGTTGGTGAAGAACTGCTTTCTGATAATCTTTGACTAACTCTCATAAAATTAAGCAACTGTACAGTGAAGTTCCATGGTAAATAAGCATGTTTTTCATCATCTGAAATAACTGGCCATTCGAAATTTATTGTTCCGTCCGATATTTTACCGATCATTTCTCGTTCTGACCCAATATCTAGTGGGTCATAGCAGCAAGCGCATTTTAAATAGTTTTGAATCTGATTTCTCACATCAGGTGAATTGGGCTTAGATTTTTGAAAACGTTTTAGGAATTTATTTCTTGAAATAAGTTGGCGATGGTAACGATTTATGGTTGGTATCCTCAGCAAAGCAGGTTTCAGAGTATATCTAGAGATAAACAGACTTTAGCAATAGAGTTTTGAATGAATAAAACAAGCCAAAAGAGTATTTCACACTTATATGTTTGTTTTAGGAGCATTTTGACAATCAGCATGAAGTGACAGTTTTTGAGGAAGTTATAACTCAACTAACAAGCTGTTATTTATTATTATTATTATTTTTAATATATTTATGCTTGAAGTTTCTGTAGCGATTTGGTTAAGTTTGGGGGTGGAGTTACTAGCACCACGCCCCAAAAAGCTGTTACTAAATGAAAAATTCGTCCAAATTTAGTTGTCATTGATATCCATTCCCGCACTGTGAATAAAACCTAATTCATATAGTTAACTGAATAAAAGTTCGTAACAAATGAGTATGGCGTAATAAGCAACGCATGTTAATTAGATTATTATTTTCATTATCATCCCTTTGGTTTCCGAATGGAATATAGGGCTTCAGCAACACACCTTCACTTTGTTCTATTCTCTTCAGTCCATTTTAGGTGGCCCCTCGATTAACCATAATCTGTCATCTCCACCTCAAACGATCTCCTCCGCGTCACCCTCACAGTGACGAGCCACCCGTCATCCCATTTGGATTCCACTCAACCGATGACCTGCATTGAGCGCAATGTCATTCTACGGTCTCCTCAATTTATACCCGATCCATCTCAATTCTCTCCAACATATATCTTGGCTCTGGCTGGTTCGTTCCGAGCCAGAGTTTCTTGTTGCCAATTCCACCTGGCCGGCCGCTCACTTGATCTTCAGTATGGAGCCAGCCAGCGAAGGGAGCAGCTGTGGATAAAAGTCTGCAGTGACCTGTTGGAAATCCTTTCTGCGGCACGCACGCCGTATAGAGGAACTGACTCGCATGACATTTGTGTTGGAAATTCGAATCTCGTTGTTCATGCAGGCTGAGTGAAGCAGAAGATTTTCAAACTGGTTTCAGGTTAATAAGGGCGTATCTTACCCTTCCGATTGTGGCTGGCTACCTGGCTGGCTTTGACATTTTCATCCGTTCCGTGTGTCTGTGGTTGAAATCGTGTTCCTTGACCAGATAAGTGAAGGAAGTAGCCTCCGTCAAATCTCTCGCGTTGATGGTGATTGGTGTTGGTTGTTGCTGCTTCCGTTGGTTGGTTATCTTCATCAACTTTGTCTTCTATGTGTTCACCTGGAGTTCACTCTCCTGTGGCTGCTTCCCCACCCAGTTTGTTGGTTTTCTCCTGTAAGTCTTCGTGTTTGTGTGACATCAGACATAAATCATGCACACGCGAAATACAGATCTTCTAGAGATTTCTTATCGGTCAACGCTATCTGTCGAAGCCGTTGTCTTTTCAAAGTAGATGAGGGAAGTTGAGGTAGGGAGGGGTTTGACTGCCATTCTCTTCTGTAATTTGTTCTGTGATGACGATGTGTAGAGTTGCAATTCGATCATCACATGATTTGCCTTTCCTGAATCCAATACATGTTTTATTCTCTCCAATATGATGCGAATTAGATCATTATTCCGTGCCCGTTCTTGTAGAGTGAGCCTTCAGTCCCGCTGTTTTGGCAGCTAGGCTAGGTAGCCAGCCTTTCTTCCAGTCAGTAGGTACTTTGCCCTCCTTCCAAACACTGTGCAATAGTGATGTCAGCATATCTGCTTCAGTACCTAAGTCTGTTTTCAGTGCTTCGCAGGAAATTACGTCTGGTCCTGCTACCTTCCAAGATGGACTTCAGTAGCTTGATCGTATTCACAATTTCTGCTTTCGTTGGAGGATTAGTGTCCAATGACAGAAAGGTCTGTGTGTGATTTTGTCGGTGGTGGTGGTATTTCTCAGCGAGTTGCAGGTGATGGGAGATTCAATGGTCCTCTGAAGTGATCAGCCTATTAGCTTACTTGTTTCTCCTCCTTGGTAATCGGGTTCCCTTGAGTACCGTGTGTTGGTTCCATCATCTAGGTTGACCTCTTCCGGAGTAGAGACCTGGTTATCTGATATGATGGTCTCAGGTCTCTTTTACCTGCAGTCGGCCTGCTCTGCTTCAGTCGCCGAACAGTGTCTAGTAGAATCGTCTTTTGTCTTTCCTAACACTCTTCTTCACGTCTTTCGTGATTCGGTGCAGTGTAAATCACTGTCAACTCAACTTCTCCCTCTCCTGTTGTCCATCTTTGCACTGAGTCATTCCATCTCCTCTCTCACCATCCTACTCTCCTCGCTTCTATTAGCTTCCAGGTGAGTATCCATTGACAGTCACTCCTTGTCATGTCTCTTCTTTCTTCCTAGAACAGTTGCACACATTTCCGCGAACGTCATATACAGAAAGTTAGTTCCAATGTTCTCCCAACACACACACACACACACACACACACAAACAAGTTTCCCCAGTGATACCACGTAGTGTCTCCGACTTTGCTCTGATCTGAGAGCTGCAGTGAAGGCGTCCTTTGTAGTTTTGTCATCCAGTTTCTGAATGTTGAACTTGAATTGTGAGGGTCTGTCTCCAGTTGTTTTCAGGGATTTTAGCTTCCCCTAGAAGGTTCCTTGAAGTAGATGATGGTCTGAGCTCGTCCACACCTGCTCCCCTTCTCCACTTTGTGTCCAGAAGACTGGCTGCGTCTCCACTTCCTTGAGCAGCATTGGGATGAAGTCTGTCTGGTTCGTGGTGTGTCCTTCAGGCGAAATCCACGTCTCTGGCTTTGTGTATATCCTTGTACTTGTACATGCTGTCTCCGATCAGCAAATCATTGAAAGGGCAGATGTCTGCGAGTAATTCTCTGTTCTCATTCATTTTACCGAGTAAGGACCTCTCAACCCATGACGGGTTCTCTTCCTGTTTTATCTGCTCCCAGTTCGGCTGGCATTCATATCGTCCATGAGGATTTTGACGTCACCATTTTGGATGCTGTCGATTGCTGTTTGTAGTTGTCTGTAAAATTTTTCCTTCTTTTCCCGTTCTGCGTTGTTTGTAGCACTGTGCGTAGCATTGCGTGATAATTGTAACCTTCCTTCATTCCTTCCTTTTGAGTTGAATCTAGCTGTCATGATCCTTGCAGGGTGATAGTGGTTTCCATTGCATTAGAGTTCTGGGTGGCACTGGTGTCTTCTTGATAGCCACTCACTGCCTGAGTCTTCTCGTCGCTGTTGTCTGGAGTAGATTACTGACTCTCCAGTTGACAATTCTGACAGTCCACATCCGTTACATCTGCTCTCCCAGATACCCAGCCCTTCTATGCTATATCTTCGCAGTTCGTTGGCTACCTGAACAGCCTTCCCAGTCTCTTACACTGTACGGACATTCCACGTCCCCATTATTATTATTGCTTTCATCGGGAGCAGACTCATCTGCTGGCTGACTGGCTTCATGAAGCCTTTCACCAGCCTGCTGTATCATTTCACCTCTCCGATTTGAGCGAAGAATAAAATTGTTATTTGAATTTTTTAATATTTTTAATGTATATTCTGTGTTTTGAAGTGTCTCTAGCAGTTTAATTGATCTCCTTTCGTAAATTTCCTACAAGTCATGTATGTTTGAAAATACAGTGTATTAAATGTAGTAATTTAAGTATTGTATCCTACCTTCACTCCCACAGGGCGTGTTCTGTCGTGATTTCTTCGTACCTATGAGCTGCCACTCAGAGGACAAATTCGTTTATATATCTGCCTTAAGCTTTAAATTTAAATCCAATTTTCACGGTGCTGCTTGATTTTATATAAGATTGAAGTAATAAAAGACATTATATTTTATAAATAATCTCAACTCTTGGAGAAGATTAGCTATTTTACAGTTCCATCTACTTGATGAAGTGAAACTCAGGTGTTGGGGTTACAGTTAGATTTGACACATCCAGTGGGTATTAATAATTTATCTGAGTTTACGTAAACCAATGTACATTTAATTAATAAGAGAGTTAAAAAATTGATACTGTGCCTGTAAACTAGCTTTACAGTTTGCAATTTTATTGCATAATGAAGATTATTCTTACCCGTCTTCCAACAAACCTCTATTGTTCTGTAGGCTGCAAGTCTGACTGAATTTCATAAACTGTTGACGTACACTAACTGGTTTATTAATGTCGTATATAAATGGGGAAACATCGAGGTCGTAAGGGATTAACTGGCATCCAGCGGAACGAAATAGCTAGGAAAACAGTGGGAGAAAGAGCTCATTTTACTTGGCAGTATTAAAAAACAAAAGAAAATTTTAATGTCTTACTACTCTCTTATAAGCTTGCAGTTAGTGTATTAATTCCATTATGGATAAGACTTTATTCTGATAAATCACACAGTGTTATACAGTAATACTAACTGATAACGTTCCGAGCACAAACTATTGCCACTCATGATCATATCAAGTTACTCACACAACTTTTTTCCTTCATTTATATACTTGTGTGAAATTGACTAGATATTTGAGATAATTTATTATCCTCCTCTGATTTGACTGGCGGTAATAATATCTTCCATATTTCTGGTATTCGCATTGAGTCATTCCTGTTGCGTGTTAGGTGTAGACTCAATGAACCGGGATTCAGCAATCAGTCTCTCTCTCCACCTACATAGATTACTTTTTAGAATCTTGGTGTCTTAATGTTTCTATTCATTACTGAAGATTAAAATTACATGTATCAGATTGAAAATATCACTGTAACCGTGTCAGTAAATAAAATCATAGTCTGTGATATAATTCATTATTCACTTTAGTAACCTAATGAAGGAGTCGCTCGTATTTGTACTGATTTACTGTTGAATTCAGTTTTCACTGAGTAAATCGATGCAAACAGCAAAATTTAGGCTGATGAATAATATTTAAGAATACGTATATATGTATCAATTAAAGTGCCTGTGGATAAACAGCTCATCATCCTATGCTGTAAACCTTAAGTAACACTGAAAAGCAAAATTTTATAAGTAACATGACATTTAAAATTATCATAATAAGATAAACTAACTTGATAGTGATCCCATGATTTTTCTTTGTCACTTAGAAAGACACAAGTAAGACGTTCTTTGTTGTACCTTGTAAATGTTTAAATAAATATAATTAAGAAAATAGAGCATGTCTACGAACGAGACTGATTACTTAAAGCGTCATACATTTAAAATAAATATAACTTGACCAAAAATGACTTTCATAAGGTATTTGGTACTCGAAAGTGATTTCATCGCATACAGTAATGCCACCTTCAAAGTAGTCTCTACGCCCAGTTCTATGCTAAACTTTTCAAGCTAGTGTGAGAACGTGAATTTTTATCCGCCAGATTAAAATTCAACATCATAGTAATCAACTAATGAAATTGACAGTAATCTGTGTTCACTCCCAACTTTAATGACTCTGTAAGTCAAGGCTTCCATTGACGTTTTCGGAACTGTGATTCTAGTACTGAATGAAGTTCAGAGATAAATACCAGTGGTTTTCAACGACTAAGATGGATAGTGACTTACTTGCAGAATAATGTATACGTTCTATTCTCCTATTGTTGGGCCACTTTTCAGCACAGCTGAAATGAGACAGCTATACATAGTTGACTGTTTTCTAACACTTCAAAACAATCTTTAAATCGACCAATTCTTCGAAAATTAATTAAATGAGTAGCTCAAGATTCTAGACAATTTCAGCGCAAATGGTGTTCGAAATCCAAATGGTCGCACTAGTGCCCATAAGAAATATGCTGATTTGAATGAATAAACGTTAAGGGTTGGTATTAACTAGAAATAAAATCCAGGATGCGCATTTCGTCTATTTGACATTCATCACATGGATGTACCTGAAGTGCAGTGTGATAGCTTTCCTACTGGGAATTGAACCTTGATAACGATTATTTTACTTTTTATGCAACTATGCATCCTGTTTATTATTATTAGCATCATCATTCTGACCCACTGATATTAACTCTGTTGATTTCAAATTACTTTTGAATGCTTTCTTGTGTAGTGTTAAGTAGTCTGTTTCCTATGTGTTGCTGGTTAATTTTTGTTTTTTTATTACACTATTTACCAAAACTTCCTGAGTTTTCTTTCAAACTTCTGTGCGTCGGTGGCACAGTGGTTAGGACTCTCGCCGAACATGCACATGGTCCGGGGTTCGATCCCCTGCCGACGAATACCCGATATCTATATTCGGCCTGCGAAATTTAGGCTACCGATATCACATGCTGAAAATTGCATACTTGTACCGAAAATTCAGTGTGGCATCAAGCTGTAATAAAAAAATAACCGGTTTCTTTTTTTCTCAGTTGTAAGGATTATACCATCATTCATTGTTGTTCCCTAACTACTGCTCATTTGAATAGAAAAGTGTACGTTCTCACTTCATCAGTCCTGTGTCTATGTCTGCAGCTCATTTGATACTGTAAATTTTGTTCTTTAAGGTTAGACGAAAATACAGGTGTTTAGATAGATCTGTAATCTGAACTAAAGATCTTAGTGCCATAGCTTTCAAAAGAATTCTGTCCTTTATATTTAGGATATTAGAAGATGAGAAGTAACAGAAAGCTAGCAAGTGCATGAGGACATCGATTGTGAAATTGAAACTGTGTTAGGGTTTTCGGGTGGTCTCATTGTTATAGAATGATAATTAAAGCTGGTTTGAAGATTTGTTTCGTGGTTGGACTCACCCCAGCAGTGTTCAGCTCTGGTGATTGAGCTATGAATCTTAACTTTTTTTCCCTATCTCTTGCTGATTACTCAGAGACCAGATAAGATAAGTAGCTTCTCTTTGTTGTCGGTCTAAAGGCTAGTACCGAAAGTACTCAACTCATCACATATACCTGCCAAGAATTTACATTGGCTGTTACCACAATCAAAAGAATTAAATCCATTTCTTATGATCAGTCGTTATTCTTCTGTAACTTCAAATAGGAAAGTTGTTTTCAAGCTTTTAAAAAGTATCAAAATACTTTCGGTAATCTAAGTTAAAGTCCATATGATCAAGACAAATTTTTATCAAGGAAAGAAAATTTCCATAGCATTACTGTGTTATTTTTCCTCTTAAACTTAAAGCATAAATTATGAAAAAGATACCTTGCCAGTGATTTTGTCATTTGCTTTTTAGATAGCAAGTACATTAAGTCAGCAGAAGAAACGTTTGTTAATTTTGGTCCAATAAACCATCTTAACGAATCTAACCAATAATCCGTAGGTGAATGGGGACAGCTTTCATAACTATCAATGGTAGATTGTCTTTTCAAAACACTGCGTTTATGGCTTTTGTCTTGATGAAATAGTGCATTAGTCAATGATGTAATAGAATGACGGACATTTGATAGACTTGCTTGAAAGCTTTTAGCAAGTACACCTTTTACTGGTGAATCAACATTTTGCTGGTTTAATTTGTTATCTGAAGAACTATTGAAGCTGTCAGCACTACTATGTGTACTTCGACTGGACTTAGTATTTGATGATAACGAAGTTTCTTCAGTTGTTGAGGAAACCGTTGAAACAGTATTTGTTGATCCCGAGTCATCTGACTTTAAACTTGGTTCACTTTCACTCCATGAAATTATTGACCTTCCGGTGTTAGTTAGATTAGTTGGTGTAGAATACTTTTCAAATGACTTCCGTTTTTCATTGGCAAATTTATTCCTGAATTTTTGTAGGCCGTCGCGAAAATAGCCAAGTTTACTCTGTCCAACTTGTTTTTGTGATATTTCATGTACGGGGGAACTTTTCTCACTACGACTCCCACTACTACATGAACAGTGACCACAACTGGAATTGGGACTTCGTTTCCGATAACTGTTATCTGAGGATTTACGTGATTGTCTTCTAGATTTATGGCTACTTTGTAAGTCTTGAGTTTGTTTACGCTGTTTTAATTTGGACTGTTTTACATTTTTGTCAGATTCTTTTCCAATTAGCAGCGATCCTCTTTTGATCAAATTGTTATCTAGAAAGTGTGGTTCTTGCTCGTCGTTTTCTTGAATATCTGTGTGAACAAGAAAAATGGTTGAAAATAAGACTATTTATCATGAGTAATTTATTAAGAGAATGAAGAAACTTGTTTTTGATACAGTGGGTAAGCCATGTATTTTCTTTATGGATATTTAAAATGAAATGTCTGATGAAACCTGTTTTTCATCGATGAGACAACTTTTGCAATCGACACTGTTCATCATATAAAACTAACCAGTTATTTGAATTGAAGAATTATTGACGCACACTGTTAGTTGTAACATTTTAGGGAAAATAGATCTCTTTGAATTTATGTCATTTTCATAGCTGTGCAATAGTATGGGTCGGAATAGATAAATCCTAGGATGTTATTTAATACAGTGTATTCTTAACAAAAAGGAACGTCGTAATGGTTTCGGCCTCTGTTCAACAGAGTCAATAAGTATATAGCTATCTTTAGTAAGACAGTTATAAGGTGATAGGAAAATATCCAGTGTCATCGAATGGAAATTAATATCTGAGTGTCTGCCATCATGAATACTTGTAAAATGAATGAAAATATAAAACATTACTGATATGATAGAATTCATTCAACAAAATAATTCATTTTCATGCAGAAAGTAAATTGTATATTCGTTGTTTCGCAATTTCTTTTGTGCAAGCTTTATATTTTGTTAACCATTAGTATTCCTGTTTTGAAAGAAAGTAGTAAAACTGAACTGTGATATCTTTTGATATGCATAAATTCAAGGGATCTCCTATCATTCTGGGCTCTATCCCTTTATAATCTGTCGAGCTGTTTTCAAAAGTTATTTTAAAAAAAACTCTGTCTCACATTTTTTTCAGCATTTGAAATAATATAGTCTTTAAGAACAGTCACTTTTCGGCGAGTTCACTCACTCAGCTGTATAATACTGTTTTTTTTTTTCAAAGAAAGGACTTTCTCATCGCCAGTATTAACTGAAACAAATTGAGTGAAACGTTCATCTTACTGAGTGACTTGTACACAATCTTCACTTATTCATTTACGAAGGTTAATGTAGGTTGGAGTAACTGTTTGCAGTTTAACTTCTGATCTATCGATTTAAACAAGCTAAAACTAACAAGTTGGTAAAGGAGGAGGCAGCGAAGAAAGGAAACAAGGTGAACATAGAGAAGATAGATGTGACAAAGATACATGACCACCACCACCACTACCGACCACAACAGCAAGCACCAATCACAATCAACGGGAAGGATGTAAAGGAACTAATCTCTTTCACTTACCTGACTGACTAGTAAGTAGGTCAGCATCGTTTCGATTACAGGTGAGCATCACAGATGAGAATGTCACGATCAACCAGGATCGGATAGGGATAGGGAAAGCAAAACAGACGTTTATTGTTCTAAAACTAGCGTGTAGACCTCCAGGACTCAACGCAACGAACACCACCGAAACTCTTGACACTAATGTCACGTCACTGCTTTTGTATGATTCAGAGACTTGGCGCTGTCTTCACGAAAAGCATTTCCGTCAACGAATGCCTTCTCCGACTCGATACTTAACATCACATGGTTGACTGTTCAGAAAGTATAATCAACAAGGGACTTTGACAGGCACAAAACCAGCTAAGAACCTATTGTTTAACCAGGAAATATGGAGAAGGGACTGGATATGCCTTAGACATATGCGAGGTGACCATTGAGCGATATCATGTGGCAGATTGTTGATTGGTAGCTGAATAGAAATCGATGGGTTTGGCGTCCTAGGGTAGCATGGAAGAGATGGAAGTTTGTGATCTGTCAAGTAGCCAGCTGCAAGTGAGTGTGATGGAGGTGTGCTGATGAAGTCCTGTGTTCAATTCAGAACTCAAGGAACGAAGAATAATGACGATACAAAATAAGGGAGATGAACTCATTATTCTTTCAGAAAAAATTATTTCCTCGATGCGATAGGTTTTTAGCGACACTTTTAGTGTGAATGGATATCAAACGGTGAGTATGATTTGTCAGGAATATTTTTAGTCGGGAGTTCTAATAGCTTTCATTTATTATGAAGTAAAAGTAACAAACATTTAAAATGTAATTGAAGTCATTCACCTGTCGGTTTTCTGCTTTTTCACATATCAGTCCTGAATGTTGTGAGTGTTTCTTTTCGTCTAGACAATCCATTGATATATCAGGTGTTGTATTTACTGCTGAGGAGTTAAATGAGCGGTTGAACTTCTGTATTGATGCATTCGACAGACGTCGGGCATATCTAACAGTTGCTGTTAGAAAGGTATCCTTATGTTCCGCGTTTTGTTCCGACTTTTTCGGTGGTGAAGTGCACACACGTTTCTTAAACCAACCCTTATGTGGTTTTGAGACGACTTTTTCCGGTAGATTGTTCTGTTCTTGTCGTTTAACCGATGTATCTGCATATCCATTTCACAGTATGTTATTTGAAAAAGAAGCAGAAAAGTATACAGGTTATAGGAGGCTTTATCTCAAGAAGCTTTTCATAAAATTCTTGAAAAAACCAAGATCAGATTGGTAGTATAAACTGACAAACTCAATAAGTGGAATTCCTTGTACTTTGGGAAGTTGAACAGATTTAGTCAAGCAAAGTAATTTGGTATACTA
The DNA here is from genome assembly GCA_944472135.2 of Trichobilharzia regenti. Lineage (NCBI taxonomy): Eukaryota > Metazoa > Platyhelminthes > Trematoda > Strigeidida > Schistosomatidae > Trichobilharzia > Trichobilharzia regenti. The sequence continues at coordinate 72,502,012 of OX235270.1, read as the reverse complement.
ATCAGCTCAGAATATCAAGTTTGTAAGTCGAAGTAGTGGTCAGGGTTGGTTAATACAACAGAGTGTATAAATTTGGCTAACCAGAGAATAGAAAGATATACATTCTTATAAAAATCACTTCTACTGACATACATGAACTGATTTGCGTTGGTACTGTAGAATGAAACAGACGGAGAGAGTTAAGATATTAAAATTCACTATATTTCAGTTGAAAGAGATTCTTATGGATCTTTTTTATTGAGAGAACACTAAACAGTTGTCATTAGAATGATAAAATATCAGTCGCAGATATTTGAACAATTTTTCCAGCATGAGCGAAATAAACCAGAGAACTACACCGCACCAAATACTATACATTCTGTGGTATTGCTGTAGAAGTCTCAGCCAAAAATTGGTAATGTGAACATGTTATTTTCACAATCCATGTACTTATCTAATCCAGCAATCTATACATATCTGTTATCTTCGATAATCCATTAAGCTGACAACTTAAAGTTGTATCATACGGAAGGATTTTGACTGAGTTACTACACAGCCTGAAATTTTTGAAGCTCTTGGTTTACCAATAATTTAATTCAGCCATTAGCACTCAGTGGAAACAAAAAGGTCCTTTTTCTTCTATCGGGAAATTAAAACTTGTTATGATACTGAGCATCATTTACCGAATGCCAAATTCATGGATATCAAGTTTCTTATACCTTCTACAGACTAAAGTCTAAAACATCAAACTTAAACAAGTAGGTTACGTGATCTGACTAATATGGGAACGTCACTTACTTCGAAGAAGTACAGTTTAAGCAACAGAACTACAAAAATGACGGAATGGTTCAGTAACAGCTCTTTGGGAAATCAATTTTTGAATAGAAAGGATTACAAAGGACATTGCTTACTGCAAGGCAACAGATATATCTTGTCAGTAAGATGTTAAAATACAAGTGAAATACGGAGATAGTTTTATCTTATAATTTCTATACAGTTTTAATTTAACACATAATATCAAACAATCTCAATAGGGTTTTGTAAGCTAGTACAGATATAATATTTTTGTTATAGACTTACATGCACATTTAATGTTGCAGGAAGAAGCAATACTACGTGAAACAGCTGACCTTTGTTCGGTTGCATCTCCATAAACTTCACTGACTAGATGTTTAAGTAATTTTCTTTTTCGTTCTTCATGTTTTAATAGCGCTTTTCTTGTAGTGATTATGTTGAATATTGAAGTAAGCAGTTCAGCTTCGTCTATTTGTTTTTCTACTTGCTGACCAGCTTCTTGAATTGTTTCAGGATTTCTAATATGAGAATTTTCGTGATGGATTAACTCTACTTTGGATTCGTCTGATTTACCTTTAAGCCCTGACTTATGAAATATGTGAGACTGTGAACAGTAATTACTGTCACCTTTCTCAGTGTTTAATTTAGTTTTATTGAGTGAGTATTGATTGTGAAGTGCTATACATGTATCAGAAGGAAACTCTGGGGTTAGTAATACAGCCAGTCTAGCTAAGCGCGGGTGTAGATACGTAATTTCATCTTGACTAGGAAATGTAGCATTCCGGTCTGTAACTGTGTTTGTATACATGTTGTAACTTGGGGAAGCAGAACAGTTTGGATTACGATGTTCCATGTAAGGTGAAGTTATTGGAGATGGAGTTTTGTTAGGTAATTTCGGTGAATTCAATTTGTGAGTAGTTGGAGGACTTATCTGACTACTACTGTTTGTAGAACCGATATCTTGACTTGCTGACTGAAAGATAAATTAATCATTTGTATATAAATTATTAATTTCTAGTCGCGTTACTTAAAAGCATTGTTAGTAGCTAAACGCTTCCAAAATGTTTTCATGGAGGACATGAATATCCATTTTTGTCTATTATTCACTGATAAAGTGATATTATGTTTAAAATATCTGAATGTCATTTTGAGTTGCTTGCCCACTGAACGCTTAAAAATGACATTTTCTCAGCAGAAAGCACCGGTTTTCCCCTATCCAGAGCATATCTTAAGTGCGTTACATTTTCCGTCGGTGTCTTATTACAGGTTATTGACATTTCGCAGGCTTCGATCAGAAAATTAGTCGGATCAGTTAAAGCATAACCTGAACCTTTAACCGTCATTTTCGTTTTAGATGACTTATAATTTTAACTCAGGAGATAGCTATAAGTGATGATTTGTATATATTGCTTCACATTAAAATACTAAGCGGGGCAAACAACAAAAATGGATGAAAATTGACAGTTTAATTCTTTTCGGATGCATAAAGTAAACGTCAGTTACTAAAACCTCTCCTTTCTCTTCCTACTGAATTTCTGTGAGATATTTGTGTGGTTGATAAGTCAGTAGTGAATGGTAGTTGATTTATCTTAATCCATTTAGAAATTTGACACCAAAATAACAAAATTTGTTGTTCTCTTACTTCAAGATATCTATTCTGTTATATTAATTTTAAAAAGTGATTAACTTCAATGTTATGCTGGAGGAGAAGTTTTCAATTCATATTTATACACTTATTGAAAATCAGGAACTGCTTAGAAGACCTTTTACTCAATGCATAACAGTCTAGGTAGCAGAAAGAGTAACTGAAAGACTCACACGCCTACATCTGACTTGTGAAATAGTCTCAGCCATTCACAAGTGTTTTTATGCTTGAAAGTAGAAATAGCCATTAGCGTGAGATTTTGTGTCAAACACTAGTAAAGTCAAAAATAAGTTCACTGTTTGACAATAACAGTCCACTTTTATTTGGTTAAATGACAACAGATATTAAATCTAACTTCTATTGAAATACTTATTTGCGCACATTCATGTATATGAGCTCAACTACAAATAAAACAGTTTAAAGTGACCTAAAAACTCTCTGCTTTAGTTGTGTTCCTTATTTACACAGAGGACATTCAATAATCCATCAAACTATATAGCTAAAAGAATATTTTCATTTTAAAAACAGTAATTGTCTTACTTTTTGTTCACCTTCAGGATTCGTGACGAATACTGTAAGTGGTGCGGTTATTTCAGGATTCATCATAAACTTCTTGGTCGGAGAGATATTCCGTGACTACAATGTGTTTGATAGAGAAAGGAGAGACACTTCATTATGCTAATTAGTAAAAAATATTACTCTTACTATGTAAGGGAAGTAACTGGGTATATTTACAAATACAGAAATTAAACAATCATAAAATTTAATATCTACTATTTATATCTTAATCTTAGTTAGATTAATGTGAGTATTCAGTTTAAAGCTACTTGTTTATATGAGAAATTTACTTCTTGGTCGAATGTTGTTTTAGTTTGAAAAAGTTGTGTATTTAGTGTAGATTTCTTGATGTAGGCTGATGTCTTACAAGACGTCAGAATAGCCTAACCCCGAAAGAATTCCTCAAATCAGCGTGAACTGTTAATCGAATGACGAAATATATATATATATATATATATATTTAATATATATATCCTTAAAAGTAAGTTTACATATTATCTCAAAACTAATCTCAGCCCATAGAAAACCCTATTGTTAACACTGCACTTTAATTTAAAATACTGAAGCATCTCATAATGTTTTACAAGAAGTAGCTTTAATTGACCTTACAGGGTTTACGACCATGATGAGGACTAATGAGCTTTGTAACGCCGAAGAAATTAGGAATATCATTTTGGTTAGTTGCTATTTGTTCTGCTCAGCATGAAATACATGTTCATGTGTTTCAAAAGCTTCCTGAAGACGCATTACACTATATGTAATGCACTGATATATTGAGTAATGTAAATTTGAGACATAATATTAGCTTTATGCCAACAGAGTTGTAGTATGTACAGTTAGCCTGTTTTATCCATCTCACTTTCCCTTTGTTATTATGAATATTCATGACAAAAGTTAACATATGTAATGTTATGAATCAAATGGACTAAAGAATTATTTGAAGCTTACTGTAAACATTATTGGTGATCAGAAGTATCACAGTCATCTAAACCGTACTTCCAAATAGTGTTTCTGTTATCCTGAGTGATACTGACTACTTTCTGATGATGTAGAGATTACTTTAGTGAATGATGCACTATTATATATAATCTATTATAAATGCCCAATGTTTCACAATAATAAACATTTGTTTCGACCGTTTAATAATACAAATATGTATTCATTAAAGCGTACTTTTCTTATTTCCTAAAGTGCAGAAATAGTATTTTCTTCACATTAGTTTAAAACACTAGAAAACCTGTAGTGCCTAACTAAACATATAAGGTAGAATTAATCCTTACATTTACGTGATTATCTACATTGTAAGTAAGAAATTTCATCTATATTTCCAGGCTTCTGTGTAATTTCCTTTTTCATGATTCATTATTTTATCAGTGAATATTACAGTCATTAAACATGTGATCTATGCTTGTTTACACTATGCATATTTTTGTAAATTCACTCTTGTATATCATTATTAATGTAAATTCTGTTAATTTGACAACAAAAATATGCTGTTTTAATTTTCTTGTTACAATAATCTACTGAAACCAGATGTTCATTTAAATGTCTATTACTGTACCGAGGAGTTAGCATATGACGGAAATGGGAACAAACTAGTATCAGATGAATTGTTAATGATGATGTTCATTTGTGTTTAATTGATCGATTAAATATGGAGATGTATATTTGTGAATTCATATATATATATATATATATATATATATATATATATAGAATTCCGAGTTGAAATATGCATCCGTATTTAACTTCATGTTGTTACTTTAGAGTGAACGGAATACAGTTAAAACTATAATCAGTCTTCAACGAAGTTATTGAGAGAAGTTTGTAGCCTACTAAACATTATTTTAAATAAATTATTCTTTTATTCTTTTGATAAACACTTGCAGATGTGAATTAATGGCGACATGATGATAGGCTGTGATCTGGAGTATATCAGTTCAGCCAGTAGAGTAAAGCAGTGACTGGAAAAATGATCAGAAGGCAACTGAAATAAAATTATTAGTTTAGTTTCTTTATTTCACTGACACGGCACTATGGCAACAGTTTGGTGGACGGTGATTTTCAAGTGTTTGTCACTAAAATCCTAATCAATTTAAAGTTGTTATTATCGTCCAAATGCATCATCTTCCTATTGTGTTTTACAGTCTAACCAAACTTCATCACACATTATTATATATCAGAATTGGATAAGCTTTGGTAAGGAAGGCACAATTTCCGTAGGATAATGAATAAATAATATACCTGGAAAATCCCGGCCGATAACTGCTACCTTGTCGTGGTGGTCGGGCTTGAATACCGCAATGACCCAACAAGCTGAACTGACTGGGACTCTGTCTCTACAGGTCCTACCATGTCAGGAAGGTTTTCTGGATAGCGGTTAAACTAAAAGCAGTTACCATGGGGTACATGGGCTCCAGTTTCCAATCGGATCAAATGGCGTATGAACCCATATGGGTCACCGGCAACCATGGGAATGCAGCTCCTGACGCTGCTCCGCTGCCTTGCGGATTAGACTCCAAGTCAAAGGCTCGGGGGTGGTCCCTTAATAAAACCACCTGCTTCGGTCTGGGCGCCCGGGCAGTATCTCAGCCCGCACACAATGAATGAATTAAAGCAACGAACTCCCATTGAAACTCAACGCCGCTAGTAAAAATGATTCCAAGCAATATTGATCCCTCAAGGAACTTATTTCCTTCCTACCTTACTTTTATTTTTATACATAGTTTCCTGTATTGTACCTTTTCTAACCTTGGCTTCTTAACCTTCGACAGCCTTTCGCCTTTGTCGAGATTCCCAGCCTATCCGTGTCGTTTCGAGATGTTAGTGAGTAGTCCTCAAAATGGTTGTTCCCAATGTGACATCTAACACGGATATCCTGAAACCGCGTGCTGCGTTCAAGCTGGCTACCTACAATGTTCGGACGCTGATGCAAATCGGACAACAGGCAGGGTTGGCAAGAACTTTGGAAAGCCTCGCTATCGATGTCTGCTGCATTTCGGAGACCCGCATTCAAGATCCCAGTGAAGTGCTTCGACTATCCTCTCCATCTGGAAGTTCTAGTAGTATGTACCACCTGCGCTTATCCGGGGACCCTGTGGCGTCGGCATCCGGCGTAGCTGGTGTCGGTGTCGCACTGAGCGCTAGAGCCGAAGCTGCACTGCTCGACTGGATTCCCATTAACAGTCGTTTATGTGCTGTGAGGCTGGAAGGTTATACGAAAGTAAGAGTAGTAGGCCAGATAGGCGGTGTCTATTTGTTGTCTCTGCCTATGCACCGACGGATTGCAGCCCGGATGCAATGAAGGATGAGTTTTACTACCAACTGAGCGATCTCTTGAAACAGGCGGGTCGGAGGGATATCGTAGTGCTGGCTGGGGACTTGAATGCACAGGTGGGGCGTCTAAGCTCAGAGGAGAATCGTCTAGGTGGTCAGTGGGGACTACATGGTCGCAGGTCAGATAATGGGGACCGTCTTCTGCAGCTTTGCGCGGATCACAACCTATTTCTAGCTAGCACCAACTTCCGGCACAGCCATCGCCGTAGCGCTACCTGGCGTCCTCCCTCTGCGAAGCAAGCTTGGACTCAGATTGATCATATCGCGGTCAGTTTCCGGTGGCGAGGATGCATACAAGACTGTCGCTCCTTCTGGAGCACATGCCTGGACTCCGATCATGCGTTAGTGTGTGCCAAGTTCGTCTTGCGATTTGGTGGGGTTCGTAAAAGCCGTCGTCTAAGCGTTGATGTGAGCAAACTAGTAGCACCTGCTACTTCTTTGAAATATCAGAATGAGTTAAAAACAATGCTTGCCAGCAACCCCCCAAGTAGTATAGATGAACATTGGCTTCATGTGCAAGGTGCCATGCAAAAGGCGAGTGTAGCCGCTTGCGGCTTGAAAGAATGCTCCGCTAACAACCACTGGGTTTCTGCGAGTTCCTTGCAACTCATGGATGAACGCCGGTCCATTCCGGCTGGCAGCGAATACAACAATCAGCGAAAGGCGCTCACGCGCAAGATTAGACAGTGTTTACGTAAGGACCGCGAAGCCTGGTGGTCAGAACGTGCGTGTGAGATGGAGTCAGCTGCTGCATCTGGCAACAGTCGGAAGCTGTTCCAACTCATACGAGCCACCGGCAGCAAGAAACAAGGTGTCAGCGAGACGGTCTGTGAGGCAGATGGCACTCCAATTACCAGCCTGAAAAGACGCCTGGAACGCTGGGCAGAGCACTTCGGGAAGCAGTTCAGCTGGCCACCAGCTTCAGTGTCTACTATCATTAGCCCGAGTGCTCCTTGGTCGGTTAGTACCGACCCACCCACCGAAGCGGAGGTCCGTAAGGAACTCCAAGTTCTGAAACGCCATAAGGCGCCCGGCCCAGACAAATTACCCCCGGCTCTTTTTAAAGATGGTGGCGAGACTCTCACAATGGCTCTAACTGGGTTGTTCAGGAAGGTGTGGGAGACAGAGAGTGTACCATCAATGTGGAACGAAGCCATTATCGTCCCCATCTTTAAAAAGGGTCGACGTAATTCGTGTGACAATCATAGGGGTATCAGTCTGTTACCAGTCGCGTCTAAAATATTGGCTGCTGTCTTGCTTCGCAGACTGTGCAAAATACGTGAAGGATTGATTCGCGAAGAGCAGGCTGGGTTTCGTTCAGGTCGTGGATGCATTGATCATGTGTTCACCCTTCGTCAGTTGTTGGAACACCGCCACACGTATTGCAGGCCAACGATCGTTGTGTTTCTTGATATTAGGGCTGCCTTCGATTCGTTGGACAGAACTGTGCTCTGGAACTGTCTGTTAGAGAGAGGTGTACCTGAGAAATTTGTTAACATCTTGAAAGCCCTATACAGAAACACCTCAGGTAGAGTGAGGGCATACAACCAACTATCACCACTGTTCCCAACCAACAGTGGGGTTAGACAGGGTTGCCCAATCTCTCCATTTCTCTTTAACTTTGCCATCGATGACATTCTGGAGTCAGCTCTGAAGGATGTGCGTGAAGGTGGTGTAGATCTGCTACCTGGAGATAGACTTTTCGACCTCGAGTATGCAGACGATATCGTCTTACTGTGCGATAGCATGCAGGCTGCCCAAATCGCACTTAATCAGTTGGCGATCAGTGTCTGTAAGTATGGTATGTGCTTTGCGCCGTCTAAGTGCAAAGTACTGTTACAAGATTGGCAGGAGCCTGTACCTGCACTCACTCTTGCGGGTGAACCGCTTGAAGTTGTTGATAAGTTTGTGTACCTGGGTAGTTGTGTGAGTGCTGGCGGAGGGGTGACGGATGAGATTTCCAACCGTATAATGAAGGCTAGGGTGGCATACATCAACTTGAGCCACCTCTGGCGCCGTCGCGACGTTAGCCTGGCTGTCAAAGGTCGGGTATACAATGCTTCGGTGCGGGCTGCGCTGCTCTACGCCTGTGAAACCTGGCCTCTCCGAGCTGAGGATGTGCGGCGACTCTGCGTGTTCGATCACCGCTGTCTCCGCAGGATTGCTTGCGTTCGATGGCATCATCGCGTGAGTAATTCTGAGGTTCGGCGGCGTGTGTTTGAACAAAGTGGAGATCACCATTCATTGAATGTCGTCATCTGGAAACACCGGCTCCGGTGGCTTGGACATGTGCTGCGAATGTCACCCCAGAGGCTTCCGTACAGGTCTCTGTTCGCTAGCCCTGGGACGGGATGGAAAAGGCGGAGAGGTGGTCAGTCCATGACGTGGCGTCGTGGGATGAAGGATTTTTGTGCTAGATTAGCATCGGTTGGTGTGTCACGACTCCCTGGTTGGGGTCCGAGAGATAGCTCAAATCGATGGCTCGAAACGTTATCGGATATGGCCAAGAATCGTAATCAGTGGCGAATGTGTTGCGATTTCCTTCTTTCTTCCCTTCCCGATGATAGTTAACGAACACTGTTTGAACTTGTTAAGCATGACTGTTTTCCTTCCAGATGAAGTTCTTTATCCGTTCTCTACTTATATATATTTTTTCTTTTCCTTCCTTCCTTTTTTTTTTTTGATCTATGTTGTTTTATTATTATTGTGTGGCGCATCTTTCTTGGTGCCATATTGTACCAAGTTTTTTTTATGCGTTTAGGTAAATAAATATACCTGGAAAATGCTGCTACGTATGAGAGATATGACAGTTTTCCGAATTTAATATAGTGTAATGCCTTCACTATGTCTGCGTGTGGTGGCGGCTATTATAATAGTGCACAAATGGAAATATTCTAACGACAATAATATAAATGGAAGGTTTATGCTCAACAGCTTAGTATATTACAAAATATGCTAATAAAAATAGAACTGAAACAAAATTTTTGGCGTGATATTCATTATTAATGTGTGTAATAAAATACAAGAGGAAAAAAAAGATTAACATTCAGTCAAATGACATTTTTATTAGTTAACACTATGAGTTTGTTGAGTTACGTTTCATCATTGCTAGAGTGTATATTCATTTATTTACATGCACATAAGTGTATTATGAAATCAGCTTTCAGGTTATTGGTATTAAATAATATCCAAGTGGTTTATTTCTAACTAAAACTGCTTAATGAAAAGTGAAACTAATAGTTATAGAAAAAGAGGTATTTTTAACCAATTACACACTTTCTTTACCTGTACAAGCGCATTTATATGCAGCCTTTTTACCAAGTGAGAGAGATAAACTTTCATAGGCATTCTTACCAATATTGATCAATACACAGGAGGAGCAGAATAAGGGTGACAGAGTTATGTAGTCAGATAAGTGATTTAACTAATTAGTTCTAATCAGTATTCATATAGAAACAATAGAAATACAAAATTGCATAAGAACTCGAAAGAACAAAAGAGCTTAAAGAGTTCAAAAAGAAAAGAAAAATATTGGATAAAAACAACAGGGCTATTACTATCATAGTAGAGGTGGTTGAAGAAATTACCTTTGTCTGCAGAGCTTCAGTTTCCCTATCTATGTGCCTAGAGCTTTACCAGTGCGAAAGTGGTCAATGCGTATTGTTCTCGGTAGGCTGCTCTTCGCTTTGTGGGTCACTATGAAGGAGGAATTTGTTGAGACAGAGCAGCCAGTGTTTAATTATTGGGTCCCACATGGAACGCCTGCTGTCTGCCTTCAATCATGCAAAGTAGTGTTCATAAACTCTTTTAGGAAATATACATGTTAAACGGCCGGTATATCTGACTCCACAGGAGCAGTTGAACTAATATATGCCTATAGAAGTAGTCAAGCTTTTGAAGACTAGCAGAAAACTGAAGAACATTAGTATTACACAGTTGCTGTGAAGAATGTCCTCAAAGATGTTGAAATTCTTCTCTTGAAGACATCAGAGGTTAGATCACCCTTGAAATCAAGGTTCGTGCAAGGTCTTTAACTGACACTAACGATTTTTCATGTCTCCTAATTTCCAGTCTGATGTTCTTATCAATAAACCTTGGTAGATATTGATTTTGGATGATGATTTTCTCAGAGAGTCTAATCCTCATTCTAGGGTGTCACACCTGTAAACTCTTACAACGTGAGTGACAAGAGATATCATTAAAACTCATTCATTTAATTATCCATCTCAGTACATAACTCAATCATGAAAACCATTTGATTTTAGAGAAATTCGTTGACGGATTTTAATACAGAATTTTCCAACTTCTTCAATAGCATGTTGTTCAGTGAATGCCGAGCACTATGGAGGACTTTCATATAACGATGAAAATAAAACATGGTTTTGCTTCTTCCTCATCTAAGCTGCAGGTAATTCAAACTAGCTATATGCAACCTGATTAACTAGACTGGTTATAGTAATCAACGAAAATTTAAAGAGAATTTATCGACGACTAGTCAGTGTGCCACCATGGAGTACAGCTAGAAAGCATACAAGGAAATAGATTGTAGAATGATGGGCCTTTAACACTAAGCTTATTACGGAACTTTCAGTTTCAGCGTTTGGTCTCACTTTATTGTGAAGCAATATTGAAGTCAATAGATTTTTAGTGGAATTTGTCAAAACTAAGTTCAAATATACTGTGATGCTAAATGAAATGCTTTTAGACCTCAGGTTAACAACGAGTAGTAGCTATGGTCTGCATTATGAAAGTAAACGAATATTCAAAACTTTACTAGTCACTGTGTAATTCTACGAGGTGATATTTCTTCAGTTGTGAATTCTGATAGATAAGAATCAAGGTATTCTAAAAAGAAGGTTTAATGCTGAGGTATAATCTGTCACAAAGTATGCATCAATAGGGTTTGCAAGATAAATATAAGGAGGTCTGGCTTTTTAGCAGACATATTAGTACTCTGACTAAATATTTTACGGGGAGGCAACTAAACTTTAAGTAAATTTTGTGATTTGAGATAAAATGTCTTTGTTGTTTAAAATATAACTGACACTAGTGGCTAACATTCTCATTTAACAATAATTATAATATTAATGGCTTTATTCTGAACATTTTTGCATACATTATAGAATTTTCAGCGTGATTTCATCTACCCATTGTACAAAATCTCCAGATTAAACAGTAATCTAAAGTTTATCATTCGACAGAATTTTGTTCTGTCTGCAACACGCACTAACCTCCGACTTGCTTGTCTCTTCAGAACAGACGTAGCATGATGTTGAAAGTTATTCAGAAGTGCACACAGGTACAGATTATTCTTCAAGGGTGTAAATAAGTGGTTAAAGAAAGCATAACCAAGTAAATTTAACGTCTTGTACTCTGTGCAAACTTCGGTTGCCCAATGCTGTAAGCAGTTCGTCACTTTGCACACAAGTGAATAAAGTTAGAAATATACTTGAATCGCGCTATGTATAGCGGAAGCTGTTCACCATATATCAATAAATTTTCTTCGAACTTCATAGTTTATCAGCAAGCTATAATTATGTCCTAACTATGCATTGATGTTTTGTTTTTTCAATAGGGTGAGGTGTGTTAACTTTGCAACATAATTATATACTTGATAATTCAGACTATAAGTAGTTGACAAGTTATTGAGAATATAGAACTGATTCGTTTTATGTCTCTGAGATTGGTATTTTTTGTGAAAAAAACTTTACATAAAGGTTGCGAACAGTTAGATTTATAAAAAGTGAATTCGAGTTCAAGATGATTGCTAAATATAAAGATGAAATCCGTTTTGTGGAAAGCACAGTGTACAAATAAGCATAATGGTCAACAGATGATGATTATAAACTAATTAACTATCGACATCTAAATAAATGTGAAACTGGATGGTTGTATACTTACTGTATTTGATATTAGTTCCTGAGATTGATCCTCTGAAAAAAAATTAGTAAGATTTGTCAAGTTTGAAATCATATAAGCAGTTCGTTCGGAAATTGACACACAATTATATATATATATATATATATATATATATATATAATAATATATATATATATATATATATATATATATATATATATATATTAAACAGCGTGACAAACTTCAGATTCTACTTTGATAGTCTCTTGACTTTCCTGAAATTGTAAGGGCGTCAAAGTGTTGAAGGTATTCTGCTGGTTATATATGTTTCATGCCCACATTGTTATTATTATTCATTCATTCCTTACCGAATGGAGGAGAGGGATTTAGCTGAATATCTTCACTGCATTCTAATTCCTGCCATCACTTCCACCTTGAATCCAACGATTCTCTATCGGGTTACACTTGATGACCTCTCGGTGTATCTTCAATGCATCAACACTTTCCATCTCCATGGTATTGGGTTATTAGTTAGTTAGCATTTGGTTATACTTCATTGTTGATTATCTCTTCTGACTAACCAACCATCTGCAATTCCGTATCGATCTAGAGAAGGCGTCGGGAATGCTTTTAACAACCGGAGTTCCAAGTCTCTGAACCATACATTAGCAGAGACGTGACATTAGTGTCAAAAGTCTCGGTGTTGTTCGTTGCGTTGAGTGCTGGAGGTGTACACGCTAGTTTCAGATCAATAAACATCTGTTTTGCTTCACCTATCCCATCCTGGCTGATCGTGACATCACCAGCTTTTAGGTTTTTGCTTGTGAATCTGCACAGCTTACTAAACAATCTTCAGTTAAAAGGTTTTTCCTCTAATCATTTAAAGACTATCAGGAAGTAGTATGTCAATAAAAGAAATTAATTTACATTGATATTCCATCACAGTAAAGTTAGACTTCTCACAATTTAAAGATAACCGTATGTCGCTCAAGTAAGAACCTGGAAGATCAAGGGGTTGATAGTTCTAACCTATAACACTTCATTAGATATTATGCTCACAAAGTTATCTCTTGATGCTGCACAGCCGAACACGTGATGCCATTAAGAACGTAATGTAATTTCGCGTATCAAGGGAGATAGAATTCCAGGCAAATCTACTACTTGTTTATTGGTATGGAAGTAAGTTGGGTATAGTTTGAAATTTATTTCCTTTTGTGCCTATCTGTTCTTTATATATGGAAAATCACCGTTTTCGGATGCCAGCATCATTGCTTATACTTGTCATTATATTCTATGAGTGCTTGATACGACGGCAATTATTACTATTATTCCCTCTGGTTCCGAGTGGAGCATAGGGCTTCAACAATACATCTCCACTTTCTTCTATTCTCTGCTGTCCTATTCAGCTGGATCCACGATTGCTCGTAATCTCTCATCTCCTCCTCACATGATATCTTCCGTGTCACCCTCACACTGAGGACCCACTCATCGCTTCCCATTCGGATTCCACTCGAGAGATGGCCTGCATTACGTGCGATGTCATTCGACGGTCTCCTCAACTTATGCCCGATCCATTTCCATTTTCTCCTACATATTTGTTGAGCAGTTTGTTGATTTTCACCTGTAAGTCTTCAAGTTTGTGTGACATTAGACATAAATCATCCACACGCGAAATACAGATCTTCTAGAGATTTCTTATTGGCCATCCCTATATATTCCTTTCTTCTCAATCCTTGTTCACAGTCTGACCCAGGCCACCGCGATTGGGAATATAAATGGTGATAATAGTCAGACTGCAATGTTTTCCCCCTGTATACACTTCGAATACCTCGCCGAGTTTCCCTTGTGGATCGCCTGACTAACACGTGACTGTCATATAGCCAGATGCTGAATGAGAGTGATAAAGACTTGTGCACTGCACTCCGTAGTGTTGAAGCGGTTTCCAAGTCACTTCTCCGTCAACGCCGTCTGTCGAAGCCGTTGTCTTTTCAAAGTGGATGAGGGAAGTAGAGGGATTTGACTGCCATTCTCTTCTGTGATTTGTTCTGTGATGACGATGCATAGAGTTGCAATTCGATCATCACATGATGTACCTTTCCTGAATCCAGCTTGTTCTGGTTGGTGGGGCTGGTGGAGTTCTCTACCCAATGCATGTTTTATTCTCTCCAGGATGAACCGACACAGTATTTTATCTGGCGTGGAGAAGAGCATTATTCCACGCCAGTTCTTACCCTTTGGCAGCTTGAAAAGGTAGCCTTTCTTCAAGTCGGCACGGCGATACTTTTTGCTTTTTTATCTGCAATTAGATTATTCAATATATTTTTGAGTAAATTTACAGATGCTATAAATGCGTCTGTTTCTTTCCTCTTTCCTTGTGTTTGCTTCAAACAAAATGACTTATTGAAATGTCCTTATTCAGAACTATTGGAAAAGGTTACTTGAGAAGTTTAGCCATATATATATATATATAGGCATCATTGTGGAAATACACAGCCCACATACTTTTAGAGTTTCAGAATTTGCAATTAATAGTGTTCTCTGAGCTGGTTGGTTTAGTTGCGGAGCTTTCGTCGTCTTTCTGGACGACATCTTCAGCGCAATAAATAGCATAAAGTGAAATGATTTAAATTTTCCATGAGTGATATAATTGCGTCTTCCGGTAACCATCTTTACATATGTATTGACCATTTTCCATTGACTTGGATTTTAAACTTTCTGGTCACATGATTTACTTTTTATTAGTTGGTATATTTGGTCTATATTAACGTGTTTGTTTGTACCAGGCTTCTAGGAATTCCCTGGCACTTTTGGTGTTTCCTCTGTCTAAGATTTCGACATTATCCCAGTAAAATTGATGTTCATAATTGTCTATGTGCATTGATACTAAAGAATATATATCGTGTCTTTTCACGGCTGATTCGTGTTCTTGGGTTCTAATCCGAAGGGGACGCCCACTTTGGCCGATGTAATGCCTGTTACAATTCATACAATTTATTTTGTAAATGGTATTAATTTTATCTCCTTTTTCTGTTGGATCTTTCGGTTTGCATAATATCGAATTAAGCGATTTGACTGGTTTGTGTGCTACATCTGTACCAAACGGTTTCATTATTCTAGCAGTTATTGCAGAGATATTTCTCATGTATGGTAGGATGGATTTCCTTTCTGTCTTTGATGATGGTTCTTTGTTGGTGTTGTGATTCGATTTTAAACACTTTTTGATGAAATTTTGTGGATAAGCATTCTTCTTGAAGACCGTTTGTAAGTATTTTTCTTCCATTCTTTTCAACTCTGGAGTGCTACAATGTGTTTGAACTCTTTTCAACAATGTCTGCATACAGTTTCTTTTGTGAGTAACTGCATTATTTCTAGTATAGCTGAGTATTTGATCTGTGTGCGTTGATTTTCTATATACTTGTGTTTCTTAATTGCCTGTGTTGGTTCTCCTGATTAAGACATCTAGAATTGGGATTTTGTTATCTAATTCTTCTTCTCTTGTGAATTTGATGTCTTCAAATATGTTGTTTATTAATTTATGGGTATATTTTAAATCATTTCTCTTAATTATTACGAATGTATCATCGACGTAACGTACCCAGATTTTCGGTTTAATTATAGGTAGAGCTATTAATTCTAATCTTTGCATAACGGCTTCAGCTATTAATCCTGATATGGGCGATCCCATTGGTGTTCCTTTTATTTGTTATATATTTGAGTATTGAATTGGAAGTATGTTGTAAGGCATAATTTTATGAGTTCTATCCAAGTTGAACATTGCGTTTTTATGTTTTCTTCACTATAGAGTAATCGTTGCATAGTTTCTGTTGCTAGTTTTGAACTAATTGATGTATATATAATGCTATGACATCAAAGGACACCATTATTTCATTGTCTTCTACCTGAATGTTTTTGATTTTCTCTAAAAATTGGATTGACGAATTGATATAATGGTTGGATGATTCTGTTAGGTAATTTAATTTCCTGAAAAGTTCTTTAGATAGATTATATGTTGGTGTTCCTGGAAGTGAAGCAAGGGAATGCTTGGTTTGTGTAGTTTCGGTTTTCCATAGAATCGAGGTAAAATAGGTCCGTTAGGTTTCATTCGCCATTGATCTTGTTCTGTAATTTGTCCTGATTTCGTTAGTTTACTTAACGTTGTTCTGATTTTGTTATCGAATGTTTGTATAGGGTTTTTCGTCAACTGTTGATATAAATTATTATCTTTGAGTAAATCCTCTTCTTTTTTTATGTAGTCTTCTGTGTCCAGGATTACCGTTGTTCTTCCCTTATCAGCCGTTAAAATAACTATATCTTTTCTATTCTTTAGTTTCTTCAATGCATTTAGCTCTTCAGTGCTAAGTTGGGAATTATGTCTTGTCTGTTTGAGTATAGGTATGATACATTGACGTATTTTCTGTTGTACTTCCTCATTTAATTTTGTTAATTTGAATGATGATTCAAAGGAAGCACAGAAATCTGTTACTGAAGCGTCACCAGTATTGTAGTTGAGTCCTCTCTGAAGAAGTTGTTCTTCGACTTTCGACAATGGTTGTTTCGATAGATTTACTACGCGATCATTTAGAGTGTCTTCAGATGGTTGTTTGGATATCTTAGCTAGTTTCCCTTGTGCCGTTCGCTTATCATTTTAATGGCAGTATTCAATATCGATAGATGTTCTGGGGTAAGGGTCTGTTCAAGCTTTTCTTTTGAAATCTAATCATATGCTGGTATTTCTTAATCCTATTGTGTGCATCCGTGATCATTAATTTCACCATTTGTTTTCCATGTTGTTTGGCTAACTTCCAGCCTAGAGGGCAGTTAATTCAGAATTTTGTACACGGGATAATATTTAATCTGATTCATTAAGTGGACTTTAGGAAATTGGTTCTTCCATCAAAACAACTACAATTTAGTCAACTTTTATAACGGAATCCAGTTTCGTATGTGTGAGAGGTGAAATTAGACACATTTACGGAGTATAATTACAAATTGGGTAAGGTTGTTTTTGATATGACAAACAATGATGCAGCACTTATTATTATTATGAAATTTCGAACACATTTTCGAGGTCGTAACCATTTAAAGTTGATATGATAGGTATCATAATTTGTTGAATTTACCACATCACTGTGTGCTATGTGAAACAAACTTGACCAATAAGGAAGAATCCAGCTTTGCGCAATATCTACACCTTCAGAAATAATCCATTGGAAATGAGTAAACAGGAGACTTATTAGGTAATTAAGTGAGGGAAATAAATATCATGGTGCATTTTTCTTCTTGTTATAACTATGATTTTTATAAAATCTGTACATATTTTTATTTATATCAGATGACGAAAATAGCTGTATTTAAAAGATGCCTTGAGAAGAGTAGAAAACGTGGATCGATAGTCAGTACTGAATAATTAAGTCTTGATAAAGTAAACGGCATTCCTACTCACTGATACGTACACTTGATAAACAATAAAACCATACAACACAAGGTATACAATCAAACTAAACACTTCATTCCGGTGACAGGATTTCATCATCAGCTGACTTCACTTAGGGAACATTTGGTTTGGAACTCACTGTAGGGGTGTACTGCTAAAGAGTCTCAAACTAGGATAAAACGGCTGTCCAGTACTTTCAGGTTTTCCAATGGTTTTCTGACTGATGTCAGCTGATGATGAAGTTCTATTACCATTCAAATCAAATCCCCGCAAACCAACACTTGAATACTAAACATTTCTGTCGTCTACTATCTTATAAACTAAACGGATTACGGATAAAAACAACATAAATTTCCCGAAAACTATAATATGTACACATCGCGCGTATTTACATAACGTTTGTTATCCACCAGAATGACAAAACAATGCCTGGCTTGTCTGTCTATTGAAAGTTTATTTTATGCTTTTAGTTTAACAGGTGCATTTGTAAGTGACTTGGCGCTAATCTTAGTTTTTAGGATTAAGTTAGTTATCTTGACACTTTTGTAATTAGACAATACTGTTGACGAAAATTTCAATAGAGTATGATTTATTTGTTTCCACTCTCTGAAGATGAAATAAACAGAGACGTCATTTGTAAAAATATCATATAAAAAATAAACCTAGCGATAGTGAATAGAAGGTTTGAATCTTAATAATTAATGCGACTAAATTAACTGCTGTGTCTTTCCAAAATACTTTAAATTTTGTAAAAAAAAGCAATACCAGCAATTAAGATTCAATAACAAGAATACTTAGGGGATAATTTGTATGGATTATAACACTTTTGTTTTCATAGTTGGTTAAAAGTGATGGTGAGATTACTTACGATAGCCTAGAAAATGGCAGACTACAAATGATGTAATAGATGGTTATAAAGGCTGAATTGAAAATTTCAGTGGCAAGGGGATTCAAGCCTGTAGCCTTCGGATTACTATCAAAGTGCTATACTCGCTGGATGAGAAGATCCAGTTGTCATGATTCAGATTTCCAATCTACCTTCATTTATCATCCATTACACCATCTGTTTGTAAAATAATTTCGATTTGTTTTGACCGTAAATAATCACACAGTGTTTTACTTACCTGATAATGATTTACTGGTTCTGACCAAACGAATACTTAATAGTACTTTGTTCTTTAACATTTCTGGTGAAGGGAGATGACGCTAAAAATAATTAATATACGTACTGTAGAAATCATTTGGCAATCTTGAGTTAACAAACTTGCTTTATTCTGAAGTTACATTACTTTAAGAATATGTATAGCAGTCATATTTTATCAAGTCAATTGGAAACAGAAACTATTAGTAAAGCATATATATATATATATATATATAACCAAAACAAGATTTTGAGCGAACAATTGTTTTCGATAACTTCTTCTTCAGGCTCTACAGTTATAAATCCATGAATAATAGAGTACATATAGCCAATAAAGGCAAATGAAAATAATGTCAGAAACTGTATCAGGGTGTAAGTTGAGATGATAGAATGAATGAGAATGAATGGGAATTCCCCTACGACCAATTCTGGACATGTCGAATTCGCCCTTCCATTTAACTGCCAAATGGTCAGTAAATCTGTTAGAGCCGCTACATCGCCAGTTAGTTAAATATGGTGTGAAAGATGTCTTTAACTTTGTTGAAAACATTAAAGATATGAACCTAGCAGACAAAACTATGTTATCGTTGGATGCAACATCACTATTTACCAACGTCCCCCTTACAGAAACTGTCGACTACATATGCGAGCAACTCGTAGAAAAGAAAATAGAAATTGGGATCACACCAAGAAAATTGAAAGAATTACTACTAAAATACACTATAAACGTTCAATCTGTGTTTAATGAGGAGTATTACCGCCAAATAGATGGGGTTCCTAAGGGTTCTCCCCATGTTTCTATCTAAGTTGGAAAATGGTCCTTTAAAAGAGATACTAAACCATTTCGATTATTATTGTCGATATGTTGACGATACCTTTATCATTTGTAATAATAATTTGGATAGACAACACCTGCTCCAAATCTTCAATAAGGTACACCCAGCTATTAAATTGATTTGTGAAGAGGAACTCCGAGGTAGTATTCCAAAAGAACAGACGGTACCTTAAAGAGAAACATCTATAGAAAGCAACGTGGAACGGACAATACACCTACTTCCATAGCTTCATACCTATACAGTATAAGCGCAACCTAATTCGTTGTCTTAGTCATAGAATAAGACGCATATGTACCGTCGATTGTATTGAGGATGAAATAAGAAATCTTACAAACACCTTGCTACAAAACGACTATCCTATTAACTTTGTAAAGAAGTATATCCATGAAACTACACATAAAACCAAGCGAAACACAGTAAGAAAAAGCTTTACTTAAATGTACAATTCAATGGCGATATATCCAGCGATGTATAAAACCGTAGATTAACGAGATCAATTGAAAGAACTTTTAATGCTGCAAAACTGCATATCAGTTTCTCAACCAAACCGATATTGACACTGTGCATTAAACGTAGATTACCTAAAATGGCGACATCAATGTGTGTACATAAGTTCAACTGCTCCTGTGAAGCTAGTTATATAGGTCGTGCCCAAAGGAATCTATCTTTACACACTCGTGAACATATTCCTGTTTGGCTTGAGAAAAGAGCAACCAAATCATTAAATAGTGCAATTCTGTCTCATCTAGTGGATAGCGAACACAGTGTCAAAGCAAATGAGTTATTTACAGTTGTGTATCGAGTACTGAACAATCTCCCCAAAGGCACACGATTACGCCTCCTAGCCATAGATGAGGCTTTAGAGATTAATAGAGAGAGACCAGATCTATGTGTACAGAAAAAACTTATTCACTCTCTTTGTCTACCCTGGCCCACTATAAGGTCACCAGGATCATAATTTTTTCGTACTATTATTATCATTATTATTATTTTGTGATATCATGTCTTTATTATCCATTTCTCCACCCAGTTTATTTCACCTCATTGTTACTCTTATTTTTGTCAACCTTTATGGTTTTATACTAAGCCTACCAATTCTGTAGCATTTTATTACAATTTACAATCTATCCTCTTTATTTTATCATTAGACATTATCGGTCAACCCTCACATCCAGTGCCTCCTTTGTTAATGTGTATTTGTATGTATTTTGTGGTTATCGCATTTCTCTCACCCCAATGACATTTGTATTCTGTTGACTATAAAACAACACTATGTCACCCAATTGTTCATTCACACTTCATCACACTTTTTCTGACTATACACCCTATACACATTTAATTGACTATGTTAACTAATGGACTATCATCTCAACTTACACATGCACACCAATATAGTTTCTGATATTATTTTCATTTGCCTTTATTGGCTATATGTACTCTATTATTCATGGATTTATAACTGTAGAGCCTGAAGAAGTTATCGAAAACAATTGTTCGCTCAAAATCTTGTTTTGATTTCAATATGGAAATTTTTCATTTACATATATATATATATATATATATATATATATATACGGCTTAGGAAATGTGAACTGTCCGGTTTTGGTAGTACAGTCAGTAGGAAATGTTTATGCAGTCTTAGGAATGTACCATACTGGTGGAGAATAAATAAATTTGAGTAGAAATGGGAGCAATAATAACAGTTTACTAATGTATAGTATGCTAGGTAAAAATGGATAAAAAAAAATACAAATCATTTCCCATAGTTTTCTCTCTAAATAAGACAATGCCTATATGTACATCTATATTTCTTGACATGAGAAGGGCATTGGATTTGTCAGTCGAATGGCATCGTGGCAATGTCTGACTGCAGGGGTTTCTGAACAAGTGTATTAGGATACTGAAATCACTGTATTCAAACCTAAATCACTGAGCAAAGGCTCATGGAAAGCTGTCGTGTGGAGTAAAGACATCCAGTGATTTCCGTCACGTATGGTTATTGTCACCACTATTGCTTTAATTCAATGAAGACATACCGATGAATATAATTCTGGTTAACTCTTATGTTACAGGAAAAGTTGTTGGTCATTTTAAATGTGTGGATGGCATCATCCTTTAGACTAAATACATTAGGGAGATGCAGTCTTTTGAACACTATCTACAAATATCTGAGCAGATTTGGCCTACAGTTCATCCCTGTCGAATATTAGACACTGCACCACAGATACGGTGAATACTCACCCAAATATAATGCTGGAAAAGTAGCCAAACCAAAACATCCTATTAGTCGATGTCATATTTGTCTACTGTTCTGAGCCAGACTGAAGGCCGGCAAACTCTTTGCATCATAACGCAAAATCTTTAATTCCATTTGCAGTTAGCAATTTTCTTATAGCTGAGATTAACTGAGGTATTTCCAAAGTTATTTTTGTCTTTAAGGGTGCTGACAGCTGATATTGTATCACCAACTAAGATGAATATGTGCTGTGATGAACTTAAGAAAAGAAAGAGAGGTTTAAGTGATCACAGGGCACCAAAGACATAAGCTTTTCTAAAATTGGCAACTTTCAAACTGAGATATTTTTTCAGCACATCTGTATTCGCATTAAGCTAAATAATACTGATTAATTGCGATGAATAGTTGTATACCCCTGCTATCAACCAGTAGTGCTTGCTAGCTAGTTTTGAGGTGATCTAAACACCGGACGGTTAGTTCGGGGCTGTGCTTATCAGCGGTTTGTTGATCTCTCATTCATTACTATGTCATATGGAATTAGGTCAGAAAGTTATCTTATGCTAGTTGTTACGCTTTTTCCTTCATTCTAGTCAGGTTATGTTTTGACTAGATCATGAAGAATGTAGTAAATTGGAGAGCTCATAAGCAAAAGATTCTTATTCCTCAATAAGTCTTATCTAAAAAGTAGAAATTGTTACTTAGTGGGCTAGTGATTGAAAATTGTGTGGAAGGCTAAGCCAGATATGTAACTAAGATGATAAAAGTCGGATGTTGATGTGATCCATCTTTTTAACTTCTATAGAGATAGATTTATGGTTGTTGAAATTTGATCAACAAGAGTTATTGGCAAAGTAGTGCTTGGTCATTTTATCATCTTTGCAGTGTTTGGTTTGAGTTTCCTGCAGCCTGTATACAGCCATATACATCAGATTGTCAAGACTTTTTAAGCCTCTGTCACCTCATTTCACATAAATTATTGACTGCGTTTGTAGTAACATGAAATAATTAGTAATAATATCATATTGAAAAATAAAAGGTCTACAAAAAGTTGAACCACTTATGCGACATATGTTACATACTGTGTAAATTGACCTTTGACCAGTAGACCCGCCTTTATTTTTCAACTTGTTTCCGAGATTACTGTTCAGATGATTACTATATCTTGGCAAAGGCGATACCATCATCCACTGTCCCAGATATTCTTGAAGTAGATTAGCAAGTCGACATTGTTGTTCTTGACTAAAATGAAAAATTTCAATTTTGGCATTTTTCGAAAATTAGAAATAAGCTTAACTGGCATCTCATCATAAGGAGGAAAGTAGTGAAAATACTTCATTTCATTTGCTGAAGATAAAACAAGTGAGTTGAATAGGAATTATTCGCTCAATACGATATCCACTTTGCAACTACAGACCTCTTTATAATTTTAAACTGTCATTAACTGTTAGACTTTTTCCTGAATCAGAATTTAAATTTTAAAAAAATGAAGTGACAGCTGTAAAATGAGTGTTCAGTTGTCAAACTACAAACTTTTTTGATTCATATAATCAGTTGTGTCTCTGAATCTGAACATAAAAGGTTAGTTCTATTTCACTAAATGAAATTTCATTGGCGAACTATCGGTAGCTGTCGATTTCAAATAAGAGGAAAGGTTATGTATCGTAGAATGATTAGTCTTGTTGTCATTGACTGTAATCGTTATTTCTTATTCGGAACTCAGTAACTGGATGTATCTGAGTACCAGTAAGATTTAGTATCCTGTTTTACTGATAACTACAAAGTAGTGTCACTCAAATTTTGTCATTAGGACATATTGGAACGGAATCAAAGTCACTTGCAATCTATGGAAAGTTGTTTTTTTTTTACAGCAAGGAAAGTAATTATTTGTAGCATTTTCAAACGACAGGAGCACTTTCGAAACTAAAAAAATGAGGATCTGCAGTTTGATTAGATTCCTTTTCAAATTACTCTTATCCTTCTAAAATTCTTAATAAGAAATGAAAAGAAATATGTGTATTCAGTAGGTATATTGCTGTTAACTATTTGTCTCAACTTTCATTCATTTTTGTCCATTAAATGTGGTGCTGGTATTTTTATGACTGCAGGCATATCAGATGCTCCCATAGCACTGTAAAAACTCAGAAGATCAAGTCTCAAAGTTGTGATGAAAAGCCAAAGTCATTCGCTTTGTGAGGGATACAAAGACACACTCCACGGTCCAGAGTTCTTTGACAGAGTTTTCTTTTTCAATCTAGGCATGACTTTCACAGAAAAACTATCAGGATGATAAGGGAATGACAACTAATAGGCTGAATATCCCAATGAAAGAGTAAAATCTCGATCAAAATCCTGTATTATTTCTTTAATTAATATAACAAACATTGATACAGTATTAATAACTGCTTAGCATTTCGAGAAAAGTTAATTACTGACCACGTAGTTTGCTTTGCCTCATTCCGCTTCTTTTTCTAATACAATTTGCTACATATCTCAGATTAGTACTGAGTGATTCGCATTAAATGCATTGGGTTCCCTGCTTATTATGAGTTTTCAAAATGTTATATTACTACTATGCATAATGGTAGAAAGCTTAAGTGCTGTAACTATGATGTCAGAAAGTTATGAGAAAAAAATGTATCATTTTCGTTGCCTAATAAACAAGAGGTTATCAGTATACAGAAGCAAACGTCCACTAGAGGATATTGTGGTCTTTTCAGGACTTTCATTATGGCATTCATCGAACAACCGAAATAGGGCAGATGACTTAGCAGATAAAACAAAAATGTAAAGTTCACTCAGAACAACAGTTGAATTTTTTATAACTTAACGCTTCGTTTTGGTTGTAATTTTCTAACTAATTGATAATCGCACATAAAGAAATTTTTATTTTACTTACCTTAGGCCGTGCAAATTTAGAATGAGAATAAATGGAGAATTAGAAACAAGGAAGATATTTTCATTCAGTACTTGTAGGACAGACTAAAAAATAAATTAAGGGATTGGAAAGATACAGAAATCTTTGAACAGTAGGTAGTAGTTATGATATTATCATGTTAACGAATATGTAAGTTACGAAGTGACTGTTGCGTTAACCTTTGTTTTGATGAAATTCGTCTATTTAAAATTTAAAAACAAGATCATCTCAGGCAGACTAAATTACTCAAGCAAGAAAAGTGATAGAGATAAAAATAATAATTTGAACCCTGTCAAGATTATGATTCCAGGAAAATACCTCGAATGTACCGAACTGTTATTTCACAAGTAAATTTCAACTTACCCTTTTAACTTAAGCGATGTTTTCATTACTGTCCCTCAAGTTTGAATATTACCATATTTTCAAGTAGTAAACTAAATGCATGATTGTCAGATTATATACTCCCCATCTAACTGGAGTGTTTCTAGCGTCTGTGTCAGTAGCGGGTTATAGGGCTGAACTGAAATATTTAATCCATTACTAATATTGAACGAACTTTCAAAGTTTGGACATTTTTCACGTGTTACAAACTTATGAGCAGACAACTGAAGCATACATATCAGAGTCACATGCCTTGAGAAAGCATGGTGAATGAAGTGAGATACATGAAGGCGTATAAATAAAGTATTCTTTAGACAGTTTAAAAGCGCTTACAACACTTGACTATTAGGCATAGATTGTTTTGTAGATTAAATAGTGCCGAAAGAAGGAATAGATGGTCTAAAAATTTATCAGTCGATTAAATGAAATACCTTTTTCTATATGCAACATATGTAACTTAGTTTGTGGTGTAACGGAACAATAAAATGAAATTTTGGTTTACGAAGAATGTTGGATGTGAAGAACACAAATGCAATTAACCTTGAGGTAGTAATTTTCCCTGTTCTTCCCAACTCGACAGGCGTAAGCCCATAGATACTATATATTGTTTCTCCAGATACTTAGTGGAAGAGTTTTATTAGTCAGAGTTTTGCGTAAGCTTGTTTTAGCTTACTAAAGCTCAATATAACGACTACATTCAAAGACATACTGAGTTAAGTTTTCATAAAATTTCATTTTATTCTGTAACATGATTAGGTAATCAGTAAGACAGAAGAGATAGAATGAGCAAACTTTTGAAAAATCAAAATGTTATTAAGTAGAATTATAAAGTATCTAATTGATAAAATCTCCAATCCAAAAAGTTAAGTGGTGAAAACAGTTGGAATACAAATATTACCTGTAATATATCCATTCTGTAAAGAGAACATGGACTATGCTAGAATAGCTGAAGAAGTGCAGATGAAAAAGAAGGCTTACACTTTTAGTAGAGAACAACATTATCTCACACTGACAAGCAAAACTAAGGTGCCCATAAACTGATTAAACATTAATAATTCACGAGTTGTGATTACAGCTATATATTTGTGTATAATCTTAGTATTTGATTCAAGCATAACTAAAAGTCGATTAATTTGGGTTAATCCTCTAATATGCAGTTATTATAATTTTCCCTTTTTAAATTCTTCTTTCTAATGTGTAATTTTTCTTTTATTCATCTTACTTTGCCTTTTGTTGGAGAGTTGTTTTTCTGAGTGTTCTACTGTTTCTGACTCACCTCTAATATGTAGATCAGATAGAATTTGCCAAAAGCATTTCGCCATTGCAGTTATCTTTTACGTTTATTTTGAAAATTTAAGATTTAAGTCCTGCACTTTCATATGTGAACTTTAAATTAGTTCACATAATACAAATGTGTTCAGGGGCTTTGACTTATTCACGTAAGAAATTCTAACCCAAGTGGATCATCACTATTGGCCATCTACAGTCACGGGCAAATTGTATGAACTTGAAGTTATTCTGGATTAAAACAAAAAGTGTTGATTTTTGAGTAGTAAGCTTATAAAAGCCGTTGAAAAATATTGATATTTCGGGTTTTATAAAAACTATTAAAAATTACCTTCACTAATGCATATGGATGATTTTTGTGTAAAATGGATCTCATCAAGTTAAAAGAGTCTTGTGATGTTGTTTCCCTGAAACAAGTTGGTATTTTATTTTTGTTCATTGGTACCACGATTAATTCATTGAAGATATTCGCTTCAGTGCCAACTAGTCTTGACAAATGATGACAATCTAATATTAGCGCCCTTAAACATGAGGGAAAAGAGAGAGGAGTTATAGAAACTATAGATGTGACTTGTATGTTACATTTTAATAGTTTATTGAATAATAATGCTTTGAAATGTCATGTACGTATGCAAATAATTACCTTTATTAGCTTACAGTATATGTATCATTAATGAACGGCATTTATTCCAAGGCGAACAGTAAATTTATACTATTTGCTGAATATTTCAAGACAAACTGATTCCGTATTTTCAATATTTATCTGTAATACTTTCCTCCAGGTAGTCAGAACAGTTATTCTAGATGGAGAGAGTACGGAAGCGGCTTTAGGAAGAAATACTTGCTAACATCTATCAGCACAGTAGACTAAGGAAGTTACAGTTTACCTAACCAGTGCATTCTTTTTCCCGCTGAGTAAATTTATTTTCTATGTAAAATTCCCAACATGAATTTCATATCTTAAGCACTTATCCTCTCCTTCCACTTTATCTACTGTACGGCATTGAAAAACTTACATTTTTGCACACATATGATAAACAGTAACTGTATAATACAGTCCCCGCCGTTGTTTCATATTTTCATTTGAAATTTCTCACACTTCGTCATTCCATCATTGTTTTCCCTGAGTTTTCACACGATGTGAATATCGGCCACCGCTACATAACTATAACTTGCTGTAGAGTGAACAAGCGTGTATAAAAATTCATATTCGACTGTTATCTCATTGTCTATAAACATTGTATGCTTAAATTGAAATTTACTGTAATTGTAATTGTAGTTGTTATTTCACCTTCACATTTCGTTTCCACCAGAGTTATTTTCCACTTACGTACAACAGTGACTGTTGCAAATATGAAATGATTTTACTATGAGCCTCACCTTAACATCTGCATTGACCCGGTTTCCGTTAATTTGTGGTTTTAAGTGTAATAAGTTATTCAGAACAGTTGTTCGTTATGATCAAACGTTTGCTGAAAATTTATATATTAATTTGAATATTTTAAGAATTATACGTCACTTTGCTGCTTATCAGTGTTGTGTTATTGTTAAGCATGGTAATTCTTCAGTATTCTTCAAGCTATGACCTTTGATAGTAATCGTATCATCACTAGACCTGATACTAAAGATGTAACCAACAAATTTCATCATCAACCTGAGCTACAAATCTTTTCTACCGACTGCAAGTGTGAGAAATTCATTGGGCAAACCTTGCCAGAATTTATGAATAGATTCTGTACTACTTCTTTCTATTTATGTTACCCGTTTTGAAGCTTTCTTATTCACGTTAGCATGAACCATATGTAAGGTAACTTTGGTTAGCCCTGTTAGAAAATGAAGTTTGTCTTGAAAGTGTTGTGCATTTAAGCTAAATATGCTAAATAGTCTGATCACTGATTTGATTCACTGCAAACCTTAACAGCAACACATTCTACACTGTATTGCAGTTGGCGCTTATATGAATACGAATACAAAAGATAGAGCAATTACATTAATTAAGCAGAGACAATGAAACCAGTATCCGAATAAAGGCAAGCAGGTAGCAGACAACCATTTCCGTTTGTAAAATCTTATTGAAGGGAATTACAAGTCCATTATCAAAATGTTTTTAGGGATTCTTTATAAACACAGTCAGATAATGCACATTGAACCAAATTTGTAAGAAAATTTCCTAACCATTGCATTTATTCTGCTTTAACGGTCCAGATACCCATGTGGTACTGAAATCGAAATCTCATCTTTCAAATTGTTATTTCCCTATTTTTGTGTTCTTTACATCTAACTGTCTTATTAGTGTTTTCGCACTAGTGATTTTCCATTTTCCCTCCTAAATATTGGTCGACTTGTCATTTGAATTTGAGACTATACTGTTCTAAATGTATTTTGTAAGTGCATCACATTTTTTGAAGAACTCAGTTATATAAAAAATCTGTCCAAATTTGTTTAGGCGACATTATACGTATGAAGTTTCAGGTTGCATCAAGTGACTTACCGAACTCCACAGAACAATGCTTGACGAATTGTTCTTAGTATATTGTTCGATTTAAAGTTGTGTGCTGCCGATGCGCTTATTTCTCTGTGAAATTTAGCATTGAAGTATGCGACATCATTGTTTTGCATCATTTGATCAATATTATCAGTTTGTTTATGGATTTTGTTGATCAGATAGGCACTTTTAATATAATAGTGAGCCAATGGATGTTCCGATTCAAGTAAACCATACTTAAAAGACTCTGGTTCTGTTGGATGTGAAACTGTCCACTGTTCACACGAATGAGAAGGCACATTCGGACGTATACTTAGTTCTCGATAAGTGGAAGATAAAAGTAGTCTATAGAAGCCTTCGTTTGATAGTAGACCTGATGAACATTGAAGGAAAAAAATCAAATTTAGGAGAATATACATTTTTACGGAACGGTGATTCACTGTGATGCATTGTAACAATTTGGAATTGATGAAAAAATCAAGTTATTTTCATTTATATCTGAGTAATTTTGAACACTACAAAATATACCTGTGGACCGTAAACGTATAGTAGTTTCTTATTAGAAAAGGTTACCTGCATAAAACTGTCTGAAGAATACAGAAAAAGATCCAATGAGGCTTTGTTTGGAATGGTATTCTATAGAATGTTTTCGGGCTCTTCTTATTGGTCAACATGATATCAGTGTTCCATGAATCTGAGTACCCTCAAATCAGTAATCAGTTCACTCAAGAGTGAACTGTTAAAGAAAGTCAGAAAGGGTCTCTGAACTGTGGTTTCGTACCACTTTTAGAACTGTTTACTTCTACAACAGTTGGAAATTTCGAAGCTGTATTGATAACAGTCTATAGAGAAAATTATTCCTATACCTGACATAAAAATCAGTAAACACCTGTCAATTTAATGACTCTGAAAAGACTGCCAATCTTAAATAGCAAAATATGGTGCAAAAGCGATGTCAGAATTAAATGTTAAATACGAAAATACCTGAAATCTGTAATTTATACATTAGCAAAGTGATTGTATGTGATTCATTTTATCTGATCCTACATTTATTAATCAAGCCAGTGAACTGCCATAGTATGCGGAAAAATTATGGAATAAGACCAAGTGGGTTGTATGCAAAACCCCACTGAAATCCTGTGAATGTATTAACCAACAAAGGAATTGTCAGGCATTTCCGAGTTATGAGTTCACTGAGTTAGTTGCCACTAGAAAACAAAGAGTAAAGTTCCAGTAATGTTTACAAAGACATCCCGCTACATGGAAGTAGGTGTATACAGATAGCAGAAGCAGATTTTTTTTAGAATAATCATTCCAATAATTAACCACTTGTTTTACAGTATAATTTATTACAAATGCTCTGTACTTATTGTTATTACGATAAGGACGGTTAACAAGGAATTGTAGGTTTCAGCTTTACTGTTTAAGCTTCACTCTCATTAAAAGTCTGGAAATTATCCATAAGTTTAATTGGTCTTTTTTGCAAATAAAATGGATGTTAGATTTTGAGGACCACAAGTCGGTCACTCTAAAAATGCAATTAACTATATGACAAGTGATTAAGTGATACATTTCCTTAACCTAATGATGATCTGTCTAATTTCATAACATGATTTTGTTAGTAGAATGGAATGTACAGAATGGCCATAGTAACCAGCATTTTATTAAGTACAGGTCATCCTTGTTATCAGCTTTCTAAAGAAAACTGGTGATAATTTCTATATCTATTGTCCTGTTTATTTCTATTCAGTGTAGCCTTTCAAAGTAAGAGAAAAGCAAGTCATTTTCAAATAGTGATTAAAAAGACAATGAGACGATAGAGTGAAATAATTTTTACTACTGTTGTCATAAAATTGATAGCTTCAAAATACTTCAGAAAAGACAAATATCGATATAATAAAAACACCTTCTAAGGTAATTTCATTCAGAATGCTTCTATTAAGTGGACATTCGCAAGAACCGAAGAATATCAACAAACTGACATCTAAGCGGTGATGGATGTATTCGTATTAGGCCAAAAGGTGTAACTGCTTTATTTTATTGTTGTCAACGATATCGACAGTCTTGGCAAATTGTTAAAGTTCTTCAAGTGGGCGCAGTGTACCAATTCAATACCTCCTTCAGTGTGCATTTATACAGATATAACTGAAGAAGGAGAGATTAACAAAAGGAATTTTAACCAAGATGGTATCTGTTTAAGGTATGCATAATTCCTTTAGTTACCTACTTTTCCGTCTAATATACTGGAAACTTGCGTTTTTATCCTAACATCACGATTTAAGAGGATAATGAAAATTGTATTGCTCCTAAAATCTTTTTCAATATTACACAGCAAACAGAAGCAGATTTAAAACCATTAGAATAAATATTTTTTCCCACACTATAAATTTTTGGATTTCTCCTCTGTTGGCTTTTGACATTAAACGAATGTTACTTCTGTAACATCAGTTGTTTCCATAAGAACTAAGTACTATTCTGATATTTTGTAATGCTAAAAGTTCGTTCGATGAAGAATAAGCACTGTAAACTTTTTAGAAAATATTACCGCTGTTGACGAAGAATATTACTAATTATAGTCTGTTCTTGAATAGAAAACCTGAAACATACTAAAAGGATATGATGTAGGAGAGATAAGCAACTAATTTTCAGTCCATATTCTGAAATGAAATCTTAGTGACAGAATTTTCAGTCAACATGAAACCATGATTAAAGATACATACATACTTTAGCTGAAAATTGATCTTGCGAGCTCCTATTTTGTTTGTGATATTTTTGTATTTTCTTCTGGGGAATCTGAAGTTAAAGAATTCAGTGATGTTGAATGATTGGCCATAGTCATGAAGTAATTGGATCTCAGATAATTGTGGAGTATTATAGTGGTCATTATCCTATCATTCAAAATTACTCGTCTAGCTTATTTTAGTCTACTGACTTTTTCACAATAAAATTACTTTATTTCAACTCAGTCTGTCATTAATTAACCTCGTGGTTGTTTTAAAAAGGTAGACTGCAAGTTTCAAAATATTCTCTTCTATATTTTTCACAATTTGTCCTGCTGTATCCTTTTTGTTGAGTTCTTGAATTTTTAACTCACTTCTTTTCTTATAATCCAATATATTTCAAGCTTTTTTCCGCATCACATGACATGTGAACTACGTTACATACTTATTATCTTTGATCATAATTTATTCACTTTGAGGCTAGTTTCAGCTGACAGGATGTTATATAGTAAAGTGAAAAGATTTTGCCCTGACATTTAGTTATCATTATTTTATGCAATATATTAAGATGAAATAGATAACCTCTAAAGGAAACACTTGCTAATAATCCAGGAAGAATTTATTTATTTATAAATTGCATGAATAACCCTAACCCTCGCGATGATAAATTTAGCGTGCAGTTCTAATCAGATTGAATCAGTTCACGACGCTATGAAATAAGAAAATGACATTAACCGCCTACGGTTACAATACTTATTTGATACCTATTTTTTTTGAAAAAACTGATAATCTGTCAGATAAGTATTTGCTTAGATTCCCATATGGTTCAGCGTTTATTCATGCCTCTCTCAATATCATAAACACATCTGAAGCCAACAATTTAAAGATACATATTTGATATCTGAACAAATCTGAACAAAATGAGCTTTCGCCGGCTAGTGCAAGGAGCTGCATTAAATAGAGTAAGCTGATTTCGTGATAAAGTAAGTGAATGCTAAGGCCTGCTTCCTAGTCCCTACTGATGTTATGTTCAAGATTCACTTAAAAGAATGTCATGTGTTATTAAGATGACAAAACTTCTGAAAATGTGTATAACGAAACCAGCCAATTGGATTAAGCAATAAATTCAATTCGTTAATTGTCATATATATATATAATTACTCTGAACGACATAAACACTATTTATGTAGTGCTGGTCATATTGATTGTATTTTGCGGGCTAGTTTTATGATATCTCTTTGAGACCTGTTAGTCAGACATTAATTACTATATGTGCCATGTTGGATAAGTAACTTAATGACTTGATCTTGAGTAAAGTCTCACGAAATTTCGATATTTGTCTATAGTTCTACAGTTATTGCGCTGGGTAATTTTACTCTGAGAGAGGTGATAACACTGAGAAATTGTTTTTGAAACAATATCTTGCCAGAGTGCAAGTTCTTATCTTCTTTCTTTGGGAATATATATATATATATATATATATGTATGATGATAATAATGATGATAATGATAATTTGCTTTATTCCAAAACAGTACTAATGATACAGCAAGGAAGTTTCAGCATTCAGTACAATATTGCATCTAATTTACTCAAAAACGACAAAAAAATATAAAAATAAATATTACACAATAATAATAAAACGTTGTTATAGCAGCTACATAGCAAATTACTGTATGCAATACGGAGAAAAATATGCATAAAGCATAAAATTGTAGTGATAATATTAATAACAACTAAAATAAAATAGCAAAGTTATAATTAAACGATAGAAAGTGTGACACCATAAAATACAGAGAGATGAACGTGGAAAGGGTCGATTCACTTTGCTAATTACATAGTAACTTATGTGTTTCACGTCTAACAGAGTCTTCGTCATATAAAGTACGGGCTAAATAGGGTATTGTAGAACTTCTGTACTTAGTGGTACGAGCATATAACTTTTTATATTGAATTCTCGTCCTACCTGATGAGATGCAAGGGGGTATTTGCGAAAAAAGGGAGTGCAGAGGATCTGACAGTATAGCCTTTGCCCATTTTGTACAGGAATTTATGTGTCTCTCGACTATAGTATTGGCGAGCTCACGCAGTGGCATACCACAAGCCCTACTCACAGCATTTAATACTCTTCGTGATATGATATAGTCTTTTTTGAGAAGCCCAGGAAAGATTAATGGAGAGCAATAGAGTACAATAGGTAAAATACAGGAGTTTAAAAATTGCAAAACTAAAGGTTGGTTGATACCTGATTGTCTTAACTTTTTAATGTAGAAGGTGAGACGAAACATTTTCTTAGAGATAGATAAGATGTGGGATGACCATGAAAGGTCAGAGGAAAGAACTAATCCAAGGTATTTAATGCTTGACTTGGTTTCAGTTTCCGTGCCATCTATGCTACAGGCATCATGCGAACTAACTAGTTCATGTAAGTTACGTCGATGCTTGAAAGTAAAGTCAACAGCCTGACATTTGGAAGGATTTAACATAAGACCATTTGATTTGGACCAGTTGTTGATGTCCAACAGAAAGCTATTAAGTTTGGAGCAGTCAGACTCGGAAGTGATAGGCAGTGATACAGTCAGATCATCTGCATATTTGACAAAGTTGTTAGTTTCGTTTGAATGAGGCAGGTCGTGTAGGAAGAAAGAAAAAAGAAAGGGAGAGAGGACGGCACCTCGAGGAACACCGGATTTTGTAAGCGAGGTAGGAGAAGATTTGCCACTATACACAGTATACTGCATTCTATCAGAAAAATAGGAATGCAACCAACTCTTATTATATATATAGCATCATGTTTATAGTGTTTAATTTCAAATAAAATAGGTACAAACAAAGAGTAAAACAGTTTGCAAGTGGATTAGTCAAAACTCACATTTGCTAGCTGCATACTTATTAGTTTCATGATGCTGAATAATTTTGACGAACTCTTCCTCGCTAACGATTACTGGAAGGCACTGACCTTTACTTTCTTCTACATCACTTTTGTCTTGATGCATTGGACTAGATGTCAGGGATAAAAATTCCTCTGGTGAATTTGGTGTGTACACTGCAGCACTAACATTGTCAGTGTGTTTTCGACTCCGATGTACACTACTTTTTTCAGTCGTATAACAACTTCTCGAGCGTTTAAGACATGAAACATTTTGAAGTTTTTGTGATTTTGGTTTCCGATTCAAATTTGTTTTTGCTGGGGTGGCTTCAGTGATATTATGTTGCGTCCGTTCCATATGCAGGTATTTAATATGCCTCAGTGTTCTCTGTTTTTCATTTGTTCTTAAACCTCTTGAATTATGCACAGGAAAACTTGAATTTGCGAAATATGAAATACTCTGTTAAAAGGAGGGACAAATTAAATGTATTTGAGAAAACAATACCCTGTGGAGTGCAAACTGTCTTTCTTATTTAACTTTTTAGATATAAGCTAACTGGAATGCGATGTTAGATTTACTATGGGATTTTCTGGTGAAGATGTTCAAGGGACGAAACACATGATATAGCTCTCTGCTAAATTTAAAACTTCCGTTATTTGGTAGCTTTTCAAGAAATTAGTTATTTTACGACATAAAAGAAAAAAATTTAACTTCATAGTATATTTAATGATGTAATCTGTATGTTTAGGTTTTGCGTGTAGATACAGTCTGTCGATTAGTCCACTTTACGAATTATGACTAAACAACACCGTGTGGTGCATTTGCTTTAAAAACTTCAAACAGTCTGATCACATGTGTAGTTCTCAGCAAATTCTTTTCGATTTCTTACTATTGTGAAATATATAATTTATTATTACAATAATAGCCACTTTCCCTGCGGATACATTTTTACGTAGAATAACAGATTATTCATAAGGTGACATTATAAATAATATTTTTCTATAAACGTGCTAGGCTAAATGTATTTACAAAATGTTGTGAAACCTAAGACGATGATGCTGATCAATTCTAATGGATATTAATAC
Organism: Trichobilharzia regenti; assembly: GCA_944472135.2. NCBI lineage: Eukaryota > Metazoa > Platyhelminthes > Trematoda > Strigeidida > Schistosomatidae > Trichobilharzia > Trichobilharzia regenti. Next base: position 72,466,453 of record OX235270.1, on the reverse strand, counting down.
AACTTAGGAGAAGGAAACTGGCGAGTCAGTTCACGGTTGTAAAACGTGTCGGGCGAGTTTTTTTTCCTTCACGTTCCCAGTGGAACATAGGGCTCCAAGCTATAGGCTTGAAGATTCCGTAGCGGTGTTGATTTTTTACACGATGGGGTTGCTAGCCTCATGCCCAACCTTTCCGCTTTACCAGTCTCACTACCGGCTTAGCGAGGTAAAGGTGTGCGCCGGCTGGGGCTCGAACCCCGGACAATGTGCATGGTCGGCGAGCGTCTTAACCGCTGTGCCACCGTCGGGCGAGTGGCTAGTAGAAAATAGTATACATTAAAGGCGAGATAGCAAGACTGAAGTGAATTCGAGAACATTAACCAGCTTGGTTCAGTAAAGGGGGAATCAAATGCTTAAAAAGAACAAAAGACACTTGGTGGATAGAGGACATCGCATCGATTGTAACAAAGCCTTCAGGGTTATATACCACATTCCCGAGTTATTATCATGCTCACTTCGCTAACGTCTTCTACACTGAGCTGAAGCTGTTACAGTAAAATCAATTAAACTGGAACTTTATATTAAAAAAGAACACGTTCGTGCGCTGTTCCTACCGCAGCCAAACTTGGATTTAAGGTTCTTCACCCTTCAGAATTGACTGTCCCTCTTACCTCTTTTCCCTTGCTCTTATCTTTTATTTCTTCTTTCCTTTTGACTTTGTTCTAATAGTTTTAACCATAATGTTTTATAATTTGTATCCTACATTCTTTTGATTGTATTGAATTGTCCATTTATACTATTCTAACGTTATAAGTGGTATCGTAATTACATCAGCCCAGAACGCTTGTCACAAAACACTGTTTATACTCTCATCCCATAACTAATCTGTTACTATATTTTGTAAGTGTGAGACACTGAACAGAATTGAATGAAAAGAATATTTTTCGCGTTTAGTCTGACTTTAAATTCATCATATGAGAATATTTAATACTCTTAACATTTACACACTTGTCAAATTGGTGTGATACCAATAGAAGTTAAAGGGTGAAAGAATAAACGTAGGTTAAATTAAAAGGTTAAAACAACAGTGGAGATCAATAAAAACAGAATAAATGAGGGAGAATAATAGTACAAAATTTATCAAAGAAGATTTAATGTAATGACAAACTGTTTGTGAAAAATTAGTTGTAACTTAAACTTCTCAATCGCTTTGGCTTCCACAAACCTTTGGATGCGATCCGAATAAGTCTTCAGATGAATTATTTTTTATGGTTATTATTAGAATCTAAGCAACTCCTTGTACACTTAATCTCTATCTTAACAACTCTTCTCCAGTCGCACTGCATTTGTTTTGAAACAACATTAAATTAATAATTCCTACTGAGGCATCTAGCATTGCCCAGTCTATGAAGATACACGAGAAACTTGATATAATTGCTTAAATGGTTGTTTTTGGCGTATTCAATCTATACTCCTTCAAAATGACCAAGTTACTTTTTCACACTGAGTGATGTATATGTAACCTATTAAATTTAAAGAAGATAAATCACACATAACAAATTATGGAGTTCTATAAATTGCTGCATTTTATTCTCATCAGTAATCAATTTAGTCGTGACAGTTATTTTAATTGAGAAAAAAATATTTTCTGGTATGAACTATAATAGTTGAGAATTCAACATTACGTTTAAAATAATGTCCTCTACTGCTGACACAATTTAGACCCTGTCACTGAACAGGACATTGTGAGAAACGAATCTAATAGGACATAAAATTTAATATTAGTTTTACTTTAAGTGTTTATTTATAATAGTCGAGATAAAATCCACTTTTGTTTCGTCTAAATTATTTAAGTTCGAAATTTCACCTTAGTTGAAATAATTACAACAATTTTGTAAGTTGATTAACTAACTCAAAATGGATAGAAAACAAATTACACTGTTTGAGACTGTTCCTCACACATTTAAGTCTTTTGATCGAAAACATGAACTACCAGAATTCTTGTAAAATGGAAAATTAGTTGTACATTTGGTAAAGTAATAAACTACACTGGTAACTTACAGTTTGTAAAAATGAGTTAAGCTCTTGGCAGTTCATGTATCCTTTGGATTTTGTACTGAAAAATACAAAAGATCAGCAGTTGATTAGAAAATTAAAGTCATCAAATGCATTTCTTGAAAACACTGACCTTAGATAAACTTGTTATTAATTTACTGGAGTTATTTTCACTCAATTCTGTTAATACTTGTGTCGTATGCTATTTAGATGCAGGTTGATAGGAAGCAGCCAAAAACTAAGACAGTGGCTATAGAAGCAAAAGTGCTTACTCCCAAAATCTGGATTTAATTTACGTTACAGTCTTGAAATGATCTCACTGGACAACTTACGGTCTTATAGTTTAACCCTGAGCCAATCTCAAACCAACCAGAAGAGTTTATGGTCCACTAACCTAGCCGACCTTTAATACGGTTAAAAATGAATAAATAGGATGCGTTTTTTCTTGATAAAAGGTCTCGTAGCAGTTCTCTCATCTTTTGCCGCTACATGTGGTTTGAAGAAAATGGCGACATTCTGGATGCTGTTTCAGTATTTAGTTTCAAGGAGAAATCAATCTCTCCTGGGTGGATGTGACAAAACTATTATTAATTAAGAAATGTTATTGAATTATGTGGTAGTTACCTGTTAGATGCTGAATATACAGAAGTCCTCTGTTAAAAGATATCCCTATAGACTGCCATGCGAGCAAACTATATACAGTATAGCGTTATTATTTTGTAAAAAGGAACGACATTATCAAAACAAACAATTCTGGATATTACACCAAGGAATTAAAATAGTGGATGTTATGCAAATCTCAAATGCTGTTTTTATTTATACCTCTGCATCTAAAGAAAGGATATATTCTGTAAGTTTTGTAATGGAATAAATAACTAAGCTTAGTAGTTTGGCGATATGAAGAACAGTAAATAATTGTATAAATAATAGCGAAGACTAAGGGGATATTCAACTCCACTTATGACTTAACTAAGATATTTTCCTACGAGTATAACTCATTTTAAAGCATCACGACTTTTTCACTCAGGACGTGATCATCAACGTTTTGGAAATTCCTACTAATATTATTATCAGTCTGATTCTCTTATGGTCATCTTTAAAATAAGCGGTCTAAAAGGAGTGAAAAACTTTGCGTAATAGGCAACAGTCACTACTCTTTCTTCAAGTAATGATTTAAGTGCAGGTGAACCTTACAGCCGTTTTCTACTACTACTACTACTTGATGAAGTTCCACAAAGCTGCAACTTCAGAATTTGATGAGATGCTATATTTTGTATAGTATCTTAGAATACTTGTCAACTTATTAGCCTAATATTGGCTTTTAGAATAGGTTGAAATCAAAGGTTAGTCTGGCAGCTACTGAATCTCATGCACTAGTGCACACGTAGCATTTAGTATACAAATGGTATAGTTCACAAGTTAATTTTTTATTGCTAAGAGATGAATGAAAGGAGCTAAGAGACTTCAGCAAACATGATTTTTAATACAAGTTTGTATTACTTCCTAAAATTTGTTGGATGTAGTCAAGCGTGTAAGAACATCTCTCATAGGTAATCGACAATTCAAAGGATATATATATATATATAATTAAATCAAAAAAAGACATGAAGTATTCATTACAACTGCTTACTGGGCAGAAAATAAGTCTGCGATATCTTCTCTAGGCCACAATTGAACAAACAAACTGAAGAAGTAATCAAATGTCAAATTTTCAAGTCTAATTTGTTGAGTCTAAAGGTTAAAAGATAAAAAAATTTCTTCTGAAATTTTCGACTTCAGAATGATACACAAAGTTTTACTCATCCAAAAGTTCTTGATTTAAACTCATATTTAATATCAGTCTGATTGGAGCAATATATTAGCGTGCTTAAGTCCAAGAATACATCCAAATCATTCACTAACTGAGAGTAAAAAAATATTACACAAAAAATTGCAGCGAGTGCAATTTAGACGGTAGAAATACGCAAAGAAGTACAGTCTTCTGGGTATAGTAATCAGCACAGGTATTATGCAGCAAGTATGCTTAAAAGCTAGTTTTCAATGGAATTAAGACACCATAGCAGTTGTAAATCAGCCTTTTAATTCGAATTTGGAAAGGCAGAAATAATATAACACACCAAGAATATTCCTATTCGGGAAAGTAGAAATAGATGAGAAAGAAGTGTTTTCACAAGGTTCTCTATTTTTGTCTTTTTATCTGAGTAACGAAATGACATTTCCTCGTTAATTTAAATCATTAGAAATTCATCATTTTCCTTGTAGTAAGTTGCAATATTCAAATTTCCACCAATATAAATTTTGATTAAATAACAGGATATTACGTAGGCAAACGTACTAGAGAAAATGGTTATTCGAAAGAGCAACACATTAAAGTTAGTCAGAATATTTTCAAGCGTTAAATTGGCCTAGGATATACACACCTTGAGGCTAAGGTTAAACAGCGAATTATAGGCAAATAATCAATAGTTTGCAGAAGATAGAATTAATGGACCTTACGAATGTAGAAGTAACAGTTTAACTGAATAAGTGAAAGCCTGCAATCAGTCTGTTTTGTTTTCATGAGAATAAACTCTAAGTGTAGAGTATACAGACATTTATAATCAAACTACGCCTACACATTTCAAGGCTTTCATACAAACAAGGTATTTTTAATTATTTGTTTCTAAGTTAATTTGCATTTCCCTCAGACTGATAATTTTTGGCCAGAATGCCCGGTCTCATGTTGGTTTATCAGAGGATGTAAATTATCATAATAACCCTTGAGTATCATGAAAGAGTCCGTACTTGGAGCCAATATGACAACAGACAGACTAAACATTTTTCATCACCAGTATCAAAAAGGTGGGGAGACTGATCATAGAACCACCAAGTAACTAAGTCTATTTATTTTGTTATACATGCCATTGGTAAATTTTGATCAGCAGTTATGATTGGACATGTACTGTAGCTTCTGTCAGGTGGCTGGTTCATGGAAATAACTCACTCCTATGGGAAGAACAGTCAAGCCTTGAATAGACTAGTAGTAAGGCTTTGCATATTGACACAACAGCGAAGGTTTTTGAATTCATGGAAGGTATCACGAAGCATGAATCCTGAACCTGCTGTTCTTTTATATTAAGTCTTCCTTGTTATTGGACGAAGGGATTCGTTTTTTCATCTTTCTGTGATCAGTCTCAGTTTATATTGCTGTCGGTGTTTAAGATGAACATATCACATCTTTGGAACTGATTTTTTATTTTAATTTGGGCACGTTCAGCCTATTGTCAACTTAAAAATTAGTTATTAAACTTCAGGAGGTTGACATATCAAATATCACTGTGTATTAAGGGACATAAAATAAAGTAAGAATGCTTGTCACGTATTTTAGAACTACAGAACGTTTGCACATATCAGACACTAATTATGTTTTTACTTGGGACATTTTGATACCTTATTTTCAAAAGTATAGATATAACGTTTTACTTGACTTACTTCGATGTTTTCACCCGAAAAGTACTTGCCGTCGCATTTTTCATTTACAGAAAAACTTGTTTGTTTGTGGACAGAATCCCCTTCGATACCTAGTGCTGCTGTAAGACAACAGTCTGGAACTATCGTGTGACTGTTACAACTTGTCTGTTCATCTTTACAAGGTGACAGCTTTGAACACACAAGTATTAAATGAGTCCATCTGTAAATAAAAAGAACAGGCATAATAATTCACTGTGTTATCTATCTATATAAAAAAAAAGAATACTCAAAAGTTCCTTTAATATTACTCTTTTCCCAATTTTAATAAGATTTTAAGTTTCCAGACCGTAGATGTTACGAATTTCCTGGAATAATTTTAGCTTCGAGTAAGATTGATTCATTATAAATTATTTAAAATAATCCCAGGGTGTTTAAGAAAAAAAATCATGTTTTGATTTTTTCCTAAATACGCTGGGATTATTTTAAATAATTTATAATGACTCTTTTCCTAATGTTTAGGTTGTTAATATTTCAGTATAACATTTTATTTAGGATATTCTTGTAGGAGTCTTGCAGAGACAGTCTCTGAATTGCTGCAATTTTGTTGTTTTTAATCTAGCCAAGTGAAACGACAAGTATACCCTGTATTTAACTTCATTTTAGATTGTAATGTCACCACCTGTATCATTAACTTGACCAGACGTGTGCATAAGTCAATTTGCATACAGTTAATTTCAAGAAACATCAGGCAGGCAGTGTATATATATATATAATTAAATCTATTCGGCATTTGTAACAGACTATATGGAATTGGTTCTTACTGGTTGGCTAAATTTACAAAATTGCATATTATGAGATAAAAATATTCATTTTTATCAGACCAAAAAGAATAAGATTTGATATATGAAATGCATGTTTTCTTATTTAGTTGATCCTATTCATATTTTAGGCTGTCTTCACCTAAAGAGAAACCTTCAAATAAAATTTGTATATTTTGTATCACGAATCTTGTTTGTCTTGCTAGTACAAGAATTATTAAGGGAACACATTTCCTGAAAAACTTGCATGTTTGATCATAGTCTTTTTGAAAGGGTGACACCATTTCAAGACTCGACTTTCAAGCAAAATAACTTCTAAATCTCTTTTCTCTTAAAGTTATACTCTTTTTAGTTTACTTTAATCGTTTGTACTATAACGATTTACTAGTTCAGCTAAAAGAAGTGGAACAGGATAAATTAAATTAAAAATCATATATCCAGATGAGATATTCAGATACCATAAGTTACTTACTGTTTCCAGAGTAATTCCAGAGGTGCCAGTGTGATGCGCGCTGTATAGTGGGTGAATACTAACCGAAGTAGAGCATTTTTCCATGACTTAGAAAATGAAAAGAGGTGAAATGAGTTTGACTTCCAGTTAGTACTGAACTCGAAACAAATCGTCTAATTTACTTATTTTCGTAATAAGTGAATAATTGCGTTTATAAAACACTTTTCTTGTATGAAATTGCTAAATTTTCAAATACTGCTTCTGGTAAATGTTCTCAGAAATCATTATTTGAAGGATGTCGTGAAAAACTGCGTAAAAACATAATGGGATAAACTACTGTAATTGATGACAAAATAGTTGATGCGAGTAGCTTTCAAAATAATGTTAGTTGTTGTTTTAGTTGGTTAATTCCCACCAGTTTAGGTTACCATCTCAGTGCATCTGTTAGAATGCGGAATTTTATCGTGAATTAGTTTAGAAATATCAACTTATAGTGGGGATGATCTGAAGTAAAACCTGCCAAAAGATTTACAAAAATAGACTATTGATGTATCTATCATTCTGCCCGACTGACTACAACAGTTACTGTCGCTAAATAGGCTAAGTATATTCTTGCAAGAACGCTTGTTGTACACTTAACAGCTATGCATAACAACGGAGCTGCTTACACTTATTGGGAGGCTTCTTTGACGGCGATTACTTATCGCTGAACACGGCAGATGTTGTTTCAGCTAGTAGAACACTATATATCTAATTCTGGGATGCAAATATGTACCTTTACTTTGAATTCCATTAGCCTGAAAAACTGCGTTTCCCGAAACCTAAAGTTTAACTATTTCTAGCAAGAAACTGTATGCGCCATTTTAAGGCTGGAAGTTAAACTGAGAAAGAGAAAAATATATTTGTGCGATTCCATAATATTGTTTAAAGTTGAAATTTCCACTTCGCTGCTGCACTTAATAAGACCTTATATCTAGTCAAATTAGGGACAGATATGAATAGAAAGCTCAGGAATTTTAATTAGGTTTTGTTAGAGGACTAGACAAAGTTGTTGAGCATATATATATATATATATATATATATATATATATATATATATATACAAGTATTGAATTTGTGAAGATTTCAATACAAATTTCGTTACATCCTATTTGCCCGCTGCTTTATTAAAATATCTTATAAATAAAATAAAAATATCTGAAGACCTTTCTAATTTGATAAACAAATCTAAAGCATGCTGTTTTCCTTGACTTTATTATAAAGATTTAACTCCTTACTTTGTGGATTTTTTGCTTATTGAAATGAATCAACATAAAACAACAAAGTTCAGGTTACTAGATTTTATTTTCATCCTAATTCTAATTTCAAGATGCTGTCATTTTAATATTCGTCGGAAAAGTAAGTTGTGATCACACAGAGGCTGATGAACTTGCCAGTGTTAAAATTTGCACAAATGCCTAATAGTTCAAGTAATCTCACTTCAGGGAAGTACAGATAAAAGTAGAGGAGACAGGTAGAATGAAATTATAACTGAAGAAAATACACTGGACGGGGAGTAGTTAGATTGAAATTAGTGAGCATTTTCAGAACCTGCGAGATGAAAAAAAGTAAATACATCTCCGCCACCACTAACGACTCTTAGCCAATTATTTAAAGTTTTTTACCATTATTTCTGTGCAGTGTACACCTTCTTACGCAGCCGAAGAGTCGAAGACTCCATGGTTTAGTCTGAACATACCTAATTGTCTTCCAAATTATTCCGACTTCAGTCAACAACTCAAGCCACGGAAGATGGTAACTTGTTGTTCGTGATATAATGACCTCTACAGTTTCAATGATTACCTCTTTTTGCGTACCTAACAATATATCCCTCACTCCGCTATTGCTCACCTAACACGAATGAGTGGATGGTGAGTCAAGACCTATTATTCTCTTTATCTCTTCTACTTTTAATTGCCATTTTAAACACCCGTAAATTAGGACCCATTTTTTTTGCAACCAAAGAAAGACGTCATAAAACTGACTTAAACTATTACAGTCGACAAAAATTATGGCATATTGAGCACTTGTAATTGATTGTTCGCTATGAACGAACTTAAAAAATTAACATTTGGGTGGTAAGTGTGCGAGAATTTCGTTCCAAAGTCATTGAAATCGGTACTGCTTGTATAGTGAGCTTAAAAAGTGGTCTTTTAAGTAATAATAAATCCTGAATTACTGTGAATTCACCCCCTTGATATATCTTTCAAAGATTGGATAACGTTACCTAATCTCTGAGGTTCAAAGGTGATCAGTTTGTCGCTAGACTTTCACACATGCACCATTCAATTCTGTAAGTATAATCTGAGTATTTTAGTGGTAATGGTTTCATTGCCATTAAAGTGTGATGTTGATAGGACTCGCAAAGAGAAAATTTGTTCCTCCAAAATTATCTTATTAATATATATATATGTGCGAGTTAATCAATTATCAACATTCACTGAAAAATTGGCAACAATTACAGTGTTTGATAAAATGCTTTTAAAGAAGATTGCGAATACGCTGTTTTACACTGAGTAACTGAATATGTGGACAAATAAATTTTGTACCATTTCTGTAATGAATTCTTTTTTTCTCACATACAGAGCCACCTGTTTCTGTTTAATCCCTATTTGGTGTATTCTCAAGATGAATTCATTTAAAGTCATTTGAATTATTTGTTAGTTTCACATACAACGTTATCAGTACAAAAAAATTTAAATTCTAAAATTGTAGATTATAATCGCAATGGCTGCATATCTCTAAGTTTGCAATGCATTCGCTTGAAAATGACTAAATCTGTTAGCCAAACCTGAGTGATGTTTTTACTGCGTGGAATTTCTTTTTCGAGGATTAGTACATTTTGTTCTCCTGTGTATTTTGAATTTTTTTTTGTTTTTTGACTCACAACTAGTGAATGCTAATCCAACATCATCCTCATCACTGTGACAAATGAAGAGTTTCAGTCTATGCATTGTTGATAAGACTAGACAAAAATACTTAATTTTATTGTTCCCATTAAGATATTTATATGTTTTTCTGCGTGAATGTGTTTAGCAGTATCCAACTATTCACTTGTCAATTTAGTGATCAATACATTTTTAATCGGCTATTAGACAAAAGTTTAGCAAATAGCTTAACTCTACTAGTTGAAAAAAATTTGAAAAATAATATGTGCAGAATCAAATGGGTTTTATCAGCAGCAATTTTTTATTTTATTTGTGTTGTTTAAGAGCTTAATTCACAGCCAACAAATCAACTAAGATTATTCTTCCATTTTTCTCAATTTGCATTTACCAGTAGGTTGAACATATTCATTCATATACGTTTTAAGTGATAAAATGGAATGTTCAATGTTTCAGCGCATACACTTCATAGATGAATATTTATGGAACCCATTTCAAGCGAAACTTATTGCTTCATAAGGCTGTACGAGTGTGTATTATGCTTATTTAATACAGACAGTATACACCTGTTAGATGAAAGTTTAACTTTCTGGTACTATTATTCAGCAAGTAGCAAAAGAGTTTAAGATAGATTTAGAAGATCTGAATGCCATTACAATGGAAAACATTAGGTCTTTAACTGTTACTAATTCTTTCTGTGTATGCATCTACATTGATGTTTCTTACAAATTCTAAAACTTATCCACTTGCACTAATGACAAACTGAAAAAAAAATTAATAATGCATTTATGAAACTCAAAAATATACAAATTAGTTAGTGAAGAATGATTACAGTGACTTTGAGGTGCTTGTAATCAACCAGTGGAATTTATTAACTGTAGTTTATAGTGCAAAAGTAAAATATTGATAAGTCAGAAGTTTACTTGACAGAAATAGGTGTATCAGTGCTTTATTGCTAAAAAGTTTTGTGTTCGAACCTGTTATTCTTTCACACTGGAATTACTTGAATATGCTTTAAACTGTTTTAATTGTCACTGTTAGGAGGCAGTTATTTCCGTTTATTCATTTTATGCAAACTCGACAAAGGAATTCTCTTCCTTGTAGAAATTCACAGCTTATATAGATTGAATGTAGGATTTCATCATGAGCTGACATCAGTCAGAGAACTACTGGAAAATCTGAAGGTACTAGACAGCTGTTTCGTCCTAATTTGGGACTCTTCATCAGTACGCACCCACCGAGGCTCGAACCCAGGACCTTCTGGTTACAAGACAAGCTCGTAGACCATTAAGCCACTGGGACCCGATCCAATGGTCCTTGAATTCTAACTTCTGCCAATTCACGATATGGCGCGACCATTTCGCGATGTTTTCGTCGATGAGTTACTGTTTCATCTTTTATAGATCTCGGAGTTTAGACATCATATATATTTATTGTTCATGGATATATTTGTCTACAATACAATACAAAAGCATTTAGTAGAAAATTAAAACGGGAGTATTTTTCATAAGATAATTTTATCAGACTGGTAGTTTCTTAGTGAGAAGAAATGAGTGATAACTACTAACCAAATCTTTAATAAATGTTCTTTCAGAGCTTATAAAAGACAAAAAAAATTTCAAGAGATCGTTAATTTCTAGTTTGATACATTGATTTTAGTTGTTACTTACTTCTAATACAATAAAATCTTCACAAACCAATAACAATGTAATACTTGGATGTTCCAGTTTACATAACGTTTCAAGAAGATTACTATTTCCAGACACAACTATTCCTTCTGCAGAAATTTGAAGACGTAGTGATTTGTTATCTTTTGTCTGAGGCAGCTGGTTGAAGAAAAGAATAACAAAGATATATTTTACGTATGGTTATATGGAGACGATGCACAATGAAAAACTCATTGTAAATTTACGCATAAAAATTATTAATAAATAGGAGGAATGATATTTTCTAGTGGAAAAGTGCATTTTAATGAGACATAAATAACTATTTGAAAGTTGGTCACAACCATTTTCACTCTAGTATAGGCGTATCCACTCAGTAAGGCATGTACTGAGAAATAGTTTTTGTATTTAATGTGGAAAAACTTTGTGTCTTTTTTATGTGACGCAAACACAAACTGCTTGGATCATTCTCTATCTTCATATTTCCTTGTGTATGGAAACCAAAATAATTTTCGATCATATGAATAATATGGAGAATATCTGAAAATGGGTTTATATGCTGAAAATGAAACAAGTATTCACCTGATTTAATGTCGGTACAGACAGTTACGTTTAGTGTTCGTCAATCATAACCATTTAAGTTATACCTATAGTCAGTTAAGTTGTTGTTAAGATTCTTTTTGCAAATAATCGTAAACCATTAAAACCGACTACACGAACTGCAACTTAATTGTCTAACTTGATGATTCATTGTTAGGCGAGGTTGTATCTTAAATTATACATTTTCGTGATAATAAAATATGAAAGTAAAACAACTACTTACTTCACTGTTGTGTGTACAAATTTCAATATCTTCGACGTGCATCAAATCCAGTGTACAGACCGACTGTTTTGAAATAAAAGTAAAGTGAACTTAATGGGAATAAAGATATTCTATAAATTTACTAAAAATATAGCCTATAGTGACTTTTGAAGGTTGTTTTTAACAAAAAGTATATCATAATTTCAGAATGTTATCCAGCCACGGACGTGTTCTAAAGTTTGATCCCCGGCCGACACACTCCTAAACTCAGTAGGAACCCTGATAAAGAGGGAAGGCTGGGCGTGAAGCTAGGAAACACATTCCTTAAAAAAAATTAACACCACTGTTGTTGAAATTTCAAAGTTCAGTGTTTGAAGCACAGTGTTCTACTTGGTACGTAGGAGGACTAAAAAATGTCACAATCCGATTTAGAACTAGAAAAAGGTTTATTTTTTGTTGAATATACAACGGATTCTTACCTCAAGGTGAGTAAACATTTAGCTTGACGTTATTGTAAATCTCAGCAATTTTAGATCATACTCTTAGCATAAATTTACATTTTGAATCAATGCTCATACAAGCAGCTTTTTAAACTCAAACCACTTAACAGTTAACAGAATCAAATGTTTGGGAGATGGGATTACCTATAGACTTATCGCTGTATTCATCCATGTGTGTGAGACCTACAGATAACTGCTTATTGGCAATAAGCTTATTAATCATAATAAATTCCCTTACTTCTAATATTCTGAAAACGAAATAAGGCCACAAAAAAAACTGTAACACAGAAATTGCTTCTTAGTTTTAAGATGCTTGAGAGGTCATTTTTATTCTCAGTGGGTGTTTGCTACTCATTATCAGTCTTCCTCTTGTGAAGAACTATGCATTTCTTCATACTCTGATAAACATGAATATTATATTCCACGCGATATTTACCGGTTTGAATTCTGCTTTGAGATATTTTCACCAGCAATCCTTAAATCTTATTGATTGAAATTCTAAAATTACGCGTCGACTAACTTTTTTTCACAAGCGAAGAATTAAGTCGCCAGTTATTGCTTGAATTTATGTGAATAAACAATTCAGTAATAAATAACTTGCAATTATGTTGTTGCTTACAAAAGCTGAATAAGTACTCTTGAAAGATACTTCACTTCTAATTTAATTAGATTTTGGTTATTGATAAAATTTATGACTTAATGGACATAAAATACAAAGACCACCTACCTGTTGTTCTACAAAATTCCAGTAAATAAAATATCCCCACAAATCAGTTTGTACGAGTACCTTTTGCTTGGTCATTTGTATAAGAGAATTTTCTGTTTCCTGTGAGATAAATAGTAAAAATAAGTATAATGTTGTGTATTCAGTGTATTCGAATGCATAAAACTTTCAGGATACTCCGCTGAATGTCTCTAATAAAATATGATATTGGATTTTGTTTCGAAAACAGCCCCCTTGTAAGTGCATCGTAATACACTGTCAGCATCTCAAATAGAAGGCTACAATTCAGTTTGTAGGCTGTTCCTTAATTCATTTTTGAAAGTCTCAACTATTTCAAAATATTGGCAGAGAATGAGAAATACTGACGATTGGGAAAAGATTGATAAAAGCGTGTTTATTTTTGGTATTTGGTTATCATCATGTTACACGGTCCTGTCAAATTTAGAATCGTCTGATTTCTGAGTGGTAGGTAATCAACGCTTACTCTTTGTTGCATTATTTAGACTGTCAAGTTTATTGAGTGTTTTCAGGTCCTTTCAGTTGCGCCATATCGTGAATTGGCAGAAGTTAGAATTCTTGGGCCATTGGATCGGATCCCAGTGGCTTAGTGGTCTATGAGCTCGTCTTGTAACCAGAAGGTCCTGGGTTCGAACCTCGGTGGGTGCGTACTGCTGAAGAGTCACAAACTACTCAGCACTTCCAGGTTTTCCAATGGTTGTCTAACTAATGTCAGCTCATGATGAAATCCTGTAACCAGTCAACCGAATCCCAAAAACCAATACTTTTCGGAAGTGTTATTTGGAGAGTATTTACTCCTTCGGTAAGTTAAACTATTTTATATTGGGTCAGTTATTTTTCTTTCTAAAATGCATGAAATGGGTGGATAGGTAGCTGACTTCGTTGTCAGTATAAGGTTACAGTTTACTCAATTAAAAAGCTGAAAAATTATTTTCTTGGAGGACCCCTAATAGAATGCAAACACTTGAGAATAACTGTAAGGCTTCTTCACTGCTACACAACTGCTGAAATATATTCGAACCTTGCAAAATCCCCAACGTATATATTGTTCACAATAAGGGAAATGAATAAATACTGTAAAATATATTAGTTGTGCCTTCAAACAGTAATGCAGGATTGCTGAATAAAAGAATTTGGTAAGGATAATTTACTTTCATCAAATGTTTAGTCAAAGTTACGGCAAAGTGTTTTTTTTTCAACTGAAAATTGTTTTTGGCATAATAACCTTGACTTATTTTCCCTTATTGTTCATTCATTTATTGATTTGTTTGGTAAATGTCATAACACAGATGTGTTTCTTAGTAAAATGCTGTAATCAACAATCCCATATAATCCATGAGTCAAATCTGATAAACAGGGTGCACGTTACAGTGTATTTCTTATATGCTCATATATAGTCAATGTCGTAAAATGTTTATTAACTTCCTTTAGTGTTGTAAGCAGCTGTCATGCAAACTAATTACAATTCATGGTAGAGGGATTATTTTTGTTTATTACTTTACACCTATTTGCATTTCACTTTATGTGTTCACGACTGCTCAATTTCTTGATTATTCACTCTTCTTCATCATTAAGCAATGAACAAACGTGAAAGTATGAGGCAGGGCGATATAACTTTATGCATTCGGCTACACTGTTAAGCGAACATCAATCATTTTACTTACTTCTTTGTAAATAAAGAAGAACATAAAGAACATAACATAATTTGTTTTTAAGTCTGTTTTAAGAAAAGAATTATGAAGTTTAATATCTCTGAATATTGAAATTAATAAAAGATAGTTGTCGTTTTCCACACATTGTTTAAACTGTTCGGTATTCCCATCACTTTCAAAATAAAGTGAGTAAAAATATGTTTGGACAATATAGAAGCGTCATTCAACACGCAGTATCCAACATTTATTTTCTTTAATTAGACATATCTTGCTCTATCGATCTAAATAAATATTTAAAGAGCAAATATATTTTCAGTGTCAGATAAGTCAAAGTTACTTTACGGAAACGATGTGATGTGAAATATTCAGTTCTCATGGTTTTCACTAGGGTTTACATACTCCTGATGGGATGAAGACTAGTATAATCTATCCTTTGACTAATGATATAAAATGATTATGGGTGGAATGAGCTATCCTGCTCCATTCCGCTTAAGCGTATGTTCATTAATATGGATATATTCTTTGTCATTTCAAACTATTAATCGTTGTTCAGTACGATTTATATGCCGGCAATATGTACTTTCCGCCTGCTTGCTTGAAAGTGCCACATATGCACGATCCACGCTTAACATAACTAATTAAGCCTTATACTTCCGGATGTTTGGTTTTCTATTTTCTGTGAACTGCGTATGTAGGTCTAACAGGATAACGGAGACGCTGAAAATGATACGCAGGAGAAATCAAGCATGCATACAGGCAAACTCAACAAATTATCTATGTTTTAACTCATTACTTAATTTCGGAACATTTATGCATATCAGGAATGATTTTGGACAAGAGTATGTCGACAAATCAACAACTATCATAAATGAAGTTACGTTAAAAAATAACTCTGTTGAAGTAGATACCCATAATTTTCTATGTATGCTAATAGAGCATAGTGTGGGTAATATGGCAACCATGCTTTCTTTTTGCTGTTGTGGAAGTAATATACTAAATACAACAGAAATATTTGATAAGTAATGGTCAAACATTGTGTCTTGGTATATTCTGTTGTGGCGTATGGTGTTACACATTTCCAAGTCCTCGTAATTACCCAACAGACTAAGATTTGGAGACAAAACCTAGTGCCTTCTACCTGTTATCTTCACAGAAGAATACAAATCATGGTTGCTTTCATTTGAAGTACGCCGTCTTCAGTTGCTGGTGTAATTAAACTTATGAATCTACTTCATTACACGTGCAGTATGAAATTTTATAAATTAGTTTTATCATTTTCAGAAAGCATCATGAATACTTCACAGCATACTGATAAGCTTTTAATGTAAAATGAAATTAGAAGTTGCTGTTTCACGCATGACATGACGATCCATTAAATGAAGTCCTTAAACAGTACATTTCGTATTTAAAGTCGATTTCTTCATGTATTATACCTCATAAAACTGCAAATTAAGTAGCTGCAAGCCAGAATTACGATAACTCTTCAAAGAAGTGTGTGGTGAACTACAGTCATTCATGAATAATAAGTCAATATTTTTTCATTAACCCTACTCATTACATGAAAGAAACAGTGTACTTAGACGTTGAGAAACTTCTGTTCTTTATCACTGCTCATCAATCAGTATTCTATAATTCTCCAAAAGTAATTATTAAGGTGGCTTTTCTATTTCTAGTCATCTACATATGCGTACATATGGGATAGCTTTTAAAAAGTGGTAATAACTTAAAGTGTCAAGTATTTTGAGATTTTTCTGATTCAACCATATAATAACCCTGGTCAGTTCACAGATTTCTGTGATTAGATGTGTTTTGTGAATTAAGGCTACTCACTGTCTTTATCTCTCTAGAATGCGTGAATCGGGGAGCAATTTACACATAGTTTACTCACTTGTGCAGAAATTATCATGTTCTTAATATACGTAAATGTCACAAATTATCAAGACAGCTCCCTTACTTTCGAGCGATAAATCCTATAATTAGTACTGCTTTCATTGAAAATACAGAGTTGTTTTCTCTGGTCAACCGAAACGTGTAAAAAGTGAGGTCATTTTCAATGGTTTTTTAGATTTTAAATACACTGCTTCTCAGTTAAAGCTAATGGGAAGTTACGGGCATTTTACTTTTGAGTGAATTCATCATACTGCAATCAACTAACCTGTAAGTAAATGAAGAACTCTTCCCCATCAGTTAATAGGCAGGGCACTGGTAACCAGGGCAACTGGGGTTTACTATGTGAGTTTTGAATATATTTGCTCAGCATTTCCATATGGATCAGACTTCATTTTATTTCATTATTGAGATTCACAGTCATTTTGCCTTTTTCTTTTGACTAGAAATCAATCAAAAACAGAGTTTTATTTTTAGGTGTCTGAAAAATGTAAAATACTCAAATCAAGGGTAAATTAAGTTCCATAAACACAAAATAATCATCAAAATATGACTTTAACTGTAACTTTGCCTTGTATGAGCCGAAAATATGGACCACATTTCAGAATTGACACATTTGCCCTTGTGAAATCTTGTGTTCCTCTACAGTATCTATTTTATTTTTCCAAATTACATTTGGTAATTATAAATTACGATTTTAGTCGCATAGATTCCATTTGGTCTTCTGTACTGAAAATTCTGTAGCATGTTACTTTCACAGTTTCTGTGAAAGAAATTCTTGCTTTAAATCGTTATGGATGCATGGTGTGTGAAATGATTCCGGCAAAATACAGTTCAGATGTTTCTAGATTTCGCTTAGAAATATCAAAGCTTATATGTATGTTTCTATTGTTACCGTCTCCTTGCAAATTTTATTTCCGTTTATTGATATATCACATATGATATCCTTACAAGATTCTTATGACCGCTGTTTTCGGTGGCTGCGTAATATATCATTCAAACTAGTCTCTGGTTGCCAAACAAATTACCCATTTCGTTAATTTCTATGATGCTGTGGTGACTATACAAGATAATTTCGCAGCTAGTATTTTGTTTGGGAATCCCATTACGCGCAATGCTTTTACTCCCAAAAAAGAGTCATTCCATTATTTGATGAATATGGCACCAACTCACGTCATCACATCAACAAGTACTAACATGGTAAAAAATCTTTTATTCGTTTATAATTAACCATCGCTTAATATATCATCATGTCTCATTATTAGATAACGCAGGGCCATTTTATCTACTTATTAATTTCGATTGCATATAGGACATAATTCTACAAGTTGGAATGTTTAATTCAAACAGTGAGCTGTAGTGACACGCTTAAAGTTTTGTCGGCGTATAGAAAAACGATAAAGAACAAGCAAACAAGTAAAGTAAAAACATGTTTATTTTAATGAAATTTAAATTGACAGTAACACGTTTTCTACTTTACCTGGTCTTCTCCAAGTCAATACGAGTGCTAATTAAGTCCTAATGAAATAAGTTATAACGTTATGCGTGCTGGAAAATCTTAGGTATATAATTTTATTAGTACTACATTCATCCAAATAGCTTCATGTTCATATATGATTCTAGGTTTACAAGGAATATACTACTATCAAATTGCAGTTGATGGTACTGAGGTCAAATAATATTCATTTAACACAGACACAAATTTATTAATTGGACGAGATATGAATTAACAGTGTTAAAATGTCTTTCACCAACCCGGCATTGTATAACTGGATAACTAATTGTACTTAAAGCCTTACATACAACGCCATTAAAAACCTTTGACCGCTGAAGTAACTTGACATTCAAACCATTTTTTATGTCTTTGCTTATACATACCATATTGTCAACCTCTGCAACTAAAACATAACGTAATAAAGTAGCATGAAATTTGATTTAAGAGCAATAGAGACATTTAGTTTGTTTCATTTGTTCTCAGTGTTTCGAGTGTAACGTAGGGATTCGGTAGTTGGGGCTTCACTTGCGATTATGTTTATGTGGGATAAGATTGCTAGCATCCCACCCAACTTCCCAACTGAGAATCTAACGCGGACCTCGTGCGTGACTGTTGGTCACTTCAACACTCAACTATCAACACTTTAAATATTGCGATTCTTCATAAAGATCATTATATTATTTCGTTTCCTATAATATACTCCTTAGTGAACATCAATATGGTAGCAACTAGCATGTGATCAAACTTAGGTTAAGTCATCCAAATAATGGTGCAATTTTCATTGTTTGCAGATCGTAAGCTTCTAGTGATTGAATAATGTTCTTTCTCTTAGAGCGATATTTACTGTTACTTACTTTAAACCACTGGAGAAAATCGAAAACAATGTCAAACATAATTTAAGTCTACAAAGTTGTATAAATTGAGGAGGCAGAATTTGTTTGACAGTAGCATTTATTTTGAAAACCTTGTCTTGGGATGCTAGAAAGTGACAGTAGTGGCAGAGTATTCTGTAATCGGTACTTATACCCTTACTGATATGCTGACTGCTACCTAGTAAGATGTTTGTGTGCTTTCAGGTAAATAGTACAGGTCGGTATGTAGTATCTTGCTTTTTCTTTGTATGACCACTGTCTTCATCTGCAAAATAAATTTTCAAGCTAACCAAAAACAAAGGCATCCAAATTGAACCTAAAATCTCAGTTATAAGCGAAACGTGAACGCACCGAAAAGATAAGGATTTCGAGTTTGATTACGAAGTGAATAAAACTGGAGGACTTACCAGGACCCAGAAGTACCAGAAAGCTGTTTCATCCCTGTTTGAGACTCTTCTATCAGCACGCACTGTGGAAAGTCGTGACCAGTGGGGTCTACCAAGTTGATTCTGAGGACAAACACTTACCAGTGACATGGGTAGTCAACTGCGCTATAGATGACGAATCGGAGAAGTTAGAATTGACCAACCACTAGATTCTGTCCCGGTGGCTGAATGGTTGTGTTTTCGATTCTTGATTAGAACAGGTTACTGAATAGTGACACACCAGGACACTAAAGCCGTATACTAATTCATACAGTTTCACTGTTCCTTATCAGTTTATGATAAGAACCCAAAAGTGTTCTGGTTACACTTTAGAGGTTTATTTAATGTAATATTACTTTTGGTTGGGAATAAATAATACATATTGACAATTTTCAAATACCTTTCAAAATGTGTTTTTCTTGAGCAGACTGAACAACAGATGGAATTAATTTAAAAATCAAACTGAAACATGAAACTAACGCGATCTCGAGTAACTACTCCGTAATTTGGTTTTTATACTTTCAATATAAGGATGTTTACGTCACGAAATATGATAAGCAATACTACAGTGTGTTATAGTTAACCGGCTTCTTTATAAACCATCTGGTCAAATTTCAGTGATAACCCCTATTCTGACATCAGAATTTAACATTAGATGGCGTCTGAAAAGAACAGTACAGATAAGTGCTTTTTGATACACCTAGAAATGTATTAGCTCATGCAAATTAAGTACTAGTGTTTTCTTATCTCTTTTTGATTTGGGAAATGAATCAGTTATATCTAAGTCCACAGGAGCATCATCTACATCATTCTATTTAAGAAAATTGTGGCTGTGTTGTTATTAACGACGCCAGTGATTTTTGTTTTAATTTTTGAATAAGTGGTTTTTCAACAGAAATTTCTTATGAATAACTTGTGTTAACGCGTTATTCAGTATTTCAAGTACTTCCAAGTGAATTTTGCTCGAAGAACAGTCAGACATGTGTGCAATTAACAATTTTTTATCAGACGATGACAAAATACATCAGGAATATAAATATCTTATTTAATCTTAATCTTGCATCGGTGGCATAACGGTTGGGACTTAAGCCGACCATGCACATGGTCCGGAGTTCGATCCCGGCCGACATACTCCTTTACCTCTCTAAGCCGGTAGTGAGACTGGTAAAGCGGAAAGGTTGGGTATGAGGCTAGCAACCCCATCCTGTAAAATAAACACTGTTACACAAACTCCGAGCAACTAGCTTGAAGCCCTATATTCCACTGGGAACGTGAAGAAAAATTATTAATTTTGAAAACAGAGTCAGAAATGAATTTTGAACATTAATTCATATTTTATAGCCGTTAGTAAATTGAATTTATTCATTTTTACGGGGAATATGATACACACTGAGAAGTATTCACTTTTACAAAATAAGAAGAATACAATTATTTAATCTGAATAACAAAATTGTCAAGAAATATCTTTGGAATAAACAGCATACGTGAGCTTCGTAGGCATTTTAGCGATGTTTAAAACTTTACACTGGGATTTTTGTTGTTTTGACCTTTCAGAAACAGGAGAGATCAGGTAAATACAGAGCTGTTAGTTTTGTTAGTGAAGGGAAATTACTTCCTATCAGAGTGAATGCTTATTCCAAGTTTAAGTCACAAGGCAAACAAACAAACACTATGCTGCTTTACAAATGCGTTTCAGCATATTGCATGCAAGTTCAGCATTATGCGTACACCGAAATATTGTGTCGATATGAGATGTTATATCACTTTTATATTCATAAAGACGAATGTCTGACTTATTATCAATGGGATATTATTTACCAGAATTAAAAGTTCTAAACTATTTTCAAAGTACTCAAAGAAAATAGGTCATACATTAATAAATTCTTCTGTGACACTATTCCTGTTCATTTGGTGTCACAAATATGAGAAGTACTTAAATTCTATATTGTGTTATTTGCGATATAATTTATTATTTTAGTATAGAAACATATGCAGACAATAATAAAAACTATTTACATCAAGATGATATGCTCAAATAATACTGAGGAGGCTGTCTGATGTATTTATCATCTTGTCTGACTAAATTACATGAACAGAATTACGTAACAAGCTTTTGCTTCACGCAACTAAATATATCAATTCTTTGCTTCTATTTTGATTAATTATTTATCTGAAAAACCTAAATTCTTTCTTACTATATTTTTGCTGTATTATCGGTCTTCATTTCCTTTTGTAAATAATTACAAACTGATAAAATAAAGATACTCATACAATATGTATAAATTATTATCACTTGTATTATTTACATCAGTATGTTCAATCTCCTGTGAGTTCTGTGTAAACATCTGTGTATATCTGTTTCATAGATTATGAAACAGGAGGTTATTTCGTTATCTTGCTAAGTATTTGAAGGATATTTTTGGAAATTCTTCAAGTATTTAAATGTTCGTCACATGAAAGTAGCAGACTTTGAGGCTGACAAAGCACTTAGCTACTAGGAGTTGGCACATTTCATTTAAGATACCACTATATACGTAATAGAAAGAAATAAACAGTTATATTTTTGTCGCAATCCTGCACAAACGTAGCTTAACAGAAATATTTTCAGTCACCATAGGAATGTACGGTTACTTCAAGATGAAATACTCCAGAATGATGTATTAGTTATTCATCTGTCTCCTTACTCTTAAACCAATATGTATCATATGCAAATTTACGAAGAAAGGATAAAAATGTCAGCTGGTATTTTATTTTTGAAATAAGAAATAAACATCGAACAGTTTTGTAAAATATAATCAGAGAACACTGTCCTGGTGAGCCCTACTCACTAACCTGGTCAGTGTTTACAGTAAGTCTCGCTGAGGTATTTTAAGGGGCACGGTGAAGAATTCAAAGGTTTCTATGGTGTGAACTTTTTGTGCCTCACCAGGTTATTCACATGGACAGGACTATAAAATCTCAATGTTTAAGTTCACATATATGGAGCAGATTATAATCATCTGATCGTTACTTCAGTCATGTATAAATCATATTCACTGAAAAATGTAAGATAAAACGATTTATTTGACTCTAATAAATTGAGTGTTTTGAGGTAAATTGTCCTTCTAAGTATAAATTGACTTTATATAGTTCTTAATGGGACTAATGAAATCCTACATAGACTTTATCATTTTCATACATCATTAATTTTATCTTCACTTCTTTTTCTATCTTGCTCAAATTGAATCTCATCTCTTATTTTCCTAATTCATTTGTTTATTTCAACACTTCACAGATTTCTTCAAACAGGAAAGGGAAACATATGGATGGATAGGAAGTAAGTCTGTATGTGTCTATGGTAGTAAGAAAAGCAACAGACGTAAAAAAAATCGTGTGGATTTGTGTATGCAATGTAGTGAGTTGGTTAAGTTTTGAAGAAAAAAAAACATACAGATATATGAAATGTTAAATTTTTCTTGAAGTCTTTTATTAGTTATTGAATTGAATTTTTGATTTTCCCGTCGATTGATTGGACCGAAGTGCTCGGTCTCAGGTTGACATGTCGGCTTCTTGTGCAGATGCTTCGACGATGTCTGGGGATTTGATTTGTATACAATTAATTGGTGGATGGTGGCTAGCAGTGGAATCCAGGATGCGCATTTCGTCCTAATTGGGACTTGTCAGCTGGATGTACCTGCATTTCTCAGTGAGTGATGATGTTATTTGATTTCTTTGATAGGAGTGCAACGAAAGGGAAGGAATGAAAACATTTTAGGTGACTCCAGGATAAATCATTCTGTGTACAATTTGTATGCGTTATATTGATTTATACTTGTGAAAAATCATCACTGATGGCAAGAAGAAAGAAACCAGTTTATTATGAAATCTGTTTATATCAATGATTTCAACATTTGTTTATGATTTCCTTCATCTGACACTTTTTATTAATTTTGTTGACTTCTTCTGAAGCGCATGCCTATAGCATGCATTGTCCCGAATGCTTTCAGTCATTACGTGATATCTAAATCATTTGAACATTCATTTGGATATAGCCTTATTTCTGCTACCACACTGCTCACTGAGAGTGATTTGTGATACAGTTTTCTTGGGATAGAATTTTATTCATGAGAAGACTCATGGAAGTCACGATAAGAAGAATAGGGCGAAACAGGAGTAAAAGAATAAGGAGGAATTAATGTTTTTATTTATTTTCTATAGTTTTTATTTATTGCTAACTAAGGGTTTTTAGGCGTTGTCACCATTTTTAATGATGCCGAAATAAATGTGAAACTTCTGAAACAGACTGATGTAACTGAGAGCTAGTATATTTAAAGTGGTTTTAAGCAGCAAATAGAAAGGGATTTTAAGAAAATGAGATTATTCCCAACTAGAATAATATTTGTTGATGAGTTAGGTTTTTGTGAGTGTGCTGATATTCCTGGGGCGTGTATTTGCTGTAGGTGGGACTCGAACAAAGGTAGTTTAGACTATCAGCCTAGCGGTCTACCAGCTGCCCTTTGAAACCAACCTCTTAAGGTAGTCATGATTTTACTGCAGCCATCAATCACCCATACTTTCATTTCGCCTTAATTCAGCACTCATCAGAATCACTGTTGCCACTCCAGTCTATCTCATACAGTCTCAGTGGCCAATCTCCTTACCTCTTTTTGAGTATAATTCAGAATGATAACAAGTAGACCTAGCTGAGTATCTAATGCGAAGACGTTAAACAGATAGTCACGTTCCAGTTATTTACATGATGGCTAAACATTTGCAAATAAGGCTTTAAAAACAATCGATAATGAGAGGATTGCACTCGTTTAGTGGGTATTATGAGCGTTAAAATTTGTTTCCGTACCATAGCTAATTATTAACCAAACTTTGTGACTACTTAGGATTAAAGCGCTTGTTTTTGTTTTGTATTCTTATATGTCATAATCTAATTACACGAATACTTAACAAATTACGACACAAAGATTATTAGATAGTTTTCATGTACACGTGTAACTACTTTATTTATCAAGTTGGTGGGATATTGTGCCTAGGAAGTTATGCCTAGATATTACAAATCTCACAGCTTTGGCCTGCCAAAGTTCACAAGATAATTTTTCAGCAGAGCCGTTTGCAACATGATAATATTTTTAGTATTGGAATATCGAACGGTACAATTTGGCCACATCGCCGTGATGTTTCTGTACATCACAGTAATAAAGGTAGTATGAAAAGGATCCGTCGAATTACAAATTCATCATTATCCAATGGGTGAGTGTGGTTTACCCACAGAGGTGTAGTAAGACTATTAGCTGAAATATAAGGTGAAAAATAGCAGTACTATACAGAAAAGGCTTCGCTAGATGAAACTTCACACTGGTGTCAGTAATGAGTGTGTCTACGAACGTAGCAAGTCACTGAATATATTTTATTAAACTCATGGGATTATATAGCTGCAGGGCTTACTATCTGGGTCATTAATATACATATATATATATATATATCAAAAACATTGAAAATAAGTGTTGATAGAGGATATTCTGAAGTGGATCAGATACAGGAAGAGCTGTTTAACAAGGAAATGCATTTCAAGAGGCACAAAATGGGTTAAATGTGGTCTAAATAGTGTAGAGTGAAAACAATGGAATGGAGAACATTTCTAGGGAAAAATCAAATTTGAGTCTAATATGTCAGATATACAACTGTGTCAAAAAATTTAATTTTCATAGTGGCTGAACAAGAAGATTAATGACCCAATAGCAAGTGAATGCCGTTGTTTTTCGGTAACAGTTGAAATTAAGTATAATATCTGTAGCTCAGGTGAATGCTTTTGGTATTGTTGTATTCTCTGAGCTGGATGGTTAATTGCAGAGCCTTTTTGTTAGCTTTCAAGGCAACGTCTATTCGAAAAGTGTAGAATATCCAGAGTGCCAAGTGAGTGTGATGTCTCCAGATGAATGCTTGTGAGAATAAAGCTATGACTAATGTAATAATTTTTACTTCATAATAGGGAGCTGTTTTAATATAATTACAACTGAAGGTATCAGAATGCTACGTCACATGATGATAGCAACAAATTGATATTTGACGGTGTATTTTTTAGAAGATGATCTGTGCTACCAGAAGAATCTTGATCTTGAAATCAAATGACCTTGTTGCCTGTAGGTTGACAGAATCAAAATAACTAGGATTTCCGATTTTATATACTGATACAATTCAGATTATCACATATTCACATTTTAGATGTCACATTATACATGATGAGTGTAAAGTATAATTAATCTGGATTTTTCAGGAAATGGAACTATAAATATACTGAAATGCTTGGTATGCTTGGAGTAGAATTTTTGTTTGTAGCAGCACTTGTTGATGCTGTTTTGCATTTCAAACGATTTTGGCAGTACAAATCTAATACTACATATTCCCAAGGTAGAAAATATTATTGTTTTCGCATTTCGTTAGATGTCAGTGGGAAACCAGCCCTTTGAAAGAAACACGTTATTTACTAACTTGCATTTTCTATGCAATACGGTTTTTTAAATTTTAGTATGTGATTAATTTTGACGAATTTAAAATAGTTAGCACACACTGAACTCTAACTAACTCTAACTGGAAATTAAGAATGACGTTTCTGCCTTTCTTGTGTAGCAGAGAAATAGTACTAAATATACTTTCTGTCAAGCATTTAATCATTATTCCGGTGTTATTACTGGGATACAGGAGATACATACATCCCACGTAACGTGCCGAACTCTTCAGATACATGCAGTTAAAGTCTGAAAGAATTTTAAAGAAATTTATAGAGTCACTTAGAGGTTTTCATTAAAAATAAATTGATCTTTGATACTGTTATGTCAATAAAAATGTCTTTTTGATTGGAAGGCTTCAGCTTAACTGAAAAATAAATTGTGAATCGGGCCAGTGATATTGATCACTGAGGTGAAACTGCATACCAGTGGATTTAGACACTTAGTTTTACTTTAATTTAACAGCAACACTAACAAACACTGTAGTACAAACACAGGTGTGGTGCTAGATATGTTAAAAACACTGATATTAGTGATAATTCCTAAGCCAGATGTTACTTCAATTAAGAACTTGTTCTACAGATTGTGCACAGCAAGAATGTATTGTAGAGGCATTTAAACATTCTTTTCCTCTTGCTTATAACGAAAATATATGAACAAGAAATCCTTTGCCAATAAAATCAGTGCACACTTTATTAAAGCAGTATATTCAGAGAACCTTTACAAAGAAACACAGGAGAATGTAATAGAATATGGAGGTTTCGATCCACTTCTTTAACAGTGTTTTACTTTTGTGTTTTTTTATTTTGTGTATTTTATGTCTTTACTTCCTAAATGGAGCATAGGGCTTCAAGTACTAAGCTACGATGTTTCAGTAGGAGTGATGTATTCTTACAGCGTGGGGTTGCTAGGTTCACAATTAGCCTTCGGTCTTTACCTGGGTTTTTTACCGGCTAATCGAGGTTTAGGAATGCGTAGGCCAAGGATTGAACTCTGGACCATGTGTGTGGGTGGCGGGCAATCTTCTGTTGAACCACCAACCCTCAACAAAATTGTATTACCAACTATTATAACAAAGTAATTTAGGAAGTTTTCAGTACCTGAGCGAAGCATCCCAAAAATAAACAAGCAGTTGATGCTCTTCCTTATTTCGTGAATATTTACAGTAAACAGTAATTTTCCCTTAGAAAGATGATTGAATCATTAGTATTTCTTTGAAGAAATATTATGTAAGGTGCTATTCAGATGATGGGGATTTCGATGAAACAGATACAGCACGGTTTTTTATAAGGTCTTCATACTGCCCGAAAGATCACTAATTTCCCTGCAACATATACTGTCACATACTTCGCCTCTTTTAAATCCAAGACAGCTGGTATATTTTAATCAAAAAAGTTTATTTTTAAATCAAATGGTGAGTAGGAACGAGTTCATATTATGACGGAAAAGGAAAGTTAAAACGGATTAAAAGTTCCATATACATAGTAACTGTTCAGTGTTCATAGCATCTTAAAAATCTTGTGACTCACTTTTCTCACTTCCATGAATATTTTGAGAACTTTCCATAAATTGTTTGCACAAACCGCTATGTGGCAGTTAAAATATGCCTATTGGTACAACGGTTCTTGTATCACACTTTTTACTGAGGGAAACCAAATCAAAAATATCAGTAGGTTATTATACATTATTTGAACTGTGAAATCGGAAAGAAGTCATTTTGGTCAATAGTTGGCCTTTATTCAGAAAGGAGGATAAGTAGGACGATAGTGGATCTTTAACTTTCTTTTCTAATTTTGGTCCACTCTTCAGTACAGTCAGTTGTATATTTCCGCTTCAATGAATTTTTATGTATGAGTGTCTGCATTATGACCTTAGTTTTCAAGTCTTTGCCATTTTACTATGCATCGTATATGTGCGTACACGCAGTTCAACGAAAACTATTTCTACCCTTCAATTTTATTCTTTTGTTTCATTATTTCTCGATTTTTTAGTTTTACTAGAAACCTGTAATTGATTGGCTTATTTCCGTGAAGTGACCAATCATATTTTTTGTCAAGTCTTACCACTCAAGTCAGTTTGTTATTGTTACAAGCTTGGTGAAATGTAAACTGTGTAACTATCTAATTAGTGAGAAGTAACTTGGGATGATAATCAATAAACGAATAATCGAAATGTTGGCAGTTAGATGGGATAAATTCTTTCAAACGTCACATAAAATCTCAAATGAGAATGTAGACGGAAAGAAATGTCGACAAGATATTTTTATGGGGCATAAATTGTTTGGTTTCAGTGTATTACAAACAGCTGGTTTTGATTAACAGCATTCTAGTTTTGTGTCATAGCCCTTAAACATTTTTAAAAGGTATTTGTAGTAGTGACGTTACAACGTAGATTTAACATGAGCATGAGATTTCCTATTCCAATATTTAAAGGAAATTTGAGAATTTTAAAATTTCTTCCATAAGTTGAAACACTTTTTCATTTTAAACTGATTTCGTTGGCAAAATAAAAGTTTAGCTTACTCGTCATTTCCAGCCCCTGCTAGAGAATGCAAATTTCTGAGGCTTTATTTTGCGCTTGAAATAAGGTTAAGTCATGGGCTTATCAAGCTAACCTTTGTGCACCCATGTAACTTTACAACGTAATTTAGTCACAACAACTATTTGGCAGTAGCAGTAAAGTTGTTTCCACTTTTAATTTTTTAAATTTTATTTTCTCTCAGATAACCAAGACATATTTATGTGCGTTCAATGACATAACGTTTGTTTCCGTAATCATGAGTTTTGTATTTGCATTGTGAATCTCAGCAGAAGGATTTAACTACAATTTCAGGCAAATTGTTTTTACTATAAGATTGTAATATTAGGCGAATACTTTTACTTTGAAAATTTTCTGTATGCTGTATCAACTAAACTTGTGTAGAGGTTCCCTCATGGATAAATTGTGATATTTAGCATACTCTTTTATCATGTAAAGTCTGTTTACTGATCATCGTTTTCAGCACTAAGTCCTCATTCAAATAGTCGATACAAGAAACATTCTGCTACTTAACTTCTGTTTTGTTAACTCTAGAAGATTTTAGCGGTAAACTCGTGTACATGGAAAGAAGTCATGGCATTCAGCACTTGTAAAATATAAATAGATTCGATTTTCAGATTAACCCGGTGACCTTATGCACAACAATAAACATAATAAAAACTGGTAAAACTGAGTTTGAATAACTGAATATAGAAAACATTTTAGTTATGCCTGCAGACGAATATTAAGAAGAGGTAATTTTGGTACTAATACAGATAGATTAACCTCTCTCAGAAGACTGAACTTTCAGTGAAAAAAGCACTGCATGAATTGTTTAAAATGATGTATTTTAATTCTCAGGTGAACTGAGAAATCTGAAAACTGAAGTGACCATGAAGTGAATTAACACTTCAGGAAAGTTGAATTAAAATAAACACAATCAAAAATGCAATCTGTTGTATTATTATTATTGTTGTTCCTTCATGTTTCATGGGGAACAAAAAGCTGTAATGATAAGTATCAACTTTGTCTTATTCTTTGCTGTCCTGTTTCGCTCGTCCCGTAATTGTCCATAGTCTCTGATTTCCTGCTCCTCTTCTTCCATGTCAACCTAGGATGACTCACTTGTCATTTTCTATTCAGGTTCCACTCGAATAATGGAGGCAAATCAGCAAGAACCACGTCAACAACTACCTTTAGAAAGAATTCCTTCTTATCGAAACATATTTCACAAGTGCAAGACCAGCTTTAAATTAACTTCTGAAATACACAAGTTAGCTGTAGTCGCCATGACTATCACACATTGACATAGCAGTATAGGAAAGATTGTCTAGAACTATGAACTGAACACTACTAATTGCGAACTGAATGATATTCTGACAGATGTTTAATCTAGCATACTTTTGATGTCGTAAAATATTTAGACTATATATATATACATATCCTGATATGTAGTGGAAATAAGTACATCATTATTTACACATAAATTCTGACGACCTACTTAAATCACTGGGCTACCACACTTTCTTCCATCCATCGAGATGTTTAATATTTCTTGGTTTTCATGTTACTTGAACCATTCAAATGCTTTTGCGAATTGTAACTCACTCCGGAGAACGTTTTCAAATGAGTTTCAAACTACAGCAGACAATTTCCAGATGAAAATGGAGGAAAACCTTTTTATTTTAATTTTATTTTTTTTACTATAGCCTGATTCCACACAGTATTTTTGATACAAGTATGGAATTTTCAGCATGTGTGATATCGGTAGCCCAAATTTAGCAGGCCGACCATTGATATCGGGTGTAAGTCAGCCTGGGTTCGAACCCCGGACCATATGCATTGTCGGCGAACGTCCTATCCGCTGTGCCACCGATGCACAAAAACTCGGCAGATTATCGGAGCATGCTTCGGATGGAACCATACTGCTTTAAGTAGTGCACCATAAATGATTTTATTGCTTCGAGATATTGTACAAGGAATGAATTCTTCGCAATAAACCAAGCTAAAAATTCTGTAGTATGTTTAAAGTGTACTTTTCAGTATAAAGGTGTTAAAAATACATTTATTTTTATACCAGCGTCGTCGTTGATTTTCTTTAATTATCATTGAATGGATAGTATATTAACTTTGAAAAAATATATTTCGAATTCGAATCACACTTATGTACATGTCAATGCCTATACTAGTGATGTGTACAAGACAGCTTTCTCTCTTCAGACCAAGTGAAGTCAGTTTATTGTGGTTTTTCATAAAGCATTTAATGCCTAGTGATTCATTAGTTATTCTGTCAAAAATCGATATCTAAATGAAAGGTCTTCATCAAGGCGTCTATTAACCAACCATACAGTTATACCTTCCAGTTTACTTAGCACAATACCCTTCGTACTGAGAAATTTCACGTATTTTGTGGCCTTATAAATCAACCTAGTCTATCGGTAATAATTCTTTAGTGAAGATTGCCCTACATAGTGTAATAAACAGGCCACCAGATTCTTTTATTCATTAGATAGAGTCAAGGTCAGCAAGTTTGAATATCAAGTATTAAGCGAACTAGAGACATTTTTCCCTAATAATTAGTGAATTTTTTAAAAGTCCACTTAATTATTGCGGTTACTAGCAGGTAAATGGACATATTTGAACTAAATTAATTGAATTCATTTGGGAAACTAATGTTTTTAGACAGAAGAAACTCATTAGTCAAAGTGTTTAGAACATGTTCCAAGCAAGGATTTTGATGGCATTAATTTTCTTAAACCATTATACTTTACAGTTATTATTCGCATTAGTGACCTCGTGTTTATCAATTATTTTCTATTAAATGGACGACCTTGATTTAGCACAGAAATTGGAAAATATTCTTGTATTTCATAATATCTCTGATATGCTGTTATCTTATATCATATTATCTATAAGTACAGTCAGCTTAGATTAAAAAAGATCATTTGCCACCACTCTTAAAGGTAAATAACATACAAAGCTAGACTTTTGTGACCACTTGCATTCGCAACATTTTAAATTAATAATACCATCATTATTACTATTGTCCCCTTGAGTTCAGAGTGGAACAAAAGGCTTCAACAAAACGTCTCCACTTTGTTTTATCTTCTACCATCTTCTTCAGCTGGGTCAACGATTGCTTATAATCTCTCATTTCGTCCTCCTCAAACGATCTCCGCCACGTCACCCTCTCACCTGAGACCTACTCGTCGATTCACATTGGGATTCCACTCAACCGATGACCTGCATTCAGCGCAGTGTCATTCTACGGTCACCTCAATTTATGCCCGATCTATCTCAATCCTCTCCAACATATATCTTGGCTCTGGCTGGTTCGTTCCGAGTCAGAGTTTCTTGTTACCAATTCCACCTGGCCGGCCGCTCACTTGATCTTCAGTATGGAGCCAGCCAGCGAAGGGAGCAGCTGTGGATAAAAGTCTGCAGTGACCTGTTGGAAATCCTTTCTGCGACACGCACGCCGTATAGAGGAACTGACTCGCATGACATTTGTGTTGAAAATTCGAATCTCGTTGTTCATGGAGGCTGAGTGAAGCAGAAAATTTCCAAACTGGTTTCAGGTTAATAAGGGCGTATCTTACCCTTCCGATTGTGGCTGGCTACCTGGCTGGCTTTGACATTTTCATCTGTTCCGTGTTTCTGTGGTTGAAATCGTGTTTCTTGACCAGATAAGTGAAGGAAGTAGCCTCCGTCAAATCTCTCGCGTTGATGGTGATTGGTGTTGGTTGTTGCTGCTTCCGTTGGTTGGTTATCTTCATCAACTTTGTCTTCTATGTGTTCACCTGGAGTTCACTCTCCTGTGGCTGCTTCCCCACCCAGTTTGTTGGTTTTCTCCTGTAAGTCTTCGTGTTTGTGTGACATCAGACATAAATCATGCACACGCGAAATACAGATCTTCTAGAGATTTCTTATCGGTCAACGCTATCTGTCGAAGCCGTTGTCTTTTCAAAGTAGATAAGGGAAGTTGAGGTAGGGAGGGGTTTGACTGCCATTCTCTTCTGTAATTTGTTCTGTGATGACGATGTGTAGAGTTGCAATTCGATCATCACATGATTTGCCTTTCCTGAATCCAATACATGTTTTATTCTCTCCAATATGATGCGAATTAGATCATTATTCCGTGCCCGTTCTTGTAGAGTGAGCCTTCAGTCCCGCTGTTTTGGCAGCTAGGCTAGGTAGCCAGCCTTTCTTCCAGTCAGTAGGTACCTTGCCCTCCTTCCAAACACTGTGCAATGGTGATGTCAGCATATCTGCTTCAGTACCTAAGTCTGTTTTCAGTGCTTCGCAGGAAATTACGTCTGGTCCTGCTACCTTCCAAGATGGACTTCAGTAGCTTGATCGTATTCACAATTTCTGCTTTCGTTGGAGGATTAGTGTCCAATGACAGAAAGGTCTGTGTGTGATTTTGTCGGTGGTGGTGGTATTTCTCAGCGAGTTGCAGGTGATGGGAGATTCAATGGTCCTCTGAAGTGATCAGCCTATTAGCTTACTTGTTTCTCCTCCTTGGTAATCGGGTTCCCTTGACCACCGTGTGTTGGTTTCATCATCTAGGTTGACTTCTTCCGGAGTAGAAACCTAGCTATCTGATATGATGTCTCAGGTCTCTTTTACCTGCAGTCGGCCTGCTCTGCTTCAGTTGCCGACCAGTATCTAGCAGGATCGTCTTTTATCTTTCCTTACACTCTTCTTCACGTCTTTCGTGATTCGGTGCAGTGTACATCGCTGTCAACTCAACTTCTCCCTCTCCTGTTGTCCATCTTTGCACTGAGTCATTCCATCTCCTCTCTCACCATCCTACTCTCCTCGCTTCTATTAGCTTCCAGGTGAGTATCCATTGACAGTCACTCCTTGTCATGTCTCTTCTTTCTTCCTAGAACAGTTGCACACGTTTCCACGAACATCACCTACAGAGAGTTAGTTCCAATGTTCTGACAGTGTACATCCGTTACATCTGCTCTCGGAGATACCCAGCCCTTCTATGCTGTATCTTCACATTTCTTTGGTTGTCTTGGCGACCTTCCCAGCCATCGTCCTACGTTGTACAGATATTCTATTCTGATTCTTGCTGGCTGGCTGGCTTCCCCAAAGGAGGTGTTTCACCTGCCCTCTGTGTCATTTCACCTCTCGGATTCCAGCGAAGAATGAGATTGTTGTCATTTGAATTCTCGTATTTTTAATATATTTTCTGTGTGTTGAAGTTCCTCTAGCAGTTTGATAGTTTTAGTGGTGTAGGCTTTCTAGCCCCACGCCCAGGCGTTCTTCTTTACCTGGGCTTGGGATGGGCTGGAATTCTAGCGTGCTGGTTAGCTAGTCAAGGTGAGTAAGACATGGAACATCTGAAAATATTAAAGACAGGCTATTTTCGGGATTTGGGCATCCAAAATTACACCTCGTAAAATTTTCAAACCTCAAACTAATTTCAGTGTTTTAAGTTAGTACTGATCTTCTTTACTAGATGGAAATATTTTGAAAGCTCACTATCAAGCTGGTATTCTCTTACACCTATTTTATTTTGATAGTGAAGTCAAAAGCTATATAAACTAAGACTTAAAGAACATTGAATTACCTGCACCATTATGAAATGGCTATGAAACATTAGAAAATAATAATAGGTTAGGGTCAAGACAGTTGTAACGAGTTACCACTTGAAGAGTAATAATATAAATACTCTACTGATAATATTAAAACACCTTTTTAAGACATATGTAGCCATTATGTCATTCTGTAAGTAATCGATATTCGACACCTTACTGTTTCGAACTGAATTTGGAAGTTTGCAGTTAGGAGATGCAAAACACTTGGGTAGGTATCTTAATGTAAGCATGTGAGGTTCGCATATTATTTAGTTATTTACCTCAATGAACTGAGTACAAAGAAACGAAAAGTATTTTTCAAATTGTCATTATTCCTTTACACATTTCACAAACGAACCGACTTTTCTGTTTGTTATATAGTATTGACATGTAGCAGTTCGACAACTTCATTTTCTTAGGTGAATTGTACAAAATACAGGTATGGATATACTTTAGTTTTATTCTCCCTAGTGGAAGAAAAATTTTCATTTTTGTTATATAAATATGACAATTAGGAAAATCGAAGAATAATCTCATTTTCTTTTCTCTGCTAGTGAGTCTGCATTGTAAACATCTATACAAGTTAGCATTCTTCAACGTAGGCGTTATTGGCATCTAAATTAACTTGTTTTACATGTAAAAAAATAACCTAAAGTAAAGTTTTGAACTACAAATTTCTTTTTTTTATAGTTTACACCTTTAATTTAAGTTGTTCGTTTTCCTTGTCAAAGATAAGTTAATGTATATTAGAAACTTAACAGTATCAATTGAGTCAACTAGTTGTTCTCGCAATTCCTAAACTAAAAGTGTACAATAAAAGGTTCTACTTATACACACAGCAGAATCTTGTGTTCCATTTTAAAAAATAATGTTAATGTCATGTTGTTGAGATGTTAAATTTGCATGATTCATCATCATTAGTCTTATTTGGATTTCTCATTTGCTTCTGAGTAGATATAAACAAACGTGAATATTATTAAAGAGAATCATTTTGTTTTGTATGATTTTATGAAGAGAAAAACATCCTTAATTATAAATATTTCTGGCATTCCAAGGTGTAATTTCATTTTTCTCAGAAAAAAAATAGGTGAAAGTGTCATTCTCGAAAAATCGGTCGCATAAAACAATTGCTTACTGACCAATAAAAATATAAACATTTATGAAAAATTTTGGACACAAAGAAATAGGTTTGACAGGGATTAACTTCACACTGTCACAGTCTGACGCCACTGCCCAACGTCTTTGAAGTTGTAGTACACATTTCTGCACGATTGGACGATGATAATTCCCATAGTGATATTGATGTTTATAATTCTTCGCTCAAAAATTCTGATTTTTCTTCAAAAGTCAGATTAAAATTTCAAAACATCATCCTCATTCCTGTGGACTGCAGGTTGGTAAAAACACATAATCCAACTAGATAATCACATCTCTTTCTTCATCAAATTATTATCACTTCACAATTGTCTTTTTTTTCATAATTTTTCACTACCTTAAATGAAATGTGTATTCTTTAGTACATCATAAAATAACTTTCAAATTTAAAAGTGTACGCATTCGTATTAACATCATTTCACGAAAACACACACAGTTCCAGTTACTCACAAATGTACTCAAGAATAAATTCTATTTTCTGTCTAAACAGTTTAAAGTTTAAACTATCAAGTCTATGCACAATAACTAAAGTAAAGTTTTCCGCTTTCTTCAAATACTCTAATACTACATAGTTCTTTATAAAAAGGTCCATTTATTTTTTCAGTAGAATCTTTCACCGGTAAATGTGAAACCCCCCATATACAAATGAAAAATTGTGCAACGAGAAAATGTTATTAATCACATGAATCCCATGTAGTTGTTCAAGTTCCCTTTTAATCTACAGTCCACAAAACTTTTATTTAATTTTATTTGAATTACGCAAATAAATTTTCTATCACTGTCTTAAAATATTACAGTAGCGAGAAGTCTATTTGCGAATTATAAGCTAAATAAACAAATTAATAGGAAAAACAAAGGAAAATAAACTATTGTTTAATGGTTAATCACATAATAATTGTTTATGTAAATATTTTTCATCTTTAAAATGAAAACATTGTGTATTGCACAGAATAACTAAGACAAGTGAAAGGCAAGAAGAAGGAGAAGATATAAGTGCGCAAAACATTAGAACATTCACGAAAAAGAAACAAAATTATACTTGTTTACACAAAGTGTTTGTTGGGATTTATCCATGAGTGAATATATGCAAATATCAATTTGCGTTTACCTGTTCATTATTCGAAACAAATTTCCACATCAACAATTCTCCTCGATATTTCTGGGGTTTGTTTACTTCAAAAAAGTGGACACAGTTATATATAAGTTACTGATATAAAATGAAGTATCTGAAAGTGGCTACTAAACACAATAATTAGGAAATCAGAAAAAAAAAACTGTCCCAAGTTTATTTTCAAGACAAAAAAAGTGATAAAAGTTAATACTCAAAAATTTAGGTTTCATTTTCTTGTCACTATAATCGTTGCACAAAATTGAAAGTTGGTATTAATAGGAAGGATTTGTTTGTTCAGGTGTCACCATCACCCTTTAATTTAAATAAAACACGTAACATCTCCATCGATAAATTCAATAACCAGGAATTATTTAACGGTAAATTTCAACTTTATATGCATTAAGAACCTGGGATGAATGTAATTATTTAGTAAGAACTGCTCTGTAGGCGTTAACCTTTTTGAAGGTACTATAGTCAATCCCATTCCAGATAGATAAATAGTTGACTAATTAAATAACTAAATATTTAATGGTAATATGATTAGTTTAGTGAAAATAGAACTTGCTAGTACTTTTCTACTCACCTCCATTTCATTGAACCGTCCTCTCATACATGCTGTGACGACCGAAACTAACGTGTTGTGATCTGAAAGTGGGAAATCGATCTCTGCGTCTTACTGTACAGTTAACTAGAACTTTCTTAATCTACACACAGTACAAAAATCTTCCAACGATAGTGAAAAGACATTTATTTTCGGTAAAATTGGCGGCATTATTCAACATTTATAAAATATCAAAACAAAATTACCCGTTAGCCAGCTATATAGATCAAATTACTTCTCAATAGAAAACAAGGACAGTAGAACAAAAATAGTTAAACAAAAATCAGCCTTAACAAGTATCTGAGAATAAAGTAGGAAATTTAAAAAAAAGGGTAGGATTAAAACTCTGTCAGTAAGAATGATCTTGACTGATTCAAACAGAATCACAGTCGTAAAACAATAGTTTATCAATACCACTACACAACCTAAAAGAGAAGTATTAAAATTAGAGACTAAACAGTAACAGAGACAAATAATAAGGATTAAGTCAACAAATTGTATGCGAACATACGAACAATGATATAGAGTCTAGGAGAAAAAGTGATACTAAAGTTAATGTAAACATCCAAAGAAATGTCTGTATTGTAACTAGATTGTTCAGGAGTGATTTCCTAAAGAGTTATTCCCCGACATATACAAGTATGTAGCTCATTCTTAAAATAT
This sequence comes from Trichobilharzia regenti, assembly GCA_944472135.2. Lineage (NCBI taxonomy): Eukaryota > Metazoa > Platyhelminthes > Trematoda > Strigeidida > Schistosomatidae > Trichobilharzia > Trichobilharzia regenti. The sequence goes on along the minus strand of OX235270.1, from coordinate 72,428,602 downwards.
AAATGAATATGACGGATTGCTTTACACTCATGAACATCCATTGAGTGAATCTAAAGCAGTGAAACATCTTACTGTATTTCTTTCTAATGGTGACTGTTTATTTAATTCAATTTTACACTTTCCCGTCGATTGATTGGACCGAAGTGCTCGGTGTCAGGTTGACATGTCGGCTTCTTGTGCAGATGCTTCGACGATGTCTGGGCGTGTAATTAGAAGTGAATTGGTGGATGGTGACTAGCAGTGGAATCGAGGATTCGCATTTCGTCCTATTTGGGAGTCGTCAGCTGGATGTGCCTGCATTCCGAAGTGAGTGATGATGTTCCCACCGAGGCTCGAACCCAGTGGCCATAGTTTCAAACGCCAAAGCGTTATCCAGTAGACCACTCGGGCGACGACAGCCACCTTTGTCCAACGGGTCATATTAATTATTTAATTCAATTTTACATTTTCCCGTCGATTGAATGGAACGAAGTGCAGTGGGATCAAGGATGCTTTAGTGTTTGAAACCACTGGCATCGGGCTCGAGCTACGGTGGTAACACCATAACTCACTGAGAAATATACGTACATACGGTGACGAGTTCGGAATAAGACGAAATGTGCATCCTGGAAATTAACATGATCACCACAGTTTTACTTTCACTTAATTAACACAATTATTATGGAGCCTAGGATGTCTAATTGGTTTCAGTTCACGTGCATTTTGAGTGGTAAACTGTAGGCAGTGAGCTCAACAGTGTGTGATTATAGCACAGGTTTTTTCAGAGTTACACCTGTTATAATACAAAACCGATGATTTTATTCAGATCAGTGAACTACTAACACAAGGATCAAGAAGTCAGAAACATTTGATGATTTACGAGTAACCATGAATGTATAAATAAAAAGGCCAAACAGAAAGAATAATTAATTTGAATAAGTACGTCGCGTAACATGGAATTCAGTCATGAATTACCTGATAAATTGATATTTCTTACAACTTCCCACAAATTCTGAAGACGTTGAACATCCTCTCAATGCAGACTATTCAGCCATTGGACGGTTTATTTGTTTCGTTGGAGTTATCAGCAACTTTACTATTCCATATCATTGTATCTAAAATGAATGAGAACAGTTAGTCAATTGAAGCATCCTTTATTCTCTCTTTCTTTGTATAATGAATGGATTTAACTTATTGACAAACTTTTCAGGTCTGCATGGCAATGGAAAAGTGAAAAGAAAATAGGAAATAAATCCTAATTTTTAAATAACCCTTCTCAGATTTGTAGTGTCGTCTCACTTTTATTCAACCAATGTGAATGACGCTGAAGGGATGGATCATGGTATGCATAAATACCATTCATAATTAAGCCTGGAGTATTAGATGATTAGAGGTAATCGACCACAGGAATCCTTGCTTGACCAAGGTTTCATGCTAGCTGACGCTCGTCAGCAAGATGTGTCTGCAACTTTGAAGGAACTGACTTCCCTTCTGAGTTTCAAACCAGCGTCACCTAGTGCTGCAGTCAGAGATGTTACCACTGACCTATTCAGGCTCGCGATTGACCTCCTGTAGGTCTGTAGTGGATACTTGGACTGGACACTTGTTACTAGTGTATTAATTAATTTAGTACTACTTAACGTTCTCCAGCTCTGAATCTACTTTGGGCTTAGGCGGTGCATTCATTGTTCCCTTAATAATATGCAAATGCAAGGTTCAGAATTTTGCATGAACATTGTATTAGTAAGCTAAGAATCTAAATTAAGATCACAGTCACCATTGAAACACCCTGGAAACAAACTCTTTTTGCGACTCTATTAAAAGATTTTCAAAATGATGTGTACTACAGTGTGTCAGCTTTTGTACTATTTTAACACTATAATTTATTTAAAGATAATTTTAACAGAAATAATCAAAGCTCGTTATGACAGTTTGATTTTTTTCGAATAAGGGAGAGTAATTTCTTCAGAAAGTTCACTAATGAGGTAATTTATTAGCAGCTGAGTTATCCACAGGTAAATTATGTAAACAATTTGGTAATAGCTTTATAATTTTCAGCTGAACACTTTGCAAACATTGAATCACACTAAACTGATTTCAAATTTTAATTAAACTTCAATAATTTGTTTAGTTGCACAGTTCAAATGCTTTATTTCTCGAACAATATCTGATCAAATGTACTAAAACTTTTCCCTTCAGTTGTAGCTAAATCAAAAATGTAGATGCTCTAAATTCACAAAATCACTAGAATTTTCATTATCGATAAGATTTTATTTTGATAAATCATACACTGTCATACAGTAATATTAACTGATGACGTTTTGAGCACAAACTATTGCTCATAATAATAATTATTAAATTGCAATTACAAGTTTTACAATTAAAAATAAATCTCTCCTAGTTAACCAGCTCACTAGAATTCCAGCCCATCCCAAGCCCAGGTAAAGAAGAACGGTTGGGCGTGGGGCTAGAAAGCCTACACCACTAAAACTATCAAACTGCTAGAGGAACTTCAACACACAGAAAATATATTAAAAATACGAGAATTCAAATGACAACAATCTCATTCTTCGCTGGAATCCGAGAGGTGAAATGACACAGAGGGCAGGTGAAACACCTCCTTTGGGGAAGCCAGCCAGCCAGCAAGAATCAGAATAGAATATCTGTACAACGTAGGACGATGGCTGGGAAGGTCGCCAAGACAACCAAAGAAATGTGAAGATACAGCATAGAAGGGCTGGGTATCTCCGAGAGCAGATGTAACGGATGTACACTGTCAGAACATTGGAACTAACTCTCTGTAGGTGATGTTCGTGGAAACGTGTGCAACTGTTCTAGGAAGAAAGAAGAGACATGACAAGGAGTGACTGTCAATGGATACTCACCTGGAAGCTAATAGAAGCGAGGAGAGTAGGATGGTGAGAGAGGAGATGGAATGACTCAGTGCAAAGATGGACAACAGGAGAGGGAGAAGTTGAGTTGACAGCGATTTACACTGCACCGAATCACGAAAGACGTGAAGAAGTGTGTAAGGAAAGATAAAAGACGATCCTGCTAGATACTGGTCGGCAACTGAAGCAGAGCAGGCCGACTGCAGGTAAAAGAGACCTGAGACATCATATCAGATAGCTAGGTCTCTACTCCGGAAGAGGTCAACCTAGATGATGAAACCAACACACGGTGCTCAAGGGAACCCGATTACCAAGGAGGAGAAACAAGTAAGCTAATAGGCTGATCACTTCAGAGGACCATTGAATCTCCCATCACCTGCAATTCGCCCAGAAATACCACCACCACCGACAAAATCACACACAGACCTTTCTGTCATTGGACACTAATCCTCCAACGGAAGCAGAAATCGTGAATGTGATCAAGCTACTGAAGTCCATCTTGGAAGGCAGCAGGACCAGACGACATCCCTTCGGATGCACTGAAGATGTCCTCAGTGATTTCTGAGTTTGTTCGCACCCTATTACTGCGTAAATTTTTAACGAAGGAGAGGAAAGACTGAATACCTCGTCAAACTGTCAAAGAAGGCTGACTTACGTCTCACTCTGTAGGAACTGGCACGGGATAATGCATTTGTCTACGTCAAGTAAAATACTGTGTCGCATCATCCTAGAGAGAATAAAACATGCATTGGATACAGATCTCCACCAGCTCCACCAGCCAGGAAAGGCAAATCATGTGATGATCGAATTGCAACTCTACGCATCATATTCACAAGAGAGAATGGCAGTCAAACATCTTCTCTACCTCAACTTCCCTCATCCACTTTGAAAGCGCTTTCGACAGACATCGTTTATCTATAAGTGATTTGGAAACCGTTTCAACACTACGGAGTTCAGTGCCTAAATCTATAACAGGCTCATTCAACAGCCGGCTACTGGACAATGCGACGTGTCAGTTAGGTGATCCACAAGCGAATTTCGGCTTGGCGTTTGAAGTGTTTATTTGAGTTAGCCACAGCAGACTGACAATTTTTCATGATTTATATTCCTAACTGTGGTGGTCTTGGTCATGCGTCAGTCTGTGAACAGGGAGTGAGAAGAAAAATATTTTGGAATAACCGATAAGAAATCTTTATAAGATCTGTATTTCTTGTTTGGATGATCAGTGTCTAAAGTTACAGAAACTCGAAGACTTATAAGCTAAAAGCCCTATGTTCTGCTGGAAACGTCAAGGAATAAAAATGAAAAAATTCTTCTACGGAGTAGTATAATTTTTGATGGCCAGGGCAGGTGTTGATTCATTTCTCCTGCACGTGTTTTTATTTGATTCGATTAATAAAGCCTCCTTTATCCATCTCTCTCTTCATCCTTTTGTGTTAGATTTTAAAGTATCATCTAATCCCACCCAAAATTCTGGTTGCGTGTAAATACATATGGTACTATATCTGAATAATTCTCCGGATTTCTTAACTTATTACAATCAAGAATACAAGGTTTTGCTTGGTTTCTGTACTTTGCTGCTCTGGCTGCAGTCGTTCTACTGCTTTGACCTGTGTATCTGACCTGACAATCATTCCAGGGTATTAGATGCGACATTTTATTCAATGATTTCACCAATGATATATATATATATATACATCACATAAAATATTTCGTTTGCAAGAAGTGTCAAGTAAATATATTGTTAGTTGATACTTACAAAATTCCTAAAATTTGATTTTCACTATTGTACATGAATAATGGTTTCTGGTTATAAGTTCTATTTATAAATTTTCCTGTGCAGAAATGCCGTTGAATACATAAGGAAGATAGCACGGACACAGATTACCACTGTATTTCATCTGTGCAAGAATTAGTAATTTATATCTATATTACTTATGAGTAACTAAAATGAACAGACTGAATTCAATAATGTTTTAGGGCAGTGATTAAAAATGTCCGAAACGAAAGTCGATTCCATACAGCCTAGTAGAGACAACTTTCACGATCATCACTCTGAAACGAACTCGAATTCAGTTTTGTGTGTTATATAAATTTTATTAATGTTTCCTTCAGTTCTTAAGGAGAACATAGGTCCTCAGCCACATTTCTCCATTGCTTTAGGTACTGTGCCAACCTTTTCAGCTGGCTCCACTTCTGCCCACATGCTTTTACCTCCTCTTCACATGATCTCCTCCAAGTCATCGTCGGATGACCAACTCGCCACTTCCCGTTCTGGTTCCACTCGAGCAATGGCTTGTCGTGTGATGTCACTTGGTGGTTTTCTCAGAGTATGGCCAATCCACCTCCATTTCTTCCTGCATATTTGTTGCACGATTGGTTTTTGCTGGGTTGGTTCGCTCCCAGAGATCCTTGTTGGTGATCTTTTCTCACCGGACATCTAATCTTGAGTACTGAACTAAGGCAGCCATTGATGAAGGTCTGTAGTTTTTTGAAGTGCCCGTTGTGACGCGCCAGGTCTCTGATATGCACGGTAGCACTGCCTTCATATCGGAGCTGAAAATCCGGATGTTATTTTTCATGCCGAGGTCTGTTGACCTCCACACAGACCTGAGGGTAATGGAAGCCCGCCTTTCCTTCGTGATCCTCACTTTGATATCCTCGCCAGTTCCGTCTGCCTGTAGTTGAAACGATGCTTCCCAGGTAGGTAGATGAGGGAGGTTACTTCTTTCAGATTTCTCCCATTTATGCCGACTGATTGTTGTCCGTTGTTGTTCCTCCTGTTGCTGTTGGGCAGGAATCTTCATCACCTCTACTTTCTCTATGATCATCTGAAGTCCTATCTTCTCTGGATGTTTCTTCTACCAACTTGTTGCTTTTCAATTTCACATCTTCCAGTTTGTGGGTGATCAGACATATATCATCGGTGAAGTCCAGATCCTGCAAGTCTTTCGTGCGGGTCCATTTACTGTCTGTTTCCTCTTCGCGGGCTGCTGTCTGTCTGTCGCATTATCCAGTCTACCGGAATCAGGAAAATCATTGGAGACAACAGGCAGTCAGCCAGCCAGCCGTGTCTGACTCCTGTCTTCACTTCAAAGGATTCGGTGAGTTTCCCGTTGTGGATTACTTGGCATGCAGCATTGTCGTACAACAGTTGAATGAATTGTATGATTGTTGTCAGCACCCCGTAGTAGCGAAGTAGTTGACAAGTCACCTCTTGATCGACGGTATCGAGGGCATTTTCAAAGTCAATGAAGTTGAGATAGAGAACTGACTGACTGCCATTGCAAGCTCTGTTCAATGATGATCCGTAGTGTTGCAATTTGATCGATGCATGACTTGTTTCTCCAGAATCTAGACTGTTCCGGTTGAAGTTTTTCATCTAGGGTGGCGTGTTTGATTCTCTCTGTGAAGATACGCCTTAGTTTTTTGCTTGAGATGGAGAGGAGCACAATGCCGCGCCAGTTGTTGAATAGACTTAAGTCTCATTTCTTTGGCAGTTTGAATATGTAGACTTTCCTTCAATTCTCAGGTACCATGCACTCCTCTCACAGCTTCTACAGTGGTGGTGTCATCAAGTTCGCTGATGTCTCTGGGTCTGTTTTTAATGCTTCTGCTGCGATTCCATCTAGTCCTGCTGCTTTTCCAGATTTTAGCATCTTGATCGCCTTCAGGATTTCTGTTCTCGTCGAAGAGTTGATGTCCACTGGTAGTTCTGCTTCCTCTGTTGATATTATCGGGTGCGTTGTAGGTGGCGGTCGATTTGGAAGCCTTTCAATGCGTTCAGCCTTGTGTTTCCTCTGCTCCACTTCTTTGGTGATTGACTTACTATTGTCATCGTTCACTGGCTTGATTTGTGTTCATCTCTTGCATGATAGGAACCTAGTTGTTTGGTAGAGTGTTGCGAGGTCTCATTTGCCTGCACTGCAGCTTGTTCTGCTTCTCTTGAGATAGCTTCGGAATATTATGTTATGTCTCCTCTGGTACTTTTCATCAGTCTTTTGTTCATTGTATTGTAGCTTGCATTGAACTCCTGTTTTCGTTTTTTATCTGCAGATCCTGTTTCTTTGAAGGCTTTTAGTTTGATTCGGAGTGTTCTTTTTAGAAGATAGTGTCTGAGCGACGTCTGCTCCTTGTTCTTGTACACGCTGCCACCAATCACTAGTTCACTGAAGGCACAGAAGTCAGCGAAGAGTCCTCTGTATTCATTCATCTCTCCGAGAGCTACTCTACCAGTTATTAGTTCTTTTATTGTGTTCTCTGGTCCCAGTTTGGCGTTCATGTTTCCCATTAGTATTTTAATGTCACCGACTGGAGTATTGTCCACTATTGCCTGTAGTTCTCCGTAGAACTCTTCTTTCGTCTCTGGCTCTGCATAATTGTCACTTAACTTCCTTTTGAGTTGAATCTGGGGGGTCATTATCCTGGGCGCGAACGTGTCTTAATGAATCAGGGTCTTCGTTACCGTTGGTAACATCTAGATAGCCATAACCTCGGTGTCCTGGTGGTTTTCTTCTGAGTGAGAGGAGTAGATCACTGACTCTCCCGTTGACAGTTTTATGCGTCCACTTGCATTCCATCTGCTTTCACCTATTCCCAATAATTGGATGCGATATCTTGTTTGCAATCTGGGCAGCTTTGTCAGTCTCATACATGGTGTGGACGTTCCATATCCCCACACACACTTTTTCTATCGTCACAAGGAGACTCATCGTACTGAAGTTTCTGTAGCAGTGTTGTTTTACAGATTAGGTTTGCTAACCTCATACCAGAGAAGAGAGTTGTTACATAAATATGTAGTTTACAGGGGAGCGGTTTTTGAGATATGCCTAGTTTCCAAAAAGAGGAAAGGTTTGGTGCGCCTTAAAAATGCAAATTCATTAGTACTGAGAAAATAAACTAAAGCATAAATTTCATTTAGTATTATGTGCAAACCTTTGTTTGGCTGAGTTCTGATATCTTTTAATGTGGTCTAATGTTAGTTACCACGGCCTTATATGTCTAGTAGTTTGCTTGATTTTTAATGGCTTTTTAGATCTTTTCTGTTTGTAAAGTCAATTGATATTTTAGAAGTAGTATGATTCTATTTTATTGAAATTGAAATAAGACACTCCTTCATAGGCACTCATCGAAATGTTCGCGATTCTATAACAGATACAAAGGACAGCGAGTAGATCATAGCAGATGTTTCTAATCATTACAAGTGTAAAGAAAAATCTACAGAAATTCCTACCAGTTTCAGATATCAAATTATGCCAGTCAGAATGAGCAGATAAATGAATAAATAAAAGTGACTGGAATGCAGGACGCTAACAAGTTACTTTTAACAGTTTAAATTTCACCAACATTTAGTATGACCATTATTATCTGACTATCCATAAAGTAATAAACTGAAACACACAAAAAGTGTTTTTTATGTCTTGTTGTATTCTAATCCTTTGCTGATATAGCTTTTATAGTGTCAACTTTCACCTTGGATCTAAAACATAAGGGTTTTGGAAGACATTAACAAAGTATGATTTTTATTTTTAATCACGTAAGTCCACCATTCGACTGATTCACATAAAACCTTAGAGGAGAAAAAATTATTAAAACAAACATATGCAGGAGAAAACAGTGCGAATATAAGACAGGAGACTTTATCATCAACAACAATGAGAAAGATAGTGGGAAGTATTAAAATATGTTTCCGAATCAATCTAGTGGAATTTTGCATCCTTCTCTGGAAACATGCAAGCGTTAAAGATGGTAAAAAAGGATGATTATCGGAAATCACTCATCCGGTGGCTGCCCGTCAATAAGGATATGACGTAAGTAACACCAAAAATGTAATTAAGGATGATATAAACATTTACATATACACATTTACACCAAATATGCTTTATCAGAAGAACAATAAACATTTGTTCTCACGAATCACTCAATAACAAATTAAGAATAGACAAAAATGAAAATAATAAACTTCTACGAAGTGAATCTTCTAGAAAGAGGGAAGAGGAATTGTGTAAGACACAATAGAGTTATAGAACAAATGATACTACCTGGGTATAGACATTAATTCGTCTGGAAAATGTTTCCGAAAAACCTGAGACGTCATCAACAATGTAGTTAAAGAAACCAAGTAATGCCAATATAATTATAAGTTTGGAAATGAACAGAAATTTCAAAAATGATCCAGAAAATTAGGTTAGTGAATTAAGAAAAAAAACTATTTCAACATCAAAATCGCCCCTTCAACAAAGTCATTTTCAAAGGCACTGCAAAGATATTGTTTCAATGACAACTAACCCGTAGAATGTCTTTTTCTAAATATCCTGTTAGAATATCACCTTCAAGTTCACAGTATAACCGTTTCAGTGGAAACAACCATGTATTTCGGAGTGTAATACAGAAATCTTATTTCCTTAAACAGGCATAACTCATCGGTATCACTAAAAGTATAAAAGTCGACAGAACTCACCGGTATACTTGATGTACGCATGAAAAAGCATTAATTATGCAAAACGTTACACACTAGTATTGATTCTATACACTTCGACCAGAAATACCTAAACGTTCAGGATAAAACGCGAACAAAATGAATAAAGTATCTGACGTGTTTGTGTGTAGATGCTTGTCTCTTTATATGCATATGATACATGAAATGATGAATATTTATTCAAGTTGTTTTTAAAATTCAGGACAAACCAATCAAACTTTTCATTCACCTTGTTTGTTATCCAATAAATTATATTATTTGTTGAAATAAAGTAATAAAATAGAAGTTTAAACTTACCTTACTTTTAAAAGAGTTTTATGTGATTGTTAATAGAAGGAACAGTAGATAAAGTACTGCTACTTACGCCGCCAACAGTCCCACTGCTAGTGTTAGTAGTAGTACTGGTACTAGTAGTAGTTGTAGTAATAATAAATGTTGTAAAATAAGTTTTCAGGCTTTTCGAAAGTGAATCTACCTCGATCTCCACGAGACAGAATTCGAATTTGATTGGAATGATATTTCTGAGCAGTTAAAATACTACTACTACTACTGAGCGATCACAGTGATGACCTTCGACTTATTTGGTGAAGACATGTTTGTTTTGTACATTGTGAAATTGCGTATCCCAGATTCAGCTTCACTTTTGCCTAATTGTCTACACACTTATATTGATGGGCTGGACTTATAATATACTGCTTAACTTTTACTGCACAAACTCAATACCTATATTTTTTTTCAAAATATGGAATGGAATTTTGCACTTAGAATTGAAGCTGAATATACTCTTTAGAAGGAAGGCAGAATCTAAGCGCCTAGATCATTTTGTTCATAAAACAAGATGGTACCACAAAACAAAGACCATTATGTATAAATGTACATGCATACGGAAATTAAAATAAGTGTGTCGATGTGTGTATGTCTTTTGTATATTTTAGGATTAAGAACTATTAATATCACTAGTACTGCTACTCATACTTCCCGTACCACAGCTTCTACTCATAGTGATATTATTAGTAATAGAAGTGACGGTAGTAGTAATGGTATTGTTGGTTGAAGCATTACTGGTATTGGCAGTAAAGTATCATTATGATCCATGAGGTTCTGTGTTGAACATAGGTCTTCAACAGATCATCTCTATTTCATCCTGTCCTCAACAGTCGTTTTAAGGTGGCTCAGCGGTTGTCCATGAGCAAGAAAATAAATGGCTTTGAACGGACACCTGAGAGCTAAAATAGGTGAGACGGATGATGAAACAGGAGATGAGCCAGTGAAAAGATGAACAGCGGAAGATGAAACTGAGTCCAATGTATATCACACTGAATAGAGGAGTGAAGAAGAGTACCAGGAAAAATAAAAGACAATTCCACAACACACTAGAGATTGAAGTAAGAAAAGTAAGACGGACATCAGAACACTATACCAAATAACCAAGTCGTTTCAAGAGACTCTTGAATCGACCATCACTTGCAGTTCATCTGGAAATACCACCCACAACCAGAGAATTGACAGTGGATGCCAAACAAAATCAGAAGTGTTGAGTGCAATCAGGCTACTGAAAGCCAGTTGGGAGGGCAATAGGATCAGATAGAATTTATCTTGAAGCAGCGAAAACGGATCCAGAGACTGAGGCAGATGTGCTCACGCCGTTATTGCAAAAGGTTCGGAAGGAAGGAAAGGTGCTTACTGATTGAAAGGAAGTCTACCTCGGCAAACTACCAAAGAAGGGTGACTTAGATCTCATTCTGCAAGAACCTGAGCAGAATCATGCTTTTGTCCAAGCCAAGAAAAATATTAAATCGCCTCATTGGAGAGGATAAAAGATGCCTTGAATGCAGGACACCAGCCATAACAAGCGGGATTGAAGAAAAGCAAATCATATGCAGATCAAATCGCAAAGTCTCTAGCTGATATCAGCTCATGATGAAATCTTTCAACCAGTCAAACAAAATCCCTACGAAAACGAATCATTGAAAACTAGTTGAGTAGCTACGCCATTAAGGATTACATAATCATAATAATATATATATATATATATATACGCATTTGTGCATATGGAAATTTAAGTGCCTGTAAGTATTTATGTAAGAAAATAAAATATGAGTGAATGCCATATGTATGCCTATCATAAAATTATACTCATAGCATCGAAGGAAATCTTGAAACAAAGGAGCATTAGTCATTTATTTATGTCAAGTCAAATAAATGTCACCATAAACAAGTATACTTATAACTGAAAGTATGAATATATTTCGAACACCAGTTCAATAAATGCTATCTAGATAAAGCAATTAGTCCCAACCTGGGACGAAACAGATGTCCATTACGACTTGGTTTCCCGTAGTCCTTTAACTGATATCGATCAGCGGTCGAACCTGACTTAGGTGAGTTAGTTGTGCTAGTTAAAATGAACAGGTGAAAGCTGTGTTCTTCACTTTACTAGGTAACTAGACTGGATTTATGGAACGAAAATATGTCACTTTAAATAAATGTTTGAGGATTTTTAACTAGTGTAAAGGTTTTTTGATACGTTCATGCATCTTTCGAGGAATAATTTATTTGGATGAGCTGTGTTGTGGCATTTCAGTTTAATTCGTGCTACCACGCAGATACCATCGGGAATGAAGTATTGCAGTACAAATTGATCATATCAATGGTATCAAAATTTAATTTACGTAGTATATTGATAAAAGATACTATCATCTGTCAGTTTTTGAAATAACGTACCTTGTGTTTTAAAAATCATTTAGACGTTACTGGTTACACACAAGGAACCTGTTAGTGAAACACTTGCGTAACGGTAAGCCACGAAAAGTTAGATAGACATACGATATAAAACAGCTGTCACGGTCAAGAGTAAGTGTGTCTTCGTTTGAGACAGAATAAAGTGACGAATACTGACGAAATATGAACTCGTAAATGATTCCGTCATGAAAATATAAAGTGACGATATTATTACTGCTGGTAACAAAATGTAGATTGCTGAACTGTTTTTAATTAGTGTTACAATCTTCAAAACCTATTGGTTTCATGCAAAGGTATAGATATAACCTATGTATTATTCTAAATCCTGCATTAGCTGTTTACCATTGTGCTACAAAACGAAATCAGTCAGATGTTTCTCACTTGTAGTAAGAAAGAAATCATCTAATACTCATAAAAAATTTATTTGTAGTAGCTGTAGAAAAATACGTAGAACAGAGCAAGTTAGCATTTATATCTGACCTTGTAATCAGTCCAGCATTACTTTGCAATATTACAAGAATTTTATAATGAGGTATGTAAAGCAAGATAGCTGAAAGGTGTAACAGACGAAAGGAACTTAACTTTTTGTGTCACGTGAAAATATGTTGAAGAATGTTTAAAATAGAGTAAAGAATTAAACATTCATCATAGTGATTTCTGTTCACAGCACAAAATTCTCTTCTGTCCGGTTGGAGGTAGTTTGGTATCTTGCTCATGTCATGTTCGAGCGAATTTATCAACTCACGTGCACTTATAGCAACAGTTACACAGGGAGGACTAAAAGGACAGAATTCACTAGATTTTTGGATACCAGTCACTGGACTGAAAATATTATTATGCATTTAGATTTATTTGTTTATTTTTTCACGTAATAGTTTACTTCTACTTACTGTATCTATTCACCCCTCTGTATTTTATTTCACTGCTTCTCCACTTAATATGTGAACTTTCCATTATATTGCGTATTGATAAACTCTCATTGCTTGATTATTTCAATATTAACTACCACAAATACATACTTCCAAAATTGTTACTCTTCCAGGAATTAAGGAATGTCCATCTAACAGAAATTGTGTTATAGCACTTTATATCTTTACAATTAATTATGACATATTATTTGATTTTCAGTCTATCGCCAGCCGAAGAAAAGCCGTAAAAATAGCTACTTTATCCTACAAATATCTTCATTTTCCTTTTTCCCAAAAGACTTCTGATCATACAGCAGAAAACAAATCTACAAAATTGGATCGAAATACTGAGACGAAAATAAGTTTCCGGATTTATCAAAAATTGTATCTCAATTTATTGTTTGGCTTAAACAAATGCTCCAGTGGTGGAAGAGAAGAGTTTCACTCTTGTTTTTATCTGCCTTACAATGCAATTACTTTTGGGTATATTTAACTTTCTTCATATTCGTTTTGCAACAGTTATGTTGTAATATTCCACATTATCTAACTATCGTATTCGCGAGTTCAAAAACTAGTAATAATAGACCCGTCTATGAAATGAAAAGAAATCGTTCGTTATAGCGTAGATGCACTCACTTTGAAATTAGTAACGTGGTTGGATTGTTCTTCTTCTTATGATCGTATAACTTCACAGTAGTGCAATTCTGTTCTTATTCCCTTCTTCTTCTAATATGGTAGTTTGTATAGTGCATTTCTGCTTCAGACTCTACTGATTTATCAATTTGTTAATCACTGTCGTGTTTAGGTCTACTTAGGTTTTCTCTACTAGTTACTGTCGTCTGATCAATAAAAGGTATATATCTTCAAAAAATCCAACAAATTTTAAAAAGGGCTATAAAAGGTATTTAATAGCGTTTGCACTTGAGAAACTAAAACGCCAGTTAATATGAATAAAGTTACACGCCTATAATGAACACGTGACCGATTTCAAATCCACTTGATTATCGTCCATGATAAGTATATTTCGAGTAAAGTAACAATATGAAATGAATATTTGTCTTAAATTAATTTACACTGTATGAAATGGACCATATTCAGAATGAAATTGTTATCCCTTTGTAGACTCTCAAGTTAAACAGTATAGCTACCACACAGCATATAAATACTACTCTTTCTAAGCATTTTGTAGTGTTTACAAAAAGGTTTCTTTGCATTCTGAGTGGCACATTGGGCTTAAAACTGTAGGTTTTGAAGTTTCATTAGTGCATGTGTTGCTTTCAGGGGTGAGGTTACAAGGCTCTTTACTAGGCTAACCATGGGCAAAAGGAGATTAGAAATGCTTCGGTCAGGAATCGAAACCTGATGACGTGTGTTGTCCAACACTTCATATATTATTTACTGCCTCATAATCCAGAAGAATGAACTACTCTCCGTGCACAAACAGTTATGTAGTCAATATATTACTAATGATGCAATTTCAGTTTACAATCGATTCTTCTTTAAATACACCCACATGCCAACTGGAAGTCATCAGTGGTTATTCACGCTGCAGTACAGAAGAATAATTATAATAAAACTACTGGTCATAAGTAAATCCATAAAAACACTATACTATTAACTTTTTTACTAACATAAAATCTTGTATTATATTCAAATTTCATATAGCACTATTTAGCAAGAAATCCTTTGTGCATCAGAGTATCTGTGCATGAAACAATGACCTTCAAGTAATCAGTGATATAAATTAGTGGATAAACATTAATTTAAAATCTTTTAGTCAATTAACTAATGGAACATTTTAATTTTAATCATGACTTTTAACAGTTAGCAGATATTATATAATCCTCATGATCTTGATTTACTTCAGATGAATTTCTTGAGAGTATTCAATTTAAACGAGAATAAAATAGAAATGATTTATGCACTTGGTTGAGTGGCAAACAAAAACTTCGAGAAAGTTATGCTTTACTGTTTATGAAAGTTGAGTGACATATCATGAATGCATAAGACTGCGTTAGAAAAATATTGATGAGAACAAGCATAAAGTGATGAAAATCTAAACCATGAAGTTAACTTATCGTGAGAATGTTTCATGTAGTAGAGATTTATTCACTGTCTCTTCCCAGCTTATTGTGGAAATATTAATAGACGACTCTATATAGCCTATTTATTTATCTGCTATAACGTTTTTAAATTGTGCTTCCTTAATCTTCTGATACAAAAATTATTTACAATTCAGATAGCAACTAATTTTAAATGTCGTCTTTTGGGGGAGACGATATTCTTGGAGTTTTTCAACGAGATACGAGTAATGAGGCAAAATATGAAATATTTAAGGGATGTGCAAATACTAAAGATACTGACATTAAAACGAAAAGCACATTACACCTTATTTCAACTTGTACTTAAAGGTAGCTTGTTGTAGTATTTTATTTTCATGATCTCTGCGCCAAAGAAAAACATTCTGAGAGGCTTTTAGACTTCTTGTAACCTTTAGAATCACATTACGATGAACTACCTATACTACTGTTAAAAGTCACAAATATGAGTATTATTAACGTTTATAGTTATATATATATATTAAAACCTGAAATCATTTTTTCTTGTGACACTGGTTGACAGCGTTTAGCATAGGGATAGACTTTGACTCAATTACTATGCCAGACGACCATTCAAATCCACTGTCACTGTACCTAATGATCTCAGAATCAAAGTGGACCACATTTGTAATAGTTGTTAATCGTCCTCTTATACCTCTTTTTCCCGAATAGTATTTACTTAAATGAAGAAAGACGTACTTTATCTATTTCAAAGTGGCTATGAGTTTTGAAAGATCGAATAGTAAACTTCGCACATATCATGTGGATATTCATTTTATTTTGAAGAATATTCATGGGCATGTGTGGAAGATGATCACATTGTCTTATTGCCGATAAATGTTTCAACAAAATGTTCTTTCTTACTTTTGTTTGAAACTTTCCATTTTGTAGGATGACTGAGACACAAAATCTCTGAAGTGGATATAAATAGTAAAACTCATTGCAAAGAGTACTGGTCACTTGACTAACCGGGTCACAATAAGTAAAATTATTTCTATTATAAAATATATACATAGGTTTTAGTCTTTCTGGTGAAGTATAAGAGACTGTTTCTGTTTACTAGTTTCTCATCTTTTTTGATCAATAATTTTAATGAATAGCAAATACATTAACAATGGATTTTCACTGTAAATGTAGATGAGGTAATAAATTCATTGATAACAAACTGAAGATAATGTTTCATTTAACTCAATAAAATATTACATTATTGACTTGTTACTCTATTCTACAAAATCAACTATTCATATATTGACTCTTTTAAAGCAGTGTAACATTGTCTGTGTTGAGGAGAAGGGAAACATTTCCGTAGAAGTGTACAGATATACAGACAAAATCTATTTCCTAAGCAAAGACTTAGGGTGACACTCTAGAAACAGAATTCCAACCTTTGCAGCACTTGAAAGACAGTGTCACATTCCATTATAATAACTAATTTATTTGCGTATGTGCCGATACGTACACAGTGAAAATACATCGAACTCTCTGCGTGGAGGCTATAGAACAAATTCCCAAGCGACTGCGAAAACTAGTGAAATCACAGTTACATTATTGGTGCTTATGGTCTTCCTGTTCAAAGACTGGTCAATAAGCTTACAGAATCATCACAAACTAATTCAAGTGACTCTAAAAATAGATGCAGAGCTTCATCTATGGTAAACTATATCGTAGAAACCGACAATATAGTTAGTTTTAACACCGCCCCAACATCCATATAAAAGTATGTTTGAGTTACATGCAAAAATTCCTAACCAATGCGTTTTAAAACCCACTGTTACTTTGTCACACTTCTTGGTTAGGACTATTTATTTCAATTTCTTTGAGATTTATACAAATAGAAGACAGAAAGATTGAGTGAAGAAATATTTACTTTTCAATTAGATCCTCATCTATGGCTTTACTCTAATATATATAGCATTTGAATTACAATACACAACAATTTACCAATCAAGTGGCGGTATGTTTGTTAACAATAATTAAACAGTGTCAAAATGTCAATGGGTTAATAGTTAACGAAGGAAATCAATACACATTTAAAAGGTAGAAATGGATAGAATAAATTAATTTTACAAGGATAACACGTAACTAAAACTAAAGGGGTCAAAATAAATAAAAAATAAAATAATTTGGATAATTTCAATTTTTATAGGTTTAGGGGGAGGGGGGCGAAGTAGTCCTGTTTATACATTTTTGTAATGATGACCAAGGTAAGAAAAGTGGCTGTAGAAATTTCTTCTGAACACACAAGTTTGGCTTCTTCAGGTGGATTGCTATTGCTTCAGCTGTATGTAGAAGGCGAACTCGTAAAGCAAAATTAAGATTAGTAGGAATGAGATAAATAATTCTAAATGCAACGTCAACCTTATGCTCACTATCTACAAGGTGGGCTGAAATAGAGCTACGAATAGATCTTGTCTGTCCCTTGCTTAACCATGCTGGATGATGTTCGGAAAAATGATGATGAACCTGCCTAATTGTACGCCCAATGTAGCTGGCTCTGCAGCTGCAGTCGAACCAGTAGGTACACATAGAAGAGGCGAATTTAGGTAGTTTATCCTTATTACTCGAACGTAGAATAGGTGTGGTTGTGAAGAGACAACGTACCTCTGCTGCATAATAAGCTCTTTTAACTACACTCTTCAGTCGTTGTGTTATTATTTCGCTGATTTTGTCACCGAGGGACTGCAGTTTTATGAACAGTGGTTTTTTTCGAAACTGTTACCATAGTGACTGTCGCAGGTGATGAATTCATATTTTTCTCAATGAACTTATTTTTTTTATTTTTGATTTACAGCTTGATTCCACACTGTATTTTCGGTACAAGTATGGAATTTTCAGCAAGGATATCGGTAGCCCAAATTTTGCAGGCCGACCATAGATATCAGGTGTGCGTCGGTGCGCGCTCGAACCCCGGACCATGTGCATGGTCGGCGAGAGTCCTAACCACTGTGCCACCGACGCACACTTTTCTAAGTAATTCTCTAATAATCTTAAGCTCCTCATTGAAGCACTCGTCTGAACAGATTAACGTAGCTCTATGAACCAGACACTTTACCAGTTTACGTTTATATTTCAAAGGTACAAAACTCAAAAAATGAGTGTACTGACCTGTTGTTGTAGGTTTCATATAGACACTCCTTCTTAGTGTACCATCTTCGTTCTTTGCAATGAAGACGTCTAGGAATGAGATACTGTTATTACTTTCTTTCTCTTGGTAAAGTTTATTGCTGAATGTGCATCATTAAACTTGTCAAGGATGTTCACTGCATCATTGTCGTCTTTCATAACCACAAATGTATCTATCATCCATATATCGACAGTAGAAATCCATGTCATTAATTACTTCTTTCAGTGGTCCATTGTCTAATTTAGCGAGGGAAAATCAGCTAGGATTGGACCTAATGGGGAACCCACAGCCACACCATCAATTTGTCTGTAATATTCTTTATTGAATAAGAAATGAACATTCATTGTACATCTTAAAATAAGTGCCTTCAAGGTGGATACAGAAATCCCGATGTCTATGTTTCGTGTAGTAATCTTCTCACATATAAAATCCATTGTCTCCATTAACGGTACATTGGTGAACATGGAGGATACATCAAAAGATATCATAAACTTGTCCCTCACATTAAGATTTCTTATTTTTTTCAACAAATTCAAAACTGCCTTTTACGCTATGTTTTACCAATTCATTATGCAGAGGCTTTAGGAGCTTCACTAGCCATTTTGCTGTTGCGTGATATGGAGAATATAATATAATTTTCACATGTAATCAAGGACGAAGCAATTAGAGTAATAAAATGATAACTTCTTAAAGACTTATCAGGAAAGGGATGGTCAAGACAGGGAAGTGGATGCACTAATTTCTTCGGAACACATAGGTCTGGCTTCTTCAAAGGAATTTTCATGACCTCTGCTGTATTCATAAGACGATTTCGTAAGGTAAAATTAATATTAGTAGGAACACGACATTTAACTTTAAGTGATTTATCAATATCAAACACATGCTCAGTATCTGAATGGTGTCATAAAACAGAGCTACGAATAGACCTTTCTTGTCCCCTGCTTAACCATGCAAGATGACGTTAGGAAATCAACGGTCAACATGCCTAATTGTGAACCCCGCATAACTAGCGTCATAACAGCAGTAAAACTGGTACATACACATGAAGGAGGTCTGTCACTATTCCTACTTGCCATGGAGCTAAATTAATGTTTCTGACAATGAACGCACCTAGGTAAGCATTTTCACTGAGTAACCCTCTGATACTCTTAAGTTATTCATCAAGACAGTCGTCTGAGCAGATTACTCAAGCTCTATGGAGTAAACACCCCACTAAGTTGCATTTATATTTCAAAGGCACGAAAGTCAAAAAGTAAGAATACTGACCTGGTACTGAATAGTTTTTATATACACTTATTACTAATATACCATCCTCTTACCTAGTCAAAAAGATGTCCAGGAGATGAATACTATAATTTTTTTCTTCGTCAGTGTGATAGAGATTATTGCTAGATGAATGTCATTGAATTCGTTACTTCATTCCTATTTCTCATAATCAGAAATGTGCCATTCAAATATCGACAACAGAATTCCAATTCAATAACTACTGCTTTCATAAATGAGTTCTCTAACTTGGCAATGAAAACATTCAGGTAGGACTGATCCTGGTAGTGAATCTATCAGTTTGTCTATAGAATCCCTTGTTAAACAAGACATGAACATTCATTACAAATCTTTAATAAGTTTCTTTATTAAGTATACAGGAACACCAACGTTTCACTTTAAAATTTCTTTACATATAAAATCTGTTATTTCAGACAGTGGCATCTTAGAAAACAAAAAAGACGCATCAAACGATGTCCTGAAATTATCACTGATATCTAAATATCTTGTTATTACTACAAATTCAGAATTATCGTTTTCACTGTTTACCACATTATTATGTGGAGGCTGCAATAGTCGCAGAAGCCATTTCAAGACAGTCGGACATATCTAGGAGTGGCCCAATTGGTAAACCATTTTTGTGCACAATTTACACACATTTTGTGAATGTACATGTAGGCTTGAGTATTCCATGCAACCCATGGGAGATAACAGTTTGTTCTTTCAAGCTTTAATGATTCAGTTAGTTGTTTTTCAGTATTTTCAGTCGGATCAGCAGATGTTGAAAATGTTGAGACTTCTTGTTCAACGTTGATTCAGTCTGTGTATTCCATCTTATCTGCTGTTACTACTCCAGCAGCTTTATTAGTTTTAGTAATTGCTGATATCCCAGCTTATTTAAAGCTTCTATATGTTTTTTTATCAGTTCACGGTTTGATTCCCAAATGCTATCCATATATTAACAGGAGCGACTGACGGTTTAAGTCTTTAAACTACGTATATTGATGAAAGTATCAGGTTTCTGTTATGAACTTACATACCTGTTCTAACAATCCTAACCTGATTACCATAAAACGTAAGGCTAAAGGAAAATAACTGCAAATTTATTTCATCAGGGACTACACCAAAACAATTACAGATATACCGACCAGGGGTTGGAGGAAATCTCATTTCAGGAGTTTTGTTTTCCAGAAGTTGTAATAATTTGGTATTCTTCTTTTAATTTATTTGACCAGCAACCTGATTCACACAGCTAAGAAGAAGGTTACTTTAATTGCAGAGAATAGGATCTTGGTACAAAATTATTTGATAATTCAGTAATACATAATTTAGACGAATCAATCTTATTTAGTATATGGCGTTTTAGTGTCCTAACATTCGGTCTAAATCTTTTACAACGTGAAGACTTCCAATAAGATTTGGGGGACCAGTTGGTCTAACCGCATCCGAGAATAAAGTCCACAGAAGTTCACGCTTCACTAAGCCTTGCTCTGAGCTTCAGAAACAGAGAACATTTTACTCAACCACTGGCCCTACAGATGAGGATCTAACTGAAAAGTAAACACTTTTCGCTCAATTCTTTTGTCTTCCACATGTTCAATTAAGGGTTTTTGTTGCGTTGAAATGCTTGATAGCAAACAATTGAGAATCATTTTAGATATAAAATATCCAAGCACCTATAATCGGAGGTCTGGGTTCGGACCCTGGTGAGTACGTACTCGTGAAGAGTCCAAGACTAGGATAAAATTGTCTGAATAGCAACAACAGGGTCAGAATAGCAGATTTGGTGGGGGAGACTGCTTAAATACTATAAGTGGTATTTGACCCTACTCAGTTAAATAGTTTATTTTATGAACAATAAAAGTGGTAAAACCTGTGTATTATTTATTTAACTTTGATTCTCCAGATTAAAAGCTTCACAAAAGCATAAAAGTTATAGAACTGTCTTGGCCAAAATTTCAGGTTTTCAAAACATGTGTAGCTTAGTTATTTTAATTCCTACCTGTTTCCGACTACAGGTGGATTCAGCCTACCCACTTTGATCTACTCAATGTAATCTGTTTTGAATAAGGAATTATAAGCGTGATTAGACTGCGAAGGAAACAGGGACTCAGTAAATCTCTATCAGATATTTAACCAATTGCATCATCCTTTATTAGAATCTGAATTTATGATACATTAGGGAAAAGGATCTTTCGACAAAAACATTTTTCAGTTCTGAACAGAAGTGTGAGTGTATGACACCAGCAACCAGGGGTCAGTTGTGATATTTAGTTGAATAACTAAAAGCCAGCAAAATATTGACGTCCATATGGCAGCCATAAGACAACTCTCAAAAAATCACATGTGAAACATAATAACAGGATTGAAATGCAACATTTATTCTCAGCATTTTACCGAAACCTTCTGTCTCGGATATAATAATCCTACAGAGAGTTGGACATGATCCATCCAGTGCTCCGGTCAAAAACATGAATATTAAAACATCTTGGTTGCAATTATTCTCTTCTTTATCTGTGCTAAACACCTTAAGTGATTTATAGTGTGATATGGAGTGACTATTTTTGCATTTTTTAAGCGGTTAAGTTACACTATGAACTTGATAAAAAATTGTTTAACTTTTGAAAGTGTGACTAGTATGTTAAAAATGTGAACAAAAGTACAAAGTATGACGAAACGCTAACTAAATTAAGAAGGTCCAAAAACACAATAAATATGTGCAATTTTGAAAATAGTTAAGGATTTAATTATGGAGTAATTTGTTAACTAGGAAATTTGGTTTTGGAAAGTGTTATGGCTGATAGGTTTCATGCAAATGAATACTGTGGTTAAGTGACGCCAGAGGTTGAGGTTTCAGGGTATTTTCTGGTTAGGATATATTAATGATGAATTTCAGATTGGATTAAATTGCGCACCTTGGCCTATACACGTTTTTGCCTTCATTATTTTTATTTACTGGAATGATTGTATTGTATATTAGTTAATGGAATATCATATGAAATCTACTCACACCTACATCGAGGTATTTAAAAGAGATTTAAAAAAGGAAATGTGCAACTAATTACAGCCATCAATTAACTGTGACTTAATGACTGTTCATTGCAATCCAGAATTCACATTGATTTCATTAGATACAGATTCTTTACTTAATCTGGTTTATACCGCTCAAAGTAAACTAACCTTTAATTTGTGTTAGTTTTTTTCACATATAAACATTAAACTATTTACCAATGCACATTTCACTGTAATATGCATATGGCAAGAAGACTTGGAATTTAGTCATTCTTGAATTTAGAGTGGCGAGTGTTAAGTGATCCGATTCATTTGATTTTTAGAACGTAATCAATAAGAGAGTTAACTATAGTGTCACTCTCTCAAAATATTCTGATATTCGTGATGATTTAGTGTTGACTTCGGCTCATATATATATATATATATATATAGTTATAGTGTCAGTAGTTTGCACTAGTTCCGAAGAATTCTCTCAGTTTCATCATCAAGACGAGAGAGGTTAAGCGTATCTACCTAAAAACAGAGATAAAGTGACTGATAAATTTCGAGGTTCCATATCATTTTGATGACATCAGCTACACAGAATATGAAAAGATTTAAATATTTATCTAAGTACTCCAGGGCTTCTTGAGATTTTCGGATACTGGTAATGGGAACCAGAGCACATAATTGACATGTTAGTCGGTAAAAAATCTGCCAAAAGAAAGGTTGAAGTTCATTTAATTCCATTCTGTTATTAACTATTCGACAAAGGAAACATGGATCTTTAGCCTCACATTTCCACTATAACTCTAGACAAAACTGTTAGTTAAATTCAGAGTTACCCATACGACATCGTAGCTGTTGGTGGCAGGTAGAAAATTTTATTCCTAAAACACTGCAGAAGTAGCACAGAATGCTATCTAAGAACTCTTCGTCAGTTTGCAACGTTTCTGTAGGTATTCTACCCGGTCATATTCGTTTCATGGCTTTCATTAACTCTACTGCCTTCAATATTGCTCTATTATGGATAAGATTTTATTTTGATAAATAACGCAGTGTTGTACAGTAAAATTAACTGATGACGTTTCAAGCACAAATTATTGCTAATAACCATATCAGGTTACTCACACAACTTTTTGCTGCATTCATATACATGAGTAAAATTGATTAGACGTTTGAGTAAAACCAACATTCAGAAATAATATTAGTGTTATCAACCAAATATAGTCAGATGGGAAATAAGATGTTATTTTTGAAGTCAAAATAATTAACTTGTTACGATGTAATAATGCATGTGAATTGAAATAGAATTTAAAGAATATTTATTAATCTCTTCTTATTTGACTGGTAATAATAACTTCCATATCTCTCGTATTTGCATTGAGTCACTTCTGTTGCATGTGTTGGGTGTAGACTCGAAGAACCAGGATTCAGTAATCACTATCTGTCACTCCACTTACCTATATTACTTCTTAGAATTTTAACTCCGACCCAATCTATTGTGTGATTGTGTGTTAATGCATGCAGTGCAATTGCTGAGTTTTCCTAAATTAATGATCTTCGTGGGATCAATGATTCTTACCTTAGCTAAATTCTTCTGTCCTGACAATCTGACCATTCCCCACCTACTAGTTTGACCTATATAGTTGACCTCACAGTAATGGCAAGGTATTTTGTAAATTATATCATTTCGTGTAATTGGGTTCACCCGGGTTTTAGCCTACAGAGCTTGTCTCTGAGTGAGTTTGTGGGTTTGAATGCCACCCTAATTCCTGCTTTGTTGAGAATACTACGTAGGGCCACAGATTTTCCTTCCTTATATTATGAGGCTGCATATGCCTTATATTCTTTCTTATGTTATTATTATTATTAGTTTCATCATTATTTTTATTTTACTTTTGACCATTTTGATATTAATTATAAAGTTTATAGGATTGTTATTTAACGCCAAAGTCTCTTAGATCATTTTCAGTTCATCATACTTATTTATATTTATTTCAGTACATCTTAATTTATCGAAGGTTTGGCATTTCTGTCTCTACAAACATCATTTACTGGCTCCAACTGCATTGGCCTATTCCCAGTCAGCTGTCTGGTCTATCCCCAATTCAGTTCTCAATGTGTCGCAGAATTCTCTTTCGTCTTAACTAGCACTAGTCCTTACTCTACCCCTTAGTACTCTGCTTCTCTTTCGCCACTCATCTCTGCATTGATTCATCTTCTGCTCCTCCACCCTTCCCATCTCCATCAGTCTGCACGTGATCGTGGTCAGACATTGCACGTCATGCCTATTCATCTTGACTAAGGTGCCTATATGTCGGTATGCTTCTATGTCACTTCGTAGAATCCCAGTGTTCTTCCACGTGGGTTTCCCTGTGGTGTTGGTTCATGTCTTCGATTTATCCTGACGTATGCTGTGAAAGTGTCGTTCTTAGCTTTTTCCTTCTGTTTCTCAGTGTTGAACTCCAGTTTGGAGTAAAGCCATCATCGTTAAAGTTGTGTTTTTCCCCTATCTCCTTTGGGTTATTTTCATTCGATCTCGTAGCTTCGCGTCAATACACAGTGGTCTGCACCTACACCTGATCCCCTTCTCCGTTCTGTATCCAACAGGCTGGTTAAATCTACACTCTCTTGAGGCTCAGATAACGCATACCTGATTCTTCGTAAGCCCATCTGATGTCAACACGTGGATTCTCCTTTGTTGAATCAAGTCGACAAATCATCGAAGACGCAGTAGTCTGTAAACAGCTGGCCATCTGGCTGGCCAATTACTCCTTATCGTCGTTTGTACAAATTCTCCTTACTCATTTGATCTGTGTTGTTCGCAGTTGTGTAGCCCTGTACAGTTGAAATATTCCCGCAATTCGGGTTGATTCTCGCTGTCAAGATACAGAAGGAAATAGGTTCACACTGTGAGACTGTCTCCGATGGTGTTCGTGTCCATCTGGAGAGTCCACGTCCATCTGATCTCCTCTTCCAGATCGAAGATTGACCACCAAGTGCACAGAAGAACTTGAGGAGCCATTATGATTCCAATGATCGATATACATTGTAAATTGTCCATCTCACTCCGTCTTCTCGCCAAATTCTCAGTATCCGTTGAAGAAGCGGCACTCTACTGGACATAGGTGTAGGATGACAAGTATTTTGAAAGGTAAGTCTGGTAATTTTTGTCAGCCACTAGCAAACAAACCACACCACAAGGGAAATAATATTAATCCAGAGATATTTGTCTTTAGAGAGTGTATGCAGTAAATGAAAATGTCCGTCCTAAGTGTGTCCAAAACCGCTCATATCATGCAGTATTCCAAATTGAAATATAACTAACAGATTTCTAGGCTGATTGATAGAATCCGCCAAATGACATAATGATAGAAAGTACGAAGCAAGATAAGCATATGTAAACCACTATCTTCGATTACTCAAACTCTCAGATAAACAAAAAATTAACAATGTTTTACTAAGAGACACACGGTAGATAAAGTATTCTTAAGCAGTCGCTATAACACCCACGTCAAAAGTACAATAGATACTTCACCCTAAAACCTCTACTCAATATCGCTGTGCATGTCGTGTAGGTTATTAGTAATGGACACAACAAATTCATTTTCTGACCGTATACAGGAGTAGGCACATAAGGACATTTTAAAAGTGGTGAAAGCCAGAAGTAAGTGAATGCTAATTTACCTATTTGACACAAAACACAATAATTTACTTATAACACGTGAAAGACATTTTAAAGCTCATAATCACATCAGTGTAATAAAATATGATTTCAAGAAACAAATTGAGTTCGAAAGATCTTCTTGGCAATAGTCTGTATCACCGTCTTCTATGTTAAAACAAAAAGTTGAAATTATACTCCGTTAGCGCGATCACGATTATTATAAACAACTGGTTGATATTTGATGACTATGAAGAAGAGATGTATCAACGATTAGAAGTTAGTAAATTTAGATGTCTCAGGAATTTACTCATGGAGTTTTAGATATTCGCCGACGGATGGTCCAAAACAAATGCTTCATTCACAAGGATAAAATGATTGTTTTGACAGAAGTTTTCGAAAATCCCTAGCCACACACTCGACTCAGATGACCTCATTTATGCACCTAAACTTCAACATATCGGTCACTATTAGTCGGGATTCACGCAAACAAGTAGTGTCCTCTGGCTGTACAAGCAGTGTGAATCACTTTCAGATCCACACTAATGAATATGTCTGATGAACGAAATTCCATAACATACTGACTGTTGTGTATCCTTTTATATTTGTGATTTCTGAAGAAAATATTTTTCAGGGAGGAGATGCGAAATCATTGATGCTGGTATAGTTATGGACAACGGATCGTTTTTCAAACATATAGAGATGAATCCTATCATTGAGTGTCGGTGGCACAGCATTCAGGATGCTCTCTGATTATACACATATTTTGAGGTTCGCTCCCCGGCCGATGAACACCTGATATCAATGGTCGGCCTGCTAAACTTGGGTTACCGATATCACATGCTGGAAATTCCATACTTGTATCAAAAATACTTTGTGGAGTCATGTTATAATAAAATAAAATGAGAAAAAAAATAAATGGAACTTTGGTACTGTGGTAGAGCATAATTGGATTGTGGATAAAATTTATTTTGATGAAGTCTCACAGTGTTATACAGTGATATTCACGGATGTGTTTCAAGCACAGATCATTGCTCTTAATCAATTCACATTATAGCATTCTAACAAGTTATTTGTTTTACTGACAAAACATATTATTCCCCATCTTATTGACTAACAACACTTGTCTTAATTTTCCCATCGTATTCTATTTTATTGATAACAACAATATTGTTTCCGAATGTACTTTATCTTCCTTTCTAGTTAACTTATGTCTATTGAATACTATACATTGATTTGACTTATTCATTCATATGTCTTATAAATTTTCACTCATGTATGTAAACGAAGTAAGGGAGTTGTGTGATTACTTTGATATAATTATGAGTGATAAATTGTGCTCGGAGCATCGTCAGTAAATACTATTGTACAACAATGTGAGAAATTATCAAAATACATTTCATGCATAATGCAGAGGAATTCAAATTTTCAAATTCTCATCCATAGAGTCTCGAAGATGCTGAGTATCCCAACAGAAGTAGTTCAAACAATGTAACCGAATGGTTGACAAACCGTCGAAATTAGTCAGGCTTAATAGATAGAGTGAGAAGTTCTAACTGCACCTTTAAAACGCTTCATAGATTGATCGTCAAAGGTTAACTGTCAAGTCGTATTAATTATCAATCAGTTGAAAGGTAAAAGGGCAGCAACCATAATGGACATATCATTGACTGAATTCAATAACCGCACAGAAACCCAGACAAGAGGGGATCTAGGACTAATATAACATCCTAGGTTGACATATGAACAATGACCCGCAATAGCAATCTGAGTAGCAGACATCACCAGTGATAAGAGGGAAGAGGCACAGAAGAAGAAAGTGGAAAGAAAACAGCGAGAGGTAGTGGTGAGTCAGTCGTTTGACATGCAAGAGGACGTCGAGTGTCACACTTATGACGCAAAGTCATGAAAACGTGAACAAGCAGAGAGAGCTGCAACCATTGTATGCCCGGTTGTATCAAACATACTCGACGCCACCGGCTAACACATAGTATTTACAAGGTGACGTATGATTCAGTAATGTCTAAAAGATGAACTACCACTTATATTCAACTCTGTGTGCATTTAAGCTTTCACACGGTCCTATGAAGCTGACTATACTGAACACTGTGAGCGAGTCTTCCAGAAACACATAGCTGAACACCTTTTAGCCTGGTGGATAAAATGAGATGACAAGATGACGATGTCTTCTACTTGCTAAAACCTTTCAGAATCAGGTCACTCAGTCACACACGAATAATACTTTGAAGTAACCCATAGGACTTAGTGTGACCACTCCAAATGTTCACGTTTCTATCCACTACATATACTAGAAGTACCATCTAGAGATGAATGAAGACATAAACTTTGTTCTCAAGAGCGTTTTATTCAACTCTTTTCTCCACGTTGGTCATAGTAATGTTCATACTAGTTGATTTCATCCAGCATCACTTACTTTTCCATTCGATTATTGCTGTCACCATCTCAACTTCCATTTTTCACATAACCCCATCGAATATAAACCTCCTGATGTCAATTCCCTGTTTCAATAATCTTTCGAAGATCTGTAATTCACCCACTTCAAATATATATACGATTGCAATTACATTAATTATTCTCATCAGACAGACATTGACTGAACAACTAATCATTCTTCGGGTTCCAAGTGGAATATTGGATTTCAACATCACATCTCAATTGCATCGTCTTCTCTGGATTCCTCTTCAGCTGGCTTCATGAATGACCACAATCTGTCATCTCCCCACACGACCTCCTCTATGTCATTTTCGGACCCACAACTCACAGTTTCTCACCAGTGTTCTGCTCGAGGGCCTGGTGCGTCATTTCACTCAATGGTCTCCTCGGTGAGCGTCCGGTCTATTTCCATTTCGTCTGCCATATTTGTTTGGTGATATTTTCTCGTTCGGTTGCTAGATTTCCATGTCATAACTGCATTCTGACCATCCAACCAACATTCAGTGCTGCTAAATCTATTTGAAGTAATATAAATCCGACAGTAGAGCCTGAGAGAGAACTCGACGAGCAGAAATATCTCTTCGGTGAGCAAATCTGTCTTTCCTCATTCAAAGTTAAATGCATATAATCCGTTATTTGAGAGACAGAAGTTCCTTGGTCATTTTTGCCAGCTTAATGAAACATTAAAGCTTTTCTAAGCAAATATGAGACCCAAAATCTACATTCAACCTACGAATAATGAAGTACTCAAAGGAAACACACATTTTCGGCCTTAATTCACTTTATGATACTCAGGTAGACACAATATTTTGTAGATGAGTTGACAAGAAGTAATTCGTATCATTCTATCACCTACTGGAGTTGATGGTGAAAACTCGTTCGTATAAATGTTAAGACTGTTGATTTCACCCAGAGGTCCACCACTCTTTCCAAGGTATATACTGTGAAGTTTAACTGAATGTGGACTAGGAAGATGTGTAATTTAAGATAGTATTTATAAAATCTAAACAACTGAAATCCGCTGCCACAAGAATAAAACGACTTATTTCGGAACTCCAAAAGGGATCAAGTATTGTATAAAGCACTTACAAGCACTGAAAGCTCCAAGAACAATCCAGACCAGAGGATGCAGAAACGTGTGTTTTATCATTCAATATGTATTCCCATCATTTGGAACCAGATAGACAGAGAGCTACGGTGAATGAATGAGGAAGTGGATGTCTAATGCCTGGAAGAACAATGAAAGCATACTCTGCCGTCGTACAACTCATTTTCACGCAACACTTTCAACAAAACTATGCACAGTGCAGAATAACTGTATAAGAAAGATCCCCAAAAACTTGGGAGCACAGTGTGTATTGGGAATGGCATGGCGATACTTGTGTTTATTACTGTTACCGAACATTATGGTAAGATGTGTTAACCACTTCGCTAACTGAAGCTGATCAATTGTGAGCTAGTCTGACATCCACAAATAAGACTCGACTCAGAGTCTGGTACCAAATGGATGTATGAAGATGCTCCAGAGACACAATCAAGACTCGATCGCACATCTGTCTCTTGACAAAAGATCAAGAAACATATACACTTGGAAAGTTGAACTTACAAGATAAGCGTCTAGAATGTTCTCCAGCTGTAAGCATTTCTTTCGTATCACGTCAATCAACACCACGTTTCACCATCAACCAGTACATATTGTCTTCGATGGCTGCATCTTGAGACTATGGTGCATGCATATAGGTGGAAGGTAGGCGAAAAATACAAGCGTCTCATAGAAGTTTCAAAAGCTTGTAAAACTCTGTGCAATCTATGAAATCTGAGGAATAGAGTGTACCATCACCAGTATTCCCAAATTGATTGTGAGAGGGATTTCAGAATCCTCGGGAGTAGATAGTGAGCAAAAATACCTGTGAGCTATCACCAGAAGAACTAGTGTTTCTTGCAATATTGAAATGGTCCTGAGCCGAGACAAATAAAAAATATCAGAGTGACACGATATTTTTTTTGATTTACAGCTTGATTCCACAACGTATTCTTGGTACAAGTATGGAATTTTCAGCGTGGATATCGGTAGCCCAAAGTTTGCAGGCCGACAATAGATATCGGGTGTACGTCGGCGTGTGCTCGAACCACGGACCATGTGCATGGTAGGCGAGGATCCTAACCACAGTGACGCCGACGTGAAGAATTGAAAAATGCTCGCAAATGGGGATTCAACAATGAGTGAAATGTGGTTGAAGTATGCCATAGATCACGATAATTGCGAATGTTTGGGATGGTGTTGGTTTGAGAAGCATTCATGAGGCTGATAGAGGTGAATATATAGTATTAGTGATTCCGCTCATCCCTCTTCATTTCTTCCATTCCAACATCCTATTCACAGCCGTAACTTAAAATTAACCTTGGTACCATAAGGTATTATAAAAGTGCCATATTTATTCAGAAATACAAAAGCATCATTCAATTCAATTCACTTTTTAGAATGAGGTCATAATCTACTCACCTGTGTACATTTTCTTTTGTCACCAGATCAACAAACTTATCAGTAGTGTTAGCTTGGTTGCTGCATTCTTTGCATACTGATCACGGTTTTAAACAAAGAAATTCAGTATGGTATGGAAGTAGCTTTCTATTCACGGTCAAGAGCTATGAAAAACAAGCGTAACAAAATAATTGTATAGGATTTGATCAACACTTTTGCAATAATCATAAGCAAAATTATTTCACTGTGTTTGCTATGGACGACTCTGATCAAGAGTTTGTCGATTATTGGTGATGTGCAATTAAGTTGTCATTTCAAACAACACATCCACTACAAGGAAAAGAAACGTATTTCAGGATCGAAGATAAGAAACAACCAACCAAAGGGAACTGACCAAATATATCGCTTTGGTTTAGGACATTGTTAAACAATCACAGGCATGTGGACGGTTTCTAGTCTCCTCACGATTAGCTTCAATATAAACTTGTTAAATTCGCTAAATGAGAGGAACTGAGTGGTGAGGTCCATCAATTCCGTTGTGAGAGTAGTTATCCATCTGTGATGAGGTATAGTGTTTATTTTGGACCGTGAATTGGAACAAGATCAAAGACACGGAGCATTGAATTCTGACACATTGGTCAATTGTGAATAAATCGTCCGTGAAAATACACTTTCATGAAACATAGCAGATATCTATGATTTACTGTAAACTTTTAATGAGAAATACATTCATCAGCTTATCGGGATTTGAGGAACTCAGTTTCTGAATGAACAGCGTGACGATGCAAACTGAAAAAAGAAAAAGTATGTATAAGAATGTTTTATTTCCAAAACGCGTCACTTATGAGAAAGCGATTATTATATCTGGAAATGTTGAAATCTTAAACAGTGTTAAAATGACAATCAAGAAATAAATTTTTATGAAATTCGACACAAGTGAATTTCAGTGACATTTGAAGCTTCAGCCGAGTGAATACAAAAATCAAGCTCAAAGTTATTCTTGAAAGAAGACATAATCATTATATCGTACCAACTTTTGAGTCAGCGTTGTCATTAGACCTTAGTCATTATGTGTCATTTTTAGTTTTCACTTAAATTAGACCATATTTGTTTGATGTTTGATATTAATTATGGAAAAGATATAACACCATAGAATCACTGTTTAAACTGCGAAAAAGTGAAACAAACAGTTATTCTAAAGACTGTCATTCATATTCATCACTACGATTACACAATGTAAATGATTCAATAAATGATAACCACATAATACTACATATCTAAAAAATTACCGATGACAACGCTGACTCACATTTCTGTACGATAAACTGATCATGTCTTCTTTCAAGAGTAACTCTGAGGTTGAATTATCTGTTCAGTCGGATGAAGCTCTAAGTGTCACTGAAATTCACTTTTGTCTAATGTCTTCTAGATTTCTTTCTTGATTGTCATTTTAACACCATTTAAGATTTCAATATTTCTAGAAATTATTATCATTGTTAGTTGGTGAATTTCGTGCTAGAATAGCGATGAATCTATTGATAATTATTGTTTTATTTATATTTCGTATTCTGTAATCGCGATAGGATTTCGACGTTCTACATATAATATGAATAGGAACGTTAGGTATTTTCGGCTTCAGTTGGTATTGGTTTCCAAGTGTAATGAATACTAGTATTTCTGCTATAAACCTGACCGAATCATCTCTTGCATTATGGGAACCTAGTTGTTTGGTATAGTGTTGCGAGGTCTCATTTGCCTGCACTGCAGCTTGTTTGCTTCTCTTGAGATAGCTTCGGAATATTATGTTATGTCTCCTCTGGTACTTTTCATCAGTCTTTTGTTCATTGTATTGTAGCTTGCATTCAACTCCTGTTTTTGTTGCTAGTCGATACACTGGATGATCTTTTGTTTCACCATCCTTGTCTCTTCTGTTAGTCTCAGTGTGTCCGTAGTGGGCCAGTGTTTGTCCTGTCTCTTCTGTTTGCCTAGAACGTTTATTCAGCTTTGACTCCACACGGCTTTCAGGCTGTTCCGGTGTTTTTCGACGCTAGTTTCTTCACTAGTGTGAATTTTTATATCCATCGTTTTCCTTATGATTTCAGTGAAGATGCTTTTGTATCCTGATCCTTCAGGATTTCAGTATTGAACTTGGCTTGTGGTCTGTCTGCAGTCCTTGTTCCTTTGAAGGCTTTAATTTGATTTCGAGTGTTCCTAGTAGGAGATAATGGTCTGAGACGAAGTCTGCTCCTCTTCCTTCTTTTGTGTATCCTGCGTCTCCACCTTCTTGAGCGGTATTGAGGTGAAGTCAATTTAGCTTTTGGTTCGCCCGTCTGATGGGACCCATGTAGCTCTGTGGATATCATTGTGCTTGCACACACTGAGACCAATCACTAATTCATTAAAGGTATAGAAGTCAGCGAAGAGTTATACGTCTTCATTCATCTCTCCGAGATGGTCCCAGTTTGGTGTTCATGTCTCCCATCAATATTTTAATGTCATCGACTGCAGTATTATTATTGCCTGTAGTTGTCCGTAGAACTCTTCTTTCTTCTCTAGGTCTGCATAACTGTCACTGTCTATCCTTTTGGGGAGAATCTGGTGGTTATTATACTGGGCGCGATCGCGTCCCATTGTATCAGGATCTTCGTTACCGCTGGTGACATCATGATAGCCACATTCTCGTTGTTCTGGTGCATAATGGATAATGGTGGAAGATAACCATCTTCTGAGTGAGCGGAGTAGATCACTGACTTTCCGATTGACAATTTTGTGAGTCCACTTGCATCCCACCTGCTTTCACATAGTCCCACTACTTTAATACCACATCTCGTTTGCAATCTGGGCAGCTTTGCCAGTCTCATACATGGTGTGGACGTTCCATATCCCCACACACACTTTTTCTATCGTCGCAAGGAGACTGATCGTACTGAAGTCTCTGTAGCAGTGTTGTTATACGGGGTGAGTTGCTAGCCTCACGCCTGAGAAGATGGTTGTTACATATATATGTTGGTTAGAGAGGAGCAACGTTTCGGTGTGCTCCCTTAAGAATCAGGAAAATGAGAAATAAAGCTATTAGAAGAATAGAAGAAAAAAGTTCACCACAAGTAGTGCAGCGATGCTGATGACGAAAAGCGTAGCAGTAGTATCGCTGTCAAATACAGTTAACAAAAATTTTATTGAACCATAAACTCCTTGACTTAGGTCAACTTTGGAATGTTAATCCAACAATATATACAATTGTGGATATTAGTTAGTGTTAAACAGTCAAAAATTGCCAAGCTGCTAGCCATAAGCACTATCTGTCAACAAGATTATATCCATAGATTTAGTGTTCAGTAATAAACGAATTACAATATATTACACAAATTCCTAGTCAGAAACTCAAGAGAATTGATAGTCTTAAATAACTAAGCAAACGTAGCGCTCTAATCGAAAAGTCATCACTACTATTATTATTACTTTTGCTTTTGCATTTGCCTACATAGCTCCTGATTAATTTATCATGGTATTTATTAAGTTTCAAAGCTTCTATTATGTGCCACAATTCCTGTCTTAGATTTCCTGTGGTACCAATTAGTTTTTCTACTCCATTTCTTAAACATTTCACCAATCCTAGTTTTACTGGCACACAGTTGGATGATCAGAAGTCCAAATAAAGGTTTGAATGTGTGGGTTTCCTGTAAACACAACTGTGTAACTTGCCATCTTCCTTCCATTTTACACTACAAACTAACATCTGAAGCTCTACTTCCTGACTTTCCAATTCATAAGTGAGTTGAATTTCCTCCATTTCTCATTTGGTGTGTTCGAAAACCTTATTTATGTTCTTCTGTCCTAAGTACGGCTAATGTGTCATTTACATAGCTCCACTATACTTTGGAGAGAAGAGCCTGTTTTTCCAATGGTTCTCTAACCGATTTCAGCTCATGATGAAATCCTGTAACCAATAAAATCCCCACAAATGAACACTTGAACAAAGTTAATAGTTTCCTCATAAATCGAACCAACACAAACGTCAGGAGATGAGGATTATCGTGCCAACATGATTCGGTCAGGTTTATAGCAGAAATACTAGTATTCATTACACTTGGAAACCAATACCAACTGAAGCCGAAAATACCTAACGTTCCTATTCATATTATATGTAGAACGTCGAAATCCTATCGCGATTACAGAATACGAAATATAAATAAAACAATAATTATCAATAGATTCATCGCTATTCTAGCACGAAATTCACCAACTAACAATGATAATAATTTCTAGAAATATTGAAATCTTAAATGGTGTTAAAATGACAATCAAGAAAGAAATCTAGAAGACATTAGACAAAAGTGAATTTCAGTGACACTTAGAGCTTCATCCGACTGAACAGATAATTCAACCTCAGAGTTACTCTTGAAAGAAGACATGATCAGTTTATCGTACAGAAATGTGAGTCAGCGTTGTCATCGGTAATTTTTTAGATATGTAGTATTATGTGGTTATCATTTATTGAATCATTTACATTGTGTAATCGTAGTGATGAATATGAATGACAGTCTTTAGAATAACTGTTTGTTTCACTTTTTCGCAGTTTAAACAGTGATTCTATGGTGTTATATCTTTTCCATAATTAATATCAAACATCAAACAAATATGGTCTAATTTAAGTGAAAACTAAAAATGACACATAATGACTAAGGTCTAATGACAACGCTGACTCAAAAGTTGGTACGATATAATGATTATGTCTTCTTTCAAGAATAACTTTGAGCTTGATTTTTGTATTCACTCGGCTGAAGCTTCAAATGTCACTGAAATTCACTTGTGTCGAATTTCATAAAAATTTATTTCTTGATTGTCATTTTAACACTGTTTAAGATTTCAACATTTCCAGATATAATAATCGCTTTCTCATAAGTGACGCGTTTTGGAAATAAAACATTCTTATACATACTTTTTCTTTTTTCAGTTTGCATCGTCACGCTGTTCATTCAGAAACTGAGTTCCTCAAATCCCGATAAGCTGATGAATGTATTTCTCATTAAAAGTTTACAGTAAATCATAGATATCTGCTATGTTTCATGAAAGTGTATTTTCACGGACGATTTATTCACAATTGACCAATGTGTCAGAATTCAATGCTCCGTGTCTTTGATCTTGTTCCAATTCACGGTCCAAAATAAACACTATACCTCATCACAGATGGATAACTACTCTCACAACGGAATTGATGGACCTCACCACTCAGTTCCTCTCATTTAGCGAATTTAACAAGTTTATATTGAAGCTAATCGTGAGGAGACTAGAAACCGTCCACATGCCTGTGATTGTTTAACAATGTCCTAAACCAAAGCGATATATTTGGTCAGTTCCCTTTGGTTGGTTGTTTCTTATCTTCGATCCTGAAATACGTTTCTTTTCCTTGTAGTGGATGTGTTGTTTGAAATGACAACTTAATTGCACATCACCAATAATCGACAAACTCTTGATCAGAGTCGTCCATAGCAAACACAGTGAAATAATTTTGCTTATGATTATTGCAAAAGTGTTGATCAAATCCTATACAATTATTTTGTTACGCTTGTTTTTCATAGCTCTTGACCGTGAATAGAAAGCTACTTCCATACCATACTGAATTTCTTTGTTTAAAACCGTGATCAGTATGCAAAGAATGCAGCAACCAAGCTAACACTACTGATAAGTTTGTTGATCTGGTGACAAAAGAAAATGTACACAGGTGAGTAGATTATGACCTCATTCTAAAAAGTGAATTGAATTGAATGATGCTTTTGTATTTCTGAATAAATATGGCACTTTTATAATACCTTATGGTACCAAGGTTAATTTTAAGTTACGGCTGTGAATAGGATGTTGGAATGGAAGAAATGAAGAGGGATGAGCGGAATCACTAATACTATATATTCACCTCTATCAGCCTCATGAATGCTTCTCAAACCAACACCATCCCAAACATTCGCAATTATCGTGATCTATGGCATACTTCAACCACATTTCACTCATTGTTGAATCCCCATTTGCGAGCATTTTTCAATTCTTCACGTCGGCGTCACTGTGGTTAGGATCCTCGCCTACCATGCACATGGTCCGTGGTTCGAGCACACACCGACGTACACCCGATATCTATTGTCGGCCTGCAAACTTTGGGCTACCGATATCCACGCTGAAAATTCCATACTTGTACCAAGAATACGTTGTGGAATCAAGCTGTAAATCAAAAAAAATATCGTGTCACTCTGATATTTTTTATTTGTCTCGGCTCAGGACCATTTCAATATTGCAAGAAACACTAGTTCTTCTGGTGATAGCTCACAGGTATTTTTGCTCACTATCTACTCCCGAGGATTCTGAAATCCCTCTCACAATCAATTTGGGAATACTGGTGATGGTACACTCTATTCCTCAGATTTCATAGATTGCACAGAGTTTTACAAGCTTTTGAAACTTCTATGAGACGCTTGTATTTTTCGCCTACCTTCCACCTATATGCATGCACCATAGTCTCAAGATGCAGCCATCGAAGACAATATGTACTGGTTGATGGTGAAACGTGGTGTTGATTGACGTGATACGAAAGAAATGCTTACAGCTGGAGAACATTCTAGACGCTTATCTTGTAAGTTCAACTTTCCAAGTGTATATGTTTCTTGATCTTTTGTCAAGAGACAGATGTGCGATCGAGTCTTGATTGTGTCTCTGGAGCATCTTCATACATCCATTTGGTACCAGACTCTGAGTCGAGTCTTATTTGTGGATGTCAGACTAGCTCACAATTGATCAGCTTCAGTTAGCGAAGTGGTTAACACATCTTACCATAATGTTCGGTAACAGTAATAAACACAAGTATCGCCATGCCATTCCCAATACACACTGTGCTCCCAAGTTTTTGGGGATCTTTCTTATACAGTTATTCTGCACTGTGCATAGTTTTGTTGAAAGTGTTGCGTGAAAATGAGTTGTACGACGGCAGAGTATGCTTTCATTGTTCTTCCAGGCATTAGACATCCACTTCCTCATTCATTCACCGTAGCTCTCTGTCTATCTGGTTCCAAATGATGGGAATACATATTGAATGATAAAACACACGTTTCTGCATCCTCTGGTCTGGATTGTTCTTGGAGCTTTCAGTGCTTGTAAGTGCTTTATACAATACTTGATCCCTTTTGGAGTTCCGAAATAAGTCGTTTTATTCTTGTGGCAGCGGATTTCAGTTGTTTAGATTTTATAAATACTATCTTAAATTACACATCTTCCTAGTCCACATTCAGTTAAACTTCACAGTATATACCTTGGAAAGAGTGGTGGACCTCTGGGTGAAATCAACAGTCTTAACATTTATACGAACGAGTTTTCACCATCAACTCCAGTAGGTGATAGAATGATACGAATTACTTCTTGTCAACTCATCTACAAAATATTGTGTCTACCTGAGTATCATAAAGTGAATTAAGGCCGAAAATGTGTGTTTCCTTTGAGTACTTCATTATTCGTAGGTTGAATGTAGATTTTGGGTCTCATATTTGCTTAGAAAAGCTTTAATGTTTCATTAAGCTGGCAAAAATGACCAAGGAACTTCTGTCTCTCAAATAACGGATTATATGCATTTAACTTTGAATGAGGAAAGACAGATTTGCTCACCGAAGAGATATTTCTGCTCGTCGAGTTCTCTCTCAGGCTCTACTGTCGGATTTATATTACTTCAAATAGATTTAGCAGCACTGAATGTTGGTTGGATGGTCAGAATGCAGTTATGACATGGAAATCTAGCAACCGAACGAGAAAATATCACCAAACAAATATGGCAGACGAAATGGAAATAGACCGGACGCTCACCGAGGAGACCATTGAGTGAAATGACGCACCAGGCCCTCGAGCAGAACACTGGTGAGAAACTGTGAGTTGTGGGTCCGAAAATGACATAGAGGAGGTCGTGTGGGGAGATGACAGATTGTGGTCATTCATGAAGCCAGCTGAAGAGGAATCCAGAGAAGACGATGCAATTGAGATGTGATGTTGAAATCCAATATTCCACTTGGAACCCGAAGAATGATTAGTTGTTCAGTCAATGTCTGTCTGATGAGAATAATTAATGTAATTGCAATCGTATATATATTTGAAGTGGGTGAATTACAGATCTTCGAAAGATTATTGAAACAGGGAATTGACATCAGGAGGTTTATATTCGATGGGGTTATGTGAAAAATGGAAGTTGAGATGGTGACAGCAATAATCGAATGGAAAAGTAAGTGATGCTGGATGAAATCAACTAGTATGAACATTACTATGACCAACGTGGAGAAAAGAGTTGAATAAAACGCTCTTGAGAACAAAGTTTATGTCTTCATTCATCTCTAGATGGTACTTCTAGTATATGTAGTGGATAGAAACGTGAACATTTGGAGTGGTCACACTAAGTCCTATGGGTTACTTCAAAGTATTATTCGTGTGTGACTGAGTGACCTGATTCTGAAAGGTTTTAGCAAGTAGAAGACATCGTCATCTTGTCATCTCATTTTATCCACCAGGCTAAAAGGTGTTCAGCTATGTGTTTCTGGAAGACTCGCTCACAGTGTTCAGTATAGTCAGCTTCATAGGACCGTGTGAAAGCTTAAATGCACACAGAGTTGAATATAAGTGGTAGTTCATCTTTTAGACATTACTGAATCATACGTCACCTTGTAAATACTATGTGTTAGCCGGTGGCGTCGAGTATGTTTGATACAACCGGGCATACAATGGTTGCAGCTCTCTCTGCTTGTTCACGTTTTCATGACTTTGCGTCATAAGTGTGACACTCGACGTCCTCTTGCATGTCAAACGACTGACTCACCACTACCTCTCGCTGTTTTCTTTCCACTTTCTTCTTCTGTGCCTCTTCCCTCTTATCACTGGTGATGTCTGCTACTCAGATTGCTATTGCGGGTCATTGTTCATATGTCAACCTAGGATGTTATATTAGTCCTAGATCCCCTCTTGTCTGGGTTTCTGTGCGGTTATTGAATTCAGTCAATGATATGTCCATTATGGTTGCTGCCCTTTTACCTTTCAACTGATTGATAATTAATACGACTTGACAGTTAACCTTTGACGATCAATCTATGAAGCGTTTTAAAGGTGCAGTTAGAACTTCTCACTCTATCTATTAAGCCTGACTAATTTCGACGGTTTGTCAACCATTCGGTTACATTGTTTGAACTACTTCTGTTGGGATACTCAGCATCTTCGAGACTCTATGGATGAGAATTTGAAAATTTGAATTCCTCTGCATTATGCATGAAATGTATTTTGATAATTTCTCACATTGTTGTACAATAGTATTTACTGACGATGCTCCGAGCACAATTTATCACTCATAATTATATCAAAGTAATCACACAACTCCCTTACTTCGTTTACATACATGAGTGAAAATTTATAAGACATATGAATGAATAAGTCAAATCAATGTATAGTATTCAATAGACATAAGTTAACTAGAAAGGAAGATAAAGTACATTCGGAAACAATATTGTTGTTATCAATAAAATAGAATACGATGGGAAAATTAAGACAAGTGTTGTTAGTCAATAAGATGGGGAATAATATGTTTTGTCAGTAAAACAAATAACTTGTTAGAATGCTATAATGTGAATTGATTAAGAGCAATGATCTGTGCTTGAAACACATCCGTGAATATCACTGTATAACACTGTGAGACTTCATCAAAATAAATTTTATCCACAATCCAATTATGCTCTACCACAGTACCAAAGTTCCATTTATTTTTTTTCTCATTTTATTTTATTATAACATGACTCCACAAAGTATTTTTGATACAAGTATGGAATTTCCAGCATGTGATATCGGTAACCCAAGTTTAGCAGGCCGACCATTGATATCAGGTGTTCATCGGCCGGGGAGCGAACCTCAAAATATGTGTATAATCAGAGAGCATCCTGAATGCTGTGCCACCGACACTCAATGATAGGATTCATCTCTATATGTTTGAAAAACGATCCGTTGTCCATAACTATACCAGCATCAATGATTTCGCATCTCCTCCCTGAAAAATATTTTCTTCAGAAATCACAAATATAAAAGGATACACAACAGTCAGTATGTTATGGAATTTCGTTCATCAGACATATTCATTAGTGTGGATCTGAAAGTGATTCACACTGCTTGTACAGCCAGAGGACACTACTTGTTTGCGTGAATCCCGACTAATAGTGACCGATATGTTGAAGTTTAGGTGCATAAATGAGGTCATCTGAGTCGAGTGTGTGGCTAGGGATTTTCGAAAACTTCTGTCAAAACAATCATTTTATCCTTGTGAATGAAGCATTTGTTTTGGACCATCCGTCGGCGAATATCTAAAACTCCATGAGTAAATTCCTGAGACATCTAAATTTACTAACTTCTAATCGTTGATACATCTCTTCTTCATAGTCATCAAATATCAACCAGTTGTTTATAATAATCGTGATCGCGCTAACGGAGTATAATTTCAACTTTTTGTTTTAACATAGAAGACGGTGATACAGACTATTGCCAAGAAGATCTTTCGAACTCAATTTGTTTCTTGAAATCATATTTTATTACACTGATGTGATTATGAGCTTTAAAATGTCTTTCACGTGTTATAAGTAAATTATTGTGTTTTGTGTCAAATAGGTAAATTAGCATTCACTTACTTCTGGCTTTCACCACTTTTAAAATGTCCTTATGTGCCTACTCCTGTATACGGTCAGAAAATGAATTTGTTGTGTCCATTACTAATAACCTACACGACATGCACAGCGATATTGAGTAGAGGTTTTAGGGTGAAGTATCTATTGTACTTTTGACGTGGGTGTTATAGCGACTGCTTAAGAATACTTTATCTACCGTGTGTCTCTTAGTAAAACATTGTTAATTTTTGTTTATCTGAGAGTTTGAGTAATCGAAGATAGTGGTTTACATATGCTTATCTTGCTTCGTACTTTCTATCATTATGTCATTTGGCGGATTCTATCAATCAGCCTAGAAATCTGTTAGTTATATTTCAATTTGGAATACTGCATGATATGAGCGGTTTTGGACACACTTAGGACGGACATTTTCATTTACTGCATACACTCTCTAAAGACAAATATCTCTGGATTAATATTATTTCCCTTGTGGTGTGGTTTGTTTGCTAGTGGCTGACAAAAATTACCAGACTTACCTTTCAAAATACTTGTCATCCTACACCTATGTCCAGTAGAGTGCCGCTTCTTCAACGGATACTGAGAATTTGGCGAGAAGACGGAGTGAGATGGACAATTTACAATGTATATCGATCATTGGAATCATAATGGCTCCTCAAGTTCTTCTGTGCACTTGGTGGTCAATCTTCGATCTGGAAGAGGAGATCAGATGGACGTGGACTCTCCAGATGGACACGAACACCATCGGAGACAGTCTCACAGTGTGAACCTATTTCCTTCTGTATCTTGACAGCGAGAATCAACCCGAATTGCGGGAATATTTCGACTGTACAGGGCTACACAACTGCGAACAACACAGATCAAATGAGTAAGGAGAATTTGTACAAACGACGATAAGGAGTAATTGGCCAGCCAGATGGCCAGCTGTTTACAGACTACTGCGTCTTCGATGATTTGTCGACTTGATTCAACAAAGGAGAATCCACGTGTTGACATCAGATGGGCTTACGAAGAATCAGGTATGCGTTATCTGAGCCTCAAGAGAGTGTAGATTTAACCAGCCTGTTGGATACAGAACGGAGAAGGGGATCAGGTGTAGGTGCAGACCACTGTGTATTGACGCGAAGCTACGAGATCGAATGAAAATAACCCAAAGGAGATAGGGGAAAAACACAACTTTAACGATGATGGCTTTACTCCAAACTGGAGTTCAACACTGAGAAACAGAAGGAAAAAGCTAAGAACGACACTTTCACAGCATACGTCAGGATAAATCGACACCAACGACAATGGTTGGGTCGCCCTAAATCACCAATTGGTAGAAGTTAGAATTCACGAGCCATTGAATCGGGTCCCAGTGGCTGAATGGTATACAATCTTGCTTTGTAACCTGAAGGTCCTGGGTTCGAATCCCAGTGGGTGCGTACTGCCGATGATTCCCAAACTAGGATGAAACAGCAGCTCTCCAGTACTCCCTGGTTTTCAATGGTTCTCTAACTGATATCAATCCTTGATCAACTCGTAAAACATAACTAATCCTTACAAACTAAAACTATAGAAAATATGTGTATATGCAGAATATGCCGGATACATTTGTGTGTGTGTGTGGGTGGAACTGTCATAAAACATTTGCTATTCTCATATGAGCTCTGATCAAGATTTGACAGGATATTTGTAAAAAATTATATTTGCAAAATCTCAGCGATATTGAAATGAGTAATTCCAACGTTTCGTTCGGGAATCTGCTCCGAACTTCTTCAGGAAAATTAATCGAAATTAACATAACAGGTTTATATATAAAAGGAACCTTTTTAGTTTTTAAAAATTTGTCCAATCATGATTTATAAAACAAATAATAATAATACTTGTTAATATTTGTTTTATAATTCATGATTGGACAAAGTTTTTAAAAACTAAAGAGGTTCCTTTTATATATAAACCTGTTATGTTAGTTTCGATTAATTTTCCTGAAGAAGTTCGGAGCAGATTCCCGAACGAAACGTTGGAATTACTCATTTCAATATCGCTGAGATTTTGCAAATATAATTTTTTACAAATGTCTACTTCTCACTCGGCGCCCAAATATTATAGAACTATTCTGTCAAATCTTGACTACAGTTCATTTGATTTGACCGGATAGTTACAAAATAATTGACATTTTTATAAATATAATTTAATTTTTATAGATTTGTTATTCTCTCCATAAGAAGACGTAGACAATCGGGATTTGACCAAGTGTGACTACTTGTTCATACATATCAAATTTTATTTTGTTTATTAGTCAGGATTTGCCATGCATCGGCTAACATCATACCTTCACGTCTGTTTAAACTGTTGGGATTCACTCATATATGTAGGGCTTCTGCAGTCAGTCTTTCTTGATATGAACCAAAACCTTTCTGTAAAACCTTAGTCTTATCAAAGTCGATTTTGTGTCCCGTTTCTATTGAATGTAGTGCAATCGCTGAGTTGTTTTCTAGCTTCTTCAAGTCTGCAGAAGATTGCGCTTATATAGTTTTCACACAGGCAGTTCAAGTTAAAACAAATTAAATGTATGCAGAAAATGGTAAAGGAGTTACGTAATAAAGACTCATTTCATTTCTCTGAAAGTGTGAACCATATGAACGTTCTAAATAAATTCATGGTGTCATTTGATGTAACC
Source organism: Trichobilharzia regenti (assembly GCA_944472135.2). NCBI lineage: Eukaryota > Metazoa > Platyhelminthes > Trematoda > Strigeidida > Schistosomatidae > Trichobilharzia > Trichobilharzia regenti. The sequence continues at coordinate 72,384,192 of OX235270.1, read as the reverse complement.
TCCCTATTCACAATGATTCCAATCAATGAAACTATTGAGATCATTTGTCAGCAGTCCGATCTTCTCCCACTCCCAGAATCGGAATTCAAACGCCTACTGCTTATGTGTACCATGGATGTGCAATTCCAATTTGACAACACGTTTTACCGCCAAATACATGGTGTAGCTATGGGCAGTCCACTTAGCCCTGTTCTAGCAGATATATTCATGTCAAATCTTGAAAGAACAAAGTTGAAACATGCAATCGACGAAACATCTTCCTACTGTCGTTATGTTAATGACACATTTATAGTGTGCAGAAATGAAAGTCATGCTTCACACTTACTAAGATTATCCAATGGTGCACACGCCAATATTGAGTTCACTATGGAACATGAAGGTGATGAAAAGTTTCACTTCCTCGACATCGCCATGGAACGCCTAGAAGGCGGTAGTCTTCAAAAGTCAATTTATCGAAAGCCCACATGGAAAGGACAATACTTGCATTTTAGTAGCTTTTGTCCAAATAGCTTTAAACGGGGTCTAGTCAAGACTCTGTACTATAGAGCGAGGAGAATATGCTCTGTAGTGAAACTAGAGGAGGAGTTTGAGTTCCTTGAAAAGATATCGAAGAGAAATGGGTATCCTCAAAAGTTCATCAACAAGTATGGAAGATCTGAAGTCACAAGTGTAAAACAAACCACAGTGGGTAAAAAGCCAGTCTACGTTCAGCTTGACTATAAAGGTGGAAACATTGCAGCGATGATCAACAGAAGGCTGAGCACATCACTAGCCATAGCCTATCCTGCAGCCAAGCTCGTTCCCGTCTATCGAACAACTTGCTCTTTGGTGCAATCAAAAATCGATAGATATCCTTCTCATGTTATCTCCAACTGTATATACAAATTTACGTGTATCTGCGGGAGCAGTTACATTGGAAGAACAGAAAGAAGGGCATATTTACGATTTTCTAAACACGTACCAAAAAGCTTACGTCTAAAGGGAACAAATGCTTTAAACAGTGCCATCGCCAGGCATCTCCTCGACACGGATCATGAGGTGGACGTCGAAAAGTTGTTCAAAATTATCAATAGGCAAAGCTCAATTCTCCTTAAGTTTGCTGAAGCGATTTCTATCAAACGCTTGAAACCAGATCTATGTGTTCAGAAAGAAGCAGTTATTAGTCTTTCCTTGCCTTGGTAACTGGGTGCCTTTTTTTCTCTCATCTGATTACGTAATCTTTGTCTTTAACCTCACCCTCCCTTTTATAATCTGTAATTTTGCTTGTCTCTTGTTTCTATGATTTGAGCTCAACTCAGTACATTGTTACCTAACTTACTAGTCACCATGCATCTAACGCACATCTCATCTTTATTATGGAACTCCTTTACCATTTTCTGCATACATTTATTTTGTTTTAACTTGAACTGCCTATGTGAAAACTATATAAGCGCAATTTTCTGAGCACTGTTTACAAATTGTGAGAATTTCTGTCAACTGACAACATGTAAAATTTGCAAATATGTTAAAACATGTCTGTACTTAAACCTCCTAATTTATTTAGGGTGTAAGCAGCTGATGAGAAGCCAACGAAATAAATGATGGTACCACATTATTCTGCTAAAACTGTAGTTCTTCCTTTGTTCAAATGTTTTATGACTGTTCCACCCCCCCCACACACACATACACACACACCATTGTATCCGGCATATTCTGCATATACACATATATTTTATCAAAAGTAGACAAATTTTGAAAGTCTGAGGTCAAAAAGTTTTTGATCATAGTTCATACAATTTTTGTTTTGTTTAGTATACCTATTGATTCATATTTAAAAAAAAATAAGAGATGTACTTTTATATAAGCATACAATTCTATTTCTATTGTTTGGTTTGTATTCTATTTATTTATTATACATATTCATAACTGTTGCATGACTCATGATTGGACAAAATTTTAAAAAACACGATGTGTTTCTTTATATATAAACTTTCTTGTGTTAATTTCGATTAATTTCCCTGAAGAATTTCGGAGCAGATTGCCGAACGAAACGTTGGAATTAATCATTTCAATATCGCTGAGATTTTACAAATATAACTTTATAAATAATCTACAATGAGCCTGTCACTATCTGTGAACTTTTCAGTGATTGGTTTGCAAACTTTAGTTTAGAAACACATATGCCTGGTGAAACCGCTCCCCTTACTATCTCTTCCCTTGAAAGCATTGTGTTCACTAATCAGTTAATAGTACAAGCAATTAAAAGCCTTAAACCTTCCACTAGTACGGGACCGGATGGCCTCGCTTCGATAATTTTCAAAAACAGTGGGTGTGATATACCCTGTTACTTCTTAAATTCTTCTCAATATCTATGGACACTGGCACTTACCCTAGTGAGTGGAAAACTAGCTTCATAATTCCACATTACAAATCTGGTGATAAGGCAAACGTCCGCAATTACAGACCCATAAATATAACCCCAGTTATCTCACGAATCATGGAGAAAGTTGTAAAAGATCAATTGTCAGACTACCTAATTAGGGAAGATCTTGTTACAAGGTCTCAACACGGATTTCTCAAAAATAGATCCTGCGTTACTTGCCACTTCGACTTTTTCAACTGCATCACTAGTAGTCGCGAAGCACGTAAGCTAGTCGTTGTTCTCTACTTCGATATATCTAGGGCATTTGACATGGTATCTCACAGTATTCTCTTTGAGAAGCTGTACTCTTGTGGAATTCGCAACCCATTACTGAACTGGTTAAAATCATTTCTAAGCAACAGGGTACAAATAACCAAAGTTGGATCTGTATTGTCTCATCCTAGGCAGATCTCAAGTGGGGTCGTGCAAGGTAGTGTCCTAGGTCCACTTTTATTCACAGTCTACATTAACAGCATTTGCAAGTGCTTCACCTCAGGTAAACCATTCCTATATGCTGACGACCTCAAAGTCGTCTACTCCTGCTACACTCATGAATTAAGCGATATGGTTACTAAAATACATCTTGAACTAAGTAGCCTTGCAACGTGGTGTGCTGAATCCTGTCTAAACTTTAACATTGACAAATGCGGCTGGATTTGTATCGGCAACAGTAACCTTGATCTAACTCTTGAAATAAATGGGCGAAAACTAGCTAAGCTCAACTCAGTCGTAGATCTCGGTATTAGATACTCTAGTAACCTAACGTTCGCTGAACAGACTGATTATGCCAGACGTAAAACACGAAGGCTGATAGGATGCATAACACGCAATTTCTTTTGTTGTGAAACTAGGGTTTTATTATACAAAGTATGTGTCCGACCTATCTAAGAATACTGCCCGTTTATTCTTAGCGGACTCAGACAAAATGACAAGCTTAAATTAGAGGGAGTGCAACGGCAGTTTACCTCAAGAACTCTTGGTTTAGAAAGTGGTCTGGAATACCATGAGCGATGCGAAGACTAAGATTAGAACCCCTCTGGAAAAGACGCCTTAAGCTAAACCTTATCTTTTACTATAAGCTAACTAATCTTCTCTTGCATTCCTCCGAGCCAATAACTAAACCTACCGCTGTCATCAGTTACAATCTTAGAAATCATCACAACCTAGCTGCTATAGAGCACTGTCAGACTTACGTGCGGTACAACTTCTTCTTAAATAAGTTTTCAGTCATTTGGAATAGACTACCAGCTAATGTGCGCGATGCAAACACACTTCCAGTGTTCATCTCCTCAGTCACCAGACTACTCAAAGATGACAATGCACTTCTACCTGACTCTTACACCTTCTTTTTCACCCTACATAGATATTTTAAGTTCTTTAAACGTGTAGTTACAACAAACTACAATTATAAATTTTAATATTATTGGAACTAGATGATTAACATTTCTACACAGGACAGTAATATTAGTTCACATATAATTAAAAGTTAGCATAACGGGACTAGTTAGTTTGTGTACCAAAATAACCACAGTTACTAAACAGAATATATATGTATATATTTATTAATCACTCCTTAAGGACTCCCGTTGCTTTCTTTTGCGTTGCTGTTGTTTGTCTTCTTTTTTCTCTCACCATTTCAGCTTCCATTTGACTTTTTGAATGAGAATGAATAATGTGGATATTTGACCATTTACAATGACAAATGATCTGCAAACATTATTGGTCCCGTATCTTTCAGTTGCCTGGTTAATAACGAATTAACTTTCTCCACGACGCAACCTGGATTACATTTGTGGAATATACTCTTATACCAATGGAAAAGTATTAATTTGTAATACAACGTCACGATTGTAGCTTATAACATAACTGATCGTATCTGTAAAAATAGCTTCCTTATTACCCAATTTGGATATAAATCAAAAAAATAAGATTCGGATTTGTACACACCCAAGTTATATTGAGGAATTACTTCAAGCTTTATTTTTTCCCAAGTATTTTTAATCCATCCAAAACTTACTTGGGTTTTTTTGTTAATGCGAAGTCAATATTCCTATATTTCATGATGTGCTCCATTGAATGACTGGTTATCATATTGTTCCCACAAACCAAAGACAAAAACGTCAGCAACCATGTAATTTAACCATAAACCAAATTTATGAAATTTAAATAATGCTTATCCATGCCTGTACATTTGGTGTGTCCTACACAGGTAGGAAAAATGTGTATTTTATTAAAACATTATTATTAAGTATGATTGCTAATCGTATATGTAATTTATCATATTGATGATGCCTGTAAACTGGCGTCTCTCATGTACAAAATAAGAATATGTTATTATTATTATTGCTGATCAAGAACTTGAATTTAGAACAAACGTGCGACTAGAGTATATGACACTGGCAGTCCAGCTACGCCAGACTTCCACAGTATTTAAATTTCAAGGAAAAATATACAAACAAACTGAAGGCGTTCCCATGGGGTCACCAATATCCTCGATTTCAGCAGATATATTCATGGATACGTTCGAAAACTTAGCAATTGAAACGTTCAGCTCCTCTCTCCAAAGTATAGTGGAGCTATGTAAATGACACATTAGCCGTACTTAGGACAGAAGAACATAAATAAGGTTTTCGAACACACCAAATCAGAAATGGAGGAAATTCAACTCACTTATGAATTGGAAAGTCAGGAAGTAGAGCTTCAGATGTTAGTTTGTAGTGTAAAATGGAAGGAAGATGGCAAGTTACACAGTTGTGTTTACAGGAGACCCACACATTCAAACCTTTATTTGGACTTCTGATCATCCAACTGTGTGCCAGTAAAACTAGGATTGGTGAAATGTTTAAGAAATGGAGTAGAAAAACTAATTGGTACCACAGGAAATCTAAGACAGGAATTGTGGCACATAATAGAAGCTTTGAAACTTAATAAATACCATGATAAATTAATCAGGAGCTATGTAGGCAAATGCAAAAGCAAAAGTAATAATAATAGTAGTGATGACTTTTCGATTAGAGCGCTACGTTTGCTTAGTTATTTAAGACTATCAATTCTCTTGAGTTTCTGACTAGGAATTTGTGTAATATATTGTAATTCGTTTATTACTGAACACTAAATCTATGGATATAATCTTGTTGACAGATAGTGCTTATGGCTAGCAGCTTGGCATTTTTGACTGCTTAACACTAACTAATATCCACAATTGTATATATTGTTGGATTAACATTCCAAAGTTGACCTAAGTCAAGGAGTTTATGGTTCAATAAAATTTTTGTTAACTGTATTTGACAGCGATACTACTGCTACGCTTTTCGTCATCAGCATCGCTGCACTTCTTGTGGTGAATTTTTTCTTCTATTGTTCTAATAGCTTTATTTCTCATTTTCCTGATTCTTAAGGGAGCACACCGAAACGTTGCTCCTCTCTAACCAACATATTTATGTAACAACCATCTTCTCAGGCGTGAGGCTAGCAACTCACCCCGTATAACAACACTGCTACAGAGACTTCAGTACGATCAGTCTCCTTGCGACGATAGAAAAAGTGTGTGTGGGGATATGGAACGTCCACACCATGTATGAGACTGGCAAAGCTGCCCAGATTGCAAACGAGATGTGGTATTAAAGTAGTGGGACTATGTGAAAGCAGGTGGGATGCAAGTGGACTCACAAAATTGTCAATCGGAAAGTCAGTGATCTACTCCGCTCACTCAGAAGATGGTTATCTTCCACCATTATCCATTATGCACCAGAACAACGAGAATGTGGCTATCATGATGTCACCAGCGGTAACGAAGATCCTGATACAATGGGACGCGATCGCGCCCAGTATAATAACCACCAGATTCTCCCCAAAAGGATAGACAGTGACAGTTATGCAGACCTAGAGAAGAAAGAAGAGTTCTACGGACAACTACAGGCAATAATAATACTGCAGTCGATGACATTAAAATATTGATGGGAGACATGAACACCAAACTGGGACCATCTCGGAGAGATGAATGAAGACGTATAACTCTTCGCTGACTTCTATACCTTTAATGAATTAGTGATTGGTCTCAGTGTGTGCAAGCACAATGATATCCACAGAGCTACATGGGTCCCATCAGACGGGCGAACCAAAAGCTAAATTGACTTCACCTCAATACCGCTCAAGAAGGTGGAGACGCAGGATACACAAAAGAAGGAAGAGGAGCAGACTTCGTCTCAGACCATTATCTCCTACTAGGAACACTCGAAGTCAAATTAAAGCCTTCAAAGGAACAAGGACTGCAGACAGACCACAAGCCAAGTTCAATACTGAAATCCTGAAGGATCAGGATACAAAAGCATCTTCACTGAAATCATAAGGAAAACGATGGATATAAAAATTCACACTAGTGAAGAAACTAGCGTCGAAAAACACCGGAACAGCCTGAAAGCCGTGTGGAGTCAAAGCTGAATAAACGTTCTAGGCAAACAGAAGAGACAGGACAAACACTGGCCCACTACGGACACACTGAGACTAACAGAAGAGACAAGGATGGTGAAACAAAAGATCATCCAGTGTATCGACTAGCAACAAAAACAGGAGTTGAATGCAAGCTACAATACAATGAACAAAAGACTGATGAAAAGTACCAGAGGAGACATAACATAATATTCCGAAGCTATCTCAAGAGAAGCAAACAAGCTGCAGTGCAGGCAAATGAGACCTCGCAACACTATACCAAACAACTAGGTTCCCATAATGCAAGAGATGATTCGGTCAGGTTTATAGCAGAAATACTAGTATTCATTACACTTGGAAACCAATACCAACTGAAGCCGAAAATACCTAACGTTCCTATCCATATTATATGTAGAACGTCGAAATCCTATCGCGATTACAGAATACGAAATATAAATAAAACAATAATTATCAATAGATTCATCGCTATTCTAGCACGAAATTCACCAACTAACAATGATAATAATTTCTAGAAATATTGAAATCTTAAATGGTGTTAAAATGACAATCAAGAAAGAAATCTAGAAGACATTAGACAAAAGTGAATTTCAGTGACACTTAGAGCTTCATCCGACTGAACAGATAATTCAACCTCAGAGTTACTCTTGAAAGAAGACATGATCAGTTTATCGTACAGAAATGTGAGTCAGCGTTGTCATCGGTAATTTTTTAGATATGTAGTATTATGTGGTTATCATTTATTGAATCATTTACATTGTGTAATCGTAGTGATGAATATGAATGACAGTCTTTAGAATAACTGTTTGTTTCACTTTTTCGCAGTTTAAACAGTGATTCTATGGTGTTATATCTTTTCCATAATTAATATCAAACATCAAACAAATATGGTCTAATTTAAGTGAAAACTAAAAATGACACATAATGACTAAGGTCTAATGACAACGCTGACTCAAAAGTTGGTACGATATAATGATTATGTCTTCTTTCAAGAATAACTTTGAGCTTGATTTTTGTATTCACTCGGCTGAAGCTTCAAATGTCACTGAAATTCACTTGTGTCGAATTTCATAAAAATTTATTTCTTGATTGTCATTTTAACACTGTTTAAGATTTCAACATTTCCAGATATAATAATCGCTTTCTCATAAGTGACGCGTTTTGGAAATAAAACATTCTTATACATACTTTTTCTTTTTTCAGTTTGCATCGTCACGCTGTTCATTCAGAAACTGAGTTCCTCAAATCCCGATAAGCTGATGAATGTATTTCTCATTAAAAGTTTACAGTAAATCATAGATATCTGCTATGTTTCATGAAAGTGTATTTTCACGGACGATTTATTCACAATTGACCAATGTGTCAGAATTCAATGCTCCGTGTCTTTGATCTTGTTCCAATTCACGGTCCAAAATAAACACTATACCTCATCACAGATGGATAACTACTCTCACAACGGAATTGATGGACCTCACCACTCAGTTCCTCTCATTTAGCGAATTTAACAAGTTTATATTGAAGCTAATCGTGAGGAGACTAGAAACCGTCCACATGCCTGTGATTGTTTAACAATGTCCTAAACCAAAGCGATATATTTGGTCAGTTCCCTTTGGTTGGTTGTTTCTTATCTTCGATCCTGAAATACGTTTCTTTTCCTTGTAGTGGATGTGTTGTTTGAAATGACAACTTAATTGCACATCACCAATAATCGACAAACTCTTGATCAGAGTCGTCCATAGCAAACACAGTGAAATAATTTTGCTTATGATTATTGCAAAAGTGTTGATCAAATCCTATACAATTATTTTGTTACGCTTGTTTTTCATAGCTCTTGACCGTGAATAGAAAGCTACTTCCATACCATACTGAATTTCTTTGTTTAAAACCGTGATCAGTATGCAAAGAATGCAGCAACCAAGCTAACACTACTGATAAGTTTGTTGATCTGGTGACAAAAGAAAATGTACACAGGTGAGTAGATTATGACCTCATTCTAAAAAGTGAATTGAATTGAATGATGCTTTTGTATTTCTGAATAAATATGGCACTTTTATAATACCTTATGGTACCAAGGTTAATTTTAAGTTACGGCTGTGAATAGGATGTTGGAATGGAAGAAATGAAGAGGGATGAGCGGAATCACTAATACTATATATTCACCTCTATCAGCCTCATGAATGCTTCTCAAACCAACACCATCCCAAACATTCGCAATTATCGTGATCTATGGCATACTTCAACCACATTTCACTCATTGTTGAATCCCCATTTGCGAGCATTTTTCAATTCTTCACGTCGGCGTCACTGTGGTTAGGATCCTCGCCTACCATGCACATGGTCCGTGGTTCGAGCACACGCCGACGTACACCCGATATCTATTGTCGGCCTGCAAACTTTGGGCTACCGATATCCACGCTGAAAATTCCATACTTGTACCAAGAATACGTTGTGGAATCAAGCTGTAAATCAAAAAAAATATCGTGTCACTCTGATATTTTTTATTTGTCTCGGCTCAGGACCATTTCAATATTGCAAGAAACACTAGTTCTTCTGGTGATAGCTCACAGGTATTTTTGCTCACTATCTACTCCCGAGGATTCTGAAATCCTCTCACAATCAATTTGGGAATACTGGTGATGGTACACTCTATTCCTCAGATTTCATAGATTGCACAGAGTTTTACAAGCTTTTGAAACTTCTATGAGACGCTTGTATTTTTCGCCTACCTTCCACCTATATGCATGCACCATAGTCTCAAGATGCAGCCATCGAAGACAATATGTACTGGTTGATGGTGAAACGTGGTGTTGATTGACGTGATACGAAAGAAATGCTTACAGCTGGAGAACATTCTAGACGCTTATCTTGTAAGTTCAACTTTCCAAGTGTATATGTTTCTTGATCTTTTGTCAAGAGACAGATGTGCGATCGAGTCTTGATTGTGTCTCTGGAGCATCTTCATACATCCATTTGGTACCAGACTCTGAGTCGAGTCTTATTTGTGGATGTCAGACTAGCTCACAATTGATCAGCTTCAGTTAGCGAAGTGGTTAACACATCTTACCATAATGTTCGGTAACAGTAATAAACACAAGTATCGCCATGCCATTCCCAATACACACTGTGCTCCCAAGTTTTTGGGGATCTTTCTTATACAGTTATTCTGCACTGTGCATAGTTTTGTTGAAAGTGTTGCGTGAAAATGAGTTGTACGACGGCAGAGTATGCTTTCATTGTTCTTCCAGGCATTAGACATCCACTTCCTCATTCATTCACCGTAGCTCTCTGTCTATCTGGTTCCAAATGATGGGAATACATATTGAATGATAAAACACACGTTTCTGCATCCTCTGGTCTGGATTGTTCTTGGAGCTTTCAGTGCTTGTAAGTGCTTTATACAATACTTGATCCCTTTTGGAGTTCCGAAATAAGTCGTTTTATTCTTGTGGCAGCGGATTTCAGTTGTTTAGATTTTATAAATACTATCTTAAATTACACATCTTCCTAGTCCACATTCAGTTAAACTTCACAGTATATACCTTGGAAAGAGTGGTGGACCTCTGGGTGAAATCAACAGTCTTAACATTTATACGAACGAGTTTTCACCATCAACTCCAGTAGGTGATAGAATGATACGAATTACTTCTTGTCAACTCATCTACAAAATATTGTGTCTACCTGAGTATCATAAAGTGAATTAAGGCCGAAAATGTGTGTTTCCTTTGAGTACTTCATTATTCGTAGGTTGAATGTAGATTTTGGGTCTCATATTTGCTTAGAAAAGCTTTAATGTTTCATTAAGCTGGCAAAAATGACCAAGGAACTTCTGTCTCTCAAATAACGGATTATATGCATTTAACTTTGAATGAGGAAAGACAGATTTGCTCACCGAAGAGATATTTCTGCTCGTCGAGTTCTCTCTCAGGCTCTACTGTCGGATTTATATTACTTCAAATAGATTTAGCAGCACTGAATGTTGGTTGGATGGTCAGAATGCAGTGATGACATGGAAATCTAGCAACCGAACGAGAAAATATCACCAAACAAATATGGCAGACGAAATGGAAATAGACCGGACGCTCACCGAGGAGACCATTGAGTGAAATGACGCACCAGGCCCTCGAGCAGAACACTGGTGAGAAACTGTGAGTTGTGGGTCCGAAAATGACATAGAGGAGGTCGTGTGGGGAGATGACAGATTGTGGTCATTCATGAAGCCAGCTGAAGAGGAATCCAGAGAAGACGATGCAATTGAGATGTGATGTTGAAATCCAATATTCCACTTGGAACCCGAAGAATGATTAGTTGTTCAGTCAATGTCTGTCTGATGAGAATAATTAATGTAATTGCAATCGTATATATATTTGAAGTGGGTGAATTACAGATCTTCGAAAGATTATTGAAACAGGGAATTGACATCAGGAGGTTTATATTCGATGGGGTTATGTGAAAAATGGAAGTTGAGATGGTGACAGCAATAATCGAATGGAAAAGTAAGTGATGCTGGATGAAATCAACTAGTATGAACATTACTATGACCAACGTGGAGAAAAGAGTTGAATAAAACGCTCTTGAGAACAAAGTTTATGTCTTCATTCATCTCTAGATGGTACTTCTAGTATATGTAGTGGATAGAAACGTGAACATTTGGAGTGGTCACACTAAGTCCTATGGGTTACTTCAAAGTATTATTCGTGTGTGACTGAGTGACCTGATTCTGAAAGGTTTTAGCAAGTAGAAGACATCGTCATCTTGTCATCTCATTTTATCCACCAGGCTAAAAGGTGTTCAGCTATGTGTTTCTGGAAGACTCGCTCACAGTGTTCAGTATAGTCAGCTTCATAGGACCGTGTGAAAGCTTAAATGCACACAGAGTTGAATATAAGTGGTAGTTCATCTTTTAGACATTACTGAATCATACGTCACCTTGTAAATACTATGTGTTAGCCGGTGGCGTCGAGTATGTTTGATACAACCGGGCATACAATGGTTGCAGCTCTCTCTGCTTGTTCACGTTTTCATGACTTTGCGTCATAAGTGTGACACTCGACGTCCTCTTGCATGTCAAACGACTGACTCACCACTACCTCTCGCTGTTTTCTTTCCACTTTCTTCTTCTGTGCCTCTTCCCTCTTATCACTGGTGATGTCTGCTACTCAGATTGCTATTGCGGGTCATTGTTCATATGTCAACCTAGGATGTTATATTAGTCCTAGATCCCCTCTTGTCTGGGTTTCTGTGCGGTTATTGAATTCAGTCAATGATATGTCCATTATGGTTGCTGCCCTTTTACCTTTCAACTGATTGATAATTAATACGACTTGACAGTTAACCTTTGACGATCAATCTATGAAGCGTTTTAAAGGTGCAGTTAGAACTTCTCACTCTATCTATTAAGCCTGACTAATTTCGACGGTTTGTCAACCATTCGGTTACATTGTTTGAACTACTTCTGTTGGGATACTCAGCATCTTCGAGACTCTATGGATGAGAATTTGAAAATTTGAATTCCTCTGCATTATGCATGAAATGTATTTTGATAATTTCTCACATTGTTGTACAATAGTATTTACTGACGATGCTCCGAGCACAATTTATCACTCATAATTATATCAAAGTAATCACACAACTCCCTTACTTCGTTTACATACATGAGTGAAAATTTATAAGACATATGAATGAATAAGTCAAATCAATGTATAGTATTCAATAGACATAAGTTAACTAGAAAGGAAGATAAAGTACATTCGGAAACAATATTGTTGTTATCAATAAAATAGAATACGATGGGAAAATTAAGACAAGTGTTGTTAGTCAATAAGATGGGGAATAATATGTTTTGTCAGTAAAACAAATAACTTGTTAGAATGCTATAATGTGAATTGATTAAGAGCAATGATCTGTGCTTGAAACACATCCGTGAATATCACTGTATAACACTGTGAGACTTCATCAAAATAAATTTTATCCACAATCCAATTATGCTCTACCACAGTACCAAAGTTCCATTTATTTTTTTCTCATTTTATTTTATTATAACATGACTCCACAAAGTATTTTTGATACAAGTATGGAATTTCCAGCATGTGATATCGGTAACCCAAGTTTAGCAGGCCGACCATTGATATCAGGTGTTCATCGGCCGGGGAGCGAACCTCAAAATATGTGTATAATCAGAGAGCATCCTGAATGCTGTGCCACCGACACTCAATGATAGGATTCATCTCTATATGTTTGAAAAACGATCCGTTGTCCATAACTATACCAGCATCAATGATTTCGCATCTCCTCCCTGAAAAATATTTTCTTCAGAAATCACAAATATAAAAGGATACACAACAGTCAGTATGTTATGGAATTTCGTTCATCAGACATATTCATTAGTGTGGATCTGAAAGTGATTCACACTGCTTGTACAGCCAGAGGACACTACTTGTTTGCGTGAATCCCGACTAATAGTGACCGATATGTTGAAGTTTAGGTGCATAAATGAGGTCATCTGAGTCGAGTGTGTGGCTAGGGATTTTCGAAAACTTCTGTCAAAACAATCATTTTATCCTTGTGAATGAAGCATTTGTTTTGGACCATCCGTCGGCGAATATCTAAAACTCCATGAGTAAATTCCTGAGACATCTAAATTTACTAACTTCTAATCGTTGATACATCTCTTCTTCATAGTCATCAAATATCAACCAGTTGTTTATAATAATCGTGATCGCGCTAACGGAGTATAATTTCAACTTTTTGTTTTAACATAGAAGACGGTGATACAGACTATTGCCAAGAAGATCTTTCGAACTCAATTTGTTTCTTGAAATCATATTTTATTACACTGATGTGATTATGAGCTTTAAAATGTCTTTCACGTGTTATAAGTAAATTATTGTGTTTTGTGTCAAATAGGTAAATTAGCATTCACTTACTTCTGGCTTTCACCACTTTTAAAATGTCCTTATGTGCCTACTCCTGTATACGGTCAGAAAATGAATTTGTTGTGTCCATTACTAATAACCTACACGACATGCACAGCGATATTGAGTAGAGGTTTTAGGGTGAAGTATCTATTGTACTTTTGACGTGGGTGTTATAGCGACTGCTTAAGAATACTTTATCTACCGTGTGTCTCTTAGTAAAACATTGTTAATTTTTTGTTTATCTGAGAGTTTGAGTAATCGAAGATAGTGGTTTACATATGCTTATCTTGCTTCGTACTTTCTATCATTATGTCATTTGGCGGATTCTATCAATCAGCCTAGAAATCTGTTAGTTATATTTCAATTTGGAATACTGCATGATATGAGCGGTTTTGGACACACTTAGGACGGACATTTTCATTTACTGCATACACTCTCTAAAGACAAATATCTCTGGATTAATATTATTTCCCTTGTGGTGTGGTTTGTTTGCTAGTGGCTGACAAAAATTACCAGACTTACCTTTCAAAATACTTGTCATCCTACACCTATGTCCAGTAGAGTGCCGCTTCTTCAACGGATACTGAGAATTTGGCGAGAAGACGGAGTGAGATGGACAATTTACAATGTATATCGATCATTGGAATCATAATGGCTCCTCAAGTTCTTCTGTGCACTTGGTGGTCAATCTTCGATCTGGAAGAGGAGATCAGATGGACGTGGACTCTCCAGATGGACACGAACACCATCGGAGACAGTCTCACAGTGTGAACCTATTTCCTTCTGTATCTTGACAGCGAGAATCAACCCGAATTGCGGGAATATTTCAACTGTACAGGGCTACACAACTGCGAACAACACAGATCAAATGAGTAAGGAGAATTTGTACAAACGACGATAAGGAGTAATTGGCCAGCCAGATGGCCAGCTGTTTACAGACTACTGCGTCTTCGATGATTTGTCGACTTGATTCAACAAAGGAGAATCCACGTGTTGACATCAGATGGGCTTACGAAGAATCAGGTATGCGTTATCTGAGCCTCAAGAGAGTGTAGATTTAACCAGCCTGTTGGATACAGAACGGAGAAGGGGATCAGGTGTAGTTGCAGACCACTGTGTATTGACGCGAAGCTACGAGATCGAATGAAAATAACCCAAAGGAGATAGGGGAAAAACACAACTTTAACGATGATGGCTTTACTCCAAACTGGAGTTCAACACTGAGAAACAGAAGGAAAAAGCTAAGAACGACACTTTCACAGCATACGTCGGGATAAATCGAAGACATGAACCAACACCACAGGGAAACCCACGTGGAAGAACACTGGATTCTACGAAGTGACATAGAAGCATACCGACATATAGGCACCTTAGTCAAGATGAATAGGCATGACGTGCAATGTCTGACCACGATCACGTGCAGACTGATGGAGATGGGAAGGGTGGAGGAGCAGAAGATGAATCAATTCAGAGATGAGTGGCGAAAGAGAAGCAGAGTACTAAGGGGTAGAGTAAGGACTAGTGCTAGGTGAGACGAAAGAGAATTCTGTGACACATTGAGAACTGAATTGGGGCAGATTGCAAGTCAGGGAATCATCAAATAACCAGACGGCTAACTGGGAATAGGTCAACGCAGTCGGTGCCAGTAATGATGTTGGTAGATACGGAAATTCCATCCCTTTTAAATAGTGAGAATTATTGAAGTGTATAAAGTTACTGTAAGCCGCGAATGCAATTTGACCGGATGGAATACCTACAAATTTCCGGCAAACTGCGCTGAATTCTCAAACGACATCAACTCAACAGTTTTACGTTAATCCTATATGCAAAGACTCTGAAACAACAATGCTTTGGGAACTATTCAATGCAGAGACATGATTAGTATGAAGCTGTCTACGTTCAGCGTTTGTTTTCTTGTGTGGTGGATAGCGTTATGGAAGTCTGCTTTAGAAGTGTGAAGACGTGTTTTTCAAGATTATGATTTTGAAATTAATTCATCCATAATTGCACACAAGGGTTGTGGCATACAAATTAAAGCCAACTAGTTATCAGAAGTATTGGTAACGACAAGATTTCTGATGAATGTGCAGAGAATGGATGTAATGAAGAAGACAATTGATGCTTAAGAAAGCCCACTTTTACTTACTTATTCATGTTGACAATTTCGTTTCAACTACATGCATTCGGCAAGTTCAAGAATAGAAAGTTCAGTTAACACGTGGTGGAAGAATCAAGATATGACTTCATTCTTCTGATACCAGTATGTAAATCAAAACTAGTCAGTACATGGAATAAGATCCTAAGTATCATCACTAGTGTCAAGCATGTGCTTCTATGTAGTTCAGGAACATGTAAAGCGTGCCACTATTTTTATTCCCGAAAGGTCACCACAGGCTTCTATCAAAAACAGCTCAGTACTTAACATCGGATGCTCAAGAAGAAAGGAAAAGCAACAAGGGACTCGCATACGCGGCAAACAAGACTAGAATCTATTATTCAGCCTATGAATATGCAGAAGAAATTAGAATTGGATTGGAGACACACTAAGGAGTCATTGAAATGAAATCAGACGCTGCTTACTTGGATGAAAATCAACGTTGTCATTATACTTTTTTTCTGTAACTGAATGTATCCAGTGTATTGGATTTTAGCTAAATAAATGCCTCAGACAAACTAAGAATGAAGTGGCTGGTAAATGTTTTAACTTGCCACTCACTTATTTTTCATTGACTGAGAATAGGCAGATGACTAGTTCTCATGTATTATTCACTTCAATTAACAGCAAGGCTAATGTAAAGACCATGGTGGTGCAAATATCTCACTGCTTTCATATAAAATGCGCTTCAGCACTTTATCTTTTAAATTATATTCGGAAACCCTAAGGCCTGTATCTAGTTTATCTATCTCAGGTTAAATAGACTAAATCAAAACTCATAAATAACATGATAATAATGTCTAATATAAAGGAGCATTAAGGCGAATATTAATTTATATATTTAACATAAATGAAGAAATACTATTACTAAGTTATTAAATTAATAAAATTTTGAAGGAAAGCAAATGTAATGTAATTATTAACTGGCGATTTAAAAGTACACAAATAATAATATGTCAGTGATTTATGGTCAGGTTAACTAAAAATGGACTCCCAAGCCATTAATATCATCTGGAATTAATGAATTAGCCATCATCCATTCTGTCTGCAGAAGATTAGACAGTAGGCCGCAGCTGCTTCACTAATGTTATATTTTGTTTATTCAGTAATGTCGTGTTTCTTATAATGCGTTTTAATGTCTATGAAAATAACTGGAGATTGTTGCTGTGATTTCTTTAATCTATTGTTAAGATACAAGAAGCCGTTCACCTTTATTGTATAATTTTGGCACTATGTATGTATGTGTATATGTCATGTGGTTACTCTTATTTTCATGTTTTGGCCCAGGTATGAGAATTAAAAGGAACAAAAACGAAAGAAAAAAGGTTGCCACACTTTTTCAGAATAATAGGCAAATATGAAGCATCCCTGTAAGAGTTAAGTGTTTGGTTCAAAGCGTCATTACATCCACGTCTTAACCTTTAACCTTCAATCGCCACATATAACATTAGTTTTACTTAAACTTTATTTACTAATTTCACTTCATTATAAACTAATTTTGTGTGAAGACGACAGTGAATAAATAGCAGTGGCTAAAATCTTTCCCCTTACAACCAGGTAGATGAAACAAACAAATGTCGACTTCCAACATTAATCGGCAAATAATGCTTGAAGCTAGGGAGATTTAAAATTAAATAAGAACTCAGGGAAATAATATTTCTTTTATAGAATAAAATATATATTTAGGGCTTAGTTAACCTATATGTTTTCTAAATAACTGAAACTCTTAATCCAATAGGTTACCTCTTTATAGTACAACGTATTAAACACAAAGACGTTAATTTATTCATTCATAACCTTCAAGCAAGGTCGCGGAATTGATTTGGTGGTATGACGTGACTTTCTTTATTTATAACTTTGAAGGGTTCCTTAAAATACATACTGTATTTAAAAAGTCTTTATTGCATTTTCTATTTTCATTACTACTCATGCTAATGCTATTCTCACTGGGCACATTTATTTCACTAACTTTTAAAAAATGTAAGTAATGTAATATTCTGTCTTAAAACTTAAACCCCAGAATATTTAGTTTTGACATTTTCAATCTTCAGTCGAACACTAATTACAAACAGTCCTTTTTTGAATGTGACTTCCTATACTTACTCTTTTTATGTCCAACAATATTTTTATCTTCATTGCAGCACTTATACTAATCACTTATTATCTTGATGAAATGGGGGTTCGACTAATGGTATTTGCGTTTCAAGGCATACACCCCATCCACTGCGGTCACAGTTTTTTCTCTCTGCATGCTCAATGTATATCCCATTGTCGTGAATAACATTCTCCAAACGTACCCTGAGAGAACCACAAGTCTCTTCGTAGATCAAGCTAGAGATGCATTTCATACCACCACGACAAGTTAGATGGTGGATAGCGAGCTTTGTGATACCTTCAGTGTTGTCAAAGGGAACCTCATAAAAGTGTTCAGTTTCTTCTTTTGCCCAATCTCTCATCATCTGTGCAGTGACTAGACATGACTCAAAGTTAACTGCTGAAAACCGATAAAAGTTGTAACAACAGCAAAACATAATGCAAGTGCACCTAACTGACCTATCCATGTAAAAGGAAGACACGCATCCTTGAAATAACAGTAAACAAAAAGTTCCAGACTAAAATACCCTGGATAAGTAAGTGCTTGCGCCACTCAGCTAGCTTCACGTAAGCTGCAAAAAGAGTTATACTCAACTTGTGTATTATATTAGAAAGAAATTCAAATGCAATTGCTCAACTATGTATTTATTATAAAATGTAATCAAAGAATCATCACAGTCACAGAATATGATTAAGAACATCATTTTCCCATAAATAATACATTTTAGGAAAATCAGATTTCACTTGTTCGAAGAGATATCTAGAAAACTTTTAAAATTTGCATAATAGTGTTTATTTTTTCTGTCAACGCTTTAAAATAAGGACGCTAACTGAAATGTGTTCTTTACTAAGAAATTTAAAAAAAACTATTGTAAAAAATTCCCTGAGTGTATTTTTGTAGATATGTTTGCGCAACGGAAATGAATCATGATTCTCACTCAAAGATAAGTAAAAAACTTTACATCTGACTCAGACACGTGGAAGAGAAAAGTCAGCAAAACAAGCATTATACACATCAAAATTCAGACTAATACAAAATACATAAAGGTGATCGTTGGATATTAGAAGAAAGACTTTGATGTTTTTCTTTGTTCAACAGCTTATTCATCCATAATGACAAGTCAGCTTGTTTTCACACTGTCTGGACTTCTTCACCATCACTAGGATTGACTCTCAGCTTTTGACATGCGTTTGTGCAGCAGTAACAATCAATCTTTTTATTCATTTTCTTATCTTGCAAAAAGATCGCAAATAGAAATGCTGTACATGGGGAAAGAAAGAAAACAAAACGCTAAAATTTACTGTATAAGAATTTTACAACACTCTGTACAAATATATGATTCATGTTTCATTATTCCAAAGGTTAATTCAGACTTTTAAAAGTCCAGAGTTGCTGACTACCTAATCATTACTATCACCGAAACATCAGAACTTCTTACAAGTGAATAAGACTCTATTATCTACTAAAAATAGGCTTAATGGTATTTGTTTTATATTATATCATCAGTAAGTGTTGAGCGTGAAGCAACCGACACAAACAACACGTTTAACGTAGATTACTTCAGTCACCAACTTCATTTAGAGAGATCACTGAAGACCAGGGGGCACAGCTATTTTGTCAGCAGTGTGAACCAGCAACCCCATCAGAGATTGAACCTGTGGTCGTCTCAAACTAATTCAAAACAGCTAACCATAAGTGATTTCGCTTATTTATAAAAGTATAGTGTATCATAGCACCTTACTGATACAGTCTTTAAAGTACCATGACTATTCGTCGCAGATAATTACAAAAAGCGACGAAACATTCCTTTTGTATTAACATGTAAACTGATATTATGAAAGGCTGTATTAGCGATATATAAATAGCCGTAACAGGCAACCTGAATCTCTGTTGTCTTGTATTAGAAGATGCATCACACATAGAGTTTCATAGTAATATTTATCTTCACTACACAAAATGCAAACATTATATCCTTATCATGTTTTAAGTGATTAACCGAATTGCCTGAAATCTTAGACTTATTTCTTTCTACCTACTGATGTGAAAATATAATGTAATATGTCCCCAGTTTTGCGAAGAGTTAAGCAACAGAATTTAATTTTTAGGAGCTCACCAAGTAAACACACGCCTCCACAAGCGGAAAAATTTAATAAGTAGATGTTAGGTGAAGATATAAACATTGTGACGACAGCACAAACAATGCTTCCAACTGTCTGGAAAAGTAATAACGTGAAGCAAATTAATGGTTAACAATGAGATCGAAATAAAACCATCATATTTCAACAGTAAAACACTATGTTTAGTAACTTTCCCAATGTACCTGATTCAGTGAAACAATCATCATTTTAGCAGCACATTTGGGTAATTTCTCAGGATATTATAATAGTGAAAGTCCTCAGTTGAAGGAATCTTTTTAACCGGAAGACATCTGCTAGTTTCTGAATGCTTTTATATTTGCGCTGCTTTAGACAGTATAATAAGATGGCATTCTTCAGTTTACTGTTAGATTATACTACAGAGGCCTATGTCTATGACTTGAAATAAGCAGGAGTAAGGTAAACAAAAGTTTGTAAATCCCCTTTAGCTTGCAGATATTACACCGCAAAAAGCCCCTAATTTCCTTTGGCTTGTGAATTAGTTTTCATCGGTTGACTGATGCTTGGAGTAAATAATTACCTAATAATGTCGTTACACATATGCATAACCACGTAAAAGTTAAGGAAATATTTTTAATTAGAGGAAAATTTTTTTTACGGATTCATCTTAGCATTACTGCCCAGCTGGTTGTTTTCTGCTGTTTGTTGTCCAAGATGAAATAATGAGGGGAGTACTGTACGGCATTCATCTATATTATAACGTTCCAAACAAACTACAAAGTTAACAGATTAAGGATGACTGAGTTCACGATCTGCTAAAAATAATTTCCTTAAGAATAACTGTACACCATCTATTAAGAGGATAATTAGAAAGTTACGAGGTCAATAAATTAGGCGATTGAATGTCATTTTTATACCTGTACTTTGACTACTCATTTCGTTAATAATCAATTTGTTTTTGATTCATAATAAGTCACATAACTTAACAGAAACATTCTACTTGAAATGCACAAAACGTCTTAGAGAGGTTCTGTTATGGCGAAGTGTTTAAAAGTAGCAGTGTTTTCAGCTAGTAACACTTTCTAATCCTACCTATTTTCTTTACTCTTTACCCTTTTCAACAGAATCGTTACAGTGATTGAAATAATATTTTCTAATAAGACTAAGGTCCACAAGTTACTATTTATAACTACTTATGTGGCAAACTGGTAAACATTTTGGATTCAGCATTAATTATAACTGCAAAACTGAGGCACACAATATATCTCATTTAACAGTAAAATGTTTTACTTACAAATCCAGTGAAGACTATACCATAGTTTGTAGGGAAGTATTTAGGACCAAATATCAATCCTGTTCCACCCGGCATGATAACAAACATACCGCTTAAAACCAAAAATAGAAGCCAAACCCAAATAGCATATAAAGCTTTCAGTGCCAGTGGCGGTGCTGATCCAATGTGTGGAAAGGTGAAGAGAATGAGAGCCCAGAGTAATAATACAATGCACATCGGCAACTGGAGAACAAGCATAAATAAGTATAAGAAAGAGCTGTTGTTCAGAAAGTAATAAAACATAAAAACAACAAGATGGCTTACGTTATCAAAATGTTTATTGAATGAACATATTTACGATAAAAGTGAGTTATTTCCTTTTAATAACAAAGAATCACTGTAATGAACCAGCATAATGAGGTAAAATTCATTCCGAAGAACAAAATACCTGACTATATTCTTCTAGACTTGAAAACAGCACATGAGATACACTTTTCTTAACTCCAGTAGTTAGTTTTTTATAGACCTTTATAACATTTCACGAAGTAATCAATACATTAACCATCTCATTAGAGCTTTACTCAACTAACATAGTAAGTAAAAAGCGCAACTAACAAGATAAATATCAAATTTTGATTATGAATAGCAAATATTTAAAATCAAAAGTGTGCTAAATGTTTTCATTATTTAAAACCAAGAGCTTGATAGCATTGCAAACTGTTTTGATAGTAAATCATAGCAATAAACTAAAATTTCCTTCTTTCAGTAATAGCGGTAATAGTTTGTGTTGATATTATATGGATGGTTTTTAAAGCTAATCAACGCCGATTAACTCACTGCTGAAAGCCAAAATAAACTGCATACCTGTTTCATCCTATTCAAAGAGTCACCAATTCATTCTTAAATAATTTCAATACTTTTGGAATACAGCTGAATAAATGAAATAACCGGAAGTGAACAAACGAAAATGCTACTCATCAAAAGTACGGAGATAAACTGATAAACACACAAGTTCGTGAATACATGATAGGAAGCTATTTGTACTGCTCCCTTCTTTCACATTTTGTCTTGAAGTGTTTGAGAAAAATAGCTGTAAATAATTTGTCAGTAACTATAGTCCCTTCAACAGTAATATCACTTTGCATATAGTACTCCAGTTTACTTTTTTTTTAAAAAACATTTTTCCTTCACGTTCCCCAGTGGAACATACGGCTTCAAGCTAGTGGTTTGAAGTTTCTGTAGCAGTGTTTATTTTACAGGATGGGGTTTCTAGCCTCATGCCCAACCTTTCCACTTTACCAGCATTATTTCGGGCTTAGCAAGGTAAAGGAGTGAGTCGGCCAGGGATCGAACCCCGGACCATGTACATGGTTGGCGAGCGTTCTAACCGCTATGCCACCGACGCCCAGTTTACTTTAGTTGAAATTAAATCGCATCAAATGTTTTGACTAATTTAACTAGAGAACCTAATGAGTGATATTGATGGAACAAAATATTCAGTAAACTGTATAATAACACTTCAATAAGGTATACGAATAACGGACTAGACTAGCATGAAGTAAAAATAAAGTTTTAGTTTCATGGGTTTATCTTTTTGGATGAAACGCGTATCATATAATCAGTTAAACGATGTTTCTGAACAAAATAATAGAAACAGAGTTTGTATTAAAAAGGTGTGTTATTTTTTCTCTGGGCCTCTCTTTTCTTCAGTCGGCCTAAGCTGTGTACAAAATGAATAGGGTCCAATACTTATTTCTCCAGATGTTGGATTTGTAGTGATTAGATTGATTCCACCGTAAGTACGCCACTTAGTAAAAGGAAGCAGCTGGTCACTAGTTCTAAATTCTGAGTGTTTCTTTAACAAATGTCAGTTTGCAACGAAGCCTATCTTAAGATATATATTTCTTACCAGGCCTAAACTAAGCACAGAAAACGAAAATTATCACAACAGCGATGGAATAACACAGGAGGTAAAATGAACAATTCCGAATATGTATTGTATCACGCTTCATCTGAAACTAGTTCTCAGCCTTGCATTAATTGAAAATGTGTATTTCTAACAGAAAGCCTCATTTAATAATGTATCATAAACTTCACTATTTGGTGTTAAAGATGTACTGAAAATATTTGGTAGCTTCCTAGAGGCAGACTTCATCTAAAGAAAGAAATCCCATAGTATATCAAGCAGCTAACTCTCTTTTATTAAGTCGCAATAGTTTAGATGACTTATTATTTAAACATTACCTTGAAAGAAACTCGATCCACTATTGCACCCCACATAATTCTGCCACCAGCATTAAAAATTGCTGACACACTGGCAACCATAGATAAGTACTGATCATCACTAATGTATTTTTGTCCAAAAAGCTATAAAAAAGACAGAAATTTAATTTTTATAGTACATGTACCTTAACAATGAATTCATTCATATATGCCTTTTCATTGATATAATCCACATGCATGGTTCTTTAATTAAATTTACTACAATTTACACAAAACGGTGGTTTACATCATAGTTCTATGTAAATAAATTTACACTACTGTTTCTTTCTTACTTAGGAAACACAACGTTTCAGCCTAAAACGATAATTTGTTTACCATCAGTTTTAATTTCACTTTCTTACAGAAAGTGCTATTTCATGATAAATTCGAATCATTTCAAATTTGTATTTTTTGTAAAGGTAATAATTTTGTTAGCCAGCGCTTTGGCCGCGCATTCTGAATTATTGCTATTGGAAGTAGATTTGACTCCCAGTCTTTGGAGTAAACCATAGAAAATACTTTTCTAATTCCACTATATAGTTCAGTCCTTTAATGTCTGCACGTATTGCTCTGAGAGAACTGTTTCACTTGTTCTTCAGTTTTCTTGTTTACTCACAAAGGAGAACACTAAGAGATACTTGAATGAATATCTTGACTTTTAATATATATTTATAATCAAGATTATTTTTTAAACTGCATTTATATATCACTTTAATACTCCCAACTGACGGTTTACAGAACTCAGAGATACCCAAACTTGTTCAAAATATTTGCCTAATCTGCGTGTAAACTGACATGTGTAAGTATATTTGATGGTTAGTCTTCTGCAATTTATATGATAATAGAGAATAACTCTAGTTTGTATTAATTAAAGAAAGTCTGTAATAGGTATTCTCTAGTGTTTGAGGAAGAGTAACAAGTTATCACATTACAAACATCCTAAGATCAGATAAATAATAAGTATTCAATGAAGTAGGAGAAACAGAACTTAAACAAACTTTCCGCTAACCTTGTATGCTGATGTTATGACTGTAATAGGTATGATGATTAGAAACATTATTATCCATAATAAATAGAAGTCGATTTTTCGGAAAATTCTTTTTGGTGGTACATTAATTTGACTAAAATATAACAGATATGTTAACTGAATGTACTGGTGGTACCACATGAGTATAAAAATGATTAAAACATAAGTTTATGTTTGTTGATGCAGTGGAAATTCTTATGTATTCATTATGTCAATTTGTGGAATATGCTAAAGAGATTTGATGAAACTATTGTTTGTTCTAACTCTAAAGACATGCTCGATGATTCTTGAGCTTTTTCTGAAAAATGTCTCTGTTAACGAATTAATTTTTTGACTCTACTTTATGGCCCATAGACCTATGGCCAAAGTTTTTTTTCATGCTTTACGTGTTCCAATTCACATCTCGATAGCCGAATGATGACTTTGTAATGACTATTGAAGTGTGTGTGCGTTGGTCGCGCAGTGGTTAGGACGCTCGCCGACCGTGCACACGGTCCAGGGTTCGATCCCCGGCCGGCGCACTCCTTTACCTCGTTAAACAAGTAATGAGACTGGTAAAGAGGAAAGGTTGGGCATGAGGCTAGCAACCTTATCCTGTAAAAATAAACACTGCTACAGAAACTTCAGGCCACTAGCCTGTAGCCCTATGTTCCACTGGGGAACGTGAAGGAAAAATTATTATGTTATTGAAGTGTATAATTTTGAAGAGTTCTTCTTTTTACTTCTGATGTTTTTTCTATTTTACAGACAAAGCCTATCAGACTGTTACTCAATAAAAAATCGATGATGCTCTCCAGTTTCTCTTCGTGTGCATTCTAAAATCACATAGTTTTGTCTAAACGAAGCAAAATGTACATCGCTGACACTGTCTGAGAGATTGATAACTTGAGATATCATAGGGTTAACTGACTCTGACGTCACAATCCGAAGAATAAGACTTTACCTTAACATGATAGTCTATACAGAAATAACTTATATTACTGTTTCATATAACTTCCAATTATCTTAGCTAAATATTTTGCAAATACGCATACGAAAATTTTAAAATATGCTACATCAATGAACTTTTTAAGAAACAACAGTGTAAATTAGCCGAGATTTAAAATAATTAATCACAAAAATAGTATAGAATTGATTATACTAATCATTGAGGATCTTATACAAGATTAAGTAATACTGATAGAAAAACTCACTCTTTTACTGCTTCCTGTACACCAGATTTGTTCTGAAAGATCATGTAAATAAACATATTACTCAATATTATATATTTTTAATGAATAAGGTTTCACTTGCTTTATATTATATATACATATAATCAGGTGTTTCTGTGTAGTTTGGAAAGTTCCTCAAAAATTAGGTTTGTCGTAGCAACTTCTGATAGTTGAATTATTAACGAAATATAAGAATGATGCTTTTCTTTATCCAGAGAGATACACGAAAGATGTCAGAAAATAACTGATACTATGGGAGGTGAATGTCACTTTTCCTAATAATGGAAAGAGGCTTAATTAAAAGGTTTCTCATTGATTCATGTAGAATCGTTTGAAAAGATTTTTTGTTTATATTCTCAGTTTTACTAATGAAAATGCCTATCCTGATCACATACATACATTCCTATTTGCCTAAATTACTGTCTCAGCAGAATGTGTCAAACACATCCTTATAGGTTCCAGTCTTACTTTATACAACAGACAGATACAGTCACTTTCTGTGGTTTACCCTACAGATGATGAATGGATGAATTTTGAAAGTAGTCGGGTGTTTAACTCGATCTGTTGCTGTTTGCTTTTTATATTATTACATGAATATAACAATCATGGGTTTAACCACTATTTATTATTAATGGTATGCTTTTCACTCAACTAATATATATAAATATTTGTGGTTCATACCAGTCTGCCGACCCAAGTAGAGTTTAAAACTCACTTATTTATTTCTTCTTCTTTAAGTTTTATAAAAGAGAATATGCATCGACCACTGAAAAAATGAAAATGATATTCGAAAATTTCTCACTGTTTGAAGAACTATCAAGTACATTTGCACCTGAATCAATAATTATTATTATATATTATTGTATCCTTTAGTTCCTAGAGGAACATAGGGCTTCAGCTGCGCACCTCCATTGACTTCGGTTTTTGACAACTTTTTCACCCTGCTCCAGGTCTGTCCACATGCTTTCATCTCCTCCTCGCATGACCTCCTCCAAGTCACCCTTGCACTGACGACCAACTCCCCGCCTCCCTTTCGGGTTCCACTCGAGGGCTTGTCTAGTGATGTCACTTGATGGTTTCATCAGCGTATGGCCAATCCATCTCCATTTCTTTCTGCCTATTTGTTTCACAATCGGTTCCTGATTGGTTCGCTCCCAGAGATCCCTGTTGCTGATCTTTTCTGGCCATCTGATCTTGAGTATTGAGCGGAGACAGTTGTTAATGAAGGTTTGAAGTTTGTTTGAGATGCTCTTTATGACTCGCCAAGTCTCTGATCCGTATAGTAGCACTGACTTCACATTGGAGTTGAAAATCCGGATCTTATTTTTGATGCTGATTGCTGTTGACCTCCACACAGATTTGAGGGTAATGAAAGCTTGTCTTGCTTTTCCGATTCTGACTTTGAATTCTTGCACAAGATATGCATGTTAGATTACACTTTAGTTCCAGGATAATCACTGTCAAGAAAGTAATCAGTGGGCATAACGTTTGATGAATTAAAATATATAAAATATTAATCAAATATCTACTTACTTTCTGTTTTTTCTCAGACATTAAAGAAAACCGATTACTTGCGCCGCGAATAATATTCCACCCAAAATAAGCAATGCATTAGGAATACGACGCAGGACATCAGGATCATCAAAGAGACTTTGTTTGCAAAAAAGTGTTAAAAACAAATGGTGTTAGTAGAATAGAGCCGTAGTGAAGCTGATTCACATTATAACTCGGTAAAATAGAAGCTCTTCATCAATAATGAATAAATCAAAGGTTCATTTGCCGTTGCTTTCCGAAGAAAAATGAATTAGTTAGCACTTCTTGACCTTCCGTAATTTTCCCGAGTCTCCAATAAAAGTGATGGTCACGTCATACATCTGAATAATGCTTTGTTTTAAATACACGATACAGTGACATGATTATCTTTGGTTTTAACGGTGCAACAGTTTTCATCATTGATACTTCTGCTTACATTTCTTAGACTAAATCCATGTGAACATTCTAATTAAGGTGCCCTATCCCTAAACTTATCTTTATTATTACGGTGACATCAGTTTGACCATACATCCCTTCAAATCAAGCATATGGGAATCCTTACCAGAAAACCCAATATAAGTTTCACTAAAATTGTCTGCGAAAATATTTGTGTTATAAATAAACCTGAATGCCAGCAAAAATAAAACAACTACATCGTATCAAACTCTCAGTATTTGATATTCTATTTTAATAATATTTTCATACTTTATAAGACAAAAATTGTAATCCGATCGCAAAGTTCTCTTGTGTAACAAAGACACTTATGGTGGATTGTTTTCTGTGAATATATAAGAGATAGTTTTATGGGCTCGCACTGATTATTTGAAATGTGTTTCTACAAGCTGAGTGGACAAATCACGCTAGGCAGTTTACAAGTCCCTTGATAGATAGGCATATGTCATACCTGCAACAAAGATGACATGAGTTAAAAAAGCCAGACAAAGCTTCGGTAGCCTTGTAGACACTTTTAATTAATTAGATCATTATTACCGATGCGACCTCCCACATACTTAAAGTGATCATTACGCCCAAATATCTCATTTAGGACTCTTAAACTAGTTACGAACCGGTGCAGTATTGTCATGTTACATTGGGCAGGGGCCAGATTGCTGCTCAAGGTGCTTGAAAGACTACTCAGTTTTATGGCGTCTTCACCGAAAAGGCCGGCATTATTTGAACTATGCAGACCGAAGGGACGCTCTCCATGGTAGTAAGTCAATCACTGAGAAACAAAAGCTATAGAGTGTCATACCAATAAGTACACTATGCTTTGCGGAACAGGCAGTGCCTTTGTTTTTATAATCTAGTAAATTTGAAGCCTCTTAAATAAACTGACGTCTGCAGTATCGTCCACAGAACTGCAAACAAAATCACCAAAACAAGCCGTTTCAGATGAGATTGGTAGTTTTTATGTGTGCACTCATGTCCCTACCTCTGATCTAACTGTTAGCAGGGTAAACTCTTGTCGTACATCTAACTTTTGGGTTGGCAATAAAGGATTTACTGCTTTCAACTTTGGAAAAACTTCTACTGACAAGTTTTGCTACAGTAGTTGTTAAGTCATTTTAAACGTCGTTTTCATGAGATAAACCATGCACTGGACTGATTGAACAAATGTTACTTATGTTCACTTATGGTATACTACAAAATCACTCGTTTTATAAAAGCTTCTTAGACACGCAATTATATATGACTGCAGCGTTAAATTTAGGAGAGACGAAAAATTCTATGTAAGCTAACGAAATTATTGTCATGATCCCGGAAAGGTATTTTGTTGAAGTAATGGGGTATCCAGAACATTCATTTCATCTAAACGGTTTATAAAAGTCACAAAAGTTCTATGGACAAACTTACTGTGTGTCTTTGTTGACAGGAACGTTATTCGGGTTTATAATGGCTGTTTGAATAGGTGTAAAAACAAGTGCTCCCAATCCAAACCCACCAACAACTAAACCTACGACCAGAAATCGTCGTTTGGGAAACCACTAAAATATGAATCAGAGAAGGTAAATAGTAATAATGACAAATACAGGCATCGGAAAGAATACTGGGAAGTTTATGAAACAGCGACGCTTTAACTGAGCCATTTCGAACCTGGCTGTATTAACGTACGATATATCAGGTTCAAAGGGATTTTATAATTACATTTATTATTCTGAAATGCCGAGGTGACCGAGTTACTCCTCTGTCATATATAATACTGATTCAGGGTGAATACTGCTGAGTATTTGTGCTTAAATTCAGCTGTGTCGATACTTCGGTGGTTCAGCGGTAGAATGCTCGCCAACCATGCATGTGTCTCGGGTTCCGATATCCGACCGACGTGCTTCAAAAACTGGCTAAGTCAGCAGTAAGGCCAATAAAGAGGAAAATCTGTGTGTGACGCTAGCAATTCTGCTCCGTAAAATATAATACTTGCTACCGAAATTTCAAAACTCTAGTTTCAGGCCCTATGTTCCACTCTGAATATAAAGGAACATAATATGGAAATATAATCAGCTGTAGCCCATACGCTTGTGTGCATCAATGCTATTTTATATTTGTGGTTAACCGTTTGCTTAAACTTTTCTCCTACATGCTTAATTAAAGGAAACCGAACAGACATTTTCAGTGGTTTTAATTTTGTATCTAATTACTTACAAATGATGACGCTTTGTATCCGTAGTACTTCAAAGTAACTGTGACTGTCTGGTTTTATGGCTAATCAAGACTGAGTATTTCTGTTTTTTGCTTTATTTGAGGTTTAATTTTGAACTCCCTCGTAAATAATGTGTCCTAAAATTAATAAATGTTTCCGGAACTTATTATCTCTTGAGCCTTTTAAAAACTTAAAATTTGAACCTTGCTGTAATGAGGTATCTTGCCAAATTTTACAGCTGGAAGCATGGTGTGTTCAGTCAGCGTATGGCATAGATTATATCAGGAGACTAAGAAATTCTATCACTCTGACATCTATGAGCGCTATATGTGATTACATGATATTCGCGTCCTTTCTTCTATGTTACAATTGATTAAAAGCAATAAAAAAGGGCAAGTCTTACTTTAGCTGCTACAGCCATCACTACAGAGTATCCAAACCCAAGACCCAAACCCATGAGCACTGAATATGTTATAATTACGCCAATATATGACCTCTGAATTGTAATGTACGTTAAAAAGACACTCCCACTGGAATAAGAAGAGAAATAGTACATAGAGGGAAACTATTTGTCGAACGTGTTTAAGTACGTCATTAAATAGCTGCTTTCTATTTCTAAAGTGATCACCCAATGCATTATTTCAGTCTCTTAATTTGCACCTTTCACCTCAGTATTTTTGTTTGTTATCTTTCTAATGTGATTATGAAACTCGAAATCCTAGTTCTGAAATGGAAATGCTATTTTTCTGCTCTTCTCAAGGCCAGTGGGAAAAATGTTAGTTTAAGATTGTAAAACACATTCTAGCGACCCAAAACTACTCGTTGTATAGATGACCCCGGGTACATTACTGAGTGCTGTTTACCTAACTCCTAAGGATCAAAATCACATCAAAAGGTATAATGAGTTTAAATAAATTGCAAAAATTATAAACCTCTTTATATATCTAAAATCTAAACTTTCCTGAAAAAGTGATCATCTCTGTACAAACTAAGCTGTCAAATTTTTATAGTTTGGATTAAAATTTGTTGTCACACTACTGACTTAATTAAGCTGAATATAAAGGAAATAACTCTTGTCCTTCTTTTGCTTGTAGTCGCTTATTGTCTGATTATTTTTTGCATCTACTGATTGACAATCGCTTCTGAAATTTTCTTATGACACCTTATAGTCTTTTATTTTTGGTCTATTTTATATTTAGGGACACAATAATCATAAAACTTCCTTAAATAACTCCATAGATCCACCAGGTTTTAATCTTCCGATATTAATGAATGCACAGTTGAAAATCACTATTTCAGAATAGACTTAAATCTGTGAAATTTCCTACCCACGATGAGCTTCTGCAACATCCTGCTCACTGTGAAAATTTATATAAAATGGAAGTGATTAATATTAGTTCTGTTATGTTTTGTTTTAGACGCTGAAAGTGATTCAAGTTTACTGCACAAACATTCATCATCAGTGAAGAAAAAATGAAATGTTAAGAAATTCTAAGTACTAGACCCAAGATAAGAACGTTATAAGTCTACAGGCATTGGTGAATCGAGTGGGTCTTCAGTTCATATCAGCTCCTAAATCATGTGACACTGAAAAATGGTTTGAAAAATAATGAAACGTGCCTGTGAAGAATACAGCTTACTGACACAACCACACGAAAACCGGCTTTCTCATGCACAATACCACCGAGTGCCATAGTTGCACCTTGGCAAGCCAGAGCCAATGCTGAGAGCCAAACAGATGTCTTAGTTTCAATATTTGGGTCAACGTACGCTTTGATATAACTAAGGATATATGGAACCATATTTGCTGACAAAAGAATAAATAAATAAATGGGAAAAAAACCTATTGTGTAGAAGTATCCGAAAGTCATATGAATAAGAACTGCTCCAATAATGCACAAAGTTCCCATCAACAGATTCTTTTTCTTTCGCTCCTAAATATTTTTAATATGAGGTTTATTAAAATGAAGGCAATACCATATTGAGCTTGAGCTTTGGACATTTTAACACCATGTTTTTCTTGCGCAGTAACGAAAACTACAAATCACAGTATCGCAATTGCTTAAATAGGAGATTAAATAATAACAGTTAGGTTGAATTATTAAAACAAAATTGGTGTTCGTCAATAAAATTCTTCCGCGCTTGAAATGATTTAGCTAGGAATCGTGTTTTAATAGTTTCACGTAAAGCAAGTAATCTCCATTCGTTTACATGCCTTCAGTAGGAATTATATGTTAACAGCTTCTAATATCCAATATTGTTTTTTACGAGCTGGTGCAAACCATTTTGATCTATTTGTGCTCACCTCTTGGTTGTGAGGTAGAGGCTCCTGGTCCTAGTTCGTTCCGTCGCTTGGCTGTCGTAGCTACGGTCGACTGCAAAAGGAGAGGTGAAGAGATAATTACAAATGGTTTGTAGTATGTGATGTCTTTAGACCGTGTTGCTACTGTCGTCCGGTATCGTCGAAAAAGAAAAGAAATAACACTGACAGATATGATAGGCGTAGGTTATCCAGACTAAAAGAAAGGAATAAAACGTGGAAACAGACTGCTGATGAAGTCTGATGTTTACATATATATAGTACATTTATGCATACATATACACATGGGCCACTGTCCTTGTGGCGCTGCATTATTGTTTAGCCTCAGCTTAAAGCTCTCCACGGATGGTGCCATAGCTACATTCACTGGTAAAGAGTTTCAGAGACGGAAAACTAGTGGTAAACCAAATGGAAGTTCACTTTAGTCTTTTACTTCTTCTGAGGTATCCTAATGGTTTGCCACGAGGAGATTCATACCTACTCTATTGCAGAACGTCTTCGTTTAGGGGATTCTTATCACTTGTTATCTCATAGGCAGTAATGAAGTCCCTCGTAAGCCAACCACATCTAACTCTGGAGGGACCTAATTTGTTGAATCGTTTTACGTATAGTTTTTTTCGAGGACCCATCATGCCTTTTGTCTTAGGACTTCTTCCAAAACGTTTGCGTCCCTTCAAAGCAGTGGAGGTGCAGTGATATTGTGCACTTTGAGGTGTGGTCTGACTTATGTTTTGTGCAACCTCAGGAAGATCTCAGGAGTGAGTGCACCTTAGTGTCTCCGTGTAAAGTGTATGACCACATATGCCCTCACTACATTCCATTGTAGCTCACACTTATGTCCATTTTTGTCGTAAGAACTAGACATAAGTCACGCTCCGACATTGCTCGGGACAAGCTTTCGTTGCCCAGAGTATTACTTGCATCCTGCGGCCTACAATCGCATAATTTTATTTCTCTGCCACTGCCCAGGGTTCCAGAAGTTTTAGGTCTGCTTACAGCCCATATGAGTCTTCCGAGAACTTTATCATCTTCCAAATCTTAACGTCTTCAGAGAAAGGAACAGTTGGGGAGCTTAGACGGCATATTAGGTCACTGAAAAAATCAAAAACATCAGCTGCCCTAGGATAAATCTCTGTGATGCTTCTAATGACGAGCTGTGCCAGGATGATCTAACACGACTGAGCTTCGTGCAGAACTTCCCTTCATCTGGGTAGTCCTCCAACCATGACAGAAGCAGCCCACCTATACTTGTTTGAGTTATTTTGGTCAGGCGTAGGTCACAGCGGACTGTGTCAAATGCCGTCTCAAAGTCTAAGGAGGTCACACAGACTAAAATGTTCATGTCCTGCACGTTTTTCCAAGCTGATAGTAGGTTTGTTACACAGGATCTGCCTCTCCTGAAACTACGTTGTGCTCCATGGAGTCTAACCTTTATGTCAAAGTGTTCCCTGATGTGATCATCAATTATAATTTCCAGTACTTTTTATGCCACTTAGGGTAGCGCTACTGGTCTATAACTGGTGATAATTTGCCTGCCCTTACCCCTCAAAATAGGAAAACAGATGGCTCTTTCTTACCCATTTGGAAATCTCACTAAGTCCACGGAGTGATAGAACAGCTCACATAAAGGCCTACAGAGAGCTTCTGATTAGTGATTCACAACACATGACCCGAAGTCATTAGAACCTGTGGACTTTCCAGATATGATTCTCTGTAACTCTCCTACTTTCGTTGCTGAGTTCAATTGGGGCGTAGTCACTAGGTTTTCCCTAGATAAGATAGTAGTACCGCCTTTTCAGTCTATATTGGTAATTCTCACATTACTGTTTAACTGTTTGGAAAGGGCCTAACTGGCAGTTTTAGGCAACTCCAAGCTAGTGAGACATTGGCCGTTTGCACCTACTAAGGCGCATCCCTCAGGTTGATAATTTTCTCTTCGGCACGAATAGGAACAGGCTTTTGGGGTTCGACAGGAGTATTTTTGCAAGGGATGCCTAAAATAACCTCCCGTCACCCCTGAATCTTGTGCTGCTGATACATATCAATGTATGTTTGTTTGACAGTCTGATATATTTTGCTATGTATATATGGATCGATATTCTATTATAATTAGCCAATCATGTTAAGACTGTCTATTGATTTGTTCATTTTGAATATTCGCTCACACGCTTGTGTTCACACACTTGTTCGGACATTCATATACATTTTTGCTCTCACACTCTTGTGGGACAGATTTGATTCTCCTTGTGTTTGGAAAATAGAAGTATCATCGCGAACCTAGTGGTCTTCTGATTTCCGTCTTTCTTGCGTCAGGACTATTAAATTCTCGACCGGGTACATAACCGCTGCACCGGTTCCAGGATTCCAGGGATGCGTCCTAGTCTGACTAAGTCTTGAATGTTCGCCACGTAGGCTAAGCCTTCCGCCAGGTTTGCAGAATACGTCGCGTACCTCTCTTCATCCGTGTGGATATTTTCTTTGGCTATGATGTAACTAGAGGGACGGTATCTGAAACTGTACAATGATTAATCACTTTCGCCACTTCCTAGTGTTCGTCCATGGGTAACTCAGCCCATTGTATGGGCCACAAAGCATCTCATAAAAGCCCTCGCACTTATACTCATTTCTATGTCAGCAAATAGTACGTGTTAGCCAGGTTTCAGTCAGGATTATCATTTTGAAGTGTATGTGCTACTGGGGCTTTCTAAGTTCACCCACTTTCTCTCTCAGCCCTATAATATTTCTGCACAGGCAGCTGACAGAGAGTTTCACCACGTCAGTATGCTGCGGGTTAGTTGCTACCACGCTTACAGCTGGTGTGAAATTTAATATTAGAATTAGCTGGTCTTTCCCGACTGAACCGGCCTGTAGTCAAGTAATACTGATGTAAACACAAATATATGTACTGATATATATATTATATAAAAATAATACTACGTTAACTAAGAAAACAGGGAAGAATACGGTCATTTCACAGCACTCATCTGGAAGGGGGTATGTAGTTTGTAACTGGAATGTACATCTGATGCAGTAGATGCAGAAGTCACTATTTTCTTATCCCCAGCAGTCGGCTATGATTTCTGCTGAAGATACATTTGAGGAATGGTGTTCAGATTGAAAATTTCTGAATTTACATACAGCTAGATCACCACGATCTTTTCAAAGACATGATCTTTTCACATCAAGACCTATTTTGTGGAGCTACATAAGGTAGAGTGCGTTGGTGTTACAGTGGTAGGATAATCGCCAACCATGAATTTGTTTCGGGGTTCAACACTCAACCGACTCATTCTAAAACCTCGCTAAGACGGTGATAAGACCAGGAAAGGGAGAAGGTTAGGCGTGAGGCTAGCAACTTAGAATAGGTGAAACACTCATTGGCTGACTACAGTCGCTAGCAGACTGACAGTGGAGAAGAGGATGGTGAAGCGGAGGATGAACTAGTGTAGAAATGAGT
The DNA here is from genome assembly GCA_944472135.2 of Trichobilharzia regenti. Lineage (NCBI taxonomy): Eukaryota > Metazoa > Platyhelminthes > Trematoda > Strigeidida > Schistosomatidae > Trichobilharzia > Trichobilharzia regenti. Next base: position 72,348,364 of record OX235270.1, on the reverse strand, counting down.
GAAGTCAGCATAAGCTGGATATAATCTTTAACACGTTGTTTATATTGGTAACATGGAACGCTAGGAGGGATAACAGACGCACTAGTAGCTGAAGTAGAACAAAGTACAGGTGTGGGGAGCATAGCAGGTAGACTTCGGAGGGCGCTATCTGGAAGGAGATAAATACATATGCCACTGGTGGAAGATAAAGAGTGAAATGTGAATCAGCCGGAACATTGATACATGCTGAATAGTTGCAGTCGCAAGTCTCTGTGAGGTCAATACCCGTCCACATAGTTTTGTTCCTTACAATAGGCCGGATAGGAAGCTGCGGAAGGAGAGGTTTTCGTAGATTGGAAGAACTGCTATCTTGTCAAACTTAGATCTTATAATATGCAAGAAGTGGGATATCAACGTAATATTGTTCACTTTGAGAAACCCAATTAAACCCATCTACCCATTAAGACTGAACGATAATAAAGCGGTTGATACAGGCAACCAAAAACCAGGCACACTATAGCAAGCGATAATAGAGTGTCAGAACATTGACAACTGTCGAAGTAACTTCACCAGTAACAATAAAATCACAGTGCAAGAAAACCAGTCGAATAAGGACGACAGAACAGGCTGGCTTGCTTGGAACCATTGGACACGGTCTTCAAACCTAGCACCTTGCTTCTCAAAACCTGGGTTACAACAGTGTCTGAAGCTGGCTAGATTCAAGCCAAACAAGTCATATCAGGATACCGCTGCATATTGCACGTCATCGTTGAGTGAGAGCTGAAATGGCAGTTAGCTCTTCAACTTAACTTTACCGAATTTGAAAAGTCTTCGACAACTTCGACAGATAAATTATCTGGCGTTTGCTTCAGCGCTACAGAGCGAAGTGCTTATGAATTTTTTAGACCACTCTCACTTAGCTAAACATCACTTACGTTCTAGAGAGGTAAGGATGAATATGTTAAAACCAGATTTAGATAAGCAGGACGGACGCTAACTGCTTTGGTATCGGTGTGGTAATCTCTGTCTCCTAGCACAAGTAACTTGATCCGAAATCTTAATATTAATATCAAGTTAATGCTCCTATATGGCTCAAAGGATCGATGCCTGGGTTACCAAAAGAAGACTACAGATAGACGCTGTAGCAGTCAGAAATGTAAGTAATAAGGGGCTCTTACAGGCATCTGAGTAGGTCTGCCACCAGATAGTTATATGCAGAATGAAATGAAGATAGGTTTAACATAAGCTGATGCGAATAATGAGTGACACAACACTTCAGTTCCTCCAATATTCTCATTTTTTATTTTATTCCTTCTCATTCCAAGTAGAACATAGGACTTCAAGCCTGAGCTCTGTAGATTGACTAGCATTGTGGATGCTACCCTCACGCGCAGGCTTTCTTCTGAACAGGTCTCACTATCAGCTACACAAGATTTATGAGTGTGTCGGAGGGAATGGGATCCCGGACGTCGTCTGTGATTGGGGAGTGTTATACCACTAGACCACTAGATCTTCAAGCGAATCCTGGATAGGGCGCAAAGAGTCGGATGTAGGAAAGGAAATGGCTTCAGGAAGAGACGGAAATTTTGAGCAGCTGTAGAAACAGCTTGAAGTGATGGCAGAGACCTAAGGCAAACGAGATGTGCTAATGAGTCCATATGCTCCACTCAAGGGGCAGGGAATAAAGAGTAATAATGGTAATAATGTTTAGAGCTGAACAAAACTGAGAAAATATATACTCAGTGGTAAACTATGTCAGCTTTGAGTGTGTCAATAAAGTGTGAGTGCAGATCATGTGAACATCCTATTTATTTATGTGAAATTACTACTGCTAGAAGCCTTCACTACATACATTAGAGGAGTTATGTGTACAATAGAAGCTCATTCTTTCCTCTCTGATACATTCTTGTTGCCTCTTCTCCTCTGTTTGCCTTGTAGTGGAAGTTGCACAGATCTGCAGTTAGACTGAAGCTGAACATGAATTGAAGTCAGTTACTTATATATCATCCTTCAAGGTTTTGGCGAGTTGTGACTCAGCATCCTTGGAATATCCACCGTCACTACGACAGGACGCTGGAGGCATCCTATACAAGCAGTACCCATGATCTAAAATGCCTTACAAATAGATTCATTCGTGTTAATCAACTTAGTCGTAAGGAACAACCATGCAGCGACGAATGGCGGTTTTGGCTGATGTAGGCGCAGTAAAACAAATCTGTCTGACAATAACCAATATTAATCTGCATTGAGTACAATTCGCTTCTGGTGTTACTTACGATAAAAATAAAAAAATTATACAAGCTAATCACTTAGTTCAAATTAATACCCAATCTGGATATAAATCAAGAACAAGATACTTTAGAGGTTGAGCGGATATTAAAGGTTTGACGTGATATCTCGTTCAACAACTTCTAATTAATTTATTCTCGCGTACCAAAGACAAAGCAAAAGCCAATAATTGATCGTCCAAACGAAGAAATGTATTTAGGAACCAAAACCAGCCGATAGACGAACGCTTAGCTAGCTAGTGATCGTGCACGTTACACGACGGGGTACCAAATGGCGGGGATGCTTGACCGGAAGCCTTCAGCTAAACAAGTCGACTTAAACAGTGGTGGTCAGCATCCAATGAGTGATTGCTGTGGTCAATAATTTTGGGGAATTATTTACCGCTACAGCTCACTCCCCCCCTAGTGGGGTCGTGAGGACCCTAAGACAGAACCAGCCGGAAGTAAAAAAAACTCGATGGTTCCCTTTCGGGTGAAAAAAATCTTCCGAGCGGCTTGGTCTTATGCCTACTGGTTTGTCTGCCTATGCTAATGGGGTGTTTGTACATAGCTTCCTGGTTGTGTTTTTCGTTGGATTCCGTGCTTCGTTTGTTTCCTGTCCAGTGCCCGTCGCACCTGGAAAAGAAAACAAGAACGCTAAGAACCATGTCGAGGAAAATGTACGAAATGAGCTTTTTGGTTAAAAAAAATTGTGTGCATTTACTATACAGTAAAATAATGCTAAGTTCAGAACATCGATAAAAAAATACATCTAATTAATTTTTTTGTGTATGTTACATGAACTGTTGAGAAAAAACAATTTTTTGTGTTCGGTGGTACTGTATATAAAAAAAAATTTTTACGTCAAAAAAAATAGTTAGTACCACAAACGAGTGAGTTGCGTGAATCACACGACTTCGTTAAGTCAAATAAGTGTGCAAATGTTCTGGGAACCTTACGGTGCGTCCAGAACGGTTTTTCTTAGGAGGCTCAACCTTAGTAGCCAGTGGGCGAATGCCCTTGCAGTCAATAGTGTGACCCAGGAAGTCGAGTGAGTCAACACCGATTTGACACTTTTGAATATTGATGGTAACACCATGTTGGCGTAACCTGTCAAATGCCAAGTCCAAGTGCCTAAGGTGAGTTTCCTTGTCTGGACTGGCAATGAGGCAGTCGTCTAAGTATGCGTATACAAAGTCGAGACCGCGAAATACTTCGTCAATGAAGCGTTGGAATGTTTGGGCTGCATTCCGAAGACCGAATGGCATACGTAGAAATTCAAAAAGTCCGAAAGGCGTAATGATAGCCGTTTTCGGGATGTCTTCTGTTGCCATCGGGATTTGGTTATACGCTTTAACCAAGTCGATTTTGGAGAATATAGTCGCGCCGGATAAGGTTGCCGTCAAGTCGTGTATATGAGGCAACGGGTAGCAATCAGGGGTTGTTTTGGCATTCACTCGCCGGTAATCACCGGTGGGTCGCCAATCGTTGCTATCCTTTTTCGGAACCATATGAAGTGGGGATGCCCATGGGCTATTCGAAGGTCGAATGATGCCAAGGCTAAGCATATGGTCAAATTCATTCCTGGCGATTCTCAGTTTGTCAGGAGCTAATCGTCGTGCTTTAGATGTCACAGGTTGTCCTGTGGTAATGATGTGGTGCATAACATTGCTGGTTATGCACGGTAGGTCGTTCGACGGGCAATTAAGTTCCGGATACTTGTCAACAATAGGTTGAAAAGTTGGATCAAGATTGCCTTTATCTTAACGGGTGACAAACTAGGGCCTATGTAGGTGATGCCTTTGATAGACAGACTAGTAGTATTGTCAATCAGTCGTTTTCGGCGGACGTCTACGAGTAAATCATGATGATTAAGTAGGTCCGTGCCAATGATGGGCATTGTAACGTCAGCGAGAAGGAAAATCCACCGAATAGGTTTGCGTAAACCTACGTTCAGATAGACGTATTTCCTACCAAAGGTTGCGATTGGTTTTCCATTTGCAGCCTGTAAGTTGAAGGTAGGTTCCTTCTGTCGATCTGCTGCTGTAGCAGGAAGGACGCTGACTTCGGCGCCTGTGTCGACTAAGTATCGAGTCTGGCTTATCACATCATGGATGTAAAGTAGGCGGCTAGTGCCACCGGCGACGGTTGCCGCTAACGCGTGCCGGCGGGATAGTTTCCCACAGACTTTGAGACATTTCCGAAGTTACAAGGCTTACGGCAACACTTCGCTTCTTGGCCATAGGTGTTGTGGTACCAGCACCAGTCAGGGTTTTTCAGTGAACGTGGTTTGGACTTAGATCGACCACGCGAGTTCCTGCGTTGAGGAGATTTAGGACGACGGTCGGAGGATTTAGAAGCATGTTTGACCTAAACATCTGCTGGATGGAGTTGCATAACTCTGTCATTGCAGGATCCTTACTCGAAGTCTGCTTAGTCATCGAGCATATTTCGGGACAGACCGTTTAGTTATTTCTAGAATCTTATCTGCAGTAATAGCTAAGTTCTCTATTACAGTACCCTCAAGTGTCACAAGTACGGTCTGTACAGATTGTGGCAACTTGGTTAAGAAGAGTTCTCTAAACAGTCCTTCGTCGAACTGACATTGGCCGACGACTTGTTTCATTCTTGTCAGCATGCTCACGGCTGACTGATCTCCTAACTCGATGTTGCGAAATAATTCATCTAGACGTTGTCTGTCCGTGAGAGCGTTTCTCCTGAGGAGGGATGCTTTCAGCAACTCGTACGAGTTACTTACCTCGGGACTCAACATCTGTGATGTTACGTACTTGCTGAATTCCCGCGGTAGGGCGTGAATAACTGCAAGTAACTGTGAACGTTGATCAGTTATCCCATGCTCACAAAAATCTGCTTCAGCTAGCAGAAACCACGTTTCAGCATTATCTGGCCAGTATGGTACGAGCTGAATGGTTTTAGGAGTTGAGCGGATACGGATGACCTTGGGACTAAGATCACTCATGACGAAAATTATGTCGAATAATATATGGTACAAGAACAAATACAAAATGGAACGAACTCACCGGGTTATCTGCGGATTTTCGTGGATGAAGTTCGCGGTTGGGCTCACCAGTTTAAAGGTGGCGGATATTAAAGGTTTGACGTGATATCTCGTTCAACAACTTCTAATTAATTTATTCTCGCGTACCAAAGACAAAGCAAAAGCCAATAATTGATCGTCCAAACGAAGAAATGTATTTAGGAACCAAAACCAGCCGATAGACGAACGCTTAGCTAGCTAGTGATCGTGCACGTTACACGACGGGGTACCAAATGGCGGGGATGCTTGACCGGAAGCCTTCAGCTAAACAAGTCGACTTAAACAGTGGTGGTCAGCATCCAATGAGTGATTGCTGTGGTCAATAATTTTGGGGAATTATTTACCGCTACAATACGACTCCGCACACAACGAAGTAATATGGAGGAATTGACTTCAATCTTTATTTTTTTCTCAAGTATTTGTAATCCATCCACCACATACTTGGGTTTTGTGTTACTGCGAAGACAATATTTCTATATTTATTAATGTGCTCCATTGAATGACTAGTTAGCATATTATACCCACAAACCAATGTCAAAATGGACAGCAACCATGTAATTTTACCATAAATCAAATTTATGTAATTTAAATAGTGCTCATCCATGCCTAAAAACCGGTGTGTCCTACATAGATAGGAATAAATATATTGTTATTATACCATGGAATTATTGTTCTCAATGAGTTTATGATTAAAAGGAATAATGTCACCAGTACGATATTATGTGGGTGGGTGGATAATGCGATATTAAGTATAGAGCCCGCATTATATCATATTTTTATTTAACCCAGCTCGAGAACAGTTGGCAAGCCAAATAAGGATAGTCGGTACCAATGCAAGTAACTAGTGAAGGCGCAAAAATCACTGAACTTAACTAAAGTGTGCGTTAAAAGGTAGAATTGACCGTAAATGATGCCGTAAGCGGTTTATTTTATGACACTGTTTGTTGCGGCAGGGTGTTTAACAAAAATTATTATTATTTATTTCAACTTCCGAATATAAATTTTTGAATATTTTAAGTATTAAACTACGCTATCGACGCCAACTTAAACCGGAAATTTTCTACTAAGTTTTAGGAGATGAGGAATGTTGGTGAGTATGCAGATTAGGCTTTTATGCAAATGCAAGTACATATACTCCAACTTTCAATGGACTTGCTCTACTTATACCAAACAACATCAAATCAGAATACTAAATTGACCTTATAGAATGCGAAAGATATTTTAGAATCATAGGTGTAGAGTGATGTTCGCTAGAATGCGTGGGCAAGCAAATGAAAGTTAAAGGACTGCATGCCGAACGGTGTGGGTAATGGACCATGTTCCTTCACCTTAACCAGTCGACCTAAACTGTAAAGGAAAGCAACCAGTGTTGAATGATAAAAGCTGTTAGTTAATGATTTTGTAGAATAATTTACCGCTACATAGTAGCAGGCGTCCACAATAACTACAAAACATTAGTTGCGTAATCTTTTCGTGATAATTTGAATCTTTCTGTGTTGTATCAGGTATACTTTGGATAAACATTTGTCGATATGACTTTCATAATTCCTCGGAATTATATATATATATATGTATATATACATATATAAAGAATGGATGTGTTGTTATTAGTTAACATCTAGTCAGTCTTATTAAACTCTGTGTACTCTAGTTGCTGCGTAACCATTATCATTTCTAACAAATGCTTACTGCTAACAAAATAAAAATCGAAGAGACTCGAATATTTAGGAATAACCTCTAAAGAGCAAAATACATAAACACAATAAAGAGTGATGTTTTGCTGAGGAAAATTTTGTGAACTTATCTAGGGAGTGGATAATGTTAGTGACCATCAGCACAAAGAAAAGCGCAAAATAGTGCCAGGAGCAGTCGTTAAAACAAAATATAAAATACCTCTGACATCCGAATACGAAGAAGGGGTTCATCTATTTAATACTTAGTTAACTCAATGTGATCTATTTGTTTTAATTTTAAAATAATGCATACTGAGATATCAACGGAAAAAATACGTAGTTCAGTGCAGAGTCTCTTTTCAGCTAATTTTTGTAAGCCCTAGATTTATATTGGTGTCAGAAACGTGTATTAAACAATATTGCAGCGCAGTGGAAATTTATGATTGTAAAGGGGGTACCTAAGAGTCACATTATCCGATTCCTACTTCATACTTCCTTAACTTTATAAAAAAGATTCTTCTTACCTTGACTATTTGCACTGTTACAAAAAAAGAGAGTTAGAAGAATACAGTTTTGAAATATCGTGCTAATGCAAACAATTGAGTGAATAATTCACTTCCGCTCATATTTATGAAGCGTTCACAGATTCAATAAATTGAGCGTTTGTACTTCATCATACATTATTAGTATAGAGGAATCCGTTGAATGTGTAACGCACAAAGGAATTTTTTTTCATCTATTTTGTATGATTTATTAGTACCATGAGTACTATTACATTATTTCTTGATTCAAAAATAACTTGGCCATAAATTTCATCCTTCAGTTTATTTTTTGGCAGCGGACAGTGACTATAACGAAAATCTTATATTTCAGTGGTTGACGTGGTACTTAGACAATATAAGTTTAATTATTATTATCTTCCTAGTCATTTTCAAATGAGTCTGTTTCTCTACAAAGTTGCGTGATAAAATGCCAATGGAGATAAGTCATTAGGACTTGTACTGCTAGAATATACAATTTTTTTCAGTATAAACTAGGGAATTCAATGAGAATACTACCTCAAATACCATTGAAGGAGGACGTGTTTCAGCCTCTTGAAAATATTAAAAGTTAGATGTATGGTAAATGAATGGCCTAGATTACTCACAATTCACGGTGTAAACAAAACATTTTAGTGCTTCAGTCAGTAAAGTATCATTATAGCTTTATTTGGAGCATACGGAAACAATTAACATATGTTGCAGATGCAACTATTTATGTCTACGTTCGTTGAATGGAATTTTACTCTTTCCAACTTGTTTTCGTCAAATGGTTTTTGTTCCATCCGCACATTATCCAGATGTATTACTGATTGACTGTTCAAGTATTGCTATAATTCATAGGATGAAATATCTGCAGAACTATCGGAGTGATAATTTTGTTTATCACTGTCCGTCAGAAAGTTTTAGATTATCCATCAGTTAAAGATTTTATACACCATAGTATATTTATTTATGTATATTATTAAGGGTGAAATTTTATTTTATCATTTGTTAAAAATAAGTGTTTAAACATATTGTTTTTTTTGCAAGAAAGCCATGTGTGACTGCATGGAAATGGAGAAAAACAGCCCCCCCCTGAAAAAATATTCGGGGGTTGGGTGACCATGTGAAGATTGTAAGTTGTAAATAAGCTGCTAATTTTTAATCGGGTGGCACAGTGGTTAGGAATCTTTCCAACCATGCACATTGTCTGAGGCTCGATCCCCTGCCGACGGATACCTGATATCTATGATCGGCCTGCAAAATTTGGGCTACAGATATCATATGCTGAAAATTCCATACCTATACCAAAAGCTACGGTATGGAATCAAGCTGTAATCAAAAATATATCAAAAAGATTATGTATGAAAACTCCTCAATGTTACTCACTCATGAAGTGGCTTTTAGGCAAGCGTTAGCTTCATTTTACCGATTCCATATGGAATGCCAGTCTAGTTGAGAAAAGCAGTGGTTACTTAAAACTTCGTTTCCCTGTTCACTAGCGTTCTGCTGGCGGACAACGTCTATTTTATGTGACTCCACATGACTCAACAACAGCTATATTTTCATACTGGTGCAATAACTGAAACAGCTCTTACTTTGATATACTTTCATTGTATAATCCAAATTCAGAGACAAAATCTACAGGCAAATAGTTAGTGTATGATTTGACTCTCCTGTTAGACCCCTCCTCCTCTACTGCTATCTGACAAAACTAAGCTAGAAATATTCCCGATGAGAATTCGAATCTTAAGATATTGCAGCAAATGTCCAATAAAGCCAACTCAACAAATTAACATATCTCCAGGGGTAGAATTTGATTCAGTTTCTCATTTCATCGATATTCAACTTTCAAGAAAAGATGATGACTCACTGAGATCTATGTACAAAAGACCCACAGGAAACGTAAATCCTATCACTTTTCAAAATCCTATCCTTTTAAGCAGAAAAAAATCCTATACATTCACTATCCTCAAGGAGAGGAAAAATACAAAGGAATCTGTTGATGAAGAGATGCACAATATCTGAATAATCTCGATTGAAAATGGCTGTCTATCTAAATTCATGAACAGGAACCTGAAATCAAAGAACACTAATGAGGAAGGAATTATCCGTAAACAGCTTTCAGAATGTTTATGTAAAACGTACTTTACTACATTTCCCCACAGGAATTATTTATTATTCGCAGTTCTTAAACACAAAATCTACTTCTGAGGTCTAGTGAAGATCTAGAACAATTGAAGTCTGCCATAATGCATTGCTAGTATCAATAATTAAAAGCGGAGTGCAAGCTACGACAGCTGATATAAAAAGAGCATAAAAGACTATTGAATGAACCAATGAACCATTTATTGGTCCAGGTAAAGGATCGCGCAAAGTTATTCTAAATCGTGAGTATTAAATCAACAAATTATGTACCATTCTTTGCGAGGATGAAAAGTTTTTAAAATCAGCCGATTAGAAAGATAGAACGGAAGGTAATGAGGATGATTTGTAAAGACTTTGAAGAAGTTTAAGGACGAATCTGTTATTACCTGGTATATATTGAATATCTCTAACCGTCTGGTTCAACCATCATTCGCTTATATAATCTTCCTAAGGTGCATAAAGATGGATCTATATTGGAAATGCTTAACTCTCCTTACCATTCTACAGCAAAATTGGCTAAATCTTGAACCACTGAAATCAAATCCATGTAAACATAGTTTTTCAACACTTTCGACTTCGTCAGCTGCGTTGATGGAATCAACGTGAATGGTAAGCGTATGATTTCATTGGATGCTTGCTCTTTATTTCCAGATATACCAGTGGTAGAAACCGTTCGTTATTTTTGTGATTATTTTGACCTAGAATACATAAGTATTGGGATACCAATTCACCATTTAAGCAGTTTTCATATAGACGTACGCTTAATGTTCAGTTTAGATTTAATGATATCATCTATAACCAAATGGATGGGGCTGCCATTGGGTCTCCATTAGGACCTCTCCTAACGGATGTCTTTATAGCGAGCTTGGAGAAGGGACCAATGAAAGAAACAATCTCAAGTCTGTATACGTTCAAGCGGTATATTGACGACACCGTCATCATTATTTGTGATGAAATTTGTTCAACTGCCGAGCTTTTGGGAAAATTTAACGGTTCTCTTTCATCTATGCCTTTCCCTTTGGAAGAAGAATAGAACTCCGCATTTCATTTCTTAGATGTGATGCTCAACAGGAGAAAAAATGGCACATTAAAAAGGTCAATTTATTGAAAGCTCACATTTATAGGTCCGTATACTAACTTCAACAGTTGAGTACCTCTACGCAGGTGGAGAAACCTTATCCGTTCTCTATGCACCAGAATTCGGAAAATTTGCTCTGTAGATATAGTCGACCTAGAATTGGAAAACCTTTACACAAATATCTTAAGTAATTGGGATCCTAGAAGGTTTATTGTCAGAAACATCAAGAAAGAAACCATTCCCAGCCAAATCACATTGACGATGAAGACAATGTTTATGACGGTATTTCTGAAGTAATTAAAAGTCGTTTACCTAAACGAATTACGGTGTTTTTATGCAGCTGACTTACATTTAGTATTTACCAACCTGAATATGATTCGACAATGCGTCAGGGATAAACTACCACCTATGTCCACCTCTATGTGCATATACTCATTCACATGGTCGTGTGAAGCTGATTACATTGGACGTTGTAAGCGCGATCTCCGTAAACGCGCAGCTGAACACTGCCCAGTTTGGTTAATGAAACGTGAGCAAAGGACGACAAAGTCTCCGATTGTGAACACCTTCGGGAGTCAGGTCATTCAGCCTCACTCGATTCATCCTTTAAAGTTATCTACAGGACTAAATTCAATCACTTCAAAAGCTTACGTTCTCTCCGAGTATTTATAGCCGAAGCTTTAGCTACAGATGGACAAAAGCTTAAATTACGTATTCAAAAACGTTTTATCAAACCTTTTTCTTTACTTTGTTTATGGTAATATTCTTTTATTTTTTTTCTATTTACTACTTGAATTCATTCCACTTCACTTCACCTTCCCCATCAATATTGTTATCACTATTGTTCTCTTAATTTTCCAGGCAACACTTGACCTACAATTTTAAAATCTTTATACCAGTTCACTTATCTAATAACCGTTAAAAGTTTTGTAATTCATCCACTCCAATTCTACCCCCTTAGTACATCATTTTAATTTACTTTATTCTTATCATATGTATATCAACTGAACAATATCTAGTGTCACTTGATGCTTTTTACCGTGATATATATACGACTGTATAGCTTGAAAATGAAGGCTTTGAAAAGAGATATTTCTTCACTGAACCAAAAAACCTGTGTTTTTTCTTTGGAATTAATGGTTATAACATCTGTGTTTGAGAAATCCTTACAAGTCTTATACAACATGTAATTAGACCTCTCAAATGGAGTGAGATTAAGACCTCATGGCAGAGTTGAAGCATTGGGGTCCAACGTATTCAAGCAAAATTCGCATATCCGAAAGAAGTAAGCTCAACCTTTGTGTTTACCATGGCTATCGTAAATAGTCCGTATTATCCAGATCATTATTACTCTGTTATGTTTTTCATCTGAACTTCCTATTTATTTTACTAATGTTTTTTCTGAGACCCTTGTTTGCATTATATAAATTCATCTTGTTATTCGTTATATTTTAACTTTTGGCACAAGATAATTCTGCAACTTCTACACCCATGAATTTCTCTGCCTGAAACATCGTTTATTTTTCCATGTGTTATAAAAATTTTATTTCTCTTTTTAAATAGACACTTTCATTAACTCTGAGTTTAATAATTTGGTAATAATATTTTAATGATCATAAGTTTATATAATTGTAAAGAGTTTCTATTAAGTTGATCAATATACAAAAGTCTACCACTCTGGCTTTATCTGTCAACCAGATTTTCTGGCAGGACTCATACGTCAAAAGTTTGATGACCTGCATCCAGATACTTTATTCGTAGTGGACACTCAGACCAATTGTGAGTAGTTAAGATTACTAAATGTCTCAACAAAACGGATATCTCTTTATTTGTATTTGTTTCTATCTCCTCAGGTTACCTAGTGCTGTTGAATATTTATGATGTAATGCAACAGATTTTTAGCTCAGGTGGATCTTTTTGCGTGGATATTTTCTGTGAGTAGGGTGGCTTAATTACGAATTTTTTGTTGTGTTTCTAGGCATTTATCTATCAAGAAATATTTATGATCTTTCAAGTACCTCTTATATATTGTGTAGAGAATTAAATTCGTTATTAAAGGAGATGGATAATGCTGTGGTGCACCGGTAAATCATTTTTCCGAACGGCATTACAAGAGTGGTTTATTGGTGGTAGACAAATGCTGAAACCGCATATTCATAATTAGGCTGCTTCTGAGGTGCCGACTTCATTTCTGTTCAATCGTATTGTTCCAATGATATTTCTAAATTCATCAGAAACGCATTCTTTCTTTGATAATCGCTACTTTATTTTCATCTACGAGTCTAGTTGATGCAATTCTTGTAAATAATTAACCTTGCCAGTGATGTCTTACTGTAAATTCATCCTACTTTCCATGATGAAATAATTTTCTAAAGTTTCCAGATTCAAAAGTGCTTTAGTGTCTCTGTTGACGAAATCTGGGGGTAGAGCAGTGAATAAATTAAACATTATGGAATTTACAAATGAACATCACTGTGTAACTATTGTTTTGTTTTGAAGATGTCCTATTCGCTTAGTTAACATGTCTAGCCTTCAGTTAGAAAACACAGATTACTATTAAGGATGAACAGTTCTCATGTCATTCAGTCAGAATCATCTAAACTAACTGCAACATATTGAGTTTAGGATAGCAGTAAGATACACTTCATCAGAATGGTTCCAGAACTGACGGGGAAGAACTAATTGCACTTTTAGATTCTTAGTCTTGAAATCACTGCAAAATACTGAGGCTGCGAAGTTATAATAGTCATGAGAATCGATGACAATTTCAAATTGTTTTAAATCCTTCTCCCAGTTTTATAGAGAACATTACAATCAGTCTTTGCGAATTCACTTAGTGTAGCTGTGAAACTTAAATATCGGGTGAAAACATTTATTTTTAACGCTTTCATTATTCATTTAGGATTCTTAGGTCACTTTTACATCAATTCCATATAATTTTTATGATAACACGAACTCAAGAGTGAATAGTTTTGATATGTAGAACAATTTTGATGAGCAGTTCACTGACACATACTGTGAATTCGTTGTTCAGTGTGGATTCTGAACTACATTTTAAATAGCGTCAAAATGCTTGATGCATACACATGCATTTATTCATACAAATCAGTGTTGCGGCATAACCTGAAAGCACATAAAACCGACAAATAAAATTCCTGTACATCATTTTAACAACAGTGTAAAATTACCTTACTTTGAATTGAAATGTTTGTTCCAATGAAGCTGCTAGATAGACGTATTTTTCAATTTTTTATTATTATATTCCTTTTAGCTTCAACTGGTACATAGGGTTTCAGGTACAGGCTTAGAAGTTTTAGTACCAGTCGTGTTATTTCTAACTGGTAAGGATGCTAGTCTCATGCCCAAACTTCCCTCCCTGCCAGCTTTACTACGGGATAAGCAAGGGTTAGGAGTGCGTTGGTCGGGGATCGGATCCCGCACTAATATGGGCTTATAAAACCCAGAAACTTTCAAAATGAAGACTTATTTACCTTCAGATAGTTTTCTAGCAGCCTCACTGTTTCATTAGTAGCTAAAACGAGAATATACAAATCTGCCTGACACCAAAAGGACACATAAATGCATGATCTAAATGGAGAGTTATACCTGATAAACACACTATATTTTCAAACAGCTTACATAAGGTGAAAACTTTAACCTCATCTTTTCAGTAGTTAAACATCTAAATATTGACTAATTAAATATTGATAATCTTGAGTTCAAGGAGATTATCTTTCTAAGTCACAGCATTACGGTCACACTTTAGGTTCATCATGTATGCATATATCACGATTAGATGACTTGTACAGAAGTGAAATTCACACCTAAAGGAAATTATTTTTCTTAAGCCAGGCTGATAAAATATTTTTGAAAATATTGAAGAGATACACAAAAGAGAATGTCTGTTGCTTGTGCCAATTTATTCTTAACACGGATAGAAGTTACAAACATTAGTTCCTAGACTATCATCAAACTGCAGTTGACTGTTACCCAGATAGCTAATTTCAGTTATGGTCTGTTAATCATTTAAGCAATACATTTCAGATAGTTTAAAAAGATTTGCAGTCTACACCTACAGCAAGTAATTTTTTTTACTTCTCAGTAAAAACTGTCAAAATCAGAAATATACTGTCAGTCTGTTGACATAAAACTAGAAGTTATCTGAACGAAAACATCATTGTCATTATTAACAGTATGTTTCTGCTCATACAACAAACAACATGAGTTACTGTCAGTTAGTGATGTCTCAAATGTCTGACCTGTATGCATGTTCGTCAGTATTTTCATTATATATATATATATATATATATATATATATATATATATATGTATACATATATATAACCACAATAAAACGTCTGTTTAACTCATGTAAGTGATTTACGGAATAGCTCAATACAATAACTCAATAATATTTGGTTATACTGCTGATATTACGACGTATCAAACAGTAAGTTTTGATAGCTGGTTAGATGTAACACAGAAGCGCATTCAGTTACATGGCAGAACGTTTGACCGTCACTAGTATTTAATTAATTTCAATCGAAAGTGCTTAAGAACCTAAAAACAGGAATTCTTTTAATTATTCAAAGCTCAATTATAAAAGGAGGAAGTTAATACCAGTTTGCTATCTAAGAAAGTTATTTGATAACTTTAACTTATTATTATTATTTTCTGCATGATATAAGACAGCCAACTTATAAGTATAATAAAACCTGCTATAGAAGCGTCAATGAAATTTAAAGCTACATATAAAAAGATCATTCTCACTATCAAAGACAATCAATAGTTTCAGGGGAATGGGTGATTAATTGAATACTTAACGTTCATGTGTAATGAATTTCAAGATGAACATGTTGTTTCCAAATGTTTAGTGGCAGGAATACTTGGTGATTCTCCCCTTTTTTTAACAATAATGTAGATAACAAATCTTGGTAGTACCTTAAAATCAGCTCATCATTGAACTTGTTGATGTGTCGTTTAGTTTATAAGATCAGTACATTTTCAAAAATTAACTTTTGATAACTGAGCTGATTTACTTGATGTTATTAGTATAGGATTGGTTAACTCTATCGACGGAACTAGTGCTTTCAAAATATTTCTTTTTTTCTTTCCTTCACGTTCCCCAGTGGAACATAAGGCTTCAAGCTAGTGGCTTGAAGTTTCTGTAGCAATGTTTATTTTACAGGATGGGGTTTCTAGCCTCATGCCCAACTTTTCTTCTTCACCAGCAATGTTTCTGGCTTAGCGAGGTAAAGGAGTGCGTCATCTGGGGATCAGACCCCTGACTATGTGCATGATCGGCGAGCGTCGTAACCGCTATGGCACCGACGCACCTTTCAAAATATAATTTATATTAAAAGTTCGAAATATGCAAACACTAACTACTATTAGTGTATAGAAAAATTTAGGTTAATGCTTGTTCATTGAACTATTGTTGTGTTCACTAACTAGCTGTCATAGGGTTTATCCAGGTTATGAAAATTTATTTTTATCTCAACTTCACTATATCGAACACCTGTGACTGTTATCGAATTGAAGACAGTAAATGAATAGCAGAAGTCCTATGTATTTTCTGTGAACCTGTTATGATTGATATAACAGAATTGCACTAAGATGGAATAAACAACTAAGCACAAATAATCAGCATACTATTCTTTCCATGTTCTTAATTTTAAATACTTAATTCATAACAGCTTTTCATTAAGACTACAGTGCTTATTAGACAACATATACCCGTTAGTGTACATATTAGAACTTTTTGTATCGCATTTATTTAAATAATTGCGTCAAACCGATTTATTTCTGACTATCTTCATGAAACCTAATCATCTGCACTTGCTTCAGTGGTAAAAAAAAATACTAAAACTGGAACAAAGCGGAGATTAACATGACAGTTGTGTACGGATGAAGTGAATCATTATATACTTCTAACGGCACAAAAATAACTGAATGATAGGTTACACGTTTAATAATCTGAAAGGCTGTCAGCTTGATCTTCGAAAGCTAATCATTTTAGAACCAAACATTTTCTGGACTAATGAAACTACTCTTGTTTCTTTTTTCTTCAGTCTTCGCGTTCTGGGTAGACGGTAGGCTATCAAGCTTTCAGGTGTCCATAGTAATGGTGATCCTCTCTGTGGGTGGAGCTGCTAGTCTCAAGCTCAATCTTTCCTTTTTTTTTTAGGTTTCCAATCGACCATTAAATTAGGTGAGCTTTCATGGCGTGTCAGCCAAAAATTGAACCTGGAAGCTTTGCTTGCCTCGTGAGGAACATAGTACTGAAACATCGACTTATGATTAAGACATTGGTTTCAATTAACTCACTGAATTGAAATTTAGATTCTCAAAGATATCGTTTGAATTCACAACTTTATTACTTAGTTCATGTTAATGACTGATAATCAGTGGTCTACTGCCAACAACGTCTGCTTCAAATTCTCAAATGACAATATTGACTGTATAACTGTAAAATGTCGACCTAAACACTTACCTAAGTATAGCTCCATTTTTGTCACAAATATCTATATCACACCTTGTTGCAGTCCCTCAGAACTATCTATCTTCGCTGATGAATTCACTATTTTTGCTGCTGCTTCGTTTGGTAACTCCTTATCTATAGTGACCGGCGACTTCAACTCCAGCGACTGCAGTTTTATTACATTGCTGGGCCATGAAAATGTTGTTAATTTCCCAACTCGACAAAATACTTCACTTGATTTAGTATTTATAAATGATTCTGGAATATACGAAGCTCGTAAAAGAGCCCCACTCTTCAATTCTGATCATTGTATTGTACGAGTCTTACCCAAAATTTACGGAAAGTTACACAGTAAAGCCCTCTCAAACTTGTCTAAGAAAGTTGTTCACAGATGCTACTCAAATGAGAACGTACATCATCTTAGAAACATGCTCAGTGACACAAGATGGGATTTGTTTAATGTTGATTCACTTAATGACAATATCTCTAATATTACATCCTATCTGAAATTCTGTTTTGAAATCTGTTGTCCAAAAGAAACACTATTCGTCAAATTTGACCGTTTCTCCTCGCCTCAACTTAAAAAGCTTCGTAGAGAGAAGGAAAAACTATATAAAATCAAAGATAAAATTGGTGTAAAAAGAACTAACTTCTTAATTAAGTCTGAAATGCAGAGGTTGAATGTAATATATAACCAGAAATTCATATCCTGCAAAAATCCTTCTAATATGTGGAAACTATTTAAGGAAATCACTGGTGGTAAGCAGATAAACAATATTCCATATTCTTTTGATGTATGTACTCTTAACAAATCTTTTATTTACTCTCCCTCAAATGCCATGCTTCCCAGCATCACTTGTGTTAATAATAGCCCCTTTCCAGGTTTTAACACAAATGATGTTCAAAAGTGCCTCAAGTCTCTAAACCCTTCCCAGAGCTTAGGTCCCGATTATGTACCTAGTATTATTTTTAAAAAATGTTCTGATATTCTGTGTCACCCTCTTACTGATCTATTTAACAAATCTTTTTCCGATAATATTGTGCCTGCCGTTTGGAAGGACATTAAAGTTGTACCCATACCTAAATCTTCTACTGGAGCATGTGTCAAATTTAGACCCATTGCTATTACCTCTCCTTTTTTGAAAACTATGGAGAAATTACTTTTACTTAGTCTTGAACCTTCGCTTAAATCCTTTAATGACCCTAAACAATTTGCCTATAAGCACAGTAGAAGCACTTTAGATGCAGCTGCCGTCTTATATCATAACATTGCTTCCAGTCTAGACAAGGGGGCTAAATTTGTTCGTTGCGCCTTCCTAGACTATACATCTGCTTTCGACTCGGTCCCTAGGGACATCTTATTAAATAAACTTGCTGCTAGTCAAACAGAATGTTGGGCTGTTAACTGGTTACATTCCTATTTCTCAGATAGAAAGCAGTACACCGTATATAAAGGGAAGTCTTCCACTTCATTGCCTACTGAAGCTGGTGTCCCTCAAGGCGCTGTTCTTTCTCCTTGTCTTTTTTTTCTTTCTTCTTGCATGACTTGCCTCACTCTGATGAAATAAACTTTGTGAAGTACGTTGATGATTTAACGGTTTCAATGGCTGTTAACTCCCAGCTAGATTGTGCGTCAGTGGCATAGTGGTTAGGAATCTCGCCGACCTTGCACATGGGGATTCGAGCCACGCGACGCACACTGATATCTATGGTCGGCCTGAGAATTTTGGGCTACCGATATCCACGCTGAAAATTCCACAATGTACAAAAATGCAGTGTGGAATCAAGCTGTAATCAAAATTTAAAAAATAAAAATAAATAATACCAAAATAAATAGCTTTCTGTCCAGAGTCAGTAAATGGTCCGAGACTAACGGTCTTAAACTGAATCCTTCTAAATGTCAAACTGTTAATTTCAGCTTAAGATATGAAAGACAGTTAAAAGAAGTCATCGATTCTTATGACAGTTGTAAAATTGACGACAATGATATAGGAATTAAATCAGAAATTAAGTATCTTGGACTTATTCTCTCTTCTGATCTCTCCTGGTCTTCCCATGTCTTAGCAATCTCCAGTAAAAAATTCCGCCTGACATTTTACATAAAGAAGTTAAGACACTCGGGTATAACTCAACCCCTCCTCTTACAGTTCATAAACTCTTGCATCCTACCTATTCTTCTTTATTGCTCACCCTTATTCTTTCCTGGTTTGCTTAAAAAAGACTATGTCACAATTCGTAGAATGCTGAAGACTGTCAGTAGGGTGAATGGTGTCCCAGTGGACCACATAGTTAACGTCGTTGTCGATAGGCACTTGACTTCGTGCAATAAATTTGCTAGAGGGATTTTGTCTGACTTGGAGCATCCACTTTACCCTCAGCTTTCACCTTGCATTTCCTCAGGTAGAACAAGGAGTAACTTTAGAAAACTGTATGCTCGCACGTCTAAGTATAAGAATTCTATGATATCATACTTGGCACGTATTTTATGTGATGAAAATAGTGTCAGGCAAGAGCTAACTAACTTTTTTTCATCTAGTAAATAAACAATTTCCTCCATCCATCCTTATATACCTTCAAGTTTTACTTTTATTATTTCTATTGTATTTATGGTCCTGTTACTTCTCTGTATTACTCTCATAATTGCAAACACCAACTTATCTCCTTGACGGCTGTAATCTTTGTTTTTCCCTTCACCATATCATGTAAAGAGAACGTTATATTCAATATTTTTAAACATGTTAGGATTTCTATACCACATTGCTAATACTGTGTGACACAAGCCAACGGCAATTTTCACTTGTATTCTTATTATTATTACCCTAGCTGTCATCATTATTATTGCTATTTCCATTTTATATGCTGCATGTTTTTGACACTACCTCTATTGTAAATGTGGAAACTTTTCTGTGTGATTAATTTTTATTTATAATTTGAGGAAATTAGATGCAGTATTGTGATTAATGCTGAAAATTCCATTCTGTATCACAAGTACTGTTTTTGGAATAAAGTAAATCATTATTATGATTATTATCCTTTTTATTCAGTCTGCTTGAAATTAATGCTGGCAGTATGGAGGCAAATGCAACGGTAATAATTTTTGAGTCGACATCAATGACCATTTATAATTAACTTATTATATGCTTGTGTGGTGGTAATTTTCAGTCTTCAAATACGTTCTCGAGATTATTTCAGACAGGTTATAAAAATGATTCTGGAAACTGGATGAAGTAAGCAGAATGAACGAAAATAATATAAATCAGGCAGCTACACCTCAGCTTACATTGAGAACCAGTAAATATGTGAGAAATCAGTGATGTTTTCCCCTGGTTTTAATTCAAACATTTTTCTAAAATGTCTTCAGTCCTTGAATCTTTCCTAAAACATAGGTCGAGATGGCATACCTGCTGTTGTCTTCAGACAATGTGCAGATATGTAATATCATTCTCTTAATGATGTTTTCAGTGTATAATTTTCCGGAAATAACCTATCTGCTTCTTGGTACAACATTTAAATTGTCCGGGTACTCAAATCAAAAGGACCATATGTTAAGTTTAAACCCAAGACCATTATGGAAAGATTTATTTTACTTAATCTTGAACCCTCTTTAAAGCCTTTCAAAGACCCCAACCAGTTTGCCTATAAACATAGTAGGTGTACCTTAGATGCCGCTGTTGCCCTACATCATAGTATAGTCTCTAGTTTAGATAAAGGAACTAAATACGCTCGCTGTGCCTTCCTTGATTACACATCTGCATTTGACTCTATTTCCAGGTCTCTCTTGCTAAGTAAGCTAGCTGCAACACAGGCTGAAAGCTGGACAAATACGTGGCTGCATTCCTATTTTTCTGATAGGAAGTAGTACACCGCCTACAATGGAAAGTCCTTCACTACCTCACTTACTCTAGCTGGTGTTCCTCAAGGTGTTGTTCTTTCTCTTTTTCTGTTTACTTTTTTCTTACATGACTTGTCTCATTCTGATGTATCCACTTTTTTTAAATATGCTGATGATCTCTCTGTTTCTATGTCTGTCAACTCTCAGTCAGATTGTTCCAAATTAAATAACTCTCTGTCAGAAATTAGTCAGTGGTCCTCTTCAAACGATCTTAAGCTAAATCCGTCTAAATGTCAGGTAGTCAGTTTCACTTTCAGACGTAAACGTGACCTACAACAACTTGTTAGCTCACTCGGCCCCATTATCATTGACGGCATAGAGGTTGAAAATATATCTAATGTCAAGTACCTTGGGCTGAGTTTTTCCACCGATCTTTTCTGGTCCTGCCACATCTTCTTAGTTACTAAAAAGATGTTTCGCTTTACGTTCTACGTTAGGAAGTTTAGGCAGTCTGGTATAAAGCAGTCTCTGCTTTCTCAGTTTGTTAATTCTTGTATTCTACCCATCTCCCTTTACTACTCCCCATTAATCTTTCCTGGACTACTTAAGGAAGATTTTGCTTTTCTGAGAAGGGCACTAAAAGCCGTTAGTAGGGCAAGTGGGATATTGTTAACCAACTGGTTAACACTATTGTGGATAGACATATTATGTCATGTAAGAAACTAGTGAATACAATATTGTGAGACCCCGAGAATCTTCTCTATACTCAGCTCTCTCCTTGCATTTCATCTGGTAGAACTAGAAGCAGCTATAGGAGGCTATGTTATGCTGGGACTACCAAGTACAAAATCTCCACAATACCATATCTGGCCAGCTGTTATGTGATGAGAAATTCGTTAGGTATGACACGATCAAATTACTGTGGTACTCTAACAAATAGTTCCATTAGTTTTTATTTTCCTTTCCTCGTTACTGTTACACTTTTATTCTCATATTGTATTACACACCAATTTCATATTTCATATCCTGTGGTGCATTGTTTAAAATGTAAACGCAATGCCGTTGTTTTTATTTATTTATTTTTATATATCTTTTTTTGTGTTGCTTTTGATTTTAAAATCTTATAAAATTTATGAGGCAATTAGATGCAATTTATTGTAATGCATGCTGAAAATTCCATACCTGTACCACAAATACTGTTTGGAATAAAGCTGTTAATATTATTATTATGTCACACATTTTTGAAACGCTACTCTTATTTGATTTTAAACTTTCAGTAAAAGTTTTCAATAATCCAAAGTAATTTGCTTATAAACATGGTAGATGTCCTTAGGGAGCCAGCACTTTCTTAAATAGTAATACTTTTTCCATTTTGGACAAAGATGCTAAATGTGTTCAGTGTTCACTCATGGATTACACGTCTGCTATTAACACTGTACCTAGATCTCTTTATTTATTGTGACAGACAGCGGGTGCTGGATTGATAAATGGCTGTATTATTGTTTTTCTGATGGGAAGCAGTATACTGTATAAAAGGGGAAGTCGTAGCTAGTGTCCTTAAAGTGCTGTTCTTTCTCCTTACATGATTTACCCCATTCTGATGAAGCTACTTCTGTTAGGAATGCTGATGATCTTACTGTTTCAGTGCCGACTACTTCTTAGTCAGTTCCAATATGAATAACTCTTTATTAGAAATTATTCAGTAGTCCTTGTCAAATGGTTTCAGCTAAATCCCTTAACAATCTCTTGTTTGACATAACACTGATGCTTAATATCTGTATAACTTGTGTATCAGAGTGTTTCTAAAGTCACCTTCTAGCCTAACAGGGTCTTATGCCTTATGAGCTTTAATAATGGCTTATATTCTACTAGGATCATTAGTTTTCTGACTCACAAAATGATGGCTTCAATAGATCAGTTTTGCATTTTGTGGTCTTATTTTTTTAATCTCCTGTGTCAATATGTTCATTGACCTTGTTGATATAATCTGATCTGTACATAACAACTATTGAATTACCGTTGTCTGATTTGACAATTACTTTGTTTTTGTCATAGCTTAAACTTTTCATGACTGCTATTTCTTGTTGTGACAAGTTGTTTTTTGCTTTCTTCTAGTGTTTCAGTATCAACTCCATTATAGATAAGATTTTATTTTGATAAACCACACAGTGTTTTACAGTAATAATAGTTGATGACATTTTGAGCACAAATTATTGCTTATCATCAGTATCAAAGCACATTTCGCTCTTCCTTGTTCAACAGTAATTACGCCAATTTCGCTTAATCTTACTTCTATACTAGGAATGAAATACTAAGGCTTTATTATATTAACAACTATACTTATATTTAATCATTTCTCAGGCATTTTTATTTCAATAGAACTTAATACTCTTGTCGAGCGGTTCACCAACAACGCTGTTTTATCGATGGTTGATGGTATTTGATATGTGTTTTCACTTTCACAGCAGGATATTTTTCTTCCACTTATCTGTTGAACTTATTAATTTGCGTATTTTTGGATTTGTTCAACACAGCTGATCCTTACCTTTTGAATGTTTCGATTAAGATTTGATAGTCTTAGTTACATATTAACGAAAAGATCAATAGAATTAAGCCAAATCCTTTCGAATTTCAAATTGTTCCTTTCAACTTGATTTACGTGAATCATTTTGTTCACATAATTCTTCAAACAAATGAGGCTATGGAGTTAAAACTAAATCGAACATTAAATATCTTGGATTATGTCTTTCTTTTTTTATTCTTCCGGTTGCTCCACATTCTGTTGGTTTCCAGAACGATAGTTCAGTATATATTCTATATTTGGAAATTGCTTCAGGCTGGTATCACCCAGTCTTCACCTTTACAATTTGTTAACTTTTGTATTCTGCGTATCTCTCTTCGCTACTTCTGCTTAATCTTTTATAGGGCGCTTCAAAAAGAATGATATTACCAGGGGCATTGAAGGCTGTCAGTGGGAGTAGTGTGTCTTTAAGCCAACTCGTTAATGCTGTTGGGAAAAACTCTAGAACTTATTCAATAAACTGACAGAAAGTATCTTCATGAGTTTGTGTATAGGGATTTGGTTTGTTTCAAGTTTGATAAGGCACTTATATCAGTAAGAGATACATTGAAAACCAGTATTGGACATCTGTTACATTCCACTTTGGGACTCATCAGCAGTAAGCACCCACCTGGTTACGAACACGACCAAGAATTGATAGAAGTAAGAAATCATGAGCCAGTGAGTCGGGTTCCAGTAGGTGAATAGTCTACGAGCTTGTCCTATAACAGGTAGGCCTTGGGTGCCTGCTGACAATGAGTCCCAAGCTAGGAAGAAACATTTCTGCAGTACTGGTTTTCAGTAGTTCTATAACTGACATCAACCCGTGGTCAGACTTGAAAAAATTTATCTTTTCGGACATTGGGCTCTTCTTTCACAACTTCCCTATTGCATCTCCTCTGAAGCAATTATGAGAGACTTTGTGGTCGAACGACTGAATATGAAAACTCAACGGTAATTCATCTGACGCCCATTTTATGTGGTGAAGTGTTCGGCATGAAACAAATAACTTACTGCGAAGTAGGAAATGAACGGCTCTGTTTACTCTTCCTGTGATTAATACATTATTGTCACCATCTTTATGAATTTGTAATTGTAACTTAACATTTATATACGACTGACATTCTTATAAATGTAAACGTTCTGTTAATCATTTTTCGTCTTGCTGTTTGATATAAAGAGAACACTAGATACGCTATTGTACCACATGCTGAGAATTTCATACTGTATCAAAAGTACTGTTTGAAATGAGGCCAGAACCATGATTATTATTATTAATAGAAGTAAAATTCCTATTTACCTGCAAGATCAAGTTCACTGAATAGACAGAAAGATGAGCATCTACTCGCTTCGCCGAAGACATTACAAAGAGCTGAGACTCGATAGTCCTCAGTCATTTACAGATCCATTTGCTCAACGTCTAATCGGCACATAAAGTAACAATTATGTATCACGTTTTCTACTATTATTATTATTATCACTATCATTTTTGCGCCGCTGATTGTTACTCACTTAACCGAGCTCTTATCTCTTGTAAATGCCTTCTTGTACATTACTAAGTAATCTTCCTGTATATTGTTGGTCACTTATTGTATTTTGCAAGCCACCTAACGGGATCGCTGGAATCTTCGTGTAAACAACTTAATTTAAACAACTAGTTTGTTTTCGTATAAGTTTTAATAATTATGCTATCGCATTCCACTGATTTCTGTGCACTACAGTTTTCTTACCTAAACTCTGCTGGGTAGGATAAAATAGGTATGTCCTTATATCTCTAATCCCATGTATATTTGAGGCTGTCTTGTAGCTGAAGAGAACTCCAGAAATGAAATGTGTATATCTGATGCTGAAAATCATGTTCTTCTTACTTTGTTCAAAGTAAACACGGGTTGAGATTGTAGGAAAGTTTAAACAGTTAAGGAATTATGCAGTGAAAAATATATGCATAACTGTTAAGTGCACTCATTATTATTTCACACTACTTTCAGAAATTACAATCTTAATATCAGTGATTTCGATTCTGAACCACATCTAATAATGTCACTTAGATTCAGTTCACACGTCAAGGAGAGGTTTATTAGCCAGCTTGCCTAACTGTATAAAACGAACTGTTTATTTAAATGTCTAAGCTAGAGTACTTTTAAGTAACTATGTTTTACAATTGCATTTGTAGTTTTACAAATGCGATAAACAGAGAGACACTTCTTCGTCAGGTTTCATGAACACATTTCGTTAATTTTATTCCTCAGAGATCTAGTCATTTCGAGCAGTTAACATGTCGAAATAATTTTCGATAATGAGAGGTAAATGGATTTTTCGTCTGTTTTCAATAGCTGAAGTCAGTACCATTTGATAATTTGTTTCAAGGGACACTTGCTCACATATGGTTGTTATGATGATTACTGTTATTTATTTTCATTTTTAACTTTTAAGAGACCCCTAATAACCTTAATACTTTTCTTAACAATTTTTCTTATTATCTGTTATTAAGGCGGATAAGTAGAAACATAAAGGCTAACTGGATTACATAGTGAATTTGTTCCACTTACTTTGAACTATTTTAACAATCTTTGCCCAAATTATTGACATAAAAGTTGAAATAAAGGACAATTTATTCGAAAAGAAATTTGAGAGGGAGAAGGATAACAAAAGCAGATTGGCAGGCAAATCAAACTGAGTGCGAATTTCTAAACAATGACACTTTCTAACCATCACTCCATTTGTGATGTTTAGTAATTTCAAGTCCTGTGTAGGCAGTTTATTCTCGTGACTGCATGACTAGCTTAATCCTAATTTGTGGATCAAACAGATTTTTTGTTTGATTCGAATCTTAATTAATTTAGTGTACATTAAGATATATACTGGAGAACTCTGAAGTAATTTGTAACCAGTAGGCGTTGAAATGACTTTCCACTTAAACTGTAATAATTTATTCTACGATATGTCTATCTATTTTAGTCAATTGACGAAAAGCCATTGAAATGAAGTTCATTCACCGTATTCCCAACATACTGTTCTTATTAGTTCATTTGTTGTTAAATTTATAAAACAGCACTGAAGTTACACTGACAAGCAAGGAAGTATGACCGATGGTTATTAATCAGGAGTATAAAGTAAACACAGTCCGTGTGTCCAACAATTCATACTTTGTGTATTCAATGCTTTGTACTCCAAATTAGCCAGAAATACATTTTACACTCTCTCTATATATATTTATTAATGAATAACACGATATCTCATTTGTTATTTGTTCTCTGGAGATGCTTGGCTGTAAAGGGAATGCCGAGAAAATACATTGCACTGATTAAGGCACTCTACTCGTACTCATACAGCCAGGTGAGGGCATACGGCGAGTTGTCATCTGAACTGGTGACAACTAGTGGTGTCCGTCAAGGATGCCCATTATCCCCATTTCTATTCAACTTCATCATAGATGTACTAATGGACTTAACCTTAACTCACTTCAGCGACTCAGGGATTGACTTGCTACCAGGGAATAATTTCGTTGACTTAGAATATGCAGACGATATAGTCCTTCTAGGAGAAGACGCTGAAAAAATGCAGAGTCCTCTAAACACCTTGAGCCGCAATCTACGAATGTTTGGAATGCGATTCGCTCCCGCCAAATGCAAGATGATGTTACAGGACTGGACTATATCGATGCCTAGTTTAAAAATAGGAAGTGAAGTGGTAGAGCACATTGACCGCTTCACTTATTTGGGAAGTACCATCAGCCAGTGCCAACGGGTTGATCTCTGACGAAATCTCAGCACGGATACAGGGGGCTCGTTTCGCATTTGCCAGTTTACGCCGTCTCTGGCGTAGACGAGATGTTCGACTATCGACCAAAGGGCGTGTGTACTGCTCATCAGTCCGCTCGGTCCTCCTTTATGGCTGTGAGACCTGGCCATTGAGAGTGGAAGACATGAAAAGATTAGCTGTCTTTGATCATAGGTGCCTGCATTCTATCTCCCGTGTGAAGTGGTATAATAAGGTGAGCAATATTGAGGTTAGGCGTCGAGTTCTAGGTAAACAGGGGAAATCAATCGACGAGGTTGTGAAGTCACATAGACTGAGATGGTTAGAACATGTGTAACATATGCCTAGTCATCGCCTTCCTCGACGAGCAATGTTAGCGGATATAGGGTCAGGCTGGAAAAAAGCTAGCGGAGGTCAAACAAAAACATGGCACCAGTCAATGAAATCTACAGCAGTTAGTCTAAGCCAGTGACGTAGAAAGGTGTAGACTTCCTCACTGGTTGGGGTCCTCGGGACGGTAAAAACCAATGGTTGGAAAAAATTGGTGACATGGCTCAAAATCGTTCTCCATGGCTGGCGCAGAAGCACCCACTCCTTCTGACTTATTATTTCCAATGAAAATGTTTTGTTCTTCGTTATTACTGTTCCTTTGTCTTAAACCTCTGTTTAATGTCTCTATTATGCATTTCTTCTACTTTCTCCCCTTGCTTTGTGTGCTACATGGAGTGTGGCGACTTGAATTGCCGTACATATGTGCAAAGTTTTATGTCGAGAACAGACAGACAGACATTATTTGTTTGAATTTCATAACTAGCTTTGGATTGTAGCAATGAACTTCTTAAAATTAATTACCAGCTAATAAAATGAAAAACTAAGCAAGATGAAGTGCGGGGGGGGTTCTAAATTGTGTTCTGCCTTTGTTAAATTTTACTACAACGAATAATAAAAATCCATTGACAAACTTCAGAAGTACAGCTGCTTCAACAATATGACTAGTTCATAAAATTCTGTAAAACTGTGACACTATTAGTTAGCTTCAGTAGCAGTTTTCACTGCTTAACGTTTATTATATCTGCTAGTTTATAAACAGAACACAAAACTTCTAAATCAGAAACGTTTATTTAAAAACTAGCGAATCTACTTCTGCGTCAGTTTTATCTCTACTCCCCATCACTTCAATCACTCTTCATCTTCCAAAATCACTTCAATAGCATCAGGGTCACAATACCCAACACGTAAAGTAGGACATGCAGCAGCACAGAAATTGTAAGCTCTGTAACGTGGGGATATTTTCCTGTCTTCAATCCAGAACGAAGCGAACAGACCTTTAAAAGTGAATCATAAAATAATGTCAGTACTCATCAAAACATAAAGTTTACAAACTCCAACATGATATGATGGAAAAAAGTTATATCAAAATGAGATATATAAAGTGACACCATATTTAAATGCTTAGCAATAACACCAACACTAGACAAGATTTAGGGTCAATTTAATTATTATTATATCAAAAAGTATCACGTAATAACAGTTTAAATTAGCCTGCGATAACCTGCTTGATGTTTCTGATCTGAAGGAGGTAGAATTTTATAGGCTTGAAAATTCTGATTGATATTCACTAATCTATAAATTTACAAACACTTCTGTTCCTGATGAAGTTAATGTTGAGGTTGTTACCAAAGGTTGTAGAGAAACATCCCCGGCAAAGTACAGAAGCTCGAATCCAAAGCGAATTACTCTCATCTTCATTCAGAGCTAAAGATCTCCCTAATTTGTTCATGTGTTCTACACAATAAGAGCAGTTGTTCTTTCAAATCAGTAGAACCTCAGGTACCCTAGAAATGTTTTTGGATTCTCCGTACTACATTTTTCATTGTAATCATATAATGAGGCAACTCAAAACTTCTTAATACAGCACACCACGAACCACGAACGATATTACTCAGTTAACCATATAAAGATAGGCAAAAATGAAATTCGTAGCTATGACATCTGAAATTATCACGTTTCAGGAGTTCAGTTGTCTTCTAGACCAGCCAGGGATGAGCCTGCAAAGCCTATCTTCAAAGTGCAATAAATATTTCAGAGATAAAGCAACTGTCGCATTCGGTCAAGTTACAGTCGGTGATCAAATCACTTCAGTAGAGAGAAATGGAGAGAGAAAATCCCGTTGAAACGAACAGTGGTTCATAGTTCTGTTGAAACTAGCTTGATAAAATTCTCACAATATGGCACTGCGTATAAAAATATCCTGAGAACTGGATTCTCGTCTTACCCCTTAGCAAAAGGTGAAACCATTATTTAGTGATTCAATTGAAACATCATGCAAATGAATAATCAAATTAACAACTTACCAACGATGCAAATGCATCCACAGGAAGTAAACTGTAAGACATATGCATTTTCATTAGTAATGACAGTCGATATAATTCCACAGAGAATGCTACCCACCGCCTCGAAAACAGGAAAATGTAAATCAGTTAGTCTTCGAATAAACCATCACACGTCAGAAGACTAAAAAACTCTAGTGACAAGCCATTTCAATCATATCACTTTCATTATTCGATTCCAATAAAATAATTCACATAAATAATAATAATAATGATTTACTTTATTCCAAAAACAGTACTTGTGATACAGAATGGAATTTTCAGCATTAATCACAATACTGCATCTAATTTCCTCAAATTATAAATAAAAATTAATCACACAGAAAAGTTTCCACATTTACAATAGAGGTAGTGTCAAAAACATGCAGCATATAAAATGGAAATAGCAATAATAATGATGACAGCTAGGGTAATAATAATAAGAATACAAGTGAAAATTGCCGTTGGCTTGTGTCACACAGTATTAGCAATGTGGTATAGAAATCCTAACATGTTTAAAAATATTGAATATAACGTTCTCTTTACATGATATGGTGAAGGGAAAAACAAAGATTACAGCCGTCAAGGAGATAAGTTGGTGTTTGCAATTATGAGAGTAATACAGAGAAGTAACAGGACCATAAATACAATAGAAATAATAAAAGTAAAACTTGAAGGTATATAAGGATGGATGGAGGAAATTGTTTATTTACTAGATGAAAAAAAATTAGTTAGCTCTTGCCTGACACTATTTTCATCACATAAAATACGTGCCAAGTATGA
This sequence comes from Trichobilharzia regenti, assembly GCA_944472135.2. Lineage (NCBI taxonomy): Eukaryota > Metazoa > Platyhelminthes > Trematoda > Strigeidida > Schistosomatidae > Trichobilharzia > Trichobilharzia regenti. The sequence goes on along the minus strand of OX235270.1, from coordinate 72,317,856 downwards.
TATCATAGAATTCTTATACTTAGACGTGCGAGCATACAGTTTTCTAAAGTTACTCCTTGTTCTACCTGAGGAAATGCAAGGTGAAAGCTGAGGGTAAAGTGGATGCTCCAAGTCAGACAAAATCCCTCTAGCAAATTTATTGCACGAAGTCAAGTGCCTATCGACAACGACGTTAACTATGTGGTCCACTGGGACACCATTCACCCTACTGACAGTCTTCAGCATTCTACGAATTGTGACATAGTCTTTTTTAAGCAAACCAGGAAAGAATAAGGGTGAGCAATAAAGAAGAATAGGTAGGATGCAAGAGTTTATGAACTGTAAGAGGAGGGGTTGAGTTATACCCGAGTGTCTTAACTTCTTTATGTAAAATGTCAGGCGGAATTTTTTACTGGAGATTGCTAAGACATGGGAAGACCAGGAGAGAGAGATCAGAAGAGAGAATAAGTCCAAGATACTTAATTTCTGATTTAATTCCTATATCATTGTCGTCAATTTTACAACTGTCATAAGAATCGATGACTTCTTTTAACTGTCTTTCATATCTTAAGCTGAAATTAACAGTTTGACATTTAGAAGGATTCAGTTTAAGACCGTTAGTCTCGGACCATTTACTGACTCTGGACAGAAAGCTATTTATTTTGGTATTATTTATTTTTATTTTTTTAAATTTTTGATTACAGCTTGATTCCACACTGCATTTTTGGTACAATTGTGGAATTTTCAGCGTGGATATCGGTAGCCCAAAATTCTCAGGCCGACCATAGATATCAGGTGTGCGTCGGCGTGGGCTCGAATCCCGGACCATGTGCAAGGTCGGCGAGATTCCTAACCACTATGCCACTGACGCACAATCTAGCTGGGAGTTAACAGCCATTGAAACCGTTAAATCATCAACGTAATTCACAAAGTTTATTTCATTAGAGTGAGGCAAGTCATGCAAGAAGAAAGAAAAAAAGACAAGGAGAAATGACAGCGCCTTGAGGGACACCAGCTTCAGTAGGCAATGAAGTGGAAGACTTCCCTTTATACACAGTGTACTGCTTTCTTTCTGAGAAATAGGAATGTAACCAGTTAACAGCCCAACATTCTGTTTGACTAGCAGCAAGTTTATTTAATAAGACGTCCCTAGGGACCGAGTCAAAAGCAGATGTATAGTCTAGAAAGGCAAAACGAACAAATTTAGCCCCCTTGTCTAGACTGGAAACAATGTTATGATATAAGACGGCAGCTGCATCTAAAGTGCTTCTACTGTGGTTATAGGCAAATTGTTTAGGGTCATTAAAGGATTTAAGCGAAGGTGCAAGACTAAGTAAAAGTAATTTCTCCATAGTGCTCAAAAAAGGAGAGGTAAAGCAATGGGTCTAAATTTGACACAAGTTCCAGTAGATAATTTAAGTATGGGTACAACTTTAATGTCCTTCCAAACAGCAGGCACAATATTATCGGAAAAAGATTTTAAAATAGATCAGTAAGAGGGTGACACAGAATATCAGAGCATTTTTTAAAAATAATACTAGGTACATAATCTGGACTTAAGCTCTGGGAAGGGTTTAGAGACTTGAGGCACTTTTGAACATCATTTGTGTTAAAACCTGGAAAGGGGCTATTATTAACACTTATTTTGAAGAAATAAGCAGACATATAAAAATTGTCTCCCACCCTGTTGTTCATCTAATATACACATATTAAACTAATTGGTACAGTCAGATCCTGTATTGTAGTGAGAGTAAGTGACATGTTGCTATGCTGTTCAAAATGCATTAGAGTAAATACATCCAAATACTAGTTCATTCATAATCCTATGTCTTTTGAATAACTTAGTAATATGGTGGTTAATTTCAGCCCTATATGGTCTTTAATCCTACTTGTATTAGCCTAAATTTGTTTTTTTCGCAGTATCTGAATTGCTGACACATACTTGTTATCACAGCAACAAGCTTTTTATTTATACACTTGAGAACAGACGGCAAAACATGGGAAATTATGAAATGTCTTGATAATTCTTCAGTCTGTTCAGCTTATCTGCATTTGACATATTATATGAGCATCCAATTATAAACCTTCAAGTTAAATTACAGCCACGTATCTCCGAGACCGATAAGCAAGACACAAAAAATCAGTTAGACAAACGGTTAAGACATTCATACAGTTAAATGGGAAATGGTGGAACCTGATGATTAAGGACATGATTAATTGATGTAAGTTGTATGATATCAGCTGCAAAAAATACCTGCAGTTGCAGTTACTCCACTTATTTAAAAGATGCACACTCGGAGTTCCCAAGTTTAGCCAAATATCTACCAATTACAAAGAGTTTAGAACTGCTGCAGAAGTAAAGGTATGCATTCACTTCAAATGAAGATATTTTTTAGTTTAACTCATCTGTGAATAAAACAATTTTGTAATGTACGCAAGTTATCTACTAAATCCTCCTTTAGATTTTTGTTCCAACCTATCTCCATTTGATAGTTTCACTGGAATAATATATTATAAGAATGAATCTAGAGTCACTGAAACTTAGCCTTTTGATTTTATTTTTGTCCTTAATGGCTGCCTTACAGATAAGGTGCGATTAGAGTGGGATGATACAGAAAATTTCCATGTGCTGAACGCCTCCAAATAAGAGCATAAATCTTAGAAAACTCACTACATATCATTTGATGTCATTCCTCTTCAAAGTGAAGCAATTGATACTATGAGTTACTTTATTTGTAATACACTATACATGGAATCATACAGTGAAACACTGGTTTCTTCCTGCTAATGAAAATTACATTTTATTTAGTAAGGAAATTATTATTTATTTTAACACAGTTATAAATATCACTTAGGCACTGAAATCTATTTCGAAAATTCACTAGTTGATATGTGAAGTGTGAATGTTTTTAGACTTTGCGGACATTTGAATAAATAACTTACAAATGCACTGAATACACAGCCATAATTCACCGCCATATTTAAAGGTCCAAAAACAACCCCAGTAGCTGCGGGTTGAATGGTGAAGACGCCACTCAATGAAAAGTGCAAAACAAATACCCAGATAGCGTAAACAGCTTTCAGTGAATCACCAGTCAGTCCTCCAATATGTGGGAAACTCAGAAGCACTACTGCCCAAATTATATGCATGATTGTCATTGGTATCTGAAATTGAATAAAATGTTTCACGAAATTACAACGAGTTTCCACTTCAAAGAGATGTTAATTGGTGATGAAGATCGATTAAACAAGCTACACCTGCGAGAAAAGACATGATAAATAAAACATGTTAAGTGATATCTATAAGATGTTAGTTAATATACAAGTAAACATCACAGCTTATATACTATCTCTTTTGAGTAGGTTTAAAATGAAAACATTCCACCTACCCTGTCTTGTTTGAGAACAGCCACTTCTATCCTCGGAACATTTGACAACCATTGTATTTCATTGTGTTATAAAATCAAGCAAGAGTGTGATACTGAATACTTAAAAGAATTGACACAAACACTGTCCCACATTATTTGTTCATCTAAAAGTATATTACGATTAGTTCCTACGAGAGAGTATCTTGTTTGTTTATTGTGGAATGTCGGAAGTAGAACTCGACTGGAAATATGGGGAGTATACTTGCGTCATTACACGCATCAGGTGTTGGCAGGAGTCAGAAGAAAGTGAAAGCTGAGTCAGGGTTTTATGTGTCTTGTAATTTATCAGCACTGTGTATCTGTGATTTCAATAAGATGTATAACTGTTTCATAATTCATACCTGCGCCAGAAACTTCGTTGCTAAGCTATTCACATTGTGACTATCGGCTAATTGTGGGACTGATTTGTACATACGAATTTGTGAAATGGCATTAATCAATGTATCTATCAATCCTAAATGTTTTGACCTGGTGGTTGTTCAAAAGAAGGTCCTTACTTTTCTCATTCCCTCTTCATCAGACCCTTACAATAGCATTAGTTACTTACTTCTAAAATAAGACTTTCAAAAGTTATCACACCACCCGACAACTGGTTAAATTAGTGTGATGTACAAGTTAGATTACCATGTCAGCATATCAACAAGTTACATCAGAGATCACCATCCACTGGAAATTCAGTGTAAAACAAGGAGCTGAGTAGTTGTTTCACCTGATTGGGGCAGTGAATACAATAAATAGTGTTTATTAAGATTAACAAGTCTTCCCTTATTTATCAAACTGTATTACGGATGTCCTTAACGATGCAAAAACTTTCTCATTTGCTTTCATAAAATTTGTCTAATAGTGCACAAACAACACGAAACTATTAGTTGATGCCGACGGAAGGGTTCAAAATCTTCTGGATATTTTAAATGACGATTTTAGTATTTTGGTATGTTCTCCCGCTAATAAATAGAAATTAAAACTTCAAGACTGGTAGTCTGCGATACCAAACCTGACAACAAGTATTTGTAGATAATGATGATTGTTATTTGCACTAAAAGATACATCATACTTGATGGTTCGGAGATTTGAAAAATCCTTATCTAGCTTTGGATAATGAACATTCATTGGGATGGAAAACAAGTCAATTGATAACTTCAAAAGGCACAATGGACTAAAGTTAGCAAATGAATACATCGTCCGACGCTTACCCTGAGGTGTACTGTAGGTTAGGTTATCATTAGGCTTATATAAAATTAAGGATCTCCTTCCCAGTTGTAATACTTTTAGTCTTTAGTTTTTCCATTGCGGTCTGTTGCATATCACTTATTTTTCATACTGTCATCTTTTTTCTTTCTTTTTATTACTTTATACTTGATGCTTAAGTCTGACTTTTGACATCGCGAAGTGCTATATAGTTCTTCCAGGTCATGCATACCCTAGTAACATTTATATACCATCACGTATGAGTGGATACATAATCTACCGAAAGCACCTCAAGGTACTAGGTTGAAAATATTCGTCAGCTAAGTTCACTAGTAATGAAAACTGACTTGCTTTTTTGTGATTTTTGAGCTTATAACATTAACGAAGGCTTTCGAGATCGGTAACTTACATAATCTTTGGTGAGCAAGCATTAATATGTGGGAATGTACAATACTTTCGCCCTTATAAATTTTTCGATTCTTATACAGAATAAGTGAACAATAATCAGTTACACTCTGCTTATTGCTTGAAAATATAACGTCTTTACTTGCCTTGAAAGATAATCGATCGACAGTTCCACCCCAAGCAATACGACCTCCAGCATTAAAGACGGATGACAATGTAGCGACAATGGATAAAAATTGATCATCATTAATTAACTGTTGACCAAATAGCTAAGGAGAAATAAAAATTCAGGGGAATATATATATATATATATATATTTTTAACAGAGGATTTGGATTGCAAGCTTACAACTGTAAAATCCAAATGTATTTAAATATCCTTTTGTAATCTTAATCATAAGATATTCGATATTGTTTCTTGATATGATAAAGCTAATGGATATCTTCTGACACCATAAAAAAATACTAAATTATTTCTAAAAGGCTACTGGAATCTAATTTTCTCTAAAGAATAAAGTGTTAAATTAAAGTGTTAACCATTCTGCAAACAACACTCAGAGTTCAATGTTAAACCACCATGAAGAGTCTAAAGATAATCCAGAAACCATACACCTTGTAAATGAATTCTAAGCTATTCAAAAGTATTTTATTAAAAACCAAATCATACTCCTTTCGTCAGTTCAGACGCTTTCTCTTAATCAATTTTAGTTTTTATACTGCGAATGAAGTCCATAATATCACTTAGAGAACACTTCAAGAAACTGCCCTACTGAAGGTAATTTAAAATGACCAAATCTGTCAGATTCAGGATAAAGATGTTATTATAGTTTTGTTTGTTTTTATACAACGTTTGTCAGGAATAATCATTAGTGAGTAACGACTTATACATAGTTTACTTCAAATATGACATACTTCGCGTGGTAACAAAGAGGCTTGTTTGTAGAGATGTGATACTACTGTGAATATAAAACATCTATCACTGTTTACCTGTTTAATTGTATACAATTACAAAAATTAGGAGTACATATGAAAGAACACTAAGTAGGTTATTTTCACTACATGCTTATACTAGAATGACTCACTTTATAAACTGATGTAATTATAGTGATAGGTATAATATCACAGAACATCACAAACCATAAGAGATAGAAGTCTATATGTCGTAGCAGTTGTTTAGGTGGAACATTCACTTCTCTGAAAATGAAAGTGATAGAAAAATTATACACACGATGCGAATGAGAAACTAAATTGGCTTCTATATTTCCAAAGCAAGTTGACTTTTAACAGATTGGAAAGATTTGGTAATGGGGTTTATAATATTCATCACTCTAAAAGATTTTGTATTTCCCAATGAATGAGAAACAAAACGATATTGTTCTTAACGACATTTCGCTACTTGGTGCTAATAGCTTTATCAAAGTATTATTAAACCAGAATTTACAAAATCTCATCTTATATATACATATAACAACTTAATCATCGTTCATTAGCATTAGCTAACAATAATATTTTGATAGAACTATCAGCATTAAATAGCGAAATGTCAGTAAAAACAATATCGTTTTGTTTTCCATTCATTGGAAATACAAAATCTTTTATAAATTGGCTTCTTGTTAAATAGTAGAATAAATTCCAGAAAGCAGTTCTGATTTCATTTTTTTAATGGCTTACTGTTTTGTTGTTTTGTTAGGTGCTATGTCCATAATACTCTACAAAGTTTACACAGAAATTTGCATATAATACATAGTAATCTTAGACGGTTATATAATTATTTCTTTTCAATTACCTGGAAACATTTTCCACAAAGTCTGAGGCTGTGTAAATTCAGACATGAATTGCAGAACAAAATGCTGTATTGAAATGTTTTTAAGCTGACTATAGATGAACACAAGCAATTAATTACTCCTTATAATCCTTAAAAATTTCAATAGACTGAAGATCTACAGTGATTAGTTTGCTTTTCAATTAGTGTCATTTAATTCCAGCTATCTGATATTTGTTACACTGTTGTTGTTTCTCTTATTACCTTAGAGGGTGGCGGTGGGAAATGTGTTTTGTTTTCATGTTTAGTATCAATTTAAGTGTGTGAATTGTGAATTTCAGCAAGAATAAAAAAATTATATAGACAACCATGCTACTTTTCAAAATCTTATGTAAAGTCAAGCCGGTCAAATCTGTTGAGCTTTCAGTTTAATAGCATCAAATAAAATAGCGAATAACCATAGCTTGAGAGTGTGTCGTATGCACAAAACTTACATTCTGGGTTCTTCTTCTGTAAATTCCCTCTGAGAAAATTGTAGCGTTTTTGTAATAAAGCATCAGTACTTTTGACTTCATATAAATTACTCACCTCACATATGAACGAATCACAACTTTTATACTCGAGTTGTACTGAGGATAAATAACTATTTATTGATATAATGAAACTGCACCTAGAGATTTTTATTTTTAGGACACAGATCATGTAAGGTATTAAATAATCTTGCTAAGCGACGAGAATCGGACAAGGATCCACCAAGTCTTCAAAAGTTAAGCTTAAGCTTATTTTAAAAAGTCCATTTGACAAGTGAAAAAATTTGAAAATGATAAGTATGTTAACTCACTATACTTAATTCAGCTCCACTTACATCAACCTTAGTCATTAAACCATAGATTACTAGTCTGAGTGTTTATTCCAGATTCTTCATAAAATCCTCCTACGACAAGATTATAAGTTTCAATTAAAAGAAGTAAAAAACACTGACAGTAAAGCATAAGTTCATTAAGTAGGTTGAGTTGCACGTATATTTTTACTGATTACACACTGACTGTGGAGATTGTCAGACAATGTATAATTCGAGATTCCAAACGGCTTATAGAAGCCATGTTTTCATCTATTTTTCTCGCGGAGTAGACATTCGTATGTATTATTTGTTGTCAGAGCAAAGTGAATAATATTCATTAGTATTTTTCGATTGTTTCATATTTTCGTATAATCTAATGAAATAATAAACTGTACACATTACGACTATTTATGTGGGAAAAAATCTAAAGATATTTAATTTTCGATGCAGAATGGCCTAAAAGCATATACAAATCAGTCTCAGTAAAGACTAGATTTTAAATTTAAATGAACTTACAATAAATGCATTGTGATCGGAATGGATTCTGTTTCGGACAGTCATTTCTAGTTCTGAATTGTGTGCCTTGAGGAGGGAAAAGTTGTTTAAGTCTATTTAAGCGAGAGAAGTCTCAATAGAAAAATATTTCAGATTACAGTGGGAAGTAAAAAAAATACCGGTCAAAGGAAAAAAGGGAACAGTTGGCAGTACAATCTTGATATCTTTTCTATTAAATTTTAGACGAAACTCTGGGAAAAATGATTTTCATCGCAAAGTGTATCACGTTTTGATGTAGAGTTGAACTTCGAACACTTTTTCAGTTTAAAGATTCAGTTAAATCTCTCTTAATTCATTTCACCCTAATTATTATATACAATATTTTCCTCTTAGAGAGAAAAACTGCAAAAGTGTAGGCTCCTTTCGTTACTTTTGGACTGAAATGATTGGTTTCGTGGTATGTAAAAATGAAGTCAGAGAGGGCTGATGAATTCCATTCCGGGTGAAAATCATCCAGTAAATTTCAGTGCTGAGGGTCACGAAACAAGTGCTTATTATACGCTTATTTAGGACTCACGTGTTATAAGAAAAATAAGCCTAGTAATGGTAAAAATATAAAGCAAATGGTGATTATCATCGTTTCGAAGCACATGATACATAAAGCTAGTTGTGAATACTTAGTTGATACATTTAAAAACAGAGGCCATCACTCCTTGATAAAGTTTTACAGAACCACAAAAAATACGACTGTCCTGGAAACATTATTTTTTCGAAGTATCTACTTGCCCTTAATTTTAAGAATTATGTAAATTTCTGCAATAAATAAATGCTTTATCACGTATTACAACTAAATTGAAAAATTAATCAAAATCTAGGCTAAAAGCATACAGACTCACACTTTGAATTGGTTTCGCACGTAGCAAACAAAATCCAACAACATGTATCGCTGAAACAATGCCTCCAAGAATGAGGAAAGCTACTGGAACTCGGTCAAGAACTTCAGGGTTGGTAAATTGCCTTGAGAAGAAAAGTTAACGAAAAAACCACAAATCTAGTCTGTGAAATAAAATTTGTAATTAATTTAACCCGAAGGGATAGCTTTAGTCTATAGTTATCAAAGATGATCATATTACATAAAACTTGCTTAGATAACAGAGCTATAAAGTATTGAGAAAGGATGACAAAAAAGAGAAATGAATAAAATAAAATGTTTTGCAGATTATTCTGCCTAACACTTGAGTTGAAACGCGATTCTCTTTTAAAAGGTAAAATACATACATACAATATAATCCAGATCAGCCTTTTCATAGGAAATTTTTACAATTGGTAAAATGTTTGTGTAAAGTAAAAAAACCTAACTACATAATTCCATCTATTTAAAAACACAAAATATTTCCCTTAATATAACAATGTCAGGGAATCAACGAAAGACCGAAGTGCACAGATCTTAAAAAGGAATTACGTCCAATTAGACTTCAGTCTTTGTTTTGATACGGCTTTTACTCCAACTTCATAAAACAGGTAAACTTTGAAGCGAAACAATCGATTTTCTTACTTATGTACATCTAATATTTAAATCTTACGAGCTGAATTTCTCCAACTAAACGTATAGAAGAAAGAAAGTTTCATTTATTGCTTTATACTAATGACGAAACCTGTTTCAGACCAAAAACCTTATCCAGTAGATTAAAGACGTAATAATTTCTGACAAAGCAAACATACCCTGTTTTATTTACTGTAATGAAACTGTGGAATGAACATAAATAACGGTGAAAACCTAAATGAAATGAATGTAAGGTTAAATGTGAATGATTAAGAAGCAAGGCCCAACAAGCACTGTAGGCACAGTACCATAGAATGGTCAGACAAACTGATTAGTTGTGCAAATTTTAGCATATATTCATAAGATGAGAGTAAAGCTTTCTTAGTCATATCTCAAAAAGAAACAACTACAAGATTCAAAGAACTCCTTAATTTCTGATAATTAATCTGGGGAATTATATGAAGAGAGGCAATTCTTGAAAATATCCTTCGCTCGAAAGGGAGATTACCTAAAACGTTTTGAGTTGTTTGAACTCTGCATGGCACTGTTTATTTTCGTAAGACGAAAACACTATTTTTCTGGAATTCTACACAATTTCACTGCCACTATTTTCAGCGAAAATAAAGGAGCATATCAAATTCGGATGAAACTCTCTTTTTTCGGTTCTTTTGAGGAATAAGTTAGTTAGAACACAGTTGCCTGTAACATATTTTCCGTGTACCAGACAGTGACAAACAGGTTTTGTATTAAGTTTGATGACACTGACCAAATTCAAAGGCTAAATTGGGAACAGTTTTACCCAAACCTATGATCAATAAGGAATAGTTAATTTTATTTAGTTAAAAGCATTTCGAATTTCCTCTTCAGTGCTAAAAAATGATGAACATCATTTTTAATAAAATTGATATTTATGATTGCCCATTACTAATATATGTCTGCAGGAAAGATGACTCTTCGAAATTAAAAAGCATTGAAAGAGTTAAACCACTTGTTAATGGAGGTAATTTACATTTTGTCTGTTTGCTTGCAGTATATTAATCTGCTTATTAACTTTAAAATATGTAGCAACTCTAAGGGAACATGTTTAGCTATTTTCTACTATAATTTAAAAGGCAATATTACCATATCTGATATTTTGAACCTTTAAATAAGGATGAGGTTAGATGGAAAAAGCTGCAAATATAAGTTACATTAGAGTATGTGCTCCCCAAATTACTTCTGTAGTTAACATTATTTATGTAGTTTAGTATTCACTATAAACACATAAAGTGTTGTATGAATAAGTGATGCATTTTAGTGTTTTCTCTCAACTATTTAAGGTAAAGGTTTACTTACTTTAGTTCCTCTCACTGTTTAGCGATTCGGGTGGCAAACAGCTGATGTCTTTACCCCGTTAGAGGAAATATGAAGTAAGGAAGGAAGTCCATCTATGTAGCTGTGAAACTCACTCAGTTAAGATGGACAGAAAACGTGTTCCATATGCCAGGTCACGGTCTTTGTTGAAAGGAAACATTGACTGATATAGGATGAGGTTGAAAATGAACTAAAGGTGGTCGTGAAAAAATATAGCACAAACCTATGAAGTCCTTTGGCTAATAATTAGGGCCCATGACGAGGTGCAAACCGTTTGATTACAGTCCTTATGATGCTAAAAATCAATGAATGGCGGCTGATGCTGAAATGAATCAAAATTGTCTTCATTGACGCAGATGTATTCAGTCCTTGCTATTTTTCAGATTCACCAAAACCTAATTATTCTTCATGTTATTATCCATTCTTCTCACGTTTGTAGTTTAATTTTATTTGTTTCTCCTATTTTTATAGTTGCCCTAAGACGTTACTTATGTTTCCGTTATATGCTGCCTTTAAGGTTATCCACCGTTGACTACTTTGGGTATTACACGAAATGTATTTAGACTAATGTGAAAGAAAACAGCAGATTTACATAATAGAATATGACGGGATAATTGGTTTTCTCCTGTCTACCTTACTCAAACGTAGTGGATTACTTTAAGCAGTTAATGTAAACTGTGCAGATATCAGAAACTATTTCACAGCTATAGTCCGTATTTGCATGCTCTTTTTAGAAGAAAAATTACAGCTTTTTTAGGGAATTTCTTGATTTGAAGTTATTTTTGATCATTAATCATGCAACGAAAGCCACTGAAAGCTAAGGAGTGCAGGATCCTAAGGTTTTACTTATGGGATTACAAGTTATGTTAAGTTTTTTAATCAAAAGTCAATAAAAGGACTATTATGTTCCTAAAATTGCATTATAATTCTGGTATATTGGTAAAGTTCTATAGCTCTGTTTTTCACGCCATCGCTTACATGCAACGAGGTCTACAACTCTGAAATAGCTGATGTTTCATCCGTGATTCAAAACTATGTCACCTAGTGAAAAGCTGCTCTATAAATTTAACACATTAAAAACCTATAACGCCAATTATCTCCAGAAATCAGTGTCCAGATAGTAAGTATTGTATTTCGTCTTAAATCAGTTTATTGAAGTGGATTTATTCATATTCCATCACAAATGTTATCAGCCTAAGGATAGCTGAAAAGTAAGAGCTAAGGGTCACTTCTTCTTCAACTTAGTCGGTCTAGATACGTGAGAACTAAAATGAAAATATAAGTGCTTCCTGTGAGGTTCCGGTAAAGTAGTGAGCATAATTAGATGCAATAAAACGGGTTTCCTGATATACTATTTCTGCATATATTATGTTATAAAAAACACTAAATTGGTAATGACTTATGACTTTGCGGTCGCATACACCAAAATAGGCGAAATGGTATTTGCAGGCTACAAATATAATAAGGATTATCCAAAAGTATAGGGTCAATACATTACTATGTCTTACAACATCAATATAGAAAACCTGCAAAACAAGTTTATTAAATAACATTGGGGTATTTCTAAATATTATTTTTTTAAATTGTTCTTTACTGAATACTTGATAATGAGAGCAGATAAGGTACGCTTCCGAAAAAATTCAATCTTTCAGCAATCACGATCAAGTTAAAGAAATAAATATTATTACCTCGTTATATTGTTAACAGGGAGGTTATTCGGATTGATTAACGCCGTTTGAATGGGAGTAAAGACTACAGCGCCCAAGCCAAAACCACCAACGATTAAACCGACTACAAGACCACGGTGTTCCGGAAACCACTGTTAATCGATAATCGAATGAGTTTCGTAAATTAGATAATGCAAAAGTGTTGAAACCTTTTATAGCTTAAGGATCCAAAAACAAAAAATATATACGCGTTTTCAAGAAGGCTTTAAAAGGCGGTTCATTGAGTCTTGGTACCAAAAATCTAAGGACTTTTGGCTATTTGCTCACTAACCAAAAAGTAATCACCACAACAGTTTATTATTGACCGTATTTAGAAAATCAAACAGAACTTTATTGTTGCAGACCATTGTCAAAATCACCCGTGTTAAGGCAACTCCAATTTCAAAGGTGCTATTTATTAGCATTAGGAGTACTGTTTCTATCAAAACACAATCGCCAGTGGGAATTTCTCCAACATTTTCGATAATGATGAACAAATTCCATAACAGCTTAATTCAATTCAATTTTCTGTGGTAAACCAAATGAATTATATATATATATATATATATATATAAACTAAGTTGTCTACGGTTGTATTCTCCATGTGAAAGGGAATTCAAAATCCCATTCACCATTTGGGACTGGAAAAATTGTGAAAGCATACTCATGAAATTCAGAACGAGAAATGAATTTTCGTTCTTTGCAACTCTACGAAATAATTGCTTACCGTGGACGCTACAGCCATGACCACAGAATAACCGAAACCTAAACCAAGTCCTTGTAACACCGCATATGTTATAACAACACCGACAAAAGTCTTCTGAATTGTAAAATATGTCAACAAAATGCTTGCACTAGAAGAGAAAAGGCAAAAGTACATTTCTTTAAATTCTTCTGGTGGCAGGAGTCAGAAAAAAAGGATTAATTAATACTGAACATGATACTGGAGAAAATTACAAATGCAATATTTCCTAAATGCACTTGGCATATGGCTGATCCCACAACGTTTACAAATATTATTGGAAAGAAACTTGATATGAAATCAAGTTACTGGAAAACACTTCAGGTGATCTCAAAGGACAGATTCAAAACATGAAGTTAAAGCATGAACTCCCAACCAACTAATAAAAGCTACTTCTAACTCATATAAGACAGTGTTTTGAACTGAAAACCAGAAATACTTGTTTACCTGTCCAGTAAACAGCTGGCTGCCACAACGATACGACAACCAAATCTTTTCGCAGTAACACCACCAAAAGGCATAGCCACACCTTCCATGGCAAGGGCGAGTGCAGACAGCCATATAGACAATGTGGGTGACACATGTGGATCGACGTATGTTATAGTATATCCCATCATATAAGGAACCAAGTTTGCTGACATATAATAATTCAATGAGAACTTACCAGTACTGTAGAAGAATCCATATGCAAAATGAATTAAAATGCCTCCAAAAACGGAAATACATCCAAAAATCAGGTTACGCGTTTTTTCTTTCTACGATTCATCAGTATTATTTCAAAATCTGAAGCTCACCATTGTAACAATTAGAGTTGGTAACCTCGTAATCTATCAAGAATTTTAAATTGTGTTAAATGCCGTGAGGATGTAGGTCATCAACTTTGTGAAGTTAAACAAAATGTTTTAGACATTGTGATGAAAGTAATTTTGGATCTGTGTTATATCCAATATCCAATATCGTTTTTACGAGCTAGTATAAACCAATTTGATTTCTTTGTGCTCGCTTCTTGATTGTGAGGTATAGGTTCTTGATCTTCGGTAAACTTCTGCGTAGCTTGTCCCGCCACTCGACTGTCGTAGCTTTGGTTGACTCCAAAGGGAGTAGTGCTGGGATTAATTATATGTGGTTTGTAGTATGAGGTATGTTAAGACTGTTACTACTGTGATTGGAGTTGATCCTTTCGCCAGTTAGTCCTTCGGTATTGTCGACAAGAGAAAAGAGATAGTAATAATAATAATAATAGTAATAATAATAATAATAGATATAATTAGTGAAGCTATTCAGACTAAGAGACAGAAACGAAAATAGGAAACGTAACAACAGTCAGCTCATGAAGTTTGAAGAATAATATATATATCGGTAATAGTAATAATAATAATAATAGTAATTATAATATTAATAAGTTGTCAGGAGAGTAAGACGGGAGAGAATGTAAAGAAGTAAAATGACGAGTTTAATTATCTACCCTGATTGGTAAATGCGATTTTAAGGAGATAGGCCATTTGGATGCAGTCCTTGTATCGCTGCATGGTTGTCCAGCCTTCGCTTAAAGGCGTCCAAAGACGGTGCCATAGCTACATCTGCCGGTAAGGAATTCCAGGGACGACAAACCCGCAGTGAAAAGAAGTGGGAGCGCACCCGGGTCCTTGCCCTCTGGTGAGCTATCCTTCTGGGATTTCCACGTGGAAGCCTATACCTACTCAATGGCAGAACACCTTTGTTTGGGTGATTCTGGTCATTTGTTATTTTGTAGGCAGTAATCAAATCCCCCCTAAGCCGACGGTAACTAAGTGTGAACAGGCCTAATTTCTTCAGCCTTTCATCATATGGTTTGTTTCGGAGACCAACCACTCCTTTTGTTGCCCGTCGTTGGACTCTTTCCAAGAGGTTGGCATCTCTTCTCAGCATTGGGGGTGCAATAATATTATGCACCTCAAGGTGTGGCCTGACGTATGTTTTGTACAACATTAGAAAGAGCTCAGGAGTGAGTGCACCTAACTGTCTATGCGTAAAGTGTATGACCGCATATGCCCTCGCTACATCCCCTGTGTAATTTACGCTTGTGTCCATTTTTTCCGTTAGAACTAGACCTAAGTCGCGTTCCGACGTTGTGCAGGACAAGCTTTCATTGCACAGGGTGTAACTTGCATTCTGCAGTCTACAGGTGCGCAACTTCACTACTTTGCACTTTTTCAAGTTGAAAGTCATGCCACTGGCCACCGCCCAGTCTTCCAGAAGGTTTAGGTCTTCCTGTAGCCTATCTGAGTCCTCCGGACACTTTATCGCCCTCCATATTTTTACGTCGTCAGCGTACAGGAGAGTCGGGCAGCTCAGACGGCGTGGTAGATCATTGATGAAAATCAAAAACATCAGTGGTCCTAGGATAGAACCCTGCGACACTCCTGATGACGATCTGTGCCAAGATGATCGGACTCGGTTAACCTTAGTGCAAAATTGCCTGTCGGCTAGGTAGTCCTTCAACCATGACAGAAGTGGCTCACCTATGCCTGCCTGTCTTATTTTATGTAGGAGAAGGTCATGGTGAACAGTGTCAAATGCCTTCTCAAAGTCTAGGAAGACCACATGGACTGGTACGTTCAAGTCCCAGCATGATGTCCAGTCGTCCCAAGCTGACAGTAGGTTAGTGACGCAGGATCTGCCTTTTCTGAAACCATGTTGGGCTTCATGCAGTATATTAGTCCTATCGAAATATTCCCTGATGTGGTCGTCAATAATACTTTCCAGTACTTTTGATACCACTGGGAGTAGAGCTACTGGTCTATAGCTAGCAGCGTTTTGCCTGTCCCCACCCTTGAAGATTGGAGAAAGGATGGCTCTTTTCCACTCCCTTGGCAGGGTCCCCGAATCCATTGAGTGTTGGAACAAGTCGCACAGGGGTCTACAGAGAGCCTCGGCGCACTGTTTCAGAACAGATGGCCTGATGTCATCACAACCTGGGGACTTCCCAGGTATGAGTCGCTGTAGCTTCCTTAGTACTATTGCGGGGTTTATTTGGGGAGTAGTCGCTAGGTCTTCCTCCTCTGAAATAGTGGTGCCACCATTTTGGTCCGTAACTGTAATATCCACATTGCTGTTTAGCTGTTTAGCGAAGGCTGAACTGAATGTTTCAGCCATCTCCAGACTAGTGAGATATTGACCGTTTGGGCCTACTAAGGCGCATGCCCCTTGGTTTGTCGGTTTTCTTTCCGACATGAATCGGTACAAGTTTTTAGGGTTTGATAGGAGTTTTTTAGCAAGGTTAGCCTGGAATGACCTTCTGTCCCTCCTAACTCTTGCATTACACCGGTTCCTGAGTTCGAGGTATGCATCATGGTCGGTCTGACTCTTAGATACACGCCACGTAAACCAAGCCCTCCGCTTTGCTTGCAGAATACGTTGCGTGCCTCTCTTCAACCATGACGTCTTTCTCTTAGGCTGTGTTGTGACTAAAGGGACGGTATCCGAGATTGCTGCATGGATAATCTTTTTTACCACTTCCCAGTGTTCATCCACAGATAGGTCGTCCCATGCTAAGGGCCAGTCTGCGTCGGACAAGAGCCTCCGCATTTCAGCATAGTCAGCCTTGCTGTAGCACAGACATGGTCGCGTAACATCCCATTGCAAACGCTCACGGAGGACAAGATCGAAACCTATGACTGCATGGTCACTGCTTCCCAGAGGAGTCATGATCTGGACCTTTTCGACGAGTAGCTGGTCACTAGTTAGAATATAATCTAGTTTTGATGACTTTCCACTAGGGCCCCACCTAGTGTCGTCTCCAACATTCTCAGTCAGTCCCGTGTTTCGAATAGTTTGCAGTAGGTTTCGGCCAAATTTTCCCTTAGCACACCCGGAGCCAAGGTTCAGTGATGGAGCATTGAAATCTCCAGCTATGGTGATTTGGTCGTAGCCCAAATCTCGTATTCCTGTGATAGTGCTGAGCAGTAGCTGATTGTGCTCTGCCCCACAGGTGGGAGATCGGTAGATGCCACCCAGTAAGTGCTTGGTGTGGCCTACGGTGAAATGACACCATATGGAGTCTGGGAGTTCGATAAGTGGTGGGTCCGTTGCGCGCACACATTTAAGTTGCCTATCAAAGTATATAGCAACTCCCCCTCCTTCCTTATTATCCCTGTCTCTCCTGACCAGTACCATATCACCTATACTGATTTCATTGTCGGCGATAGTGGGGTTTAGCCACGTTTCAGTAAGAATGATTATTTTCAGTTGAAGGTGTGCTTGGAGATTTCGGAGTTCACCTACTTTCCCTCTCAGCCCCCTCACATTGCTATATAGGCAACTGACAGTGAGTCTAACAACCTCAGAGTGTTGTGGGGTAGTTGACGTGAAACCGTCTGCTGGTGGGGGACTTGATGTTGGAACTAGTTGGCCGATTCCGATAGAACCGGCCCGTTGTAGTTTTTTTCAATGGATTTAGGCAGGACACTTGGGAGACACAGACTATTATTCTCAGAGCTGCATCGCTCTAGTGTCACCGAAGCTTGGGGTCGTATTAAAGCCTCAGTTTGCTGCCTCCTTATATTTCTGGGTCTGCTTTCACAGCATCGGATGTGTCCTCCAATTTTTCCCTTGGTCTCATACCACCGTTGAAGTGATATGGACAACTGCTCCGGGGAGTTGAATGTGACACACAGCAGCTTTGGAGAGTTAATCAATGTTAGATGAGCGGGACGAGGTAGTCGGAAAATGGAGATGGCTCCAGAAGCGCCAGGGGCCATCTGAGATGACAGCCATCTCCATTGTTGTACGTCGTGCATGTGTTTTTCACAAGCAGTGCCGGTTTCCAGCTCCGGAACACCGTGTACCACCATAGAGGTGGAAGGCATCAGTTCCGGTGACTCCCTCGCCATATTTCTGACGGCCCATGGTCTATCTTGCCGCGCTCTTATGTTAGAACTTCTGTCCAGGGCTAGTACCTGAGCCATTAACAGTACTTTTTCGGCCTCTTCGGCAGAGTCCAGTGTAACCCGTAATGGGGGTGGCTTACCCTGAGGCGTGTGGACACCCCTGTACAGTCTGCACAGTTTTGCTGAACTAATGTTCAGACCTAGTTTGCCGCACAGGTTGGACCACTGTTCCTGATCAAACAGGGCCCGTTGTTCGAGCAAGCTATCCGTGCTCACAGGTACGTTAAAGAGGATGAGAGAGTTAGACCGACTACCCTCAGACTTAGGTTTTGCCTTCGGCTTCTTGCAGTCCTTTGCATCATTAGCAACATTAGGCTTCGTCGGTACCTGGACAGCCTTTTTTGTGTTGCCAGGCTTGCTAGTGGATGCAAGTGGTGCCTTTGTAATTTTGCCCTCCCTTGATGTGGATGGAACCTTGCTAATCTTCACCTTGTGAGAATTGGCATTTCCAGTCAGTAGGGCTGGTGTGTCCTTCTTTAAGTCTTTGACCAGTTTCGGCAGTGCGAGTTTAGCAGGGGGGAGCTGCATGATACTGTGTTGGGGCACAAGAGCATGTTATTTCTGCTATCCGCAGACACGCTTTGTGGGACTATGCCAGGGCGACAAAGTGGACACACGTACCAAAACCATGGGCATGGGTTATTTCTCATAAACTCATAGTATGCTTTCGGTACTTCTTTGTCACATATATATATATACTGCTTGTTGATTTCGGCTGCATCATCTAGAGGCGAAATGAAGCTAAGGCTCACACTAGTACTAATAGCTTTCTGAATAGTTTGTATCCAATAATCAATATCGTTTTTACGAGCTAGTATAAACCATTTTGATTTCTTTGTGCTCGCCCCTTGATTGTAAGGTAAACGTTCCTGTTCTTCGGTAAACTTCTGCTTAGCTCGTCCACTCGACTGTCGTAGCTTTGGTTGGCTCCAAAAGGAGTAGTGCTGGTGTAACGACCAATGACAAGAGCCAGGCAAAATATTGTTTATTAAGGAAATCAACACGTATTTATATATATTTCATGTACCTTATTATGGCTTATTCAAGCAGACAAACACAGTCTTCTGGTTGGTTGTTTCTTACAGAAAGCTGACTTGCATCTCTTTGTGACTGTTTTTTGAATGTCAGATCATCTATATGCCAAGTCTCCTGTGATTGGTTGCTGAATCAGTCTTGTTCATATTTTCTCACCACCAGTATTTGCGACATACCCATTGACGTAAAATACTATCTACCATTTTTGGCCAGCCTGCTGTCGCCGCACTCGTCCCCCCGCCAAAAAGCTTCGCGCACAGGCGCTCCTACCTTCTGGGTCCTACATCCTCTAGTTGAGGATTGTTACTGACCGGCTTGTCCCACTCGCCCATCGTTGGAGCTGACTGACGTTAACTCGTTTCTGTTTGTCATCTCTTCGGATAGTTTATACCTGATCCCTTCTTTTCGTGATTGTGTATGGTGCTTCCAACTTTGGAAGGAGTTTTCGTGAACCTGGCCCACATCCAACTGTATATCTCCTGTCTCTGCACTTCACTTGGTCCCCGACTGCAAAGGTAATGCACTGAGTCTTTCATTTCAGCTGAGACTTCGCGACACCACTCCGCTGCTTCTGCATTACATTCTTGACTGCCTCTTTGCGCTCTGCTTTTAATTTCGTCGTACTCCATTTCTGGTGAAGGAGCCAGGTCTCGTTGTGTATCGGTGATCGTGGTTTTCTACCATACATGAGTTGAGAGGGTGACTTCTTCGTTGCTTCCTGGGTGGTAGCACGATGTGTTAGTAAAATCAGTGGAAGTTCCGTTTCCCGGTCACCGACCTTTGAGGCGGTTGTTTATCTCTGTTAGACCATTCGTTTGTAGATTATATGGAGTCGTCCTGATCTTCTTGATGCCCAGTTGTTGTAAACGGGAAGTAAATTCTTCACTTTCGAAACAGGGACCTTGGTCCGTCAGTATTGTCTTTGGTTCACCGTGGTCCGCAACGATGTTTCTAACTACTGCATCTGTCACGGTCCTTGCGGCTTTGCCTGGGATTGCTACGGCGTCTACCCATCGCGTCGCGTGCTCTGTCATCACCAAGAGGTACTGATTACCATTGGATGTTTGAGGCAATTGACCCATGACCACAAGTCTCCTATCGCCGTAACTGGAATCGACTGAAACGGTGGTCGTATGCCCCGTCGACTTTCATTAGCTGGCACCGTGGACATCCAAGTACGTATCTTGCTACGTCTTCTCTCATACCTGGCCAGTACATGCTTTGTCTTAGGAGGTCGGTTGTTCTGGCCATGCCCGTATGCGCTAGTTGGTAACATTCTTATATCATGTTGTGGCGCAATGATTGAGGTATGACAGCCAGCCAGCTTCCGTCGTTCTCTCACCAGGTCAGAGTCCCGTAGACATTCACTCTTAGTCAATCTCTCTGTCTCAGTAGTGTGGTTAGCTCCTTACTCGTCGTAGCTTGATCCAATTCTATTCTGTTGGTGATCACCTGTATTACTGTATTCAGCGTATCGTCAAACCTTCGCCTGCGTGCAAGTCTTAGTGGGTCTTGTTCTACTGCATGCACTCCATAAGCGACCTCGGGCAACTCAGACTCGTCTTCTGGTCTCGATAACAAATCTGCCAAGATATTTCCACTTCCAGGAACGTGTGAGATCGCAAAATCGTACTCCCGAAGACGCAACATCCACCGTGACAATTTCCCCAGAGTGTCTTTGTCTGTCTTCAAAAACTGTAGCAGCTTATGATCAGCTTCGATGTGAAACTACTGGCCGAGTAAATTAGGTCCTCATTTGTCGACAGCCTATACCATTGCTAAACATTCTTTCTCTATCGTTGAATACTTTCTCTCTGTATGTGTCAAAACCCGACTGGCATACTCGACGATTCCCTCACTCTGTCTTAGGACCGCAACTATGGCGTAGTCTCCGGCATCTGTGCACATTGGGAACTGTCTTCCAGGTACAGGTAGTAGTAGCGTCATATGTTGGTGGTCGAGCAGCTGCTTAATCCTGTCGAATGTCCTCTGCGATTCCTCCGACCAAACAAACTTCAGCTCACCTAGTAGCCCGAACAGGGGGTGTCAATGTAGTTGAAGATTGAACTCTTCTAGATTTTTCGCGGGAGTTATCTATCCATCAGTCACCGTCTCATCGTTCGCTGTTCAGAGGAAGATAAACACCTATCAGAAGTATTATCGTGACTTATTGTTATAAAATTCATTCTTAGGCCTTGTGTATAATAACCTTATTGTCGGTTACATTTTGGCGTAAGAATAAAGGATTCTCGAGCCGCCAATCTGTGTTCGGTTTTTTTCGCGTTGGTTGATACAAAGCGATTCTGAAAGTCTTCGAGGGACAATGTGAGGTCCAGCGTAGTAAGAGCTGGACATTGACAGGCTATGAGACTTGACTGACAGTTTGTGATAGTGTTTAGATAGCTTCTATTCGTCTTTCCTGGTGCCTGCCAATCTTCTTTGGACAAGTATTATCTGGAACTTTTCAGGAATTTTGACCAAGTTCAAGGATGCCTGGGTCAAAGAAGTTACGAAGCGTATTGGAAGCAAGCAGGGAAGTAAGTGATGCTGAGTTGCTTGTTAATTGTAATGATATGTGTGATGCTCAGCATGATGAGTCTGTTGTTCATGTTTTGCAGTCTACGGATAATGGGACTAAATTTGAACCTCGGTGTTTCGACGGAAACCCAGCTGGATATTTACAGTTTGTAAAGGAGTTTAAAATCATGTTGAGTAGTTTTCTATTTAACGATGAAAAGAAGTTGATGTATTTGATGAGGTACTGCACTGGAGTTGCTTCAAGAGCTATCCAGTGCTGTAAGTTGATGCCTACTAACGAAGCATACTCTGAGGATATGAGTATAATGCGTCAAATATTTGGAAGACCTTCGATGGTTGTAAGGAAAGTATTCGAGGCTGTTTAAGGTAATTGTAGTAATTTATGACGAAAGGGTCTCAGAGAAGTGGATATCGAGAAAGATTTATGGTGTCTAGTAATTCACATAAACTTAGTGAGTGTAACAGTTTCGTAGGACATCCCCAACAGATAGGTGGCGCTAGCTGATCAGTAGATATGGTGGTGGTCACTAAGGTGAATCGTCCCATTCTGCAGAAACAGCAATATGCAGTTTGAAGGCTCGAGATATTTCTGATTTTTATGAGGACTTAGATCTTTATCTTGAAAAAGATAATAGTGAACGCCTTGACAGATCATGCTTCTGCCTTTAAATATATACCATTCGCTCAGCCTATTGTTGAGATGCGACCACGCGGGATCTGCACAGATTTATGGGGCATCTTATAAATTAGCTTGCTATCCATCGTCAGATCTTTAAATACCACTTCACAATGTCTTATCTCATTCATTTTCTAATAACGTCTTTACTCGATCCTCATTATACTCCATTAAACCTAACATTTTATAGCTCTTTATGAATTCGATTCGGCTTATTCTATTCCTATTCTCTGTAGGGTACGGTTGTGCAACAAATGCACACAAAGGTAAAAAAATTAAAAAGAGCCGGGATAAATGTATTAAAACCAAAAGTGGACATCATGGTAGTACAAACTATATGGATATCATTATACATCGCAAATGAACGTTGTCAGCCTAGGGAGTTTCCTTTAAAAATGAATTTACTAATGAAACTTGCACTTACCTATTTCATTACACTATATTGATGGACCTTATAATAATAACGTATATTCTCATATAAACATATAAAGTTACATGAAAATGCATGCCATTTTTACAGGCAGGATCGGGTATGATATAGTATCAAATCGTAGATTGTCTACCAGTTAATAATGTTTCAACTGTTAAATATTTGATATATATAAATACACTCATTTTCTGAACCAGGCCGTATAGTTATTGAATTGTACGGTTGTCCTCCAGGTAGAGCGGGAAAATCGACTTCGTTTCGTTTTCATCCCGTGGTTGTAGGCATACGATAACCAACCAATATTGAGGTAAGTACAACGTTTACAAGGGATTGAAAGCTGTTTTAGAAAAGTAAAAGCGCTAAGGTGAATCAGTAAAGTGCAATGAAATAGGTAAGTGCAAGTTTCATTAGTAAATTCATTTTAAAGGAAACTCCCTAGGCTGACAACGTTCATTTGCGATGTATAATGATATCCATATAGTTTGTACTACCATGATGTCCACTTTTGGTTTTAATACATTTATCCTCATGCCGGCTCTTTTTAATTTTTTTACCTTTGTGTGCATTTGTTGCACAACCGTACCCTACAGAGAATAGGAATAGAATAAGCCGAATCGAATTCATAAAGAGCTATAAAATGTTAGGTTTAATGGAGTATAATGAGGATCGAGTAAAGACGTTATTAGAAAATGAATGAGATAAGACATTGTGAAGTGGTATTTAAAGATCTGACGATGGATAGCAAGCTAATTTATAAGATGCCCCATAAATCTGTGCAGATCCCGCGTGGTCGCATCTCAACAATAGGCTGAGCGAATGGTATATATTTAAAGGCAGAAGCATGATCTGTCAAGGCGTTCACTATTATCTTTTTCAAGATAAAGATCTAAGTCCTCATAAAAATCAGAAATATCTCGAGCCTTCAAACTGCATATTGCTGTTTCTGCAGAATGGGACGATTCACCTTAGTGACCACCACCATATCTACTGATCAGCTAGCGCCACCCTCCCTCCTTTTTTGATGTTAGGCTCTGGGACCATGATTATTATGGCTAACGCAAATATATAGCTTGGTACCAGACATGTTCGTACCTCATATTCCATTACCCTAGCCTTCTTAATTAGTGCTTTCAATCGGTCTCCACGTATATCTTTTTGAACATATTATATATGTGTGCATACATCCTAATGAACAGATTACTTTATAAGAAATTAAAAACTTAAAGAGCAAAAATAATAGGTCTTGTGAATAGTGGAGCAGGATTCAGCAGAACACTACAGTTAGGGTTCAACATAGGTGGCACAGTGGTTAGGACTCTCGTCGACCATGCACATGGTCCGGAGTTCGAGCCCACGCCGACGCACACCTGATATCTATGGTCGGCCTGCGAATTTTGGGCTACCGATATCCACGCTGAAAATTCCACACTTGTACCAAAAATAAAAAAAATAAAAAAATAAATAGGTAGTAAGAACTGAAGGTAAGGTCGGTTGGCAAGACTTAGTGTACTAAATTATCATGACAGTCTTATATATATAGTAAACATTTGACACTGCGAAGTAACCTGCCTACACATATTATAAAAAGATATTAACACTGAACTAAAAAATTTTAGCATTTGTTTAACAGTACTGCAGAAGGGTAGTTAGTCTTACAGGTAGCCGTAAGGTAAATCAATCTATATCTGATAAGAGTATAATCAGCGTTATAATTTGTAATATCAAAGAATACATTAGGCTCAATAACTGAGTGTTATAAGGGAAATAAGAGTGGTAAAGAAAGAGAACATTCGCTGGGCAAATATTTCAATCATTTTAAGTATTTGAATGATAATCTAATTTCAAGTATTGAACATGCATAATTACTAGGTATTAATATGTTTGTAAATGTAGTTGAAGATTGAACGATCAATTCACGGTTGTTTGCTCAAAACCAACTTCCCCAATTTTCGCGGAGGCATCAATACGACAGTCATCGTCTCATCGGTCGCTGTTCAGAAAGAAGTCAGCAGTAAACCGTCAGAAGTAATATTGTGATTTATTATTGTAATATTTGTTCACAGACCTTAGTGGAACATTTTTTATATGTTGGTGTTACAATAGAGAATTCTCGAGTGGCCAATCGGTGTTTTGGGTTTGCGTCCGTTATTACTAAGCGTTTCTGAGAAACTTCAAGGAACAGCGTGAGCCCGAGCGTAGCAAGAGCTGGGCATTAACGGTTTACGAGACGTGGCTGACAATGTTAGTCTAGGAACCAGTGTACTCTCTGTAGTTAATTATTGAAATGTCATTGTTTCACCACTCTACCAGTAGTTGAGACCTTTTAGACGGGCTTGGGTGGATATGTTAATATGTTTTTCTAGGCCCCTCTTGAGACTGTCAGGCCTTTCACAGGATCTTATCTCAGAGATTAGTTGGTTCCAAAGGTTGCAATAATTAATGGTGAAAAAGTTAGCTCTAGTGGCGAGTTTATGGGTGTTAACCTTGAGAAGGTAGTCATGGTTGCGTAGTCCATACAATTTAGGATTAGCCCACGTTATGGATGAGTCACTGTCACAGTGCTTTCTTATAACTTTGAATAAGAGAAATAAATTGCACTTCACTCTCCTTAATCATAAGGGTTCTAAATCCAGTCAAATACATCTGTCAAGGTATTCTATTTGCTGATCGTAGCCTAATATGCGTTTCGTGGGGGATCTTTGAACACTTTCAACTTTTTTCTGTCTGTTGATTTAAAGCTACTGTATAAGTGGGCACATTATTCAAGTTTGGGGCGAATGCATATCTAATATATGGCTAATCTGGCTTCTGGAGTGTAAAAGTTGCGTAGCACAAAGGCGGTTAGACGTTTACAATCAGATGCCACTTTATTTGCATTTTCAGTAAAGGTCAGATCTGAGTATGTTACCCCGAAATCTGTGACTGTATTCGTGTTTGAGACAAGGTCACTGTACATGTATAGACACATGCTAGGTTTCCAATGTCCGAAATATGTTACCCCAGACTTAGCTGGATTGAACGTCAACTGCCACTTTTCACCCCAGTTACATAAACTACTTAGGTCTTGTTGGATTTAACTATCAATATTCATATCATTATAGTCGAAATCATAGACAACTTTGAGGTCATCTGCAAAGAGGTATGGCTTGCCACTATCGTTTATGAATACAATAAATAGGGTAGGATTAAAAACACTACCTTGTATCACGCCGCTGGTTATCGGTTTGGATGTAGATAAGTGATGGTTGACTTTAACTAACTGTTCTCTTCCTGTAAGAAAGGAAGTTATCCACTCAAGTAGCCTTCCACTTATTCCATTAGGATAGGAGTTTCAATATGAGTCTGTTATGTGGGACCTTATCAAAAGCTTTCCTAACATCTAGAAATAATGTTTCTGCCGAAAGACCCTTGTCTACACAATCAGTAACGTGATCAAAACAATCTAACTGGCAAGTAATGCACGATCTTCTATATAGGAAACCGTATTGGAAAGGGGATATTAAGTCATTCGAAAGCAAATACTGAACAATTTGCCTCTTTACAATCTTTTCCATCACACGTGAAACTACGGAAGTGATGTTGATGAGGCGGTAATTATCTTAAACAGCTTTCAATCCCTTGTAAACGTTGTACTTACCTCAATATTGGTTGGTTATCGTATGCCTACAACCACGGGATGAAAACGAAACGAAGTCGATTTTCCCGCTCTACCTGGAGGACAATCGTACAATTCAATAACTATACGGCCTGGTTCAGAAAATGAGTGTATTTATATATATCAAATATTTAACAGTTGAAACATTATTAACTGGTAGACAATCTACGATTTGATACTATATCATACCCGATCCTGCCTGTAAAAATGGCATGCATTTTCATTTAACTTTATATGTTTATATGAGAATATACGTTATTATTATAAGTTGCGAGACAAACACGGTCGCGTTTTACGCGTTCGCAAGAAGTGCATACAAGGGCGATCGGTGAAGCACTGAGGAAGTTTAGTGGTAGGCCTAATGTGAAATCAACATCATCTAGGTCTGTCTATGAATTGTGTGACCATAATGGTGCGGTGAAGAAGTCTGTATTTGTAAGGCATTGTTGAATACAGTGTCACAGACAACACCACAGTTTGTGCAGGAGAAGAGAGTTACGGTTTAAGAGTCCAGTTCTGACTCCTCAAGTTTTCAATGTATTACTAGTCAGAGTGAAGGTATAAAACCTTTAAGAATTGTGAGGAAGAACCCAAAATGTCTACTGCTGTTATTAAAGGGTTTGCAAATGACGAAGTTGATCATACAAACGGAGGTTAAGTGGATATTTTTGACAGTGGTCATGATGGTGCAGATTTGTTTTTGGGTTATCATGATGAGATGGGCGGAATGCATACTTCTACTACTCCTACTGCGTTGAATAAAAGTTTTGTACAACTTGAAGTAGACTTAAGAACGGATGCAGTGGTAGAAGTTATGGATACTTTTGAGACCGTCAGTGTGAATGATCATTGTGTAGCCAACCTATTGACAGATGTGAATGCTAAACTGAAGCTAATAATGAAAGACAGCAGAAATGGTAATCTTGCGGTTAGACAACCTTGTAAATGTCTAAATACAAAAGCTTCTGATGCACCGCTAAGTTCATCAACTTGTGTCACTCAGTCGTCCTCGGTGTTGCATCCACCATGAAAGGGACGTCCACGAATTCACGTGCTTTATGCTTTGACTATGCTAGTATCGGTCCATTTGAAAAGACGAAAGATATTGGTCACTTTAAGGAGGATAATCCAAGTGCACGATACGAGAGGGTAATTGTTAAAGTGACTTGCACGAATAAAGGCATTCCAAGTTTCAAGTTACTATTTGAATGTTATTATCTTTGGCGTAAATTACTCTGTACCCAAGTTTGGTTGGTCAGATACATCGTCTGTTTGTTAGTCATCTGTATTCTACGGTAAAATGACATGAGCGTGTCACCGTTTAGAGTTGGGGATAAAGATGATAGAAGGATGTCAGCAAATGAACTCTGTGACGATTTTCCAACCTAGGGTTGTAGGCGTGCTGCTGTAAGTCCTACGATTCTTCAAAGGGGTCCACCAAGACATGATCTGCGAGGTTGTGTGCACTGTTTATATATGTGTGTGTTGTGTCATATCAATTGGTGTTTTTGATTCATTGTGTTTACTTGTTGCTTGCTTTGTTGTTATTGCACAATTTTCTTAAACATTTCGTCGTGATTACTTCTGAAGTTGTTTCGAGTCTTAGACATCTGTGAATGAATTGATTGATATTAAAGACAGCAGATGGGTCGTGTACGCCGTGGGGGTTAGGCTATTGCTGAGAATGACATGCATACGAAGATAATTGTTAGCTGTGGTCCCACACGCTAGGGAGCAACGGTGTAGACGACTGAGGCTTGCATACGTCACCGTTACTAGAACTGAGGCAGAATGAGTGGCAAGCGATACAAAGCGATTCTGAAAGTCTTCGAGGGACATTGTGAGTTTCAGCGTAGTGAGAGCTGGACATTGATAGGCTATGAGACTTAGCTGACACAAGTACACATTTTCAGCAATATCACTAAGTAGCAGTCGCCAGGAATGGATCCAATTACACAGCCTCTCTAGGTTTTCTTCAACATCATTGTATCCCTACTCAAGTTTCTCAAAAAGGATGGTGTGAGTCGTCAGCAAAGAGATACAGCGCCATGCTTAATAACACTGTATAAATCGTTAGTGCTAATCAAGAAAAGCAATGGTCCTGTCATTTAATGCTGGGTTGTTGCAATTCGAATGGGTCTAGGAGGTGAGTAGCAGCAGTCCTTCGATAACGAAGTAAGGCATGGTAATAGAGGATTTTAGAAGCTGTAAAAATTTAGCCTTAAATCTAGTCTCTTTTGAAAGGTGTGTCTACAAAGGCGTTACAAATCCTACTATTGAGTTAAGTGATGAAGATTTCGTGATATATTCTGGAAAGTACTTAAGTGATAAGCGCATAACAGGGCTGAGGTGAGGTGTTTGAATGTACACACTTACATATAGTTGTTTTACGATTACGTTGACTACCTGAACTTCATATATCAGAAAATAGAGTCGCATACGATGTAGTATTCCACAGATCAGTAATCACATCCAGTGACTCTAATCTTAGGACGCCTCATAACTAGTGTAGGTTCATCAGGTTTCAGTTTGGGTCATTATCTCGGTAGCATTGAGCACACTGCTGATAAGCCATGCTGCAACAATACACAGTATTTCCCCTCTATTTTCGTCAAAAGCATCGAAGCAACTGGTTGGAACCTGTTTAGTAGTATGCCCCAGCACGCACTGAGATCCTCAGGTATAATTTAATGAAAACAGTTTGAAATGGAGTGAACACGATGCAGTTCTGTGGACAGTGAACAGAGGTAGTCCAGGGTTTTCAAAAGGCCTCCAAAGGGCACCCTAATGAAAGTCTGACTTTGTTGTGTGAATGTGGTTAGATGGGTGACTCTGGCAACCGATAAAACCGTCATGAAGCCCTGACTAACAGCGAGATCAATGACAGCCAATTTCCTTGAAAAGACTTCATTTCACACGGCTCAGATAAGATACTTTATAAACTTAGTGGGATTTTCATCTACCTTATGAAGTGTACAGCACTGAAACGATAACCCAGCTACACGTTACAGACTGGAATCTGCTGTAATTTAGTCTGCTTTGCCGGTGACTTCCCATGAAGGTGTCATACGTTTACGTTCCAAAAATTTCAATTACTAGTGGTCAGTCGTTTAATCCTCATTTCAGTTTATTTCGAGGATCCAGCTGTGATTTCACCGGAGAACACTTTGAATCATAACCTGTTAAAATATTCCATGTCACTGGTCCTGCTCTAACAAGCAAGGAAGACCACGCGTATGCATTTTGTGTGATTGAAGTATGTTTGTTTGTTTGCTACCTCAATGCTCATAACTTATCGTTGAAGGCACTATTATTTTTATCATCGATTAAATTGTTATATATTGTTATTTGACACTGAGTAAGACGTCATCCAGGCAATGTTAAAGGAGTTTAAATAATTTGAGCCTTTCTGATCATATGCAACAAAAATGACAACGCGGAAATGTGGATAGAATGACTGAAACTTAACTGTGCAGATAAACATGAAGTTCAACTAGACAAGCCGTGGTGGTAAAGTGGGAAAGTAAAGCGTTTGTACTCTGGCAGATGTGACACCCTTATGTTCACTGTTTATAGGATATAAAGCTGACTTAATTGCTGATCACTGGAAATAACGTTTTATATGAGTGTCCCGGTGTAGGGCCGTGCTTAGAAATGGGTTCCTAAATGTTAAAACAATAATATTCCGAAGCGGGCGTGTTAAGGTGAAATAATACGGTCATACATCTGGAAATGGTGACGTATGAGATAATATTATTTTCATGAATTACTTATGAACAGCCTCATATTGTATAGGGACCTCAGGAAAAACTTCATCCGCAGGCCCTTATTAATATGATGGTCCTTTTTCGATGGACACTGAAATCTTTTATTCTTGTGGCTATTACCTAGGCTGAAGTTTATAATCACATGGTTTGTACAACGATTTGTATTAGTCTGCACAGTCTGCAGACTATCCTAGTTTATTTCTCCGCGGATTTCGATTATCATAATTTATAGTAGAGTATAAAATTTCTGTTCTCCGAAATTCGGATTTCAAAATTCTTAAAAATGGAAGAAGTGTTTGCCTCTTGAACTCATTTAACATACTTTGTTATAATCCTTCAAGGAGGAAAGTGTTTATTTTCAATTAGTGCTCTGCACTGTATATGTTATCGGTGACGTAAAATGGTTTGTAGCATAGTGCATTTAAGTACATTTCTCATTAGGAAAATAGCAAGAAAACTGTCATTCAAGGATGTCTGGCTGTATTTGGTGGAGTTCTGTTGCACCTTACATTCGGTTATTTCTATACCATTTGTAAGTAGATATTTTGTTATAACCTTAATTTTTCAGCAAATATGATCCCGTATATAATGGATTATTTAAGAACGTATGTGGATCCTAGCATATCTGATAAAGATGCCATATGGCTATCGGCTTTGGGATTTTGCATGCAAGGCCTTGCAATGCCTGCTGGTGGTTTGGTGGCTAAAAAATTGGGCTTTAGACTTGTTGTCGCCACAAGTTGTATATTTTTGAGGTAAAAGCCGTTCATCAGTTAAAATTGTCTTCTTCTCTGAATTCAAACCAGTCAAGTAGACTGAACCTGCTGTTCCCTTTTTTAAACTCAGTGTTTTTTCAATTATTTATAAATCATTATTGATTTGCACATGTATGCATATGTTTTAGGTAAAGATTATGAATTTACATTCAGTGTCTTCAACCCAAAATGTTGCCGATGTGTTGTCCACACATTGTTTTTGTATGATCTAGGAACTTTATATCTACCATTTATACAGTCATATTTAAGTAAATGCCAAGTCACTTCGTTAAGTTACACTCAAGATTAAATTTGCACTTGGAGTGCTCTTTTCTAAACCTATCGAATTCAGAGGATATAAAGGATTTGGATGGTTTGTTGACTTTAGTTTCATCAGTTTAAGAGATATAAACTACTTATAAGTCTTTCTCACTTCGTTTACTTTTTTAGAACATTATTATAGCAGTGATAGGGCAAAAAAGACCCCGTATAAAAGGGCATATGAAATACGGATTTCAGCCGTCATAACACAGAAGAGGTTATTGGTTATATCTGAATAAAAATTGTGGTAGAATAAATTTTTAATTTTTGAGCAGTTTGCAGTTGTACTAAGTGCAATGACACTCGAATTAAATCAGACAGTACGGTAGATGCCGTGATTTTATTTCTCCTGTAAAACATCTGGTTTGTCTTTTGCTTTCAATGCTTTTAGTGGGAGTGTGTTTTCTACGTACTTCACAATACAGAAGACATTTGTTGGGGTGATAATAACCTATTCTGTTTTAATGGGCATAGGAATGGGTTTCGCTTACTCTGTTGTTTTGGCCGTAGCAACAACAGTAAGTTGTATCCTTTGTTATTATTAAATGTATGCGACAGATTAGGATTATAAACCACAAGATAATAATTTTAAGGGCAAATCTTATGATATTTTTCGATGTGATCGCATAAGTCTTTATAATGGGAATAAAAGGATGAAAATGTTGAATAATTAGATTTGAAAAGCAGCAGTAATTTTCCACGATGAGAAAGTGTTAGACTTCCTATTAATATTTACTTAATTATACATCTAATGTAAAATATATGCAAAATATTCACCAAATCTAGACATTAGCTACACACAATTCTCTTTAAGACAGCCATTTATCTTTTGAAAAATTTGTTAGACAGGCTATACAACAGAAACGCAGCCGCCACAAACAATCTGGTGAGACATTGAGCTGGTTTGCTGCCCAGCATTCGTTTATGCAAACAAAAGTATTGGGGAAATTGCATTCTCCCCTTGTAACTTTATTTACCTAGAGCACTTGTAACTATCTTAAGCACTTTAAGAGTCTCTGAACTTCCTGAAACTTTTTGCGGGTGCAGTGCTCTTAGGCTCAAACAAAAAGCGTTTTTATCCATAAATATTTATGTAAAGTATAATGCATTACATTCTTCAGAGTGTGGTCGTGTTTTCAAAATCCATCTCGAATTTCAAACAAAACACAGAGGCACAGATTAACTGTTTTACTCGTAAAGTGGGTTGTTAGTCAGTTTATGAAAACTACATGCTGGTATGTATGAGGAGAATGCACCAGTCAAACTGGTATAGATCTTTATTCGCTCCGGTTTATAAGGGACGAATATTCCTAGGATAAGCACAAGTCGTTCTAAACAGGTGCAGTCAGAGTCCCAGATGGATTAAAGGCAGATAAGTTACATGCTTGACCTGAATTCTATTGATTACGTGTCATTCCAAAAATTTTTAGGGGTCATGCTTAATCATCAGTAATCATCGGCGGTTGTATACTGTGATATGTTATACCCGCTGATGTTTGATATCTGAAAGCAAAACGAGGGTTGACAAATTACGTCATAATAGTCAAGACAACGTAGCCAAAATTTACTTTTAGAGAATTTTAAGCATTGGTTCTGTTTTAAAAAATTTTGATGAGGCAGAGTAATAAAAAATTTTTATTTTTAAACTTTGTGAAGCATAAATAAAGAAACTCTGGTTAGATGAGAGTTGTTGTACTTGAGTTGCAGTATATTTCTTGTCGGCTAGTGAAAAATTGGAATCTGAGTTTACAAAATTTAGACATTACTTAACCGAAGAGAAGTAAAACGGCATTTATTATCAGTAGAGTGCATTATAGTAGCATCTTTATGTTCTCAGTGCAGCATAACACGCAAAGATCACATATAATATTCAAAAGGGCTATATAATGCGCTAGTGCAGGATGTAAGAATAAAAATGAGTTAAACGCATCTCAATCTTTTTATTTGCTCGAAATGCATTATATTTGGAGAATGATACGCTGTTTATTTGCTCATAACTTAAGCTTTATAGTCAGGCTGCTAAGTTGTATTTTTCGATTTCCTGAAATAAAAGTATCGACATCAACATGAAATAACTGACATACATTGACAGTCATAAAGAAAGCAGACAAGAGTAAGGTACAAAGTATGGCAGTGATAAAAACATGATTGTCCACGTTTTTCAGGAGCTTGCATGTTACCAGTTATACGGATGCTTTTATCCGTTTCATTATTAAAGACGGCCGTCAGCGTTGTAAGATTTCAAACAGTAGACGTTGAGAGTCATAACAATGTTTTTGGAAGTGTATTAGGACTATGTGTAGATTTTATCAACGAAAATATTCAGTATGACGGTTGGCTTAAATAAGAAAGTGGTTTGTCAGATAATCAGCTTCAAATGTACAACAATGATTATGGTGCCTTTCAATGATTTTTGAATCTTGAATTAAAGATGTTTTAGTTGGCATCGGAAGTTAAACAGATCTCAATTATCTTGTGTCAGTTCAAAAGAGCACTTTATATGATTTAACAAGAAGGTATAGACAGTCTGATTTCTTAGATCCGGTTCTAGTATCCCTCAGTGTAGGCTTAGTTATTCAGAGGCCATTTGATACCACATAAATAGTTAAATTCAGTTATCACGAATAATTTTTCGGTTTCCAGTTTTCCGATACACCTAACAGAATTTTACTTCAAATCGTTTAGTTAGAGTTTAATCTTGTTAATGCAAAGAATTCTGATTAAATGATAAGAAAACATTTTTCCAATTTAAATTATCTATACTGCAGTGGTTTCCAGAAAGGCGTGGATTGATTGTGGGACTTATTGTTAGTGGATTCGGCCTAGGTGCATTGGTTTTTGCACCTATTCAAACAGCTTTAATCAATCCTTCAAACATAAAAGTGAACAATGTTACACGGTAAGCACATAAAAACTACCGACGTTTTTTATTTCTATGCATCTTGTTTAACAGTAATTTCTCACTCATTAGACCTCCTGAAATTTAGTTAAATGAATAAAAATTTTAATTACTGTAGTAATGACAAATTAGATTCTTTACGCGTTTTGTATGTGGAAAAATAGCTTTGTTTGAGGATTAAGTCTTGTTACCCTTATTCTAATTGCAAAGCTGAATTACCCTTAAACCATCATGAATATAACGTTTGTGTTCCTGATTCTGCTGGCTTTTACTTTCTGAAGGGAAACCTTAGAAATATCTGAACCAGTATTATTACATTACTTGATTATTTAATTCCCATAACGAATTAACGAAAATATTATTACAAAAGTCGAAAGCGCTGTGTAGTACTGTCAAAAGTTTTATAGTCTAAAACCGTAAGACTCAAGAAGAGACTGCCAGCCGATTAGAAGTATTCATCGTTTCTTGCACTTCAGACAAATATAAACTACTGAATATAAGTTCGAGTAAAATGAAACTTTCTCTTAACAAGATTTATCGTGATTTTTAGTTACTGGTTCTAGACGTAGTTAAATCATCTCTTAAACAGAACAGTCACCTCCTTACATAGAGAATTAAATGTGGCTGTTTAGCAGTTGAGCTAGTCGAGTAATTTTTCCTCCATTTATGTGTACAAATATTTGGATACAGTTATAGCACCAGGATAGTATGAAAGAGATTTGAACTCTAAAACCATTTAACTTCGCAGCGTAGTGGAAGAGTAAATAAAACTACTTCAAAACGTTTGATACAGAGTGATTAAACTAGAGGATGGATATGCTAAGAAATTTGTTTCTGTTTTTCTGGAAAACGGATATAATCACAACTTAACAAGAGAATTCTTCACTTACTGTTGTTTTACTTCACTGAAAATGTCCAATGACAAGGCATTTGAAAAATAGTAATCTATTTTTTAAGTGACTGTTGTACACAGTAAATATCATATTTTGCATTCTACGTTTGTAACATATTACTAGTGCAAGGTTGGAGTAAATGTTGAGTGTGTAGGTTTTGCTGCTCATTTGACTCTATTACTTTTCGGTCAACATAGATAAAGTCAAATCGAGAAAATAAAATAAATTCAGAATAATTTTTCCAGTTCATCACTTCTCTTTTTTCCATCAAAAATAAACCTCCTTTTATATGAACTCGGAGTAATAAACAGTTATCATAATTTGATGGATTTTAATAAAACCTTTATATAAAGAATACAAATTTGATCGTCTCATAGTAAATACAAACACTGCAGTTATTTGAGTGAACAGCTATTCACACCTGATAAGACGAACGTTTATTGAATATGTGTCTGTGATAGAGAATTGACAGAAAATCTATTTACTCTTACAATCGAATTCTGTCCAAATAAAATTCACTAAAGATTTACCGACTCTTTATTATGGTTATGTACATGGATTACCTCATGTCGTGACCAACACACTCATTACTGGGTAAATATACAAACTGCTTAGAGGTAGCCTGATGAATAAGGATTATAGGAAATCTATGTTTTTCCTTATAAATGAAATAAAGGTTAAAATTCTAACATTAAACTTATTAAGAGGTGGTGGCTAATTGTTTAGCAGCCTCCACACTACTCATGAAATATTTCTTTTGCTTGATAAATATAATTTAGCTACATATTGTTAAGTGCTTGTCCTTTTTTTTCTCTAATCAGTGAGACTTGTGATTCTGTGGTTAATACCTTAATTGGGTTTTAAGAACAGTTACAACTTTAATCGAAAACTAATTACGCGAAACTATTGTAATCCGCCTTATTGAAGTCGGACATTTAATGAAGTCAACTTATCTCTTACACTTAGATGATGATATGAGGCATGCTTGGTTGTTGTTTATTCAGAATTAAAGGCCGACAGTAACACCAACCTGCGTGGCAAAATAACTTACTGAATGTAGTTTGCATTTTAAGAAAATTGCATGATATCAGTGAGCAGTTGCCACTTACTAATTGATAAGCAACGTTACATTTTGCCTCCAGGCATTCTAAATGATGGCATGAATGCTGACATCTTTCAAGCATATCAAAACGATTTGCAAATAAAGCAAACATTTACTTGAAAAATTAAAATATATGGGAATAATTGATATTTGCACAGTGAAAGGCATGGAAAATGATAATGATTTCGAAAAGATATTTCATCACTTTTGTCTTAATTGGTTTAAGATAGTTTTGATTCAACGACCTGAGCATTAAACTATTTTGACAAAAAAACATTCACTTGAACTTAAATTAATTTTACTGGGTGACTTTTTACTGTTCGCAGGCTAGTAATGGACTGTAAACTACAAGTGATAGCCAAATGTTTGTTTTAGAAGTTGTCTGTTGACTGTTAAAACTAGGAACATATTAAACATTTTGTACTAGTTGATGCAAATTTCAATAAATTAGATACGTTTATATGGATTACAGTTTTCATTGACTTAAATTATCATTATGTGAACATAACTTTCTGGCGACAACGAAGTGGAATTATGATTCTCTCAAGACTGCTCAAACCTTATATGTTTAGTATATAATTCAGAAACATGAAGTGTAAGAAATAAAAGCCATCTGGTTATTTCGAAAGCTGTGTAAAGTCAACTGAATCAGCTATCTTTGTCTAATTTTTCACTAGCACTTTAAACTATCTTGAACTCAGGTGGCCACATATATGGTGAGAATGCATATTATGCGTAATCCTACTTCCTGATCAATATTAATTAAAGTCTTAAATATTTTGCCAGAAAGTTAAAAATTATCAGAAAGTGCTATCCTTATATTTCTGAATTAATTCAATTAAAAAACGCACTTGTAAAGCAGTCCTATAGGTGAATTATGTATTGATTGCAATCGCTTTCAGTCTACCTGCAATTAATCATATTCAATGTTCACAACATAGTATCCTTCTGATTACTTTAGTGCTTTCCGTGTTGTTCTAATCAAGCGGTAGAGAGAACTTTGTCTACTACACTAAACAATCTGGAATGAAAATGAAGGATATATTTATTATGTATTCACTTAAAGAGTGCTCTGTATTTGTTTCTATTTATGCTTTGAGACTTTAAGTGATTTCTGTAAGTCGTGAATTGTTTAGTTAAACTGAAAATATTTTTTTAACCTGGGATATAAAGTTAAGAGAAGATTTTGAAAACAGTTATTGGTGTACTGAACAAGTGATTTCTATCCTTTGTGCATAAAATGGGTATTGTAAACATGTAATAGTGTCTTCATCATAGTGTTTGTACTAGTCACGTCTGTTGATGAGTGAATTTAAGTTAACTATTTAGTTCACAGCTTCTTTTGACTGAAATATGTGGTGTATTACGGATTAAGATCAAAATTAAGTTCTCTTGTATTTTATTGCAATTTAATCATAGACTAGTATGATAGGTGATTACGGATGAGTCAGGCACTAAGATAAATGCATAAAGGTGAACATTCGCTGTCTTTCGGTAGCCTATCCAATTACTCGTTAATAAGGCTCTTATAGATGAGATCTAAGTTAGGTTCAAATTACAGTGAAACAGTGATTAAATCATTACGTACCCAGTACCTACAGACTGAGCTAAAGGACAATTTAAGTTTGGCTTTCATTCCAAAAGTATTATTCTGCTACATGTAACTGCGGCCAGGGTAAACTTCTTTCACTTTGTGAAAAAGGAAGGTTTTATT
The DNA here is from genome assembly GCA_944472135.2 of Trichobilharzia regenti. Taxonomy (NCBI): domain Eukaryota; kingdom Metazoa; phylum Platyhelminthes; class Trematoda; order Strigeidida; family Schistosomatidae; genus Trichobilharzia; species Trichobilharzia regenti. The sequence goes on along the minus strand of OX235270.1, from coordinate 72,279,702 downwards.
AAAAATTTCTACAAGTGTCCAGAAAGGTTAAGAAAACTATAAAGCTTTTTGACTATCAGCATCCCTTAATTTTATCTTGATTCCACAATTTCAAACACCTACAATAAGTACTATATTCCTGTTAAAGTTTTTGAAACAGCTGTACTGACTTAATGGTATTTCCTGAGATTTGCCTCAAGTGGTTCCTGCCTTTTACAATACTATCATTTGATCAAGAAAACAGAGACTTGTACGAAAAATTACTGTTGTTCTTGCTAAGACGAAAATATGTGGTTTAGTTTGATTTGAGAAATATATCTAAGGTTTTGAAATAGTAAAAATTAAAGTTCAGGTCTATTTGCTCGAATTCAGAAACCTGAATCTCATGTCGCTTAGCTAATGGGAAGCAGCTTTATATTTCAAGTTGTGACGTTTAAGTAGCGACAATTAGTAGAAGATATTTATGCCTTATTCATTTTTGTTCTTTATTTTCATCAGAACATTTTTACGTTTACTAGTATGTTACATAACAAAATAAAACCTCAGGGTAAGTAGACTTTTACGTACTTCTAAATCTTGTGTTTTCGTTACTGGAAATGTCCTATAGACCTCTTATCTCTGTTATGATTCAAATTTTTTCCAGTGTAACTTTCGGTTTTAATTTCATTTCAACATTTGTCTTGTACAGCTCATATGAAGGCAGTGTTGAAAAGCTGTAGAAATTTAGCGAACTACAATTATACCCGGAAATTATAAACAGGACCGACTATTGTTTAACTGCCTGTGTTAGGTGTAGGTGTCTGAAGAACGTAAAGTAGTTGCTGTTACGAATTTATAAAATATTTATTCTGAGGACTCAAAGGAATGTAAGAATCTAACAGAGAATGCAAGGACTGCATACATAGTATATCCAACCAATTCTGCAGAGCTAAATGGTGTGCATTCAGTATTTCTTTTGAGACCACTTACTATTTAGCATAAATCTTTCGATTTTAGCACCTATTACAGACAACTGAATGTGGTAGTGGTGTATGAAGCAATATTTTAAAAATTCAGTCAATAAATTTTATTGTAAACTAGTTGCGCATACAACTTTGTCCGTCACCGATGGGTGAATAATCTATATTAATATTCGATAGATGCAAGAAATTCCATAAAGATCATATTTTTGGCAAACTATGACTTATTTAAAACGGTACTTGTAAGAGGAAGTGAACAGCAGGAATTCGACCAGATTGATCATTTAAACTGTAAACAATAATTGCTCCATGCTGTTTAAATCCACATTTTACGATATCGGAAAATAATCAAAGTTCTGTTTGTAAGACATTAGAAAAATAAATTCACTCGACATATAAAATCATTTGTATGTTCGTAAATTTTTCCTAATAACACTATGTTACGTGTATTACATTGATTTTTATAAGTCGCCTTATCTGATTTTATTTCCGATTATAAGCTGCTATTTGAAATTTATAATATGCACTTTAACTTTTGTTTATACATTAACAATAGAGTGATCATAACTGAATTGGTGATTGACATCACAGCATGGGATTCATTTTTATAGTGGACTGGTATGTTCGACTGCATTTATAGTGAGTTCAGATACAGAAACTGGATCAGATGATCTAAGCAGAAGATCTGAAGTGATTTTGGTTGAGTGTATGAAGACAATCTTGGTTTTCCAAATTTAGAAGAATTCTGTATGTTTCTGCACCGAAGTCACTAGGACTAATTCTTAATCTTATTGCATAACATTACAAGCAGTGAGAACCACTGCATTCTATCTGGATGTTAGCATGCATTTCTGAAATATATATTGGTTCACGTTTTCGATTATTAGTTTCTGTATAGCCGAAAGGCCACTAGACTTCACTTGATATCATTGATCATTTTGACTGACGACAAAAATTAGTAGACGTAGGGGTAGTGGAATGCCAGTCCTCTCTAACTAGGTGAAGCAACCAGCGTAAGAGATCTTCAACGATTTTAGTCACAGAATGCAGAATCGAATGCGCTTCAAGATGCAAAGTGCGAGACTTTCCATTTCTTTGTTTTAAAAAGGGAACTTTCTCGAGGAGTGAATATACACAGATTTTAATTGGGTTTTAAATTGGTTGGTGACGGCTGATGACTAGAAAATCACGATTTTACCAATAAATCTATGACACTGAATTGTTTCTGAAAGGTTAACTTGAATTATTTCAGATATTACAAATACAGTCTTTATGAAATAACGTTTCGTCGCAAAATGAAAGAAAAATTTCTGAAAAGCTCATAAAAACCGAATGAGTTTTGGACATTCTTATTTATTTTTCTAAAAAGTTTCATAGAGCTTTGTAGAGAATAAACCTGAGTTTCTCTTAGAAATGCTTACACTAAACGTCTGACACTAATTGATTTCAAGTTAAAACTAAAATTTATTCAAGTAGAAAACTTGACCGAAAAATTCACATTCGTTTTGATAAAGGTTATTTACTCTTGGTAGAGAAAAATTATTTGTGTGAGAATTTATCGTTTTCCTAATTTAAATATCTAAATTTTATTCTGAAATACTAAGCCTAAATAAAAATTTTCATAAGTCTGTCTTTTTGATTTCATGTATTTATAATCTGTCCTAACAGATAAGTGAAAAACTTTTCTATGAATGCATGTCACAGTGAAATAAAACTTCATGAATTTTAAGTCAGCATGACAGGCATGCGTTTGAAATTTTAAAAAGTAGTGCTTTGAATTCAAATTCAGACTGCTAAAATAGAAGAGTGACTCTGGGACTTTTTTTTAATGCTCTTGAAAACTGTTTTTGATGATCTTCTTTTTGATAGTAAACTGCCTAACAATGAAATCTACTTCAGTGTGATCGGAAAATGATTTTATTCTACAGAAATATTTTTATGCAGTTTGAACAGGTGTAGATATACACTAAGAGGGGATAATCTCGGTAAAATATTTTGAGGAAAAATAAAGATGTAATATTTGCACTCTAGACAGCAGAAATTACTATATATATATATATATATATATATATTTATATATATTTATATATATAATAAATTAATAAATATATATACATTCACAAAATATGGTGAGATATTTCTTAAATAATCAACTTGACATTGTATTAGTTCGTTTTAATTTGTGCACTTTCTGACCCATATTAGCCCTTAGAAACTGCTGGTTTAAATATCATTGAACAATAAGACAGATATTAAATTTCATACATCCGATTGGTCAAAATATCTGTGCATTCAGTATTTACTTGACATTTCTACCTGAAACAAGAGCTGATAAACAACCATATATGAAGTGAATTCACTTAATCAATTTACCTTTGATTTTACGAAAGCTTGTTTATATTAAGAAATTTTGAAGCGAGTGGGATGTTACACTTTTCTCAATACTTATGCCTTTGAATACAGCTAAACACTTAATAATGATTGAATAATACAATATAGCTGTAAATAAAGTTGACTGATATAGGTTGTACTTCTTGCAGTTAGATATATACTTCATTGTTGTAATATTTCAGGTTTGCAGCTGTCTTTCAACTTATTAGTCATAGTATATTACTTTTTATCTTAATGAAACGAATGGTTTTGATAGACAAAAGGAATTCAGCCCACATGTAACTAAATAAACTGTTTCTTGTATTTCAAGTTATATCTATGATGGAGAAGTGACGTTTGTTTCCACGGTCACTAAGAACAACACACAATGTTTATTTTTTCCATGAGTGACAGAAGACGAACTTGGATGTAAGTTAATGAAGAAAGAAATCAAGAATCTCCATTAGTCTGTAAGAACCAAACGAAACACTAAAACACCACTGTTAATGAATTCATTTAATATACCTATTATAATTGATTATTTCTTGCATTTGAACAGATGTAGCTATATAATTGTCATTTATCAGTATGAAAGTTAGAATGCTGAAAAATATTACCTTCATAGGTCTTGGCATATTACCCACAACTGGAGATAGCGTGAACAAAGTCTGAATTTTTCAGAGATAATGGAATTAACGACTAAAATATGAAACATTTGAATGGTCGTTTTCGTGCCGCTTTGATTTATATTCTTTACTCCTTGTTTGAAGATGGCCTAAAATGGGATTTAAGGCACCTGTTTTGTCACGATAAAGACTTATTAAAGCGGTTTATTTGCATTTTATTGACATATTCCAGCCATGTTTATCAACTGTTCATCTAGCTTAAAGTAAATGTTACATTTCGTCGTGAAACGAATTCCAGTTAGAGAGCAGTTGTCAATAATGGTGCACTGGATGATTGTTTTGCATAGGCTTGAGACTGTTCGGCTGTACGGACGCATAACACTAACAGCAATAGTACCTATGACGTGTAGAATGCAAGGCCGGCGCGTTTCTGAGTGATATCACATCGTGGGGAAATCGAACTATAGGTCAGTGAAATTCACAGAAATACAACACCTGAAAGATTATTATCCGCTAAGTGTGACTTTATTTTGAAGTTTATCAAGTGAATTATGGCCTGGCTATTGAAATAAGCTGTAAATCTAACTCATTTTTAATGAGATAATTTAATTATTCCTTTATTTAGACATCGATTACATTTTTCGGAAAATAATTCACTATGACTTCTTAATGTCTTTTTTGTCACAAATAATAATGGTCTATTTATGTATATCAAATGACCATTATTGTGAAGACGTAAGCAAAACCATAGAAAATGATGAAGTAGGGTCAAGTTTTAGGTTAAAATAAACACATCGAGGATGGGAACACAGATAACTCAACCAAATTCAATATAAATGATAAGAAGCATAGTAATTTCACTGATTTGTAAACCACATATAAAAATCTTCAGATAAGTAAGATAAGATTTATGTTAGCAGATCGATAAAAAAAGAAAACCAGTGCATATCATTAGCCATTTTGACTTAAAACGTAGTAATAATTACTTTTCTGAGGAATAATGAAGAAGATAGAATTTATTTCTTCTCATTTAAGAAGTTTGGAATTGCACAAAAATTAACAATGAAACTTCTGAAGATAAAATCAAAGGCTGGAAATAACTAAGGTATCAAATTACACCTACCATGATATATTAACATTAAAGCATACCAAGTTTTATGCTCTGGTATTTCGAAATTGTTGTCAAGTGTTTGACTGAACCTCTAAATAATGATTTTTATTAAGTGGACTTTATCCATATACCAAAATGCCTTTAGGAATGCTTAAAAAAATCTGCTATAAACTATGAGCTATAACTGAAAGAAACTGCTGCATCTTTTGACGTTTTTTTATAAATTTGCATAAAGACCTGATCTTCTGCTATAAAAATTGCTAATCTCGACGATCATACTTTCCGATAAGAAATAAATGACACTGGCAATGATTTGAACTTGGTACAACTGACACTACAAGTACAAACAACTCTGAAATTTAAATATTTACTGTAACTGAAACAAAAATGAATAAATTTTTGTTTTTTCAACGAAAAATAAAACAGAATTATTTGTATTTGTAATTTAGACATTTCACTGACAGAGAACTCCTCGATCACTTACCAAGAGCACTTTTAATTCTGGGAGGTATATTATCAGGGATTCAGATTATTGGTTTCATACTTCTTCGTCCAAGGCCTTCTTCGAAACAAGTAAGAAATATTTAAGTCACAGTTTTTTTTAAAATTATTTTATATTATAGGCTTCTGAGATATTTGTCGCTTTAAAGAGAGGGGTTAAGTTAACTGATATCACTTAAGGATCACGATATATTTCGAACTTACTTTGAAAGATCGTTTTAAGAATAAACTTTTCCAAAGTGTATAGACTTTAGACATTACTACTATCATAAGGATGAAATGATGCAAGTTACTCATGCTGTAGAGATAATCCGGCGTTTTCTGTTGAAATTTATTCAATAATCACCCGTTCCCTGAGAATTGATATTGAAAGATTATTTTAGAAGGTTTATAGAAAATGTTTTCTACTAAATTAAATAGTAATTATTAGTTTTATAATGCCATGTGAATGATTTAAAATGTAGAGGTATTCTTCGTCAGGAGTAACCTCAGTTCATAACCGCAGATGCCTGATAGCTGACTTTTGAAATAGCGCATGTCAATACACTGTGAAAATATAAGAGGAAAATGTTTCTAAGAATAAAGCTGATTTATTTCAGGAAAATTCTACAAGTCCCTAGTTTTATAAAAGTAACTCAATGAACGAAATAAAATGAAAAATATGCACTAATGAGGATTTGCTTTTTATAATATCTTTTTCAATATATACAACTATAATCGCACAAACTTTATACCATGATAATCAGTGGAAACTATGTAGAGTTTCGCTATGATGAAGTGATAATATAAGTTATTTCAAATTCATATGTCTCTATAAGAAAAATTAAAATCAATTCCTAACGATGATAGCATTAACAGTCATCTGTCATGGTATATATCTTTGTCATTGAAATATAAAGCTTTAATTGATAAAGTAGAAATAAGTGACTCCAGGTGAACTCTAGTAGTGATATGATTATTGTCATCATAAATAGTGTTAATACTGATATAATATGAGAACACATAGGTTTATAAGACAGCTCAGAGTACACTTGAGAAAATAGACGAAAATATCACGATATTGCACATAATATTTGCATCTAGAAATAGTAGGTTTGTCACGTGGTGCACTCGAAGACCATAGCAACAACTTCAATGAAGCAACCATCAAAAATGCACACTTTCTGTAAAAAGTACAACAACGTAATGTGTGGTACGACAGTCTTGATGTATGTTAATACCATATTTGCTGTCCACAAATTAATACAAAGTAAGACTGTCAAAAAGCGTATTACAAACACAGTGATATTCCATATACAGCGTATTCTAAAACATTGCAACAATCGAGTTCAATGTAAAGACAAGTGAAAATGTACTTGGTTTGAATTGTCAGATATGTATATTATTGAATATCTACGCGAAACTAAGTTTTATGCCTTCTGTGACAGAATATTAAGCGGCGATTGTAGAAGTCTATACTAAATTAAAATTCTACTGATTTATGCTATGCAACGAATCGGTTCATTGTACCCTGGCCTACTTACAAACGCCAGAATAATTTTCTATACACAAAAATCAATAATAACTTCCAATACAATTAATTAGACTGTAAATTTATTATCTGTCAGAGGTAGAATATTTACGCTTATTCGGGAGTAATTAATAATAATAATGGTCGTATTACTGTACAAGTATCAGTAAACTTATCAGACAAAAACGATTAATAAAGGCACAGACAGAGAGTTTTTGAGAAAGAGTAGATTGTTCATACAACAAATATTTTGTCTCTCAATTCATATCTACAATAATACAAGCTAAATCCATCTTGGAAAAACGTAGTTTTAGGATCATGTATGTTGTAATCCTAAGATAAATAAGTAAAAATATGAATCCTTATTTTGTAAGAAAGCCCAATGTAAGAGGAATTAGATATTAAATGCACTATGCTTATTTCAGTTGCTCATCTTAATTACCATCACTAGTGCTGTCTTTCGTCATATGCACATCAATGCAATGTAAACTATTTTTCAAATGTCCAAAGTAATCTATTTGTACTGTCCTATTCTTCTCTCATAATTTATTATTTTAAACTATGAGAACTCTGAATGGGAGACTAAATTTTGTACTAATAAATATAAAAAGTAGCTTTAATGGTTTTTGACCCGTATTTTATTCAGAGTATTCCTTCATGTAGGGTTATGCGTCTCAGATAATTCCTAAATAGTGTTGGCGACATAATATTATTGCTCAATTCATAAAATTTTCTCCAATTCCCTCTACAGTTTCTTAACCTGATATGCACAAATATATGCATACTTATAATCTGCATAAAAGTGATTTAAGGTCACAGTAGGTTGGCTTGCATGAAGAAATGTGTACAGATTGATTCACAGGTTAATATGATGCAAATGAACTTAGGAACACATGAAGTGAATAAGCAAGGAATTTATAATCACATACCTTTTGAAGGAAGTAGCTAAAAATTGCATAGAATCAAATGAAACGACATATAATCAGGTCACTGTTATTAAAATGGTAAACGGAGAGAAGTGGCACTTTGAACTGTGTAAACTAATTCATTGCAATAAACCTTAGTGTGGTGAAAGTAAAATCATATATTAAATTGAAATGTGTCGACAGAAAGCTAATAAATTACATTTCACATGAAAAACTTCAGGAAGATTTTCTGGAAGTAGTGTGCAAATAAATACCTTCTGATACTCATTTCTCAACTGACCGTTTTTCCTGAGTGCAACATACACAATGTAGATGGAAGTTTGACCATTATTATTATTATATCCTTTAATTCCTAGAGGAACATAGGGCTTCAGCTGCGCATCTCCATTGCCTTCTGTTTTCTGCCAACTTTTTCATCCCATTCCAAGTCTGCCCACATGCTTTCATATCCTCCTCGCATGGCCTCCTCCAAGTCACTCTTGCACTGATGACCAACTCGCCGCTTCCCTTTCGGGTTCCACTCGAGCGATGGCTTGTCTAGTGATGTCACTTGATGGTTTCCTCATACTATGGTCAGCTAATTCATCTCCATTTCTTCCTGCCTATTCACTTCACAATCGGTTCCTGGTTGGTTCGCTCCTAGAGATCCCTGTTTCTGATATTTTCTGGCCCGCCATCTGATCTTGAGTGGTATTGAGCGAAGACAACTGTTAATGAAGGTCTGAAGTTTGTTTGAGATGTTCTTCATGACGCGCTGACCAAGTCTTTGATCCGTATAGTAGCACTGACTGACTTCACATTGGAGTTGAAAATCCGAATCTTATTTTTGATGCTGGGTGATGTTGGCCTCCATACAGACTTAAGGGTAATGAAAGCTAGTCTTGCTTTTCCGATTCTGAGTTTGATATCCTCGTCAGTTGAAACGATGTTTCCCAGGTAGGTGAAGGAGGTTTTTTCTTTCAGGTTCCTCCCATTTATGCTGGCTGATTGTTGTCTGTTGTTGTTGCTGCTGTTGGTGTTGGCCAGGAATCTTCATCACCTCTGTTTTATCTATGTTCACCCGAAGGCCTATCTTCTCTGGATGCTTCTTCTGCCAACTTGTTGCTTTTCACCTGCATATCTTCCAGTTTGTGGGAAATCAGACATATATAATCGGCGAAGTCTAGATCCTCCAGATTCTCTTTTTGTGTGAGTCCATTTTATTACCGTTTCCTCATTGCCCGTCGACTGTCGCATTATCCAATCTACTGCATTCCCGTCCTCACTTCGAAGGCTTCCGTAAGTTTCCCGTTGTGGATTACTTGGCATGCAGCATTGTCGTATAACTGTTGGATGAGATGTACAATTGTCGATGGGACCCCGTAGTAGCGAAATAGTTGCTAGATGACCTCTCGATCGACGCTGTCGAAGGCCTTTACAAAGTTGACGAAGTTGAGATAGAGAGGTGACTGGCATTCCAAGCTTTGTTCAGTGATGATCTGTAGAGTGCCGATTTGATCTATCATTCATCAATTTCTGATGAACACAATAAGATGATGACTATATACCCATGAAGGCTGTAAAATCTTTGGTGCATAAAAGTGTATGTAAGAAGGTATTAATGAATCTCATTCTTTTACGTTTGTCATCTAAATAAACGATAAAACATTTAAAAAGAAAACAAATACAGTTTTTACTGCTTACATAAATTTCGGTGCAGCCAGTTTTGAAAGCGACAATGGTTTGTTTAAGATTGCGAGTAGAATCTTTTTTAGGATTCTACTACTTTACAAAATGAATTGTTGTGTTACATCATGACTTCATATGTTAAACTTAAACAAAAATGAAATATGCTTAGATGATTGTGATAAAAGTTATAACCGAGTGTACTGTCATAAATTTAATTTTAATAATGAACTATTATTTATTGTTTCTATCACTCGATTTCATGATAGCCATTGTAAAGGACACCAGACTAATCATTGTCCTAATGAAAAATTCACCGATAGACATATTGTCACGCACTTTATTTGTTTAGTCATAGTGCTATCATTATACTGAAGATGGATATCGATTCACCATTACATATGGTTATGCTGTCAGTCTGTGAAATTAGGAACAAAATTCACCATTTATAAAGAGTTGAAAGGGTATTAAGAGCTGCATATTGAGTAATCCAGTACCTTTTCTCTTCATTACTGAAATATTTTGGTTCAGTTTTCAAAACTGACTTAATTCTTGTTATCTTCAACTTGATTCCAACAGAAATGACTGTAAATGAAATAATCTGTTCTATTCGGATACTGATGTTTTACAAAAATGTCAGTGAAACGTAAAGAAATTATTTCTTCAGCCAACATAATAATAACACTTCATGAGAATCTGCGAATTCATTAGCACCCTGAACTTCTCCATTCATATATTTAGATTCATTTGTCCAGAACGTCCATGTTATTGAACAAAAAGTGATCAAGCTTCCGTTTTCAGGGAACCTTAAATTAAATTACAAAAGAAGGTCACAGTGGATTCATCAAAGAAAGTTATAAAACTCAGTATATTTATTTGCTGAAATTTTCCTTTCAACTTGAAACTTTCACATAGTGTCATGACATAAACCAGTTCAAAATCACGCTACTTTGCTACAGCTTTGTTAAGTCAATAAGGAGCAACTACTATAGTAGGGATGATAAGAACAGCTCTGTTTCATTCTTTTTATGTCTTTTAAGACTAGCAAACAGTCTTTAATTTAAAAATAGGAACCAGTAGTACAACTATTTCACTTACAACGTTAACCGCAATCACCATGCAGTAAGCGCAAAAGTTCTTCGAAGTGGATATGGCTGGCCTCTGTTACCCCTAGGGGCATGCAAGCACGAGTTAGATGATTTGACTCCCGAGTATATTTTGAAAGCACTTTCAAAAATAGTAAATTTTCACTTATACATAAGGTTTCTGCAACTCAGGTTGTCAGTGATTCTACAAACCTATTTGTAAATGAGATTTGAAATCTACTGGTTAAACTTCTACTGTCAGCCTGTCTGTTTGTTTTCGACATAGAACTGTGCACAAATGTGCGGATGTTCAAGTCGCCACACTCTGTGTAGCACGCGAAGCAAGAGAAGAAAGTACAAGAAAAGCATAATAGAGAAAGTCAGCAGAGGTGTGAGACAAAGGAGTAATAACGAAGAACAAAACAGTTTCATTGGAGATCATAAGTCACAAGGAGTGGATGCATCTGCGCCAGTGAGAACGATTTTGAGCCATGTCACCAATTGTTTCCAACCATAGATTTTTACCGTCCCGAGGACCCCAACCAGGAAGTCTACACCTTCCTACGTGGCTTAGACCAACTGTTGTGGATTTCATTGACTGATGCCAAGTTTTTGTTTGACCGCCGCTAGCTTTTTTCCAGCCTGACCCTATATCCGCTAACATTGCTCGTCGAGGGAGGCGATGGCTTGGCATACGTAACACATGTCCTAACCATCTCAGTCTATGTAACTTCACGACTTCGTCGATTGATTTCCCCTGTTTACCTAGAACTCGACGCCTAACCTCAATGTTGCTCACCTTATTATGCCACTTCACACGGGAAATAGAGCGCAGGCACCTATGATCAAAGACAGCTAGTCTTTTCATGTCTTCCACTCTCAGTGGCCAGGTCTCACAACCATAAAGGAGGACGGAGCGGACTGATGAGCAGTACACCCGCCCTTTGGTCGATAGTCGAACATCTCGTCTACGCCAGAGTCGGCGTAAACTGACAAATGCGAAACGAGCCCCCTGTATTCGTGCTGAGATTTCGTCAGAGATCAACCCGTTGGCACTGGCTGATGGTACTTCCCAAATAAGTGAAGCGGTCAACGTGCTCTACCACTTCACTTCCTATTTTTAAACTAGGCGTCGATGTAGTCCAGTCCTGTAACATCATCTTGCATTTGGCGGGAGCGAATCGCATGCCAAACATTCGTAGATTGCGGCTCAAGGTGTTTAGAAGACTCTGCATTTCGTCAGCGTCTTCGCCTAGAAGGACTATATCGTCTGCATATTCCAAGTCAACGAGATTATTCCCTGGTAGCAAGTCAATCCCTGAGTCGCTGAAGTCACTTAGGGTTAAGTCCATTAACACATCTATGATGAAGTTGAATAGAAAAGGGGATAATGGGCATCCTTGACGGACACCACTGGTCGTCACCAGTTCAGATGACAGCTCGCCGTAAGCCCTCACCTGGCTGTATGAGTACGAGTAGAGTGCCTTAATCAGTGCAATATATTTTCTCGGAATTCCCTTTACAGCCAAGCATCTCCAGAGAACTCTCGATCGACAGAGTCGAATGCTGCCTTTAGGTCAAGAAATATAATGACTGTTGGACGCCGGTAGGAATGCCTATGTTCTAGAATCTGTCGGAGGGTGAAGATATGATCAATACACCCTCTTCCTGGTCTAAAGCCTGCCTGGCTCTCTCGTGTTTGTGCCTCCCGAGCACCACTCAGTCTACGCATGATTATTGAGCCTAAGACTTTAGATACTATATTAGTCAAGCTAATCCCTCTGTGATTATCACAGGAAGACTTGTCTCCCTTCTTGTATATGGGGATAATCAGTGACTTACACCAACCCGATGGGACTTCTTCTGATTCCCAGACGCTGCCTAGTACCTCAGTTAATGCGGACAGTAAGCTGTCTCCACCGTACTTAAATACCTCTGGAGTCATTCCATCAGGTCCCGCTGCTTTGCCTAGTTTCAGATTGGTGACAGCTTTAGTAACCTCAGTTAAGGAAGGGACCTGTGTCTATATCCCATTCAGGGAGGTGTTGGATGTTCGGAAGGTTGAGCGTGGCTGTGGGCCAATTAAACTGCTCCTCATAATGTTCTTTCCAGTGTTTCAGTCGTCTATCCTGGGAGCTAATTATGGTGCCATTTTTCTCAGAGATTGTTTCACTTATGATTTGCCTTCTCCCACCCGTTTCCCTGATGAGTCTAAATAGTTGCCTGGTGTTGCCTATCCTCAAAGCTTTCTCCATCTCTTTGGCTTTTTCACCCACCACTGTTCACGGTCCTTGCGGAGACTTTTCGTAAGTTTCCTCTTGTGCAGCTTTCGCTCCTCATTGAATTCGAAGCTCGCCGGAATAAGTCTTCTAGCATCTATCAGTTCGGATGAGGTGGTGGAGATCCAGTGGTTTTTACTCACCTTTGGGTTTACCTTATTCACAGCTTTTACAGCTGTATCTATGGCTGCCTGGATATTCTTCCAAGCTTCTTCAGGGTGAGCACAGCTGTCGAACACAGATATGTGTTTAGCTAGTTCTTCCTCAGATAGGGATTTAGTTTCCTGATCGAGCTGGGGACGTGATGGTTTTACCGCCAGCTGTTTCCTACGTCCGTTCAGTCGTAAGCACACCCGAGCGCGGACCAGTGCGTGGTCGGAATCTACACACTGTCAGCCTATGAGCGATGTATAGATTTACAAGTGAAGCTGTTACATTTTTAGTGACAAATTATAGAGCAAAAAGCGAAATAGTGTTGAACTATATCAATTACTTTAGCTGCTTTTACTGTGATAAACCTGTTTCTGCTATCTTAGTCACTATTTTTTACGGACTGTCAATATTTAATTTTCACTACTTAGGTATCGTTGTGGTTTCAGATAGTAGACATTTATGACATTTGAGGACTTCTTTTGTCGCCTCTACTGAACGAAGTTTCAGTGTGTCCGTCTGTTTTTCTCATATAATGTTTAGTTTTCTTTTTATTTATTTAATAAAAAGTGCATTTATCACAATTGCAAGGTTGAACTATTAATTTTAGAGTTCTCAAATTATTTATCACAATACCACAGCTTCAGTATTGATTTATCATTTTATTATTATTTTCTACAACTTTGTTTCTTTACAGTCAAGTGTGAATCAGAAAGCACAAATCTCAAAGTAAGTCTGTTGTTCAGAAGCAACTGTCTCTAATGCAGATATTTCTTTTTTATCATTTATAAAGCCAAGATTCTTGTTAATGAAGTTTCCAAATGTACTTTTTTAAAATTTTTAACCTGCTTTTAGCTCTTTCAATTGACAAACTACTTCCTAGCACAAAAAGATACTTTCCAACATCACATACTAATCATGTGGTAGCTGAACAATTAAGTCCTCTTTTGTATTTAACGAGTCGCAACTGTGAAAAGAAGAGAATATTTCCTGTGTTTTGTAGGGAAGGAGATATACGGAACGAGGAGTAAAAATTACATTTTTTGCTTGCACTGAACAACAAAACGTATAAGAGACTTAACTTAGTAGTTTGTTAACATCTAGTAAAACTAGGTGAAATTAGAAGAATATTCAGTCCTGACACATTAAGTGACTGAAGACAACTTTTCAGAAACTTTCTATTGTCTTTACATATGTCGATGTGATTAAATAAATAGAGTTGATAGAGAATAATCCAACTTACTGAAAGATACTAAAATGCAAACATCATCAATAGAGTATGCTGGAGATTTGCACTTTTTCACCACTTTCAAATAAAAATTCACGGTCTAAGTATGAAAACTGATAGAATTCTGTATTGTCTAAAATAAAGTATACCACACAGCATTTTACAGAAATATAAACCATACGTAACTATGATACTAGTAAAATAAAATAATATAGTAATTAAGTCAATGCCTCCTTATTCAAAACACTCATTCAAGCAAATGTACGGTCACAGAATTAAAGTTGCCTTTTGAAAGGCCTAGTACTTCAGATAATATTTTCTCCTCATATACTAGGCTAAAGATTAAATTAGGCAAAACACAGGCCGTTACAAACAGCTTACTTACATGAGTCTTGGTGAATATTACAATAAGTTCTAATTCCCTGCAGAGTGAAGGAAACATATCGTTATTTTACCTACCAGAAATTAGGCCTTTCTTTTGTAATGTTTTGATCTTTAAATATTAGAGTTCCGTGAATTTTTGAAATTACATCACTCTAAATATTTTAGTTTCGAGACCGAAATTTCCAATAACCTGATAGTCTACCTACTAATGATTACTTCTGTTGCTAAAAATTCCAAATTCCTACAATAACTGTATAGATTTTCCAAACACTTTCCAAAAGATACTTAAGAAGTTGATGAATCTACTGACTTAGCCTAGCTGTTACAAGTTCACGAATGAATGACTGATTTCAAAGAACAAGTATAATAGAACCATTGTTATTCGCTTGGATAAGTTGCTGGCACTAAAAATGCTATTAAATGGATATTTGTATTTTTGTGAAACACCGACATGATGAATTCTTTTGATTGCTGACAGGTAAGTTATTTACATTTACACTTGATCGATTTAATCACTAACTGCGCCGAAAACCAACATTCGTCAGTATACCTGTATATATGTATATATTAATTTATTTATAACCGTTTGAAGCCAAGTCGTAGGTAGATTGGCTTTATTGTTCAAAGATTTCGAGCACTCTTAATATTGTTTCCTTTTTGAAGGTAGCATAGTTTATTATGGAAGTTAGGGTATTTTGACCTACAGATGGAAAAATGCTACTCATGTTACACTAGAATTTTGTTACTATAATCTGTGTATTATTCCTTTTTATACCTCTTTAAATTGCGAAGAGTACGACCGTTAAAAACAGTATCATTTATGAAGAGTAATGACTAAAACGTATTGCAACACACTAATCGGAAAATGTGAGGAAACTTTACCAAAGTAACAGCTTATAATCCGCAAAGGTTCATAATTCATAAACTGGGGATGATTATCTTTTATTTAATCTTCTTTACTCACCAAATGGAAGAAAAAACTTAATGACCATCCAAAATCAACTATGCTGTTGGAAGGTTGAGTGACTTGTAGACAGTCAGCAAAAACTGTGACATACGTCTTACCGATGTATTTAACAGGTTTTTAATATTTCTAACAGACTGACTTGTCTGTTACCACTTCTCTGCCCTGTGTGCACTGACGAAATTGTGATAGCAATTGCTGAGTCACTTTCCTGCAAGAATTCATTAATAAATCTTTTTGTGGAGGACTACGTTTTTGCTCTTTTCATCTGTGCTTCCATATAGATCACCCAACAAAGATAGTTATGCTGAATTAGCTTATGCTCACATTTACGCTAAAATTAACCAAGTAGTCCCATGTTTTTCTGAACAGACGTCTTCTACAGCATCACAGCGTATTACCCCAAGAATCACTTTAAAGCGATGGCCACTGTCATTTTTAAATTTTGAATGGTTATTATCAGGCTAGTGAAATAAAGCTTTTGACAACCAAATGATAGCTTCTTCTTCAGTGTCTTACTGATAACCAATATTTAACCAGTCGTATTTTATGGATTAATCGGCCATTTGAGACAGATCTCTGTTGTGTTTCTAGCTTCTCACAAAAATTTGATTACTTTATGTATATAAAAAGTAGATGTCAGTTGTTCAGTTAATTTAAAAAAAATAAAATGTGATTTGTGAATTATGACATTTTTATACAGTGAGTAGTTAAAATGTATTCATATGAAAGGGTCACCTCGTTATTACATGTAACGAACTGATTTATTGCAATACATTTATATTGCGTAGACTGAATATAAATTCTCAGAAATCAGCAGGAGACTAGTAATTATCCTTCAAGTATCTTTCACATGCGCGGTGAACACGAGGATGACAAAGAGTTCTAATGAGAGCTTATTTAAATCTTCGGTGACTCATTTCATATGGAATGTTGAAATCACAGATAAACGATTTAATTTTTATAGGCAATCATAATTCTTCTGTTTAAATGAATAAAAATTACATAAAAACGATATCTGTCACAATTAATTTCTTAATTCAGTACATTTTGATTAATTTTCTAAATACAATTGAATAGAACTTTATATCTTTTCAACGTTTAATTTGTACTTTTAATTATCTAATTTAGTGTTTTTTTAAGTTTTTTCTTAAAATTTGAAAGAATAGGAGATTGTTTGATGTTGGGTCCTCATGACAATACTTTCGCACAATAGTTGGCTCCAGTCTTAAACATCAGCTTTTCAAATTAAAATGTAGAACCAATTTTTTATGAATACAGAATCACACATTCTTTTCGGTGTCAGTCTAGGCAACTAACATTACTGAAGAGTCTGTTTTGCATAGTAACGCATCTGATAGCCACCAAAAGATTATTGATTGAAATGATTTCTCTGCAACAGAATGTTTTGAGAACTCTAGGAAAGTAATTATATTTACCTGCTAGTAGTGTTTACAGTTCAATGTGCGTCATACAAATTATGACATTTTTAAAATACTACTGTTAAAATTTGAGCCTTGGAAAGGCAGAATAATTATACAGAAGCCTATCATGAAAATCTGTTATGTTTTCCACTCATTGTTTGGGAGGTAACTGCTTCTTTATCAATTTATTCGACAATAAAATAATTACAAGTTGATGTTTTAATATAAAACAATGAATGTTGGTTATGATTAGTTGCTTATCGAAACTTAAATGAGAGTGGCAGAAGAAGTCCATCCACGCATAATCTAACACTCATAAATTCCCTTGAAAGTGTGTTACTTAACGGAGAAATAGTCAGAGTCGAAAACACAGCTTTAAGGCTTCCTTAGCAAAGAAGAAGTTAGGAATTTTATATCTTTTTCTCTTAAATTGATTTTCTGTCTTTCCGCAATGAAAAATTAAATAAAACATACAATTAAATTTATTTTAAGTGGGTATTCCTTTTTTCTTGACAAATTTCGCATATTTTAACAGTATAAAAATGTTTTCTACAAGAGAGAAAGAGGTAATTTATGGTTGAGCTCATGTTAAATTGTGTTTCTAGTTATTTTGTTTCTAAAGTTTAACCTGTTTATGAACTTGACTTTACTATACTTTAAATATAAGACATCCAATACTCTGTAATTTCCGTTTATTATACAGGAATTAAAGCTAGGGCTGACTGCAAGATATTCGTTAATTGCTCAATCTATTTTTTCATTGATATGAGTCTCCATTTCTGATTTTTCAACTTCTCTTTATGGTATCTATGGTAACTCAGTAGCAATATGACGTTAGGAATATAGGACTGGTGGTTTCTGGATACAATTTTAGGAGGCTTTAGAAGTTCATTAATAGTGTGCTTTAAATTCCATATAAGTCAATCGTATAAGTGCTAGACAGCGGAAAACCTCTAACTCTTTTTAGTAGTCATACTCAGAGATATCGTCTTCTCTGTGTTATGCAAGTAAAAGATTGACAGAAAACGTTAAGCGCTAAATCTTTCTGCTTGGTATTCATTAAGGGTCCAGTAATGTCATATTTTTGTGAAATACAAATGTGCCCGTTAAAATGATACTGAAATGAACTGTTGGCCTTTTTTGTTGCTGCCTAATTAGTGAAGTAAACGTATCACCAAAGCAATTGTTTCGATGCATCGACTTCTATCTACTTTGGCTTGTGATGTTCTTCAATATTATTCCAATTACCACAATCACATCAACATACAAAGTGGGTAAACTTCATTGAAATGTATTTTGTTTGTCATAATATGTTCGTTGTTATTCAATTTATTTTACACAAATTAAGCTAACATTCTAAATAGTTTACTGATATCATTTTTCAGAAGTCGCAGAGAAAGATTACAAAAGCATCGTATACAATGTCTGAGCACGGATTTTTAATATTTCACTAAACAATTTTTCACTAAACACAGTCAAACTGATAAGTTTAATTGTTTGAAATCCATCTACTTTGATATGCACATTGGCTCCAGAATTCTGTGTGTGAGAACATTACCCTTTTGAGAAACTGAATTGGCTGCGTAAATAGATCACTTCATATGTGTTGAATGGTTTCTTCATCTTATGATACATCATATATTTCTATTGATGGATATTTATATATAACTACGGTTCTGTCTACAACTGGATGCTAAACTATAGGATTAGGTGTGCAATCTTGAAATGACATAACACCATAAATTTTCAGTCTAAATAATCTGAGCCTCTGCGATTTTATAACAGAATAATTTTTTTGATGTAAAGCAGTGTTACTAACCCACCTCACTGCTCATACTCGTCTTAAATGATGTTGCTGGGAGCATTAAATCAGACTAGAAATGTTATCAGCAAGTAAATAATACTTTATCTGTTATGCAATTCTACTCTGCTACATTCCCACTGACATCCTCTATCCTGTATTTTTATAGTAATGCTAACTTGTAAGCTTGTTGACATTGAAAATTATCACTGATGTCTCACTAAAATGAACTGGAAACTGGAATAAAAATATAAGCACTTTTAATGCTAATACACACACTACGTCTTGAGCTAAATGAAATTAACATTTTTGCTACGTTTTCATGCAAAATCTTTTTTTTCTTAATGTTCCCAGTGGAATATAGGGCTTCAAGCTAGAGGCTTGAAGTTTTGGTAGCAGTGGTGATTATTTTTACAGGATGGGGTTGCTAGCCTCATGCCTAACCTTCCCTCTTTGCCAGTTTCACTACTGGCTTAGCGAGGAAAAGGAGTACATCGGCCGGGGATCAAACCCGGACCACCTACGTAGTCGGCGAGCAAACTACCGCTGCGCCACCATATAACAATACTTAACACAGGAGATATAACGCAAGCACCTGTGGTGAAAACAACTAAATTTTTAATTTGAACTCTCACTATTCACCTTTCTTACTTTACTTCGGCTATCTCCTACGGGAGGATGAGCCGGCTTCATGAACATCTCGAATCATCGCTGCCCAGGCGCTGCGATCTGATGCAAGGTTTTGCGACTGGTTTATCCAATTCTTGTTACACAGACGGAGTCCGTAGACGGTTTGTAGCCCCAGGCACCCCATATCAACCTCGACTTTACCAAGCGATGTTTTCAGCTGTCCACCCCTGCAACATCGCCAAGATGGAAATGGCGAGGGATTTGGAACTGATTTGACCAGATCGTCTTCTGGTCGGCGCAGAACATGGACAAACCACCGAAGGCGACGTTGTTGGACCAGTACTGGAATTTGGTTGATGTTGTAGAGAGTTCATGAAGTTTCATGACCCCAGCATCGCTCGGCTTTTTATTTGAAAGTGCAGCTCTAGCCTTTACACAACCAAGTGTGACCTACAAGGCAGTAGGAGTGGAGTAGGGAGTCCACTATCATTTGCAGCCGGTGACCGGAGTCCGGTTCATACGCCTTTTTGAATGGGGCCAGATATCCAGGGTATCCAATAAGCCCTTTGTCCATACGTCTGCCGGTGAGCTTCATACGCCAGTCGTTGGAGGTTTGGAATCAGGGTTTAGCCATCTCCCCCAGACTGTCATCCAATGGACAGTCAACCCGGTGAAGAGCGCCGGGCATCCGCTTTTGCCCTCTCACTTCGGTTAAAAACACCTCCGCCACGTGAAGGCAGTGAGCAGAACTTCCTCAGGAGAGGCTATGTAAGACGCCCGGTGATATGGGAGCATTTCAAGAGGTGTACGGAGGGGTGGCCAACCCGCAGCGCAAGGCACCCACCCCGACCACCCTGAAGTTTTGGAGGCTATTTATTCACCTATAACAAAGAACTGGTTTGTACTACAAGCGTCCTTTGTTAGATACTGGGATATCATGTCGACAAATACCAAACAAGCTTTTTGTATACAGGATTTCATCATGAGCTGATATTAGTTAGAGAACAATTGGAAAACCTGAGAGCACTGGACAGCTGTTTCGTCCTAGTTTGGGGCTCTTCAGCAGTACGCACCCACCGGGGTTTGAACCTAGGACCAGTAGGGTGCAGCAGGTCGGGTGTGAGGACAAATACTCGCCGAAGACATTGACTGGGGTCGCGCTATGTCGTTAATTGGCAGAAGTTAGAATTCGTAGGCCATTGGAACGGGTCCCGGTGGCTTAATGGTATACGAGCTCACCTTGTAACCAGAAGGTCCTGGGTTCAAATTCCAGTGGATGCGTTCTGCTGAAGAGTCCCAAACCAGGACGAAACAGTTGTCCAGTACTCCCAGGTTTTCCAATGGTTCTCTAACTAATGTCAGCTCATGATGAAAATCTTGTAACCAATCAAATCCCAACAAACCAACACTAGAAGCTTTTTGTAAGCTTGCTGATGTTTCATAGAAAAACGTTGCTCAAACTAACGCATCAACTCAACATCTCAGAGTGAGGATAAATATCAATGTTTGTTCCAAGCACAAGACATTTGAGACCTTAAAGTTGAATTGCTGTCAGAAGAAAAAAATAAGTAAAATTGTTTTACGTTTGTCACTGTGTATCCACAAATAGCATACTTTTACGATTTACTTAGTAAAAATAATTTTATATCTCTTACTGAAGTCCTACTCAGAACATTTGACTTGCAATCGGTTTTGTACACTTAATATATGCTCGTTACAAATCACTCCCAGGCAGAGGCACTTCTTGATATCGGTAAACCAGTAATAAGATTGGTGAAGAACGGTTTGGCATGAGTTTAGCAGCTTCATGCCGTAAAAATAAACTTCACTGCTACCGAAACTTCAAGCATCTAGCTTGAAGCCTTATGTTCCACTGGAAACGTAAAGGAATAAAAAAAGGTTGTGTATAGAATGAAAATTGGGTGTGGGACGAGTTTCACAGTCTCGTAAAAAATACCACCGCTATTAAAATTTCGAAGTCCTTAATTGGAATAGCATGTTCCATTGTGAATGTAAGGAAATAAACAAAGTTTTTAGCTCAGAAACATCAATTTTTCCCGAACCTTTCTGAAACATATCGTGGGGTAAACTGACGTAGAATTAGCCTGCGGAATGAAGTAAGTAAACAGCCTAGGTGAATGCGTATTATCTGCTGATTCAAAACTCAGGTACATTAATATTCACAGAAAGATGTACTCAATGACTATCTGTCTGTAAACATTTAGTTGTACATTCCTGTAACAATAAAACTATGGGAATCATGTCTCTGTTTCAACCTAGTATTTGGATCAAAGTGCATAATTCTGTATGAATAGAAGGGTTTCATTCTTTGTAACTTATAATAAAACTACCAGATAGCATTTGCGTTAAAATCAGCTTGGTTTTATAATAGGATTTACATTTAAAAGACACTGGAAAGTAATCCAAATTTCATTACATTTTGTATTTCTTTAAGCAATTCGGTCAGACATATATTTCGGACGACAGATTTCTATCGGCCATAGTAACTGTTTCATCACTATTCAACTGTGGTGGTCGCATTTTGTGGGGCTCTGTTGCTGACCGACTTTCATTTAAGGTAAAAGCAGCGATATAAGTTTTCCGTATCTTTACTTTTAAGATGTTATAAATTTGTGCTAAAATTTAGCATGTATGATCCCAAGTTTTAACATTTTTTCATGTGCTCATCTGCCAATTTTCCGGGTTCATCCATTATTTTATTATAGATATACAGCAGACAAATATTTGTTTCCTCACGATAAAACTGTTGTGAATAGGGGAGCTTAAAACGGTGATAAATGTGGGTAAAAACTTTGAACTCAAGGCTTTCCTCATTCTTCTCATCATTTGCTTCGCATAATAACAGGGAGAAAGTTAACTTATTCTTATTCCTTTAGGTTCCAAAGGGAACATAGGGCTTCAACAGGACGTCTCTATTTTGCCTTATTCTCTACATTCTTTTTCAGTTGACCCCATAGTTGCCCATAGGATTTTATCTCCTCCTCATACAATCTCATCTGTGTCACTTTTGTGTGCAAAGCTTGTCGTCTCCCACTTAGGGTTCACTTTACGGCCTGGCACACGATGTCAGACGCCTGTTTCCTAAGTGTGTATCCGATCCATCTCCATTTCTTTGGCATATTTGTTGAACAGTAGGTTCTTGATTGGCTTGTTTCCATAGTATCTTGGTACTTATTCTTTCTGGCCATCTGATTTTCAGTATGGAGTGAAGGCAGCTGTTGATAAAAGTCTGCTGTGTTAAATATGCTGCTGTTACTTATTTACTTTTCACTAAAATAAAATGAGTTCAATCCCAGTAAACACTTGTTTTACTCATACAGAAAATAATAGTATTTGTATCCTTCTGTCATCGTTGTTTCATTTTATCAATTCTTTTTTTAATAAACTAATGTCCTTTATTTGCATGAAATAATGAATTCACCTGAAATATTGAAGTTCCCAATTCAAAGTCAATGGGGTTTATATTTACTTTTAGTAATAACCCTAAATAGTATATAGTAGCTTCCGGTTATGACAAACATTATTCTTTTTATCAGAATCATTATTTTGTAGCTGAGTCGAAGGCTTATCTATAAAACACTAGAGTATGACGTTGGTGGTTGTATCCCATCTCTTCATATAGCATCTTTGTCGTTTTAAACGTTTCTCTCGAATAACTTGCTTGTCACAGAGTCTTCAGCTCAATAGAATGCAAGTTTATACCGTGACCCTTTATTTTTACTAAATTTTGATTATTCGGCGTTTTCTAAGTTCCTGGACTGGTTTATTTGCTACTTAGGTTGTGGCTCATATTTAATGAGATATTTTTATAAGTGGAATGAAGTCGTCAGCTGATGACTTCTTTCAAAAACCAGTTCATTTTAAATTTACAGGACAGAATTCACTTCGAACATCCAGTGGAAGACTTACGAATAAGCAGGAAAGTGTCCACAAACGTCGTTGAATACTGTATAAGAACATGCTAAAAGGAGACAGAAAAACAATGAATTAATTGGAAATCTCAAACATAATGTGAGATGATTATGTTGTGAATGATTTCAAACTATTTCATCAAAGTTAGCAACGGTCGGTTCACAGCATCTTAAATATTCCAATCTTATAACTTTTTGGGAATCTGATTGGGCAGGCTACATTTACTTATGCAGATACCACCAAAAATTAATGACTGTATTGATCGACACCTTCCAAATCCCCCTACTTCACCAATTATTTGTCAGAGGGGCAGACGGCAGCACATGTGTTATTCATCTCAGTCAATAGATCTTCAGAATCTTTTCTACTGACTTACCTAGCATGCCTGAAAATAAGTCTTCTCTCAGCGTTAATTACATTAATTAATGTGAGTAATCAAACTTGTAGTCTTCTTCTTACTTCATTCTTTAAGTAGTTTGGTTTCATTTCCTTAAAGTAAGATGGAGAATCTGTAGCTACTTGAAGGAAAAGACTGCATGGTTTTCAAGGGCTTCACTAGAGATGTACTCGCAATCTGTGATTACTAGATGAATAGTGATTTTGAACATATAATTCGAGCTTTATCTAAACAGGTAATTTAAGATAGTGTTATGAGTTCAAATGCAAATAAGATAAAAAAAAAGTAGAGAGTCTAGGAAAGTACATTTTAGTTTCAATGAAACGTTAACATCTGACTGCAGCGCTGACGTAGGCTATATTTCCGAACCACCAAGAACATGAAAGTAGACACTGATACATCATTTAGTGGAACGGTTACGCACTTACTTTACACACAGCCGTATGAAATTAGATCATTTTTTGACTGCTAATTTCTCTGTTGGTATATTAACGCAGAACTTACTGCAACAATCCTGTTTGAGAAAAACACGTTGGATGGATAGTAACGTGGTATTCAATGTCAATCAACTTTAACATGGTGAACAAAAATTCGGGCTTTGTTGGCTCGCTGTATTCAAATACAAGATTTGAATCCATGCATACTGCTAAATACCAGAGTATATACGAAATGTCCATTTTCATTACTGATAAAATAGACAATGCCAAAAAGCCCCTGTACCAACAGTTTTTGTCTGGTGATTATTAAAAGGTCAATTTCACATTAAACAGTTACTAAAGAATAAACAAAATGTTGCATCTAGTCTTTGGTGCTTGAGTTGACTGACTGATCGCCTCCACTTGTCCATCATCATAAAATTACCTTATTTGAAGAATCCTACCTTGTTTAGCGATTTGTTGTTTAAATTTTATCATCCAACTTTTAACAATTTTTATTGGTACTATCATGGATGAAGATATTCACACTCACTCAGAGATTACAGTGTCTTAAGTCATACGTCAATTGTTTGTCTAATGAAGAGTCATTGACCAAAATAAGTAATCCCTAAAGTAAAGGTTAATAAATTCAGGACGTACAACTGGCTTCTGTTCATTTAACGCTGTTACTTTCAAGCATTCAACATCATACTTTTCAATTTACAGGTTCCATTGTGTGTAAAGCTCGCCGTTTGGTGTATTGTCCTGATAACTTTTCCACACCTTGCTTTACTGTCAGAAACTGGTATGAAAATATGTTTCCCGATTTGGGTATTTGCTCTATTCACATTGTTTTGTGGAACACTGGTGCTTATACCAAATGCAACTGGTACAGTATTCGGACCAGTCAATTTAGCAGTGAATTACGGTTTGATCTTTATTGCTTTTGTAAGTGCATATTGAATTTGGATTGAGCATATGCTTTTACTGCATGTTAAATTATTAGTAATAATAGTCAATAATTTTCATATATCTGAGGCGAAGTTTTCTTCAATATTTTTTGTTTTAGTAATTTATTAAATTCTCTACAGAGTCAGAAAACCATCTCATTTTTAACACAAAACAAAGTTAAGTTTTGCAATCCATAGTTTTGTTGTACCATTGTTAACAGTTGTAAGAATAATTAAACGTGAGCATCGAGCCTTTTAATAAGGAATACAGTAAATTAAATTAAGAATATTATGAGAATGTGTCGGAACTGTATGTTGTGTCTCTTTTACAAAACATTTCTCTGACCACTGCTGACATTTAATGTCTATAAAAAAACAATTCAATTTCTTTATTATATTTATAATTCGTATTGTTTTTTACTCCCGTCAATACCGATATATATATATATATATTTAAATCTTATGCAGCTAATGTTGTATCCTTAAAATTCGAAACACCATAAAGTTTGATAGGAATGTTATTGGTGAAATTATACAATATCGGGATGTATGTTGTACTTCTTTGCAGATTCCTGATTATGTTCTATAGGAAAAATCGAATTCAGATTTCTAGTTCTAAAAAAACCTTCTCAAGAATTTCTTGACACTGATAGCTGTGTGAGAGGAACAGACAAAAACGTTTGAACAAATTATAAATAATATGAAACGCAAAGATGTCTTTCAATGGGCATATTTTTCTTTTTGTTCAGGAAATAGTATGATGACAATTCAGGGAAAATACAATTTATCGAAATATTTGCGTGAATAGTTTCGTTGCGAAAGTTTAAAATTACCATCGTGATATGACATAAAAGTTATCGTATTTCAGTCTTGATTCAGATGAATTGTTTCGTTAAAATGACTTTTCGACTTTCGAAAACCCAAAACGCTTAGCGTCTCTTAAGGAAAACATAAATCCCTTAACCAATTAACCAATTTTTTTTTGACAAATTTAATGTATACACACACACACAAAATAACCATATATATTTGCGATTGTACAGCTATGAAAATGAATTCGCCGAAAAGAGACTCTTCGCTGAACTACTTGTCTTCTGTCTACTAATGTTCGAATGGGAATTATTCATGAATAAATCAAAATGTATTTTTCTTTAAGATCTGAGTTGAGCGATTAAATTTTGTAAAATTTGTATTGATGTCATCCAAAATTCAGACACTGTTTTATTTTTTTAATAAATTTCTAGTCGTTTGGAAGTTTCACTTGTGCACTTTTTACAACCTTCGTAACTCCGGAAGGAGCCTACATATTCCAATACACAAGCTGTGGGATTGTGTGCCTTGTGTGTAAGTAGATAAAAAACTGTTTATTGTTAAATTGTGTTAGATGCTTATCATTACCGAATTACTCTGTTTTATAGTGACATAAATAAGGTTAACTCTCATTAGTATGGTCGGTGAAAACATTTGAGAAAAGCTGATCGAGATATCAAACTCTATTGAATTCAATATAAGGAAAATTTATTTTGCAACAGACTCCTAGTTTTTATACTGGAAAAATGACTGTATCATCAAGTATTGACTCAAAGAGCGAAATTAAAACTGCAGTATGACATATCTTCGGATTACAAAACGCATAAAGATACTACTGAGGCTTTAGTCAGTCATACGAATATCTATATCCCCAACAATTAATATGCATAAAATAAAAATCTCAACTATGGTTGTAAAAGGGAAAAAGAGAATTGTGACTTGACGTCACTATACGTTCGAAGTTGCTCAGTACTTTCTTACATAAAATTTACTATGGTACTGGAGTTTTGGTGTTAAAATATATCCATCTATCCATGAACAAAAAGAAACAACAAAAAGCGGAATAATTATAGTTTTCAATAATTCCTGTTACTAGTTGTGCATCCATATTTGTATTTGAGGAGAAGCAGTCCAAATAAAATTGTTCAGTGTTTTAATTACAACAACAAGATTAACATTATCTTTAGGAAAGCAGTAAAGTTAGAAATAGCTTAAAAACATCAATCTTATGTGCGTCGGTGGCACAGTGGTTAGGACTCTCGCCGACCATGCACATGCTCCGAGGTTCGATCCCCTGCCGACGCACACCTGATATCTATGGTCGGCCTGCAAAATTTGGGCTACCGATATAACATGCTGAAAATTCCATACCTGTGCCAAAAAACTATGGTGTGGAATCAAGCTGTAATCAAAAAAAAAAATTAAGAATTGATCTTAAAAACACGAGATAGATCTATTTCCTGCAAAAGGCAAAGGCTAAACTACTGACAAATAATCGGTCTGAGGGTATTAACTCATTTAACATGCTACTAACTTACACCTAGGTCACTTATGCTAAAGTCATTTCGACGGTGTCGATCAAAGATGAACACATGACAAAATCAATAATTTGTGATGATGCTTTGAGGTCGACCGTTTCAACAGTCTACACTTTCATCACTTACGTGTTTTTGAATTGTTAGCCATAAATCTATGGGAACCCTGAGCTAGAGCTCCTTTCTTCACATCAGTCTTAATAAGATTATTTCTACTTAATTTTCTTCCACTTTACTTTAACATCTACAAAATTAGGACCATTGTCACTTAACTTTTCTGTCAGTAGATGATAAAAACTAGATCTTCACTATGATGTTATTATAGAAAAGAAATTATGTCTATGAATAGAAAGTGATAAAAAAAGTATACTAATCATTAAATAAGTCATGGTTCCATTTACAACCCAATTTATCACCGACCTAAAAAATATTTCTCGAGTCATGGTGTGAATTCATAATGTTTAATTTATGTGTATCAACCACACATGTTTGCATAAATTACGTATATTGTCAGAAAGTACTTTAAACAGTCAAGTGAGAATTAAGTTCGACGTTTTTGGTTGAACTTGTTATCTTATTGTTAGTAATAGAGATCGTAAAGCAACAAGGTGTTTGTGATGTTCTCCCTATACAACACTGACCAAGCTAATTAATAATGCATTATAAATATTTTATGTTAAGGATTTTATACCTGTATAATACTACATGAATTTATGGTTTATTAACACTTGTACCTAAGTTTAAACCTAACTTCACCTCAGCAATCGAAAAATGAGTGTTATCAATCAAATAACCCTATCGAGTTACTAAATAGCATGTATACAGCTGCATCAAAACCTCTGTAACCAAGTGTTGAACCTTAGAGAACGCAAAACGATTTTCATTCTCATACCGCGCTATGAACCTTTTTAATTGCTGCAAAGTCCTTTCAGAACAGTGTACTTTTGCGTGCAAGAAAAGGGGCAAAATTCTTTAGCTGAGAAAATTGGGAAGGTGTAAAATAAACCAGATGAACTACTAAAGCTAGAGGAGAAAAAAAGAGAGATGAGAGAGTAGCGAGTGTTTCAAAAAGTTACTATCGATTTATGGGAAAAGTTTCCTTCGAAATTGGTTGAATCATACAACGTGAACTCATATATCACATCATCAGGGTGACATTCGTTGACACCAAAACAACTTAAATTCCACCAGCTACCTGTCTCAGATAACCTTGGAGGAGAATAATTTTGAATTGTGCCTAATAAGATGATTGTGACCCTGTGAACAGATAACAGCAAAAATTAGCTGTTATAAACAAGATAAATCATGTTAGCGAAAACAGAAAGCCACTGAATATGTATCAATCGCTGGACAAAAGCTCCCTGAAGCAATTCAACAACTGAATATAACACAAGTTAAGCGGCTCAATAAAATCCATGTAAATCATAAAAAAGAAAGTATACAGCAGAAACAACTGCATCAGCTTACCTTCATCTCGAAGTTGACTTAAAATACATGTGGGAAATTTTTCACTAGGGCAATAATTACACTTGCTAGAACAAAGTAGTTCAGTTTATCAAAAGTGTTATATATAAGACTGTACCGCTCAGTTGGCGACAGTGAACATTCAGTCAAGGTATCTGAAAGTATAGAAAGATATAAAATGATGAGTTCTGTTGACTTTAATTCATATTTCACATTAATTCTACTAAATTTAGCTAAAGAAATAGTGAGTAATGCCTTTTTAATATACTTAAACAGCAGTTATGATCTTAGAGGAACTCACTGATCCCTATCTTACCACCGAAGTGCACTTCAGCTACAGAATCTACCAGCAAAAAGGTATGATGTTAGTAAAACCAACGATATCATGGTTTAATAATGAGACCGTTAAGTGGTGTCTAAAGTTGGTTGTAGTCACAGTGATTCAAACTAAAATATGAACTGACTGCATCGTAGAGACCTTCATGATTATCAGTTCCAACATACCGAAAATTCAGTGAAATTCATTTATGCTAAGCGAGAATAAGACAATGAGATTCCCTTTTCTGGATGTGGTTATTAGGAAAATTTACTATGCAGCTTTGCAAACAAGAGTGCAGTGGAAAACTAATCATGCTGATGAAATTTCTACAACGGCAACAATTTCCCTGAAGTGTTATGTTAAAATATTGTCTTTAAGATTCAGTGTAGCCTACAGTAAACGAACGCTACGAAAAGCTGATAAAAGTAGCTGCATGAGATATTCAGAGTGGAGGACCATATCTGAAATCGTATTTCTCTTGCGAAAGCAGAGCACAACATTTACTGAAGGCATTACTTTACCCTCCACAAAGGTTGTCTTTGAGGTCAAATTACTGTGAAAGTTTAGAAACAGAGTATCACTAAGACCAAAGCACTTAAAACGAAATCTGTTGCGAAAGCTACAAAGCCAATTATTAGAGAAATATGAGACAAATGAGATTCGAAAAATCGACCTCAAAGAGTGCCTTACAACGCTATGTCGTTCAATTCAGTCACCATTTTACCCAAAGGATTGATTAACATTAACAAGCAGTAATAGTGTGGTGAGAGCAGGCTGCTAGCCGATTGGTTGGCACTAATCTACGTTAAGGTCTAGGTCACTAATATGGGCCGTGAACAAGCCTGAGTCAACAACCAATCACAGCAAAGTTAACGTGGCAAAATATGATTCGCAGAGAGAACCCTATTTGTCAAGGAATCCCGAAACAACCAATCAGAAGCCTGCGTTTGTCTACCTAAACAACCAATCAGATGACTGCGCTTGTCTATGATAATGTAGTTGAAAGATGTATAAATACGTGTTGATTTTCATAATAAAACGATCTGTTGCCTGGCCCTTGTCTTCTGTTGTTACATTTGGTGTCGCTGCCTACCGACAAATGAAAAGCCTATACCCTGCAGTTTTTGATGGAGACATATGGATCTTCGGGCAGGACTTCAAGGCTTCTGCGCAGTTGAGTGGCGTTCAAGATCTGTCAGCGATGGAGCTGCTACTTGAGACGCTGCTGGGAGGTCGGGCGAAAGCAGCATATGAAGGTGTCGGCCGAAGTATGGACGAATGTTCGACAGGGTCAGGCAAACAGTTTCCAAAGTGGGAAGGACCATATATGGTCACTTCGAGATGGGGTTACGCAGACACAGTCGCAATGGCGAACAATGAGGGGCGCGTGAACGTCAGCGAGCTCCAGAAATGGATACAGCGAGACAAGCCAACGATGACGCCTGCACCAAGTAGATCAAGCCGACTTCAGTCGCACGTATTTGACGGGGGGACGAGTGTGGTGAGAGCAGGCTGCTAGCCGATTGGTTGGCACTAATCTACGTTAAGGTCTAGGTCACTAATATGGGCCGTGAACAAGCCTGAGTCAACAACCAATCACAGCAAAGTTAACGTGGCAAAATATGATTCGCAGAGAGAACCCTATTTGTCAAGGAATCCCGAAACAACCAATCAGAAGCCTGCGTTTGTCTACCTAAACAACCAATCAGATGACTGCGCTTGTCTATGATAATGTAGTTGAAAGATGTATAAATACGTGTTGATTTTCATAATAAAACGATCTGTTGCCTGGCCCTTGTCTTCTGTTGTTACAATAGGGTTCTGTACTTGCTTCTTTTTATGAACGCAAATACAATCACGAATTAGACTCTGGTAATATTTCTTCCTTACAAAATGCATGCCGAAGACCAACACTATTACTTCTAAAGACATGATAATCAAAAGAAACCACAACTGACAGACACACTGACATCAGTCTCACTTTGAAGAAAAACAATCAACTCACAATCAAATGACTAAAATTCAACCAAGTGGATAGGTAATAAATTCTATGATTCTAATTAACAGTAGGAATCACTCTACAATACAGAATTGGTATTTGTGTAACCTGATGCAATTTAATGTCAAAAAAAGTAGAGCGAAAGAATACTTCTGTCAACTACAATCAGACCACTATCAAGCGGAATAAAACAGAATAAAACGGTCTCATCTCCTGGTTTGAAGGCAATACAAACGATTAAATACGCTGGTAATAGATCAGAAACAAAAATTTTAAACTTGGAAGCTAATTGTATTGTAAATGAAGACAGTAGGCAGCGAAATTGGTTTTCGTTATGTTTTCTGAAAAGTCCACTCACCCTTGTCTCAGATCCACCCCGGCTGTCTTTGGTTTCCTCAAAATGATTTAAAATATCATTTCCAAGTTATTTATTTTCACAGAAAATAGAATGCAATAATACTGATTAGCGTGCATTTGATTCTGCGGAAATGGGTGTGAAATATTATTATTTTCTGAAACTCAGTTAATTTTTCGTTGTCATGATAACAGACTTCATCACAAACTTGTAGTGTTATCAGGTAGTCAACAGAATAAATAATATTTTTCATATCATGTGAAAAGCAGAATTTAGTAGCCTGTAAATTGTTCATGATGAATATCTTCATATTTTCTACGAGTTTATAAAATTTATATTTTCAACAAAAGGTCTGGTGATTCCAAAATACCAAGGAGAGACTTGCATGTAAGATTTGAAATTTAGGTAGTTTAGTCATTTGGATGTTTAAGCGCTGTACTGGCCTTAGTAGTCAGAAATTTCCATACAAAAGCATATTTCCATGGAAAAGAAGTACTAATAAGCAAAGTGATGAGTATTTTAAGAGTAAAGGCCTAAGCAACTGTTATACCCAAAAATGGGTGTGCTGGTATGCCTTAGCTGTTTGTTAATGACATATATCCCACTCCTCATTGATTTCTTTACAAAGAGTTCTAGAATAGTAAAAACAACAAATTATTAGCAAAGCTATTGTAACACTATATTTTCACCATGGTAATTATTTCTACTAAATGTTTTTTTATCGTCATCATAAGATCTGTTCACTGGGCAATCCACCTTCATAAAATTCTGTTATGACTTTTTCCTGTAACATGAAGCTTCATCTTATCTGAAATAAATCATCGTCCTAGGAACTAATCATATTTAGTGCAATTATATTAAAGGCATATCAGCTCAGTTAAAACAGTTTGCATAATGCAACAATTTCAGTCTGACTTATGACAACTCTATTTGTTATGTACAAGTCTTATTTTTCGAGTTTTCTCAGAAATTTAGAGAATATGATTTCCGCTATCCATAGATGACTATACTTTGACTATACTTTTATGGATAAGTAGAGGAATAAATAGAAACTCAGCATATTATTCAAGAAAGTAATTTCTTGAGTGAAGTATTAGTGGAGAGTTTACTTACATATGCACGAGTTACACAGTTGATAGTGAACTTATACGTCTATGGAGATATGGCATTTTTCAGAATTCAGTCAAATAATGTGGTTTTAATCACAGAAGTCTTAAAAACAAATATTTCGCGAAAATTTAGATGTAAGATGAGACAGCCTGTTCTCAATAAGACACTTAAGCATACTCACTGAAATCTATCGTTGTCAAGCTGGTGTAGTGTTTTTCAAATTATTCCCTTTAAATGATAAGTTTACTGCTCGTCTAATGTCTGACTATAATAAAATTTTGCTTCTTTTTTAAATAGCACTTTTCATAACATTGTGGATCGAAGACAGAAAGACTCCAGAGAAGTGCAAACTGAGCGGATGCTTGTTAGATCATGTGCAAAATTACGAGTGAAACAACCTTACTACAGTCCACATGAATTAGAAGCTCTCAGATCGTAATGCATAACTGATTACCTTTATTATTACAGTTATTAGCATTATATATATATAGACTTCGTCCTAGTTGTATCTCTCTGCTCCACGCAAAATAGAAAAGCACTGTCATAATTGCCATTAGTGCAGTTAAATTTTTAAAAATAATTTTATCCGATAAAAAAAATTGCTTCGTCTTTTTAACTGCTTTCTGTTTAATTATATTTTCTGCAAACACTTATAATAATAAAATTTCACTGAAACATAGACTCATGTTTATCTTGCATTTTGCTATGATGAAAAACTAAAAAATCGTTCTGCATCTCGAAAGTAAAAGCAAAAGTAGGTGGAGGTCAAAAGTAAAGTTCACGTTCCTATGATTCTGCACAAATGACACAATAACCATCCTTTTAATCGCTTCATTGGTTTCCGAATCGAAAAGTGAAACTTGTTGCCTTTTTAGAAATTCCAAATAACTTCCCATGAAACGTATAAATAGACAAAATAAGGCTGTTTGGCTATCAAATTTTTATTACTTCTTACTTTCCATATTGTCTCTTAATGGCTAAATGAGACTGCCTGACTAAACAACACCTGAACCAAAAATGACTTCAATACTTGACATTTCAAAGGTTTTTTCTGGCACTCAGACCCTTTTAACTACATAAACATCGGTGGTAGATAGGATTTGACGAAATCCTCAGACCATTTTGAATGCAATATCTACAAATTGATTAAATATCTAACAATGGCACATATTTTGCATTTTACTTAGTAAAATTCTCACTTTTCAAATAAATCATAGGATATTAAAAGATATTTTAGATATTATGAAGAGGTAACAGGATTTGAAGTTGAAAAATAACATACACTAATATAAATATTAAAACATTGTGTTCACCTATTTTAAAAAAGGCTAAACATTTTTCAGTCTGTGAAAGCTAGGCACTAGGAAGTGGTTTTACGTAATCTTCAGAGAGGGAATATTAATTTTGTTTGCTAAAGAAATTCTGAGTTTCTGTTGCACTTAAAAACATAGCAACCATATAATGTGGAAAATGTAGAATTCACATTGTTTAGTCTATTGAAATTCTAATTGTCTTCATCATAGATGAAATCAGACTCTGAAGTTTTATGCTAGTAGTTTCATGTATTAAAAATTAGCCATTTCAGGCTGCTTTGTTTTGCTCAAAAGTCACTTTTTCATAATCGAGATGTACGACTTCCTCGTGAAATGTGTAAAACGACCGTTATTCTGGTCATGAAGTTTGTTCAATAATCACCTTATAAGAAACAAAAAAGAACGATAACTGCTAAGGATGGATAAACACAAAACACAGTTATAGATTATTCTTTATCAGAGGAATGCGTACCCGTCTGTTGTAAAGGTTTAAACCAATGAAATAAGGATCTTTTTAACACTTTAAAAAAATTCAAAAATATATTCTATTCTTATCCAGAAAATATTAAACACGTCTATCACCCGAGAATCAAAACTCGATTCATGATTCAATGTCTTGCAGCAGTGCTAATCGAATCTGATAAGAAACCTGTATATTTATTTAGCCGGATGAAATACTCAATGATGGTGAAAATATTAGTGATACTGTCATCAGTGTGAAGACAGAATAATCTAAGAAGAGAAAAACTCACTTTGTTCAGGTGCATCCTACGATCTATAGTAACTATAGTAAGCGAGTGGGTGATCCGGGATTCAATCAGTTCATAAAATATCAGCATCTTTTTCTCAAACTTGAACTAATTTATGCATGCAAGAACGCAGAGAATTTAGCTATCGAGGTCTCTTGAAATTTACTAATTCTTTTAATCCTGCTTTTACTTAAACTGTTGCAATATTTTAAATTTATATCGAAGAACAAACGCTTTAGACCCCTATAAAAGCTTCAGCACCATTTACGATGTGCCAGGAAACTCGGCAGAAAATGCTTGATTATAAAATAATGTTTCATTATATAATAATTGAAATTAGTGTTACATTTAGTTAGCACTGGTAATTTTTTAAAACTTGGTCGTTCATTTTCTACTCAAATTTACTTCAAGATACTTAGACCTGCATCTATGCATACAATAGTGAATGCTCATTTGTGGTGACTGGTACATTAATCGTGGAACAATGCATTCAAGCATACATTGTGAAACATGTATTATATAATTAAGTGATGAGAAATTGTTTCTTCTGTTTACGACTAGTGACCAATCAGGAAGCATTTTTGGAAGACACTTCTAGTTTGTTCCACTTATTTGTGGTACTGTAGTAATGAAAGACTAATTTAAAAGTTATTTCATAAATATTGGTAGTGAAGCAATAATTCAACAGACTCTTTGTTCAACTTCATGACCAAACACTGACATGTAGTGTGAACATTTGAACTGTAATTTCTTCAAACAAACTGGACAGAGTAAAAAAACAAAGCAAGTATAGAAAATGAAGGAAGTATAGTCTTGACCAAAAATTGTTTTAAATGTCAAGTGGTTTTCTTAATTAATCCCCTTTTTCAATCATTCCATCGAATTAAGGAATTCAGTAGCTTTTGTTGTGTAATATGGCGCTACTTATGTTACGATGGTTATTTCTAAATGCGTCGTTAGTACAGTAGTTAGGACTCTCGCCGACCATGCACATGCTCCGAGGTTCGATCCCCTGCCGACGCACACCTGATATCTATGGTCGGCCTGCAAAATTTGGGCTACCGATATAACATGCTGAAAATTCCATACCTGTGCCAATAAACTACGGTGTGGAATCAAGATGTAATCAAAGATAAAATAAAATAAATAAATGTGACTGTGAATGTTCTTAATAAATATTTTCACCATATTGTTAAAGTCGATGAGTCAGCCTTCAGAATTAACAGTCTGTTAACACATGTATGTCAGTGAAGTTTTAAGATTTTCAGAGCACTTCACTTGTCATTTAACGTGTTATTTATTATCTTATTGTCACTATCTGAAGATAAAAACATGTTTCAGAAAAAAATTACCTTTATGTTCACAAATACACTAGTAGTACTCGAACAAAATTGTTCCATTTTAAATGAGTAGTAGATGCAAATTAGGATTGTGAATTCAGTGATTCCAGTATGCGCCTGATTACACAATTATCGGCAACACAATGTAAATAAGTTCTTGAGATTTAGACTGCGTAACAATGAATGCTAGATGAAAAGCAAGTTGGTTGTACTGTAGCGGTAGGTAATTTATTAGCCACAGCATTCTTCAGTGAACATTCGATGCCGACCCTCACTCTTTTATTTGATTTGACTAGCTAAAGGCTTAAGATCAAGCATCAACGCTTTTCGTCACTCCATCGTGTTACGTTCGTTCTTTCGTGCACGATCACTAGCTAGTAAAGCAATCATCTCCCAAAATATATCTCGCAATCTGGACGATCAACTCTTGTGTTTTACTTTGCCTTCGGTCTACGCGGAGCGAATTCCGTAGAAGCTGTGGGTATTAGATCTTGCGTTAGTATACTTCATGCTATCAGTGAACGTCAACACCCTCAGACTCTAAAGTACGCTTAACTAACAGGTGATCAGATGAATAAAAGACTTAGCAAACCATGCTTAATGTGACGATCGTGAAATATTTACTGAAAATGGAACCAAGTAAGTTCTCGCCATTCCTGATATTTATTATTATTGTACTGTTATTAATGTGCAGTCATTTTTAATGATCTGCAGATCGTGATAAAAAGCATCGATTAAACCACCCGCCAATTTGGCTTTCTATAATAGAATAATTCACTGGAGAACGTCTCCTGAAGTCTATTTAAAGTACTGATCTTCCTTCGAATATTTCACCTAATTATGTTATTATCATTCTTTTTTCCTTTACTTACGTATCGCTGTTCTCGCATGTACATATCTTACTTTGATTAAATTATTATAACTGGTCTTTGTTTATGGTTAATTACTTTTCTAAATGTTTCACTTTACTAACTGGTGATGATGGAATCTTGGTGATGACATGCTGTCTTACAAGTGTGATCATATTAGAACGAATTCAAGTTAAAACGTGACTGTCAGT
Organism: Trichobilharzia regenti; assembly: GCA_944472135.2. Taxonomy (NCBI): domain Eukaryota; kingdom Metazoa; phylum Platyhelminthes; class Trematoda; order Strigeidida; family Schistosomatidae; genus Trichobilharzia; species Trichobilharzia regenti. The sequence goes on along the minus strand of OX235270.1, from coordinate 72,242,360 downwards.
GGAAAACATGTTTGGTGTGTTTTATTGTTACCAACAGAGCTTTGATCTCACCTTATTACGAATATTCTATTTGATTCTCCTTTATTTCTTACTACTGTTTTTTGCTAACCTAATCTTGTTCTTCAGTGAATATTTTGTGCCCGAAAAACTCTTGGACAGTATAGTGGCAATGTTAAGGTAATTTCGCGTCTTCGATATGTTATTACTTTTATTTAACAGTACTACAATGTTCATTACATCAAACTGTCTTCTTGGTACTACTGGGAGAATATCGTAATTCTGCCTCACTTGCAGAAGTTTCGTCAACTCAAAAGAAGGACACCGGTCCCCTGTGTTCAAACTAAAATACTCAGATTTTTATTTTCGCACTTTCCATATGTTACAGAATATACTTGTTAATTCCTAAAAATATGGATATTCATCTAAATGTTCTTGCAATTGCTGCAAAATAATGGCACATTTTAGTCCTTCTGTCTGCGCATTTCACTTTTCTAGAGTTCAGCTAGACAAAATGAATAATGATAAAGAGATAGGTATGTTTCGTTTATGTCGCCTGTATTTACAAAGAATATGGGGAAACAAATACTTTGGATGACAAAATAATATTTGCAACGTGTGTAGCGCCCCTATATTAAGCCTAAGAGTACACTTATAAAAATAATTCATGTACGCATGTTATACTCTTACAAAATCTAATTTTCTTTATGCTTGTTGAATATTTGTCATCGTATTATTGAATATTGATTTTCGTTTGTTATACATATATATCACACGGTTATGCACTTTTTCGTTCACCTCATGCTTTTTGAAATTCGATATCGTTAACAATACATTTTTTCGAGTTTTCACTTGTGTTCCTCAATATAACATTGTTCGTCGTTGACCGTGTACAGCGTTAGCACATGGTAGAACTAGAAAATATGGAGGTACTGTAGCATAAAAATCGGAATCATCTTCAGTAAGCCATACGTGTACTGCCCTGAATAGTGATTTGACTGTCAAAGATAGACCAGTTATAAAACAACGACTATTGTCGCACAAAAACGGAATCTTGAAGATGCACACCGAATTCATGAGTAATTCTGGAGTAACTTTCGAATGAAACCATTAGTCATAAGAAAAAGACTTAAACTTCAAGAATATTTCCTTTTCTACGATTCATTTCCATAAGATGTAAAATCGTGATTTTATTTAACCAAGAATTCATGAGACCAATCAGATAATGCCAAATTGGCCCTTGGAAATAAATTACACAGCTTAAGGTGTTATCTGATGGGAAGTGACTAAGTGGGGATTAGAAAAAGGGAATAGAATCTGGGATGACGTAAAAGGTGTGGGGGAACGACTTAGCAATATATTTGTTTAGAACGGACAAGAAAGTGTTTTTATAAAATCTGCATGAAAATACAATGTTATTAATAAACAATAATAGAGTGGTACGTGCAGGAAGATGGTGTAGCTGTGGGGTTTCTTCAGGGTCCACTCTTAGCTGACTGCTCCATGACGAGCCTCGAAAACATTATCATCAATCCTTTGTTCAGTTAACTGCACCTTTATAGGAGATAAGTAGGAGATCGGTATAATTTGTGATGAAAAATTTGATGTAGATTATCTCCTCAAAACCTTCAACGCGACACATGAATCAATAAAATTCAACCTACAACATGAATCAGACATGCCATTTCCATTCCTGGATGTACTAATTATCCGAAGACAAGATTGCAATATCCAAGCCAACATAGGTTGGACAGTTTAACAACTTCTAGAGGTTCATGCCACTGATCCGAAAGCAAAACCTAGTACTAACAGTTTGCTAAAGGATTAGAAAAATCTGTTCAGAGGATAAAATCGAGAGTGAATTAGATTTATCACGTGAACCCCCCCCCCCCTACAGAACGGGTATTCAACGTTCGGCATATGAAAACGAGTCTCTGCGTTCAAAAGCCTGCCATGGCCAGGGGAACGTTCTCACTATAATTTTGCTTCATTTTTGTATACAATTGGTGGATGGTGGCTAGCAGTGGAATCCAGGATGCGCATTTCGTCCTAATTGGGACTCGTCAGCTGGATGTACCTGCATTTCTCAGTGAGTGATGATGTTCCCACCGAGGCTCGAACCCAGTGCCCATAGTTTCAAACGCCAAAGCGTTATCCACTAGACCACTTGCGCATCCTGGATTCCACTGCTAGCCACCATCCACCAATTGTATACAAATCAAATCCCCAGACATCGTCGAAGCATCTGCACAAGAAGCCGACATGTCAACCTGAGACCGAACACTTCGGTCCAATCAATCGACGGGAAAATCAAAAAATTCAATTCAATAATTGCTTCATTTTTATTATGGAGGCTTACCATTATTAGTGTTATTATTATTGCTGATCTTATCTTCCTAACTTTATTATCATTTTACTACTGTTTATTAATAACACTTCATTTCCATGCAGAATTTCTAAGAACACTTTTTGGTCTATTCTTTACAGTTGCATGCAATTAGGTTTTTGGATATAGCTTGATTTCGCACAGCATTTTGATACGAGAATGGAATTTTCAGCGTGAGATACTGGTAGCTCAAATTTAGCAGACCAACCATTTATATCAGGTATGCATCAACCGAGGATAGAACCCCGGACAATGTGCATAGTCAGCGAGAGTCCTAACCTATGTGTCGCTGACACTTAGTCATTTTCTCACACCTAATACATCATCCCAGATTCTATTCCCTTTTTCTAATCCCCACTTAGTCACTTCCCATCAGATAACACCTTAAGCTGTGTAATTTATTTCCAAGGGCCAATTTGGCATTATCTGATTGGTCTCATGAATTCTTGGTTAAATAAAATCACGATTTTACAGCTTATGAAAATAAATTGCAGAAAATAAAAGTTTCCTGAATTTTAAGTCTTTTTCAAGAGAAACATAAGTGTTTCTTAACTCTACTTCAATCGTAAGTATATCATACGTACGAGCTAAATAAGTTTGACAACCATAATCAAATCAATCATTGATATTTTTTGGCGAAAATGTTTTGACATGGGAAATTTATTCTAAATTAACTAAGGAACACTACATATATTATGGTGGGTGCTACTTAGAATCATTTTAATTAGTTTGTCAGTAAACGAATTCGGAAAAGTAACAATATATTCTGAGCCCTGGTAGAGTCAATCGAAGAAGAGAACTTTAAGAAAAACATGATGACACTGTGCAGAATCCATCAAGCTGTCGAATTTAGTGATATCCTACCAATTTGCAAATGATGTGCAAATAAATACCTAAAGATAAGGCATACCAAATATATGTACATACAGTGTGTATGTCCTAATTGACATTGACTTCCAACCTCATTGGTTTTTTATCTTTACAGTATCTCTGCGAGTGCATAGGCAATGAACTATGGGCACCTATGTTAGGTAAGTTTTAGACATTTGCTCTGGTTACTAAAAGCTGCAACGGCGAAGTTTAAGAATAGCGTCCCAAAACCTTCAACGCTCAAATGACCTTGAACGCATGCTAGTCGTTGGGTAACGGTTCCTATCATTATCATAGCTGAAATATCAACCCTATTCATCAAATAAGGAGCAAGTTTCACCCAGATAACACTTTTGTTACTGTTTGGACAATGTGTTAACATCTCGTTAGGGTTAGGATAGGGGTTAAGGCGAGTATTGTGGTTAGGGTTAGGGGTTAGGGTTTAGGGTTAAGGTTAGGGTAGCGATTAGGAATAGATTTTTCGTTTATTTCAAGTTCTTTTATTATCTTTATTTCCCTTGTATGTAGTCGCCAATGCTCTTACTGGAACCATAGTAACTAAACCGAGGGCTTAGGAGAGGACTACACAGCAAGAGAAGAGAGATGAACCATTCCCAAAACAGCACACCTTCAGTCATTTTGGTGAATACATCTACAGAGACTAGTCCAAATTAGCAACTGATACTCTTCATCGCAACTGGAACGTATTTTTAAGTCATATCAGAGATTGTGAAATACTCCCGAAAAGTCCACTAGCGATGGGAGCGGGCAAATCAGTTATATGTCTAAACAGATAGCCTTCTGCAAAACCATCATCAGCAAAGTCGGCATTCCGATAAACAAATAGTTTTATTTCAGCTATGATAATGAAAGATGCCGTTAGCCAAAGATTAGAATGCGTTCAAGGTCATTGGAGCGTTCACACTCCTGGAACGCTATTGTTGAACTACGCTGTTTTTATTAAGTGTAGTTAGTGGTTACAAGCTGAAGTACGTACAATCCGCACCATATTCTCATGCTCTGAATAGATGACAAACTAAACTCGCCTAAACGATTTTTCGCACTAAATGTGATCGTAAAGAGGACCATTTCTGGTAGACTTGACTGGACTGTATGATGAAACACACACTCAGCCTCTGTGTAACGCGACGCTAATGCAAAAACCTAGAAGGAGTTGATTGGTTTACACACCAAGCGGTGGAAGCTGGAAACCTCCAAAGAGTGTAAAATGAATAACTAACAGGTCAAACAGCAGTGTATCTTTTTGTCTGTCCAACGTATGCAATCTTTGATCTATAGGGTGATACAGTCCAATAAAATCGCGAATTTCATTGGTGACCGTAGGCAATCCTGCCTTACTCATGCCTCTACTTTAGGCTATTCCGTTATTAATCACTAGTCATGTAGCATCATTGTATAGCTTTAGAATGAAGCTCGACTATATGGTGTATCCCCTTTTTAAGTGGTGCCAACTTTATCATGTGGGTGTCAAGGCGTTTCCACAAATGCCCCAAAATATATCAGCATGATTTCATGAAATTTCAGAGTGATATACATTTGACTTTTGCACTTGCTGCTTGGTTTAGTCCATTACATTGTGAAGATATCAGTATCAAGCAACATTTTCCGATGCCATTGCAGCAAACGCGACTCAGTGCTATAACACACGCAGACCACAATCACGACTGACGAAGGAAGAAGGCAAAGACGGCGAGGAAGAGACGTTTTATTTCAAGCAAGCTAGACTTGAATTAACCGGGTTACAAGCTAGTTATCATCGTTTATAACAAGTCTAGATAACCGATCTTCCTCTTGTTCCAGTGATGCCACGTCAACGTTTCTTTCTGAAAAAGAAGAAAAAGAAACTTGTTTAGTGGCATTATAGTGGTTTCTAATGCATTACATGCAAGAATGTAATGCTACCCACAATATTTGCGCCAGAAAATATTTTTAATGTAAAATCGCATCAAAAAGCATTCAGAAAATATAATTTACTATTAAACCGCTATGGCAGCAAACTACGGTGCTACAGTTAGAGGGCATGTACAATAAATCCGCTCTCAAATGAGACTTATGAATGTTTGTGTCACCGTACTCCGTCGTTTTGATGCAGCTATCAAATTACCTTGTTCAGACAAGCCTCCTTATAGAGCCAGTGAAATTAATCTGTTAGCTGTCACTCTATTCTTTGTCGATAGAGGTTCACAGTAATGCGATTTTTACGCGTATGAGCCACTTTTCTTGATTCCAATAAGTTCTGGGAGTTCTCCATCCTATCCGGGACAGGTTTGAAAACGATCACGACTACAGAAAAGTTATTATATGGGCTTGGGTTGTTCTGATTTGATAGTTTAATAAGACAGACCTTTCCTGAGTAAACAGGTAGGTTACACAACTTCGGAAGTGCTGCCGTGAACATTTCAGCCGACGTGTCCGGACCGGTTGTGTCGCAGTGCAGAAATGTGTTATCTACAAGAGGTAGTAATTGTACGTGTTTGCAATGATGATATATGCTGAATCTTCGCCGTTCTGTTGATGCTTGACTAGTGCTTTGAAGTCTATGTAGGCTTGTTACACAGTGTGCATATATATTGTGCACAGTCAATTGGCCGCACAGTTCCTCGTTCCTTTATGGGTCCTATATCACTCGTAAACTGTGATGTAAATACAAGGTGGCGAATTTTGTTTGATGAGCATTTTACAGTTTTCTCACTGAGTAAATAAGGGACTTATAGTCTGTATTGTTCGTCAACTATTTGTCTTCTAATGTGTGGTGAGAGAGTTTCAAGACTTTTCAGAATCCTGGCAACTTTCAATCAAGCAGGGAATGACATATTTTCGTGGAATTGAGTTGTTCATCAAAAATACAGCTTGTTTCCAGGCGTTGTCAACCGAGTGATTAAGACCTGTTTTTATAACCTTGTTGGATGCGTTTATGCATAATGCAGGAGGACCACATGTATTGGGATATTTTAGGGTTTAGGCTTTTGTTAAGGTATCTTTAAGCTATCCAGCTGAAACGCATGCCTCTAACGACAACTGAAGGTTCTTTGTGTCTTCACTGAGTGCGTTAGTTATGGACTGCCGAGTCAGGTATAAAATGTCTGTAGATGTTATCGAATCCCAGAAAAATTAGGAATTTAATGAGGAAATGATGGTGACGTGCTCCCAATGCCGTCAGTTACATGTCCCAGGAACTCTGGTGTTCTTGAACCGAAAACTCAATCACCCGTATCGGTTATCACGCCGTTCTCTTCTTGTCTGCGTAACGCTGCTCGTATGTATTCATATCTGGTATAGCCATAAGCAGGCTGTCTACGTAAGCCCTCGTAAGTGGCACTTCATGCGACGAGTTGTGCATAAATCTGTGAAAAGTTTGTGCGGCGTTCTGCTGACCAAATGACGTGCGTACAGGCCAATGTAATCCGAATGGAGGTGGTGAATGCTGTTTTAGTTATGTCTCCCTAAGTCGCTGGAATACCATCCGTCAATGAAACTGGACTTATCCATCATGTTGAAGGTAATTGGTGGAGTAAGACACCTAAATGTCATCTTCGTCCATGTTAGATCGCCCTCGCTTAATTGTTCGTTTACCCAATGACTTTTACGTTTATCCTGGAGTTATTCATTACTTATATCGATGCGCATTGTTCACAAATGTTGCGTTTCACCTCATTCCTGTTTCCGTTGCTTTTGAAATTAGTTATTTCGTTTGTTTTGAAAGTTTTTACCTCCATATCAGTGCATTCATTCCATTGCAATAGATCGACACGCTGCTTTCACGCGGTTTCAGTGTTTTAGTTGTTTTTCAGCTATTTAGGAATTAGTGCTGTGTAGAAGTTTTGGAAATTATACACAGGGACATGTTTCTATGGCAGAAGCTGTTGTTTCTAGCTCATTTGTTTGTTGCCGTTATTGTTGCCAGCTAAATCGGTTGATATTGGCAAGGTTTTGGAAGAGCATATAAACTTTGAGAATTTAGAACCTGGTTTGAAGTTGAAAAAGCTTTGAAGCTTTTTGAGAAGTTGAATAAACCATCAGTATTTCCATTAACAGTTAAAAAATGCCCGATACAATGTGAGAGAATCTAAACCAAACAGGGCTGAGCCACATGAGAACTGGGAAAATTTGTTGTGCTTGTATGTAGTTTTAGGAATCAAAAGAAACTGGAAAGCAGTCACAAACCTCTAAACGGTGTGTCACACATGGTTGTTATTGCTTGATGTACTAGATCTAAATAAATGAACTAGAAGTGCCTGTAGTTAAGCTGATATTATCAACCATTCAGTGTGTTGCATTCCGATTTAAAAAGGGAAGTGAGTGTACGAATTATCGTAAATAAAGGTAAGACTTTAATTTGCAAGAGTAATGACTCGGACTGTGATCCACAATCAGTGGTTTCTTCGAAGTTACGACAAGCCAAGAAGCTGTTTATTATTAGCAGAGAAAACAGTGGCTGAAAACAAATTGCTTATTTCAGTTCAAATAGTGAAATTCTTACTTTCCGGTTGTTTGTAATTTCTCGATAGGTATAATTACAGGATATCCATGATTTTTAAGAAAACGTTTCTTCACGAAACATTCGTTGCCATGCTTCGGACTAATATCGCTCGTCTATCTGTAATAACCCCATGGATAAAGCTTTCTACCCATGGCACATTACAACATCTAGAAATAATAAGCACAATTTACTTTTAAAGCGACTGCAAACAGTGAGTCATTTGAAGTGACCGGATAAGTTTCTCTAAGTGCTTTCAAAGAGATTAGGATATATTTACATTTATCGACTAGGAGACGATCTTTGTAACAAGTTAGTTCTCAGGATATCCACTTTTTAGTTCACCCACTCGTAGTTCAAAGACAACGTCAAGTTGCTCACTAAGTTAGTAGCTACAAGAGGTTACCTTCCGCAGGAACTATTTTCATTTAGCTCCATAGCTTTAGGTAATGCGTCATAAAAGTAAGCAGCCTACGTTGACTGTGTTTTAATATATATTAAACGTTGTATAACTGGTCAAATCGTAGTTCTTACAAACTAGTTAGTCCTATAATTAATGAATACACCATACAAGCGTCTACTCTGATATGCATACCTAGTTCATATGTAGTATGCCTGCATGTAGTATATATTTAAGGCCGATAAGCTGTGGGATGAATTAGTCCGAGAAACCTAACTCCAGACTTGATTTCTATATCACTGTCATCAATTTTACGACGGTCATAGGAATCAACAGATTCACTTAACTTTCTTTTACATTGGAAACTGAAATTAAGTCTGACACTTGTAAGAGTTTAGTTTAAGACCATTTTCTGAATCCTGATAGAAAGCTGTTCATCCTAGTACAGTGTAGCTGCGAGCTAACAGACATTAGAAAAGTTAGATCGTCCGCATACTTGATGAAGTTCAATTTGTATGCATGGGTGCATTAAGTTCGTCAAACAAGAATACAATTGGTTACGGCTCTTCTAAGTGAAAAGGTGAAAATTGGTAAATTTTGGGTAGAGTGGCGTAATACAAAAACGGTCAAGAAAACTGGATGCTAATGAAACTAGTGTAGTACTAAATGTCACAAGCTGTCACAGAGTTTTTTAACGGGGGCCATGTCCTCATGATACACATAGGGACAAAGTAGCACTGTTATTCACACAAAAATAGGTTACATTGATAATCTGAGACGTGAAGTCTTCATTAAATGATACTATACCAAAAGTTGACACTTCTACACAAAGTAGAATATTTGTGTTAATGACATTACCCACCATCTACCCCACTATGCTCATGATGTGATATTTCTAAACAGTTCGACTGATGCATTAAACAGTGCAAACAGTGGGCTAACAGTTTGTCGCAGTCAGATAATTTGAGTCAAAGACAAAATTAACTAGCGAGGAAATGAAAATTCCAATCATTCCAGGATAGAGACAAAACAGTTTTGATAAAAATTATTGCAAAACTTTTTCCAGGTTAAATTTCGAAAAAACGTGACATATACGTCCACGTGCCAATGGAAAGGAACAGTGAACATTTGTTCATTTGCCTTGGTCGCCATTGGCAGGCAGCTTGAAGGCACGAGTGATTCGATCGTATACATGTTAGAAGAAGACGAAAGAGTACGAATAAAAGCACTTTACATTCCTCGTAAAAGCATTTGTTCATAGACTTAGTACAGAACGTTGATGTTAACAATCGAAGAATACAATTCCTTGTCACCCACTGTGTTTTGGAATAAAAGTCGATATCTGTGCTTAGTGGTTGTCGATTTGGAGCGACTTCGGAAATAATAGGATCTTAGAATTTAGTTCTTTGACAGTTTTTATTCCTCTGTTTGTGTTTTTGGAGCGCCTTCTGAGTTTCTTTCGGAGGGTACTCATTTAGTCTGCAGCCAGCATCTTTTGACACAGATCATCACGATGCAGTTTTGATCTTTTGGTGACGTTGAATAATGCCTAGGCCCAAGAAGGCAGGTGGTAGTTTGGAAGCAGACAGAAAATTGAGTGATGTTGAGTTGCCTGTTATTTGTGATGATGTATCTGATGCTCTGCCTGATACGTTTGATGTTTATGTGTGGGCGTATAGTGATAGTATTGGTTTCATGTTACCGAAGTTCAAGCCACATACTTTGGTGGAAACCCAGCAGATTTTGCACAATTTGTCAAAGAGTTTGAAGTTGTGTAAAGTGGTTTTGTAATAAACCATAGGATGAAGTTGATGTTTTGTCGAGATAATGGACTGATGTGTGGAGTACGTAACAATGTGATTGTACACTTTTTGGTTACTTGTATAAATTCGAGATATTGTACATAATTTTTGTTTAAAACGCTTCTTGTTGAAATATACATAACTTCCGTGTACAATTGAAAAATACACTCTGCTGTTGGAGACTTCGTCTTCTCCCTGGTCACTTCTGCTTACTTGCTCCACTCACACCGTGTTGTATACTTCGGATTTATTGTAGGAGCCTACTACTCTCAACCGAAGACATTTCTACAACCGGAACACAGCAGCTACAGCAGACGCAGTCCAAACAATTAACGTGCCCGTGGATTATATAATTAATTTGTAGCCGAGGACTTAGACTTTATATCCAAGTAATCCTTTTTGTTGCTATAACTCGTCACTGTATTTTTGGTAATATATTGTGATTTAACACTCCACTGACTTGGATTATTACTTTTATATTTGGAATGTTAGTGAACTCTAATATTAGTCCCCTACAAATTAATTGGTGAGCCCGATAAGAACACGGATTATTTTGGCATATTCATATTCTTATTTTTGCTATTTTGTATATTCATTGTGATTTTGTGTGTGGTTTATATTTGTATCCTAATTTGCACCAATAACCTCATATTTATAATGTCATCACCTCAGTCCGGTACATCAAACGAGCAGACAACTAATAGCGAGACAAATGCCACAATAAATGCCATCACTGATTTTCGTTTACCCCAATACGGTTTCGCAGAACCAAGGATTTGGTTTGCGGTAATTGAACCGTTGCTAGAAGCACGGGGCATTAAGTCCCAAATAGCCAAATATGGTATGGTGCTGGCAGAACTCCCTCCGTCAGTATTGACAGAAATCAGCGATTTCATCGAAGATCCTCCGACGGAACATCAATTTGATAAACTTAAAGCCCTCCTCATACAACGTACCAGTTTGTCGGATGAGAAAAGAATCCAACAATTGCTCACAGGCTGTGAACTAGGCCCACGTAAACCATCCCAGCTGCTCAGGCACATGCGCCAGTTAATCGGACATCATAAAGTAGACGAGGTAGTGCTGAAACAGATGTGGTTGCAACGTTTACCTAGAAATGTCCAGCAAATTTTAATCATCTCAGGAAAGTCGTATGACTTAGACCAACTAAGTGACATGGCAGATAGTATTATGGATGTTTTATCCGATAACACCATAAGTCACGTAGCATCTGATAGTGCCACACCGTGTCATTCCACACCCACGGCAGACACACCGATACTCGCCGCCATTGCAGACTTAGCGGCAAGGATTGACAAGTTGGAAACTAATAGGTCTGATCGACAAGTCCGGAGACGGAGTTCACAAAGAAGGTCACCATCACGACGACGATCCTTCTCACGACAGCGTTCTTACACGTCTTCTCGGGATAGCAATATATGCTGGTATCACTGGAAGTTTGGACGTCATGCCCTGAAATGTGTAAAACCGTGCAGCTTTAGCGAAGCCAACCAGGCTCAGGGAAACGCCTCAGCCAGACAGTGATGGCGACAGCTGTTACTGGCAAGCAAACAAGTCGCCTCTTCTATGTGAAGGATAAAACTTCAGACACTTTATTCCTGGTAGACACGGGAGCAGAAGTTAGCGTAATCCCTCCTTCACTATCCAGGCGATCTACACGGACACCCGGAAAACTGTCTCTCCGGGCAGCTAACCACACAAGCATACAGACGTATGGAGAGCAATCCCTCATACTGGATCTAGGTTTACGTCGGCGTTTCACATGGATTTTCATAGTAGCCGACGTCAGTCACGCCATCCTCGGAGCAGATTTCTTGAGTAATTTCAACCTGTTAGTTGACGTCAACAATAAAAAACTGATTGATAACAACACCCATCTAAAGATCCATGGAATTATCTCCAGCTATTCTGTCTATAATATCAGTATTGAAAGACCAGCAGATTGCCCTTTTTCCTCCCTACTTCACCGTTTCCCTAAAATTCTTAAGCCGTCGTACAACATCGAGGACGTCCCTCACACAGTTACTCACAAGATAGTTACTACGGGTCAACCAGTTCGTGCTCGTCCCGTAGATTACCCCCGGACAAATTGGCAGCAGCCAAGGCAGAATTTGAACACATGATGCAGCTCGGCATCATCAGACCCTCCAATAGTCCTTGGTCTTCGCCCTTACACATGGTGCCTAAAGCTGATCATGATTGGAGGCCATGTGGGGATTACCGACATTTAAACAATGCCACAGTTCCCGACCGTTATCCTATTCCTCATCTTCATGATTTCTCCCTGACATTACACGGAAAAACCATTTTTTCTAAAGTAGACTTGGTCAGGGCCTATCACCAAATACCAGTTGCCCAAGAGGATATCGAAAAAACGGCCATCATCACACCTTTCGGTTTGTTTGAATTTCTCCGCATGCCATTTGGCCTAAAGAACGCAGCACAATCCTTCCAACGTTTCATGGATCAGGTCACACAAGGTTTGGACTTTGTATTTGTATATATCGATGACGTTTTAATTGCTAGCTCGTCGCCCGAAGAACATACTGATCACCTCACCATCTTATTTCAACGATTTGAGCAATATGGAGTCGTCATTAACCCCAAAAAGTGCATATTCGGTGTCTCCTCTATACAGTTTCTGGGACACCACATAACCGCGAATGGTATTACGCCTACGGAGGAAAAGATAGAGTCCATCAAAAACTTCCCCGAACCAGATTCACTCAAGAAGGTCAGACGTTTTTTGGGGATGTTTAATTTCTATCGGCGTTTCATTCCTTCGTGTGCCTCCATCGTCCAGCCGTTAACCGACCTCCTTAAAAATGATCCTAAAAAGTTTCAGTGGTCAGCTGAAGCACACGAATCATTTTGCAACGCAAAAGATGCCTTATCCAGAGTCACTATGCTATCCCATATCAACCCCGAAGCGTCGCTTATTTTGTGCACAGATGCCTCCCAAGTAGCTGTAGGGGCAGTATTACAACAAAAGATGAAGGGCGAAGTCACCCCACTCGCATTCTTTTCTAAGAAGTTGGAACCGGCTCAGACACGATACAGCACTTTTGGGAGAGAATTGCTGGCCATATATCTTGCAGTGAAGCATTTCAGTTACTTACTACAGGGCCGGCATTTCACTATTTTTACTGACCACAAGCCCCTGTGTCATGCTTTCACTACTTCACTCGATAAACACTCCCCTAGAGAAGCCAGACAGTTGGATTATATCTCCCAATTTTCAACCGACATCAGTACATCAAAGGGGATGCGAACGTGGTAGCCGATTCTCTTTCAAGAAGTGACATTAACCAGCTCCAAACGTCGGTAGACATCAGTCTTGATCGTATGGCTCAATTACAAAGAGATGACGTTGAACTCCAAACCTGCCGCAGAAACTCTTCCTTACAGCTCAAAGATGTGCCTATCCCCTTATCAGATGCAACCATAGTCTGCGATGTATCTACCGGCACTAATCGTCCATTTGTCCCTCTCAGTTGCCGAAAAGCATTGTTCGAACATTTACATTCGCTTTCTCACCCTGGAGTACGCGCCACGGTCAGACTGATCAGCGAACGCTTCGTGTGGCCTAAAATGAACTCTGACATTCGGAGATGGGCACGAGAATGTATCCAATGCCAATGCTCCAAAGTACACCGCCACACTATTACAACCCCGAAGACGTTTAAATTACCCGAAAGGAGATTTCAGCATATCCATATAGATATCGTGGGACCATTGCCAACATCAAGGGGATATACACATATCCTGACAGCGATTGATAGATTTACTCGTTGGGCTATTGCATGCCCCTTAAACGACATATCTGCTGAAAACGTTGCTTTAGTTTTTCTCGACCGTTGGGTGTCAAACTACGGTGTACCAACTACTATTACATCCGACCGCGGTCCTCAATTCCAATCGACACTCTTTCGCGAACTGACGAGACTTCTGGGAGTGAAACATATCTCCACAACAGCCTATCATCCGGCAGCGAATGGTCTAGTGGAAAGATTCCACAGACAACTGAAAAGCTCCCTGATGGCGCAGAATGATACATCTAAGTGGAGTGAATACTTACCTTTGATTTTACTTGGTATCCGTTCTACTATCAAAGAAGATTTAGGATGTACACCGGCTCAACTTGTCTATGGCACCAACCTAACCTTGCCTGGACAGCTAGTCCCCTCAGCCGATTCCACAGACGTGAACATTGCCGACTTCACTAACCGATTAACTAGACAAATGCTTCAACTTCAACCAACAGCACCTCGACAATCTCCCCGAAGAGATCAGATCAACAAACATCTACAAACTTGCAAATTCGTCTTCATTCGAGTCGACGCCATCAGAAAAGGATTGCAACCTCCATACGAAGGACCCTTTCAAGTTATTAAACGTTCAGACAAACACTTTACAGTGAACAAGAATGGAAGACGAGAGACTGTTTCAATTGATCGAATCAAACCCGCATACACCGACAACGACTTCGAATCTACATCGGCAGCTGCGCAATCAAATAATCAAACATCCGATTCCACTCCACCGGCACCAAGTCTTATCCTCCCTCCATATCAAACACGTAGTGGTCGGCAAATCAGTAAACCGGCTCGCTACGTTCATTTTGAGGACTAACAAAAGAAAAATAATTAAAAATTATTATTATCTTTTTCGTTTAGACATTATCATCATGACCGTTAGTATTTCGTCGTAAACTTTGATGTTACTATCACTATTATTTATTTATATGTACCTCACCTAAAAAACAGGTATTGTCCTTTCCAAAAACTATTGATCTTTAATCCATATTTTTTTTAATGTTTCTTTCCCCTCCTTAATTACTGTGTATTTACATATTTTTCTTTATACATTAAAAATCTATGTTCATGGTTAGTGCAAATTTAAGTGACATGACTTTCTATTTCAATTTTTATTGCTGAACTCATTGTATATGCTTTCAGACTTTACATGATTCACATACCTTCTCGCGTTTATGCATGTTGTAATATATCCCTATTTTTATCCAAAAGTTGCTATTACTATTATTATTTACTTCATAGTTTTACTTATCATTTTCCGGTTGTCTCTCCGGACCTCTAGGGGGGAGCCGTGTGGAGTACGTAACAATGTGATTGTACACTTTTTGGTTACTTGTATAAATTCGAGATATTGTACATAATTTTTGTTTAAAACGCTTCTTGTTGAAATATACATAACTTCCGTGTACAATTGAAAAATACACTCTGCTGTTGGAGACTTCGTCTTCTCCCTGGTCACTTCTGCTTACTTGCTCCACTCACACCGTGTTGTATACTTCGGATTTATTGTAGGAGCCTACTACTCTCAACCGAAGACATTTCTACAACCGGAACACAGCAGCTACAGCAGACGCAGTCCAAACAATTAACGTGCCCGTGGATTATATAATTAATTTGTAGCCGAGGACTTAGACTTTATATCCAAGTAATCCTTTTTGTTGCTATAACTCGTCACTGTATTTTTGGTAATATATTGTGATTTAACACTCCACTGACTTGGATTATTACTTTTATATTTGGAATGTTAGTGAACTCTAATATTAGTCCCCTACAAATGTCGCTACAAGAGCTATACGTTCTGCAAGTTCTGCCCCCAAGCGAAAGGTACACTGAGACCATGAGAATATTACGTCAAAGGTTTAGGGGACCATTTGCGGTATCCAGTAGTGTTTTTGAGACCGGTAAGACTAATGGTACGCACCTAAACGGTGACTTCGAGGAACTCGATTAATTTTTGGATAGATTAATGGTGTACAAAATGCCCTCGAGGAAGGTGTATGGTATTTAGTAATCTAAACAAACTTAATGAGGTTCCGTGGGCGTCCCTAACAGATAGGTTGTCAATGCAGTTGAAGATTGAACGATCAATTCATGGTTTTTGCTTAAAATCAACTTCCCCAATTTTCGCGGAGGCATCAATACGACAGTCATCGTCTCATCGGTCGCTGTTCAGAAAGAAGAGTGAAACATCGTCAGAAGTAATACTATGATTTATTATTGTAATATTTGTTCACAGACCTTAGCTCAGTTATTATTTTTATATGTTGGTGTAACAATAAAGAAATCGCAAGCGGCCAATCGGTGTTTTGGTTTTTTCGTCCGTTATACTAAGCGTTTCTGAAATCTTCAAGAACAGCGTGGGCCCGAGCATAGCGAGAGCTGGGCATTAACGGTTTATGAGACGTGATTGACATAGGTTACAAGTTGCGAGGCAAAAACGGTTATGTTTTATCCGTTTGAAAGGAGTGTGTACGAAAGCGAACTGTAAAGCAGTGAACGAGTTTAGTAAAAAGCTAATTGTAAAGTCAGCGTCATCAATTTCTGACTCTGATTCTTGTGATGATAGTGCGTCGAAGAAGACTGAGGTTGCAGCTGGTAGGCAATTGTTCAAAAGCGTGTTACAGATAACACCGCAGTCTGTGCAAAATAAGAATGTTACAGTTTCAGAATCCTTTTCTGACTCCACAAGTTTCCGAGGTATTACTAATCAGAGTAAAGGTAAAAAGCCTTTATGGATTCATGAATAGAGCATAAGTCATCTACTGTTGTTATCAGAGGGGTTGAAAATGATGAAGTAGATCTTACAAGCGCAGTAAAGTGAATATTTGTGATAGCGATTATGATAGTACACATTTGTCTTTGGCCGATCATGATGAGATGAGCAGAGTGCTTATTACTAATGGGTTGAACAAAGGCTCTGTTCAACTTGAACGTGAAATAGAATTAAAGGTAGATGCGATTGTAGAAAATATGGATACTGATGAGACAGCCAGTGCAAATGACCCACATATAGACCATTTATCAACAGTTGTTAATGCTAAACTGTAGGTGATCATGAAAGGTGCCAGTGGTGGCAATCCTGTGGTTAGACACTCTTCTAAGGGCTGAACAACAACAGCTTCTGATGCACTGCTAAGTTCACCAACTTGTGTCAGTCAGTGGTCATCGGTGTTGTCGTCCATAGTAGAAGAACCATCCATGAACCCACGAGTATTATGCTGTGATTGTGCTAGTATCGGTCTGTTCGAAGGGACGAAAGTTAGTGGTCAGTTTAGTGAAGATGAGCCAACTTTGCCCGACACGGTAATTATTAAACTGATTTGAACAAATAAAAGCCTTTCATGTTTCAAGCTGCTATTTGAATGTTATTACCCTCGGTGTGGTTTGCTCTGTGCCTTCGCCTTGTTAGTCGGATACGTCGTATGTTTGTGCGTCATCTACACTCAACGATACAATGTTTAGGGGTTGACAGAATCACTTGTACAGCAACTTCTAACTTAATAATTCTCGCGTACCAAAGGCAAAGCAAAAGCCAATATTTGATCGTCCAAGCTACATGATATATTTCGGGACCAAAACAAACCGTCAGACGAACGCTTAGCTGGCTAGTGATCGTGCACGTGACACGACGGGGTACCAAATGGCGGGGATGCTTGACCAGAAGCCTTCAGTTAAACAAGTCGACTTCAACAGTGATGGCCAGCATCCAATGATGAGTGATTGCTGTGGTCAATAATTTTGGGGAATTATTTACCGCTACAGATGTCACAGGGTGCGTCACCGTTCAGAGTGAAGGATACAGATGGTAGAAGGAGATCAGCAAGTGAACACAGCGGCAATTTTCCAACTTAGGGCGTCAACCTGAGAAGGGTTGTGAGCGAACTCTGTGAGTCCCACGATTCTTCAGGGGTAGCACACCAAGGCAGAATTCACGACATTTGATGTATTGATTATATATATATATTTGAGTTAATACTAGATTGGGTTCAAATTCATCTAATTGTGGGTTAATTTTATAGTTGTTGCATTGCGTTAATCATCTTGTAATAATATTGCAAGTACTTTTGAAGTCGTTTCTACGCTTCTACAATTGTGAGCGAATCGAGTGGTGTTAGAGTCACTGTACGCGATTTGATACGCCTGGGAGGGGGATTATCCTAGGGTGACGTGAAGCGACCAACACCACAAGGACCGTGTCAGTGGTGGTATTGTCGACAGAGAACTAGGCAAAGTTCCAATCACTGTGGGAGGTCCTACACGTCAGGGAGAGCGTACTGGCGTGATGTGTTATGCGAGTCGTGTGTTGGGCTTTTCTGCCATTTACTCCTAGTACCGGTTGGCACAGGTTCCTGCGTTGGCAGTCCACCTCAAGGTTATCAGCGCGATGGAAAAATGGATGAACCCTTTCTCGCCAGAGAGTATCAATGATAATGAACAGTAACGTTTGTTCACTTGCCTTGGTCGCCATTGGCAGGCAGCTTGAAGGCACGAGTGATTCGGTCGTATACATGTTAGAAGAAGACGAAAGAGTACGAATAAAAGCACTTTACATTCCTCGTAAAAGCATTTGTTCATAGACTTAGTACAGAACGTTGATGTTAACAATCGAAGAATACAATTCCTTGTCATCCACTGTGTTTTGGAATAAAAGTCGATATCTGTGCTTAGTGGTTGTCGATTCGAATCGTCTTGCGAAACAATAAGATCTTGGAATGGGTTTCATTGATGCCGTCAATGACGCACTCTAGGCCATCTATTTGTAGAGAGATGACTCCTCTAAATCTATCGGTAAAGTCCATAATACTAGGTGCATGTCATCTATCTAGGGCGTTCGCTTGTTAGGCAGCGTCACCGAGCCTAATTTTTCGTGGGAAACTTGTGCAGCATTGAAGGCTTTTTGCCACATGTGACTTGAATATTCCCAAACTGAAGCATGTTGTCGAATCCCACTCTCACTATTATTAGTTCGTCATGAACTAATCTTCTCGATCTACTAAAGATAGTGTGGCCTTACTGCTTCAGTAATTTATGAACTAATCTTGAATGTTTAGGGCATAGCCGCTGTTAGATTTTGAAATACTGCTAGTAATTTCCTGCGGGAGAGTGAACTGGGCCAAAGCGTTAGCAGGTAGTGTAACCATAGGTCAGACCTCACAGTATAGGTGATCACACAACAGTCAGTAGCGCTAATTCTAGACGAAAACTGTTAAAGAAAGTCCATGCTTTAGACATCCAGCTGTGGGTCAGTGACAGTGTGAAAATCCATGGAAGCCGTACCTTACAATCAACGTCAAAAGTCAGTTTTCAGCCACGTCTCGTAAACCGTTAATGCCCAGCTCTTGCTACGCTCGGGCTCACGCTGTTCCTTGAAGTTTCTCAGAAACGCTTAGTAATAACGGACGAAAAAACCAAAACACCAATTGGTGACTCGAGGATTCTTTATTGTTACACCAACATATAAACAATGTTACAACTAACGTCTGTGAACAAATATTACAATAATAAATCACAATATTACTTCTGACGGTTGTCTACTGACTTCTTTCTGAACAGCGACCGATGAGACGATGACTGTCGTATTGATGCCTCCGCGAAAATTGGGGAAGTTGGTTTTGAGCAAAAAACCATGAATTGATCGTTCAATCTTCAACTGCATTGACACTCCCCGGCAAAAAGGCATCCAACCCCTTTTGTCCATCACGCCCAATACACGTTGACTTGGATGCCATTGCGAGAAACTAGGTCACACGGACAGAGCTGAAATGGAAAACAAACAGAAAAGCCAACACACCACAAGCATACTCACAGCACAATCTCACACATCAATGACGACCTGCGCCTTCCAGTTAAAGGTGTCCTCTTGACATCTTGCAACACAATCGCCACTTGCTAGAATGACTCTTGCAGAATGCAACGTGACCATAGCACCACCTCATGATACTCCACGCACATCGTCTTATCTACTCACTACCAATTACCACTGCAATCGCTTGTCACTCATTCTGCCTCAGTTCTAGTAGCGGTGACGCATGCGAGCCTCAGTCGTTTACACTCTTTCTCCCCGGCGTGTCGGACCGCAGCTAACAATTATCTCCGTGTGCATTTCATTCTCAGCAATAGCCTAGCCTCCCCGGCGTATACGACCCATCTGCTGTCCTTAACATCAATCAATTCATTCATGGATGTAGAAGACTCGAAACAACTTCAGAAGTAATCACGACGAAAATTTTAACAAAATTATGCAATAATAACAATGTACGAAAACAACGAGTAAACACAATGAATCCAAAATCACAAATTGATATGACACACCACACGTTTATACAAATAGTACAAACAAACTCGCCGATCATGTCTTAGTGGAATTCCTTTGAAGAATTGCAGGACTTACACCAGTACGCCTACAACCCTTCTCAGGTTGACGATTGTAATTTGTGGAATGTCCGGACACAAACAGAATTACCAACAGCTAGATGACAGATGATATCAATTCAGTATATACAACATGAACATATGTACAAAATCACACACCAAGCACATTGGACTGCTCATTGGTGCGCTACCCTTTGAAGAATTGTAGGACTTACAGCAGTACGCCTACAACCCTTCTCAGGTTGACGCCCTAGGTTGGAAAATCGTCGCAGAGTTCATTTGCTAACTTCCTTCTATGAGCTATATCCTCAAATCTGAACGGCAACACGCTCATGTCATTGTATCGTAGATTATAGATGACGAAAAAACATACGACGTATCAGGTCAACCAAGCGTAGGCACGGAGTAATTTACACCAAAGATAATAACATTCAAATAGTAACTTGAAACTAGAAATGCCTTTATTCGTGCAAGTCAATTTAACAATTACTCTCTCGTTTACACTTGGCTTATCCTCACTAAACTGACCATTGATATTCGTCCTTTCAAACGAACTGATACTAGCATAGTCATTGCACAAGATACTTGAGTTGATGGGTGTCTGTTTCATTTTGGATGACAACACCAACGACAACTGATTGATATCAGTTGATGAAGTTAGCGGTGGATCAGAAGCTGTTGTTGCTCGGCTTTCAGATAATTCTCTAACTGCAATATTACTACCACTGCTGTCTTTTACTATCAGCTCAGCTTTAGCACTATCATCTGATGATAGGTGGGCTACATGCTGATCAATTAAACTGACGGTCTGACAAGTATACACGCCTGCTGCAACAGCATTTATTTGTACTTCACCTTTGAGCTGTACAGAACCCTTATTTAACTTAGCAGTAGTAGGCACTCCCCTCATTTCATCATGATCGACCAGAGACGAATCTGCACTATCATGATCATTATCACAAATATTCAATTTACCATCATCTATCTGGTCGATTTCATCAATTTCAAACTCTTTAATAACAGCGGTAGATAATTTGGGTTCTTCCTCACAAATCCCTAAACATTTATACCTTCCCTCTGACTAGTAATACCTTGTAAACTTGTGGAGGCAGAACTGCACTCTGAAGCAATAACTTTCTTCTGTGACACTCCATTCAACAATGGCTTACCAGTTGCAACTACAGACTTCTTGACCAAACCGTTTTCGTCACACAATTCGGAGTCAGGCCTGGAGTTTACATTTAGCTTATCACTGAACTTGCTCACTGGTTCACAGTTCACCTTTTTATGCACCTCTTGCAAACGTGTAAAACACAACCGTCTTTGTCTTGCATCTTGTAACTTATCTGTTGAGGATGTACTACGAAACCTGTTACACTCACTAGATCTATATGCATTACTATACATCATGGAGCCTTCTCGATATCCACCTCTCTGAGGCCTATTCGTCATCAATGATTGCGTTTTTCCCTCAGACTGCTCTATTCTAGGGGTGAGATTCAATATACTGGCAAACTTGCTCATAGATTGATTGGCATTATCTTTTACCAGTTTCAGGATATCATCAAATTTTGGCTCAATACCCTCATCCTCCATACGGGAGCTTATCTTCACCCACTTCCTTTGCAGTCGAGTAGGTAGGCGTCTTGCTATTACTTCTAGTATAAAACTCGAGTTGAGGTCACTCATGCAATTCATCGAAATCAATGCATTCTTGTAAATTAGCAAATTATCTAAAAACTCAGTGAGTGCCTGGGAGTCATCCTGTAATTGACCACCA
This sequence comes from Trichobilharzia regenti, assembly GCA_944472135.2. Lineage (NCBI taxonomy): Eukaryota > Metazoa > Platyhelminthes > Trematoda > Strigeidida > Schistosomatidae > Trichobilharzia > Trichobilharzia regenti. Next base: position 72,220,419 of record OX235270.1, on the reverse strand, counting down.
TTACCCTTAACAGCCTCGAATAATTTCCCTGCAATCATCGAAGGTCTTCCAAACCTTTGACGTAATATGCTCATAGCCTCGTAGTAGCCCTCTTTTAGCTTCATAAACTTACAGCACTGTATAGCTCTTGCAGCAATTCCAGTGCAATATCTCATCAAATATATCAATTTCAATTCATCACTTAATAGAAAACTACTCAGCATGATCTCAAACTCCTTTACAAATTGTAAATAATCAGCCGGGTTTCCATCGAAACACCGTGGTTCAAATTTAGGGAGTTTGATGTTCCTATTATCCCTGAACGGCGAAACAGTAACATCAACCATGTCATGCTTAACATCAGACACATCGTTACAATTAACAGACAAGTCACCATGACTTACTTTCCTGTTTGCATCCAAGACACTCTGTCCCTTCTTTGACCCAGGCATTGTTGAACTTGACCCAATTCCAAAAACGTTCCAGATATTGCTTGTTCAAAGAGGACTTGACCGGCACCAGGATAGATGAACGGTAACTATCCAGAATCGTGCCAACTGTCCAAAACCGTTTAAAAACGGACGTTGTACCGTCAGAAACTGTCAGCCGCGTCTCGTAAACCGTTATTGCCCAGCTCTTGCTACGCTCGGGCTCACGCTGTTCCTTGAAGTTTCTCAGAAACGCTTAGTAATAACGGACGAAAAAACCAAAACACCAATTGGTGACTCGAGGATTCTTTATTGTTACACCAACATATAAACAATGTTACAACTAACGTCTGTGAACAAATATTACAATAATAAATCACAATATTACTTCTGACGGTTGTCTACTGACTTCTTTCTGAACAGCGACCGATGAGACGATGACTGTCGTATTGATGCCTCCGCGAAAATTGGGGAAGTTGGTTTTGAGCAAAAAACCATGAATTGATCGTTCAATCTTCAACTACATTGACATAAGTCTACTCTGATCGAAAGTGCGGTGTGGGTTACAATATGACGCGTTACTCTTATCGTATACCTGGGCCTTTATTTGATCCTATTACTAACAGCAATTTCCGTATCAGCCAGGAGCTTAAGCCCGAATACTTTGGGGTAGGTTAGGCGAGCGTCCGGCCCCTTATTCCCAGTGAAAAGAGAATAATCATTTTCCTGCTGCTTGTTAGGTAGTTAAGGCCTGCTGCACTCTTGCCTGCTCCGATGATTCTGTGGCAAAATGACACAGAACTACCGCATTGATACGCTTTGCTAAGACTCAGTTTTCCTGAGTGAGCTCTGTCTCTTTAATTTCTGGTCTTATATTGACCAAAAATTCTCAGATTTTTGGGCTTTACTCTACGCTAGAATGGTTTGCCTGCTTTCGAAATCTCTTCTTCTGCAATAGTAGATTAGCAATGCGTGCTAACTTCTCGGGAGAAGATTCTTAATCTTGTTCATACAATGTCTGTTACATATACCCAGGTGGTTCCCCATCCAGCCTTCTTTCAGCATCTGGCCGTCATCAAAAACGGTTGTAGGTGACTGAAGAACTGAGTCAGGACTCCGTCTTCCATGTTCTCTCACTGAAGCAACCATGGTCTGCAGTGATTTTTAGACATAGATAGGCGTCTTATCACCTCATGATTAGGCACCGTATATAGTTGCTCGAATGGAAAGTGTTCTTCCACCTACTTGCTAACCTGGCAATAATAACTTACCTCTATACCTGGTAGTTTGAGACATCATACTATAACCGAATTGAAGAAGTATTAAAATAATTGCCAAAATAACCACCCAACAACTTTTATTGTCACAGAAAACTAATTTCGATTTTGCGCGTTTGTTTTTGAAAGCACAGTGGTAGCCAAGTTAAGTGGAGGAAGCTACTAAAACACTTAGAAATACACCCGTGATGCACAGAGCGTGAAGAAGACAGAAATCATAAATGGTTACTCGTCTGGTCCTCCCAATTTTGCTTAGTAAACAACTGCCCTTGAGGGCAACAGCCTTCTTTGTTGAACAGACTCTACAGTGTTTCAGAAGCTGAATAGTCAAATGACTCGCTTCGTAACCGGAATACTTTGGTTCCATTCAAAGTGCTGTTATGGATGAAGAAGAAACAGCTGTCAAGGAATTCTTGATTTTCAGTGCTTCCCTAGTTGGAGTCACTTCGTGATTCAAACTGAAACCGACCAAATTTCAGCAAGCTAATACTCGGAAGTCCGGAATACCGTATTGAAATGACAGCCTTTTATATTTGTCGAGATGGTCTCAATAGCTTTCAGAGCAAAAGAATTCCTAAGAATGTTATTTCTGTTCCAAAACGATTTGTTTATAAAGTACGAAAACACTCCATGGTTTTGTTATAACGCATCAGTGTTACTTTTCAATAACACCCACTTTTACAAAACTGTTTTTTTTATAACGATGTTGTTACGGTTTTACCGTAGTGTAGTTGAATGGTAAGTTATGCACATATTTTATATTATTTACAGTCTTACTGGAGACAATACCACTGCAGGATGTTTTTCTGTCTTTGGTGCATATCTGATACATCTCACCTACGGATATCTGTATTCATTAAGTAAGTATATCTACAGTCGGTCTTTCTTTCTTCACACTAGCAAACATGGTGCCATATATAATGGGATATTTAAAAACTTACAGAGAGCCAACGATTTCGATACAGACTTCCGTATGGTTTTCAGGAATATCTTTGCCTTATTTGGACTCTGTATGCCAGTTGGAGGTGTTTTGTCGTGTAGGATTGGATATCGACCAGTTGTAGCTGTCAGCTGCTTTTTGCTGAGGTACGTTGACCAACTTCAGATGCCCTTATATGCTAACAACTTCGTTGTTATACTCACTGTAATAATATAACTCTCTTGTAACTCCATCTAAATTATTAGATTTTTTGTTTTCGCTTAACCAGTGGAAGCATGGTATTAGATTGAAGATTAACATTCATTCGGGTTATATTCAACTGTCCTCGATGCTATTTAAACAGTGTCTGTTCATCAAATTATCCCAAAACTCATGAGTTCATTAAGAAAGTAGCCATGTGTTAGCTTTCATCCAAGAAAAAATAACTCGTTTCTGCAATTTCAGGATACTTAATGACTTTATATTCGGAGAAAAATTAGTATTTTGGTAATTATTGTTACTAATATCTGGCTTTCTGTGCACTGTAGATGATTAACAGGTAGAAAAGCTAGTTCTAGTCACGGTAGCGTCATAGTCATAACATATCACATACTGTGAATCATATATAACCTAATTTTCATACCACTACCCTCGGAGTCTACTAAAGCCACTGTAAACGAGTGACGTGGTGGACTTCTCTAAAGCTTACTAAAGATTAGTCATCGTTTCCTAACTATCATGAAGTGAGTACATAGAAATCACTTTGTTTAGTGATTGCCCATAAAATTGATATTTGATACTTGATTTTAAATTGCTGCTTTTCGTAATTAAACGCAGTTTGAACATTTTAATTTTTCTATGCACTGTAGGCTTTTTACAACAGGATGCAGTATGCATTAGATATCGGTTTAGATGCCTATGAGTATGTTCTGGCCTTTGTTTCAGTTGTCTGAGTAGATCTCAAATCTAAGATAATAATTAATTCACGGTTCAAGTAAAGAGGTAAATGCAATATCGGCCAAGTTAAACTTTAAGCACCAATAACTATCATTGGAGGGCAGCCACACAAATGACCTTGAAACGCTCAGTGAGAAACTTAGTGAAACCTGGTAAATAATATCGTAATTATGAAAAAAAGCTGAATCAAGTGTTATGTTATCAAATGGAAGGTCTGGCAAGCTCCAGGTTAGGTTTGAGAAAGATTACGTTAAGGTGTAGGCTGGGGACAGGTTAGCGTTAGGTTAACCTAATGCCGGTGACATTAGGGTTGGTTCGAGTTAGATCAGGGCTAGGTTAAGGAAAGATTAAGGTTATTGTTAGGGTTAGAAGACCTAAATACTTACACGCATAGGATGTGGTTGAATTACTCTGTTTAGACTCCAATCTAAAGCTATGAAGTATTTTTGTCACACTTCAGAGAAGGGTATCCTGTGTAACAGTTTCATGCCTTTTAATTCATTATTTTCATGAATAAATGTATTTTATGCGCAGAAATCGCCTTTATTATGTGGTTGGTGCGTTCAAGTTGATTTGGTCGTTGGTACTTACTGGTATCTAAAGTTAAACTTTTCCGCGATATCTTATGCTCCTGCTATTAGATGTTTCCTGAAACGTCTATAGTATAGCTGAGGTGTTTGAAATAAGAACCATTTGGTAGCACAAAGTCTTTCAACCGATGTGAGGCTATGCGCAAAACAGTTGGTCTATTAATTTTACTACTGACAAATGGCTTACTTACTGTTGTTGGAGTTCTGAAATTTTCTATGTATAGAATTTATTCTTATTTCTCTCAAACTAATCACATTAAGAGCTTCCAATACTGTACTACCTTTAAGTAGATACAGACGTCTCGTGAAGTGTGTTGATGTCTCTGAGCATTAGTAACATTCCTACATACCATTTGATCAGCACTTTCTATCTGGACATGAAACAAGATCTTTCCAAGACGCATCTGTCGATTGCGTGCAAGATTATCTTTAAAATTATTCAATCAATCTAGCAGTTAAACATTACTTTGCAGTAGAGTTGTGTCTCTTTTCGAGACAGAATTCAGTTTCTAGTGGCTACTAAGGGTTTCTTGTGCTAAATAAAGGTTTTGCACAAAAAGCTATATAACTTAGAGTGAATCCTCCTCGTTTTTGCTTCTGAAGGGCTTTTCAAATCTTCTAGGAGAGGTATATTTTTTCATGAATGTTTTAAAATCACACAGTAGAATAAGGTATTTTAATATGTGCTATGAGAGCTGCTAATATACTTGTGTCTGTCTGAAGTGCATTCTGGAACTTTGAGCCCAATATTCACAAAACAATTAAATTTCTTTAACATCAGAAGGCTCACAAATTGGGCTCTCTGTTTCAAAACAAGTTAAGTACTTTTGGCTGATCATTTTAATGATTTTTTTATCCCTGGTTGAATTTAGAAACAGTTTCATTCCCCTGTTTGAAATAACTATTAGCAAACTGTCAAGTCTGTCATATACAGTCAAGCCACAAGTCATTGTTCTCCTTCAGTTAGTACCATATGGTATCATAACTGCAGACAAAATAAATCTCATTTATTCATCGTATTTCCTTATTCTGAATGAATATGATTTGCTTGAAATTTCTGTGTGTTTGTATTGGTCCCAAGGCCTCACTTCAGGTGTTTTGCTCACTTATTATTATTTCCTTTAATTCCTTGAGGAACATAGGGCTTCAGCCACGAGTCTCCATTGCCAACTTTTCACCCCGCTCCAAGTCTACCCACATGCTTTCATCTCTTCTTCACATGACCTCCTCCAAGTCACCCTTGGACAACCAACTCGCCTCTTCCCTTTCGGGTTCCACTCGAGCAATAGCTTTCTAGTGACGTCACTTGATGGTTTCCTCAGCGTATGGCCAATCCACCTCCGTTTCTTCCTGCCTATTTGTTTCAAACAGGTTCCTGGTTGGTTCGCTCATTGCCAGAGATCCCTGTTGCTGATATTTTCTGGCCCGCCATCTGATCTTGAGTGGTATTGAGCGAAGACAACTGTTAATGAAGGTCTGAAGTTTGTTTGAGATGTTCTTTATGACGCGCTGGCCGAGTCTTTGATCCGTATAGTAGCACTGACTGACTTCACACTGGAGTTGAAAATCCGAATCTTATTTTTGATGCTGAGTGCTGTTGACCTACACACAGACTTGAGAGTAATGAAAGCTTGTCTCACTTTCCTCATCCACGCTGCTGTGATACCCTCGTCAGTTCCGTATGTAGTTAAAACGATGCTTCCCAGGTAGGTGAAGGAGGTTGTTTCTTTCAGGTTCCTCCCATTAATGCTGGCTGATTGTTGTCTGTTGTTGTTGCTGCTGTTGGTGTTGGCCAGGAATCTTCATCACCTCTGTTTTATCTATGTTCACCTGAAGGCCTATCTTCTCTGGATGCTTCTTCTGCCAACTTGTTGCTTTCCACTTGCATATCTTCTAGTTTGTGGGAAATCAGACATATATCATCGGCGAAGTCCAGATCCTCCAAGTTCTCCTTTTGTGTGAGTCCACTTTATGCCTGTTTCCTCATTGCCCGTTGTCTGTCTCATTATCCAATCTGCTGCAACCAGGAAGATAATTGGCGATAGTAGATAGCCTTGCCTCACTCCCGTCCTCAATTCAAAGGCTTCCGTAAGTTTCCCGTTGTGGATTACTTGACATTTGTTCACTTAACCTGCTTGTTATGCGTAGGTCAACGTAAAATTGGTCCCCCTCGCTAAATATGCCATAGCTTTTAGTTTTGAGTGAAGTCAATTCATTGTTAAGAATCAAATGAAGACCACTGGTATTTTTTATTAATTAACTCTTTGGTCGGTAATACAGGCGAAACATTAATTATTGTACTATTACAAATTTATATTATTTTAAATAAATAGGAAGGATTTTTTGACTGAAACTTGTATGTGACTATAAAGATCTATCTTCCTGAGAGAAGCAAACATTCTCAAATCTTTCTTGTATCTAATGATCATCGTATTGTCAGCCATTTTTTACCTAAAATATGTTTAGCAACTACAGTCCAGAAATAACTACCTCATGGTTCTCTAGGATAATATGTTTCAGTGTTTCACTTTTCTGTAATTATAATTATAGAGTGGTTGGTTTGAAGGTACTAAACTTGTTTGAATGAAATTTCATTCAATTATTTTACTCATAAACTGTAGGAATATCCGTTGAACATATATTAAATTTAAACATGGGATGTCTATCAAACATGATGTGTCTTATACACCTTTTTCTTTCCCACTGTTAACTTTAAGGTTTACTAGTATTTCAGTTGACTTAAGTATTTCAGATCTGAGAGGCATCCAACTATTGTATGAAGTACTGCTTGATTTAATGTTTAGAACGTTTTCAGACGTTTAAACAAAGCAATAAAGCATATAGTTGTAGGGTAAACTAGCTCTTTTTCTATTTCACAGCTTTTCTTCACCTACTAGCAGCCTAAAATAACAAAAATTATCAAAACTGAAATGTATGATGCCCTTCAAAAATTATTTCAACTCAGATCGCATTTATTAATTCTAAACATAATAATGGAACAAGAGATTTGGATATATGATAGCTATTGAGTGGTTTATGTCTATATGATAAGGTGGGTGTTCATGAAAAAAGGGTCAGAATGAAAACATGTGATAAGCAAAGGCAAAATTAATACATAAACAAATAACTAAGCAAATGCGTATATTGATAATGAGTCCAGCTCAATGGGGAAAAAAACGAAAGCCGAATATTGTGGGGCAACAAATCTAGCAAAAAAGGGGATATCCAATCACTGGGATAATGCAGAATTAATCCTGCTACATTTCTCTATCGAAAAGCTATACTGAAATCGTTTGGTTGCTAGTTAGTTGATTCTGGAAAGTAAAGTAACCACGCTTCTCTTTGAATATCGATTCAGAAGATACGACTGATTTGACCATATGTCCTATATTAGTCAGGCACCTGGTAATTTCAGTTGCGAACCATTTCTCAATTTTCACACAAATACTATTAGGGATATGCCGAGAAAATCTAGTAGACGATGTTCCCTTGGTCCTCCCCAAGTAGGTGTTTTCCCATGCGCCCGGAAATTGGTAGACGCAGTTAGATTTCACATGAGCGGGATACATATCTGCTTCGTATCACAAAGTAGGAATGTTCTAGAGGTGGGTTATATCACTTTAAATGCATCTCTGGGCATCTTTTCTAATCTTGTTGATGCCGCTTTTCATTTGCATATTGGTAATCCTCAGCTCCTCACCAATTTTGTTTTTTGAACATAAATTACTCGCTTTATTGAACAGTGTTTCGAAAAAAATTCGTTCATAATCTTATGAGCAAATATTTTGATAATTTAGGTTCATATTTATTTTCTATAGACAGTTTTTCAGTGCGTCGTTATTTCTCCGTTTTATACTAAGATTTAGACAGGTGAACTGGTTGTTGCGTTTATAGTTCGTTGTAAAATGAATATGAGAGTGAGCTGCATTGAGTTTTGTAAACATCACCGATGTATGGCCCAGACGACTGCAAAGGACAAATATGTCATCAATATACCTTCAATAATATTTGGTCTTCTTCGTCGCTTATTTGAAATTCATTTTTCCTCAAGATAGGTCACAGACGTGTACGCAAAACAGGGCCGGTAGTAGAACTCGGTTCGCTGGTACAGTTTGTCACTGAAATCGAACTGAAAATTCTTTGTCCATAGAAGGGACAATTGCCCAGGTAGTTTTCAGGATAAGGGAGAAATTCTGGTTGTAGGTATGTGATTATCAACATTTCTTCAATGGATATGTTTGTCGATAGTGAACGAACATTATATGATAGTACGATTTTGTCTGGAATATCTGGTTTCTTCAGCTTTATTCAGAAGTAGTACTAGTTCCTTTGTATACTGCCCCTATTTTATGATTTCATCGAGAAACAATAGGAACTGTAGAGTTGCATAGTTAAATAACCAATATGGTTATGTTAATAAAGAAATAACGTAGGCTCCGTTCAAGTGTTACTTCTTTTATTTCCTTCACATTCCCCAGTGGAGCAAAGGGCTTCAAGCTAGTGGCTTGAAGTTTCTGTAGCAGTGTTCATTTTTACAGGATAGGGTTGCCAGCCTCATGCCCAACCTTTCCTCTTTACCAGCATTATTTCTGGCTTAGCGAGGTAAAGGAGTGAGTCGGCCGGGGATCGAACCCGGACCATGTGCATGGCCGACGAGCGTCCTAACCGCTATGCCACCGACGTAGAAATTCTAGAAGGTGATAATTTAAGGGGCCAACTCTCCATAGTGTTTTCTTTTAGATGTCAGGTGCATGCAAAAGCAAATCGATTCCCAATTTCGTTTCCTCATCCCGTTATGACTGTTGGCGTACTGTGCATGTAGATTATGTGTTTGAAGAAGCCATCCACGAGTCAAAGGACGTTTAACGTTTCTCCATTGTAGATAAAATTTTCTTTTGATAAATCACACAGTGTTATACAGTAATATTAACTGATGACGTTTCGAGCACAAACTATTGCTCATAATCATATCAAGTTACTCACACAACTTTTTCCTTTATTTATATAAATGTTTGGAATTGAATAGACATTTGAATAAAAATCAGTATGGGATAATGTACATTCAGAAATAATAAAACGAGTGTTATTGATCAATTACAATCACATGGGAAATAAGACGAGTGTTTTTATAGTCATAATAAGTAACTTATTAGAATGTTGTGATGTGCTGGAATTGAAATAGAATTTTGAGATTATTTATTATCCTCCTCTGATTTGACTGTCGGTAATAATATCCTCCGTATTTCTGGTATTTGCATTATGTCACTTTTGCTGCCAGTAACTTCACTCCATATTAAACAGACTCAATTATTGTTTGTTTCAATTATTTGTTTTAGTGGTGGTGTTCTGCTAACTTATTTTACAATCCAGAAAGTATATGTCGGAGTCCTTATGACCTATTCTTTTCTGTTTGGAACCGGTGTCGGTCTAGGATTCTCCGTTACTTTGGCTGTTGCTGCAACGGTAAATACCTTGATACAGATTTGATTTCCCCATAAAACATAGTTGTTTAGCCAGTCACGTAACAAATTTAGGTAAAATTTATTTTCACTCATGATTTCAGTACTGGAAGATTAGCATGATGTGGACACTTGTTTGATTTACTAAATGATAACCAGCATACAACAGTCTATGATAAAGAGCATAATTTTATATTCAACGTTTGTTCTAGGAATTTAGAAAATTTTCTGTAACAGTGACAGTTTCAATTCAGTAGTTCTAATTTCTCCTTTTGATTTAATTTAGAAATCTAGAAAGAAAAAATGTTAACTACGGTTCAACTGGTGATAAAAACATAAGATTTTATTTGGATTCTTACTAGGGTTTTAGTTATCACTGAGTAAAACTTATGTATCAGCTCTTAAGAAGTATAATGTTCTAAGATAAAAATACACCTGATCTCAAGATTTATTTATTTAAAAACTAGGCGTTAATTCACTTATTACTGCCTTTTCAGAATTCTCCATGTACTCCAACGAATGAAAGTAACAGTTTTGCGTTTTTTAATAAATGTGATGATGCTTTCATAGCAAATCATACAGAGATTTATTCTCTTTTGTTTTCAGTGGTTTCCTGAACAAAGAGGATTGGTTGTTGGGCTTGTAGTCAGTGGTTACGGAATGGGATCCCTAGTATTCGGTCCTATTCAAACTGCTCTTATAAATCCGCATAACGTGCGTGTAAACAATGTGACAAGGTAATTAGACACTGAAATTAAATCATTGTTATCATAATAAACAGCTTATTTGAATGATTTAATACTAATGAATACATTCCCATCATACTTGACCACGCATTGTCACAACAGACTCAACAAATAAGTAATGTATGAGGTTAACAGAGAGAACACGCGTGACAAAGTTTGGAGCACGTTGATCCATGATTTTAAATGTCCCCACACAAAATACTTTGGGTTTATTTGAAGGAAAATCCTACTGCGTCCTATAAGTTACAATCCGTGCAGATTGGAAAGTTGTAAAAGTGAAAGAGAATCATTTTTAGTCTGCGCTTCACTTTCCATAGGTAATTGTAATGAGTTAAAAGAAAATGATGTACTATTTTGCTTCGGTAAATAATGTTCAGTGAAGTGATAACATCTGCGAGTAATAATGCTCCTCTAGTATTCCTTTAAACGTTTATGCGTAAAGTCAAAGTGTAAAAAAGGTTGAAATTTCTAAATAACAGTGAACTAAGCGACATTTCAAAATCCATCCATATAAAGTGGTATTTTATGATAGAAAATTTACAAAGTTGAGTAACTGGAGTATGTAAGTAATACACTGAGACGGAATTTCGTTGTTTACATACTTAACCTTCAAATTCTTATCGTATTTTTATACAAAATCTGGCGGAAATCGACGTAAAGTTCATTTTGAACTTTCACTATAAGTTACTGATCATGATATTATTCATTTGATTATAATCTGGAGAAAGTAAAGCTGATAAAAAAGACTCACAACTGATCAGAACTTATTCACCTCCAAGACAGACTCTGTTTATCTTGATGGACAGCAACGATCATAAATTTTATTTTGAACCGCAGGAAATTTAACCTGTTGACATTCAGTAATAAGCGATACGGACCATTTAGGATTCTTGGGTCTAGTGGTTGAATGTGGGAGTGCTCTTAATGTTTTACCACTGACGGTGTGATGGGTGCACACTGATGAACATTTCAAAACTATGAAGAAAATTATGTCAGTGCTTCCTGGTAATAAATGCTTCTGTTACTGATGATTATTCGATGCATAACCCACTATAAAAAAACGGATCCGGTAACCAACTTCAAGAATGCTTCTGATGTAACTATAAATTTTATCGCTACATTTTTTATTGATATGGAAAGTATGTGTCATAAGAAATGTTGCGAAATAAATTCAAACTGGACACTGTCAGCAGAATGCTATTAAGAGAGGTAAAATTAAAATGAAATAAACGTTCTCTTAATTGATGTAGGAGTGGCGTAAATATCTCTGTATAGTTCTGTGACTGAAAACAACAACTACTTTATATTGTGTGTTGTATACAACTTGATAGATTGTTCAGGATCTTTGTGAGTGTTAAATGTAGTTAATTATCATTTACACCACAACTATAACAAATGAATTTAAAATTACAGATTTGCTCTGAGTTGTTTTTTATAATATTGTGTTTTTAGACAATTCGACAACAAGGAAATGCTTGATCGATTACCTGATGCGTTTCTTATCCTGGGAGGTATCCTTCTCGCCACACAGATAATTGGTTTTATATTTCTTCGTCCAAAGCCCAAGATAGAAGCCGTAAGTTTTATGCGATGCATAGTTTTTTTAACTTTATATTTATCTAACTAAAAAGATGAGTGGACCTCATCTCATTACTCCCTGATACATCTAATATTTTCTGGATAATAATGTCACTCCAACAAACAAAAACAGTTTTGACTTGCAGTACAACACTTTAGATTATGAATTATCAGTCGGAAAAATCTGTTGGAAATATTGTTCAACATTAACTGAATATGACAAGGAAATGCATTTGTTTCAAAGTTCTATAATTTCTTGTTTGTAAGATATGATTTCCGTTCCTCCTAATCCGCTCAGTGAAATTTATATGACTGTAGTCATAGTCAGAGTAATTTATTACCGCTTCACATTTAGTAAGAAAGCAGTCCTTCATTTGAAAAATTATACCTTGTTATAGCTTTCACAATACACAAAGTAATCAAATGCCTGTCATCTAGTTGTGAGTTGCACTTAATAATCAGGTATGAGTGTAACTATTTGTATCAGGGAATTCAAATAAAACTTGGATTAGTAAATTTCAAAAACTCTTCATCTGCATGTCAGTACAATAAATAATTCCTGATAAGGAAGGAAGTTCATGAAAGTGAATTCCTTAGTAGCCAAACTGCAATGTGAAACCTGAAACCTTTGAAGAGTATTAGCATCCTATACATAGCCACTTATCTAAGATGTTTATATTTAAAGTATGAAAAGTATTCATAGGATATAAATTAAAAAAAGTATAGATCAGCTAATGATATTCTATTCGTAACTTCTCGTCAAAGCCGTACATGTTCTGAGAGCTAGTGGAAATGGTTATGCAGGTAAATTATTATTATTATCAGTTAGTAACAAAACATATGGAGTAATTACATGCCAGTGAAAATGGTGAATAAATTATGAAAAGTAACGTAATTTGGAAACATTAGGTGATGGATACTGCCCAGAAATGATTACTAAAGAAGCTACAGGTACCTGAAAACATGAAGGAAAATAATGAGAACAGATAAAGTGGATGATCGTGGATATATACATAATAATAATTTTTTAATTTTTCCTTCACGTTCCCAATGTAGCATAGGGCTTCAAGCTAGTGGCTTGAAGTTTCTGTAGCAGTGTTCATTTTTACAGGATAGGGTTGCTAGCCCCATGCCCAACCTTTCCTCTTTACCAGCATTATTTCTGGCTTAGCGAGGTAAAGGAGTGAGTCGGCCGGGGATCGAACCCCGGACCATGTGCATGGTCGGCGAGTGTTCTTACCGTTGAAAAAGTGGATGATCATGGATATATATATATTATATATATCCTGGATATTTCACACTCGCAATTTTAAAACACATTTGATCAAACTTATATGGGCTAGTATTGGTAATACTCTCAATTGTTTTAATATGGAAGCCCAGTACCTCCTAGTTTTTAATAGTATTGTATTTCTGTTAAATTTCAACTAATAGCATCTAAAAAATTATTTCTGTGCAATCCATGATACGAATTTCACATATAGGTAATACATATTTACAATATTTCTTTATTGGTGCATAGTTTGAAGAAGAATGGGTAACACAAGCTGACTTTAATTGCAAATACAGCCTTTAGTCAGTTAAGTAAATAACTTATACCTTTAGGTTCCAGGACAGAAATGCCAATATATCCACAATAGTTTGTAACTGAAAGTAACCAATTTGACACCTTGAAAATACATTCTAGTATGTAAATTGCACTTAAGGGTATTGCTTCAACATGCCTTAAGGGATCAATATATGCTTACCTAACCTGATTTTGATATAGGAAAGGTGACAACATCCTGTCAATATTACTACTATTTTAAGATTGATAATCGAAGCGTTTCTGTAGTAATGAAACATATAGTTCTCTTTCACTGGATTTATTCATGCAATCAATGCAGGTGGAGTGAAGCTACGGTGACTATTGTGTAGTCAATATATTTTAACCAGTTCTGTGTACTTCAGTTCAAACGTCTACAATACGATTTCTGAACACTTTGGGTAACCTTCTGTTTCTTTTCCACTATTTGTAGTTTTCAGGTGGTATGGTTAAGACTGTTTTATTGTTGAACATCCAGTTCAAGCAAGTATAACTTTGTAAAGGTAAAAGAAGAAAGATTTGGTAAAGGAACGCCTCATTGAACTTTGATGTCTCCATAAAGCGAAATTATGTACACCTTGTCTTTGACACACCATTTGCACAGATCTTCTGCGTTGTATTATTTCTGGCCTTCATACTGTGTTTCTTTGTGTTCCTTTCACGCCTTCTATGTACCTGCTCAACTCTGTATCGTTTGCCCTCTCCGCCATAATCTATCTCCCTGTTGTTTGATGTTTTTTATACCGATGAACATCTTTTATATAGTACTGATGAATCTTATCAATAGCACACGTCACAACTTCTCAATAACGTACAATACTGATTAAAAATGTTTTTCACTTTTATGTAGCATATAAACTGTTGAACACTTTACACTGAATGCGATTAACTGCCCTAAGTATGTTTGACAAACTTTCAGCAGATGAAAGTTTCTTTCGTTTTCATGAAATAAAAATACAGTTAGAAACAAACTTATTCAACAAATAACAAAGGGCTATTTCAGGCAGTATATTGTCTAACTGGCGAAATCCAAATTTTGAAGATTGTACGCTTCACGTTATAAAATCTGTATTCATATTGTGCTTGAAGTACTTGATTGTTTAAGCTGCCTCAAGTGAGTTGTCTGTCGAAGACTGTGATTGTTTTTCCTTCGGGATGCTGCCATCTGCTGCATATCATTCCATGTTGAACGATAATTTGGCAACTAACTAGTATAGTTGCGTGTCTGAATGATGTCAGTAACACAAACTCAGTCAGCCAGTTAAAACAAGAATAAATCTTTTCGTACATAACTTATAAAATAACTCGACTATTAGGGCCTAAACTAAACTCACTAAACTACTGAAAATTACTTTTAGTTGAGGAAATTACAACATCGCTTCTATTTATTCTCAGCATCAGTAAGATTTGGTTGTTTAGATGCAGGCTGTGTTAATTTAAATTTGTTTTTGGGAATACTTACCTTTTTCATCTTCCTAAACAAAAGTTATATTGAATTTTTTGATCACCTTAACTCTTTTTTGTATATTTCTTATATTAAGCGTCTCACAATGTTTACTCAGCCCCTTACGTATGAAAATCTAAGCAAAATTTGTAAGAAATGCAGTCATGAACAACAGTTTACTTGTCAGTAAACATGGCTGCTGATGGTAAGTTAAGAAACTAAGAAATACGGCAGTTCTGATTACACACTAACGTCATTATGTAAACAGTTTCTAGCTATTTGGTCTTTTATGTGTATCCTTACGTAGGCTAAATAACTAGTTAAACATGAGAGATTTACGTGAACGTTGATTGCAAACATTTTGTTGATGCATTCCATACAGGTGGAAGATACAAAAGAAACTGCAAGTGAGAAAAGTTCTGCAAAGTATGAAACCGAAGATGATGTAAGTTCACTGAAGTATTTTAGGTGATGTCGTATTTCTGCTCTATGGAATGAAAAGAGTTTAACAAATTCTTCTATAAAGCTCTATATATTCGTAGAGTAAACTTTGGTGGTAAAAATTAGAATTAAAAGAAATTTTTTGATCAAAGTTCAGTGAATTCAGTAATGCAATAACTTTGAATGAACGCAAAGTGAACTGCAACAGCTAGTAGTAATCCAAAGACTCTATTAAATTTAATTGTTTAAAATTTTCATTGTATACACAGTTGTTTGTGCACTTTATTACCAGAAAAGGAGTTGTTTTGTCGTCAAATTGCCACTTGATGTTGTGTAAACAAGCTAAACAGGACGACTACTTCATGGTGTGTATTCATCTTGTTCTATTCGGTCCATTTAGAGTAAAAACTGCAAGCTCTGGACTACAGAAGCTTCAGAAGTCTTTTCACAGACTGCTTAAAATTTGTGTGATATTCCGTTGGTAAAGTAAGTGAAACTATTTGTTAACCATGGATTGGTACTGAAATTAGCAGACATGATGGGATTCACGTAATCTGTTGGACAGTGAGGTATGGTGATAATAACTGCAAGTTTAAAGATCAAGTCAAAATCATCCCATTTGAATACACAGACAGACATAGCTAGCTAGTCAGAGAATTACTCAAACCTGTCAATATAAACAGTACGCCATATGACGTAGCATATAAATGGCATGAGTGGACATGTAGAGCATCTGGAACCTGATTACTCTCTTTATCTTAATCCGACTGTGTTGTCTTCAATACTATTAACAAATAAAATCATCAAAATAATGATTTCAGCAAGTGACTATGTGAAAATAACACTGAAGTGTGGCATTTCTCGTCAGAATAGTGCATGATATTCAACTTGGCTTAACCGTGGTCTTTGTAAGGAAATTTTTACGACGAAAACAAAAGAGACCTATTTAGTGACGTCCTCAGAAGGAGAATTTCCACCTCTTTAGGAAGAACTTTCCCTGCGGCAACACTAAGAATAGTGTTCTCCAGTCGCCCGCTGATCTGCAGAAACCCAAAGGACAAGATTCCGCACATGACCACTTCTATGTGTATATATCAGTTCACCTGTTGCTGTGGAGCCAGGTACATCGATCGTTCAACGCGCATCCTGTCTAAAAGGGTAAAAGAACACTATCCAGCGTGGCTACAGAAAGGAAATAATGGCCATATAAGGAGTGCAATAATCGAACATCTCGTCAATACTGGTCATTCCATCTCAACGAACGCCTCCTTCAAAGTAATCTACAAAGTGAAGAACAACCTTCCAAAGACAGTACGATTCCGTCTTCTTTGCATCGCAGAAGCCCTAGCCATCCAGTTGGAGGAACCAGAACTATGCATACAAAAGAAAATTATCCAACCACTTTTACTCGCATGGTAACTACTCCTTTGATTTGACCTAACTTTTCTTTGTTTGTTTGATTTGACCTTACTTCTGTTTGTATGCTTATTTTTCTAACTTAAAACCCTTGTGTAATTCTGTATATTATTTTGTTTCCATGTACACCCTTTGAGCACAACTCATTCATCAAACTATTCATGCCATTACGTAACTCTTATTTAACAATCATTTATGACAACTCATCACTTTTGTTGCTATCCTCTTATCAACATCCAATTCATCTGAACCTACTAATTGTATTTTCGTTTGACAAATTTAATGTATACACACACACACAAAATAACCATATATATTTGCGATTGTACAGCTATGAAAATGAATTCGCCGAAAAGAGACTCTTCGCTGAACTACTTTTCTTCTGTCTACTAATGTTCGAATGGGAATTATTCATGAAAACAATTATTAAAAATTTGTAATTTGAATGGAAGGCATTTCTGTAACACTCAAGTTCTGAAAAGCGTTACCAATATTTAAACTGATGTGAAATCTAAAGTTTCTTAGCTAGCTCTAGTTAGCCTTACATTTCATACAATACGCTTGAATACTGTTATATCTGGTTAAATTAGTAATGAATGTGTCATACTATCCTATTGTGACCGATGATATTCTAATTGTCGTGGACTGGATTATGTGTCAGACTGTGGGGGGCGAGGAGACACTGATAAGAAGACTCTAGAAGATCTGAATTTCGTAGATGATTTGTCTAAGGTCACACAAACATGAAGAATTACAGGTAAAAAGCAACGAACTGGCTGAAGAACCAGCCAGTGAAGGCAGGACTGCAAGTAAGCAGAGAGAAGACGCAGGTGATGAAGATAACCAACCACTACCAACAGGAACCATAACCAACACCAATCACCATCAACGAGGGAGAATGACAGAGGTTACTTCATTCAATTATCTAGGAAGCATCATTTCAACTACAGGCCAGTGGGACGGATGAAGATGTCAAAGGCAGCCAGAATCGGAGAGTCAAAACACGCCTTCATCAACCTGAAACCAGTTTGGAAATCTTCTGCACTCAGACGCATAAAGAACAGGATTTGAATATTCAACACAAATATGAAGTCAGTCAGTGCTGCTATACGGGTGAGAAACTTGACCACCGTGTAACGAAAAGATTTCCAACAGGCGTCTGCAAACTTTTATCCACAGCTGCCTTCTCTGGCCACACAATGAAGATCAAATGGACATAAAGAATTTTTTTTTATTTTCCTGCACGTTCCCAGTGGAACATAGGGCTCCAAGCTAGAAGCTTGAAGTTTCTGTAGCAGTAAGCATGGTTATGGTTAACCGCTCAGCACAGGCCAGTTCCTCTATACCGAATGGGAATGGTGACGCTTTCGCGCACCCTCTCAATCCGGTTGCCTTCATTGGCCACACAATGAAGATCAAATGGACATAAAGAATTAGTAACAAGCAACTCATCGAAGAAAACAAACAAAAACCGACTGCTCAACAAATATGTAGGTGAAAGTAGAGATGAATCGGATATATGTTGAGGAGGCTGTCGAATGACATCGCTTGCCATATCACGGCTGGGGTGGAATCCGAATGGGAAGCAACGAGGCGATTGTCGGTGAGAGGATGACATGGAGGAGATCGAGCAACGAGGAGATGGGTAATCGTGGATCCAGCTGAAGAGGAGGGCAGAAAGTAAAACGAAGTGGAGATGTGTTGTTGAATCCCTAAGTTCCACTCGGAACCCAAGAGAATAATAATAATAGTCCTTAAACACCTTTGCCTAGAAATATACATTTTGGAGATAAACGTGTACTAGATTATGCTCTAGACTTTTGTGTTATTTCAAGAAATTTAAGCAAAATAAGTGAAACCATTCTACAAGAGACAGTAAAACAGAACACAAGTGGCGAAGTAACAGATGTATCCACCTTCCGTGAAAAGTGATGATTACCCTTGTGTCGATATCTAAGTTATTCAGTATTCTCCATCAAACAGTTAATGTAAACATAAATAAGTAGACAAACAAGCCTAATCTTCATCAAGTTCATAAAAATAGCCACTATTCCTGAATGCTATACCAAATTAATATAAAACCAATTTCTAAATAATACATATACTTAAATATGTATAAATATATATAGTATCAAGTACATAGTTGGTAGTATTAGGACGATTCAGTTAACAAGAAACTCTTCTTGGTCTTGGTTGCAAGTTTATTTCCACTCATTATCACACCAAATGTGCAGTATGTTCTCTACTGATTGACTCTTCCTGACAGCTAATATCAGACTATAGGACTATATGGTTCTCAACATTGTTAACCTCATTGGTTTTACGGTCACTGTGAACGTCTGGTTGAAAGATGTTGGTTAATACTTTTAATATGAAGCAGCTAAACTGATCATCATTTCAAAGGTGATTCGGACAAGTATGAAATATGGACTGTGGTGTTTACAGTTTTTAGTGAAAGTTATAGCAGTAGAGAAATTTAGGCTGAAACTACAAAATATTACAATTTCCTCTTTTTCGCTCATTTTGTTGCCTCAGGAAGTACAAATATACGGTTGTTATCCAGAGTAAGTTCTTTTTAAATTTTAGTTTTTACAGCTTTTTCTATGCTCATAGGTTTTATTTCTTTTCATTAAAGTTAACCAGATATAATCATAAATGCAGGATTCATACGAGTAAAATCTTATGTAGTCAGTACATGAAGGTAATTTGAACTTTTAAGTACTAGTTTAAGAGGGATTTTGTTTGATTGATTGAAGGATTTCATTATGAGCTGATATCATTTAGAGAATCATTGGAAATGGTGAGATTAAGAATTTTACTTGGACATAACAATATGTAATAAGGTAATAACCTACCAATTACTTTTCTGTATAGCTAGAAACAGAGATGAATAATACATAAAGATAGTACGACTTTGTTTTAACTTGTTGGTAGTAATCGTAGTGTTTGCAAAGAGCACGTTTTCACTGTCATTTAACGTCCTACAAGTTTTTAGACATATGTGTTTAACTAAATAATATTTAGCTTTACAACCAAAAACATTCGCATAGCTGTTCACTCAGGCTTTTCTAAGCAGTGACATAATGAATTATTCTTAAATGCTGGACTGTTAGAGATCTGCTAGATTTCAAAAAGGATTTCTTCGAGAATGGAATTTCACAAAACAAAACACTGAAAATCAGGGCAGGTATTATGTACTCCTTTGGAAGGCTTCAAAATCGTGCCTCCCTATATGACCTCACTAAGGATGGATCTCAGTACCTTAGGTTTAGAGGTGAAGACATTACTATTTATCCACTGCTCTGAAATCCAATGACCTACGAATTTTAGCTTTAATTATTTAACTAACTGGTGCCGCTGCCGTTGATCAATAATAGTTTGTTAAATTTAATCATATAAATGAAAGCAGAGTGACTGCCGTTTTGTGAGCGTGAACTAAGGAAATACTTAATTTGAAATCACATCTAATAGTTATTTTTCTTGCATTTAAAGGTGAGTGAAAAAATATATACCACCATTACATCTTGCATAAAACTAGCAGTAAAGTTATGCCCACAAATATGACCGAATTTAACAAATACGTAGTATTCAAGTATTGGTTTGTAGAAATTTGGTTGATTGGTTACAGGATTTCACCATGAGCTGACATCAGTTAGAGAACCATTGGAAGACCTGGGAGTACTGGGCAGCTGTTTCGTCCTTGTTTGGGACTCTTCATTAGTACGCAGATGTTAGAATTCATGGGCCATTGGGTCGGGTCCCAGTGGCTTAGTGGTATAAGAGCTCGCCTTATAACCACAAGGTCCTAGGTTCGAATCCTGGTGGGTGCGTACTGATGAAGAGTCCTAAACTAGGACGAAACAGCTGCCCAGTACTCCCAGGTTTTCCAATGGTTCTCTAACTAATGTCAGCTCATGATGAAATCCTGTAACCAAATACGTAGTAAATCCAATTCACAATTTGCAGTCTACACAGTTCGAGTAGTGAAATTTCTTCCTTCCGAAACCAATGTATTCAAATCAAAATATGTGATCCGCGTGATAGCATAAATGGCAGTCTAGAAAGCAAGCATATTCACATAAAACTATTTACTACTGTTTAACTGAAATGGTTAATTGAACACCTTTCATATCAACCTGATTAAGGTGATCTAAACACCTAGACAAGCGAAATGGCCGTCCGGCATTTGGATCACCTCGATCTGGCTAGCAAGCACTATCCACTGATATGAAAGGTATTCAGTGGACGATTTCAGTTAAACAGTAGTAAAGAGTCTTATGCAAACATGTTGTAGTATATTTTAATTTTAGAACTTTTAATGATTTCCAATTCTGTAATGTAGCCCAATTTGGGGCATAACATCATCTATATTTCCAGTTTCTTGTTTGTAGTGGTCATTTCTTATTTTTATTCAGTCACCCACAATTAGAGTTTCAGTGTGTTAATGTATATCAAAACTAATCACATTCTTCCATATTAATTGTTTATTAGATGTATCACACAGTGAAACAGTATTATTTACTGGATGACGATAATAACAATAATAATGATAATAATAATGGCAATAATAATAGTGATAATAATAATATTAATGACGACACCAACAATAAGGAATCTAAATCATCAACAGTAATTCCATACAAGGAAGGAACCTCGGAAGCCTTACGCAGAATTCTTTACGCAAATTCTCTGATAAACAAACTAATATGGAATTACTTACTACCAAAGTGCCTAAGTTTTACACATATACTAATCACATTCTGCTTTGATCTTGGGCGTTCATGCAACTAGCTGGAGTTTCAGTTAGTGGAGAATACAAATTGTCTAGAGACTACATATTTTGCAGCTATAATTTGCTAAGACGAAATGAAAAATTATCATTTCAGATAGTTTGTAGTAAATACCAGGCTTGCAGGTAAATATCATGTATACTGGATAAATGAAAGACGGCTACAGCTTCCTTTTTCGTATCTGCTTACCAATAACAATATAGAAATTCCTTGTGAAAATATTTATCTAGTTTACATTATTCATTTTAAGATGTGCTGTTTGTCTTTAATATTTGTTATCTTTCCTCTTACAACTGATATCCTTCCAACATTTTTAGGAATTTTCAGCTCAAGTGAATTACGAATCTTTTGTGGGCACAAAACACTTGAATTTGGTTTCTGTGATTGAGTTTGAATTCTTTCATACTCACATGAATATCAAAATTTCACGTTTCCTAAAATCAGTTGTAGTCAGAGCCCCGTTGTGAATAACATTAATTTCTTAAGTTAATCATCTAAATCTGTGCTAATTAAACCTATTTTAATTTTAAATTTAGCACTTCAAATCCATTTTATATATTGTTATACAATTTAAAGCTCACTAGACGTTACACCAGCCCAACTTTTTCGCCATATTGATTTTTACCTGCTATGGTTCATTGAATTGTGCAACAGTGTAATGCTGACAGTCGTAACGTCTGCTTATAAAGTGAGTTGGCTGACGATTTAAACGTAAACACAACATCTGTTATACTTTACATTCTGCCAAAAACAATTTTGTATTATAGCGACCATATATCAGGCAGTTGAAATTTTCATGGGTGATTGGAATAGAAATGAAAATCCGTGTCACAGCATGGGTTGAAATCAGCGGCCTACTAATACTAATACCAGCCCGGTACTCTACCACCTGTGTACAATCATCCCTAAAAAGAATCGTTCCGTTAGGCAAAGCTGGTAGGCGGATTCATAATACTGCTACTACCGTTTAAGAATTTACAAACTTTTGCTGTCAGAACTTCCTGTTTCGAAGACCTGAGATATCGATTTTTAAGTGCATCCATCAAATTTATTCTGAACATAAATCACTTTGTTTTGTTCTACTCTTAAGAAGATGTGCGAATTGACGTCTAGTTTTCTTTTCGCAGTGCTATACCCTCATCTAAACACAGATTATCCCCAGAAAAGTCTTTCACTTTAAATACCTTCAGAACTCTACGTAAATGAAGTATAATTATATTTCAATAGTTCACACACAATGATAAGTTTTGTTATTGGTAATATTTCGAGCAAAATTACTGCCCGTGTTCACACCACTGTTGGAATTGTTTCGTTCCTTTTTTCATTATATGTTGTTTTGTTAAGTATTACTGCGGTTTCATTATGTTTTATTACCAATAACAAAACTTATCATTGTGTGTGGACTATTAAAATATAATTATACTTTATTTGATCTAATCCACAATGCTCAAACTTTTTACTGATATTAATTCTACGTAAATGCGAACTCAATTTTTTTAAATATTTCTAGTGAATTTCCATGGTTAGCGAAATATGTGACACATGTTAAATAGAAAACACATAACA
This sequence comes from Trichobilharzia regenti, assembly GCA_944472135.2. NCBI lineage: Eukaryota > Metazoa > Platyhelminthes > Trematoda > Strigeidida > Schistosomatidae > Trichobilharzia > Trichobilharzia regenti. The sequence continues at coordinate 72,197,244 of OX235270.1, read as the reverse complement.
TGTAACACTTTGTCATTTAAATTAATCCATAATCGGTCTAAGTTCCCGTGGAGGGTTTTTAACACGGGAAGGGATAAAAATGATATTCAAATTCACTAACTTACTTAGAATCAGGTTATGTTGTTCAAAAGATTTTTGCTGCCCATTAAACTTAATAATTTACTTTATATAATGCCATGCAATAAATTTGATTTGAGGCACATAGATTAATTGCGAACATAGCAAAACTACTAAGATAATAAATCTAGAAAAGTGCTCGGCGATAGCACCTTATATTTTGACACGCAATAGGATGGCAAGCTGTAACAGTTCTAAGCTGTAATTAGGAATGTCATAGACGGAAATCCAGCAAAGGATGATAATGGAAAGTCAATCACCAAAGAGGTGGAGCAAAGAAAACACTGGGCTAAAAACTTCAAAAGACTCCTAAATCGTCTGCCACCTACAACGCGCCTAACATTACCAACGACGGAAGCAGAACTACCAGTGAACATTGACCCCCCGACAAAATCAGAAGTCCTGAATGCAATCAAGATGCTAAAAGCTGGGAAAGCAGCAGGACCAAATGGAATCGCAGCAGAAGCTTTGAAAATAGACCCAGAGGCAATGGAGACGCACAGCTGAAACCCTATGTTCCTCAAGGAATGTAAGATATAATGACAATAATAATAGACGGAAATTGATGATCTAGGCTTGGTTTATAGCGAAGAGTAAAAATACTTGCGACAGGGATGATCCAATGTCTCTCCAGATGTTGTGAAAATTCTAATACGACAAGTGAAAGAGAATAACTAGTTTGCAGTTCTGTGGAGTTATAGTAATGTGACTGTAAAGAATAAATTGTTTGCAACACCATTTGGTATAAAATGCAGCCTCACTATGTGCTTTGTGGAATTAACAAACTCATACGGAATAGCATACTGCCACAGTGTGCAAGTTTTACATTGATATATCCAAGGTATGAAGAGTCTGTGAAATCACTTTCACTTGATAAGTCTCTAGAGAGAGCAGTAGCGCGGCACATATTTTGAAGGTTTTACATTTATGAATTCAAGTATTTAGGGAATATTTAATCAAGAGCAAATTAGTTACTCTGACGCTAGTTAACTGCTTAAAGCTATTGATGAGTAATGATTTTATATTTCTGAATACCATAAACCTTAATTTCAAGATATTTTAGTTTTAAACTGGATTTATTATCGCTTAGTTTCCTTTCGGTTAGTGGAAGTAACACCTGTTACCATAAAATGACTTATCTGTTAATTCCGCGCATTTTAAAAAAGTAATTTTATAAATAATGTGTCTAACCATCACTCGTAAGTTTAAAAAGATAAGTGTACCAGGTTCATGAAAATGTCTACAGTGTCCTCTATTATCTTCTGAGGAAGACGATTTTTATACCGTAAGCACTTTATAACTTTGAGCAGAACCTTTGTAAAATGATTTCAAATTGTATTAAATGAATCTGCCTCTCCTGTTGAATTTTTGTGCTGATAGAGACAGAAATACACGGTTTTCTATTTCCAAAAACAATAAAATTGAGCAATTACATTGTACACTGACCCTGATTTGTTTTCATAATTACTGAGTCGCTTTCTTTGATTTCAGTTGTTCGGTCAAACCTTTATCAGTGATGACCAATATTTGACGGCAGCAGTTACAGTAGCCGCTGTTTTCAACGCTCTTGGTCGTATTTTGTGGGGATCAGCTGTAGATCGGTTTTCGTATAAGGTAGCTTACATTATGCATAAACCACTACAATACTAATATATACCAACATGTTACCTATTTTAATTATTTTTGTGATAATGCTTTCCTATTATTCCCTTTTAACGGAGGTGAGGTGTAAATATTAATCAGAAAGCCTCACAGCTTTATATAAGAAGTAATTGCCTGTTTGAGTATGACTAACGCAACATATAATGTAATTTTCTACATTTAAACATATGGATGAGAAATTTAAGGCCTCTCATTTATTCCTAAAAATTTACAAGCTTTATTTCGTGATAGATCTATTATGCCTGTAACACATTCCAAGGTGTTCTTAGGACTTGGCGCTTCTTTCAGAGTCAACATATCAAGAGTTCAGAAAAAAACATCCTTCTAAACACATTTTTCATTATCTTTTCATGTCTCCTCATTTCAAGGACTAAATTTAAAAGCCCAGAAGTTAAGGGGGGCGAACTACTACATAGCGCACATCTCCCTTAATAAATAGCGAGGTTTTACGTCTGAGCCACAGTCAATGCAAGTCGCAAATGCTAAATGAGGTTATGCTAAAAACTGCTCTTAAGATATTGTCCAGAAGGACGACGAAAGCGTTACAATTATATGAACTAGTTGAGAGATCACAATTAACACAATATCATCCACCTGAGCTAAAAATCTTCTCCATTACTGCAAAATCAATACTTGAATATTCAATAACCTGTTGAATACCAAGTCATAAGTGAGGTGAGAGAAATACAAACAGCAAAATGGCGTGTGTTAGGAGGATTTATTTCTATATAACACACATGTAACTAATTGAGTATATAACCAACTAGGAGCCGGTGCCAATAACATGTCAAGCATACTTAGGTTTTTGCTCAGTGTTTATGAGTCAGTATTTTGTCAGCATTTTAAATTAAATAAATATATCGTATACATACTTAAGGTCAACGACACTTTCCCCTTGTAATCGGTTTTGAGATATCGACAGCGGTCATATATATATGAGATGGATGTATCCATTAGATTTTCATGTTATGCACCGCAACATATGTTTCAAATATACAAACTCAATGAAAGGAATTTATTTTGCCAAACCTACTTGCTGGATATTTCAGACTAGTTACACTGTCTCATGAAGCAATATTTAAAGCATTCTTTTGATCAATTTTCTGATTAAAATGTAGTATGAGTGGTACGAATATGCACCTAGCATTAACCTATCACATAATGTGTTAAAATAACCAACAGGTGTCATTTAGCAAAATAGTTTGAGCTTTGTCTACTAAAATTATTGTATTGTGAGTGGGATATAAAGCTTCAGCAGCAGATCTCCATCGTATACTCTTCTGTGCTATCACTTTTAAATAACCTCATAGCTGTCCACAAGCTTTCATTTTCTCCTCATATGAACTACGGAATGTTCTCTACGGATGCTAAACCCAGAATGTTAATTGTTTGTCCACTAAAATCCTACTTATTTTATTGTGAAATTTAGACTGGTAATTTGTAGGATAATTTTAGTTTTTAATTATTTGATTTTGTAAGCTCAAACTGCCTACACTCCAGAAATAATAACTTAGAAGGTTATTTTAACAATTGTTGACCAGAATCCAAGAATAGAGTTCAGATAAGTATTATAACAGTACAGTCAAGTCTTTAGATATTTAACATAATGTCTGTTAGGTGTTAACAATCTAAAGCTGTCATTAGTAATTAATTCAAGTATTATTATTTTTTACTACTTTTTCGTAATTTAGATTCCTCTCCTCATAATCAGTTTGACATGGGCAATCCTTCTCTTATCTTTCCCCTTCATTAGTACAGCAAGTGAATTTACGGCAAAAGCACTTTTTTGCTTTTATGGTATTGGAAATTTCCTTTTCCTGAGTAGTATATCAACAATTGCACCTGCAACTGTGGGATCAATGTTTGGATGCAAACATATGGCTGTAAATTATGGGATATTAGCCTCCGCACGAGTAAGTTATGCCATTAATGATAAGATATATGACTTTACTGAGCGAAATTCTGGGACAACATAGTTATTATTTTCAACTAATTCTTACAATTTACAACTAAGCAACAAAGCAACATAGTGTTACTTCACTTAGTGGTGTTATGATATTGTAAACTTATTCAAGAGTGTTAAAGATATATTGATTAAGGTGCAGTCAATAAGCTGACCACATATCACGAATAGTCTTCCAATTCATAGAAGTTCAGGTGAATAATACTAATATTTAAACGTCTTGTAATCCCACATATTTATTTCTTTTACTTAAATCAAGTGACGAGATTTATTTCGGGAAGGATTAATTTACCTAATGGTGAGGTTTGAACAGATGACAATGGGATCGAACACTGTCAGGCACAAACTACTAAAATAGTTTTACACTAGAAGGACAAAGTTGTCTAGTGCTGTATGGCTTTCAAAGGTTATCTAACCAACTTTGGCTACTAAATATGCCTTAAATTAAATTCATTTGTTTTGATTAAGTCAGATTAATCTATGGTATGCATTACTTCAGTGAGTATTTTGGCCATTTAAGCACTGAGAATTACGAATGGTTATTGTACACATAAAATGGCATCAGTTCTCGCGCACTGCATTTATTATACTAGGAAACCTGTAGTATAGCATTGTGCTGATTAAGACTGGCAACAAATTTTTTTAGAATATTTAGTTTACCTTCAAACAATGATGTCGTTAGCCCTAGAATTTTCTTTGCTTAACGTGCTTCAAATACGTTCACAGAACTCAAAAACAGTGATAGTTATAAACGATTAGGTGTATCCGGTGAGTTAGTTCAGTAACAACTCTAAATGTAGGGAGTTACCTATGCTAAAGCATTTTTGAAGGATACTTTGCCAATGACAACAAATACTGCACTCAAAACAGCAATCTACTTTAGTTTGGGGTTCTCGTTTAATCTAGTTTTGTAGGTGACCGTATCCGTCCTATCAATCAACTACATTGTTAAACTAGGACAAGGATCTGATTGACTAAGCTTTATATTTTTGATTCTAATGAGGTGTAATAAATCGATTGGGAATTTTGATCTGCTCGTGGTATATTTCCACTGAGATTAATTCGTTTATGCTTATCAGCTGACCTATTTGTTATATAAAGTAAATAAATAAATGTTATGTAAATAATCCATAATCTTCAAACTAGTGGAAGAAATGGGTTTACATATTCGTTCTTAATTCATTGGAATATTTCTGACTCATCGGTACTTATGACTGGAAGTCATATTCCAGGTTATTCAAAGTGCTCACGTTAAACATCCTAACTACTCTTCGGTATTTCATAAAGTTGTTTCAAGCTAAACGAACGTTGCGATAACACTGAAGAAGCATAAATTATTGCATAGCATTACTTTGAAATAAGGCTACACGAAAACCGAATTCTGAGTAAATACTGATATATCGAAAGTTGCATCATGTATAAATGTGTTTCTGGGATGTTTATACAGCCATAAATCCACTGTTTAGTTTAGTCTGTTTGTTTTTATCAGTTAGGTTGTGAATCTTTCTTTCCTCTTCAGTGAGAGAGTTTCACATTTTATTTCATTAGAGCCTAATGATCCTAATTCGTCCAATCGATATTTAATTGCATTTAATTGTTTTTTCTTCGTTGAAAATAGTTGATCTTGCCTAGTTGGATATTTCGAGTATGATTTCAACATCCTTGTTATTTATTATATTCCTGGATTAGAATTTAAATTGTTCAGTCTCATGTTTTACGTCATTTGATTTGATAATAGTTCTGTGGAGATTTTTCTCTTAAAAAAACTCTACTAAACTGTTATACTGCAGCTTTCACCTTGTTATTCGCAACCAGAATGAGTACAAGAAGATATTTAGAAGTGATTTTATTTTTAATGCATCGATTGCAAAAATCAAAATCATTCGTAACTTCTGCTTTTGTTTATGACATTCGTGAATGCTTCTTGATTAGTTTCCCAACAGGAAGGCGGTAGGTATAACTAATGTAATAGTAGAATTCGGGCACCATAATAGAATATTATTCCATACTAGGTAATTCTTTGACAAAATGCGCAATGAAACAGTATTGGTGACCAATACCGGATCGTTAAGTGTTATGCCGAATAAATTTATCTAATATAGCAAGAGTTGCACAGACGGAAAATCATGACACGTTAATAATTAGGTAGTCTAATGAATGCTCAATTCGAGATGAAAAAATCGCTTTTTTGCTTGCTCTTTCGACACCAGTGAAACGCCTTGAAATGTATTGAATACATCTATGCATCCTAATGACGAAGACCAACACTGCCTAAACCTATATGTACATCTTTTTGTGAAATTATATGAGAAGTTTTGAAATATATATATATATATATATATATATATATATATTATTTACATGGCACATTGCGAAGCAGTTTACATTCTCGCGAATGCTTGCTTTTTCTATACTGCATAACATTTCTACTATTCACTGTTTTCATTTGATAAACTGTGATATGATACACTTCAAATGAGGAAACAACAGCTCTGTTGTTTTCAACGATTCATGTATAACAGACAATATAAATATTACAGCAAGAGAGATAAAAAATACTTAAACTGAGTATTATTCTGGTTTGCGTAATTACTGATAACACTTAACAATTCTTTGTATAGGCGTAAAAATATATTTTAGGCACCAACCTACTTCTTTGTTGTTTACAAGATTACTTACGTTTATTCCTACCGTCTGTTTTTTACCAAGACAATTGGATGTCCTCTTTGCGCATTCGTTCTTACTTACATCATAACAAAAGATCCATATTTGCTTCAATTTACGGTATGTGGGTGTTCAAGCTTAATAGGTAAGACATTTATCCCAAGTGAATATATATATATACTTTTCACAATTAAATGAGAAACTAACTAAAGACTGATTTCTGGCTAGAACACAATCAAGCTTCAACCATTAATGATGTTTTATAGTAAGAGAAAGCAAATACAATTTTTCTAATTTATCTTGGCAGTTTCCTAAATTTCCTAATCTTTAGATTACGTAAAAAGAAAACAGCAGCAATACTTAGGCGACTTACATGTAAACCAAATATGGCAAATATCATTAATACTATTGTAGTCAAAGTACTTCGGATGCTGCCATCGTAATATTGTTCACAGCCTACGTTTGAGTACGAATGATGTTTACTGTTCATGCTCACTTTGATTACACTGGTGATTTTTTTACTAAATGACCTTTCCACGTGACTCGTTGAGTTCTGAGTCAGAAAATGTCATTTTTACCTTTCTGAAAGAATTCAATGCAGTGCCTTTAAAGTGAGGTCTTTCACTCCATTGATTACCTACACGGATGTTTCTTAAGATGCTGTAATTTCCTTAACTCTTTTTCTCTCTTTTAAATAATCCACTTTATTCTTCTTTACATAATTTCAGTATGTTGATGCTTTAACAGTTATTGCTTCACTTGATTATTCCTGAGGTCATTCTATTATAAATAATTTTCTGTATAGACTGGTAAATTGTGTTTGTCAGATGGCAATAAACCGATTCCCTGCAATAACAATAATACGGGCTCCATACACTGTAGAATTGTCAGCTTTTCGTAAAGTATTGTACGTATTATTCTTTTCACTCTACATAGTAATGAAAAACTAAATACAGAACGTTATGATATTCCAAATATTGGTAATAATTTATGTGAATTCAAAAATGAATTACAAATTGACATGAATAGTGACAACAATGTATTAACTGTATAGAGAGAATCGAAGGAGCCGTTTATTTACGGTTTCGCAGGAAGTTACTATTTTCGTGACCAACACTTTCTTCACCACACAAGATGAGTGCCGATTAAAGTATCTTTGAGTTCTTATACTAAGTTGTACTGTCATAAAGTCTCTTTTAATCGCCTCTCCTGATAAGTTGGAAGAAAGTTGTGTAAAAAAGATCCCATAGTCTGACATGACGATTTTTGTCAGTGTTTTTCATGAGTTCAAGAGTCTGTTTTCAACCATATTAACAAGTTGGCCTAGTAGCATACCATTCCTCCTTTAAACGGCTTACAATGTCCTTTGAAGTGTAACAAAATCTGTTTAAGTAGCACAGGAGGGATTGAGGGGTAAACGAAGAAGAGTAGGCAAAATGCATAAGTTAACAAGCTGAAAAAGTTGAGCTAGACTGTTTTAACTTCTGTTCATAGATGAGAAGGCACATTTTTCTGAGATTCGACAGCATTTGAGACAGCCAGGAAAGATAAGGAAAGAGACTTATCCAGGATATTTAGCACTCAATTTTAATTTTAGTTTCGGGTGTTAGCAAGACACGTGTATTACTTCAAATCTATGGGTTTTGTAAAATCGGTAGTAATGGTGTACAGAATAGGTCAGATGATAACTGTCTCGTTATTGGCCTTTCTTCATATCTTTGCTGGTGGTCGCTTGTCTTTTATAATGATAGTAAGAATAATTTTGTTGCTGTTTTGATATTCTTGTAAGGTGCGCCAAGTGGATCATATTCAACGAGAAAGAGTCTATTGTAGAAACAAGGGACACAAACACTTTAAAATTAATTAATAGACTTAGTTTACTCGAATCCATCTATTTCAGCTGTTTTCTCCTTGAATTATTTCAATAATATATTTCTTTGACTTACAGCCTTTTTCCTCACCCTGTGGATTGATGACCACAAGATACCTCAACGGCTAAACTGTTGTTCACCTTGCAGTAGAACATGTCAAACTTTACGAATTCAAAGAAGCTAATTACGCTCCAAGCAATATAACAACTTTTAGAAGGTTAAATTACAACCATACTGCTTTCATGATTATATGAAATACTGCATAATTATATCATTTCCTTATTTATCACCATTGTTTATTTATACACGAATACATGAGTTGATACGATCCTAACATATTTAAAGAATAACTTATCCTTCTTCAGATTCTTTTGAATATACTTTGATCAATAAAGCTTGTTATCGGTAATCAACTTTTTAACTTGCGACTACCGTAGTGGTGCATTTGGCGGGATATTATTATGCACAGTGCGTAAATTTGTTAAATACTCTAGTAAGTCAGGCTGGATGCTACAACTTAGTTTGAATTTTCCTGAAGGTAAATAAAAGCTTTGTTTGAATGCAATGTATTCATAAGGCCTTCACGTACATAAACAAAAGCATATCACAGTGGACAATCAGCTGGTCTGTATAAGAGTCAAAAATCATTCGACTCTGAAACTCGTAACTCGTCAGATAACAGGGAGTGGATTGAAGTTGCGTTTTAAAATGGTTTGCCTTAGACTACATAAATTTCTTCTATGAATTTCTTTCAGGGCATGGAGTTGATATATCCAACAGTAAACCTTGTAGTATGCAGTCACCAACATATTCCCTGATTTAATTAAAACTCAATAAAGGAAACAAACACACCTTGTCATCAAAAGTCTTGAAATGCTTGATTGGTATTGTAGCGGTAAATAATTCCCCAAAATTATTGACCACAGCAATCACTCATTGGATGCTGACCACCACTGTTTAAGTCGACTTGTTTAGCTGAAGGCTTCCGGTCAAGCATCCCCGCCATTTGGTACCTCGTCGTGTCACGTGCACGATCACTAGCTAGCTAAGCGTTCGTCTAACGGCTTGTTTTGGTTCGCAAATACATCTCTTCGTTTGGACGACCAATTATTGGCTTTTGCTTTGTCTTTGGTACGCGAGAATAAACCAATTAGAAGTTGTTGAACGAGATATCACGTCAAACCCTTAATATCTCTCAACCTTTAAAGTATTTTCATTATTTCATCATCATAGTTCATTATCTTATGACATGTCCCTATTGGCATTTTATCCAGATGAGCGTAAATAAATGCTATACAAGTCACAAAAAGAAAATATCTTTCAATGCGCAGCTTTGATAAATATTATCAGATTATTTCACCAGTTATTGCCGTCATATTGTTACTATAAATAGATTTTACAATAATCTAGTGCCAATTGCAAGCTCATTGGTTGTGTATTGATTACTGATGTCTCCTAGAGTTCAACAGCACATCTCAACTTTGTTCTATTCTCTGCGGTCCTCTTTACCATTACCCACAGTGTCCTTCATGTCATTCTTGGACAACCCAATCGGCCTTTCCCATTTGGGTTCCATTTAAGCCATGGCCTAGCGCACGATGCCGTTGGAGCGGTTAATAATTCCCCAGAATTATTGGCCACAGCATTCATCGCTGAACATTGGATGCTGACCCTCACTGTTTAAGTCAACTTGTTTAGCTGAAGGCTTCCGGTCAAGCATCCACGCCATTCGGTACTTCCTCGTGTCACTTTCGTTCGTTCGTTCGTGCACGATCCCTAGCTAGCTAAGCAATCATCTCGCACTCCGATTTGGTCCCGAAATATATCTCGTAATCTGGACGATCAACTCTTGCGTTTTGCTTTGCCTCTGGTCTATGCGGAGCGAATACTGTAGAAGTTGTTGTTATTAGATCTTGCGTTAGTATACTTCGTACTATCCGTGAACGTCAATATCCTTAGCCTCTAAACGATCAAGCTGTCCCCTCAGCCTATATCCGATCCATCCTCATTTTATTCGACGTATTTGTGAAGCAATAAGTTCTTCATTAGTTTACTCTCGTAGTTTCTTTTGGGTAATTCCTTCTGGCCATTTGATCTCCAGTACGGAGTGAAGGCAGCTGATGACAAATGACTGAAACCTGTTAATAAATGCTATCTGTGACGCACAGGCCAAGCTTCTAGTCATGTAGAAGGAACTTTCTTATTACTGGAGTTGAAAATCTGAAATTTGTTGTCTTTGCTGAGTGCAGAAGATATACCCACTGGTTCCAGAATGATGAAAGTCTGTCTCGCCTTGTGGTCCTACCTGACTTTAACATTCTCATCCATGCTGCCACCTGTAGTTCAGACGATGTTGCCCCAATAAGTAAAGGAAGAGAACTCTTTTAATTTGATGCTTTTTGTTGTTGTGTGGGGGTCTTTGTCAACTTAGGCCACTCTGTGTTCACTTGAAGTTAGTCGCCATCCTCGTCTGTCAACTCGTTGGTCTTCGCCTGTAAATCGATGCGTGTGTGTGAAATTAGATTTAAGTCATCCACGAAGACAAACTCTACAGCCCCGTGTCAGCCTAACGAATTCCCGTATTATTGCTCCACACAACCTGCCACATGGTTCAGTCAAACACAATCAGTGATTTAATTACGATCGACAATACATAGTCTTGTTTTAATCCTGTCTTCACTCGAAAGGATTCGCTAAGACTTCCGTTGTGAATCACTTGACGTGTAGCATCATCATCACGTAGTCGTAAAATGTGGTTGATAAAGATTTGGGATAATCTGTAGTGTCCAAGTAGTTCACAAATTACTTCACGGCCAACAATATCGAAAGCCCATTCAAAATTAGTGAAGTTGAGGTAAAGATTCGACTGCCATTGTTTGCTTTGTTCCATGGTGATGCGTAGAGTTGCGATTCGATCAGCGCATGACTTACCATTCCTGATTCCAGCCGGCTTGTTCCGGGCGGAGTTCCGTATACAGTGCATCCTTTATTCTCTCCAGGATGATGCGACTTAGTGTGGGCGACAGCATGCTCCTGACTCAGTTCTTTTAAAGGCTTTAATCATCCTTCTTTGGTAGTCACACGGATGCTCTCTCTTCCAATTTAAAGGTGTCTTTCCTTCCTTCCAAATCTTTTGAAACAGTGGCGTGAGCACATCTGCTACTGCCTCCAGATCCCTATTCAGTGCTTTCGAAGGAATTGCGTTCAACTGCCTCGCTTTCACCAGTTTCATCGCAATCAAGATTTCTGCTTCGTCCGAAGACTTGTGTCAACTGGCAGTTTGTACCAGCTGACACCAGTATTTCAAGACGAGTGGCAGGTGATGGCCGATCCAAGAGTCTTATGAATTGATCAGCCTATATGTCAATGTCCAGGTCTTACTACACTGGACCTCACGCCGTCGTTGGAAGACTTTCAGAAACTACGCCTAATAACTAACACGAAAAACCAGAACGCAATTCGGTGACTCAAGAACCGTTTATTCTTGCGCCAATACAGAGCCAACCATTAGGTTATTGTACACAAAGTCTAAGAATAAATGTTATAACAATAAATCACGATAATACTTCTGATAGTTTTCTACCTCCAAGGAACAGGGAACGATGAGACATGACTGCTGGATTGATAACCCCCGCGAAAAATATGGAGGAGTTGGGTTTGAGTAAACAACCATGAATTGATCGTTCAATCTTCCACTACACTGACACTCCTCGGCAAAAAGTAATCATCCCTTTTATCTATCACGACCAATACACGTTGACTTGGATGCCATTGCGAGAACCTGGGTCACACGGACAAAGCTGAAATGGAGAACAACAGCAAAACCAAGACACCACAGCACAATCTCACACATCGATGACGACCTACGCCTTCCAGTCAAAGGCATCCTCTTGACATCTTGCAACGCAATCTCCACTTGCTAGAATGACTCTTACAGAATGCAACGTGACCATAGAACCGCCTCATGATACTCCACGCACATCCTCTTATCTACTCAGTACCAGATACCACTGCGATCGCTTGTCACTCATTCTGCCTCAGTTCTAGTAACGGTGACGTATGCATGCCTCAGTCGTCTACAATCTCGCTCCCCGATGTGTGGGACCACAGCCTAAATAGAAACATTCATTCTCGATCATTGATTCCACAGCTAATCATTATCTCCGTGTGCATGTCATTCTCAGCACTAGCCTCCCCAGCGTATACGACCCATCTGTTGTCTTTAACATCAATCACTTAATTCCCAGACGTTGTCAGCCAACTCTCATAAACTGTCAATGTCCAGCTCTTACTACGCTGGACCTCACGCTTTCCCTGGAAAACTTTCAGATACAATTTGTAATAACCAACGGGAAAAAGCCAGAGCACAGATTGGCGACTCGAGAATCCTTTATTCTTACTCCAATATCTAACCAACAATAAGGTTATTATACACAAGGTGCAAGAATAAATGGTATAACAATAAATCACGATAATACTTCTGATAGTTTTCTACCTTTCGACGAACAGCGGACGATGAGAAGATGACTGCTGGATTGATGACTCCCACGAAAAATATGCAGGAGTTGGGTTAGAGCGAACATACATGAGTTGATCGTTCAATCTCCAACTACACTGACAGATGTAGAAGGCTCAAAACAATTTCAGAAGTAAGCACGACAAAATTTTAACAAAATTATGAAAACAACAAAATACAAAAACAACAAGTAAACGTAGTGAATCCAAAAATACCAACTGATATGACACACCACACATGTATACAAACAGTACAAATAACCTCGCCGATCATGTCTTGGTGGAATTCCTTTGAAGAATTGCAGGACTCACACCAATGCGCCTGCAACCCTTCTCAGGTTGACGATTGTAAGTTGTGGAATGTCCGGACACAACCAAGATTAACCAACAATAACTGGAACTCACACAAGTATTAACACAAACATATGTACAATCAACACATCAAAGTGGTGGATTCTGCCTTGACGAACTACCCTTGAAGAACTGTAGGACTTACAGCAGTACGCCCACAACCCTTCTCAGGTTGACGCCCTAGGTTGGAAAATCGTCGCAGAGTTCATTTGCTGATTTCCTTCTATCGGCTATATTCTCAAATCTGAACGGTAACACGCTCATGTCATTGTATCGTAGAATATAGATGACGAACAAACATACGACGTATCTGGTCAACCAAGCGTAGACACAGATTAATTTACACCAAAGATAATAACATTCAAATAGTAACTTGAAACTAGAAATGCCTTTATTCATGCAAGTCAATTTAACAATTACTCTTTCGTTTACACTTGGCTTATTCTCACTAAACTGAGAAATATCTTTCGTCCTTTCAAATGCACCAATACTATCAAAATCATTGCACAAGATACTTGAGTTGATGGGCGTCTTTTCCATTGTGGATGACAACACCAACGACGACTGAGTGACACAAGTTGATGAACTTAGCGGTGGATCAGAAGCTGTTGTTGTTCGGCTTTCAGAAATTTGTCTACCTGCAAGACCACCACCACTTCCGTCATTTACTATCAGCTCAGGTTTAGCACTAGCATCTGATGATAGGTGGGCTACATGCTGATCAATTAAACTGACGGTCTGACAAGTATACATGCCTGCTGCAACTGAATTTATTTCTACTTCACCTTTGAGCTGTACAGGACCCTTATTTAACTTGGCGGTAGTAGGCATATCCCTCATCTCATCATGATCAGCCAAAGACAACTGTGAAGTATCATGATCATTATCACGAATATTCAATTTACCGTCAAGTTCATCATTTTCAAACTCTTTAATAACAGAAGTAGACATTTTTGGTTCCTCCTCACAAATCCTTAAAGTTTATATGTCTTCACTCTGACTAGTAATACTTTGTAAACTTGTGGAGTCAGAACTGCACTCTGAAGCAGTAACTCTATTCTGTGACACTCTATTCAACAATGGCTTACCAGTTGCAACTACAGACTTCTTCACCACACCGTTATCGTCACACAATTCGGAGTCAAACCTGGAGTTTACATTTAGCTTATCACTGAACTTGCTCACTGGTTCACAGTTCACCTTTGTATGCACCTCTTGCAAACGTGTAAAACACAACCGTCTTTGTCTTGCATCTTGCAACTTATCTGTTGACGATGTACTACGAAACCTGTTACACTCACTAGGTCTATATGCATTACTAGACATCATGGAGCCTTCTCGATATCCACCTCTCTGAGGCCCTTTCGTCATCAATGATTGCGTTTATCCCTCAGACTGCTCTATTCTAGGGGTGAGATTCAATACACTGGCAAACTTGCTCATAGATTGATTGACACTATCTTTTACCAGTTTCAGGATATCATCAAATTTTGGCTCGATACCCTCATCCTCCATACGGGAGCTCATCTTCACCCATTTCCTTTGCAGTCGAGTAGGTAGGCGTCTTGCTATTACTTCTAGTATAAAACTCGAGTTGAGGTCACTCATGCAATTCATCGAAATCAATGCATTCTTGTAAATTAGCAAATTATCTAAAATCTCAGTGAGTGCCTGGGAGTCATCTTGTAATTGACCACCATTACCCTTAACAGCCTCGAATAATTTCCCTACAATCATCGAAGGTCTTCCAAACCTTTGACGTAGTATGCTCATAGCCTCGTCGTAGCCCTCTTTTGGCTTCATAAACTTACAACACTGTATAGCTCTTGCAGCAATTCCAGTGCAATACCTCATCAAATACATTAACTTCATTTCATCAGTTAATAAAAAACCACTCAGCATGATCTCAAACTCCTTTACAAATTGTAAATAATCAGCCGGGTTTACATCGAAACACCGTGGTTCAAATTTAGGGAGTTTGATGTTCCTATTATTCCTGAACGGCGAAACAGTAACATCAACCATGTCATGCTTAACATCAGACACATCGTTACAATTAACAGACAAGTCACAATGACTTACTTTCCTGTTTGCATCCAAGACACTCTGTCCCTTCTTTGACCCAGGCATTGTTGAACTTGACCCAATTCCAAAAAAGTTCCAGATATTGCTTGTTCAAAGAGGACTTGACCGGCACCAGGAAAGATGAATGGTGACTGTCCAAACTGTCACCGACAGTCTAAATCCGCCAGAATCTGTTTCCACCGTCAGAAACTGACTTCACCGTGAGAAACTGTCAGCCACGTCTCGTAAACCGCTAATGCTCAGCTCTTCCTACGCTCGGGCTCACGCTGTCCCGTAAAGTTTCTCAGAAACGCTTAGTATTAACGGACGAAAAAACCAAAACACCAATTGTTGACTCAAGGATTCTTTTACGTTACACCAACATATAAAAAATGTTGCCACTAAGGTTTCTGACGGTTTTTACTCTTCTTTCTGAACAGCGACCGATGAGACGATGACTGTCGTATTGATGCCTCTGCGAAAATTGGGGAAGTTGGTTTTGAGCAAACAACCATGAATTGATCGTTCAATCTTCAACTACATTGACACTCTTCTTTTGCACATTTTGCGGTGTCGTGTGTAACACGCTACTCAGCAATGGTTTACCGCTTGGAACTTCTGTCTTCTTCACCGCACTATCATCACACGAATCGGAGTCAGAAATTGATGACGCTGACTTCACAATTAGCTGATCACTAAACGTTTTCACTGCTTCCCTGTTCGTCTTTGTGTGCACTTCTTGCAAACGGACGAAACACAACTGTGTTTCTCTTACAGTTTTTAACCTATATACTGGGGACGTCCCACGAAAGCTGTCACACTCATTAGGTTTGTATGGATCATTAGACACTATAAAGCTTTCTCGATATCCACTTCGTCGAGACTCTTTCGTCATAAATCATTGCGTTATGCCCTCTGATTCCTCTATTCCACGGGTGAGATGCAATATACTAGCAAACTTGCTGAAAGCTTGGTTGACACTGCCTTTCGCCAGGCTCACAATATCATCCAACACAGGCTCTAAACCCTCCTCTTCTAGTCGGGGACTGACCTTTATGAACTTCATTTTTGGACGAGCTGGTAATCTCTTGGCAACAGTCTCAAGCACGGAACTTGAATTCAATTCGTCTACGCAATTAAGAGACACAAGAGTATATATATATATAATGTATATACCATTAAACTGTCCAAGAACTCTGTGAGTTCCTCTGAATTATTGTTTAACTGCGATCCATTACCCTTTACGGTCTCAAAAATACTACGGGATATCACAAATGGTTTTCCAAACCTTTGACGTAGTATCCTCATAGCCTCTGTATATCCTTCGTTCGGGGACATAAACTTGCAGCACTCTATGGCTCTTGCAGCAACACCAGTGCAATACCTCAACAAATACAATAACTTCATTTCGTCACTTAAAACAAAACCGCTCAACTTGACCTCAAACTCTTTGATAAACTGTGAATAGTCGGCTGGATTTCCATCAAAGTGCCGAGGTTCAAACTCGGGGAGTCTTAAAGAACTACTATCCCTAAACGGCGAAGCGTGAACACCAGGCTCATCATGCTGAGCATCGTGCATATCATTAAAATTAACGGGAAACTCATCGTTACTTACTTTTTTTGCCTGCTTCCATGGTGTCACGTCCCTTCCTTGACCCAGGCATTATCCAACGTCACCGAAGGATCCCAACTGCGTTGATAATCCGCGTCCAGAGAGAAGCTGGCTGCAGATCCAGTTAGTACACCCGGATGAGTTTCAAAAGGCCCTCCATAAATCTAACAGTAGATTGAATACTGCCCAAGAAGCCGCTTCAAGGAACTTATTCCTTAGTTATAATGGCTACGAAGACTCTCCGAACCGATAAATACTATGTACTTTCTTCGACTTTAACTCAAAAACACCAGTATTGTAAGAAAGAAGCTATATTGTTTGGCAATTAAAGTGGAGAACATTACAAGTTTACAAACAAATGTTCTAAACAAAATTTATTATGTACTTTTATTCGTTTTGTTCCTCTTCTTTGAAATTTTACCCAATAGAGCCATTCGCGCCATCGAATTGCTTAACTATGGCTACCAATTCCAAAAACAAACGTTCAATGTCCACGTCCATTGGCATTACCCTCTGTCAAGATACTGTTGCTCCTAAGAACATAGTAATAATACGAAGACACCAAGCTGAAAACATTCCAAGGGCACACATCAATAAGTTAAGGAAGCTGAAGAAACAGCACTATTCCACTAAGGACACATCGCTACTGCACTAAATCCACGGGTCTCTTGAATGTATCAATTACCCACACTCTCAGATGGACCTCAACGAAGAGTCAAGGGGACTTGAAAGTACCTCCAAGTTTGTAACTTAACAGCACTTCTTGAAAAACGAATGCAGTCGGCGAGGGAAATCCCCTACTCACTTCACGACAAAGTAATCCACAATGAGCCTGCCACTATCTGTGAACCATTCAGGAGCTGGTTTGCAAACTTTAGTTCACAAATACATATGCGCGCAGACCTGGCGAAACCGCCCCCTTACTAGCTGCTCCCTTGAAAGCGTTGTGTTCGTTAATCAATTAATAGTACAAGCAATTAAAAGCCTTCAACCTTCCACTAGCACGGGACCGGATGGCCTCGCTTCAATAATTTCCAAAAACAGTGGGTGTGATATACCCCTGTTACTTCCTTAATTCTTCTCAATATCTATGGACACTCGCACTTACCCTAGTGAGTGGAAAACTAGCTTCATAATTCCACACTACAAATCTGGTGATGATAAGGCAAACCTCCGTAATTACAGACCCATAAATATAACCCCAGTTATCTCACGAATCATGGAGAAAGTTGTCAAAGATCAATTGTCAGACTACCTACTTAGGGAAGATCTTGTTACAAGTTCACAACACAGATTTCTCAAAAATGGGACCTGCGTTACTTGCCACTTCGACTTTTTCAACTGCATCGCTAGTAGTCGCGAAGCACGTAAGCCATTCGTTGTTCCCTACTTCGATATATCTAGGGCACTTGACATGGTATCTCACAGTATTCTCTTTGAGAAGCTGTACTCTTGTGGAATTCGCAACCCATTACTGAACTGGTTGAAATCATTTCTTAGCAACAGGGCACAAATAACCAAAGTTGGATCTGTATTGTCTCATCCTAGACAGATCTCAAGTGGGGTTGCGCAAGGTAGTGTCCTGGGTCCACTTTTATTCACAGTCTACATTAACAGCATTTGCAAGTTCTTCACCTCAGGTAAACCATTCCTATATGCTGACGACCTCAAATTCGTCTACTCCTGCTACACTCCTGAGTTAAGCGATATGGTTAGTAAAATACATCCTGAACTAAGTAGTCTCGCAACATGGTGTGCTGAATCCCATTTGACCTTCAACACTGAGAAATGTGGCTGTGTACGTATTGGCAACAGTAACCTCGACATAACTTTGGAAATAAATGGGCAAAAACTAGCCAAGCTCAAGTCAGCCGTAGATCTCGGTATCAGATACTCTAGTAACTTAACGTTCTCCGAACAGAATGATTATGCCAGACGAAAAACACGAAGGCTCCTCGGATGTATAACTCGTAATATCTTTTCATGTAAAACCAGGGTTTTATTATAAAATGTATGTGTCCAGCCTACTTTAGAATACTGCCTGTTTGGCGGACTGCTACAGAATGACGAGCTCAAATTAGGGGGAGCCAACATCATTTTACCTCAAAAACTCTTGGTTTAGACAGTGGTCGAATACCATGAGCTTTGCAGCAAACTGAGATTGGAACCACTCTGAAAAAGATGTCTTAAGCTTAACCTTATTTAAAAACAAGCTGAATAAGCTTGTCATGCACTCCTCCACGCCATCTCCTCAGTTACCGGACTGCTTCTGCGTCTGAATCCCACACCCTCTTTTTCACCTTTCATAGATATTTTAAGTTCATTAAATGCATGAGTTACGAAAACTACAATTATAAATAATTATATTATTGGAAATACATAATGAACATTTCTACTCTGGGCGTTAATATTAGTTCACACATATGAAAGTTAGCATAACAGGACTAATAAATCAGCTGGTGTACTGAAATAGTCATATTTACCTTAACAGAATATGTATATGATAGGATCCCACATATTTTGGTATTGACTGTTTAAACTTGCATTTATGGTATGTTATCATTCTCACGCATTATGGTAGTGACTGCTAATTTTGTATATTATCATTCACACGCATTTTGGTAGTGACTGTTAATTTTGTATATATGGTATATCATTCCCACACATTTTGTTACTGACTGTCAATGTCGCACATATGGCATATTATGATTTCTCACACACTTTGTTATTGGCTATTAAGGTCAATTATTTCAAATGCTGTAGCTGTCCATATTGTTGTAAAGTGTATAAATACCATGGCTTTCTTTATCGTTGTTGCACTTCAATACACAGTCACAGTCCAGCCTTTGTCTTTTGATATTTGCGTGCTTTACTAAGTCGGAAGGTACGACGAGCAGATAGACAGATTAGTTCAGGCGCAGACAGAATAAGGTGAAAACGTCTTCATTCAATACCCCACAGATATAACAATTAGCGACGGGGTTTTACCTTAATTCAGTGCAGTTACAACATTTGGCGACGTGGATTTACTTAATTCATCGCAGTTATAACAAGCAAACGACGACAGTTTTTATTCTGTTCAGCGCAACTATTTAACATTTTTGACTGTGTAAATTACAACCCAATTACAATGTCTATCTCTCTGGACGATCTCAAATCTATCTTGCAGCAGCAGCAAGTTCAGAATGAAGCAGCTCAACTAAAATTAATCGAAGCTCTCACTCAGAAGCTGTCCATTCAAGTTCCTTCGACATCTCATTCTGACAAATATGAAAGCATCTCAAATTCTATCAGTGAGTTCGACTACGATCCAATATCTGGTCTCGTGTTTGATGCATGGTTCAATCGTTACGAAGATGTTTTCCGTATTGAATGCTACATGTTTGATGATGCTGCCAAAGTCCGATTGTTACTAAGAAAACTTGGTACTGTTGAGCACAACAGATATGTTAACTTCATTCTGCCTAAGAACCCACGTGAGTTATCATTCGATGAGACAGTCACCGTTTTATCACAAATCTTTGGTGAACAGTCATCCATGTTTAATATTCGGTATCAATGTTTTCAGTTGACAAAAATGCCTTCCGATGATTATGTGACTTACGCTGGCAAAGTGAACAAGGAATGTGAAAGGTTCAAGCCACACGAAATGACACCCGATCAGTTCAAGTGTTTGATTTTTATTTGTGGGTTGAAGAACCCAGAAGATACTGACATACGAACTCGACTTCTGTCACTTGTGGAACAAGACCCGAAAATGACCTTACAAATGGTGACAGCAGAATGCCTACGTTTAATCAACTTGAAGCACGATACTGCTATGGTGGAGTGCAAACGACAGTCGTCTGAATTTGGTTCGATTAACACAGTGAAAAGTCCTCCGATCACTGTTAAGCACACAGCACGTCAGTCGCAGAATTCAGCCAAACCTCCTTCAGTGTGCTGGCACTGTGGTTCGTGGCATTTTGTCAAATTCTGTCCGTTCAAGAAGCATAAGTGCCGTAGTTGTCACCGTTTTGGACATAAGGAGGGTTATTGTCCACCGCAGAAAAATCCTTCGGTGAGGAACAGAAGTAGTCGTTTCGAGCCGAAACAATCTCCTCGAGTACAGACTATTTATACAACTTCCAAAGTCGATGTCGCCAGCAAACGTAAGTACATAACACTAGATATTAATGGCAAACGTATTCGTCTTCAGTTGGATACGGCATCAGATATCACCGTAATTTCCCGAACTACGTGGCGCAAACTTGGTTGCCCACAGATTCTGACGACCGAGCATGTCGCTAAGAATGCCTCTGGGGATATACTGAAACTCGTGGGTGAGATAAATTGCCAAGTTCAGTTTGGTGAGCATCACTTCAATGGTGTATGTTACGTTACAAACTACCATGATTTGGATTTGCTTGGTCTTGACTGGTTAGACAAGCTCCATATCTTTAATGTACCATTAAATTCAGTATGCTCTAATGTTTCGTCCTCACCACACAACGTTGTTCCCGGAGATGTATCTGATCAATCTCTCTTGCAACGCCTTCGTCAAAAGCACGCTTCTGTCTTCCAGGACAAACTTGGTTGCTGCAAATTTACCCAAGTTGTTTTGTCTCTAAAGCCAAACGCGAAGCCAATTTTTCGTCCAAAACGTCCAGTTCCGTATGCTGCTGTCACATTGGTTGAGAATGAACTCGACAGAACTATGTTCCTGGCCACGACCGGACAAACCATGGTCCCGTGTTCATGTTGACTTCGCTGGACCGTTCAATAGTATGCATTTTTTAATATGTGTCGACGCGTTTTCCAAATGGCCAGAGATATTTCCTATGCATTCTGCCACATCAATTGCAACAGTGTCCCACCTACGTCAACTATTCTGTCGTTTTGGTATGCCTGATGTTCTGGTGTCCGATAATGGATCGCAGTTCACCTCATCACTCTTCTCAGATTTCTGCAAACAGTTTGGCATCCAGCATATTCGTAGCCCCCCGTATCATCCCCAATCGAATGGACAGGCTGAACGTTTCGTCGACACCTTTAAGCGTGCTTATGCAAAAGCGAAGGGGGAGGGAACAACAGAAGAAATTTTGGATAGATTCTTGCTGCATTATCGTACGACGCCAAATCCTTCCGCCCCAAATCAGTTACCCCCAGCGGAAATTATATTTGGCCGAAAGATCAGAACTGCCCTCGACTCAATTAAGCCTAGGCAAGTAAAGCAGGGCTGCAGAAATACAAAAATGGAAAACCAATTCAATCGCCATCACGGAGCTAAACGTCGAGTTTTCAAATTGTATCAGCAAGTTTATGTACGAGATTTTCGCTATTCACCTCCGAGATGGATTCGAGGACAAATAGTGGGGCAGAAAGGAAGGGTTTTATACAAAGTGAATGTAGAAGGACAGTTATGTGTCAGACACACGAATCATATACGAGATGCGTCAGATAGACTTGACAATGGGAGGCGAGACCTCACGTTAGAAGTATTAGTAGATACATTTAATCTTCCGCAGCCGGAAGCCCGGGACACAGATCACACTCTATCCAGTACCACGCGAAGGTCAACTCGACAAAGAAGAGCTCCGAAACCTTTTCAAATAGATCCAAAAAGCAAGTCCTACACTCTTTACAGGGGGAGGTGATAGGATCCCACATATTTTGGTATTGACTGTTTAAACTTGCATTTATGGTATGTTATCATTCTCACGCATTATGGTAGTGACTGCTAATTTTGTATATTATCATTCACACGCATTTTGGTAGTGACTGTTAATTTTGTATATATGGTATATCATTCCCACACATTTTGTTACTGACTGTCAATGTCGCACATATGGCATATTATGATTTCTCACACACTTTGTTATTGGCTATTAAGGTCAATTATTTCAAATTCTGTAGCTGTCCATATTGTTGTAAAGTGTACAAATACCATGGCTTTCTTTATCGTTGTTACACTTCAATACACAGTCACAGTCCAGCCTTTGTCTTTTGATATTTGCGTGCTTTACTAAGTCGGAAGGTACGACGAGCAGATAGACAGATTAGTTCAGGCGCAGACAGAATAAGGTGAAAACGTCTATCATTCAATTCCCCTCCCTTACAGTTATAACAGTATATATACACTGATTCATAACTCCTTGAGGACTCTGTGCTGCTGTCGCCTGTCTTCTTTTCTTTCTCACCATTTGGCTTCTATATGACCATCTGAATGAGAATAAATAATGTAGATATTCGGCCGTTTAAAATGACAAATTATGTGCAGACATTACTACTCCCACATCCTAAAACTGCTTCATAAACTACCTAATACCTTCCTCCGAGACGCGTCTTGTATGGCCGCTGCGGAATATTGCCTATATCAGTAAATAAAGCTCAATAACTACCTGTAAAACACCAATAAATCTTGTTATTTAAGAATTGATTTTTGAATGATAATAAAGAATGTATATTTTTTACCACTCACAATGACAAGTGATGTGCAAACATTATTGGTCCCATATCTTGCAACTGCCTCGTGAATTACCCATTACCTTTCCTCACGGCGCATCCTGGATTACAGTTGTGGAATACTTATTTATATCAGTGAAAAGCATTAATCTATAACACTTCACGACTGTGATTTATAACATAACTGATCGTGAAAAATGGCTTACACTTTTGTAAACACCCATTTATAAGAAAATATAAACTAACACTACTAGTGTGCATTAAGGCATCGGTGGCACAGCGGCTAGGACGCTCGCCGACCATGCACATGGTCCGGGGTTCGATCCCCGGCCGACTCACTCCTTTACCTCGCTAAGCCAGAAATAATGCCACTAAAGAGGAAAGGTTGGGCATGAGGCTAGCAACCCTATCCTGTAAAAATGAACACTGCTACAGAAACTACAAGCCATTAGCTTAAAGCCCTATGTTCCACTGGGAACGTGAAGGAAAGATTACTAGTGTGCATTGAGCAGAATTCAACTTTGGTGTTACTTACGACGGGAGCGCCGACGAAATTCGGATATAAGTCAAGAATAAGATTCGATGTCGTGCACATCAAAGTAATATAGGTGAATTACTTCAAGCTTTATTTTCTCCCAAATATCTGTAATCTATCCGAAAAACACTTGAGTTTTTTGTTAATGAGAAGTCAATATTTCTAGATATCCTGGTGGGGTCCATTGGATGACTAGTTAGCAGACTGTTCCCGCAAACTAATAACAAAATATGGTTGACATAGACGCACAAACTATGGCTGACCAGAAACTACTGGCAAACCGCACTCAATCTGGATCCAAGCCAGAGAGTCCCTCAGTAGAAACGGCAAGAAAGACCACAAAACCCAGAGTCCCACGCCAGACTTCGACATACCTCCTTCGTAATAATTCTAATTAGCAGCGTGTCAGTCTAAAAAATGACAAAGCATGGGTAACGAAGCACACTCCCAAAGACGTCACGCAGCATGTGAGAAGGAATACCCCTTCCCGAACTAGAAGTAACATGCCTAACAACACACATAACTTGGGAATGCAACGTAGAATGGATCCTCTGGATATATGGAGCACTAAACGGCACTCGTATAGGCATCATATTAACGGAAATTCTCGTCCAAGCTCTCGCACTATCTATGTTAAACCTCATCGACATAATGAGAACAGGTCGACACTTGATCCCCTCAATAACTTCACTCACACACGTGACGTGAGCCAATATGCATACGGCTATGAAAGCCCTATGAGGTACAACTACCAGGGTAATCTTAACACAGGGTACCTAGGTCCAGCAAACTACAACCCAAATTACAGGGCAGACCATATATCACCAGTAGATGAACGCAGATGCCGACCCATGGATGCTAATAGTCAAAATATGCAACAGGATTATTTTCGGCTGCAGCAAACAATAGCCCCACTCGCTGCACAGTTCATCCAGGAAATAGTACACACACTGACTCTGTCTTAACTCAGAGCCCCTCCAAACATAACGTAGGGATAGTAACAAGTAACGTTGTTAACCTATCCCCCAACAACTCTGGTTTACTAACAATTATGCTCCTGAATGCTAGATCTCTCCTCAATATAATAACATCGCTTCGCTGCCTGGCATACATAGAACGGCCAACACTAATAATGGTGACTGAAACCCGGCTTACTACTGATATACCTGACACAAAGCTAGTAATAGACAACTACGACATCTATAGGAACGATAGAGTTGACAAAAGAGGAGGCGGTTGCTTAATATATGCCTATAAATCCACTAACTCCAATACTTTCAATAACCCAAATACTGACAAACTCCCAGAATCTAAGTGGATAAGCATCCACACAAACGAAAGTAAAATTCTCGTGGGATGTATATACAGACCCCCCAATAGCCCTGAAATGGCTGATATAACTATTGCAGAAATACTAGAGCACTTAGCCACGCTAGACTTCGACCACAAAGTAGTATGTGGAGATTTCAACTTACCTGGAGTAAACTGGGATACCTGTACAGGACCAAGAATCCATGAAGAGCTACTACAAGCTATAGACATAGGAGGATGGAAGCAGTGCGTGCGCCTCCCTACAAGGAACCAAAATACTCTTGACTTAATCCTCTGTCATAACATAGAACCCATCTCGATAGAGGTGGGAAATAAACTCGATAACAGTGATCACAACATATTGTACTCCACGCTACCCCTCCGACTAACAACTAAATACACACCTGAAAATTCCCTGGTGCGCTATCAATATAGGGACTATAAGAATGCTGATTGGGAATTCCTATCAGATCTGTTGAGAAGTTCTGACTGAGAAGAATACTTCATCATCAATGACTTAGAAGTATCACTTGAGATTTTCTACAAAACAGTTGGCTCAGCAAAAGACACAATCGCGCCCCTAAAATCTACCCTAAAGACACCCACTCCATATATTGACCGGGAAACGCGACTAAAACTAAAGAAATTGGAAGGGAAATACCATATATTTAAGGAATTTAATGCGTTAAACCAAATACATGAAACTCTTAAACTGCTTAAAGAGAAACACAAAATGAAGTCACAACATGAGGAAAATAAAGCGCTTATGGGTAACACCAAAACTCAGGAACTTTGTAGGATATTGCAAAAACGTCTAAAAAGTAGTAAAGATAGTATAAGCATCTTGGAACATAGGGGTGTAATATACAACGATCCCCAGGTTATAAGTGAACTCCTCAGTGAGTGGTTTTACAATGACACCAGAGTGCACCCGACCCCAAATTTCCAAATGACCTACAAAAGTAACCACAAATTAGGAGAAACAGATTTTAATATACAAAATATAGACTCAGCGATTAAGACATTGAAGTCAAATGGCAGTACTGGAACAGACGACACACCATCTGTCATATACAAAAATGGTAGCATTAAAATGGTAGTCTTGTTACTTAGAATATTTACTCTGTCACTGGAAACTGGAACTTATCCTGAAGTGTGGAAAACCACATACATATTACCTAAGCACAAAGCAGGGGCCAAAACCAGTTCATGCAACTATGGACCTATTAATATAACGATTAAGATACTTACCCTCAAACAGACAAGAAGTTTCGTTTGTAAAACTTCTACCCAACACAATAAGTGGAAAAAAATGGACATAAATCGACAACATGAAAAAGATATAACTCACCACAACATCACATGAACAGATGTACGCTCGTCGGGCATCATATATACCTCACCAACTACAACCCAACTTTCCTAAGATAATGTGATGAACTTATATCCGTAATGTTGCTGAGCAGTCAATATCCACAACTCCTGTCGGAACAACTAAAATTCAAAAACCCTCCCCACGAGGAGTAAATACCCAAAAGCAGTAGAAATCCATTAATTAATGCGTCTAAAGCTTATGTATTTTACTCTCAACAATGACATTGCAGGTCAAATGAGATAAACATATCACTGATTTCAAAATAACACATCAATGAACTATAAATCAAGAATTCTGTACACAACAAAATTATGTATGAAAACTGACTTCAAGCTTTATTTTTTCCCAGGCATTATAACCCATCCACCAAAAACCTGGTTTTTTTGTTAATGCGAAGACAATACTTCTGTATTTCCTGATGTGTTGCACTCACTGACAATCTAGCGGATTTTACCAACTATGCACAGAAATGATCGTACATAAGTGAAAACGCTGTTTTATACTACTGGGATTAACATTTATCAAGTGTATGTATAATCTCCAGTGTACATGTTAAACATATTTTGCTATCGATTGCAAAATCTCTCTGGCGGTACGTTCGAAATTGGTGACATTTTTGCACGTGTTTGCTCTGAAATTTATTTACTGCTTATTGTCATATAATTCTTGAAATTATGGTCCAAATCTCTAAAAAACGTGTTCGTAGAAACACAATTGTTTTAGATAGTGGCTCAAATTCGGTTATAACTGCATTACCGCCTGTAATACAGTATCAACTACTAGCTCTCAAAATGGTTTGAGTGCAGATCTCACTCCTGTGATACAGGTGAAAGATGTTCTGTTAGAGAACTCTGAGTTCTGTAAACTAAACCTCCTTTTGAAAGATATGCAGAGGCAAGTAAGTGAAATTCAGAAAAAATTAGATCAGTTTGATAGTATGTCACTGCCAATCTCAAATACCACGGAGAGCCGTTCTGATATTGGCCAGGTTAAGTGTTTACTGGATGTAACTCAAAATAAGCTTTTGAATTTAGACCCAATAGCCTGTCTTTTAGAAAGGCATCCTAAAATATCTCCAGACAACCTAAATAAAGCTGAAAATCTGATTGACTGCTTGGCTACGGAGGTGATGAAGCGTATAACCTCTTCTCACCAAGCTATAGTTTACAACGTCCCAGATTCTCTGCCCCTGAAAACTGTAAGACACAAAATCCTGATTTGTTGCGGCATGGCTAGTGTTCCATGTGAATGCAAACGACTTCGTAAAAAGTCTAACCAGGCTAATTGCCCAATCATTTTTAAATTCAGTAATTCCCTTGATGCTAGTAAGTTTACTAAATGTCAGGATCACTTAAGACTGAATAGCAGTTATAAGTCTATAACCGTAGCTCAGGATAAAACACCGTGTCAGCGCAGAATAATGCGTAGTAATAACCTGGTCACCTCCTCTAGCTTAGATTTACCAAAAAGGGATCGTGCACAGCAACAGACACCTAGTGCTGAAACTAGCATTCAGCAAACTACACAACAAACACACCTGCCAATGGAACTAGGAACTGATTTAGATACCAGTACCCCTGTAAATAAAGCCTCATCGAAAGATGTTAAAATGACTAGAACTTCTGCAAGTTGTTCTAAGAAATTTCCCCCCAAACGTAGTAACCTCACCACGATGAACAAATTTCGCAGGGTTGAGACTAATGATGGGGAAGAATACTTTGTATTCAATAAGCCTGCTGAGAGTAAGAATGCCAACAAACCATCACTTGTTACGAAAAACTCCTCTCGAAACATAAGTATTCTGGAGGTGTTCCGCATGCTCCACCTTATAGAAAGTCAGGCTCCAAGACTCCTAAAGTCTTGCAGCCAAAGCACCTTCCTTCACAATTCCCTTTAAGTTATAAAAACAACCCGAAGGTGTGTACCGGTATGACGAATAGCAGTTGGATGGGTAGACCTTTGATGCTATGCCTTTTAACCGCTACTACCCTTATATCCAGGAACACATGGTAAATTTTCCAGGTGTCCCGAATCACTGGTACGACCCATGGCACCTAGGACCACCTCATTGCACACCAACCCGATGTACAGACACCCAGTCCGACCTCCTTTTCATTCATAAATTCTTGCGGTGCTGACGCACAAATAGATTTAGGTTATGGTGACATTTTAAGCCAGTTTGTAGTATCCCGTGACTTATTCACGATATTGCTAATTAATGCACGTTCCTTAATCAATAAGATATCTGAACTAAGGACATTATTATTAGTCGCCAAGCCTACTGTAGCTCTGATTACTGAGTCATGGTGCTCATCCTCTGTACTTGATGTGCATATAGGTATCGATGATTACACTGTACACCGTGCAAACAGAGATTGCAAGCGTGGTGGAGGATGTCTCATATATATACATAGCTCATTTGTAGTCAGTAAGGTGGAAGATGAAACAATGAATAATGTACCTGACTCACTCTGGGTTGTCTTACATGGAGATAAGTACAAACTTCTCATAGGCTGTGTTTATCGAGCACCAAGCGCAACAAAAGAAACTGATGCGTTATTAGCTAAATCGTTTGCACACGCATCCTCGTTTAGTGCTAATTACAAAATAATTGCAGGGGACTTCAATCTTCCAGAAGTCAATTGGCTAACTAGTTCCGGCCCCCAACGCTTCGACGAATTACTTGCCACTATCGACTGTTATGGATGGCAACAACACGTCCAGACACCTACTCGTGGTGACAACATGTTGGACCTTGTTTTTTGTCATGACACAATCCCAGTATCCACGTATGTTGGTAATAGATTTTCCAGTAGTGACCATAGAATGGTACTCTGCTCTCTGCCTTTCTCACCACTAAATACAGGAAACAAACAAGACTCAGGAAGCACAATATGTCGTAGTTACAAATATACAGACTGGGGATTAGTCCAAGAACTTATTCGACTCTGTCAATGGGATGACTATTTTACCACTGACTCCCTGGAGGCCTTAGTAACCCTGTTTTACAGGAATGTTACCCTTTGTCTAGATACAGTTGCTCCAAAGAAAATAGTGAAATTAAGTAGACACCGAACTGAATATATTCCAAGGGCACACATCAATAAGTTAAGGAAGCTGAAGAAACAGTACTATTCCACTAAGGACACATCGCTACTGCACTAAATCCACGGGTCTCTTGAATGTATCAATTACCTACACTCTCAGATGGACCTCAACGAAGAGTCAAGGGGACTTGAAAGTACCTCCAAAGTTTATAACTTAACGGCACTTCTTAAAAAACGAATGCAGTCGGCGAGGGAAATCCCATACTTACTTCACGACAAAGTAATCTACAATGAGCCTGCCACTATCTGTGAACCATTCAGTGATTGGTTTGCAAACTTTAGTTTAGAAACACATATGCCTGGTGAAACCGCCCCCTTACTAGCTCTTCCCTTGAAAGCATTGTGTTCACTAATCAATTAATAGTACAAGCAATTAAAAGCCTTAAACCTTCCACTAGTACGGGACCGGATGGCCTCGCTTCGATAATTTTCAAAAACAGTGGGTGTGATATACCCTGTTACTTCTTAAATTCTTCTCAATATCTATGGACACTGGCACTTACCCTAGTGAGTGGAAAACTAGCTTCATAATTCCACATTACAAATCTGGTGATAAGGCAAACGTCCGCAATTACAGACCCATAAATATAACCCCAGTTATCTCACGAATCATGGAGAAAGTTGTAAAAGATCAATTGTCAGACTACCTAATTAGGGAAGATCTTGTTACAAGGTCTCAACACGGATTTCTCAAAAATAGATCCTGCGTTACTTGCCACTTCGACTTTTTCAACTGCATCACTAGTAGTCGCGAAGCACGTAAGCTAGTCGTTGTTCTCTACTTCGATATATCTAGGGCATTTGACATGGTATCTCACAGTATTCTCTTTGAGAAGCTGTACTCTTGTGGAATTCGCAACCCATTACTGAACTGGTTAAAATCATTTCTAAGCAACAGGGTACAAATAACCAAAGTTGGATCTGTATTGTCTCATCCTAGGCAGATCTCAAGTGGGGTTGCGCAAGGTAGTGTCCTAGGTCCACTTTTATTCACAGTCTACATTAACAGCATTTGCAAGTGCTTCACCTCAGGTAAACCATTCCTATATGCTGACGACCTCAAAGTCGTCTACTCCTGCTACACTCATGAATTAAGCGATATGGTTACTAAAATACATCTTGAACTAAGTAGTCTCGCAACATGGTGTGCTGAATCCTGTTTAAACTTTAACATTGACAAATGCGGCTGGATTTGTATCGGCAACAGTAACCTTGATCTAACTCTTGAAATAAATGGGCGAAAACTAGCTAAGCTCAACTCAGTCGTAGATCTCGGTATTAGATACTCTAGTAACCTAACGTTCGCTGAACAGACTGATTATGCCAGACGTAAAACACGAAGGCTGATAGGATGCATAACACGCAATTTCTTTTGTTGTGAAACTAGGGTTTTATTATACAAAGTATGTGCCCGTTTATTCTTAGCGGACTCAGACAAAATGACAAGCTTAAATTAGAGGGAGTGCAACGGCAGTTTACCTCAAGAACTCTTGGTTTAGAAAGTGGTCTGGAATACCATGAGCGATGCGAAAGACTAAGATTAGAACCCCTCTGGAAAAGACGCCTTAAGCTAAACCTTATCTTTTACTATAAGCTAACTAATCTTCTCTTGCATTCCTCCGAGCCAATAACTAAACCTACCGCTGTCATCAGTTACAATCTTAGAAATCATCACAACCTAGCTGCTATAGAGCACTGTCAGACTTACGTGCGGTACAACTTCTTCTTAAATAAGTTTTCAGTCATTTGGAATAGACTACCAGCTAATGTGCGCGATGCAAACACACTTCCAGTGTTCATCTCCTCAGTCACCAGACTGCTCAAAGATGACAATGCACTTCTTCTCTGACTCTTACACCTTCTTTTTCACCCTACATAGATATTTTAAGTTCTTTAAACGTGTAGTTACAACAAACTACAATTATAAATTTTAATATTATTGGAACTAGATGATAAACATTTCTACACAGGACAGTAATATTAGTTCACATATAATATAAAAGTTAGCATAACGGGACTAGTTAGTTAGTGAACAAAAATAACCATAGTTACTAAACAGAATATATATGTATATTTATTAATCACTCCTTAAGGACTCCCGTTGCTTTCTTTTGCGTTGCTGTTGTTTGTCTTCTTTTTTCTCTCACCATTTCAGCTTCCATTTGACTTTTTGAATGAGAATGAATAATGTGGATATTTGACCATTTACAATGACAAATGATCTGCAAACATTATTGGTCCCGTATCTTTCAGTTGCCTGGTTAATAACGAATTAACTTTCCCCACGACGCAACCTGGATTACATTTGTGGAATATACTCTTATACCAATGGAAAAGTGTTAATTTGTAATACAACGTCACGATTGTAACTTATAACATAACTGATCGTATCTGTAAAAATAGCTTCCTTATTACCCAATTTGGATATAAATCAAAAAAATAAGATTCGGATTTGTACACACCTAAGTTATATTGTGGAATTACTTCAAGCTTTATTTTTTCCCAAGTATTTTTAATCCATCCAAAACATACTTGGGTTTTTTGTTAATGCGAAGTCAATATTCCTATATTTCATGATGTGCTCCATTGAATGACTGGTTATCATATTGTTTCCACAAACCAAAGACAAAAACGTCACAAACCATGCAATTTAACCATCAACCAAATTTATGAAATTTAAATAATGCTTATCTATGCCTGTACATTTGGTGTGTCCTACACAGGTAGGAAAAAATGTGTATTTTATTAAAACATTATTATTAAGTATGATTGCTAATCGTATATGTAATTTATCATATTGATGATGCTTGTAAACTGGCGTCCCTCATGTACAAAATGAGAATATATTATTATATTATAATTTTTATTTATTTCCGATATGCCTTTGAATCATATGATGTTGTCTAATATCCATCGGTTTTGTGATCAAAGTCTGGAGTAGTTGCATATCTAGTTTATGGATATTAAATAACAATTTTACTGAGCATTACTGCCCACATATTAAAGCCTCAACACTTGTGACTGTTATTAGTGGGTTTTGCAGTCACTCAAATTTACAGGACAGAAAGAATGCATAGACATTCAGTGTCCCAAATTATTAGCCCAGTGCTTTCATCATCATTCAGCATGAGGCGTTTACGGCTTCTGTTTAGGCCAGCTGGTTAGGGTGAAAAAACTGTGCCAACAGCTCTAGTATTTGGCACGCTCTCCTGTTACTTTTGGCTAGCCGACCATGCGTCAGCACGCAACATAACATGTACCACAGTATACCTCTCATTTTGGACGACATGGCTTTTTTATCTTTCGACAGCATAGGTATCTTTTGATCTGTCAAAGGCACATGATCAGTTAGCAATTACACGTATATATCACCATATCATTGAATCCTACTTTTCAGTCGAAATCCTCCATCTTTTAAACTTGTGAGATTCGCATGTAGGCGTATTTCGAACGTAATGGAAACACCACTGTTGAATGGACTCTTATTCTAAGGAATTCGAAAATGCGAACCCTGGTCCAATTAAAAATATGAACCACAACAACATGGATGACTCCCGATGGATCAGCGGACACTACAGAGCCTTTGTCGTTGGACGACTTGTTTACATGGTACTGTCCAAATTACTAAACTTCATCTGAACAATTACAGCTTACATACAGAGTTAAAGTACTCATCCTGGCATTTTCGCATCAGTCTCCTCAGTTGTTATTTTCTGACCAGGAATATATGATGTACTTAAAAAGCAGCTTCAGAAAAGTCAATCTTCCCGATTGGAAAGATTCTGCCGCACAAACTAACCGCTGCCTCAGATACTTTGCATGGCAACCGACTCGAAAATATCAGTAAACGGATTGGTGATTCTACGAAGATTTACTGTTCCGTCGACAATGAACCACGAATACAAAGTTACTCACCATAGAATGAGTGTGTAAAGTCAGCATAAACCACAGTTATACTTCTGACAATTTTCCTCCAGTATTCTGTCAAACAGCATACGGCTGGGACACGGCTACCAAAATGGATATCTGTCCAAATAAACAAACCATGTGTTGCACACTCAACGCTTACAAACAATGATACATTATAGTACCAAATTATCCAAAATTTACCAGTTTTTAGTGGTACGATGGGATTTTGAGAAGCTACATTCGATTTGGCAATTTACTAAACGTGGAATATTGCTCAACCAACCATATTATGTTCCATGTTTTGATGATAAAGCCAACTAGAGAATTTTAGACTGCCGATCCTCGCGAGTAATACAGTACCATATGTCTCAACTGACCAACAAATAATAAACCGGAAATAACTCTAGGTGTATGGGATCTCATATGTTCACTAATAGAGTTCACTGAGTGGACAGTACCTTACTAACAACGACCTCAAGGTGGTTGCAATTGCCTAACGCCACAACTCTAGCATTTTACGAGCAAGCTTATTTCACTGAGAGGACTGGTATAGACAAAGTATTCCAGCATTATTCAGATGTGTAGTTAACTGGAAGTGGAACTTGTTCCTGTGAAGTCATTGTGAGTAAAATGAGCCTCAGCAGAGTTGCTGATGGGCGTGCTTTCTGTTGTGAAGTTTACTGAATTCTATTGAGAGTTACAGAAGTCAAACCGACGAATATATTATCTCGTAAAGGCCTTCCTCAATGAGTCACACATTATATATATATGCAGTGACTTGGTATTATAATAATAAGTTATATTTCGTTCAAAGGGGTAAGTTTACAAGATGGGGCTAAAATGCTCAAACGCCAAATAGTTTCATCTCAACTGTTTAATGCTGCCGGGACTGCAAAGATATCACATCGTGGATGACTGAGAGGGTGACTTTCTTATATTGGAAGTGTCGCTTAACGTACAGACAAACAATGATGACAGGAAGTAAATGCAGCCGAGGACACGATGGAGCCAACGGCTTTTAGGTGCTTGATTGCAAAATGCCACCTAAGCGAATTATACCTAGAATGAATACTTGGCAGGAAGCTTGCATCTTCAATACCCACTATTATTGGAATCCTGAAACAGTTGGGTATCAAAGAGATTTGCCAAATCAATTGAGGCCCATTCATTTCGCCCCTCTCAATCAATTTATTTACCGCTGTTGACTCTGCCACACTGCACATGTCAATGTAGTTGAAAATTGAACGATCAATTCATGGTTGTTTGCTCAAAACCAACTTCCCCAATTTTCTCGGAGGCATCAATACGACAGTCATCGTCTCATCGGTCGCTGTTCAGCAAGAAGTCAGGAGACAACTGTCAGAAGTAATATTGTGATTCATTATTGTAATATTTGTTCACAGACGTTAGTTGTAACATTGTTTATATGTTGGTATCACAATAAAGAATCCTTGAGTCGCCAATTGGTGTTTTGATTTTTGCGTCTGTTCGTACTAAGCGTTTCTGAGAAACTTCAAGGAACAGCGTGAGCCCGAGTGCAGCAAGAGCTGGGCATTAACGGTTTACGAGACGTGGCTGACAGCACACAATCGGGCTATCAAAAGAAAATGAGTGGCTTCTACATTGTGGTATATTTGTGTACTCTGCATCACCTTTATTACTGAAAAAATTGCATCCCTTGACTTCCACAAAGGTTATTTTTCCCCCTTCACTTGTTGGGGACTTTTAAGAGCAATCTAGTCATTAAGCTAGGTAGGTCAGGCTACAGGCCAGCCATTTCTGTAGCTCAGGTCTGACAGCATAGATGGCTAAATAACAGTCTCAGGAGTTACTTCCAGTTAAAGCCAACCACAAACGAGTTCGAAAGCACTCAAGCGGTGCAACTAACCGGCTTTCTAGATCTGTAATACGTAAGGACCCACTACGATCACTTCGCTATACTCAATACTCAGCCAAACGTTTCAGTGACCTGTAACAGGTATCAATTCTAGTGCGGGATCCAAAGAAGGGTGACGAAAATCGTTGGAGAGATTAGTTGATATCATAGGATATCAATTAAAGCCACCTGGAGCAATTCATTTATAGAATAACGTTTAATTTCTTTACGCGCACACCATGAAATTGGCATGATTTTTATCATGAGCTCTAGAGAGACATCCTGTGTAAGATTTTCATGCCTGCTTTATCCATTATATGAGTGTAAATAATTATTTTACGCGTAAATGTCGCCTTCGGAATTCAGAACAAGAGCATTATATATAGGGTAACGAAACGTTTGTATAGGATTGATTGTGATAAGTTGTTCTTCTCTGCTCAACTGCCAAAAACTATTGCCAGTGGACGTGAACATTGAACGTTTGTTTTGGAACTGGTAGCCATTGGCGGGCAACTCGAAGGCGCGAATGTTTCGACCGTGTACAAGTTTGACGAAGACGTACAAAAACGAATAAAAGTACATAATAAATTTGTTTAAAACATTTGTTTATAGACTTGTACTGTTTTCTATTTTAATTGCCAAACAATATAACTTCCTTCTTACAATACTGGTGTTTTGGAGTTAAAGCGAAGAAAGTACATATTATTTATCGGTTCGGAGCGTCTTCGTAACAACAGGAACTTAGGGATAAGTACCTTGACAACTATACTGATCCATCAACTTTTAGTGTTTGACTTTGAGTCCGGAAATGAAATGGTACTTAAATCAGCGTTGGGCTTAATGTGTTCGCAAACTGCTAGTAATCAGATGTTCACATATGAGAAGTATGTATTTAATTGGTATGCTAATCTGAATCTCGTCCGACATTCGGCGAATACACAGGTAGATTGCCAGAACTGCCAATAATACGAAGACGATATGGTTTATAAAACCCTGATCGTACGTCAGTCCTATCATTGCATTAAATCCTGCCAGACTCAGCACTACTTCCATTGAAATGAGGATTGTATGAATTTAAGCTAAACACTGGTTTCGTGTTTTCGAAGTGCAACAGGTTTCTATCATCTGGACTAGACAGGGCTAAATCATATGGACAAAAAGCTTTAGATATTATGGTCTGTCACCAGGAGAAGGGGAGTGGGAGAGAAGAAAAATATAATTGTCATTTAATTACAAGATAGTATAAGGCGATTTATGAGAGTAAACGACGGAGAGATTAAACAATCAGTCTTTGAGTACCACATTTACTGTAAAGCGAGTTTAATTTCTTGTCTTAATTGGATCTGTACAACTGCAGTGTGATGAGCAGCTGCAGCTTCCATTATACTGCGTTCTGAAGTTTCATTTAAAAATTGGCGGTGAGGTTACATTAAGGTTATTGGTGTTGATCAAGGACATTCCGCGGCACGGCTCAGTAGGTTGTAACTGTTCCCCACATTTCACTACTTCTACTGAAATCCACCTTGACTATTTTCTCCTTTTGTGCCACAACATCATGAAATGCAGTGTCTTTGCCACTCGTGCATGAACCGAAGGATACAAAATTATTTGTAGAACTCATCACATTTTCTCTTAGTTGTTAGGTATGAATATTGAGGAGGTTCGTAATTTTAGGCCTGGCACTACGTGTAAACCCCTGCTCAAGTGCTGGTAATGCGAAATCACTTCTAGGAAATACGTAGATAAGTGTCAGCCAAATCAGCTACTTAGATAAGGAAACGTGCTAAATTCACAGGGAATACAGAATAAAGGCCGGCTGGCAAATCGCGACTAAAAGACATTTGCATGTTAAACTGCAGCGTAACTTTTTGTCCACGTCGATGGCAAAGTGGTTAGGATTAATGCACATGGTCCGGGTTCGATCCTCTGCCGACGCACACCTGGTATCTATGGCCGGCCTGCAAAATTTGGGCTACCGATATCACACGCTGAAAGTTCGATACCTGTACCAAAAATACGGTGTGGAATCAAGCTGTTATAAAAAAAGTAGGAAATTCAGCTGTGCCAAGTAAAATGTAGTAAATCTACGACTCATGTTCAAGCCAAAAGGGCCATTTTATAAAAACAGACGTTGATGCTTAAGGTTAAGAGATAACTAGTGGTCCAATATTTTCATAGATGACAACTAATGTATGCGTTTCATCAGATCATATATCGTGATTTTATGCTATCATCACTAATTATTGACGGGGACAGTGGGATCTATTTGTCCTCTGTTCACATTAAATCCTTTGTCTAGGCTTTAAACGCCTCATATACTTAACTTCACTCTAAGCTTGCTTCATTTGACAGCCACAAGCTACTGAGATGATAATATTTTAGAATATCAGAGTCTTTTAATCAGTGAGTTATCTCAACCAGTTAGATTTATTAAAATGAAATAAAGGAAGCAACCTTATCAACTTCAACCAACCAAAGAGTTTTTTTAGCAAAAATTGTGTTATCTAAAACTGTTTGGCGCCCTCTAATTTACTTCTGTGAGCATAGTGGAATTTGTTTAAAATGATCAAGGAACATCAACTATTTAAACGCACAGGTTCGATTTACTCGCGTACAATCAATCAAGTTTCTGTGAACGTTGCAATTAGCGAGCATCGTTAACTGGTGTTCACTGATCTGTCACATTGACCATGGTGCGTTTGTTCATAATATTAATCTTAGCATATTCCAGAAGGAAGAGACTAAAAATAATATGTATGGATGCATTGCAGTTGTTGGTGCAATTTTGATCCACTTTACTTTCGGATACTTTTACACTGTTGGTAGGTTTCATCAAAAGTAACACGTTTCTGGTTCAGCCAATATGGTTCCTTATATTATGGGTTATATGCAAACGTTAGTAGACACCAGTCTTACCAGTCAAGCTTCTATTTGGTTGTCAGCAGTTGCTCTGGGAGTCCAGGGGATTTCTATGCCAGTTGGCGGAATTATAGCTAGCAAGTTGGGATTTAGATGGTTGTTGCATTGAGTTGTATCACAACAAGGTGGGTCAGATAACGTTTGATTTTTTGGTCTAGTTATATTCTCACTTTTGAGTAAGGATCCAGTATTCATTATCAGATTTAAGAGCCATAGTAGGCCAATTTGGTAATACACCATCTATTCTACACTGTATGATCTCCCTCAACTCAGCTGCTCATAGTCCCCACGAAGGATTACTTTTGTGCATCTTTTTACTAATGTTAATATAATATCATTATCGCACTATCATTTTTCAATTGCGAAATCAAAGGTTAATGCGCTTTTATGGCAAGCGACTCTAAAATAGTCACGAATATAGTTTTCATGTAATTTTTCGTATGTTTTTTATCATCTAATAGAAACTTCTGGCCTTTGTTATCAGATAACTCTGTATGTATAAACTTCTAAATAATTGCACAACCTTGAAGGGAACTTACTGACTTTATGTCCTCAATTTTATCGTATTTAAAAAGTGACAACACTTTCTCTTACATCTTAGCGAAGAGTTCTTGTTTTATTTTACAGTAGTCTTTTAGAAGTTACTGCTGACCCCACAGAGCCCCCCCTTGTTGAGTTGTTATGTATTGTCGAGGTCACTAAAAGATGTTAGTTTGAGGATACCAAGATACTAAATAATCACCAATTTATTCAACAAAGAAGATTTAATTGCGGCTTATTTTCAGTGCAAAATATTACTTTGTTGATTTTCAGGAAAATGGATAACTACATGGAACTATTTTGTAGCTTTCGCGGTAATTGCAAGGAATTCGATTTATAGCAGTCATCTGTATGATGTTTCTTTGGTTTCTTACTAAAATCTCCCTTTTTCGTCTATATTTATGAATGTTATATGCTTATTTTGTAGCGGGGGTGTTATACTGACCTACTTTACTATTCAGAAGTCTTATATTGGTGTGGTTATAACCTACTCAGTCTTATTGGGAAGTGGTTTGGGACTTGGATACTCAGTAGTATTGGCAGCTGCATCCTCGGTAAGAAGTTTAATATAGATGTTTTCTTAACTTAACACAAAATTAAATAACGTGCTTGTACAGGTAGTTGAGTAAAATTATTTCACACACCTAAAAACTTGTAATAACTGAGAATACACTTGAGAATAAACTAAAATAAACCTTATTTCAAAAATAAGTGATGATGTATGGTAATGACCTGCGTAAACTTGCAGTATATCTAAAAACTGTACTTAGCATTCCATTACGGTTGCAGAAGACATTGAGGGAAATTCGTGTCAAAATATTCAACTGATTTGGCCGAAACGTCTGTTGATTCATCACATCCTCACGTCAATATTTATTAAGGCAAAGTTGTAGTGAACCTGTCAGAAACAGAATAAGAAACCTGTTTATGTTAAGCTTGTCTATACAGCTCTGATAAATACAATTATTTTTTACCACCTTTAAAATTTAATCCACTTAGAGTTAAAACTTGGATTTATTTTCACTAGGAAATGAACCACTTCTTTCTAGAAAGAGCAGGGTATCTACTTTGACTTTGTGTACTGCACTGAAATGATTTAGAAAGAAGAACTGCAAATTATATGTTTGATACAGTTTTGTATTTTCTCTTCGTAAGTTATACTAATAGATATCACAGAAGACAACAGTTTAGTGAAATTTAAAAACGATATTAGTATACATTTATCTGTGGCTATGTGGCTGCAGAAGAAGATACCGATTTAAAACTGCCTCACTTTTATAAGAGAACAAGAAATTTCAAATCATGTATAAATGTTACTTGGTTAGACATCTCTCGTCATGGTAAAATGTTTTCTGTTCACAACCATTATATTGTTTTAGCAAGGCGATCATACTAAGGCCACGTTCCATCAAACCCTCCAAAAAATGTATCTTAATGAAGTAATATTTTTTAACGTGATAAAAATAAGAATGAAGCATGTTTTTATGTATGTATCATAAAACCTTCAAATGTTCATTTTCTTTTGATAACAGAACTGTGTCTTAAGAGGATACCTGATTTTCATTACTTTATAGTGGTTTCCAAAACGCCGTGGACTTATTGTTGGACTGGTTGTTGGGGGATTTGGTCTAGGAGCACTAGTCTTCACTCCAATTCAGACGGCATTAATAAATCCAAATAATGTACAAGTGGACAGTGTTACCAGGTGAGGGAACAGGGCAGTGTGGTAACTGCTAAACTTTGAAAATTTTAAAGTAAGCTTGTCACACAGATTTTGATAACACTATGAAAACACCGAATACCTTGGTCTATGATTAAGGCACCATCGACAACTGAAAATGCCACAATAAGGACGTTATTACACTGGATTAGTCAAATAATAATGAAAAAACAATAATTAAAAATAATGTTAAACCACAGCTTAGCATCTGCGAGTATTTAAAGAACAAAAACCTAGCATTAGAGTTACACGAGCTACGGATTTCATAGTCTGATTACTACTTTTAACTTTAAAAAAATAATCAGTTGTACTGCACTGAAACGTTTGCACTTTTGAGGCCACGGGTTTCAGATTTTACAACTACTCAAGTAATAACCTTCAAGCATCTATATATTTTAAGGTAGATGAGGGTAACAGACAATTAGTGCAACATGATGTTATTTGTTTAAACTCCACGTGGCCTTTTAGTTTTGAGTATTAACAATAGAAATTACTTGATTTTCAAGAGAGCAGGAGTCATTCTAATATTTATCTATTGCGAAGTAAATAATTGGGTCAGCCGTTTATTTTAAGTAAAAATTATGCGGACTAGTATTCGGATACTCGTAACAAAGATACCGAACAGCAGATATTATATTTTGGATTCATATTTAAAATATAGGTTTCATTATTCTAACAGACAAATAAACAGTAAAACACTACACTACTAACAGCTTATGTCAAGCCGTTTGATTCGAAGAGAAGGCCTTATAGTTTTCCTTTGGCCGGTGAACACAATTGAAACATTCATACGGAAGATAGCAAACGAAAACTTAATAAGTTTTCTGAATTGGTAGACACGTTTAGGCTTTGTGTGATGAGTCAAAATAACCACGATGCTCTTCTAAGTTATAAACGCGATTATTTGTCTTAAAAACTGCTAATGTTATTTTACAATTACTCGTGGCCTCTGCATTCAAATTTTAACACCTTTGATCAAAAGAAGTAAGTTATGCAGAATAACCCGTGGAACAGTATATTGATTTCGGAGTTGTCATTTTATGAAACACTAAATACGAGCTCATTTGTCTCAAAAGACTGTCGGCAGCTTCTTTTTATTCTTGCTTTTTTAAACACATCTTCACAGAAAATTTACCGATCCCGATGTGCTAGATCGTCTGCCGCCAGCGTTTCTTATACTTGGTGGCATTTTGCTGACAATTCAAGTCGTTGGCTTTGGACTGCTGCGTCCAAAACCAAAGCCAAAATGTGTAAGTAAACTTTTTTTAGTTTGCAATAAGCTGCATAAGTAGTTTCTTAAATGAAAAATTATCTCAAATACATCATTCTCAAAAGAGAGTCACGGATTAACTGATTTTAGCTTTATTTTTGAGTAAAATTATATTTACTTACAGTAATGCTATCAGCTCATTGTGTTATCAGCTGTGCCAACTTAAATAACTTGGAGAAGAATTAATTTGTAGGGTTTATTTCA
The DNA here is from genome assembly GCA_944472135.2 of Trichobilharzia regenti. Taxonomy (NCBI): domain Eukaryota; kingdom Metazoa; phylum Platyhelminthes; class Trematoda; order Strigeidida; family Schistosomatidae; genus Trichobilharzia; species Trichobilharzia regenti. Next base: position 72,155,213 of record OX235270.1, on the reverse strand, counting down.
GGTAAGTTATATTTGGGGTTGATACTAGAGCTACTTTCGGGTTAGAAAGGTAACTGTGTAGCACACATTTCAACCTCATTTCCGTGTTTTAGTGATTATCATTCTATTTATATTACACCTCATGAAAAATATCTTTAATTCGAAAGCCTATCATGTGATTTCTTTGCTTCTGCTAGACCACGAAGTCTAATCCATGTAAAGAAGGAGATAATCCAAGTACCAATCCAAAACGGGAACACCCATCAGTAAGTTTTATATATATACCATTTAGGAATTTCTTTGTTTAAAATAAGCTGCTTAATTCTTAATGTCTGGATTGATACTTTAATACGGTGTCCTTTAGCCAGTATAGTTAAGGGGTAAAAACAGTTTTCTCCTTCGAAATTACTGTACTATCTTTTCATAATAACTTAACTATCTTTCGTAAATTTAGTAACTTACAAGTGTATGTAGTGATGCATATCAAAAGCTACTTCTTGTCGGAACTATTAGCCAGCCACTAGTGAGTTTATTTTATCTAGAGTATTTCTTGGGGACTCGAACTGAATTATGTTCTTTGATCAGTATTTGTCGAATAAAATAACTTAGTACGAGAAATCTGACAACATATTCATTGTTAGTCTCTTAAAATCGAATTGCCGACTTCTTGAATGGGCATCGTAAACGGTTCGTTTATTACAGCGTTTCCTGCCATCTAGTTTCGAATAGTTAGCAAATTCTGACACGGAGTTATTTTATTATTCTTAGTAGCTATGCACAAGTTTTAGTTGGTCAGAAACATTCGCTGGTAAGAATTGAGGCAACATTTTGCTTCAAAATACTGGGGAATACCTGTAGCTCGGAATGAGAATGTTTAGTCTAACGTTTCCGACCAGATAACGGCTTTTGTTGGTGGTTTTCCGGGAAGCAGTGATTAGTTTATGTTGTTTATGAAATGACAATGCTGTATTCATCACCAAAAAAGCCACCAAATTGATGAAAACAAATGTTCAAAAAAAGTCAATGGTCACAAAAACATGTTGAAGACTACACTGATTAAAGGTGGTTATCTCCTACACCAGTTAAAGTTATTCGATATAGCATAAAGTGATAGTGTTTTAATTACTGAATAGTATTTGAGCAGAAATTATTGGCAGAAATCACACCAGTGTATCTGGAAGACTTCCTGACTTGGTTTATATTGCTTTACTATCACCTACTTTTGCATATATCTGGAACTGGAGTCTTCTCATTTCTATTGCACACATTAGATGTTGACTCAGTGAACAAAGAATCAGTGATCCAATGGAGATTGTGCATTATTTTACAGAACAATAATTCTATAAAATGTATTAGTGTGTTCATTTAACGTTATTTTCTATTTTAATGTAGGATGAGGAATATAAGTCAACAAAAAATAAGTGAGTTTTTATTGTTTTTCTAAAATGTTAGCCATTTTGACTATTTCATCTCAACTTGGACTAATTTCCCTGCAGACAGGACTCAAAACCCTTTGATACTTGAGAAATAGTTTATTCAGGTTGATTTAATCTATGTTTTGTACTGACATAATATATCTATATTTAGGATGTAAACAGAAAATTTCCTACTTTATAAGTAGACCACGTGAGACGCTAACCTTCAAATAAAATACATTGCAGAACATTGACTATCGACCTATTAATTTGTTTTCACTTCTTTCATTTGCAGTCACGTATACTTGTTTATTGTTTACCTTTTCACGTGCTTCATATGTGTTTATTACAAAATACTGTGTTTTGCAGCCATATGATAAGGGAGAGATGGACATACTATCGGATTAATCAACAAAAATCAAATATATTTTCGCTTCTAAAAATGACAGTTTACCAAGACCGATAGTATAAGGCGTGTTACCAGGCTATTCAAATATATTAGGATAACTGTGTCCAAATTCTGGTTAGTGCATAATTCGATGAGTTTGATTGAATTAGATATACGTTATGTACCGTCAGCCATCAACTAAATGTGTATTATAAAGATGCTAAATGATACTGAGAAACAGCTGACGAATATTTAAGATGTCTCGATAAAGTTTCATAGACAATAATAATTTTACAGGAAGACATTTTTGAGTCTTTTCATTTACTGTCAACATACATAGTCACTGTAGTAAATAAGTATTAGTACGTGTATTTTGGAATTATTTTTAACATTAAACTAACCAAGTAACTAGTGACATGTTGCTATTTTTTAACTGCATATTCTACTTCTAGTGAGATTAATATCAGTCCAAGACAAGTCTTTCGTTATATTGACTTCTATCTCTTATGGTTAATAATGTTCTGTGATATAATTCCAGTTACCATAATTACCTCAGCTTACAAGGTAAGTTAATCTTTATTCATCGTTAATGTTCCAGGTTTGCGTTTAAACTAACATTTTATTCTTAAACTGTGATTTTACGCTGGGAAAATTCGAAATCCAATCAAAAACGATTTTCTACCTATTAGTTCTTTTTTGAAACTACCTGATTGTACGTCAGTAATAATCAAAACGACCAAATTAATTTTAATGTAAAATGACTCAATAAACAGAGTTCCACTGGATTTATGTAACAAAAAAAGTAAGAATATGTCTCAAATAGTCCATTCTACTACCCAGAAACTGAACTATAGCAAAAGGTTCCTGAATATGTGCCAATCGCTTTCTACCACGATGTTAATAGAAAGTTTTTATCATCAAGATATGAAAGACAAGTGCAAAGGCTTTCAGTAGAAATAAAAAGCTTTAGGTATTTGACTGAGAAAACATAGGTTCCCCAAAACTAGTTACAAACATATAATACTCTGAGGTTTACTCAGCAATGATTTATTTGTGAAAAGTTCTGTAATTCCTGCGATGAAATACTGATAAATAGTTCACTGCGATATGAAAAATCAGGTGTTTTCATCATAAACGGATGTGTGTTCACTAGTCTGGTTGCTAGTTTGGCATTGTGAATGCGTTGATTTCAGTGTTCGCCGAAGTTATGTCACATATCGTGAAATATTGCAATAGATTTGGCTTTAAACCACCAAGAATTTAGGAGATTTAATTTGTTACTAATTTTTTCAGTTATACTTCCAAGCTTCATTTTCTTCTCACCTCACATTTTTGGCTTACAAATGTTTCAGATGTTTGGTCAAAAATACATTAGTGATGATAGATTCCTGTCAGGTGTGGCTACTGCGTCGGCACTTTTTAACGCTGCAGGACGTGTGATGTGGGGAGCAATTGTCGATCGCATTTCCTTCAAGGTAATAATTTTTTCCACAAATTTGTTAGCATTTAAAATGAATTTTGAAGGTACGTAGCAACACCTATTGTCAAAGATAAGGTTATTTGACATCAAATATAGACAGCAAGCATGTACATAAATTATCTAGTTAAGACACAGACTATCACCGAAAGAAGTTAATTAACTACATTCAATCGGCCAATCAAAACTGTGTATTTCTGTCTAAAAGTATATACTACTGATTGATTGAGATGAGTAGTTGCATGCCACTCATATAAACCAGTAGTGCTCCATAGCCAGATTGAGGTAATCTAAACACAGAACAGTAGTTTCTCTCAGTTGAGGCCCAGATAATAAGCAGTGTACCAGGTTTGACTCAGCTCAGAGAGCCGAACAAGTTGGAACCATTCAATTTCTGACTAGCTACTTGGTCAAACTGGCCATGCCATAAATCACATTCGTAGTTTGTAAATTGGTTAGCCATTTACAATTTACAATTATGATCTGAATAACTTGGTTCCACAAAGAAACTACGGTGAAATCTCACCACTCGAACTGTATAGCCTGCAATTTGTCAAATAACTTGAAAAGTAGTAATTCGATTTTTTTATTCTGCTTAGTTAGATGTCTTTCAATGAGTCTGGCTAATATGAAAGAAATCACACCCATTTCAACAACGTAGTTATTTATGATACGTCTAACTGTTTCGTTAATATAACCCACATATATCACATGATATGTATAAGTAATCATATGTGTACAAAGAGTCCCAAATAACAACCAAGCATTCGAAGGTAAATAAAACAGTCATATTTTTATAGTTTATAATAAGCGTTTCTGTATTAACTGTGTAAAGAGATTGCATTTTTTATTTAGGGGGGAATAGAGCGAATTATCACTGTTATTCAAACACAAACTTGGTACAATATCAGGACAGCAAATGAGAAACACAAAACCAGTAAATCACAATATATGGAAAACAAATAGAATAACTGGAGCACGGGATCATGAAAAAGAGTGTTTATTGCATGATGTTACTTCAGAAAGAGAGAACAAGAACAAACTGCATCATGTTGGTCATTAGCAAAGGTTCTCAGTCCCATCTGATGAAATCTGAAGCCACTCATTTATCTAACAGCTACCTTCGGAATGTTGTCACCTACTAAGAAGAAGGGACATAAGGAGATTGGATGACCCTTGCTTATCTCACTGTTGGAAGGGAATACTGATGTTAGGTGGCTACATGTTTTCACTCTACCTGAATTGTTTTGTGTAAGGCTTTCAAGACGTTGAAAAATTTCCCAGATCCATATGTCTCTGATATGCCATTCCAAACACTATTCCACCTAAAGGATAAAAGGCCGCTCTAATCTACAAAAATAGTTACTGTTAGTTTGCGATACGTGTCTGGATAGAGTTCTAGAATCTGATAAAGTATGAATATGTAGTCATTGTTTCAATGATCTGGAGGAAACCTAGCCTGTTTTTTGAGAATCAGTTTCTTATGCGTTTTAATCACTTCAGAGAGCATGACGGAAGCCAATATCTTAGGCAGAACTTGAAAGAGACTAATAACCCGGTGAGTATTCAAGTATTGGTTTGTAAGGATTTGGTTGATTGGTTACAGTATTTCATCATGAGCCGACGTCAGTTAGAGAACCATTGCAAAACCTGGGAGTACTGGACAGCTGTTCCGTCCTAGTTCGGGACTCTTCAGCAGCTAACGCTTGCGCTATATCGTGAACTGACAGAAGTTAGAGTTCATGGGCCATTGGATCGGGTCCCAGTGGCTTAATGGTATACGAGCTGGCCTTGCAATCAGAAGGTCCTAAGTTCAAATCTCGGTGGGTGCATACTGCTGAAGAGCCCCGACCTAGGAAGAAACAGCTATCCAGTACTCCCAGGTTTTCCATGGTTCTCTAACTGATGTCAGCTCATAATGAAATCCTGTAACCAACCCGCTGAGTACCGACTGCATTATTCAGGCCTTAATTAAAGAAAGGTACAATAATCGCTCCATTCAACACTGATGGGAGACTGTCACTTTCCTACACTTTCCTGAACAACCTGGTAAGCCCCCTTACCCCCTAAGAGTCTCGTTGCCATGTTTAAAATAAGCCAGAGGTGAGGTTTCTTGGCAGGATGCAGTATTTCGCTTGACTATTTGAAGCAGTATTGGGAACTCCAACTGTTTTGAAGGATCATTATGAATATGCAGCATTGTGATTATTAATATTGGATACTGGTTCTGCGAGTGAGCAAAGTTTTGTTCTTATCAGGGTTGCTACAGTCTTTTTAAGTTACCAGACAGTGAACAATCTGCATCACATATTGTCTACCTAAACTATGATTTCCCCTTCCACTAGCGCAGATGAGCTGGAATGGTTTCTAAAAGAAGCTTCTGAGTCAATCTAGCTCTTGTGTTCCAGTCATCAAGCTTTGAGGCCTTTAAGTAGTTCCTGCTGACGCAATACGCAGGCGCCTTTCTCAAATTACTGTTTTAAAAACACGACAAAATTATACCGTTGCCGTTCTAACATGCTTCAAAATTTTGTATAAAAATTTCAGATACCAATGTGTACAATGCTGCTGCTATGGTCTTTCATTCTGATAACGTTCCCGCATATCTCTTTGTTCACCGGCACAACACTGAAAGTTTTTTATACTATATGGGTATTACTTCTATTTCTATCTCTAAGTGGCACATTTGTTATTCAACCAGCAGCAACTGGAGCTCTCTTTGGTCCTGTTCATATGGCTGTTAATTATGGTTTAATATTTACTGCATTTGTAAGTGATCATTATCTTTCTTATTGTTTGATTCAGTAATCGTAATACACGTGATACTTATATCAGGTACTTATATTTTCACTCTTATTCTACTTAGTATAAACGTCCGTCTTCATTTATCTGTTAGCTTCACTAAGGTTCGTGAAATTTGAATGACACGCTTAGCAACATAAGAGAAAAATTGAAGCTCATACTAATTGAGGCAGTTAGCTGTATTAAATGGATAACTATCAGGTCTACAAGGAGGTTTAAGGTGGTGTTCATACAGTCACGGTACTAACATTTTCTTAACTTATGTATGAACATTAACTGATTAGTACACGGAAATCATTTGGTGCCATACTTTTTGTTATTGGATGAGTTGAAAAGCATATATCTTTTGATTTTCTCTTCTATTACCTGCATAATCTGATTGTTTTGTATGTGCGTGGTTGAAGTTTGCTTATCCTCTGCAATGATGAGCAGCCATTCAGTATAAAAAAGACAAACTTGTGGTTAATTAGTGCATTTTCAAGGTAGATTTTATTAAGCACAGTGAAATGTGTGAAAGGGAAGTCATTATTTAGAAAAATCTAAACACTTTAATACAAAGTTGACTTCAATCACTGAATACAAGATTATTCAAAGAAATTAGAGTGAAGTTCCTGTTCTTACCAAAGGCAGCTGTTTGGTGACGGCTTGCAATTAAAATAACCCTAAACACTTGGATAACTTAAGATTTCTTATTTTATAAAATGTGTTTTGAAGCTACTGCAAGCATTTAAGGTCTAACTTTTGACTACAGCTCACTTTACTTTTTATGACAATACTATAACTTGTGTTTATTACATCTAAAACATTTTTCAAAGGCATTTGGAAGTTTGTTATGCGCATTGGTGACAACATTTGTGAGTTCGAAAAATGCATACCTTGTTCAGTTCACTGCATGTGGCCTGATTTGTCTATTTGGTAAGTGATGAAAAGTCATTATTTCGCTTAATTTTAAGGGGAAACTTGTATTTTTTCCATTTTTTTAGACCGACAGCTAACTAATAGGCGTATATACAGTTAGAAACTTAGTTAAGATTCGTCAAAAATCTGTTAGGAGTTGTACAAAGCTGAAAAAAATAGTTGATCTCCTAAGCACCTGGAGTACGCTTTCCTATCTAGTGTTATATAAAGTAGATATTGAGTTTCCTATCAGTCAATTAGACCGGCTTAATTGTTTGGCCGCTGTTTCGCGAACATGTTAGGCTAAAATGACAGCTTAAGTACCGTAACGAAATTTGATCAGTTTATGCGTCCAGGATAGTTGAGAATCATTGATTTTCACTATTCACAGTAGTGTTTATATTTTTATGTTTTATAAAACGAACAGTAAAATACTTTCTCAGTGATATAATCTATCCATCATGAAACAATTATTTGAAGTACAGCTTTAAGGAAAACAAGTTTGTTTAATTCATGTATAACTAACTCACTATTTATGGTAAACAGTTAATTGTGCATTTAAGAGTTGTTTACACTTAACATTGAAGTAGAAACGCAGATCTCATTCATGATACTTTAACACGTTATTAGTTCTTATAATCCTGAACAACACAAATATTGATAGAATTAATTTCACTTCCTTCATTTGTCATGATTGTGGCATGAATTCTATTAAATCTCTGACCCTTGGTAACCTAGTTGTTTTGGTTTTCATGATTAAATGAGGTGAAATTTGACTGTCAAACAGCGTGACTTTTGTTGTCTAAGTATTCTGAAATGTAAAATATCACGTCTGAAGTTCGCTGATACTATCAACCAATTTATAAGGTCTTAAACGTGTAACTTTTATTCATTGCCTAACATTTCGTGTAGTTTAGGTTAATTTCAAATGTGGAAATATTCTTTATTTGGTAAACTGCCTATATTCACAGGCAGAACATTTAACGCAAGTCAAGGTTTTATATGATACAGCAATAAGGATAATGAATAAAATAATACTGAAATTCGTATATAAAGCTTGGGCAGGAAACGAAAATAACAGAATACCGACTGCCCAAGTTTTACCACTATGTCAAAACTTCTGCAGAACAACATTCTGATTATTTTGTTGTTTAAATTAATTTGTACAGATAAGCGCATATTAAGATATCGTACAGAAAAGAAATGATTGAGTGTGAAAGGCTATGAAGCTGAAGCTCGAGCATGTTTGATCAAATGACACCAGTAAAATGAAAATAACGTAAACAAGTTTAGGATTTAGATTATGATTCTTCACAAACTAAAACAAATAGATTTAATTGCGTTCAGATTTTCCTGTCGACTGGAATCGTAATAAATGAGACCCCTTGCACAAGAGGTGGCTCTCGTGGATAACGCTTTGGCGTTTGAAACTATGGGTACTAGTTTCCAGCCTCGGTGGAAACATCACTACTCACTGGGGAATGCAAGCAGATCCAGATGACAAGTCCTAAATAGGACAAAATGTGCATCCTGGATTCTACTGCTAGTCACCATCCACCCCTAAAAAAAATAGAGGTATGGGTATGTGGGTAAATGGGTATCTAAGAGAATGAATTGAAAAGGACAATGACATCTCAAATTGTTTTAAATAACATTCCATGCTACAACACTGATTGTAAACAAGTGTTGCGAGATGCCTTTAGTTCCACGGAAGTCCAATACGGTATCGTTATTGAAGACAAATGAAGTAGGATGATCACAAATGTCATGTAAAACAATTTTTCTACAAGAAACGTCTATATCCGGTCGCTTTAGGTATGTAACTCAAATATTACAGAAAGTAGCTTATGAAGATATGGTCACCATAAAATGTCTGTCATTTCAAATCTTTATGAAATATTTACCGTGAAAGCTGTACTTGGACGCAGTAATACTGACTTCATTTTTGGTTATTTCGTGTACAAAAGCCAACTCTTAAAGCAAGCGATTCCTCGTCTTTAGACGAAATATCCAAGATTTTAATGAAATGTAATAAATGTTTGAATAGAAGCAGCTCGAATTTCATTATTCTCCTATCTTTGGCCTTTCCTTCCATTTTAAATAGCATTCTGCCTTGCGTTATGGATTAATGACCGAAAGATGCCTAAGCGCGTTAACTTTTGCCAATTCTGCACAAATGCTTGTTCAAGTCTAAGAATTCCTGAAGTGGTACCAGCTTCTGCTGAGGAGTTGGAAAAATTGAATCGACCTAACGAAAAATCTTCAGTGAAATGTGAAGAGGCTTAAGAGAGAAAATTTAACCTTAATGGTTTTTAATCATGGTCCCTACCTGACAATCTTTTTAATTTTTGTGTTTTATAACTTCACAATTTGGAAATAATTTTTGTGTTGTGGAAGTGATTACCTTCCAATTAATCTGTCAGCTTCACCATCCCTAAGCCTAATTGACACTAAGAAGAGGAAAATTCTTCTAATATAACCATTGGTCTTCGCTCTTTCTTTTTCTTGATCTCTGATACTTACTGTTTGATACTAATTTTCAGCTTGTTTTTTATCTGTTATTGTTTGTTTATTTTAGCTACTATTTTGTATATATCTATCAGAATGGTTAGAATTCATTTGGACTGGATCATCTGCAGGTTGTTATGCCCAGATGCTAAACAGGGAATATTTCCTATTCTGATTGTTTATCTCATTAATGTGTAATTGTAAAGATATTTAAGTTTGATGCACAGGTCATAGGACCTGACATAATTATGTAAATACCCAATAAATCAACAGAGCAGTTATTAGGGGTTGGAAGTTGATTTTGTACACTCGATTCAACATTTTGTAGAACTAAAGACACTGAAATGCAAATACAGCTTCTGGTTCCAATGAGGATCCAAAGCGCAATTTGGATTTCACTCTCTACCGACATTACATGTATGCAGGTTATTGTTTGGGTTAGCTTGTTAACTGGTCTTCTATGACTGTGTGGTTCTTGCTGCTCATGTTCAATCGTATGAAAACTATGAAAGTATACTGGATGATCTAAAGGGCGTTTGTGAATTTCAGCCACACACCACTAAAATTTATTCTTTCACTTTCTGTGTGCTATACCTTATATCACTAATTATAAAGTATTTTAAAAAGCATGAATTATTGTTTAAAATCGTCAAATATTTAGGTTCTGAAGACGAAACAAGATACGGTGAATAGAAAGCATACTCTTAGTAAGAATAGTGTAATTGTGCCACGTGAAAGTTTGCAATCAGGGACAGTGATTTGTTGTCTGGGTATTCCGATAGGAGAAATTCTGTCAAAGCGTTGCATATGATGTTAATTTTGCAAAGATTGTGAAAAGTGGCACTTTTTAGCAATCTTGCATATACTGCTTGTAAAAATAGAAATACTTTCTAAGGAAATCGATACTAAAGTGTGTCTCATTAAGAAAAAGAAGGGAATTTAGTCTCAAACTGGTTTTACAAGACTGAGTGACGAAGTTGCTGTATATATACATTGATTGTTTCTGGCCTGTAAATCTTCGATACTACAGGTTGATGAATAATAAAAATTCTAATTTAAAATGGAAGGCGTAAGAAAACCAATAATTCGAAAAGAGCAAAAATGGATTCTGTAGTTTATTTTGGTGTTGTCTAATAGTGAAGTCAAAGATGATTATTTTATTTCATTAGCTAGAGACATTTGTATCAATGAGTTTGAAGTCTTTCGTTCACACATCATGCATAAAAAATTATCACACTCTTCAAGGGTATACGCTAACGTGGTAAAAAATAGATTTAATGAAACTCCAGAAGATTAAATCATACATAAGAAAGAATAATTGATTGAAGATTGGTGGTTATTTCTAGAATCTGGAAAATCACAAAGATTAAATATATATCTACACCAATGAGAACGATTTTCAGCGGTGTTACGAACATTCTCAAAGCCCTGATTTTTTGACTCCTGATTATCTGAGCCAAGTAGTCTACACCTCTTTGAGAACTCAGACCAACAGTTAAAGCCTTCATTGACTGGTGAGCTATGTTGTTCTGATCACCTTATTCTGTATCAACTAGCACCGCTCGTTAAGGAAGATGACGTGAGTAATGGGTGTTCGCGTCACCTCATTCGATACTACTTCGCACAGCTATTGACTGAGGTTCTCTGATTACCACACACATAGCCCAATCTTTTTATTATTGACCATATCGCCTACACATAAGGCGAGAGAATAGATGGAGAAATTCATGGTCTGAGGCCGTTAAACTTTTCATATCTCTCATCGTAAACAGTCATATCTGACAGTGGTAAAGTACGAGGAAGTGAATTGCTGCACAAAACACATATCCTCAAGCAGACAATCGGATATCATATCAGTACCAAAGCTGATGCAAGTTAGTGAGTGCTGAATAGATCTCTTTATCCATTCTATATTTTGGTCACTTGTCAAAAGGTGTAACTTCCCAGTGAAGTGGAGTGGTCAACACTTTCAGCAGTTTTACCTCATGTCCTTAAAACGAACGTGGTGCAGGTCATTCTTGGAATATCATCTCTAATTTAACAGGCATTAGTAACATGAGAAATTCACACTTTTGCTGACACTGTTAGAAAGTTTCTGCAGTTCGTTCTACGCACAAAGACAATGCATCTGTATGCTCTAGATCAGCGACATTCTTCCATAATTAAAAACCAAATTTTGAGACACGGAAGTTGGCAACGGTTCTTCATCCCTTTAGAGTTAATTTAAATTATAATGGTGAAAGTGGGTAGCCTTGATGCCTTAAAATTGCAGCATGTATTCGAATGAAATGCCCTGATTAGTGCATTACACTGTTCCAGCGTTCTGCTCACAGCCAGATATTGTCACAGCACTTTTAGTTCAGCACGCTGAAATCCCTCTTTCAGGTCAACAAATATGGTAGGCATCGGATGCTGGTAAGTATACTTATGTTTCGGAACGCGTCAAAGGATGGAAGTATGAACAATAAGCCCCTGTTCAAGGTAGAAACTATCCTGATACTCTTGAGCTCTGAGAATTCTCCAAAGGACTATGGAACTAAAAATCCTGGATGCTATGCTAGCCATTCTAATGCCACTGTAGTTAACACAGGAAGCGTTGTTCCCTTTATTGTGAACTAGGATGACCAAGAATATACTCCGTTTCAATGAAACCACCTCCAAATCTCATGCCATAGCTAGTAACAGATAATCTAACCATTAATTCATAACCACCATTCTTAAGTACTTGTGGAATCACATCAGTAGGTCATACTAATTTGCTTCTTTGTTAAAGTAGAGAAATCTATTATAATCTTGACTGAAACAGGAGTGCTGATATCTGCATCCTATCCAGATACGAGTTAGATGGTGGGGAAATGAAGTTTTGAAGCAAACTAATTCAAATGCAAAACCTTATGGACATGCATACTGGGAAATCAAAATGTCCCCTTACCAGGAGGTCATATCGCTAAGAAATATTTGAGTAGTTCAATTAATGTTACCATCTGCATCTATGAATCCCTCCAAAAAAGCACTTGGGATTTTCTCCAACTCATAGAAATAGTTATTTTCACGCAACACACATTTTATGATGATTTTCTAAATCACTTACAATACATTTTGCTAAAGTCATTTAAAATCATCACCTGTTAGGCTGATGATGGTTACTTTTAACAACCCTGCATTTGAGATTCTCTAAACTACACTATTTTCTTCACTGTCGTTTTATTATTAAATCTTTTGTAACCACTGTAATTTTAGATGAAAACCTGGGAGATTAGATGATATTATTTCATGAAGCTAATTCATTATTACTTGCTTTATAAAAAAACATTACTGCGTTGATCGCAACCAAGTGGTTAGGACTCTCGCCGACCATGCACATGGTCTGGGGTTCGAGCCTACGCCGACGCACACCTGATATCTATGGTCGGCCTGCGAAATTTTGGGCTACCGATATCCATGCTGAAAATTCCATACTTGTACCATAAATACGGTGTGGAATCAAGCTGTAATCAAAAATAAAAAAATAATAATAAAATAAAAAGTTCCATATAGCATAGCAGTCTAATAACCAAGGCCTCTATGTGACAACAAAATTATAGCCAATATTTTAAATAAGAAAACGTTTTGCAAAACAATTTGTTAGATTAAAAACAGCTACACTACACGTGGTGTAAAATAAATGATTCTTGAAAGTGCAACTGTCTTATAAGCAGTAAATTATTTACCAGTTTTTCCATTAGTTTCGAAGGATATCCAATACTCTATTTTAGTCAGAAATAGTATATTATCCATCTATGAAAGCAAATATTATTTTACAATAGCTCAGCATGGAAGCAGTTTTTCTCGTCAGTGGTGCTTATAAGACTTAAGAAGAGCTGATAAATCAATTCTCCTTACATCTTGTGTTATCAGCAAGAACTTTTTACCACCAACTGTTTAAAATACCTGTTTGATCCAACTTTCGTACAGTATAGTTACTTCTGATTTGAACGATTTTATTCAGGTTTCTATACAGTCAAAAAGTATAAAAACCACATGATTTGTAACAGGCCTTTAATGGTTTCTGCTTGTTTTGATTAAACTGTCAAAACATTTCAGTGTATAGGTTGTTTCTTGACAAATGAATCGTGTGGCTAAAAATAGACTGGTGGTGCACGAAACAGTTTACGTCGGTTTTACATTGTTAGTTTCATTTTTTCAAACTTATGATAAATATTTCCTCTTTTCAAGTGTCGGCCTGTTAAAATTACATGAACTCCTAAAGACCAGTTATAAACCAGGGAGCTCCGGACAGTTGTTTGGTCCTAGTCCATGTAACATGACAGTCATGCGATTGGTCACTGGTGACGCCATTACTGAGCTACCGAAGAATTCCAAATTAGCACAAGGGAGTGGTACAATAAGGGATGATCATTAGTAGCGTGATCTACTTTAAACTTTGGATATATTTAGACACTGGTGTCAGAAACATAACTGTTGATTATAATGTGATGTGTTTTGTAGAAAATTAAACTGCAGTCTCAAAATTCTTAATGTACAACAACGACTTTTGCTCAAACTATTTCATGATACATTTGGAAAACTCAAGCGTTGTCAGTGAATCACTTGACTTATACGCAGCAATACTTTGTATGGATACCACTTAAGTTTATTTTATTGGAATGCTTGAATTCTTTCTGATACAGAAGATAGAAAAAATGTGACTTTTTCGTTTAAGCTAAGAATGCAAAAAAATAAAATAAATCACTGACTGCTGCTTATAACTTCCTGAGAAAGAAGGAATTTACTGATATAATGAGATCTTCGTTGATGACTCCATATTCATTGATTTAACATACCTGTTATATTTGTTCATACCTATAGTGTATAGTGTAAGTATGCTACAGTGTTGTGTTAATTTCAAAAGTGGGACATTATTTCTCTGGATAGGGTGAACTAATTTCTTGTTAATGCGTCTGATCAGCCTCATTTCGGCATATAGATCTTTTGAACTGATACCGTAGTATCAAAATAGTTTCCAAATTGCTTTACGATCAGCACTGTCGAAGGTAGAGATCTGACTGCCAATGTTTGCTTTGTTCGATGGTGATGCGTAGAGTTACGATTCGAACAGCACATGACTTGCCATTCCTGATTCCAGCCAGCTAGTTCCGGGCGAAGTTCTGTATACAGTGCATCCATTATTCTCTCCAGGATGATGCGACTTAGTGTTTTATTTGGCGTGGGCGACAGCATGCTCCTACCTCAGTTCTTGTAAAGGCTTTAATCATCCTTCTTTGGTAGTCACAAGGGATGCTCTCTCTTCCAATTTAAAGGTGTCTTTCCTTCCTTCCAAATCTTTTGAAACAGTGGCGTAAGCACATCTGCTACTGACTCCAGATCCCTATTCAGTGCTTCCGAAGGAATTGAGTCCACCTTCCTGGTTTTCAGTAGTTTGAATGCAATCAAGATTTCTGCTTCATTAGATGATTGGTGTCAACTGGTAGTTTTTTGCCTGTTATTGCTGCTATTTCCGCACGAGTGATAGGTGATGGTCGATCCAGGAGTCTTTGAATTGATCAACCCATTGTTTCCTTAGCACCTCCCCTCTGATAATTAGGTTTCCTTCACCATCCTTCACTGGTTTCATCTGTGCTGACCACTTCCTGGTGAAGACCCTTTTATTCGGTATAATGTCCTGAAATCCCTCATGTCTTTGACCTCACTCTGATGGCTGAATAGGAAGTGTCATTTGTGGCCTCCGCCATCAGGTTTCGAGTGGTGGACTGTTATTTCGGTCTGTCTTCGGTTGCTTTGTGGGGCTCTGGCTTGACCTGGAAGGTCCCTTGCGCTAGATAGTGGTGCAAGTCCATATCTGCTCCCCTTCTCGACTTTGAGTTCAACAGACTTCTTCTCCACCTTTTTCAGCAGCATGGCGATGAAGTCCGTCTGGCTTTTGGTGCGTCCATCAGGTGGAATCCATGTCATCTTGTGTATGTCGTTGTACTTGTACACGCTGCCTCGAATCAGTGAATCACTGAAGGCGTAGAAGCCTACGAAGAGTCCTACACCCTCATCCATTTCGTTGACAGTAACCTGACTCATGATGAGTTCACTTTCTATATTATCTGTACCAATTTCGGCATTCGTACTTGAAATCAGGATTTTGGTGTCGTCATCCGGCATCTCATTCGTTACCATTCTCAGTTGTCCATAGAAATCTTCCTTCTTCTCTTGTTCTGAGTTATTCGTAGACACGTAGCATGGGACGATTGTGACCTTCTTTACTTGTGAGTTGAATCTTGCTGCCAGAGGAAACTGGTAAACACTTCATAAACTCTTTGGCTACTGTTGGGGAAATCATGATAGTCACTTTCTCAGTGTGCTCGTGGTTGTCGTTTGGGTGACTGGAGTATGTTACTAACTCCCCAGTTAACAATTTGCATAGTCCGCGTCCATTCCACATGCTCTCATAGATTCTTGGTACTTGTGTACCATATCTTTTCATTTATTCGCCAACCTGGTTAGTTTTGCCAACGTCGTATACTGTACGGACACTCCACGTCCCATTTCTCGTTTTTGCATTCATCAAAATAAAGCATATTGACTGACTGGCTCCTTTAAGTCTTTTAACAGCCGTTGTGAAAAATAAGTTCGTTTTTACATTTTTCTTGTTTCTGAATGTCATTTTCTTAAGTAACAGTAAGAAATCATATTATGGAATAATACTAGAAATTTGTGTTCAGTTTTTGTCTAAATATTGGGGTTTTCATAGGCACTAAAGAAGGACTCTTTATTACAAAGCATTCGTCAACTGGCTGGCAAGATTCTTGTGTGGTTGTATTTATAAAGAGAGTATCCCGAAGTCTGTATGAAAATACATATCTAAAAGAGATTATCCTTTTTATTCTGCTTATATTGCCAATGGTAAATCTAGTTTGAGAGTGGCTGTCTACTTTTTTATATTCGCTCATCCATATAAATATGAAAGCAATCAATCAATATTGCCCTGTCGTGCAGGAAGATGAATGGACAAAGTAGGAAGATAGGGTGAAGAAAATAAAAATTTCCCTGCTATGACCTTAAATAACCTTCTACGTTTATAAATGCTTCACTATTAGTCATTTCCTACACTTAAATAAACATGGAATAACTAATCAATTTTGTATTAGACTTCCATTCATATTCATATGCCATGCAGAACAAGATTTAGAAATCAATATTTATACCCAGAATATTATTTTGTTGAATAATTGTAGAGTTAAATACGCGAGCAGTTAGGTATTGAGGGAACAAACTACCACGTGACTGACGTAAATGCTTCAGACACTTGAAATTAGAACGTCATAATTTGCATCAGGCTGACTTTATTTATGTTTAACCAGTAGTCTGTTCATTCAACTGCTATTGCACATGAAGTCTACAGTTGTGATGCACTAATTATTGTTATGAGCGCGTATGTCCTACTGCAGATCAAGTCATCCGATTTGAATAAAGTGCATCTATGACCCTCTAGGCATAAAAAATGGAGCCTTGAGGCTACGAAACCAAGAATGTTGACCATAAAACTATATCAGAAACAATACAAGTTGAAATTGTGTTTATTCTCTGCATCACTGCAAGGTAAATCTAGTCAGATTGACATTGATTACTGTAGGCAAGTAGTTCATAAAGGATATGAAACCTTCATGAGTGTTGAAACATATGAATATAGTTATCGCATATGATAGAAACTTAGAGTTCAAATAAGCCTGCGCATAGCATGAATCACTAAATAGGTTTGGCTTACGTCATACCCTGGATAATGTGAGAGTAAAAAGTGGACACTGTGATATGAATTCAAGTTGGTTTGTTTTATTTGCATGGTTCATTAAATTCACAAACAACCCTAAAATAATTGCTAAACTACTTTTCGACATTTATATCAATTAGTTGCGTTTCTAACTCAGGAGCATTGGTACTTCTACTTAATTTACTTTTCCATTAGTAACTCACATTATTATTTCGTTTGTCCGTGTCGTCTCCATATTTTCAAATTTCAAGCACCTTGATAACCGTTTTGCCAAGCTATTTAGTATACTTATTCAATTTATAAGGCAACTTATAAGTTTCACTAAAAGCGTAATACCACTTACAACGTCCCTTTTTGGAGTCTCAGAGCCCGCCAACTAAACATATTGTCGAGGGTTCGATCACCGGCCGGCCCACTCCTATACCACACTGAGTCTCTAGCAAGTCCGGTAAAAAGGGGTGGATTGGCGTGTAGGTAGCGAACCCATCCAACAAAAATAAAACCATTTCTACCGAAACTTCAACGTTATAGCTTGAAGCCCTGTGTTCCAGTAAAGGAATAGAAAATTAAACTATTTCTCCCGTGATAAAGAAATCTTATATCCAGTTTCCTGTAAAGCAAATTTAACTTATAGATAGGAAATTGTCGGCAGGCACTTTCATATTTAGAGCATACTCTTCAACAGCAGAACATGTTATTAAGTGTCTATTCTCAATATTTGACACCAGGGGAAAATAGGACTTGTTCCCTTAAAAGCTTCAGTAATTAAGCAATCTTATACAAGAGTTATTTATTTATATGCAGCCTTGGTGACAGTCATATTCCTTGATGGTTGATATTGGCTTCAGTGGATATGAGGTGAGAGATTTTGTGACTTTACAATTTAGGACAAAAAGATAATCTTTTTTGTCTTATATAACACGTTTGCTACGTATTCAGTGTGTCAGTAATTACTAGCAATTGAATTCTGCACTTGAATAAAATTTATCAACTTAAAGTTTACAACGGGATGTCAACATTACGAGAAACGAGTTTTCAACTTTAAGTCTCTCATAAAAAATTATTATGAAGTGATTGTAAAAGGTTAGAGGAGATTATTCGTCAAAGTCTATCATACGGTGAATGCATGTAATTGGCGTCAGTTGCTGAATATTACATAAGCAAAGTAGGAGTAACCATTGTATATTTATCAACACAACAGTAGAAAAAAAGAAATCGGAATATTGTTTCTTCAGGGAGAGAGAGAGAGAGAAAGAAATGTTTTCGAATTTAATTCTCTGAGGAGAATTAATCAGGATTATCTCTGATAATTACTTCTTTTTTAATCAAGCATTTATTTAGTAATAATACTGTAGGAACATCGATGTTAGGAAGAGTAATTCTGATTCACTTGCTAATCCCTATTACCTTCAATTCTTTTCACTTTAGCCCTCTGAATGTCCAGTATTCGGTTTAAACCCAATCTAGTCAATCTTATAACAATAACAATTCTGACAAACTATGTGTCGTCTTCTGTTAAGTACTACATATACATACATATGTTTATTCTAAGACGTCTGCTCACTTAAAAATTCAAATGTGAAATTTTTCGGTTGACAGACTATACAAAAGTGTACATGAGGCAGACAATTGTATATCGCTTTGCTTACTCAGATAACTACATAACTAGGATACCTTACCATTAGCTTAAAGAATAAACAGTTGGTGCTAGGCCCAAAATTACACCGATACTGGAAGCATAGATAAGACTTGTGGTTCACTTAGACGTTTTCTCTGAGCTGAAAGGTTTCATACAGAAGTTTTCATTGTCTTTCTGGACAGCATCTTCAGAGCGAACAGAAAGTAAGAAAAAATGAGCAAAGAATACAAAAATGACGTAACACTTCAGGTATTCAAGTTACAATCTATGAAGCAGTGTATTCTGTTCTGTCTTACAACTATAGAACACCAGCAGTGAAACTAAACTGGATGCATTGACTTTAATTATTAATAATCACTTCATCTCACAGAGTGACGTTTTTACAGACCCGTCAGGTATGCAGTATAGGAGCTGTACGTTAAAAAATTTCTCTGTCCAAAATTGCACTGCTATAGAAAATTATTGTTTGGAATAAAATGTTTCCTATTATACAGTAATTATTATTTGCGCATACTGCCTAGTCTATTGTGAGTTGTTATTGTTGGCGAGAAGAGCATTGGATCAATAGAAAGATAAAAACGATCAAAGTAAGTTTGACGGAGATGTTATTGACAGTTACTGTAAGTCTGTTATGGCAAACGTAGCCTTATCTGAGTGAGGTGCACACAATCTGAAATTATAACCATGGTATTGTGATGGCGAATCAACCGTTAAGACACTGATGCACTGATACTCTGGTCTGCTCAAGACAGTCTAAATCTGAATCTTTATTTTCGATTTGTTTTCCATTTTCTTGAAGCATTCTATCACTGAGTTATTTTCATCCCGATGTTTTTCCAATTATAGCTACTTCAATGATGTAACGATTGTGTAATAATCCTAACGACTACCTTGATTTGTTTAGGATCTGTCTGACACTCCAGAGCAGTGACATTCAGAAACAAGCAGTTTTCAAGCTTATTTTGAGTCTCAACAACATAAAACTAACATTTCTAATTGGCATACATAGGTGTCGTAGAAGTTTGATAAGAAAACACCAGTGGCCTGCAGACTACACATCTCAATACTAAATGTATCCACATTTGATTCGCTTGGGATTATAAGTGATAAAGATGGTATAAAAATGATGCTAATCAATCTGAATAGGTGCAAACACTCAGAGGTCGCAATTAACCAGATTAGGACAATAACACTATTGGATATCTGTTAATCGTCTAATATCTCAGGTAACGAAACGTATGTATGTGCACATATTATTCATCTTGAATAAGCAAGTTTTACTACGAAAAACAGTCTGTGTCAACATCACTTTGCTATTCAATGATCTGATCTATTGTTTCTTCGCAGTTTTATTTTAATTCTACTTGCTTGACTGTATACCAGATATATATATATATATATATATATATATATATATATATATATATATATATATATATATATATATATATATATATATATATATATAAACGAGAGGGCAGCATTTGACAGTGGTTGTAATATGTAACCTACGCTTTATTAGTGAAGATTAATCATTCCAAGTACAATAGTTCAATCTCCAGTTGCATTGCAACAACGAAGCAACGTGATTAGGTTTTCACTAGGAGGCATATACTGCAAAACCGAATTATTCGACATTTTTCATTTTATTTTTTTGTTCCCTTAGAGTTCATTTATTTCAGTAAAATTAGGACAGATATCAGATAGTCTGGAGAAAAAGTTGAAGTAGCTCTAAGTAGCAGTTCGCAATGGATTTTGTTGTACAGAAATAACAAAATTATCTTAATCAGTCAATTTTTCAAATTCGTTGTTCATTTTTCGACACATATAATTATCACTATCGACCTTACTTTACCCTTGCAAAATTCAAGAATGGAGTTTGATGTTATGAAGTGAACTTGTCATCAATTGCTTTTGCGATGGCTTTTTAAATCAATTGCTATTTATCCAAAGCAGCGAAAAATAAGATCCGGATTTTCAACTCCAATGTGAATTCAGTGCTACTTACTACACAGATCAGAGACTTAGTGCGTCATGAACAGCACTTCAAACAAACTACAGACTCTCATCAACAGCTGTCTTCACTCAATGCTCAAGATCAGATGGTCGGCCAGTGAAGATCAGCAACAGGAATCTCTTGGAGCAAACCAACCACGAACCAACTGTGCAAGAAATTTGCAGGAAAAAATGGAGATGGATTGGCCATACTCTGAAAAAAAACCATCAAGTGACATCACAGGCCAGCCTGTCGAGTAGAACCCAAACCGGAAGCTGTGAGTTGGTCGTCAGTGCAAGGGTGATATGAAGGAGGTCATGTAAAAAGGAGATGAAAGCATTTGGACAGATGTGGAGCCAAACCGGCCAGGTGCAAACGTTGGGAGAGAACCGAACGCAATGGAGACGTGTGGCTGAAGCCCTATGTTCCTGTAGGAACTAAAGGAAGCAATAATATAATAACAAAAATAACAATAACAATAATAGAATCTGTGTTTTTAAGTCACGAAAAAACGTGTGCGTATTCGTCTGTTTATTCCATCAAATGAAAGTGAACAACAAAACAGAATGAAAACAACTTGGGCAAAAACAGCCTATCTGTCACGTTTTTACTGAAAAAAATCCATAAGGAATTTACACGCTTGTAAAAACATCTGTTATTATATATATATATTATTTCTGAATATATATATTTACATATATATATATATATATATATATATATATATATATATATATATATGTAATCAGAAATAATTATTAGAAAGCTTTCAGTTAACCTATACTTGGACGGATATTGGTTATCCCATAAGCACTATAGAAAATCTAATTTGAAAGAAATCCACTTGCAGTGATGTAGATGTGAGGAATGAAATCAATATACATTTTAAAAACTACAGACATAATAAAACTTTATAAACATAATTGGGTGCAACGAAGATTGCAAAGTTTTCAAACTTTGGCAACTTTCTGTTATATATATGTTATAATGTAACCGTGAACCTAAAATTTGATTTTAAATGTCGAGAAACTGTGATAATGAATATTTTGAAAATAGGCATAGAAAAATATTTATGTTTTCAACAGTTTTTAAAATCAGATTATCTCTTTGCAAAATTTTTATGGTGAATTTAATAATCAATAAATGAATAATGAAACATGAGTCAGTGATAAAGTAGTTGAATGAGCTGATCAGAGACAGCTGTTGAAGGTGTCCCAAAGGGAACAGAGAGAAATTCTCCAATGATAACATTTATTTTGAATGTACTACAGGCAGTCATAATATGAAACCTCTTATATTCATACTGTCGACATAATTTTTGAATGTAAACCTTATTGGGAGTGGGTAACCGAAGAGAACACATAATGCACTTGCTTACTAATGTTCATTTCTGTAAATCAGTTGAAAGACTAAAAGTAAAATCAGCCATCAGAACAGTTTGAACAGCAACAGCCTTGAAGATGAGGTAGCACAACACGTTCGAAGTTGCATAAACAGGGAAGAAATAATGACAGAGAGTGATTTTTTGTTTTAAAACAACTTCCACAAGGTTCATGCAAAATTCATTACTTATTATGAATACTTACGCCGTAAACAGTCATTTTGCTTATTTCTTCGTTGGAGAAATTCCCTTTATGCTGGCATCATCTTTGAGTTTTCATCTTTAATCGCATGTAACATTAGAAATCATTCCTTGACACTGTGCGTTTTACTTTTTCAAGATAGTTGTTTATGCAAATCGAATTCTTACAAATATGATAACAGCAAATGGAAAATTATTGTTACCCTTTTTGAAAATAAGCTCTATAAGCACGTTGGATTTTAATTAATCTTTAAAGTATTTCATAATATTCACCGAAAATGAAATTATGTTTTATAAATAGAAATTAGACAAGAATTTGTTTATCTGAATTTCACTAAATATTTTCATTACTAAAATTAAAACCAGACATGTATAAACCAAAAATATAGTTTCCAGTTAGATCTTTCTAAGGTGTGTAACTTCATGTATGTAATTTCAGTCAGTGACGATGAATTTGTGGGTCAAAGATAAATGTTACATCTTGAAAATGTAGCATTGATCATGACGGTTATCGTGTTGACCACATCACCCTTCATGATGATGCACTCTAATTAGAATGATTTGAAAAACAGTCTTCACACTACATTATGGATAAGATTTTATTTTGATAAATCATACACAGTGTTGTACAGTTGTATTAACTGATGACATGTCGAGCATAAACTATTGCCACTCATAATCACATCAAGTAACTCACACAACTTTTTTCTTTCATTTATATACATGGGTGGAATCGATTAGATATTGGATTAAAAATCAATGTGAGATAATGTCCATTCAGAAATAATAGTACGAGTGTTATTGACCCATTACAATTATATGGGAAATACGAATGTTTTATACGAGTGTTTATTTTTTAGTCATAATAAGTTATTTATTAGAATGTTGTGATGTGTTTGAATTGAAATAGAAATTTAAGATTATTAATTATCCCCTTATGAGTTGACTTGAGGTTATAATATCTTCCATATTTCTGGTATTTGCATAACAAACTCACTCAGAGACAAGCTCTGTAGGCTAAAAGACCCCATGGACCCAATTAGACAAAATAACATAATTTACAAAGTATCCTGCAACGATTGTGAGGTCAACTACATAGGTCAAACTAGTAGGTCAGGGCTAGACAGATTATCAGAACATAAGAATTTAGCTAAGGTAAGAATGGTTGACCCTGAAAAGATAAGTAATTTAGAAAAAAAGCTCAGCTATTGCACTTCACGCATTAACACACAACCACACAATAGGGTGGGATAGGGTTAAAATTCTAAAAAGTAATATAGGCAGGTGGAGAGAGAGGTTGATTACGGAATCCTTATTCATCGAGTCTACACCCAACACATGTAACAGAAATGATTCAATGCAAATGCCAGAAATATGGAAGATATTATTACCTCAAGTCAAATCAGAAGGGGATAATTAATAATCTTAAATTTCTATTTCAATTCAAACACATCAAAACATTCTAACAAGTAACTTATTATGACTACAAAGAGCACTTGTATTAACAGTCGTATTTCCCACATAATTGCAAGGGGTCAATAACACTCGTACTATTATTTCTGAATGGATATTATCTCACATTGATTTTTAATCCAATAACTAATCGATTCCACCCATGTATATAAATGAAAGGAAAACGTTGTGTGTTACTTGATATGATTATGAGTGGCAATAGTTTATGCTCGAAACTTCGTTAGTTAATATAACTGTACAACACTGTGTGATTTATCAAAATGAAATCTTATCCATAATGGAGTTATACTCTACCACAGTGCCCAAGTTTTATACTTATATCAACAGTCTTCACACGTTGGATTGTAATGTTTAAATTTCTTTAAATGAAAAATCCCCATATTGAAATCAAAACAAGATTTTGAGCGGACAATTGTTTTCGATAACTTCTTCTTCAGGCTCTACAGTTATAAATCCATGAATGATAGAGTACATATAGCCAATAAAGGCAAATGAAAATAATATCAGAAACTATATTGGTGTGCATGTGTAAGTTGAGATGATAGTCCATTAGTTAACATAGTCAATTAAATGTGTATAGGGTGTATAGTCAGAAAAAGTGTGATGAAGTGTGAATGATGAATTGGGTGACATAGTGTTGTTTTATAGTCAACAGAATACAAATGTCATTGGGGTGAGAGAAATGCGATAACCACAAAATTCATACAAACACACATTAACAAAGGGGCACTGAATGTGAGGGCTTATCGATAATGTCTAATGATAAAATAAAGAGGCTAAATTGTAAATTGTAATAAAATACTACAGAATTGGTAGGCTTAGTAGAAAATCATAAAGGTTGACAAAAAGTAAGGGCAACAATGAGGTGAAATAAACTGGGTGGAGAAATGGATAATAAAGACATGAAATCACAAATTAATAATAATGATAACAAAAGTACGAAAAATTATGATCCTGGTGACCTTATAGTGCGCCAGGGTAGACAAAGAGAGTGAATAAGTTTTTTCTGTACACATAGGTCTGGCCTCTCTCTATTAATCTCTAAAGCCTCAGCTGTGGCTAGGAGGCGTAATCGTGTGCCTTTGGGGAAATTGTTCGGCACTCGATACACAACTGTAAATGACTCATCTACTTTAATGCTGTGTTCCTGTGTTATTCTCCATTTCTCCACCCAGTTTATTTCACCTCATTGTTGCCCTTACTTTTTGTCAACCTTTATGATTTTCTACTAAGCCTACCAATTCTGTAGTATTTTATTGCAATTTACAATTTAGCCTCTTTATTTTATCATTAGACATTATCGGTCAGCCCTCACATTCAGTGCCTCCCTTGTTAATGTGTATTTGTATGTATTTTGTGGTTATCGCATTTCTCTCAACCTAGTGACACTTGTATTCTGTTGATTATAAAACAACACTATATCACTCAATTGGTCATTCAGACTGCATCACATTTTTCTGACTAAGCACCCTGTACACATTCAGATAAGATAATAGCTTTATTGCAAATCAGTACTTGTGATACAGAATGGAATTCTCAGCATTTTTACTACAATATTGCATCCAGTTAGTACATTAACAATAAATAAAGTTATACATAGATTAAAGTTATCTCAGTCAGTTTTGACAACAAAATATTAGCATGTCGGTAGCAAAGCCAAAATTTAAACAGTGTTTGAAGGTGTTAGAAAAGCAGATACTACTAGCATATTTACTGACGTAAGCGATAGCAAAATGGTCGAGATATACAGAGTGTGAAAGAACGAACAAAAATGTTTTAAGTAGAGTTTATAAGGAAGAGAGAAACAAAACGGCACATAACAAAAATAAATACAGAAAGAGAAAAAAAGGTAGAGAAAAAACGTTGTACCTGTAAATGATGTGAGTTGGAAAGACGAGATCCATTTGTTCTACTGACTATTTAATAAGTTAAAGGTTTCACGTCTAATGCTTTCTTTATCGCACAGAACACGAGCTAGGTAGGGTATGGATGAGTTTTTGTACTTGCTAGTGTGGGCATATAGTTTCCTATACAGGCTTCTGGTTTTCCCTGAAGAGATACATAGGGAGAGTTGTGAATGTAGATAAATGTGAGTCAGATAAAATGGATTAAATTGACTATGCTAACTAATGGACTATCATCTCAACTTACACACGCACCCCAATACAGTTTCTGATGTAATTTTCATTCGGCATTATTGGCTATATGCACTCTATTATTCATGGATTTATAATTATAAATTTCTTAATGTAATAAGTTGAAAATGCCTTCATTTTTAATCCTTATCTATTTTTCAACCGATAAGTATTTTAGAAATCGGTTTTAGACGATTTTAAAATTTTTGATCAGGTACTACACATCAAATATTTTCAGCCATAAGGGATACAATTCCACATTCAGTAACGACGATGGGAATTCAGATAAGCTTAGTAACTTATGGGAAATTGGTTAGGACCAAAAAGCTTATATTTTCAAGTAAACAGCTTAATGGGGATTTAAAGTTTGAGGGAAAATAATTGATGTTAAAACGGTTAATTCAGCTTGATTACTTGTCTACTTAAGTTAGATAATAATGACTTAACAACTTATTCCTAGCATTATAACTCTCTGAGATGAAATCTGTTTAAAGTTTACTAAAGATCAAAGCAACAAAGCATTTCAACGTGAAATAATTACTCTATCTAGGGATACATTAGTGATTGCACTTCTGGTTACCCGGAGTTTTTTATAGCTAACAAAAATATGTCACACAGGAACGCAAATTAATTTAGGCTACATTAAATGAATAATTCAGCCGAATCTGACTCTGAGTTTTGAACAACAACTACATTTCTTCTATTTTGAACAAGTCAGTAGGTAGTTGAATAGCCAGGTTTCACCGAAGTTGATGTTAAGTTTCATCAAACATGATATTAATAACAAATTACTCATTTAGTGGATCTTTGGATGTGGAAATGACTAAATATCTTAAAATAACTAAATGTGCTTGTGAATTGTCTTCCACTTCAAATGAAATACTCAGATTTTTGAATAATTATTAAAGTATTTGTGCAAAGCCACCTAATGCCATTCGAAAGCTCACAATAAGTATATAAAATGAAAAACAGCTACTTTAACAGCTAAATATTTTGCTCCTAACATATAATTACAGCTATGCAATGCAGCTAACTACCTTGTGGTAATCACTTAACCAAATTCACGTTTCATTTCAAATAAAAAAGATTAATTGTAGGTTTTCCGAACAACACTGTTGCAGGGTATGGATTTAAGGTCATTCGTCAAGCCACCTGATACTAACGGTTGTTATTAGGTCAGTTCATTTCACAAAAGTAATATTCTAAAATCAACCTGAAACTAATTTGTCAGTCTCGTTTTATTTGTTTGTCTATTTCATAAAAAATACACAGAAGAACTGGATGTATCACATATTCTCGAATTACACTTTGAGTTTAACCTTTTTGTAACAGTTTTATTAACGGAGTGAATATCATGTATAGGTCAGATGATCTTCCATTACATAATTTATCTCACTAATTAGGCTATCTGAAATAGGTTTAGGCAGGCAAACTGACGTGCATGTATCGAAAGATGGTAGCACGTTAAGCGAAAACCTGGAACACCACAGAATTCAAACAACCAGGTTCAAAAATTTATATAATTACTATTGTTCATGGCATTTGTCTCATACATATGAGGAAGATAAAACTATGATATCATAAAACATAGGCAACTTCATGAATTATTTTTTTAATTTAATTGTTTCTGCAGATCTATATGAAATATCTGTAAATCATAAGGTGTTTAAGAAAACTTTTTTTATTTCCTGAGAGTTCAGGATAATTTATGCATAAATTTTCCAATTAATCGCCGAATAGCACCGTAAGTTTTATCTCTATAGGATACGCAGTGGCCTACATAAAACGACACTACTGTTCACGAGTGGCATTATTTCCGACTTTTCGTATCAATCTTCGTTTATCTTCAACAGATGCTGTAAATGAAACTGCAGCATCTGTTGCCATACTTTTCAAATAATTATTTACCTTATGTAAATTAATTTGGTGAAATAGTAAGGTAAAAAAGCTTCAAGGATTAATTGTTTGTAACGCGTGAATATGTAAATTCTTACTGCACAGCAGTTTGTAATTAAAAAAGATTCTAGGCCGTAAATTTAACAGAGCAAATCACTAGGTACTTAATTTACTACAGTAGAGAGTTCTCTGAAAGCCCTTAGTATAACTGACGTCTCAAAATACTTTAGTAGGGATACCACTTCCTTCCTTCCTTCCCAACGTACTTTTATGGGCTTCTGCTGATATATTTCAGTCACATAATGCTGATTCAAAGTGCACCCTGACTTTTAGTTACTTATGTTGGTGAATAAGCTGCAAACTAATAAAAGTTAGTCGACTTCAGCACTAAGAACTAAATACATGACAGGGATTACATCACAGTGACTAATCAGTATGTCCTTACAGTCCTATAAGAGCTCAACAATGATCCCGATTAAGTCATTGGCAATGTTTCTGGCTGAAGTACTGGGTGGCAGAGCTTTGCAACCGCATCGGCAATGGTACCATTAGGTACAAAGTCTAGGTCTTAGGCTACAAGCTGGCAATCTACAATCACCATAATAATCTCGAGTTATAAGTGAAAAACGCTGAGGAAATAGACAAGGAGTTGGAAGAATCTGTTTTAAATCATAGTATTGTAGTAAACAGTGATAATACTTTGAAAAACGCTGAATATTTATGAGTACTGGCTATATATTTTTTCCACCTAGAGCACAAACTTCCATGATGGATCAAGTCGCGTAACAATAAGACTTTCCATGAAGGTATCTCATTCAGTTATTATGTCGACGATCAGGGGTTTTATTCTTCCAGCATGTGTTGGAGTTACGTGGAACAGTACCGTCTTCTTTCGATTGGACACTAGTTAGTAACTAGTGCAGTGTGTCTAGTCCTTTGTTTGGTGCAGACTGAATTGCATCAGTCATGTTGGCAATGTGGCTGCCACTCCAGGTGGCTCTCCATTGTCGTGCATTTTGAATAGTTGATATCGGTAGAGAGCCTTGGACCAAGGTTTCGTGTTAGTTGACACTCTTCAGCAAGGCGCATCTGCAACCCTGAAAGAACTCATCTCCCCGCTGGGACCCGAACTCGTGCTGCAGTGCTGCAGTCAGTGACGTTACCACTGGGCTATTCAGGCTCGCAATTAACCTCCTATAGATCTGTATTGAATATGTTTGATTGTACACTAATAGATAACTAGTGTAATGCGTTTAGTCCCTTGATTGGTGCAGGCCGGTACACTCTTCAGAACATATTCAAAAGAAATTTTAGTAGTTTAGATTTTCAATAAGGTTTTCCTCATATCTGACAAAAAAAGCTAATTAATAACTTTATGTCTGAGTAATGCTTTGTCATCATTTACAGGTTTTCTACCTCCCCAGTTTCGTAACAAACATAGGAAAATTGTGTAAGTGGTGTTAAATACTGATTTTAATTTAGTTTGAAAAGTTCATTATGAATTTATTTCTGTGTACTTAACAGTCATAAGGTATATACCCCTTTAGCACTTATTATGAGTTAAAATATATCGCTATCGATTGTGGATACAGAAACGCAAAGTTTCAGTATTTAGATTATAGAAAACAGTGAACGAGGATTTTCTTTGAAAACATAATATTTACCACCTGCGTGGTTACGATCAGTATAAGATGGTAAATTTATGACGTTAAACTTGCACTAGTTTCGCTGTCTGAGTATGCAACTCTGGATTAATTTATCACAACTCTATACTGAAAAGATGGATTACTTTTCCTCGGCCTAATGCATCAGAATTGGTTGTTTGAATAGTAAAATCAGTAATATATTTCAAAAAAGACGCAGGTACAAAACATATTAGTGAACGGTTTCTGAAAGTGAAATGAATCCTCCTTTAATTAGTAGATCTGCCCTCTGATGAAATATCAGGGAATTCCCACGCACACAAGGAAACTTACTAAAACAACAAAAGTACGCATCTCAGTAAAAAAGGAGTATGTTTTAATTATGCTGTTCCTGTTATATCGAAAGTAAAATGAATCCACGGAAGTTAAAATTCTTTTTGCAAAAGCCTTCGCTAGGTTTTTAATCCTTGTTCCTTAATTCTATGGACTTCTCAATAAAATAGGGGAAGATTTACCTGGTTTTAACACAGCCCAAACTTAGATAGTTGGTCATGCAAAAGCGATGTTAACCTAGTGTTATGTACTCGTCGCCAAATTATTGTTATGTACTGGTCGAGAATTTAATAGTCCTGACTCAAGAAAGACGGAAATCAGAAGACCACTAGGTTTGCGATGATACTTCTATTTTCCAAAACACCAGGAGAATCAAATATATCACACAAGTATGTGAGAGCAAAATATATATGAATGTCCGAACAAGTGTGTGAACAAATCAATAGACAGTCTTAACATGATTGGCTAATTATAATGGAGTATCGATCCATATATACATAGCGAAATATAACAGACATGTCAAACAAACACACATATTATATATAATATAAGGGGAATATACATTGTTAAAGGAGACAGGTTCATCAAAGTGAAGTGGTCACAGACTATGAGAGAAACAGAAAGAGAGACCACCATACACACATATCTATATACACATATCACCTAGGGACCAGTTTTCTTTTGTTTCTCAGCTACCTGCTACATTTCAGTCTAAAACCATTGAATGCAGGTGGAGTAATAAGCTCTTTATCCAAGAGAAATTGAAAAACACTATGAAACATTATTTTTATCTGTTGATTTCCTTCGTTCATTGTAGAATAAGCCTTGGTTACACATCTCAGTCTGTCATCTGACTTCACCATAGTTCATGAGACTTCATTTTACTTTCACATCATCTTCTACATATAGCGCCAGCAAATTGAATTATGACTTGTCACTAAAGTCTTACTCAGGGGCTTGTGACATTATGTTACTTTATTGCTTCCCTAGTATATGTCCAACCCTCCTTCATTTCCTTCTAAATACTAGTCGGATATTAGGCTATTGGCCGATTACTTGGTATACTTCCTTGTTGCTTACCCTTTCTGACCAACGGATTCACGGTATTGAGCTAAGGCAGCTTTCCCAGGGCTCGAATAATGTCGTGGCCCTCAAAACTTCTGCTGTTGTTGGATGACCGTTGTTCACTGGTGCTTTTAAGTATGTTGGTAGTATTTCTGGATGAGTTTTGGATGCTGGTCAATTCAGGAATCATATTAAGTGACAAGTGCAGCCTTCTCTTATTTTCATCTCTTTTGTAATTTGATTTCCTTATTGGAGATCTGGATCATGGTGATAAAAAAAGTTAATGTTAAAATTTTTAAATAATTTATTAGATTTCGTACATTTGGTTTCCTTGATGAATTTTGATAGAGAAAGAAAGACCTACGTTATATCATCAGGATTCTTATATATTTACAAACATGAATCCCTGTTTTTTAGTTATTTGAAAATCGCATACAATTTTGTAGTAGTGACAGAATCACCAGAATTTATTGCACAGTGATTTTTTTCATATCAAAATGACTTAGGTAACGCACTAGTTAGAATTATCTGGAAATTGTTGGGATACTTATTGGACATAAAAATACTGTCAGTTAAAATAATTACAATTAATTCGTTTCCTGTGGTTATTTCTTGAAGAATAAAACACTGGAAAAGTAGTATTTTGTTTTTATTAATCATTATCCCGTTTAAACACTTCCTAATCAATATGACGAAGCTAAAAAGATATTTTTGAATGCAAAATACGAATAACTGGATTTATTCTCCATTGCAGTAAATTATTTTCAAAACGTTTTAGTGTTGCAGAATGTGTCCAAATGAACAAACATTGAATAATTCACAATTTTTAGATTTCAGTTTCTGAACTCTAAAACAAACTTATTAGTGTATTCTGGAGTTTTAAACGCTTGGCTTTATGCAATAGAAGGCATATTCACGAAAGTTCAGGTCACAAAACGGTAGAGGGTATTTAATTAAGAGAATATAGGAGATTTAATAAAATATATTTGGAAATGCGATGATACACTGTACATGAAGATAATTCCAGCTATGAGTAAGGTTGAACTCATCAATAGTGTTAATAAGCATATAACTGGATACATTAAGCTTTTTTAATCTCAGCAGAATAAAGAAATCACATCACATTGAGTGAAGGTCTCCTTTGCTTATCGACTTGAGAAGCATTTTACGGTGACAGATATCGATGAATTGGATTGCATAAAAATCACAGTTTATTACTTACTGTTTAAAAGAAACTGAAAAAGAAGATAAGACATAGGTAAACAATAAGCTTCAAGAGATGATTTGTTTAATTGTACTTCATATCAAACATAGCAGAAGCATCATACAATAGTGTGAAAAATTTAGATGAAATTTTAATCACCGAAACGTTTATAGTATTGTGAATGTAACGAATTTATTCATATGGATAGTCTCATGAATTTCCTGAATTACTAACTTCTTTATCCCAACAGAACAGTATGTTTGAAATAAATTATTTAAATTTACCCAGAGGAAGATTAGAGGGAATCGCTAGTTCTATAACTATCATGCCTACTAAGTAAAACCACATTTTATATAAGTTTTGACTGCAAGATCCGAATTAAAACACTGTCTGTGTGGGTCATAGCGATTTTCTAAAATCACTGAAACATTATATAAAACAGAATCAGTTTGAGTTATTGTACAGTTAATTACAGTGACAATCATCCGGCAGAAAACTGAAAGAAATACTTCGCCTTTTTTCATGATGGATACAATAAAGTACAAACTAAATTTCAGTTATTATATTTAAAAGGTGCGAAAACGACTTAGTCAGTTACTCAGTTGCTTTCTATCAACACAGATGAATTCATTAACTAAATGTGTTTGGATATTCTGTTCGCCTTATTTTGAGAAGACACTATTATTTGCGTAAATTAGTGATAGCAGCATTCAGTATGTAATGGTGAAAACGTACGTGCTCAAGAGTGAACTATTTTTTGGTGTTATTGTATGTATGCCCTTATATGAGAGGTTCAGTTGTGAAGCTGCCTAGATAATATCTTCAGGGCCAGTTTCAGACCCCTTTAGGTATGAATTTTCCCACTGTCTTAACACGGATTCATTTTAATGAAAAAGTAGGTTCCTTTCGATATATTCCAAACTCACGTCTTTTGCACATTCATACAGCGGTGGCTAAATGTACTGTTTATTCGCCAATAAAAGTAGAGTTAGATGAGAATGGTAGACGAACATCTAGTGATGGTGTGCACCACCACAACTTTTTCTTTCATTCAATTAAAATTGTGTTTGAAAAATATCATGAATAACAGCACTTTTTTTCTTTTTTACACTTTTTTTATTTTAATACTGAAAGTATTTAAGTAGCAACCCTGTCTATTTAAAAATTTGTATATTACTACAAAAAATATGTGAATACGAAATCACTGATTATATTCTTCCCAACTTCCCATTTCTCCTCATTTCATAGTTTAAGCCATTAAAAAGAAAGATTACAGTTGTCCAGCTGAGATATAAAACTGACTTCAGAGCTCTCTCATCATAGGGATTAATACAAAGAAAAGCAGGAGTAATTTCACAAATATTCGTATTGTTTAGATGATGATTTTGATAATTTCTATGTAGTTTGAAGTTATGTACAGTTACAAAATAATGAATAAATTCACTTGTTCAATCTGACAAAACAATCGACGTTGTTTTCTGAAGTAATGTAGATGATCAACGGATCCTGTTAGGAATCTAAATATTTCCTTGGTTGTACAAAGCAGATATTAGACTGGCTTTATTCTATACAATCTAATGTTCAGATTACTTATGATCAATCAACAGATGATCCTTAAGCAAAAGTATTCTGAAGAATCAAAATGATTATATCTTTCATATTTTGGTGCTTTAGCTGTTATATCTGCTGGTGCTAGTAATGAATTAGTTTAGGTAGGACAAATATAATTTACGGAGAGAAGAGAAATTATTAAACTCAATGGACATTGAACGGTTTATTTTTTCTAATTCATCCTTATTTGGCGGGAGACAACAATGGCGACTGTTGCTCATTAGTATGCTGATGTCAGTGTCCAGGATTGCTGAATCAAGAATCTTTTATTCTTGGACCAATAAAGAACCAACCATAAGGTTATTGTACACAAAGTACAAGAATAAATGTCATAAAAATTAATAAAAATAATACTTCTGATAGTATTTCTCCGTCTTCTAACGAACAGTGAAGGATGGAACGATGACTGCAGTACTGATGACTCCCACCAAAATATGGGATTGGGTTTTGAGTAAACAACCATGAATTGATCGTTCATTCTTCAACTACACTGACAGCTGGTTATCAGAAGACTGGAGAAATACTATCAGAAATATTACTGTACATTTTATTAACGTTTATTCACAGACTATTCACATAGAAATTTGTAATTCTGTTTCGTAATTGATGAAGGAATTTGTAGAAAGTATTCTCCTTACATTTTCTGATATTCCACGTTGGTTACTGTACATAGTACTTGGCGTGTTAAGAACAGTCTTCTGAAATCAGCATTAGGTTCAGTATCTTCTGCGACCTGGACATCTGACTTTAGTCCTTCCCATTTTTAAACGTTTTCTTTGAGAACAAATATTTACTAAAAATGTTGCCGCAGTACAGTTTCTGAAGAAAATCTTCATTAATCGAGGCTTCATTTTTAAGATTCATGAAAATCTCTTTAGAAACAAAACTTTTTCTCAATCTGAGGAACACATATTCATGTTTCGTATGGTGAGTTGTCAACAATGATTTTTTTACAAGGTTACAGGTTGACTAAGCAACTTTAATTCAACAAACAGGTATCAGTGGTGGATAAAGGCTAAGTTTGTTAACTTCTACTGCTCTTCTGAAGCCTATCTCTGTACTTCATCATAGCTAATGATGACACAGTTTGAAAGCAGAGAGTCTAGAACTTTTACTTCCTCCAGACTTTGTTTAGCCTTTGGATCATAAGTTTCTTCATATATCCACAAAGAAGTACGATTTTCCAAGCTAACAGCTCCCTGATATTGAGATCCTAGAGGATAGTATTCAGAGGCATTTGTGATGCATCTACAATTGCTAATACCAAGGTCCAGAATGAAACTGAGTCCCTTATTTGTTAAAATGGTCTTCAAAATATTACCAAGAGCTCTTTTTGTTATCTTTCATTGCTTTCTATGATGCGTTCAATTTGACTGACACATACTAACAGTACAAATAATGCACATGTAGTTTCACTCTGTTGGAAAGCCGTATAAGTTAACAAGATGGAAAATATGTGATTACCTGTTTAAATGCAATTTTCGCTTATTTATTTTATATAAGATGAGAATTTAAGGGTAAATATTTTCAGTAATATGTCTGACTTCATCCTTCAATTGATCGCATTACAAATCAAAGTGTTCGTCTAAACAGCCGCTGTTTTATAAGCCATTTTTTGTTGCTAAATTTCCTACGTTTACAAACAGGAATATACACAAAATCAACAAATATTATTTAAAAGAGTTAAAATACACTGTGACACCCCAGTGCCAAAGAGAACATAACAGAAATAACCACTAACTGTCTTCAAGAAGAATGAACGCCTAAACAATTTCATCAGGAAATGCTTAGACTCAAATCGAAATACCAATAAGAAGAAATCATCATTTGATCCTACCATATATAAAAAAATATCTCTGAAACAACGGCTAGAACACCAAGACCATTTGAAATAGACCTAGCAAATTAACAAACACAATCACTTCATTAAATATTGTGCAGACGAATTTTACCATTCATGGAGGATTCAAACAAGTTTATTTTTTTTATCAAAGCTTGCCCTAAAGATGTTTTCTAGGGGGACAATTAGAGATATGGAATTAAGTCAGTTACCTCAGAGAACCCAACCAAACCAAAAGCTTAATATTATATCTTATGGCAAACTTTTGATCAACCTTTCTATGTAACTATAATGCTGTCCTTTTTACCTGGAACAGCACATTGTACAACCTAAAGAAAAGAGGTGTAATTTGTCTTTTCAATTTCAGTTTACTCCACGACACTGATTTCCCCATCATCTATTTTACAAATGTCTATTGAAGTTGAGTGTGACCTCTATTTACTTAGTTACTCATTTATATATCGAATCAGTTATCACTCATAATCATAAACACCAATACTATCGTACTTTAATATTTCCATTCACTGTCAAAATTTAACACATGCAAAAAAACTGCTTGTTATTGTCTATTGCATATCATATATGTATATATAGTTTGCCTTAATCTTTTAAACTTATTCTTTGACTCTTGAGATGTCCCAACCAGGTATAAAAAAACAAAATAAATTAGATGCACCACTTTGAAATTCTGAAATTGTTGACTGGATCTGTCAGTGACTCACTGTGTGATCCTTGGCCCTATGCATGAGTATTTTGTAGGATTTGCAACAAAAGTCTAGTCTTGATGATGTGGGCTGAACCAGTTGCTGCCGATTCTACTGGAAATCCAGCCTACGAAAGAGACGACTACTCTAGTATCCCAATGTGTGTCGATATATAAATTATTGAGAAGAAATTTTATGACAAGTGATAATTCTGAAAGGATCGTATACGCCATATTTCACGTGACCGGTGGTCATAATTAGGAGAAATGACTAAGAAGGTAAACATTAAAATCTTCCCTTGATATGTGTTACGCAAGAAGTAAGTTGACTTCACCAGTATGATAGTGACAATGAGAAAGTTTTGCCACCAGGGTAATAAACGCCTCTCTTACCTACTCCAGTTTGTCTGCTATTTGTAATTTGTATGGTATAAATTCCTAATTTTGACTTCAACTCAATAAAAGGTGGTACGAGTTGATTACAGTGTCTGAAATAATTCTGTTCCTGTCCGTATTGTCATTAACAACCCTTGCATAATTTTTACTGTCTAACACAAAGTATTGTTGATTCCGATTAAAGTTTGACAGTAAAGCAATAGTTGGTCAGTGCATATATTGTGGTACTTTATGCCGAAAATGGATGTCAGACTCTAAGACATGTATCCTATTCAGTCAATCCACGTCAAAAAACCTGACAAATACTTAGTCACCGTATGCTTTACTACAACCAGTGAATATATCATTCCTATCGCAGGAGACTGGGATTCAGGAAGTTACTTTTATCTGCAATAAGTAAGTTTATATTTGAAATCAGATATTTAGCTTAATTTAGCATAGAAGGTGAATAACAGTATTCCAATTATTTTTTTGCATGAATATATGTCATAATGTTAACGAAATACCAAATAATACATTGCTAATTACAGTTTGGCGTTGGAATTTTTTTCCTTGGCAGATTTTGGTGTAGCTGTGTGCTTCTAAAAATAACACCACTTAAAACGTGTTTACCTATAGGATTCAACGAAGTTATATACATATATATATATTCATTGTGAGCTTAAATAGAAAATAACAGCCTCTACTTTTCTTCATGCAATGAAATTCCAAGGGGTTATGATTTTTCAGGCAGACGGTAAGAACGAAGTGGACAAAATGAAAGTGTTGTTTTACTGTTGAAGAAAATACACTTCTTACTGTTGCAGAGCGCGATTCCATCTTAGAAAAAATTGTTTTATTTTATAAAACACTGATTCATACAGTATCACTTAATGTTGTTCTGAACACATTTTTAGACCTTGCTGCGTATTCTGGCGGTCTGCCTGAATCGCTGGATTATTTGAATTTTCACCCAGCACTAAGCAGAATACTCCCTCCATTTCATATTGTTTCATCTATTTAGTTATGTATGTGAGTCATAAGATATACTCACGCACATTTTGAATTGTCTTTAGAGCTAACGGTGAGCATTTCTTATAGAAGAAGCAAAAATGTAATGAGGGATTCGTCTGCGTTTCAAATTGAACAGTTTTGTCACATCACACACCTCAGATTACTACTTTATTTGGAGACATTATTATTATTATATCCTTTAATTCCTAGAGGAACATAGGGCTTCAGCCACGCATCTCCATTGCCTTCGGTTTTCTGCCAACTTTTTCACCCCGCTCCAAGTCTGCCCAAATGCTTTCATATCCTCCTCGCATGACCTCCTCCAAGTCACCCTTGGACGACCAACTCGCCGCCTCCCTTTCGGGTTCCACTCGAGGGCTTGTCTAGTGATGTCACTTGATGGTTTCCTCAGCCTATGGCCAATCCATCTCCATTTCTTCCTGCCTATTTGTTTCACAATCGGTTCCTGCTTTGGTTCGCTCCCAGAGATCCCTGTTGCTGATCTTTTCTGGCCATCTGATCTTGAGTATTGAGCGGAGACAGCTGTTAATGAAGGTCTGAAGTTTGTTTGAGATGCTCTTTATGACTCGCCAAGTCTCTGATCCGTATAGTAGCACTGACTTCACATTGGAGTTGAAAATCCGGATCTTATTTTTGATGCTGAGTGCTGTTGACCTCCACACAGATTTGAGAGTAATGAAAGCTTGTCTTGCTTTTCCGATTCTGGCTTTGATATCCTCGTCAGTTCCGCCTGTAGTTGAAACGATGCTTCCCAGGTAGGTGAAGGAGGTTGTTTCTTTCAGGTTCCTCCCATTTATGCTGATTGTTGTCTGTTGTTGTTGCTGTTGGTGTTGGCCAGGAATCTTCATCACCTCTGTTTTCTCTATGTTCACCTGAAGTCCTATCTTTGATGCTTCTTCTGCCAACTTGTTGCTTTTCACTTGCATATCTTCCAGTTTGTGGGAAATCAGACATATATCATCGGCGAAATCCAGATCCTCCAAGTTTTTTGTGTCAGTCCATTTTATGCCTGTTTCCTCATTGCCCGTTGTCTGTCGCATTATCCAATTTACTGCAATCAGGAAGATCATTGGTGATAGTAGACAGCCTTGCCTCACTCCCGTCCTCACTTCGAAGGCTTCCGTAAGTTTCCCGTTGTGGATTACTTGGCATGCAGCATTGTCGTATAACTGTTGGATGAGGTGTATAATTGTCGATGGGACCCCGTAGTAGCGAAGTAGTTTCCAAATGACCTCTCGATCGACGCTGTCGAAGGCCTTTTCAAAGTCGATGAAGTTGAGATAGAGAGGTGACTGCCATTCCAAGCTTTGTTCAATGATGATCCGTAGAGTGGCGATTTGATCAATACATGATTTGTTTCTCCTGAATCCAGCCTGTTCCGGACGAAGTTTTTCATCTAGGGCTTGTTTGATTCTCTCCAGGATGATGCGACTTAGTATCTTGCTTGGAATGGACAGAAGCATAATTCCACGCCAGTTTTTACATTGACTTAAGTCTCCTTTCTTTGGAAGTTTGAATAAGTATCCGTTCTTCCAATCCTCGGGTACTTTGCCCTCTTTCCACACCTTCTCCAGCAGTGGCGTCATCAAGTCCGCTGTTGTCTCTGGGTCTATTTTCAAAGCTTCTGCTGGGATTCCATCTGGTCCTGGTGTTTTCCCAGCTTTTAGCATCTTGATTGCATTCAGGACTTCTGATTTCGTCGGGGGGTCAATGTTCACTGGTAGTTCTGCTTCCGTTGTTGGTATTGTTGGCGCGTTGTAGGTGGCGGACGATTTAGAAGTCTTTTGAAGTGTTCAACCCAGTGTTTTCTTTGTTCCACCTCTTTGGTGATTGACTTTCCATTGTCGTCCTTTATTGGCTTAATCTGTGTCGAACTTTTGCCCGATAGGTTCCTAGTTGTTTGGTAGAGTGTGGCGAGGTCTCCTTTGCCTGCAGCTTGTTCTGCTTCGCTTGCCATGGTTTCATAATATTTTCTTTTGTCTTCCCTGGCACTCTTCTTCACTCTTTTGTTCAGTGTATTGTAGCTTGCATTCAGCTCCTGTTTTTGTTGCTCGTCAGTGCACTGGATAATCTTTTGTTTCACTGTCCTTCTCTCTTCTATTAGTTTCCAAGTGTCCGTAGTGAGCCACTGTTTGTCCTGTCTCTTTTTTCTGCCTAGAACTTCCATGCAGGTTTGACTCCACACCGTTTTCAAGTTGTTCCAGTGCTTTTCGACGCCGACCTCTTCGCTAGTGTTGATTTGTGTCTCGACTTTGTCCTTTATGCTTGCAATGAAGATGTCCTTTGTAGCCTGGTCCTTCAGCTTTTGAGTGTTGAACTTGGCTTGTGGTCTATCTGCAGCTCCTGTTTCCCTGAAAGCTTTTAATTTGATTTGGATTGTCCCTTGTACGAGATAGTGGTCTGAGCCAACGTCTGCTCCTCTTCTTGCTTTTGTGTCCAGTAGGCTGCGCCTCCACTTCCTTGAGATTGAGATGAAGTCGATTTGGTTTTTGGTTTGCCCGTCTGGTGACACCCATGTAGCCTTGTGGATATCTTTGTGTTTGTATACACTGCCACCAATCACTAGTTCGTTGAAGGCGCAGAAGTCGGCGAAGAGTTCTCCATTTTCATTCATTTCTCCGAGAGCTTCTCTACCCATGATGAGTTCCCTTCCTGTGTTGTCTGGTCCCAGTTTGGCGTTCATGTCTCCCATTAGTATTTTAATGTCGCCAGCTGGAGTATTGTCCATTGTTGCCTGTAGTTGTCTGTAGAATTCCTCTTTCTTTTCGAGGTCTGCGTTGTTTGTGGGTGCATAACATTGTATGATTGACACTTTCCTTCCTTTGGAGTTGAATCTGGCGGTCATTATCCTGGACGAAATCGCCTCCCATTGCATCAGGGCTTTCGTTGCCGTTGGTGACATCATGATAGCCACGCCCTCGGTGTGCGTGTGGTTATCTTCTGGGTGACCGGAGTAGATCACTGACTCACCCGTTGACAATTTGGTGAGTCCATTCCCATTCCATCTGCTTTCACATATTCCCAGTAATTGGATTCCGTATCTTTTCATCTCGTTTGCGATCTGGGCAGCTTTGCCAATCTAGTATATGGTGCGGACGTTCCATATCCTTACACAGACTTTTGCTTTTGGCGCAAGAGATTTATCGTACAGGAGTTTCTGTGGCAACTTTGTTTACAGGGTGGGGTTGCTAGCCTCACGCCTGAGAAAGGAATTGTTACATTAAGATAAAGTTTAGAGAGAAGCAACCTTTTGGGTTGCTTTCCTTAAAATCGGAAAAAAACGGACAAAACAATCAGAACAACACCAACAAAAGGAAAATAATTCACAGCAAAATGGGCAAAAAGCGACAACAACAATACAATACAACAACATGCAATACAGTTAAGCACAGTTAACTAAAATGATATCAAAACGATAGACTCACTAACTTGGGCCAACTTGAACATATAAATCCAGCAATATATACAATTATAAGATATGTGTAGTAATTTATTGTAGTCGTAGTATTAATATTTCAAGATGACCGAATTACACGAATCCAACCAAAACACAGAGAGGGCAGAACTCAGGAATTTGTATTTAGCGGAACTATTATGCAATTCATATAAGAAACATATTAACAATCAACAGTAAGTATTGAAACAATACAGAGATAGAAATTGTCAATCACCACATCCGCCACACGTCGAATGTCTCCTTGCGTATTTATAACGATGTCTCGGTTTGCTTGCAAGTAGCTGCGACCTTCTAACTGATTCTGTGATATCATTTTCATCAGTATTATCTGGACTTATTTCTGAATTATCTACAAAATCAGGATTATTAGCGGAATCATTAAAATAATAATTGGAACGACCTACTTCATTTATTGTCACTTTGTCCAGGTGTCTGTTATGAACTGAGTGATCTTTGATGTCTAATATCTTCACCACTCAATTTCCCATTTTTTGTAGTATAATTCCAACAGAAGGTCTATAGTCATTCCCTTTGTAATAATGTACATTAGAAGTCGTGGACATCAGATGCTTTTTGAGAATTCGAGATTTGAAAAGTTTTGCAGGACTTTCATGGGTACTTGTATGCTCTGCATTCAACAGACGCAGTCTATGTACATGCATCAATCAGTTGCTCTCTCATCTCATTCAGGTTTTTCGTGTTTTCGACAGTTCACATTGTAACTCGGCTACCTCATTTTTGAAAACAGTTGACACTTGAGTTGCCAAACTTGTAGTGGAGGTTTTCATTGGATGAGATTGAGTATTTCGAAAGGTTGAAAGACACATTGACTCCATTTTACTAGACAGCTTGGGAGAATTACAAGAGTGTTGAGCAGCATAAGTATTCGAACTTCTGCAAACCGTCTTGATGTGTCCAACTTTACCACATTTATGGCACTTAGCACTCCGAAAACGGCAAGTGCTTCGTAGATGTAACTTTCCACAGGATAAACACGGTTTAATGTTTTTGATCTCTCGCTGCATTCTATTACCTGTGGACGACAATTTGGATTGCTTTCCATGAACACTTGTATTTTCGACTTTGGACAACATGACATCAGATACTGACGTAGTGAGAACAAAGTATTCACTATTGACATCTTCATATGTAATACATAAATCTTTAGCAGTTTGAAAGGTACAAGAAGGAATCTGAATTAACTCTTTCTCTAATTTAGGAATACTGATTCCAGCAATTAGACGATCACGTAGTTGAGTATACAGCTGATCTCCGAAATTACACTTTGAAGCTTGTATTTGCAGTTGCAGAATAAAGTCTCTAATCCTCTGGTTGGGAGCACGAACCAGTTTATGGAATTGAGCCCTCTCTCTGGTCTCAAATGTAGTTACATGAAAGTGATTTATCAGAAGTTCACGAATCTTGACATATGACAGAGAAATAGGTTGATCTGGAAATGACAGAGTCTTTACTAGGCTATACGCATCTAGCCCAATAGCAGTGATGAAGTGTGCTGGTATTTTGTCATCCCGAACATTCTTTGAAATGCACCATGCATCGAAGCATTCCAAATAATCAGCAATCTCCCGCGGAGACCCATTAATAGGAAAGTTTCCCAGGTTATTTAGTTCCATCGCGACGCCAATTTGTAGTAATTTATTGTAGTCGTAGTATTAATATTTCGAGATGACCGAATTACACGAATCCAACCAAAACACAGAGAGGGCAGAACTCAGGAATTTGTATTTAGCGGAACTATTATGCAATTCATATAAGAAACATATTAACAATCAACAGTAAGTATTGAAACAATACAGAGATAGAAATTGTCAATCACCACAATATGTTAGTGTCAAAAGGTCACAAAATGTCAAAAAAAATACTTTGTTATAGGTATAAGACTTTGGATTAACAAATCTGTCATGAGATAGCTACGCTGAGAATTCCGTATAGTGTATAAGCTTTCTGCCTGAAATCAAACTGTTACTATTATCTGTTTCCATGATTTCTTATCTCTGACATTGGTTGGTATCACGTCATTCCTACTTCACACGTGTGATGAAGATTCAAGGGACAAATATGCAGTGATCGACTTATCCCTTCACCTACACATATTGGTTATAGAAATTTAGCTCCATGACATAATATTTTGTGGCCAAGTGTCTGGTTTAGTCCCGGACAAAGTGAAAAACAATTCTACGTAGGACGTAAAAAAGCCTAAATAATGCGATAAATCAAGACTAAAAACCTGTTGTTGCAAAGTAATAATCCCGTAAAATTTATTAAAATAGCTCACAAAAACGGCAATAAAACTATTGCCGATTTCGTCTATAAACGCAATTTAAGACTTTCATTTTTTTAAATTGTTATTATTCCCATAGGTTCACACTGAAACACAGGGCTCCAACAACATATCTCCACTTTGTTCTGTTTTCTAACATCCCCTTCACCTCAGTCCACGATGGACCACAATCTCTATTAGCATTTTCTCCTCCATGCCATTCGTCGCTTC
Source organism: Trichobilharzia regenti (assembly GCA_944472135.2). NCBI lineage: Eukaryota > Metazoa > Platyhelminthes > Trematoda > Strigeidida > Schistosomatidae > Trichobilharzia > Trichobilharzia regenti. Next base: position 72,111,492 of record OX235270.1, on the reverse strand, counting down.
TTATTGGATTCCACTCGAGCTGTGGCCTGCATTGCTCATGATATCATTCGACGGTCTCCTTAATGTATGCCTGATCCATCAATCTCCATTTTCTCCAACATATTTGTTGAGAAATTGGCTCTTGGTTGGTTTGATCCCACACTCTTTGGCCGTCGAAGGGGCAGCTGTGGATAAATGTCTGCAGTGACCTGTTGGACATCCGTTTTGCGACACGAATTCCAAGTTTTCGACCTGTACAGAGGAACTGACTCGCTTGACATTTGTGTTGAAAATCTGAATCTTGTTCTTTATGCAGACTGAGTGAAGCAGAAGATTTCCAAACTGGTTTCAGGTTGATGAAGGCATATGCTGACCTTCTGATTCTGGCGCGCTTTAACGTCGTCACCCGTGCTGCGTGCCTGTGGTTGAGACCATGCTTCCTAAATGAGTGAAGCAGGCAATATTCGTTAAATCTATCCCATTGATGGTGATTAGTGCTGGTTGCCTTTTTCCGTTCGTTGGTCATCTTCATCAACTTCGTGTTTTCTATGTTCATCTCGAGTCTTGTCTTCTCTGACTGCTTCTTCAGCCAGTCTATTCATTTTCGTCTCCAAGTCTCCGAGTATGCGTGACATCAGGCATATATCATCTGCTAAATCCAAGTCTTCTCGTCCCACCGGTGATAATAGGCAGCCAGACTTGTATTAATCATGTATGTACTTTGAACGCCTCGCTGAGCTTTCAGTTGTGGATCGCCTGATACTTGGCAGGCATTGTCAAACAGTCAGCTGCTGAATGAGGCTGATAAGAACTAGGGCTCTGCCTGCCACAGTGTTGAAGAAGTTTCCAAATAACATTTCGATCAACGCTGTCTGTTGAAGATCTTTTCGAAGTGGATGGAGTTTAGGTAGGGAGAGGTTTGACTGCCATTCTTTACTTTGTTCTATGATGCTGATGCGTAGAGTTGGAATTAGGTTAGTACACGACCTGCCTTTCGTAAGTCCAGCCAGTTTGTTCCAAGCGGAGTTCTGTAAGACATTCACAGTGCTGCAATATTAAAAAGCGTCACTGGGAATTCTGCACAGGGTGATATTTCAATTTACAAACTCAGTCAGTGACAAACTCTGCAGACAAAACCAAATGATATACGACTGGTGGATGGTAGCTAGTAGTGGAATCCAGGATGCGCATTTCGTCCTATTTGGGACTCGTCAGCTGGATGTACCCGCATTTCTCAGTGAGTGATGATGTTCCCACCGAGGCTCGAACCCAGTGCCCATAGTTTCAAACGCCAAAGCGTTATCCACTAGACCACTTGGGCCACGAGAGCCACCTCTTGTGCAACGGGTCATATTAATTATTGAATTGAATTTTTGATTTTCCCCTCGATTGATTGAACCGAAGTGCTCGGTCTCAGGTTGACATGTCGGCAACTGCACAAGAAGCCGACATGTCAACCTGAGACCGAGCACTTCGGTCCAGTCAATCGACGGGAAAATCAAAAATTCAATTCAATAAAACCAATTGATCTTCAAAATACTTTGCAGTAATTCTTAAGTTGACTACAAAAGTGCAGAAGACTCGGTTTGTCTATTGGAACACAAGAATTTAGCTGAGAGTCGAATGATAGATGCATGTGTTAGAGAAAAACTCGGCAATCGCAATGCATTCACGAATCCACAGTCACATATTGGAATAGAGTAGAGACACAATTCTTAAAAGTATTATAGGCGGTCAGAGGTAGATCACTGAATCTTAGTTCATTTAATTTTTACCATACACGCGCGGTATAAGTGACTCATCTCCGATATCAGAGATATGAAAACTATAATTGTTATTACTATTACTAATGAAATCTAGGGATAAGGAGTAATGCGGCTATATAAAAAGTTTCTAAAGTTACATAAACACACTGATATGTTTATGCGTGATGAATTGTGCTTGAAACATCAGTGAATAACACTCTGTCAGTATGTGTTTTGTTTAGATAAAATACCCTCTTCTTTGACGGAATAAAAGGACTACATTGTCCTATTTTGGAACTCTCCAGTAGTTTACTCCCAATACGCCGTCAGAAAATCAAGTGAGCTTGTTAAGTATTCAAAGTCTGGAAGAGAGTTTAAGAAGCCATGGATTCTAAGCTTTGGCGATTTCCCTAGTACTCCATGTTTTCCAGTGGTTCTCTAACTGAAATCAATCAAATCTCTGTACTAGTAGTACTTCGCAATGACCGAATCACAGGAAATCAACGAACAACACAGAGAGGGATGAAATTAGGAATTTGTATTTGGCAAAAGAGTTGATTGTAATTCATATAATAAATATTGACAGACAACAATAAACATTTAAACAATACAGTAATAGAAATTGTCAGTCACCACACTTACACTTTAAAAAGAGAGCTGCAATTAAAAATTTGGTTTCATGAGTTAAACCATTAGTGAGGCACTAGGAAAAGCTAGTATATTCGAGTAGGTTTCAAACCAGTGCGTAAATAATAGGAAAATGACAAGCAAGATGAAGTTAGCATTCATATTCAGCTACCCTATTGGTAAAATGACAGTGCGGTCAAAACATTTTCGATAAATCCAGTGTTAATCAATTGACATCATAACACAGTATAGCATTAAGGCTGTATGTTATCAAAACCAATGTGCACGAGTATCAACGTATCAGCTTCCCTAAACTAGAATTATCCGTGGAAATGATAAGTTCAAAAGATTAAACTACCTAAAACATTTCTACCAATAGATATACATAGCTGACAAGTCAAAGAGCAGGATTCATAATAAGGAAACATATATCGACCATTCTGGATGACCATCGAAGTCTGATAATTGACGGCTAAATCTATTTTGATGCACATGCGTGAAAACAGAACTAAAAATACACGGTAAACATCCAGACACGAATAAGCAGTTTAAATACCTACTACAGTTCTATTTATTTCAGACCATAGAAGTTCACTAAAATCAATCCAATAAGTTTAATCAACAGTGACTATTCATTTTGAGTTATTTTATGTTGGCAAGGACCAACCTTGAATTTTCTCATACCACATGAACATTTTCAGAGTGACTTAGAATAGACAAAAACAAATGACCTGGTTATCCAAGTAGAATGATAAGGTTTTCATGGATAAATTCACTAAAATAATACCCACAGATCCAGGATTTTCAATTTCTATTCCGTATAAGGAAAATCAAAAAGGGAATCATTGGAGAATAGTTCAGATATAGCACTACATGCAGTTACACACAACCATACAATAGGACGGGATAGGATGACAGCTTTAAAATCTAATGTCACAGAGTATAGAGAGAGATTGATAACAGAAGCTTTGTTTATCGAATCAACTGCAAATACATGTAATAGGAATGATTCATCACCTGTCCCTGATATCTGGAAAATTCTACTACCCCTACCCCAAATAGGAGGAAACAAAAAAACTATAAAACTCAAGTTTCAATTGTGTGATTACAATTGATATGATTATGAACAATAAATTTTGTTCGAAACGTTATCCAGTGAATAATACTGTTTCACTGTGTGATATATCTCATAAACAAACTAATATGGAATCACTTACTACCACAATGCCCAAGTTACACACATATAGTAATAGGAATCATTATCAAATGAACATTTATATGCTCTGACCCTATAGCTTTTGGAATACTAACTCAAATTTCATCCAGACTACCGAACTGTTCCTAACTATAAGTATTACTCGTTCAAACTTATTTCAAGTTTAAATAGAGCTTCTAAAGTGTTGGCAAAATTTTAAGTTTACTAACAAGCTACTTAAAATTAGAATAAATAGCATAAGTAAAAAAGTAGAATTTTCTTGCAAGGTTTCCAAGAGATATGAAATGTTGTAATCGGAATGTGATTTCTCTAGATACTAACTGCTAATCATATCAAGTAGAAATAGATTTTTTAACAATGGTATTCAGGCCCTTTTACTGTTCAGTTCAATTTCACGTAAATGGACGTTAACACTACCACACTTCATTTTGAATTAACACAAAACTAGAAAGACGATATTTTTTCCACGTTTGCTTCTTAGAGCAGCATTAATCAATATACTCAGTCAGCTCATTACTGTTAGAATTTAACAATAAGAATTCTTTACTCAGATTTTATATCGTGATGTCGTACTCTTTGAAATAGATTTCTATGTCTTTCATTCAGTTTCTTTCCACAATTTACCTTCAGAAAAGTTTAGATTTCATTTTTTCAGAATGCAATGTTGGTTTATGGAAATGCACGAATTGCCGCTCACAGTTTTCATATATGTAGGTCCCCAATCGCGTTATGCATTTGCTATTATCTTTAAATCAAATTACAATCCTGCTGAAATATAAATACACATTATTGTGATAAGTGTGGAAGAATTAGTTGGTACTTAGCTTACTGAGACGTTTTAAAATTTGTTATCTGGCCTCTGTGAAACCTGTGAATCCAAAACAAGTTATGTAGTTCTAATAATCACCTAAACAGTTAAAGTCAATATGCAGTAAAAGGTCGATTAGGAAGATAGTACTTAAAATATCAATAAGCCTAAGCACGAAATTTCCACGATACAATAAAAAGCTCGGAAAACACCCAGAGATTTCCTCTATAATCCTCATTTAAAGTTTTTTCTGTTACTTCAAATACTACCTTCTCAGAGATGCTTTTGAGAAGACATAATGTAAAACCAACATTCTAGGCGTAGTGTCTTCACTGGCAAAAAGATATTTGTGGTTAGCCAGGACTGTGAGACACAAAGTTCATGAAAGCTATAAAATGAAAACGTGTTAACAGATTACAAGTCCTGGTTATATAGGCGTACTCTACAGAACTACATTTAACATTTGAGAATCAAAAAGAAATATTTTATCTTTCTAGTCATAGGGTTTCTTCAGTTTTACATATTATAAATAAAAATAACTTTATTCTGGAAAAATGCATTTATGAATGATAAAGAATTTTCAGCAAGTTCCATTCCCTTGTGTAGAATTTTCAAATAATATAATAATCGATAATACATCATCTGAATGAATTGTTGGCATAAGATTGTTAGTTGTAGGATGCCCTGGATCTAGGTTTCGTGCTGGGTGACACTCGTCAGCAAAGTGTATCTGCAACCTTGAAGGAACTCATTTCTCTTCCGATAACCCCATAATCCAGTTCTACAGTTAGTCAGTCATCTGAAGCAATATTATTCTATCCAACTCATGCTTAAATGCTACTCCATACTGTTCTTCCTCGACTTCCTCGAGAAATTCCTAGTGGTGGTAGAAAATAGTTTGGAACTGTGTGTGTGTGTGTGTGTGTGTGAGTACAGATTGTGACCCATTGTCGTAATTAGGCGATTGGAACAATTTCGAATGAATTAAAGTTATGCATTTTGATGGTAAGAAAATTTAGATAGACCAGTGACTTAACCAGTCCGCCCTATTTTTGGAACAAGTACCTGAAAATTAATCAATCCTATACATGAGAAATACAAACCTATCAAATGAACTTGGTGTATTCAGCAGTTAACTTGTTTGAATTATGAAAGAAAAGTTTGGGTTCTGTAGCCCACAACTATCTTCACCGCAAATTTTGTAACGCATTAAATGATTTAAAGTTTTGAGCTGAAATTAACTACAAGAAAAATCAAGTTGTAAACATTGGTTGAACGTGTGAACAAGAAATAAATAGGCACACGTTTCTGAAGACAAATATTGCTTGTTTTGCAATAGGCTTATCTCGATAAAAGTCAAATTTATGGATAAACTTTATGTTCATACTTCCATTTTATCTTCCACATTATCGTATATGACTTGTTTAACCTAGCTAAGTAACCGATGCCAACTATATAATTGACATTTTAAGTGAATATATCTAGCTGCCTGAACAAAATGTAAACCAGCAGGATGTAAATTTCATTTTCCAGTTATTTTCCGGAAACGCCTCCTGATTTCGAAATCCACAATCAATATGAAACCAAGTTGGACGACTAACTGTTGTTGAAAACAAATCGTGTAGACTTATTTCGTGAGACAAATTCGAAATCTGAATCAGCCATTACCTTACTTCTTATTATTTAATTATTATTATCATTGAAAACCTGAAAATAAATTCAAGAATGCAGGGACGGTAATCTGAGAAAATCACTAAACAACTTAAGATATTGACAACTAGCCAGATATAATATGAAAGAGATGGTTCCAATACTAGTAAGTGCATTTCCCCCAAGCTTAGACTGATAAGCTGCAGCTTTTTTGCTGATGAATTTTACTGCTGCATTAAAATGTAACTTCGAGAAGGTCTGATTGATTTGACCGACCGAAAATGGTTTTTGAAGTGTGTGGTCCATTAGAAGTGGAGTAACTGTAGATTGATGAAACTGCAGCTGATTGTTGTGGATTATAAATTCAAATATTTGTATTCAAAATTCGTAAGTGAACCAGTTCATGAACTGTAACTTTATAACAGTAATAACAGTATGTATCGAAAAGCTTACAGCTTTCTTAGAAAGGATGCTATTTTATGAAATGAAAATTTTGAAAGCTTATGCCTGCAGCATATACTAATTAGTTAGTAGTGGAAGGTATCTGCTCAGTATCCATTGATTTTCTCGCAGAATTACCTAGATAGAGCCAGTGACTCAAACAATTATTGTTTGTTTAAATCAACACGAACAAAACAAATAATGGAACTTAGTCACCTCAGTAAACTATTTCCAATCTGAATAGGAATTCAAAGTATTTATTAATATTTTGAAAAAATTCACTAAAATCACAAATGTTTAGAGTCATTTTCCTGAAAATTCATGTCATTTTATCAATTCATAATGATTTGGACTTCAGAAAGGAATCTCCCCTGCAGTTAAAAATGTTCGGGGGGGGGATTCGATTTGATTAAAGGAAAGACTTATAATAAACAGTTTAGAATTGTTTTAAGCAAAGATATAAAAAAGCTGACCAACTTCATTTTTTTATCTTATTTTTGGTCTGTGAAAGTTTGCTAAAAGATCACCTAGAAGGGAAATAGAAGAAGGCAAACTACACACTAGTGTGTACAGAAAACCAACTCATTCTAATAGATACTTAGACTTTAATTCATCTCATCCGTTAACTGTTAAGGCAGGCTTAGTTAAGTATCTAACAAACCCAGCAGTGGCACTAAGTAGCACAAAAAAAGACTTAAATGATGAAATAAAACAGATAGAAGAGGCTTTGGTGTTAAATAACTATCCTATAAAATTCATAAGGAAGATCTTAAGAGGTCAAAAGCAAAATAAAAATAATGGTAAAAATAATAGTGATAGCATAAATAAGAAAGATTATAAGACATCTACTGTTATTCCATATAAGGAGGGACATCTGAGACTCTATGTACGATTTTAAATAAAGCAGGAATTAGAGTGACATTTAAACCTACAAACTCACTCAGAGACAAGTGCTGTAGGTCAAAGCACCCTGTTGACCCAATTAGACAACGCAATATAATCTACAAAATACCTTGCAATCACTGTGAGTAAGGTCAACTACATAGGTTAAATCAAATTGAAATGAAGTTAAGTCAGTGAATGTGAAATAATTTTTCTTCAAGTATCTGAACCTAATACCATTGAGATACAAAGTACGTTCAGTTTCATCAGGATTTGAGGTACACACTGATTCAAAACCGGATGATTAACAGTCTTTAGCGCAAAACTGCTGGACAAATGCCATCTACCATTAAACACCAAAATATCTGAGTTCATCAGCAAAGCGTACATTTGGTTTATTTTATGACAATTTTTTTGTTTCTTTTCTCTATTCATTATTCAAACAATGGTGAGTGAAATGGGGATCTTTTACTATGTTTCTGCAAAAAGACTAAATGGTGTATACTCCTAATAGGATGTTAACCAAATCTAAAAAATCTCCTGAAGTGAGTTGATTAGGTAAAAATATGAAATGACGAAACTTAGTCGCTAATTTTACTTATCGATAACTAGAATAATCACACTGTGAACATGGAATTCTACAATATGCATTCTGTGTCTGGATAGCTGATATAAAGAGTGGTTCTCTATAGTTTGGTTTGTAAGGGTTAGTTATGTTTTTACGAGTTGATCACAGATTGATATCAGTTAGAGAACCATTGAAAACCAGGGAGTGCTGGACAGCCGCTGTTTCATCCTAGTTTGGGAATCATCGCCAGTACGCACCCACTGGGATTCGAACCCAGCACCTTCCGGTTACAAGTCAAGCTCGTATACCATTCAGCCACTGGGACCCGATACAATGGCTCATGAATTCTAACTTCTACCAATTCGTGATTTAGCGAGATCCCAACCATTGTCGTTGGTGGGACATCCATCCACACACGTGACATCTAATTGGACCTCACTGGTCACGACCTCTCACTAGAACTCAGGACACTCCAACCTGTAGTAAGTTACTAGCGAGCATCAGATTAATTCTCTATAGTTTGGTTTGTAATGGTTAGTTATGTTTTTACGAGTTGATCACAGATTGATATCAGTTAGAGAACCATTGAAAACCAGGGAGTGCTGGACATCTGCTGTTTCATCCTAGTTTGGTAATCATCGGTAGTACGCACCCACTGGGGTCGCGCTAAATCACGAATTGGTAGAAGTTAGAATTCATGAGCCATTGAATTGGGTTTCAGTGGCTGAATGGTATACGACCTTGCCTTGTAACCGGAAGGTCCTGGGTTCGAACCCTGCTGGTGGGTGCGTACTGGCGATGATTCCCAAACTAGGATGAAACAGCAGCTGTCCAGTACTCTCTGCCTGTTTTCAATGGTTCTCTAACTGATATCAATCCGTGATCAACTCGTAAAAACATAAATAGTTGTAGTCAGCTAACAAACATTAAGCTTTTGTTCACTTACTCACTAAAACAATTACGATATACAAAGGCATCACCCTCTACTATTTGCTGCCACCAATCTTTTCATCTCTATGCACGATTATTATCATTATTTATTTATTATTTTCATTTAAATTTCTCGAAGAGTGGATCTTAGTTAACTGTCAAAAAATGACAGCATTCCATTGTGCTAGGAAAATTTATTTAGACCTTATCCCATAGTAAAAAAAAACACTACATTGGCTACTTTCTATCCTTATATTGAAGCATGTCTGTTATCTTTCTTTTTTCTTTCTTGTGAACAGATCGTAAACTACTGGTGAAGAAAACCTATTTCTAGAAAATGCATGTCAGTCGAAAAACTTACACCAACGCCAGACAATGTCCAACATATTCCACTTTCATATCTGAAAAAATAGGCTGCACAGAAGTGTACCAGTTATTTTTCATTTAGTATTTTCGTCATATGGAGTAAACTATACCGGATAAAAATAAAGTTGTTTTGCAGAATGACTACTGAAACCAAAACCCGGTTTTTAAAAAAAGGTTAAAGTATGAGTTTTGGCAAAATGGTAAGAAATAATTACTTTAAACGTGTAACGCACATACGTCAAACCTATATATTGATTACCTATATTACACACATAACTGTTATGTAAACATAAATGACATTAGTGTTATCAAGAAAAGGGTAGGTCAAATGTGCCAGTCAACTCTAACACCACAGATGAGCATATGAGTATTTCTTCACAGCAAGACTGAGCTACTTAAAATGCTTACTCTTAGCAGAAACCAATATTCTGACACAAAACGTTTGCAAGCAATTTAATCCAGATTTTTTTGGCACGTTAACGGAAGCACATCTGCTAAATAAACCGAGTCTTAAAATTTTTTTAACAATAGAAATAATGCCATTTTTGCACGTCTAGTTTGTGTGTATCGCAGTTGGCTAGTTCAAATTAACGACCAAAAGTTCTCCTAAAAGAAAATATTTTAATGTTACACTTCGCCGAAACATAATCACAACAAAAATACTGAAATTTTATAACTTGTACTTAAGTAACTGCGAGCTTATCTTAGATAAAACAAGCATCACCCTCCGTAATGGTTCCCAGGTGAAGTGAAATCACCTTGTGTAGTTGCAAAAATTTACCATTAAATCAGTTCTTGGATGACGTCAACATTAACACCTGTAATAATTTAATATATACTTATGAAATTTTAAAAAAAAGGTTGCAAATATGATCTAAGTTAGTTTACTGATAATTCTGTGTTTGTGAATTTCTCCGATTATCATCAGATTTGAACATGAGTCCACAACAAGATGCATAAACGTTTGCATTGGTACCTTTCTGAAACTTTGAACATAGTGGTAATACAAATGGATTAACTCTGAAAATATGCATTTATGAATGATAAAAAATTTGTACCAAGTTCCATTCCAAGGTATATATTCCTTGTGTAGACCTGTCAAAGCATATAATAATCGATAATCCATCATCTGAAGCAATATTATTCCATCCAACTCATGCTTCAATGCTACTCCATACTGTTCTTCCTCGACTTCCTTCTAGAAATTCCTAGTGGTAGGTAGAAAATAGTTTGGAACTGTGTGTTTGTGTGTGTGTGTGTGAGTACAGATTGTGACCCATTGTGGTAATAAGGCGATTGGAACAATTTCGAATGAATTAAAGTGATGCAATTTGATGGATGAAATTTTTATATAACCCAGGAATTTTAGCTACATATTCGGGAGATAAGTATCAAATTCCAAGTTCTGCAACTGGTTGTTTTCAGGAAATCTAACCAAACTTACAAAGAATTATGGAATGAAATACTGATGAAAGTTTGAAAGGAGTTATCAAAAATATAACAAATTGAAATAAATTTGTTTTGGTAATGTTTCATCGCCTGCATTTTCTTCACCGTGTCTTTGTAATATAATTTATAGGCCGAGATAGACATGGAGTGAGTGGAAATGTTTTAATTTATTGCTTAGCAACTTAATACACGTTATCTATGATATGAAAAAACGTTTGACCCATTTCATATAGGCACGAAGTGAAATAGTGTTTACTGAGTTACATTTCTGCAATATGTATATACTCATAAACATAACAGCATAGTCAGATAACTCTGAGGAGTTGGTTCGAGTAAATTACTTATTCTTTCTAATTTTTTGCTATTCAACATATCAGAGGTCTTTTATGTATCATTCCTTTCGCATGTAAATGATCATAAGATTGACTTGAGATTTTATCATTTAAGTTTACTATTATTATTAGTAGTAGTAGTATGTTTTCACTATTATGCATTTGTAACCGAACTAACTTGATGTGATTCATGTAATTGATGCAACACTCACTAAATTACATTTGCGGAACTAAATTATTTATTATCATGGAACTAAAGTCCTTAAGATGTATTTGTTGGCTTCAACCAAACTTCCGGAAAACCATATTTATTGAGAACCTCACATAGGTTTTCTATTATACCTACCTCATTAAAAAACACCACCTATGTATTGTATCACTTGAGAAAATATGGCTATTACTTATTTGTCCTTCTGCATCTTCTCTTTTAATGTACTTTTACTAGTTTGTGAACAAATCCCAGAGTGTATTCGTTAAATGGCATCTCACTAGGCTTTGCCTCATTTTACTAACTAGAATTCTAACGTCACTAAAAGAACACTTCACCAGTAGTGTCTTAATTGATGGACATAAGATCGTTTATTGTCAAGATATCTGTTGTAATTAGTACGTTTTCTGTACTAAGTGCTCTGTTTCAGCTTCGGTCTAAAGGAATATGTATACTATGCGACTTCACCACTGTTAATCCATCGTCAGCAGCTAATAGTATAAGACATGTTACTAGGCCATTCCGTAGGCATAAGGACAAATTTATACAAATTCTAGCCCACTTACACACCCTAAAGCTTAGTCTCATATTGTCAGCCTTCATAGACACATACATATATATCTGCTTTTAGAATATGATCTATTTCAATTAATATTATTTATTACACATAACAACAAATAAATCTACGAAAAGAAGCGATATTTATCACCTAGACTGTAATACTTTTAATGGGAACTTGACATGGTTGCATACTAAACAAGGTCAATCACAACAGTACTGAGAAATTAAAGGAAACATATATACCCACTCAGCTTATCGAAATATCTGTGCACTTGTGGAGGTGTGTGAGCGGCTAACACTTTCCAATTTCTCACATAGGGGGAATTGGTTCTTATTGAAACATCGGAAAAACAATAGCATCAATGTTGTGGGACCTCAGAGACCTAAGAACAATTTTGTGAAGCCGAGCACGAATGTCTCTTTTAAGTTGAATGAAAGTGAGCCTGTACTAAGATCCTACTGCTGTTTATGAACCACCAAAAAGCAAGTAGGGACGTAATGCATTCAGAGTCAAGAATCATCCAAGATCTCCTCAACAGCAGAAAGTAAGCATTCACAAGTAAATGCATTAATGGAGAGAAATATATTATTGCTGACACAACCATATCGGTCAGCCGCCCCACTTCATAACCACACACAAACAAGCAGAGTGTAAGAGTATATCACATTCATTATTACAACATACAGTTCCTCCTCTCCGTTTCAATGTTTTCTCTAAAGTCATTTTAAACTTGGATCTACAATCGATAGAAGCCCCCATTTTATCCTCAAACAGTCTTTTCTATGTCACCCCAAGCCTACAACTAACCTCTCTTCTCACATTCAGCTTCCACTAGATCCAGTGTCGCTCAACGGTCTCACCAGCATCCACCTGATCCAACTCCATTCCCTTCCGAATACTTGTTAGCCTACAGGTTCTCTGTCGGTTCGTTGTCAGGATTCCCGTTGCTAATCCATTCTGACTAACCACCTGATCTCCAGTATTCTGCAGCTATTGATGAAGGTCCACAGTCTATTCGAAATGCTCTCAGTGACACGCCCGTCAGTTCTCCGTAGCATATAGAACAACTAACTTGACATAATAGTCGAAAATTCCAATATTGTTCATTATGAAGAGTGAGAGAGATTTCCACACTGATTTCCGATCAATTCAGGTATGTTTTGCCTTTCCAATCCAAGCTTCGACATCCCATCAGTACCTGTTGTCTGTAGTGGAAACGAGTCTGCTTAGATAGGTGAAACATGTGACTTCCTTCAGATTTCTCCGTTGATGGTGACTGGTGATCCTCGTTTTTGTTGTTGTTGTTGTTGTTGGTGGTGGTGGTGGTGTTAGGGGTGGTGGTGACGGTTAAATATCTTCATCACCCCCGTTTTCTCTATGTCCATTTGAAGTAGTTTCTTCGCTACCTACCTCTTCTGGCAACTTGTTGGTTTCCGTCTGTAGATCCTCGTGTTTGTGTGGTATTAGACATAAATCGTCGTTTGTATAGTTCATGTCAGCTCAACATATTCCCGTCTTCTCACTCAGCACGTTGTTCCGATCAATCCAGTCGACCACAATCAGGAATGTCATGGAAGCATTTCTTGCTAACGTTATATTAGTTATCAGAATGTAGTATATTGTAGATTTTTGTGTAGTCCTGTGGAAATTGTTTCTTTATATTATAGGTCGGTGAAAGCATCTTTAGCTATGCAAAAGAAGTTTGGATTTAAACTAATTGTTTCTGTTTTCAGTGGACTTTTGGTATATCTGTTTTATGTACAGTATTGCCATTTTTGCGAAAGAAATCAGGGTATTTGTTTGACTGAAAAATATCTGATGCAGTGGTTGAGACTGTATTATATGTCTGGCTTATTTTCCATGCAAAGAACTGATTTCAAACGTTGGCGGTAAAGCTTATTCTTGGGCGGGTTATTCTGTTTCACTCAATGAAATAAGCCAGTTATTGAGGTAAAAAATTATGTTCATACCGTGTATCCAAGAAACACTGATATTAAGCATAAAAGTGTTGATATCGGTTTGCCTAAACACAGAGAGATGGAATTATAGTGCACTTTCGGGTCAATGTTTTCTTATATAGGTCAAGGATGAATCCTCTTTTGAAAACAAAAAATCATGGGTAATTTTGAAACATAAGTGTTGAATACACGTCAGTATAAAGTCAAATAAATCTAAACATTTTTATCTGCTTTTTTCATTTAGAAAAAAAAACAATTCCAACAGTGGTGTGAACACGGGCAGTAATTTTTCTCGAAATATTAGCAATAACAAAACTTATCATTGTGTGTAAACTATTGAAATCAATGAGAGGGTCAGACCTGGATGTTACACTTAATGTCAATTCACTGACTATCTTTTTGGAAACACAGAGTATGGTTAACATTGATGCTTCATATTTCTTGCTAGATTCAGATTGCCTTTTTATGCTTGTGCTTAGTATCTCTTGTTGTTGCTCATTTTATCAACACCTTGAGCTTGTGTAAATTCTTTTAGTTCAGATTGGCATGCCACTTCTTTTTTCATCAATTTATCGAAAAAAGTCCTCTCTAATCTCAATAAACTAAACGGACTTGATTACGGATGTTAGAATAACTGGTTGTAGTCAGATCATACTACATCTCAGGTTTCAGTAGAACTCAACTTATGTCAAATGGATTTCGAATTTCATGCTTTTTAGATGTTAAGTAACAGTGCGTTGGTGGCACAGTGATTATTTATTTTTATTTTTTTGATTACAGCTTGATTCCACACTGTATTTTTGGTACAAGTATGGAATTTCCAGCATGGATATCGGTAGCCGATCATGCACATGGTCCAGGGTTCGATCCCCTCCCGACGCACACCTGATATCAATGGTTGGCCTGCAAAATTTGGGCTACCGATACCACATGCTGAAATTCCATACTTGTACTAAAAATGCAGTATAGAATCAAGCTGTTATCAAAAATACTAAAAAAAATATAATAAGATATAGGAAGTACTTTGTGTAAAAACTTTTTCGTATGAAATAAAACCCAGGGAAAAATAGGTAAGCTTTACTGCCCTTAGTTCTGCTAAGAAGATGTTTGTGTTGCATTCACTATTCTCAAGGAATGTTAGTTTACCCGTGTAAAAGGAAAAAGAAATAATAAACACAGAAATTTGTGTGTCTGTACGTAGTGGAAAATTTTTAATTTCCATATAATTTAAAGTTTTAAAATGGGTTGTTCTAAAATGTTAGAAATTTTATATTTCAGTAGAAAAGAGGGTGCTATAAAAGCAACTATACAAGCGAAAGACAGAATTAAAATATAAGTCAGTTGAAGTTCATAATTGAGTGTCATTCGGAAAAAATCAACCTCCCTTAGTTAAATAGTTTACTAGCTGGTCCTAAGCCCGAGTAGAGAAACAGAAATTTAGGCGTACGGCTACTAAGTCAACCAAATAATAAGGAAAATTCAAGTACAAAAGTGTAAAAACTAAACTTATTCTTCCCTGAAATCTGGGAAGCAAAATAACTCCAACTAGTTTAAGCTTTTGGAAAGCCAGTCAACTGAATTGTATTCTTTCAATGAAGCCGAAAGTAAGCAAAGGGACACGAAATATCCGCATTGTGCGTTGGGTGCCAAGGCTAATCAAACTTCACGAAAAACAAGACATGAAATAGAAGTGTTAGTGACCTTTAAAAGCAGATAAAACAGAAGTTTACTCTCAGAATTGTTAACCGTAGAGTCAATAATCTACGGTGTTCATGTTAACGACAACCACGAGGACACTTAGTGTGTGGTCATGATGTTGTTGTCGTTAATATCAAAAGCTTTCATGCAGATCGAATCAATCTGCTTCAGGATAATATATATATATATCATGGATAATGGTAGACAGAACATCAGTAAGTTGTGTCATCTAAAGGCGAATGATATGCTGAATCCACTATGGTTTTATTAAAGCATCTTTATATCCTTGTCACTTAATATCATTTGCATTTGACGACGAAGCATTATTAATCGCTCCTAGTTTAAATGAGCTATAACTTACAATCATCAAGAAATTGCTGACGATAACTGCTTTTGATTCGACAATAGTAACTAGTGTGATGTGTCTAGTCCTCTGATTGGTGTAGACTGAATTCTATCAGTCAGGTTGTAATGTGACCACCATTCTAGCTAGCTCGCCATCATGGTGCACATTGATTTGATGGTATTAGATGGTTGGAAGCAATCGGCAGGAAGCCTTGGACCTAGGTTTCGTGCTAGTTGGCACTCACCAGTCAGCAAGGCGTATCTGCAACCTTGAAGGAACTCATGTCCCTTCTGAGATTCGAACCCGCGTCATCCATGGTGCAGTCAGAGACGTTACCACTGAGCTATTCGTGCTCACGATGTGCACGCTGATGGTGAGATAGCTAGAGCGGTGTTCATATTACAACCTGACTGGTAGAATTCAGTCTACACCAATCGGAGGACTAGACGCATCACACTAGTTACTAGTGTCAAATCAGAATATACACTACAGTAAATCGCGAGCCCGAATAGCTCAGTGGTAACGTCTCTGACTGCATCATTGGATGACGCGCGTTCGAATCTCAGAAGGGACATGATTCCTTCAAGGTTGCAGATACGCCTTGCTGACTGGTGAGTGCCAACTAGCACGAAACCTAGGTCCAGGGCTTCCTGCCAATTGCTTCCAACCATCTAATACCATCAGCTAACTGCTTTTATTTTTCTTCGACAGGTTTTAATACAAATGCAACATGCAAATTTTAATTGTAGGTTATACAAAGGGTTTTGATAATGAAAAGCTCTACAATGGTCGAAAGTCTAATGTTGCTTTCGTTTGAATCTACTTCTTGTTTGGAATTTAGTCCCTATTACACATATTGTTCGCCCACTCATACGTAGACAAAATGAAATTTTATGTAAAATATTACTAAAATTTAGACTTTATACCAACTTTTCTACCAGTATTTGTGTAGCGAGCAGAGTAAATTATTCTTATTCTTGATAAGCCTAAACTGTAAAGGCTGTCAGTCACGAAAGTTCAATATCCTTACCTCACTTATCCATTTCACAGCATAATTATGGACAACTGATAACTCCTTCGTGTCCTTAGAGGGTTACTTATAGTGGTATCCCTTTAGGGTTGAAGAAATCGGTAGTGCATTTAGTAAAGAACACTTCTCGAAATTTATCCTAAGCATGATCATCAATAATGATATCCAGGTGTTGGTTTGTAGGGATTTGATTGGTTTCAGGATTTCATCATGAGCTGACATTAGTTAGAAAACCATTGGAAAACCTGGGAGTACTGGATAGCTGATATCGCAAAACTGATCGAGAGATATGAACTTATTTTAATCAGATTTATTTTTTATTGGCTTACTTACTGTTCACACTTTCTCTGCGTATGATGGAATCCCACTTATGCAGCGTTAATAATGCACAAATCTTGATTCGATTTATACTTTCAAAGTATTCTGGATTTTCTGTCTTAGTGTGTTTTTGAAATCTCATAAAGATTTCTCTCTCAAGGGCTCTGCAGTCTCTCTACGTAAGGCATACCATGACCCATTTCTCAGAACAAAGTCAATTATTTGACTGCATGTCCACTAGAATTCTCTGCCTTGCAAACGTATTTATCTTTCCTCAACTGACTTGATCTACGATTTCAAGTGGTGTGGTGATTTCTCTACTTGTCCTCAAATGTTTCACAGCGGTCTCCATAAGCCAGTCCATAACTAGTCGGAGGATTTCATTATGAGCTGACAACAGTTAGAGAAACATTGGAAAACGCAGAGCCTTTCGTAGATGTTATTAAAGAATTTCAGGTTTTTTAATGGATTAGTACTATGACTGTTCAATACCTGGTAACTTGATGTGGTGGTTTGGTGGTGAAAAGAATGTTCACGGACGTTCCACCATGACAGAAAGCTCGTCGGATAACTACTAGTCTAAAAGCAGTTACCATCATAGTGTAGCAGCAAGCTGGAAGATCTGCCTTGTCAAATAACCAAAGAAGGGCAAATTAAGATATTGCAAAACCAAAACTCAATCAGCTCCTCACACCTTCAACCACAGATTAACCTGGAGAGATTAAGAGATGCTTGGATTCAAATCTTCACCCAAAGATTCAGTAAAAGCAAATGATGTGCAGATCAGATGGCAACTCTACATTACATAATCGGACGAAGTATAGAATGGCTGTTAAATCTCCACCTAAACATTGTGAAGTGTGAAAAAGCCTTTAACTGCTTGGATCACGTAGTGATTTCGAAATCGCATCAACACTATGAAGTTGACTACACCTTTATCAAACTTATTAGATAGTTATATTGTTGATGTCAGATGTCAGGTGATTCACGGAAGAAAGCTCAAGCGAGGCCTCGAAATGAAAACACGATTAAAAAGAAGACACCTGATATCACAGATGACATTCCTGATTGTGGTCGACTGGATTGATCGGAACAACGTGCTGAGTGAGAAGACGGAATATGTTGAGCTGACATGAACTATACAAACGACGATTTATGTCTAATACCACACAAACACGAGGATCTACAGACGGAAACCAACAAGTTGCCAGAAGAGGTAGGTAGCGAAGAAACTACTTCAAATGGACATAGAGAAAACGGGGTGATGAAGATATTTAACCGTCACCACCACCCCTAACACCACCACCACCACCACCAACAACAACAACAACAAAAACGAGGATCACCAGTCACCATCAACGGAAGAAATCTGAAGGAAGTCACATGTTTCACCTATCTAAGCAGACTCGTTTCCACTACAGACAACAGGTACTGATGGGATGTCGAAGCTTGGATTGGAAAGGCAAAACATACCTGAATTGATCGGAAATCAGTGTGGAAATCTCTCTCACTCTTCATAATGAACAATATTGGAATTTTCGACTATTATGTCAAGTTAGTTGTTCTATATGCTACGGAGAACTGACGGGCGTGTCACTGAGAGCATTTCGAATAGACTGTGGACCTTCATCAATAGCTGCAGAATACTGGAGATCAGGTGGTTAGTCAGAATGGATTAGCAACGGGAATCCTGACAACGAACCGACAGAGAACCTGTAGGCTAACAAGTATTCGGAAGGGAATGGAGTTGGATCAGGTGGATGCTGGTGAGACCGTTGAGCGACACTGGATCTAGTGGAAGCTGAATGTGAGAAGAGAGGTTAGTTGTAGGCTTGGGGTGACATGGAAAAGACTGTTTTAGGATAAAATGGGGCTTCTATCGATTGTAGATCCAAGTATAAAAATTGATTTTATTAAACATGGTTATCTGGTTACGTGTCGTTGAACGTGTATATTCCACTCAGTATTTTAGGTTACCATATCTGTCACAATAAATGGAGTATTGGGAAATCAGTTTTCTGCATGCAAATGCAGACTTATTCTGTAGAAAGCCAGTAATCCCAGTTCTTATGTACATGAATAAACTGAAGCACGTGGTGCTTTTCAGTAGTTTTCAATCGTGCATGAGAAAATGTTATCTCCGGAGAATTAGTTGCAGTATGACAGGCACAGTGATCTATATTTGCCACGACCTTGATGCTCTATTAAGCAGATAATGTGTAACATGTTTTGAATAACTTATATGAACAAAACAAGAATAAATAATATCAACCCAATTTCTTTAGCTGTTGGGTTCTTTTCTTACGAGGTGAGGAGCACGAAAATACATAAATTACAAAAATGGTTTGAACATACTTTTATCACATTGGTAAGGAGTTCTAATCATAGTATCTTGAAGAGCATAAATCCTGGAATGGAATGCATAGAGCTAGTTTCAGCTGTTTAATGAAAACTGATTCTGAGAAACATTGAACGATGGGTTTCTTTCTTCTTCCTGCCACTTTGAAGCACTTTTTGTTATATACTCAGTCTGTCTTTTATCAGGTTGTAAGGATTTGGAATGAATCCCAGTGTAACAGAAATGAGCACTTGATGTTTGGTTACACGTGTCTTCATTGGTTTGATGAAGTTTCTTAAAGGGAAGAATTCCTCAGAATGCTTGAATTCGTCTCTGCAAGCGTTTCTTCTACTATAAAAAATGAAAGTCCTCATAAAGTGTATTGCGACAACTGAATGATTTGACCGATGCTGCATATGGTAATTCAGGATTGATTTCTAGTAATAACGTGTTCATATGTACTTTATACCTCTGCGAAACTGAAGTTCACTTATTAACAACATTTCAGTGCAGTAGGGTGATTGGCTTACAATACTTAAGAAGTCGTCAGTTGATTTCTTACTATGTTTGTGATTTCAGTGACAGACGGAACAACAATATCCTTACAACCGATCCCGTGCCAAATAGGAAATAGATTCTCAAGGGACGATAAAACAAACAGTTTTCACAGGGTGAATGGATGTTCATCTATAAGATGAAACCTCTTCTGAATGAATTAATATGATCGAAAGTAAAGCTATCGCGGTTTTCTCCTTTAGTACGCTATCTCTGTGAGATGCTCTTGTCAGATATGTTTGCCAGACAAGTGAATATCCGAGAGGAAAGAAGGCTGAATAAGGATGTGCAGAGTTTGATATATGCGGCGGATACACCCAGAGAGTTGAAAAGTTTGAATGTGAAACCGTTAGTGTCTATAAATTTTAAGTGAATTAACTGTGTACGAGACTGATTTGGTCACTGAACACCATGATGCAACAGGTGCTTTTATTACTAGATTTTAAAATGTATGCTTTAAAGGACATTTCACAAGCAGAAGCTTTTCTGTATTCAGAGTCTGGTTAGCTGTTCACATGTCACACCAAACTGATTTTAGTATTTTGATAAAAATGTTAGTTCATTTACCAACTCCGTAGTGATTTTGTTTTTCATGATTCTTTTTTCACAGTGTCTTTTTGTGGCTGTCATCCTCGTATTTGTTATTATCTTTACGTCACCTGTCTGACTTGCTAGAAAGTGATCTTGCATGATATTCGTTTGATGCTATATGTGAAATAGCAGTTCTAATATTACGTGTCCCATGTGCGGTATTATGTTTCAGCGGATTAAATACCTTTACAGAACAGTCATCGATAACAGAAAACCACCATAGTCATTCCTTTACTTGATTAAAACCCCTCATATTCAGCCTAACTGCTCTCGTTAATTATATACAAGAAACGTCTTCCCTACGGTCATGGGTTTACGTGTAACTTTCTCAAAAGATCACCAGTTTGTATCAGAATCTAACCAAAAGTTTACTAGTTTACAGATACATAATAAGGATAAAATGATACTGATGTGTCATTTTTATCCATATATACACAGTATAAATAATACCAGTACTCGAAAGTATCTATTATGGTTCAGACTTAAACTGTCTTTTTCATAAGCAGTAATAAAAGTTGTTATGGAGAGTAAAAAAATAAGAAACAGATAATTTGTCACTAAGATGTCATTAATCGAGGACATGTGACTACATGTCTATCATTCTTATCGATAAACGCGAGCAACGCGAGTCTTAAACCCGAAAAGAAGCATCCTTTCTTCCGAGATTCTACCATGGGTCATCTGGTGCTGAAGTCACAAAGCTATTCGTAACGGGCTTGACCGCTTGTAATGCTATCTTGAAATTCTGACTGACCACTAGGATGTTGTTTTTTCTTGTCCTTAATGTTGACTGACTATTAACAGTCATATCTGTAACTTATGCACTAAGCTGGCATACTTGGCATTCAATGCACTCTGAAAGATTCTATATTAGTTAGATATTTTAACAGCTAAAGTGAATTCAATGAGTATAACACAAAATGTACTTGTGAACAGTGAGAAATTGACGTTTCAGGTGCATTTTACATAAAAGATCAAAAATATATATTGATTAACGACGAATATAAAATATTTCATTTACAAAGACTGTCCAAATGTATTCGTATTACCTAGAAGGTATAGTAGTTTATAACTGGGTAACAGGGGGATGGCATAATTAATACAGTTGCTCAGAAATAGTTTCTGAAGATAGTAACAATCTACGTGAAATCAACGACACAATGGAAGTAATGGTTTGAAATATCATAAGGGGAATATTACTATCAGATGGAAAGCAAGGTCACTGAATGTCCATTCAACACGTTTGAAGATGGTAAGAACATAAAATTCACCAGTAAAATGTGCGAAAGAAGAAAGTAGAAGTGAAATGTTTACCACAAATAGAAGCAGGTAGGCAGGAGTTTAAGACTGTAGTCAGGGTCAGTATACGCAGTTTAACTAACATATTTTTCAAAATCACAGGTGGGAGTTACATACATGATAAAAATAGCCGTTGTCAATATTTCGATTAATCATTCTCTCTAGGCTTAATTCTTTTTTCTTTATTCTTACCTTTAACTAACATTTAATGTCTCTAGTTAAATCTTTATGGCATTTTTTGCAGCATAATTTGATACAAAGCACAATAGTATAACTTTTCTTTCTTAGACATCACTTGATCTAACGGTATCTCTGAATAATGTCATTATTACTTAGTCGGTCTCAATTTAGCTTTACTGATTTTTCATATACACAAGGCATTATAATATCAGCTTTCAATGTTAAATCATGCTCGGTCATATGAGTTTTAGTCTGTTCTAATGACAACTATAAATTTACTTTTAATCGTCTGAAAATTTTGGAAATAATTTACTCGTTTTGAACACTTTCATTATTAATATTGTATTTTTTTCACATTCCGTTCCTTTCTGGGCTGAAATTAGGTAAAATAATTCGCAGTGTTGTCCCTCTCAGCTAAATTCTTCATTATTCATCGTTGACATGGGTGAAATCACAAATACACATGTCACACTTGCTATTGAATGATATATTCTACTAGTTAGCGTGATATCTTTCCCATAACTATTAAAATTCTTGATATTGTTTGCCTCATTTCTTGCATGAAGAAGATAAGAAAAACTCGTGACGAACGATTACTATTAATCCGGCACATATATACCCTTGTTTCTACACTGGGTTATGCAGTGCTTTAAATATAATTTCATTGACGTCTCTAAAACCATCTTGAATATTAAGTGCACAGATAATGCTGGGATTAATAAGATGTGTGCAAGCAGCTGCAATCAAACGTTTTCAAACAAACTTATGAATGCAGAAATAGAGTGTAACACTATGAAAGTTACTGCATTTTGATTTTTTGCTTATGTTAATTACATAACCATTACTCTAGGGATTTACACTCTTTGGGCCGATTTCAGTAACAGGAACTGTAATTTCTCGGGTTTTTGAGTTACCTCACAAGGAAAAAAAATAATTTCTTTTGATACCATTTCTTTCCTCTTTTTTCTAGCTTCTCTCTCTTTTTCTCTGCCAGCTTTACACTTGCTGAAGACATATTAATTGGTGATAACTTCTGCTAAACGTCGTGATGTTTACTTATTCAATACTCTTGATTAAGAATTTCATAATTTATGATATTTCATTGGCCACTTTAATAACCTTTGTAACCATGTAATTTCAGGCCGTCTGAATATGATAAGAAAGTGTGAAGGTAAGTGTACTGGTGATTCGGAATTCGTTAGAGTTGTATAACATACTTATTTCTGAAAGTGGGTTGTAGTTTCTTCATCACACAGATTCAGTTGAACTGAAATACGACTGAATTACTGTACTTCATTTAAATTATTAATTCTTGACTCAAAACTGCAGATTTATGTATACAGCAAAATCTATAGCAAATAATTATTACGGCTTCATTATTTGATGAGAAATACCATTTGAACAAAATCTGAGTAGCTCTTCTTTTAAAATCTGTGTACAAATCTTTCCAATTAGAAAGTATAACAAGGGTGACAGGCAGGAGATCGTGTGAAGAGGAGTTGAAACAGTAACGACTAACATGGATGCAGGTGAAAAGTACAGCAGAAGACAGAAGCAAGTGGGAACGTGCAGCTGAAGCCCTATGTTCCACTAGAAACCCAAGGGAGCAATAATAATAATATACAAGCTTAAGCTTAAACTTGCTAATCATCCTGTGAAGCTGTAAGAACAAGGACTTTTACCGAACTGTTAGTACTTTGGCCTATCTTCAATTTTGATTCATATTCTTGTAGTTGAATTTTGTTGAGTAGCTGTTTTCACTCAGCAACTGTTTAATTATACTAAGCTCTTCATTAAGACCTGCATCAAGGCAGATTGCTCTCGCTCTGTGAACCAAGCACTTTATCAAACTGTGTTTGTATTTTAAGGGCACGAAGCTGAAAAAATGAGTTACTGAACAGTTGATGTAGGTTTTTTTATGTGTACTTCTTATTGTGCCATCCTCTTTTCTGGTTATAATGACGTCTAGAAATAAAATAAGAGTCTTTTTCTTTTATTGCAGGATGAACGTCGTTAAATTTGTCCAGGATATACTCTGCTTCATCCTCATTTTTCATAATCAAAAATGTATCATACATGTACTGACAACAGAATTCCAGTTAGTCAATTTCATCTTTCAAAAGCTCATTCTCTAGTTTCGCAAAGAAAATGTCGGCTAGAATGGGTCCTAGTGGTGACCCTAGTGCCACACCGTAGATTTGTCTGCATATTCCCTTATTAAATAAAAAGTGAACACTCATTGTGCATTTGAAGAGAAGCTCTTTTATAAACAATATAGGAATGCTGACACCGATTTTTCGTCCGGTGAGCTCTTCGCAAACAAAGTTCACTGTTTCCATAAGTGGTACTTCGGTCATTAAGGAACATACGTCAAACGACATCATGAATTTATTGTCAACATTTAAATCTCCTATCCTTTCAGCAAATCCAGAAGTATCATTTACATTGTGTTTTACCAACTCGATATATGGAGGCCGTAAGAGTTGGAATGACCATTTGGCTATGGGATGGGATGGTGAATTTAACATATCTAATACTGGTTGAAGTGATACACCATTTTTTGTGCACTTTAGGAGAACCATACAATCTTGGTGTGAATGTTTCAGTGGGTTTCAGTGATGTTTACTGACTTTGTGAGATAAAACCTTGTTGTTTCAGTCTTCTCAGTGTTTCCGCCAACATACAAAAATAATTAAATAGTCTTGTGACTGTACAGCTAAGTGAGTGAATCCGCTAAAAATAGTCTTCTCGCTCAAATGTTTGTTCTTACTTCTAAATCAAGGATAATAAAAGTAGCGATATGATATGATATCGTTTTATTATTCCGCGTACCTTATCCTTTTTGCTGTTAAAACATACCTTCTGTTGTTAAGGTACCTGTCATACCAACTCACTATTTCTACTTGAATCTTGTTTCAGTCCACATTTCGAACCATCCAGTCTTCTGAAAAATAAAAAATGAGCTTATATTATTCGGCTACATTTCTAACCCTAGCTTTGTTCAGAACATGATTAGGCCTAAGAAATCTACTCAGCATATATGAACATGAGGAATCAACTCAACAAAATCACCTGAGATTTTTGTTTCCTTTACCCTTGAAAGTGAAGTCATCAAAATACGAATTATGTAAATGGTAAATAACTGCTATAAAATGTCTTATTTACAAAGAGATAGAAAGACAGTGTAAACTTTTCGAATCCTCCCCCGAAACTGTAATCCCACTGATAGACTGATAAAACCAATTATGGATACAAATTATGTTAGTATTTGTAAAGCTGATGTCTTTTTACGTATGTAGCTTTAAAATCCCCCACCTGAAATTACCTACCTTATTTTAATTGGATAATATTTTCATGGCTTCACCGTCCAATGGATTTATACTTAGGGAAGACAGACAGTTAAGATATACAACCACACTCATATTTGTTTTCTTACTCGCCGTTTGACGATTAATCATCAGTTAGACTGGAAATATTTTCTTTATATTTATTGCAATCGATTTCAATAGTGTATTTTATAATGACCTTGAGACTATTATCCTACTGGTAATCATAAGAAATTTCTGTTTGGATTAAACTTTCAGTAGATGTGTCTGGTTGTTTGACTGATTTACATTTCCTGTTTATCCTTGTTTCTCACAGTGATGAGTACTACTTCCATTTATGACAACATTTGTATAGGCTTAAATGCTTTTGGTTTAAGACATATCGTAAATTTAACAAGTTGGCAGAAGTATAATCATAGTTAGAACAAATCTGCATAAAAACCTGTGGAAACGATATTTATAAGCCTCTAAAATGTAATAAATGAGTATCATTTCGGAAATAGAAAACCTTCAATACTCTCCGGACAGTGTGGAAAAGTACACAGTGTCTACTAAAACGAAAGTATTAATTATGTTCACACTAGATGAAAAGTTAATCTTACAGGCGTTGATAAGACCTTATTGGTGGCCTGGTGACTATCATCTCAATTAATGCGTTGCGGTTTGTAATTTTTTTTTCGGAAACATCTGTTTCAAGCAATCAATACAGCTATCCCATCAAACGTTAGAAAAGCAGTAAACCAGTGGTCAATTTTTGCTTATTTTATTTCCGGTAATGTAATGGCTGGACAGTAAGGGCAATGTGACATAAAGTCTATCATCGCTGGCTGATACTGATTGTGAATATAGCCATGTGTGATAGTAGTGATTTAAAGTTCATTCATTTGGGAAATGAATATATAAATAATCATCATCAGTTTCGACGAATTTCTTTGAATTGGTTTGGAAATAAAAACTTGAATTTTTAGGGAAGTTTTCCCGTGAAGACTGTATCAGTAATACATGACATTAATCATAAGCGGTATTTAAAGAAACATCTCAGCCAGAATTTGATAATCTATATCATTTGTAGCTTCTAAGACAAACATCACACCGGCTCATTATTTAACTTGTCTTTCTTCCTGAATGCAAACAGTATTTATTATATTTTATTCTTTACTGTGACTAAGTGTGAGCACTTGATGCATTTCTTTCATCTGATTGAATGAAATACCAGAAGCCAAAGTAACTGGAAAGCCATTTCATTTATTTCTTTTTTTCCCTGCCGAGCCAAATACTCTTTTTTGTTTCTGAAATGTTTGATTCATATTTTGTACAGGAAAAAGTAACATAGAAGTTTATTTGGATCGTTGCAGTGTTGTTCCTATAGCAACTATTCTATCCGTTTTCCACCTGCTTTCTGTATTTATACGTATGACTTAAGTTTGAATGAAGTAATCGTCAGGCTGCCATGTACCTAGTTTTCGGCTAGATGAAATTCAACCGACATCGTTAAGAACCAGACAAATCACACTTGTTATCTACTAGTGACCGCTCAGTATACGTGCAGGATTTGTTGAACAATATTTGCTGATCTTCAAAGATAAAAACGGGGTGAAAGCTACATTATGATCCAATAATATCCATTAATAAAGAGGAATAGTGTTTGTCAAATGTAACCTTTAAACAAATGAATGTCTACATGCAATGCAGTGTGAAGTGAAGTTTAAAACATAAGCATTGTATATTAATGTATGTATAAATGGTTCATCGTTCGATCATCGGTAGAACGGTCTTCGACGACACCTGTTATACTTACTACTTGTACTAAAACATTTCCCTCAGGTGGCTTTTTTCGTTTAAGTAGTAGTTAAATTTAACGATACAAAAGCATTTTATTCTTGATTGTCTTTGATCGTGTCATACAGATGCCGTAAAATCACCTGGTAATAGATTTTTTGCTTGCTAAATGTGTAATTCAAAAATAATCATTTAAAAAATTGTTGAGCAATAAATGTTGTTGTTTAACTGCATTGATACATGTGTGCTGTCTTTACAGCTGTTGTAGACACTGTTCACAACACGTACACATGAATTTGTAATTAAGCAAATTACACACTATTATAGCACATACTTAAGTTTTCTATAATTTGGTTTGTAAGGGTTAGTTATGTTTTTACGAGTTGATTACGGATTGATATCAGTTAGAGAAACATTGAAAACCAGGGAGTACTGGGCAGCTGCTATCTCATCCTAGTTTGGGAATCATCGGCAGTACGCACCCACTGGGATTCGAACCCAGCACCTTCCTGGTACAATGCAAGGTCGCGTCACATTCAGCCACTGAGACACGATTCAATGGCTCATGAATTCTAACTTCTACCAATTCGTGATTTAGCAAGACCCCAACCATTGTCGTTGGTGGGACATCCATCCACACACGTGACATCTAATTGGACCTCACTGGTCACGACTTCTCACCAGAACTCCAGGAAACTCCATCCTGTAGCGAGAATCAGATTAATTTTCTATAGTTTGGTTTGAGCCATTGAATCGGGTCCCATTGGCTGAATGGTCTACGACCTTGCCTTGTAACCGGAAGGTCCTGGGTTGTGTACTGCCAAAGATTCACAAACTAGGATGAAACCGCAGCTGTCCAGTACTCTCTGGTTTTCAATGGTTCTCTAACTGATATCAATCCGCAATCAACTCGTAAAAACACACTTAAGTGCATATCGTCTAAAACGTCTAACAAAATTGTCAGTGCAAGCAATTATTGCTGCAAGCAAATTTTTTATCGGTGCTTGTATGCTATTTGAAGAAATACCGTGACTACGTATTTGAAAGATAGAAAAAATATTTTTACGAAATTCGCATCTAGTTGGGAGCCCAATGTTTCCGTAATAATGTCACTCCTGTCGCCCGCGTGGCGAAAGTCTTTCTAAGTGTGAGGATATTTAAAATACTGATGCCAACGTGTTTCATATTCATTTGTTTACTGAATAACAACTTGAAACTGATCCTTTAGCGTAATATTGTCGGAGTTGAAAGTCAAAAAAATCAAATATCCATCAGTGAGATACTTATTGTTATCGTATGATATCAGATATCTGCGGACGACTCACTTTCTGACATGATTTGACGATGATTTCCACGATAAACCAAAAGTGACACGTATACGAAGTATCATTGGTCTTGTTAGAGTTTCCAGGAAGATAATTACATAGAATTTATACGTATATATATACGTGACTAAATAAGATAAATATTTTCTGCCTTCCCGCGTTAAACAATCTGTCAGCTCTCCGGACACAATTACATAAACCCTAGATGGCTATTTTTCCTGTTTTATGGGAAGTCAATTAGTTAAATGCCCATATTTTTATATGGATAGCCAAACAATAAAAATTTGTGTACGCTTACCGCCCTTCACAGGTTACTTGTAGTTCCTGCAAAGTTCCCCCGTGTGTTGTCATTCGTTCATAGTTTAAGAGTATAATTTGTACACTGTTATGGAATATAATGTCAAAACCTTTTGCAGTAGTAAGACACCAGATAAACAGTCAATAAAAATGTCTTGTTTACGTTTCATATGGTAACGGTTGCTAAAACAGCTAGAGTATTTTTTTTCATTTCCTGAAGATATTGTCCAATCTTTACACAGGAAATAACATTTCTGCTGCCTTCGGTTGATTTATGCTTCATATGCATAGAAGATGCATATACTCATCGTTCAAAGTCAAGTAAAGTAATTGTGAGTTTTATCAGCGTGATGAACATTCCCGAACTTTGAAATACAGATAACAAAGTATAGTGAATTCACTTTAGCTCGCTGTTTAAATAAAACATAACTAGTGCAGGATAGAGAAAGTCTATCTTTACTCTGCCATCGGAACAGTTGGGAAATAATTTCGGTTGCCTTTATAAATTTTCTATTATTGGTCATTAATTGGATTAAGAATTGCTACCTACATTGAGGCACTGTGAAATGATGGCAGAAAACAAATAATGCACTAAGGAATTATCCTATCAGTGAACAGCATATAGTAATTATTTAAAAAAGGTTAACACTACGTACAGCATTTCCTGCTGTTATTTAAAGCCTTTATTACTGTTCAACGTCTCGAATGACACTCTCACGCTTCTAACAATAATGCAAAACTCCTTGCGCGAATATGGTTAATTAGACACTCGGTGTAACCTCTGTTCGCATAACATTCATGAAGTGGCTAAGTTGTTATTATTATATCATCATTCGCTTCTTACATTAAGAGCAGAACAGTCGACTTCGGTGACTATTCTTCATTGAACTATATTCTCTGCAAACACTTTCAGCTGGTACGATGGATTATGGAAATTCGATTAAGAGCTGATAATGAAAGTCAAAGGTGAAACAAGCTGCAGAAAAACGTCCATTCCACTTCTTAATTATTTGATTCTCAAGTTTGGATATCTTCTACTCGGTAACTCTGGTATTTATTTCTGTCAACCTGTTCATAAACCTTCTCCCCTAAAGTCATCAGTAGTTTCTATAACTTTCTACTAGTATTTTTGAAGCCTTTAAAAGCAGTGAGTGCGGGTTTACAGTCATGATTATTAATTGAGTTAATCAGTCACTGTAAATAATGATAATAATAAACATAGGCCTGTGTCTCTGTCCTGGTAGCAAAAGCATATTATACATAAGTGATCATATACATATATATATATATATATATCATATGTAAATGCACAAATAAAGTTGGTAACTTGATTCGTGAACAGTTTTTTGGTATTGTTTATCTTCCTGTCGCTATCAATAAAATCTGAGTAGTTAGTGTTATTCGTTTGTGAACTGCGAACTTTACAATCCTGTATCCCGTAAGGGGCTTCAACTCAATAATGATGGTTCTAAAAGCTGGAACGACATACGCCGGCTTATTGAGTCACTGTATATTCCCCTTCTTCAACTACAACTCGCTGTTAACAGAACTAATAATACTTTCTGTGTACTTGGATGTCTAATGCTAACAAAGGCAGATCCTTCCAATAGTATGTAGCGATTTCAAAGAAGATCTAAAACTCTGCTTCTAACTACATTTAATAAAGGAGCAAAGTAGTCCTCAGTGATTTAATTCTCTACCAGAAGATACCCGTTACACAACACATAAGCTGCGCTTGTTCAAAATTCGATCCTCACTAATTTAATTTTAATTTATTTCAGTTCAAATACTTGGCGAAAATTAAATTTTGCTGTGATGTCTGTGAAGTCACATTATAAATATGGTGAAATTTTTACAACCACGTTTGACAATTCAGTTGTAGAGCTTCTCATGCATGCCAAGATTCACAATTGAGCCTAAAGAAATGGATTACACTAGTGTAGTTATTTGTCAAAAGTGCTTAAATGCTTTTACATCTATCGCTAATTCCGCAGTCTTAAGAAAAATTAATAGGTCGATATTACACAATTTGATCGAATTGATGCATTTCATTGAACATAAGCGGATCGAATTCGATTGGTATTCACATAAGTCTCATAATTATGAGATGATATTATTTATCTGCTGGTTTCTTTTTCTTCACTGTAGTGGTATCTGCTAGGGTAAAAACAGTCACCACGCTACCAAGCAAAAGTAAGAGAAAGTGGCGTAGAACACGAAAAGTGAAGTGCTATGGGTAACTAGCATTTTTTTAAATAACTCAAGTTCGAATGAGCAGTTGTTTTCATAGTTTCTTGCCAGGTTCATCATCGACCCCCATTAGTAATAACTAAATTCTTATTTGAGAAGTCACCTCGACAATGAAGTCTGATGACGACCACCACTGTAATGCGAAATTTAATCAAGACTGTAGGTGCGCAGTAATATCATAAATTTATGAAAACCTGTATTTGGTCAACTTTAACTTCAAAGCAGTATTTAATAGCTAAGCGGAGAGTGATAAAATGGATAAAACTTTGTTTTATAAAACGACATTATCAATGCCGTCGACACTTTCAAACAGTGGATATATTGTTTGTCTGATTTGGATATTTCGTATTTTACCGTATGAATACCTCGACCATTTTCATAGTTTTTATGCAGCATTAGGGAATTTTGTTCATGGATAAAACAGACAACTGTGTACTTAAAATAAATTCGTCACAAGTATTTAAAGTACTTTTAAAACTGATAAATGTCATAAATGTCCTTTGAAATAATAAGAACAATTAGTACATCTGCATTTATAAATAAATTAAATGTGGCATTGGAAAAATCTTAAACCTTTATTGCTGTAAAAAATAACAATTAAACATGGAGATGGAATGACTAAATCCATTGGTTATATAACTCCCTCAAATTTGAAGGAGAGCAGATAATGCCAAACTGTAAAGGGACTACTGAACAAAGTGACTGTATTTATGTACTGACATCTAACATGAATTATTATAATTATTGTTCCTTAGGTTCCTATTGAAACATAGGGATTCAACTGCACGTCTCCACTTGATTCTGTCTTCCTTCTGTTGTACTTTTCACCTGCATCCATCTCAGTACATACTATTCCAACTCCTCTTCACACCATCTCCTCCATGTCACCCTTGCACTGACGTCCCACTCGCCGCTTCCCATTGCGTTGGGTTCCACTCGAGCAATAGCCTGACGCGCGATGTCACCAACCGGCCTCCACAGCGAGAGTCCAATCCATCTCCATTTTCTACTGCATATTTGTTGGCTGGCGATTGGTTCTTGTTTTGTTTCTTCCCATAGTTTCTCGTTGGTGACTCTTTCCGACCCAGCCATCTGATCTCCAGTATAGAGCCAGCGAAGACACTTGTTGATAAAGGTCTGATCTGCAACAGGCTGTTGGAAATATTCTTTGTGACCCACCTGACAAGTTTCTGATCCGTATAGAAGAACTGACCGACTTCACACTGTTTGTATTGAAAATCCGATCGAATTTGTTGTTGATGCTGAGTTGAGTGACGAAGATTTGCAGATTGGTTTCAGGTTGATGAATGTGTTTCTCGCTCCCCATCCGATCCTCACTCGATTTGACATCCTCATCCGTTCCGACTGCTTGTAGTTGAGACAATGCTCCCTAGATAAGTGAGTGAGTGAGTGAAGTAACCTCTTTCAAATCCTTCCCGATGATGGTGATTGGCGCTGGATGTTGCAGCTGATGTTGTTGTTGCTGTCAGTTGGTTGGTTATTTTCATAACTTCCGTCTTGTCTATGTCCACCTGGAGTCCTGTCTTCGCCGACTGCTTCTTCGACCAGTTTGTCGGTTTTCGCTTGGAAGTCTTCGATTTTGTGTGACATTAAGCATAAATCATCCACGCGCGAAATCAAGGGCTTCTAGGTTCTTCACGTCTGTCTGTCCAGGATATCCTTGTATTCTCGTTTCCCACTGTCTGACGCATAATCCAGTCAGTCCACCACAATTAGGAATATCAACGTGGGTGATAATAAGCCAGCAGCCTTGTCTGACTCCTGTGTTTACTCCAAACGCCTCACTGAGTTTTCCGTTGTGGATTACTTGACATGTTTCGTTGTCGAACAGCTGTTGAGTGAGGTTGATGAATATTTGGGGTACGCCGTAGTACTCGAGTAGTTTCTAAATTACTTCACGGTCAACGCTCTCTCTCGAAGGCCATCTCAAAGTCTATAAAGTTGAGGTAGGGGTTTGATTGCCATTCCATGCTCCGTTCTATGATGATGCGTAGAGTTGCAATTTGAATCCAGCTTGTTCTGGTCGGAGTTCTGTATCCAATGCGTCTTTTGTCTTCTCTAGGATGATGCGACTCAGGATTTTACTTGGCGTCGACAGGAGGATGATACGCGCCAGTTCTTGCAGTGTCCTAAGTCTACCTTCTTTGGTAGTTTCATGAGGTAATCTTTCCTCTAGTCAGTAGACACCTTTCTCTCCTTCCAGACCTTTTGGAATAATGGAGTTAGCATATCTGCTGTCGTCTCTGGGTCCGCTCTCAGTGCTTCAGGAGGTATTCCATCTGGTCCAGATGCTTTTCCAGCTCTCAGAAGCTTGATTGCACTCAAGACTTCAACTTTAGTTGAAGGATTGGTGTCAACTTGCAGTTGTGTACGTGCTGTTGTTGGTGTTTGTGGACGGGTTGCAGATGATGGTCGGTGACATCTACCATGTAGCAAGAGAAATAAGAAAATCCATATTTTTGAATGAAGTACACTTTATTTATCTATGTGATCACTATTTGTCGTCATGTTGCGCCATTATCTTTTGCTTTTTTTCATTTTCATCCTTTTCTTATTCAGTGATCTGTAGTTTATTTTGCTTTTTTCATGGCTTTTGAGAACGCTTGCTGCACTTTCAAGTTGTTTAGTACTATGATCACTCACTATTAGTCACCACTTTGCTATTTAACTGAAAAACTATTTATTTGTTAGTGTCTGTTCATTTTATAAGTTACAGTTGGTCACTTGAGACTTGCGATGAATAATGCTATAAAGCTGTAAATGTATGCACCATCTTTCAGTATAAAACATTTGTGTTCTATAAATGGCGTGTTTTTAAATCACATCCCATGTAATGAAAAAAATGTTTTATCTCTACTTCTGCTGATTTATTGAATTGAACCAACTAGCTTAGGGCGATAATATAAACTCTAGGCATATATGCCTCGTTATTGTCAAAAAAGAACGCAGTAATCTTGTCCATCCGCAGATTTACTCAAAAATTATAACTTGTGGTGTAACTTCAAATTCAATGACATTAAGATGCACTGAATAAGGACATTTCAGTAGTAAATTAGAAGACAAATGATGGGTGATTTTAGTTTGTTAAACGGGATATTTAGTTGAAGTTTGAATGAAAACATGACGATACGTAGTTATGTTCTGCTGATGAGTCGAACTGACTGTCATATTATCCACTGCTGGAAATTAATACTTATATAAGCAAATTTAATATTAGTTCCATGTTGATTTTGCTCGTGTCGTTCTAAAAAAACCAAGATTGGTATTGTCTTAATTATGCCTTACACATGTTAGCATATGATGAAACTCCTGAATTCACATCCGTAGACTCTGGACAGAACTTTAATAAAATAGCTGTTCCCTTAAAAATCCTCTTTTTATCATTTTGCAAGGACCGTAAAACTTTAGTGCAGACTTGTGTTATCAGTAAACATCATTTATGTAACCACTGAAAGCTAAAGGAATCTAAACAGTCACATCCTGTAGTTTACATCTCGTTAACAATTCACATTCGCCATCTTCGAAGAGATCCATGCTACGAAAACTAGATATGACAAAATGTACATTACCATTTGAACGAACAGTTAAAATTCAATAACCTATATATTCAAACAAGATCCAGTTCTAAAAGCAATGCGGCCACAGTAGAAAAGCTATAAGTTAAGAGTTAATATTCCTCTATAGTTTTAACTAGTCACGGATCTTATGTGGATTCTATGCGGAACTAAACTGAAATTCACTACATCTTGGCAAGCTCTGCAATATAGTTCTAGAATAATTTTCAGGTAGGCTTGGTATTTTTTGTCGCCACTTCTGCTTAGTGGAATGAGAGTGGGACAAAGAGATGTGTTTCCTTACATGGATATATAAGCGTATGTTAACATATACTGGCTGTTCAAGCACTCCATGACTGCAATTTTTAACTGAGATGAACTGGACTGCCTCTAAAAAATAGTTATTATTATTGTATCCTTTAGTTCCTAGAGGAACATAGGGCTTCAGCTGCGCACCTCCATTGCCTTCGGTTTTCTGACAACTTTTTCACCCTGCTCCAGGTCTGTCCACATGCTTTCATCTCCTCCTCGCATGACCTCCTCCAAGTCACCCTTGGACGACCAACTCACCGCCTCCCTTTCGGGTTCCACTCGAGGGCTTGTCTAGTGATGTCACTTGATGGTTTACTCAGACTATGGCCAATCCATCTCCATTTTTTTCTGCCTATTTGTTTCACAATCGGTTCCTGATTGGTTCGCTCCCAGAGATCCCTGTTGCTGATCTTTTCTGGCCGGCCATCTGATCTTGAGTATTGAGCGGAGACAGTTGTTAATGAAGGTTTGAAGTTTGTTTGAGATGCTCTTTATGACTCGCCAAGTCTCTGATCCGTATAGTAGCACTGACTTCACATTGGAGTTGAAAATCCGGATCTTATTTTTGATGCTGAGTGCTGTTGACCTCCACACAGATTTGAGAGTAATGAAAACTTGTCTTGCTTTTCCGATTCTGACTTTGATGTCCTCGTCAGTTCCGCCTGTAGTTGAGACGATGCTTCCCAGGTAGGTGAAGGAGGTTGTTTCTTTTAGGTTCTTCCCATTTATGCTTATTGTTGTCTGTTATTGTTGTTGCTGTTGATGTTGGCTAGGAATCTTCATTATCTCTGTTTTATCTATGTTCACGTGAAGTCCTATCTTTGATGCTTCTTCTGCCAACTTGTTACTTTTCACTTGCATATCTTCCAGTTTATGGGAAATCAGACATATATCATCGGCGAAATCCAGATCCTCCAAGTCTTTTGTGTCAGTCCATTTTATGCCTGTTCCCTCGTTGGTTGCCGTTGTCTGTCGCATTATCCAATCAATTGCAATCAGGAAGATCATTGGTGATAGTAGACAGCCTTGCCTCACTCCCGTCCTCACTTCGAAGGCTTCCGTAAGTTTCCCGTTGTGGATTACTTGGCATGCAGCATTGTCGTATAACTGTTGGATGAGGTGTATAATTGTCGATGGGACCCCGTAGTAGCGAAGTAGTTTCCAAATGACCTCTCGATCGACGCTGTCGAAGGCCTTTTCAAAGTCGATGAAGTTGAGATAGAGAGGTGACTGCCATTAATAAACACTAACAGCAGTTAAACTTTCTACCATAAACTCTCTGAGTGAGATTCTACTGTCTAGGGATTCTGAAAAAATCCTGACCCCAACTTTCTTTACAGATGTTCACTATGAATGGTACTGTTTACCTCGTTGAATAACCTATCTTTCTGACACCATACACTCTACACATTAAAATTTCGTTAAAAATATTGATTAAGCTCGTTTTATTTCACTATTCACAACCTTGTCTACTTGTTACTTTATTATTTGCATATACTTAAGTGTCACTAGGGTCAACATAAATCACATACTCTTACGTAACTTTCATAAAACGTAAGTCTGTCAAAGGGAGAAGTTATCCATATTTCTCCGTTACATACTGAAAACAAGTGCTGCAACGTTAGGTTATTACAATTTGTAATTTGGCTGTCACCTCAGTTAATATGTACTTAATCTGTGATAACCTGTGTTAGTGAAATGACGTACTTAAATATCCTAAAACCTTTTCGCATCAGGCAGCAATCAACCTGGTAGAATTTCGAAAAAGCGTGCTTCAGTGGCATAGTGGTTAGAACTCTCCGCGACCATGCATGTGGTCCGAGGTTCGATCCCCTGCCGACGAACACCTGATATCTATGGTTGGCCTGAAAAATTTGGGCTACCGATATCCATGCTGAAAATTCCATACTTGTACCAAAAATACAGTGTGGAATCAAGCTGTAATCAAAAAATAAATAAATAAAAAGGTGTTTCAGTGTTTTTGGTTTTTAATTTCATGGAACTATATAACAGCGGATTAAATCAGTATTTACTTAACTCGAACGTGGTATTTTCTGAGGAGATTCCCACAAACAGCTTCCGCAGATTCATAAGCTGCCTTGACATGCAGTGGAACAGTGAGATTTCTATTAACGACTAAAATTTGTCCTCGTAATTTTAAGTGTTGAAACATTTTTATATGCTTTTTGATTGTTTGCATACCTAAATCAGTGGTATGTATACTTGTGGTATTGTTTTCCTTCTTCAAGTTTGAATAAACTGAAAACGTCTCCGAGTGCATTTAGAACAGACCAACAACTACAAAGAAGTGACTGAATGGTACTCATCTCGGATTTCGTGTTAACGAATGTGTCTCTAACTTGTTATACTGCCATTCTATAATCATAAATGTTTCTGAAACACCAAAACAGATATTTCAGAAATTATTACACTATCAGACTGGAACACGTTTATGCGAACTTATCCAACTAGTGGAATCATGTATATCCGATGCCGTCATTGAATTGTACAAACTTCTGAAACATGTAGTATCTACATTCCAAGGACTATATTTGATTGGCCGAGAAACGCATCAGCTGCATGTTAAACAAACATCTAGTATTGCATGAAACAACTGGCTAACACAATACAAAATCCCATCTCAGATAATTTCCTTTCTATGCTAACTACTAATGATTCATCACGATATGAATAAAATACCTTATCATTCACTATCACAAGATGAAAGTAAACATTTCAAAAGTTTATCAGTGGAATTTTTTTTCAAAAATAGTGTTTACATTTGTGTCGTGAATCACCATAAGTACTGTTAGTCAATAATCTACTGTCTAATTTAAATCTACTAAATTTGTTTTGTAAATTTCACTAAATATGATCTCGTCATTTCATCTACGTCTCAATAAAATAAATTCAAACATTAATTTGTTATAAATAATCTTCATTTGCTCATGTAACTGGTTTTTGATCTAGTAGGCTATGAAGATTATGTTGGTGGTATGATAACAAATCGCTCATATCTTGCCTTCTCTGTGTGTATTTGTTTTATTTCAGTGAATACTGACTACGGCTACACCTAATAACTGTATGGTGAGTGACACTACTTATTACTGTACTGTTCAAATGTTCATTGTATTTTGTTTCTATTTAATATGAATACATAATTCAAATAATTCTACCAAACACGAATTTCTGAACTTTGTCCTCCTTATGTTGTTATCTGGTTTTTTTGTTTTGGGTCGTCTCAGCTTACAACTACGAATAAGTATCACACACAATTATCTGTAAAATTAGCATTTGCAGATTGGTCTAGAATATGCAGTACCGAATCTTCGCCTTTTTACAATTCTGAAAAGAAAGTTTTTCGTCTTTATAAAATATTTCTATAAAAAAACATTATTTTCTTGTGTTTAACTGATCTTTTTGTTTATTTTCTTCATGCCTTATACGAATAATAATAACTCAGAAATATGTAACAACCTCTTGAATTGTTGGACTTAGCATGATATACTTATACAGTACCCTTGTAAATCCATGTGATGTTCATCTCATAAAATACTGTATGATGTTTATTCAACTCTGTTGTCATCCCTTCCGTTCCTAGCGGAACATAGGGCTTTGAGTCTCGGAGTTTCAGTACTGAAGTTGCTATCGTTTTACGCCTGACCTCCGCTATATCCTCCCGATTTCCGAGCTTATTATCGGCTAGTAAACGAGTTGAGGTACACGAATGTGTTGACTTTGAATCGACACTTGACTACCTATGTGTTTGGTGGTCGGTTTGGATACATAAAAACAGTTATTCTTGTTGTTGATTTTTCTGAGCAAATTAGCATATTCCAAAAGCTAAGATCATTTTGAAGTTAACAATTAAGCGATAAGAATCAGAGAATACAACAAAATTAAAACTTTGAATACGTTTTCCATGATTTCCGTATAAAATTTGAAAAAGCAATTATGGAATCTTTTATATAAAAGCCATAGCTCAAAATATATCTATTAGCTTTGATAAGATAACACATTCAGGCATCACTGGATTTATCTTAATTGTCTTTTCACTATACACTCAGGTCTAACATGAGTGATATAAACATTTTCATGAACTAGAAAATACCTGTGAAAAAAACGTATCACAGTTATTTTTCTCACATTTAATTCACGTGAAAAACCAATTAAATGGTGTTTGGAATAAGGTCGAAACTCGTGTCGAAAACTAAAAGAATTATAATAGCAGGTTGAAATGAATTATGAAGGTCGGGAGTTGCACTGTGTTCTGTTCCTCAACAAATGGTCACTTATCCACTTTTATATCCCGTTCTCTAATTTAAGTACAGAGTCTTCTGCTTGAACTTTAAATGCGTAGGATAGGTCGTTTTAACACCCCATTAGTCTGCAGATGTAACCGATAAAGTATCATAATGACGTTATAGGATGATGTCACACCCTTCTAAACATTGTTCTAAAATTACCTAAAATGTATAAACCTTAAATACATTATAATAACAAACAATACAGAGGTAAACACCTACTAATACACTTAGCAATATGTTTCATACGTGAAGATTGACTTTTGTCGAATAAATAAACTGTATGTGTTATCTCAAAATACGTCCATCGATTAGTAATGAGATGCAATATTTCCCAAAATAAATGAGGTGTAATAAATTGAAAGGTTCCTTTTTAGTTACCTATC
This sequence comes from Trichobilharzia regenti, assembly GCA_944472135.2. NCBI lineage: Eukaryota > Metazoa > Platyhelminthes > Trematoda > Strigeidida > Schistosomatidae > Trichobilharzia > Trichobilharzia regenti. Next base: position 72,071,862 of record OX235270.1, on the reverse strand, counting down.
CTATTTCACTTCGTGATTTGAGAAATAGACTGTTTCCCTAATAACCTGCAGAGTATAGTTCACGTTTCGAATTCAGATTTCAGAAACATTTCTATGAACACATGGAGGTTTGTTATGACTGAGTAATTATGCAACTCACATTGGATCATAAAAAACAGATACTAGACGTAGGGTTGCATAACCATTTGGTAAAGGTCGAAAGTGGGGACCATCAGTATTCTTTGTGGTGACTTAATACTAATGCTTTCTTCGAGAAGCCAACATGTTCTTTTCAAAACCATACAGACGCGTGTGTGTATATATTACTGCGGAGCTCTAAACAAGGGGAAACAGTTGTCAACCGCCTGTACTACCTGGCCTCCATCTAAAATTAACATAAAATAGTAAACTTTGTTCCGTTATTTGACTGTGTTGAGAAAAATTTTTAAAAATGTCTAAATGATACACAACTTCAATCTTTCTGTTTCACACTATTTATTATCTTAAAGTTTAAACTCGTTGCACGGAATCTGAGAATTACAGAGACCACTGTCATTTCATTCTAACTGATATCTATCTGTGACTACACACCAGTACCCCTACACTATACTCCCTTCGCCTTACTCCCTTTTACTTTTTATGTGTGGATTTGCGAATCCTAATATCACACTGATGTCACGTTCAAATTATACGCTGGCGTAGAATTCTTATAAACACACCGGCAAGCATGTGATTGGTGGTCAACCAAAACCTGACTACAAGACCGATGTAAGTATATAATTTTAAATAAATTAGTATATTATCTGACTTCGTCGCAACTAATAATACGTCACCTAAGCTTCTAGTTTTGGGTCACTTTATCTACACTTTATTTCATAAGAATTAGTAGTTTTAGATTCTCTCCTATTTCCTAATGCTAATGTACCTTTAATTGTTGATATGTGGTTATATATATATATATATATATATATATATATAAGTTAATATTCTCCCACTATCGACCATAAATCTCTTCAGACATTCTGATATGTGTACGTTGATAGTATTCTACATCCGTCGATGACTTTTGGTTTTGCGGGTTTATCGGCCTGAACCTAATAGATTTTATTCATGTGGTAATATCTGTTCTGGAACTCGTACCAAGAATCGAGGTGCCAATAGAAGAAATCATGGGTTTCTTGTGTTACACATATTTCACACTTTCGTGATCCACTTGCCTCTCCATGCAGGTAAAATTTCGTGATAGGAATATTTTGGGTTTCCTTAAAAAACAGTGATAGAATTACACCCACAAAGGGGTTTTTGAATATCTAGCTGAATTCCATAGAACAGCATGTTGGCTAAATATATAGATGAAGAAGACAACTTGCTGTGACACCGTTACCTGTAGGAAATACATTTCGGCCAGTCACAAAATGCAGTTGTTGCGGCGTTCTTAATTCAAATACGGTGGAAATATATAGATTTCATGGACACAGTTAATAAGTCTCAGGACATACAGAGATATTTCAGAAATAAATTAAGTAGTGAGCTGAATCCTATTTCTCTTTAAGTAAGGATCACAAGGTCCAAACAGCTGATGTTTAATTGCAAAGTTTTGAAAAGCACATTTAGAGCATTATACTTCACTCTCAACAAGAAAGTCTCACATTCTAACCGCTATTTGGACTTCAGATTATTCTAGCATATTTTAACAAGAATAAACTAAGTCTTATTTAAATGATAAGAGAAAAAATACGTCATGGATGTAAACAAATTATACGATAGGAAGCAGGACTCAAATTAGAAGTCTTCATGCATAATAATTACTCCAATAAAAATACCCAGAAGTACTTAATGAATGTACAGAACAAAAGTAAACCAACCACAGGCATCTAAACAGGACTAGAATTAAAATGGCACTTAAATCCATAAACCCAGTGAAAAAAAACCATGTCGCCTAATGCATCCTATAAAGTCTGTAAAGTAAAATGATGTGACTGGTTAAAAATAACAAGGACTAGTGATGCATAACGGTGGAGCACAAGGGACACCCACCTGTTATTGGTCACACACGACACATTCGGAGTGATTTCTGAAACTGTTTCTGTAAGAAGATCTTGCTGTCAGCTACGGAGCAGGACATAAAAAAGCTGATTCACCTAACAGCATGCAGTGTTTTTATTCCTTCACGCTCTTAGGGGAACGTAGGGCTTCACGCTACAGGCTTGAAGTTTTTTTGACATGGGCATTTTATTTTGAAGGGATGGGTTGCTAGTCTCATGCCCAACCTTTTCTCTTTACCGGTCTTGTTACTGGCTTAGCGAGTTAAAGGAGGCAAAGGAGTACGTCGGCAGGGTATCGAACTTCGGACCATTTGCATGGTCGGCGAGCGTCCTACCGCTGTCTCGCTGACGCATTTAGTGACAAATAATGCTCTTATGTCACAGGAGCAAACCTAGGTCAGCCACACTAATGATGCCTAGGTAAAAAGACCCTTTTAAGATAAAAAGGTTAGGAAACACAGCCATGAAATTCCGCTTAGTTACAACCGTACCGCAGAATAAGGGAAGTTACTGTATTACAATGCAACAGCGTGATGAGAAAAGATACTCATAGGCCAGAGTTTACTTATGTAATCGGCCGGCAATACCGGTAAAGAGAATGACTATACATCTATTCGGAGCATCTAGGATGTTCAAATATCCCTTGTGTAAACGAAGAAGAAGAATATGAACTACAAAACTTAGTTTTACAGCAGCGAAATGTCTATGAATAAGCCATTCTAACACGTTTAGGTAACAGTATATCAGCACAAAACACTTTTAAAAAGAAAACTAGATAAATCTAGTTACTAATTCAGTTGCAGGTATGTACTATATGTCTGAGGAGAGAAATCAAATATCTACTATTCTTATATTGTTCAAAATAAAATGAACACAGTAATAGAAATTAATTCAGAAACGATATAAATATTGAGTGAAACCTCGTATTTCTGTAACATATAGCTTGTTAAGGTCTTGCATTCATTATCGATCATAGGACTCATTAAACAAACAACACTCAAATATTACTGGAAAGAAGAGTAAAGCAATCTAATAATATCATCATAGACGAGCAGTCTTACAGAAGTTCATGAACGCTTTGTGAATGTAATAGAAGTTTCTTAGAGGTTCTTCATGCTGTGTGTAGACTCAAAAACAAGTATGACTCAGGCTGGTTCATCCTCAAACTTCAATTCCACTTTACTAATATCACGATAATGTGATATTCTCAGTTTCAACACACGTCAGAGAGATATCCAAAATATAAAATAAATACATATAAATATATATATATTTATATTTATATATATAAATAAATATAAAAGTCCTTTTTGATCAACTATGACAAGTAATAAGAGATCATAAACTAGACTGCGAACAGTGAACAGAAAATCTGACCGGTTACAATTCACCTTCTATAGTCTAGTAGGCTATTAGAAGTTTTCTAAGTTTTAGATATCGAACATTTCGTAAGAATTATCTATACAACAATAAAAACATTCATATTTTCTCCCACTCTTACTGCACAATCATTTGTTTTATCATAGTTTTCATGATGAAATAAATACTATGCTCCCTTGGAATTTCAAAAATAAGTCACTATCTTTCATTCTGAAACAGTTTTCTCCTCATTATTAGCGGTGAACCTCATTTTCTTTTTGTCGGCTGAAATGAACCGTTTTGTCAGGAAAGCTTAAATATCTTAATAATAATAATATTAACAGCTTTATTCCAAACGGCATTTTTGGTACAGGTATGGAATTTCCAGCGTGCATTACAATATATTGCATCTAATTACCTCATAAATTTCATAAGATTTTAAAATCAAAAAGCAACACAAAAAAAGATATATAAAAGTAAATAAATTAAAAATAACAGCATTGCGTTTACATTTTAAACAATGCACCACAGGATATGAAATATAAAATTGGTGTGTAATAGAAGATGAGAACAACAGTGTAATAGTAACGAGGAAAGGAAAACAAAAACTAATGGGACCATTTGTTAGAGTACCACAGTAAGTTGATCGTGTCATACCTAACGGATTTCTCATCACATAACCACTGTGCCAGATATGGTATTGTGGAGTTTCTGTATTTGGTAGTCCTAGCATATAGCCTCCTATAGCTGCTTCTAGTTCTACCAGATGAAATGCAAGGAGACAGCTGCGTACAGAGAGGATTCTCGGGGTCTGACAACATTGTATTCGCTAGTTTCCTACATGACATTATATGTCTATCCACAATAGTGTTAACCAGTTGGTTTAACGATATCCCACTTGCCCTACTAACGGCTTTTAGTGCCCTTCTCAGAAAAGCAAAATCTTCCTTAAGTAGTTCAGGAAAGACTAATGGGGAGCAGTAAACTGGGACGGGTAGAATACAAGAATTTACAAACTTCCAACCCTATTTTTATGTTTAATTCCGAATCTCTAGTATTTCTAAGACTTTTACTAGTGATTCGGGATAATAGTAGTATATTAATGTCTATTTTCTCCAGAATAAAGTATTTTGATACAAAGAATACAGTTCATTGATTCACTTCAGAAAATTCAACAGTAAAATATAGTTCGGAATGAATGATAATTTCAATAACAACCTAATACAGGCCTAGTGCAATTATTTAACGAACCACCACTAGCATTTAGGTCGCTTTTGTAGACGGTGTGATTGACATATTGAGGAACATAGAGTTGTTCAACTCTCAGGACCTATTTTGAGTCTAATTTCATGTCTAATATTTTGTAGCGGTTGTAAATAAAATCGGAGCTGGAGGCTTTACAGCAAAAAATATTTTCTTTATTATTTCCTATGGACGTGTGAACAAATACAGTACTAGAGAGGTTCACAATTTTAAATTATCAGTGGATATCCGAGGAACTTCAGTCGCTTCCTATTTGCAGTGTAAAAAATAAAGCTCAAATGAACAATTATTTATAATACAGTATAATCCTAAATGTATTACTTCTTAAGACTTGTGACGTGAAAAATGCAGTTTTTTTCACTCAACAAATGCTTAATGTTTGTCAGTTCAACGTCACATCTCTATTTTGAAATGGAAAATGCCATGTGACTACAAGAAAAGCTAATCGCCTTTAAATTTTATTACTGGAATGTGATTTCATCAAAATTACTGATATATGAAAACATTTTTAAGATTAAAAAACCTTCTTTTGTTGAAAAGATTTCATATTAGAAACGCACAAGGTGTGAGTAAAACTGTTTAGTATGAAGTAAACTTATTTAAATGTCTCCATTCATATCTAATTACTTTTCTTCTCCTTTTTCTTTTTAGACAAAATAACAAACATGCAGTTGATTCTAGGTTAAGAATCCGTTGGCACACTTTCATCTTCAACTTTCCTAATGACCTCAACTAATGAAAATCCTAAACTTTATTGAATTTTCATAGTTAGCTTCATCTTTATTTCATACTTGAATAAAACACATACGACTCTCTGCTTAGAAGATATGTCTTTGAAAAATGTTATATATATATATATATATATATATATATATATATATATATATGAATTAACAATTCAGCAATAAGCTATGAAACACTCAGACTTTTATTTGCAACTACTCAGGTTTATGAATTGCCTAGAGCCGATGAAGTCACCGAATAATTGCCAGAGACTCAGGTTTCTCGTGGACAATCTTTTGTACAGTGTGGTTTTATGTTGGTTTTTTATTTGACGTGGAATGCAGTAATGCAGTACTGTGTTGCTAAATAATTCACTTCTCAGACAAATGCATCATTTTCACCATTCAATTAGATGACTGACACAGAAGACCCAATTATACAAATTCCATAAATTTGTCTCTCTTACATAAACCGATATGGGCTTGATTAAAATTTATATTACTACTGCTATTGTTCTATAGAGTTCCGAGTGGAACATACGGCTTCAACAAAATATCTCCACTTTGTTTTGTTTTCTGACATACCCTTCAGCTCGGTCCACGATTTACTATAATTTCTCATCTCCTCTTAGCATGGTGTCCTTCATGTCACCCTTCCACGGACGACCCACTCGTCGCTTCCCATGTGGATTCCACTCGAGCTATGGCCTGCATTGCTCATGATATCGTTCAGCGGTCTCCTTAATGTATGCCTGATCCATCAATCTCCATTTTCTCCAACATATTTGTTGAGAAATTGGCTCTTGGTTGGTTTGATCCCACAATTTCTTGTTACTTATTCTCTCTGGCCAGCGAAGGGGCAGCTGTGGATAAAAGTCTGCAGTGACCTGTTGGACATCCCTTTTGCGACACGAATTCCAAGTTTTCGACCTGTACAGAGGAACTGACTCGCTTGACATTTGTGTTGAAAATCTGAATCTTGTTCTTCATGCAGGCTGAGTGAAGCAGAAGATTTCCAATCTGGTTTCAGGTTGATGAATGCATGTGTTGACCTTCCAATTCTGGCGCGCTTTGACGTCGTCACCCGTGCTGCGTGCCTGTGGTTGACACCGTGCTTCCTAGATGAGTGAAGCAGGCAATATTCGTTAAATCTATCCCATTGATGGTGATTAGTGCTGGTTGTTATTGTTTTTTCTGTTCGTTGGTTGTCTTCATCAACTTCGTGTTTTCTATAATCATCTCAAGTCTTGTCTTCTCTGGCTGCTTCTTCAGCCCGTTTGTTGGTCTAATATTAGGCAAATTTTATGATTGGTGATCGACAAACTACATTATAGTTCACCATACATGAAACAGTTGCATTAGAACTAGTCAGCGTTGACCACGAAGTAATTTAGAAACTACTCGAGTACTACGGCGTACCCCAAATATTCATCAACCTCACTCAACAGCTGTTCGACAACGAAACATGTCAAGTAATCCACAACGGAAAACTCAGTGAGGCATTTGGAGTAAACACAGGAGTCAGACAAGGCTGCTGGCTTATTATCACCCACGTTGATATTCCTAATTGTGGTGGACTGACTGGATTATGCGTCAGACAGTGGGAAACGAGAAGACAAGGATATCCTGGACAGACAGACGTGAAGAACCTAGAAGCCCTTGATTTCGCGCGTGGATGATTTATGCTTAATGTCACACAAAATCGAAGACTTCCAAGCGAAAACCGACAAACTGGTCGAAGAAGCAGTCGGCGAAGACAGGACTCCAGGTGGACATAGACAAGACGGAAGTTATGAAAATAACCAACCAACTGACAGCAACAACAACATCAGCTGCAACATCCAGCGCCAATCACCATCATCGGGAAGGATTTGAAAGAGGTTACTTCACTCACTCACTCACTTATCTAGGGAGCATTGTCTCAACTACAAGCAGTCGGAACGGATGAGGATGTCAAATCGAGTGAGGATCGGATGGGGAGCGAGAAACACATTCATCAACCTGAAACCAATCTGCAAATCTTCGTCACTCAACTCAGCATCAACAACAAATTCGATCGGATTTTCAATACAAACAGTGTGAAGTCGGTCAGTTCTTCTATACGGATCAGAAACTTGTCAGGTGGGTCACAAAGAATATTTCCAACAGCCTGTTGCAGATCAGACCTTTATCAACAAGTGTCTTCGCTGGCTCTATACTGGAGATCAGATGGCTGGGTCGGAAAGAGTCACCAACGAGAAACTATGGGAAGAAACAAAACAAGAACCAATCGCCAGCCAACAAATATGCAGTAGAAAATGGAGATGGATTGGACTCTCGCTGTGGAGGCCGGTTGGTGACATCGCGCGTCAGGCTATTGCTCGAGTGGAACCCAACGCAATGGGAAGCGGCGAGTGGGACGTCAGTGCAAGGGTGACATGGAGGAGATGGTGTGAAGAGGAGTTGGAATAGTATGTACTGAGATGGATGCAGGTGAAAAGTACAACAGAAGGAAGACAGAATCAAGTGGAGACGTGCAGTTGAATCCCTATGTTTCACGAGGAACCCGAAGGAACTATAACAATAATAACTAAAACTATTCACTGTTAAGTTTGTTTCCCTTTAATTCTGTGTCTTTTGGATAGATGAACAAATCAACAGACAAGAAAACCTTTTTATGCTCAAAAGATATAGTAGCCGAGAAGCAGAATATTAAAATTTAAGAAACATATTCTTATTTTGTGTAGTCAAGAACCCTGATTTACTAAGAATTGTCTACGTCTGACTGAAAAATCTTTAGGCTGCATGAAATTACAGCTTTCTTAAGAATGTTATTTTTGGCACAGTGTAAGTGTTTATCACTTTTACATTGGCTTAGAAAAGTCAAATTTTGTGATCTTATTATTCTTACTCAAGGCTAGATAATTTAGAATGCTTCACTCCTTAAAATTGGAAGTACTAATTTCAGTGATACAGAAAGATTAAAAGACTAAACAGTGTATGCATTTTTAGAAATGACAGCATACATCTCTTAATAAAAAGGCTTTAAGCTAGCTTCTTCTAATATTAGGAAAGTTTCATTCTAATGCTTCAGCGTCTGTCATGCAAATTCCTGTAGATGCCAACGTCGTACCACTTTAATGAAACTTGGTTTTAGGTCAAGAACACAATCATTTTAAAAGAAACTGAAATTAATCTTCGAATGAACATAAAAATAGGTACTGTGACTCTTAAAATGGCATAGAATGTTTCATTTATCGCAGTAGTTTTTTTTCACCGCAATGTATTTTAAAATTTCAACACATTCTTTGTACTTGTTTTGTGTACTACTTTTTACAAAGTTGAGTTTAAATAAAAACGATATTGAGGAGATTTCATAAATATTGGATAGGTCTCTTGAGTTCATTTTTGAAATAGTTTATGTTCCCCGGTGTCGTAGTACAGATTACCAAGACAAGTAATAAATAACGAAAAATCACAAAATTTGATTGAATGCATGAAATGAATGCTGTTTTGAATTCCATAATTCTCAGCTTCATTACCTTAAACAATCAGTAAAGTGTACATTCAGCGACTGACTTGTATAAGATACCGTTTCTGTTTTAACAGATGTCACATGAGTTGACCTTGAACAAACTACTTCATCAACACTCACATAACACATTCTGCTACATTTTCTTTGCATAATATTGCTCAAGCTCAAAGTTTTATAGAAATTAGACTCAATTTTCCACGTGACTTGCAATTATGTATTTCTAAGCTATCATCTGAATCATTCTGAATGATGTTCATTTAAAGCCGATATTCTAACAAACGTGTAGAACACATTTGCAGATATAATGGGTTTTCTAGTTGACAGCTGAAAACTAAAAACCTGAAAAATAGTTATCTAACACGTTCAGTATTTATTAGTTTGGCTTAATATAAAGTGACCTGACTAACTACTCATCTGGATTTCAGCTCATTGTGATGCTGTGTTTTCTAAATTAAATTTCGCTTTAATAGGTATTCTGAAATTCACTTGATTTTATTGCAGGTAGACACGAAATGAAATAAAAGGCAAAAGCAACAGAATGTAAACTCGAATCACAGCCATCACAGTTTCATGAAACGTGTGAGCAGGGCACAATGGTGAGAAATATCATTGGCCCACCGTAGTGTAAGAAATATTGATGAACTGGAAGGCGGCAAAACAGATGACGAACACTGCTGTAATAATTTAGTAGGATCTTACAAAACTGTTAAAATATGTTGTTTTCCTGTCCATGGTTATCTTGTATTGAAACAGTCTAAATCTTTAGTGGGAGATTTTGATTAATGTGAACGCTCATGTCAAGTGTAAGGACAGAACTTTTCTGGTACAAAATAAGAGAGTAACAATGGCGATGTGAGCCTTTTATAACCTAACTATCTTTACTCCCCCGTGTCACAAGATCTTAGATGAGCATTGCTTAATAGTACGGGACTTCAATACATTTAACTGTCTGTCTGACTTGTGTTCACCAGCAATAAAATTTACCGTAGATCCGTTTTGATCGGAACATAGACGAAATCTGAAAATTAAACCCGTAGGGTGATGAAATAACTTTTACTCAAACCTTGCAGGCATAACCAATACAAAAACACTAAATATCAGACTAAATGATGAATTAAGTATTCTGCGGCTGGGATTTACCCCCATTCTATGAATAGCTTTTCCGCACAACGAAAGTTCTAGATGTCATATAATTTTTTTAAAATTAGACACCGAATATTCTACGTAGGATTATCGAATATTTAATGAGAAGATGCTCTTGATCGTCTAGTATTCCTATTTTCAACCATTTTTTACCCCTAGACATATGACACGTCCTAAGAATTAATTTAGGTGACCTACTCAGTCTCCCACATGATACCGAAAGACATCGATGGGCTAACTAAATATGGTTTCACAAGATAAGTAATGTTGACGTTAGGCGTAGAGTGTTGGGCAAAGAGGGAAAATCAATCGACGAGGTTATAAAATTACATAGACTGAGATGGCTAGGTCACGTGCTGCGCATGCCTAACCACCGCCTCCCCCGACGGGCATTGTTAGCTGATATAGGTTCAGGTTGGAAAAGAGCCAGTGGTGGCCAAACAAAAACGTGGCATCAATCCATGAAATCCTTGACAGTTAAACTGAGTCAGGTAGGGAGATGCAGACTCCCGGGTTGGGGCCCTCGGGACTCTAGGAATCAATGGCTGGAGACTATAGGTGACATGGCTCAAAATCGTTGTCAATGGCGCAGATGTATTCAATCTCTGTAATCTTTCATATTCCTCTCTACCATTACCCATTCTGTTTCACTCTTATACTTGTCAAACTCTATTGATTCTCTTCACTCATCTTCTTGTCTACCTCTGTGTGCTATTTGGAACGTGGCAACTCGAACTGCTGCACTTCGGTGCCAAGTTCTATGTTGAATCCAGACAGACAGACAGTTTGTCACTTTAAACCTGACTTTCGAGTTTAAAAACATCCAGAAAAGTGATTTGGCTTTCTTTTTTGCATATACTCTTGTCGCCACCTTCTCTCACCCATCCTGTTTTGTGCTTTGGGCAGTTGCTTTTATACTCACCGTAAAATTCCTCCTTCACTTACTGCAAGAGCTCTTAAGGTTCAATAGTGCTCAAATGAGCCATTAGATATTCGATAGGCAAAACTTAAAAACACCATACAAGTGTATTAAACCAGACAACTATATCAAGTCATACGGAATTATTCCTTAATGTACCAATTCAGATTACTTCCCCCAGGTATCACTTTTAGAAAGTGATATACTACAGCTTTTCCTTTATGGGTAAAATTTATTTTACCCCTAATGGAATTATACTTTACCACAGTGCACGAGTGTTGTTTATACATTAATGATACTTCAGCTTTTTGCTGAACGACCGAAAATGTGGTAAAATGTTAAACGAAATCATTTCGATTTATAAACGTCATGGTATGAAATAAACTCCTGTAACTGCCTCGAAGACAAACATGATTATTGCTACACCAGTTACCCACAAAAACAAATTAATATAAACCCTGAACATCAGTAGAAAGTGAAAGAATTTCTACAACAGTGTTACCGTTCTTAATTCTTAAACTATATTCATGAAGAACCATAGGTAAGTGGACAGATATGGAGAAAATTTATTTCCCGAGGTACCAACTTTTACTTCATTTCATTCGCACAGTTACTACATTGAGAAAATTGTTTCAATGGCTGATTATTCAGTCAGTTTCTGGAATATGTTACAACATGCTTATCAACCACGGTTGAACAGAACTAAAATGACAGTTTATTAGTGAAATACAAATATTTTATTTACTAAAATTAAAATCAAAAAGTTCACACATGTTGGTGTTTACTAAACCAGATTCATTAACAACCCTTAGCTCCAAGAATTTCGAAATAACTGAATAATTTTGCAGACAATATACCAATTTTTGTAAGAAAGACTCATCAGTAAGCTGCACATGAAAGTCACTTCCATTACTAATGTGATATTTATTCAGTTACAAAAGCTGCCTGAATAACATTCAGACAGGAGAATAATTTTCGAAGTATAAAGTATGCTTCATCTTAAATCTTTCAGTAAATTAAAGGTATATATATATATTGTGTATTCAAAAGAAAGGAACGAGTGGGTGGGAACTCTAAATTTTAGTATAGCGGCATCATGATGTATATATATATATATAAGTTTGAAAATAGAAATTAAAATTCTTTTTGTAGTCGAAAGTAACAAGATATTGACAAAAGTAGAAAAGTAAATAGAAAATATAAATTTTCTTAAATCTTTCCCTTTAGCATAATACCAGTGTTTCACAGCATAACATAATTAAAGGGAAAGTTGTATAAATATAAAACGAAAATTGATATTGTCAGTTGGTTCGATTTTCGAATAGCATAATGTAGTTAATAAGTGTTAAAAAAGGTTGTAAAAATTAGATATGATTAATGTTAGGAAAAGCACAAAATGTACGAAATCTCTACTGGAAATAGGTAGCTAAATGTATAAAATATATATATGTTTATACTACTTTACTAAAACAGAAAATAACCAATGTAAATTATCATGACGTATGTACACATTGTACAGCCGAACAGCAAGAGATAATTTGATGGTAAGCGTTGTACCTCACACTTCTGGATCTACAGTCTCTATTGAAAATGGATTTACACGGTAGACCAGGCAATGATTTGAAAACCATTTCATAAAAGACAAACGTTTTGGTATCTTCTTGTCATCCAACCAAATGGCTAAAGAAAGAGCTGAAAAGTTTTTGAAACACTTAATATAATTTGGGAAAGTAGGTGGTATGGAAATACTTCATTTATAGTCATCTTATCTTCAGACTTAAAAATACTTTTTTATTTCATTCGGATGTATCCGGATAATTTTAATGCGACTGAGTTAAATTCACAAGGTTCTTGCTTAATCATTAGGGTTTAGAAAGACTTACCTTAGTCTCCACGAGCAAATGCATGGTGAATTTTCAATCGTCTATTATAATACCATATTTTAAGTTAACTGATGTCCGCATGAAAATATTTTTGAAATATTTACCTCACATATCATACCTTATGAAAGTTTATTGCAGACACAGTACTTGCTGAGGGTATCAACAGTTTTAATATCTCCCACAAAGCCATTTCTCATTCAAAATGACTTCATCATTTAATAATGAATCTCTCATAGAAACTCTTTGCTGAATATGTGAATATGTTGATGCACATAGTTCAGACGTAGGGTTGCAGACGTTCTATCCTAAACAACTTTTATTTATATGTACATTTAACCTTTAACTAAGCTTTTTCAGTAAGATATACTGAAAGAAGGGCTGTACTGTGATTGGATCACCACTGGGTCGACTGTTAGCTAATCTTTTTGTCAGGGCTTGAAAACACTCAGTCAGGTCAGACTATTGATTGCTTTGATATCTACAGGAGATATGTAAATCACACATCCGGTATTTTTGTTACGGATGTAGTACATTTTAATGTTATGCTCCAATTCAAAAGTTGTCATTTATCATTAGAATTGGGGGAATAATCTGAAATAGGTATTTTTTCTCAATGTGTTTCATTAAATCTTCATCTACGGAAAAATTACATCCAATTAACAGCTTACTAATTTCTGTAGTTTAGTACCTATTTCAAACAAAGAAAATCTCGTTGATTCCCACTGTTTTGTGATAATAGATGTGTGTAGCTCTGAGTTGGAGCGGAAGTTTCTTTCCTAAGTGCCTTACTTGCTGAAGGCATTTACTCAAACTGATTTACTGATAAGAATACAACAGACAAATATTTTAAATTGGTCACTAGCTGTGTTCTAAAAAAAATTTGTCTTCATGAATCTGGAATTCAGAGGTGACCATGTTTCAAATACCCTCGAATATCGCCTTTATAAACTAGTTTATAAAACGCTATCTTTGGCAGAATTTCAGCTGACGTTCACTATATGGAATGTGTTTTCCGTTTATTTGAAAGATGAGTTTCTTATTCCAGTAGTATTCATGTGTGTCTATCAGTTCACCAACTCTTGTGGAACGTGCTACATTAGGTGCAGCGATACGGTGGCTTCTGCATGAATGCAAGAGCATATCCCACCATGGTATCACAAAGAAGAAGGGAAGAGTGTGAGTAGCTCTATGATGTCCGTCATTCAGCCAAACCTGACAATTATTTTAAAACCATCACCTGAATTCATTCTAACTTCCCTCAGTTTATCCGTTTTAAACTTTTAATGATATCTGAGGCCTTGGTCATTTGTGACTTAAAGACAGATTTTTATGTACAAAAAAAGTGTATGCAGTCCCTACTTTTACCTTGGCCTAAGAACAGAAATGAGAAATGAAGCATTTACTCACTTATTTTTATATGTTGTCGTTGTTATAACTACTCTTTCTTTGAATAGTCTCCAGTCTCATTACACCATATATCACTTTTTTAATTCACATTTTTCACAATGTTAATATCTATCTCATGAAACTTTTCACCCTTCGATTCAGTTTTCCTGTTTGCCATCTAGTCCTGTTAACTTTATGGCCCTTTCGAAGATCTATACATTCTATAAATTGTGTTCTAAGTCACATAACGTTTTACTATTCTGAGACTGAAGTACGTTTATAACCACAAATATTTTACCGCAATTCACAATATCATTACTTTATCTGTTCACACCTTTTGTTTAAATCTCCGCACAGCATATATTTCCTTAAAATTATATATGCAGTCACACAGCTTGATAACATGTTAGTTAAAAAAATCCCTCTGCTGAACATTTTGTTCATAATATTGCAGTGAAAATTGCTGAATTATTGATTTTAAAGATGATTGAAATAATACTTCCTAACTTCATTTCAATTTCATCGCAGAAATGTCTTTATATCTTTGTAAATAAAAAGACATATGGGTTGTTAGGTGATCACCTTTTTGGGGACATCACTATAGCTAATCCTAGTTCATATACATTTATAAGCGTGAATTATGGTTATAGTGTAAAATGTGACTTACTGAGTAAACACACACAACCAGATACGCTGAAGAAAACTTCAGGAGTTGACTTCCAGAACAATGTTACCATCAGAGAAAGTATTGATCCAAATGCCTTGTTTATACAAAAAGAATTGAAAGAAATAATTAGTCATTTTTCCGTGAGTTTCATCACATATTTTAAACAAAATTTCAGTATAAACACCCTTTAAGGCATTGATTTTAGTTAGCTGCTTGTTGTTTCTTAGTCACTCATCATTCAGTGAAGATTTTTTAAAATTATATTCTTATTTCAGAGCTGATTTTATAATATAATACTAACGCGTAACCATAAATTACAACACAGATTGAGATTAATATTCTTCATAATCAGCGGGTTTTTTTGGAGACAAAATTGTCTCTAAACTATTAGTATAGTTGCTTAAGATGCTTCACATTTCAGCATATATCATAAGATTTTTCAGATAACTGTATGAAATACATAAATAATTTTTATTAATAAATCAAAGTCACATTTGTTGTCTAATACTGTCAGACAGAAGAAATTTAGTACTAAAGGTAAATGAATTCCCCAAATATATATATATATATAAATTCTTCAACATAATACTCTATTGTTAATAAAAAAGGGGAATATTTGTGAAGCTTTCCAACTGGTTAGACTATATCCTCATTCATACAGGAATTTAAATGAATCAAAAATTTCATAAATGTATATAAATTGATTCCGAATGGCACGTTGAGTATAAAATTTTTTTCACTCTTTACCACTCATCAGTTAGAAATAAATATTGTGATTATTAGATTATTCATATTATTTCTACTATCCTCTTTAATAGTTCACTTGGCTATATCAACTTGACATTAAATACTATTAAATAAAATATATCTCATGTTTAGTTTATTAAATGGCGAAATGATAAAGTACTGGAGTATGACTTACAAAACCAAGATAAACCATTCCATAGTTGACAGCTAAATGTGCTGGACCAAATATAGCTCCCGTTGCAGCAGG
Organism: Trichobilharzia regenti; assembly: GCA_944472135.2. NCBI lineage: Eukaryota > Metazoa > Platyhelminthes > Trematoda > Strigeidida > Schistosomatidae > Trichobilharzia > Trichobilharzia regenti. The sequence goes on along the minus strand of OX235270.1, from coordinate 72,055,988 downwards.
CATCATTGAAAATACACCGGACAAAAAGAAGAATAAGGAACATGCCCAAATGCTGAACATTACTTTTAGCAGGACTCCAGAGGTGTATGACATGAGTGGAAAAGTGAACAAGAACACTCCCCAGATAGACAGTTGAATGCAAATAGGTATCTAAAATGTACAACATAAGAAGTGGGACAATTTTGACAGTAAAACAAAATGCAGTAACAAGAATATTCTTGTACTGATAATTCGTACATATATTTAATGGCAGTTACAAATTCATCTTCGCACGTGAGCGAACAGCTTCATAAAATTAAGAGATATAAGATTATTTATCATACTCATGAGAGCATCAACAACTCCATTGAGAATTCTGAAGATAATAAACAGTAAAAGAGTAACAGTAAAATGAGACCACAGCGATGACTCATGCTCACAGAATAAAAAGAATAATTGTTTTCTATCTCTGGAAACTCTTTCATTTTAAGTCAATATCAAAAACTACTCTGTAAAACACAAACTTCGAGACTTGAAGAGATCTATGAAAATCGAATTTTGAAGTTATTCAGCTACAAGTGATGTGGTTATGACCGACAAAGTATGCTTGAAACGTCATCCAGTAAATAACACTGTTTCACTATGTGACATTCCCAAAAAATAAATTAGTGATTTCATCATGGCAACAAAAATGCAGGACGAAATACTTATCTTAAGTGGTAATATCCTGTTTATTTTTTTTACTTCAGTCAACAACTACTTTTTATCTATTAAGCACCAAGCGATGACTTGTTGATTGCCTTAATGATTCCAGCTAACTATAATCTATCCAGCATAAAATCACGAGTTGCGGGAAACTTTCAAGGGGGAATTCCTTCGTCCCTTAACATTCTATTGGTTACTTTGAAACAACGATAAACACTTCAACATTAGAGATACTGTTATGATTATAAATTAAATATTAAATATTCTCATAATTGTAAATATAGATGTAGAATGACTGATATATAATTTGAGAATTTCTGAAGAATTTTATCAATAAACAGCCAGTACTGAGTTAATATAGTGAAGTCCATATAGTGATCAGCAAGAATTTTGCAGACAGAAATAGACACATTTATCTCATTCATAAGTATAAGTGACAATTTCGATAACACAAAATGACTGTTCACATTAGTTGTATCAAAACTTACCTTGAATGAAAAACGATCTACTATTGCACCCCAAGCAACACGACCACCACAATTGAAAAGTGAAGTGACTGCCGCAATAGACGACAAAAATCTGTCATCCGTAATATGGGTTTGTCCAAATATCTATATTAACAAAAATGTGAAACAAATGACTTTTATTTAACTCAATTTTACATTTTCCCATCGATTGATTGGACTGAAATGCTTGGTGTCAGGTCGACATGTCGGCTTCTTGTGCAGATGCTTCAACGATGTCTGGCCATGTGGCCATAAGTTAATTGGTGGATAGTGACTAGCAGTGGAATCCAGGATTAGCACTGGGTTCGAACTTCGGCGGGAACACCATCTATCACTGCGCAGTGCAGGTACATCCAGTGACGAGTCCTAAATAGGACGAAATGAGCATCCTGAATTCCGCTGCTAGTCACCATCCACCAATTAAATGACCTTTATGTTAAAGTTTTTTTAATAATTTTGAAAAAATAATTTAAGTTATTACACTCGGTTAAAAGATTAATATAAACTACTTCATCAAATTAACGGTGTGACAGCTCTTTCAAACGCTATTTAGGTGGGAAGAAAGGTTTTAAAAACTCACTTTGGAAGAACTTCACAAATTATTAGCACGAAAATACTCAGTACACTTTAAAATGAGTAAACCAACGATAATCATATGGCTGTTCACTGTTTAGATTACTTTGGTAAATGTCTGTCAAAAAACAGCCAGTAATACTGTTTGCCCAGGATGCATTGTATAATGATAAGGAAAATAAAATTCTCTAATTTTCCCTTATGAAAAAACAGTGATAAGCGCGATTTTTTGAAGCATATCATCCAGATGACTTAATGTGTGGACAAATTCCCTTCGGTATAAACACATTGCTGACTACTCTAAAAGCGTTTCCTTCATATTATTTCTATCAATGACTTTCTGATGTTACATATATTTTACCATAAAGACCTCAGAAACCCCTCCTTAATCTGAAGCTACTGATGCTCAGAGAATGGTACATATATCTTAACCCGAAATGATACTTCATCGACTAAGCGTAAACAAAGTTATGAGCAAGGAAAAGACTTATATACGTACGAAAACAAAGAATTTATCTGTTGTCCTGATAACTGTTTACATTAGTTTATTTAGAGCTGTCGGACTATCACTCGTGTTTATTCGATTTTAGAATTCTTCACATGTTTAGCATTCAAAGTGCCATTAAAAGCATCCTCAACTTCTGACCGTACACAACAACCCTGTGTAGATCTTTAAAGTATTTAAAAGAGCTATTGATAACAATTGGAGTACATGCATTTTCTCTTGTAATCGTTATAATAATTTAAATACCTCATAAATATATTAAGTTACATATTTTATCTTGAGTCTTCTGTTTCTCTTAGTCATCTGTGATTCAAATAAATGATGACATTTAAAAAGGTTTGCTTGAAAGTGTTTTGCAGACCAATTAACTCACCAGTTTATATGGTAATTTTCAGACCTTATACCTATTTTTTTATTTCACTTCTTTAATTTAATGAAGACTTGTCATGACTTTTTTATTTTATGCTTTTATTTTTTTCTTAGTCATCAGTATTATACTAATATGCACTGGGAAAGTGTACATGCGCATGTAGACAATTTATGTGCATGAAATATTAACACAAGCTATAACTAATAGAAGGACTAATTTCAAACCACTTTCTTTGACCGCGTGGAAGTTTAAAATATAAGCAATTCACCTAGAATACGACGATACTATCTTCACTGAAAGACAGATTTTCAAACATTTATCTCCAATCAGAATTAATAATAGGTACATTTTTAAAATAAGAAGGCTACAGCTTAAATACTTCAATACTTCGAGTGATACCAATATACATTTTGTTTTGCTATGTTACTTATAATTATTAAAGGCGATTACTAAATACAAATTTTTTAACAACTACTCACTTTCAAGGAGCTTGTAAGAACTGACGTTGGAAAACAATTCAAGAACATCATTGTAAATAAAAGATAATAGTCAATATGACGGAACATCTTTTTCGTTGATACGTCTACTTCTGCAGGGTGAGCCTAAAAAGTAACATTACAAATTTGAAGTATAAAAACGTATTAAGCATAGATTTTTAGAAATGCTGATTCAAACATAGTTTAAGTAGCAAATAATAAAAAGGGAGAAATTGAAGTACTGCAAAGAAATCGAGTAACTACATCTAAAATATAGAGTTAAAGGTTAAAAGTATGAGCTTAATACATTATTCAACAAAATAACTTATTTCCTCGTTACACATAAAGGCTAGAAGTATCTTTTAGTAAAAGACCAAATTTGAATGGTCTTTTGAAAATTTCACACAAGAAATGTTCGTTTCAACACCGTAATCAACATGACAAAATCAAAGTCATGAAATTCAAAGATGTAACTGTGACTACTTACGTAGATCTTTTCCAAACTTCCACAGTGCCATAAGTTCATGTGTCCACCAAAAAGTAACTAAAATACTCATCGGACTATCCCACCCGTCGAGATTACAGAAGAAATAGGAAATCTACAATCATTTGATTATTACACTAACTCGTATGAATAAGCATAATACTGTATGCGGAAGACACCAGTGATTGCAAACTTCAGTCGACACAGAACCATAACTCCTGAATTATCAAATATTTGTACAGGCTTTTGTTTTTCAGGGAACAGTTTAAAATTGAGAGCCGATAAATATAATTTTACTGCATTAAATAATTTTTGGCTGCTAGTTCTCTGTGCAAACGTACACCCATGCTCATGATTTTCATCTTGTTCTTTCAGTCATTATAGGCATATATATACTTGCGTCAGTGACTTAGTGGTAGAACACTGGCCAATCGGGCAAGTGGTCATGGGTTCGACCACTGGTTGATGCATACCTTTACACAGGTTAGCAAGTAATAATCCCCGTAAAGAGGAAAGGTTGGGCATGAGGTTGGCAATCCCCGTCCATAAACACTGCTGCTACTGAGACTTTGAAGCTCCAACCTGAAGCCAAATGTTCCACAAGGAACGAAAATGAATAAATATATGTTTACGTACATGTTCAGTTTAAGTAGAAAATTTATAGCACACTAACAGTTCTGATATAATATAAGAAATTGTAAAGAAACCTATTTAATCTGCCTGAGGTTTGTAGATTTTAAAACTTCATTTACCTGTTGACTATCAGAAACCAGCTTCTTTGTTTTAGGATCTGTAGATACATCATGAACTCCGTCATGTTCTTCTTCCTAAAAAGAAGAATTTACTTCAGAGATGAATATTATGACGGTCAATAGGAAACCAAACCTAAGTTTGGTTTTTTGAAAGTTCTATGCCGTGCACACTTATGAGTGCTTTCATGATAAATAAATTTCAGATAGAAAAGTGCTATACCAGTGTATATAACTTTTCGGGAACATTCATTTGACTGAAACTCATCCTAATATCATACTAAGGTTTATTTATCTTGAGTAAATCTATCATTGCATTTCTCCTCAGAAGCAAAAATCTCAAAGAAGATCACACTGATTGCATGTTATAAGGACTAACTGCAAAGCACTTTCGTCACGTAGTATTCTCACGACAACTTATGTGTACTTCTTTTAATAAATTTTCACATTGAATATTCTAAGACAACTTGTCTTATCCAGAATTTTAAGCAACTTGTTTAGAAATAAAGATCCTATTTCATGAAGGATTTCATCATGAGCTGACATCAGTTTGAGAAACACTGGAAAACCTGGGAGTACTGGAGAGCTGTTTCGTCCTAGTTTGGGACTGTCTTGAAGAGTTCCAAACTTATGATGAAATTCTCCATGCAGTCAAACAAAATCCCTACAAAACCAATACTTGAAAGATCCTATTTGTTCAGATCTGTCACACACACTACTTGCGACTTAAATATTAAAGCATGCAAAGTCAATTTAAAAAAGGTCCAGAGTAACGAGCCCTATACTCCTGGAGAAAAGTAAAAAAGTCATCTGAAGTATTTAAAATTTAATTTATCTTGATACCACAAAACCTTACTTCTTTCGGCTTTGGCTTCATACGAATTAGGATACACCCTGCTAACTGCAACGCTGCTAATATTGAACCCAACACCAAGAAGGCATATGGAATTCTGTCCAGAAGTTCATCATCAGAAAAACGCCTGATAAAAAGAAAATGACAAGCTTACTGAATCAACAGGATGTTCACACCACCGAAGAGAAACTGTGGTAAAAATTCACGAAAATATAGATGATTACTGACATAACGGTGTCATTTATGGTATTAGGGAAAGTTCACCACCTACAGTTTAGTCATTCTTCAACACAACCTCTTACACACACTTGATGATACACACATTTCTTAAAAAGGGTGAACGTAATGTGAAGAACACAGTTGGAACTATTTCATATCTGCCTGCTGCTAGGTAAGAGACTCAGAATTTTGTTTTTGCCAGTTACACAGACTTTAAACAGACTGCTTAAATTCCAGCATTAATTTGGTCAAATGTATCATAACAATCCTTCTGTGCATGAAATTAAATATCCTTTCTGTTAGAAAATAAATATATCCACAAGGTAACTGACGCCTGAAATATTGTGCAACTGATGACAGAGGCCTTACAAAGATTCTGACTTCCTCGCAATAATGAATTTATAGGATGAAAGCGAAATACAGTTACACCTGTTCAGCTTTCGGTATCACTAAGGAGCTCGGTCATTGTTCAGGTCATTGTGTATCTAGGTGACAGACGAATTATTTTCCTAATATTGAGGGCATCTGTCGACAAGCACTCTAACTTGGATGTCAAAAATTAGAAGAATCTTCTGCTAACATGCCAGTTCATTTCTTCTGGAAGACAACAGTAATAAATGACAGGGAAGTTCATATGCCAAACAAAAATGTGTGACAAATTCAATAGAAATCAAGGACACCATGTCATTGTAATCTAATAAGCATTATTTATTCGTGAAATCACTGTTGCAAGATTGTTACACAAGCATCATATAAAGATTCCGGCCAAGATTAAGTTTTATTGATTAAAACGAGTGAGCAAAATAGGTAAATATTTTCAGAAAACGTCTAAAACTGCCCAACCACCCTATCTAGTTTTGTTCCTTTCAACCAAGCCCAAAATAGATGACTTCAGATACTGACACTTTACGCCGATGGAACATTAAACTTGGTTTCTGCACCTTAGGTTTATGAGATGTTAAAAGTTTTAGTGCTTCTAGATATTAATGAAAGTCCTTCACAGTAATACATATGCGGTTATAATTTCGAACTGAAATCCTGAATCAATTCACCAGTCTAAGTCCGACAAACTTTCCCTCACCTACACTCATTTTCATCTATTACAATAGTATTTAATTCTTGTTTGCCCGCTAAAATTGTATAACGGTGCAAGGTTTAAGCTTTATTCATAATTTGGTATTGTAGCAAAAGCTCCCTCAGATGCGCTGGTAAAATGTGAGGCCTGTGGTAGAGAAAAATAACCTACTAAATAAAATGTCTTCAAATTTAAGACCAACATTGAAGACGCATTATATCCTTGTTGATGTCTGTCTGTCTGTTTTCGACATAGATTTTTGCACAAATGTGCGGAAGTTCAAGTCGCCACACTCCGTGTAGCACGCGAAGCAAGAGAAGAAAGTACAAGAAAAGCGTAATAGAGACAGTAAGCAGAGGTGTGAGACAAAGGAAGAGTAATAACGAAGAACAAAACAGTTTCATTGGAGATCATAGGTCACAAGGAGTGGATGCATCTGCGCCACTGAGAACGATTTTGAGCCATGTCACCAATTGTTTCCAACCATAGATTTTTACCGTCCCGAGGACCCCAGCCTGGAAGTCTACACCTTCCTACGTGGCTTAGACCAACTGTTGTGGATTTCATTGACTGGTGCCAAGTTTTTGTTTGACCGCCACTAGCTTTTTTCCAGCCTGATCCTATATCCGCTAACATTGCTCGTTGAGGGAGACGATGACTAGGCATACGTAACACATGTCCTAACCATCTCAGTCTTTGTAACTTCACGACTTCGTTGATTGATTTCCCCTGTTTACCTAGAACTCGACGCCTAACCCCAATGTTGTTCACTTTATTATACCACTTCACACGGGAGATAGAACGCAGGCACCTATGATCAAAGACAGCTAGTCTTTTCATGTCTTCCACTCTCAGTGGCCAGGTCTCCCTCTCAACCACAAAGGAGGACGGAGCGGACTGATGAGCAGTACATCCGCCCTTTGGTCGATAGTCGAACATCTCGTCTACGCCAGAGTCGGCGTAAACTGTCAAATGCGAAACGAGCCCCCTGTATTCGTGCTGAGATTTCGTCAGAGATCAACCCGTTGGCACTGGCTGATGGTAATTCCCAAATAAGTGAAGCGGTCAACGTGCTCTACCACTTCACTCCCTATTTCTAATCCAGGAGTCAGTGTAGTCCAGTCCTGTAACATCATCTTGCATTTGGCGGGAGCGAATCGCATGCCAAACATTCGTAGATTTTGGCTCCTTGTTGATACTCAACAAATGGTTCACAAGTTAAATCAACAGACATACCTCAAGTTGCGTAACTTTGTATTATTGTACATAAAGTGCAAAGATTCCACTAAATCAAAATACTGTGAACATTCATTCCTTTTGGATTTCTTTTTTATCAAAACATTAACATTTTCCAATAATACCGCTTATTGCACCACAGAAACACCTATGGAAGCACTTTCGTTTTTACAAACGTGGTAAATATCATATGCGACAAACTAAAAAATTAGTAAGAAATGAAGAACGAAGGATTAAACAGCCCGTAGGTTTTTCTGAAGATGCAGAAAAATCTGAACACATCAATGGGACATACAGTGTACGTAGACAGTTTAAGATATTTGGATGTGGTTGTGTTCTCTGAGCCGGCTAGTTAATTTGCGAAGCTTTCAGAGAACATAACCATATAAAAATCATCCACTTGAGCTACAAATCTTCTCCATCATGTCTATTAAATATACGTTGAATACAACTTTTTCTCACTATTTAATAAAAATCACTGAACCAAAAGATGACTTTTCAGGATATAAAAATTAATAGTAAGTTCATAAACATGTAGTCTTTACAGTGATTTGACATAGAGCATTAAAAATTGAACAGGACCATAAGTGCAGCACATTTTTCAAATTTTCGGATACTTCTACTTCAGCATAGTAGAGAGCAACTTACCGTGTTGTCTGATTTACATTTATGTTGTGCGGGTTAATGTACGCAGTTTGAATTGGAGTAAATACTAAAGATCCCAAACCAAATCCACCAACAATTATTCCAACGACTAATCCTCTTCTATCTGGAAACCACTGAAACAAGACATAAAATTGATGTGACTTTTATGTTATGGACACAGCTACCGTTCAAGAAAAAAACAAACAACGAAAACATTTGATTAAAGGTCTTAAAATTCATCGTGGCTCGTGATGAAAACAGTTAAAAATCTGGCAGAATTGTGCGGAAGACAAAGTCCGATATACGTATTTTTGGCAAAAAGCAAACTTAGAAGTGCCATCTTAATATTTGTGGTAGAGAAAAGTGTTTTCATTCTAATATTCAGACGTCACTTTTAGGGTTTTAAGCTAACAAATAATAATCAAAACACACTCCAGATGAAAAGTGGAATGAGAATGAATGAGATCATATTCACAGGAGCCCCAAAGTAACAAATGTTTTAGTTTGTAGTCAATGCCATTTTCATTACCTAATCAGTGAATATAGCAGGTTTTTACGCAGGCTACCAATACCTCATTTTGCGGTTTTGTCAATAAACACCACATAACCATTCAACGTTAAGGTTAGATAACACGACATTTTCAAACATTGTTACTTATAAAAGCAACTGAAACGATCAAACATTTCAAACTTACAGATACAGCGCAAGCAATCGCAACTGAGTAACCAATTCCCATTGCCAGTCCAAATATAATTCCAACTGTAAAAACTACTCCGATAAACGTTTTCTGTATGGTAACGTAAGTCAATAAAATGCTCCCACTGAAAAAGAATATGGAAGGTGTTATCGCTTGTTTATGATACATAGTTATTTAATAATAAATGCATTTGCAATAACTTCGAGCGTTCTGCATATTTCAGCGTTTAGGTCGCTAGAGCCGTGCATAGTAATATCAAAAATGGGGAAACAAGGGCATGTTGCATTTCGCATTTGTTGATGCAGACCTTAACGTGAACATCATAGCAGTTTTGAATGCGATTTCATAAATGTAGCTATGACTTTAATAGTATTTATCTTACGACTGCAGGGTCTATAAAAGTTTTCACCTACAATATTTGCGAAACCAATGAAATTCCAAAGTCTTCCATTACTTATACATAATTGTTGTGTTTTGCTAACAATTCAGGGTGAAGACATTTAACAGTTCTTCACGTTACGTGAAAATACCAAAAACAATAACTGAAGGGAGAAACAGATGGAAATGACTTGCGAAGTCACTAATTCTGACTTATTAATATTAGGAGAATGATTTAGGTGCAGTGTTAAAACAACAAGATTATTTTCTAAAATCCAACTTAAAACAGTTCTTGAAATAAAACAAAAGCAAAATTTTATACAGAATGGGATGATGGTTTCTCTCCCTCTGTGTGTAACCTAAATGTTATTTACCTATATTTGCAGAGGAACTAACATATTTGCAAGGTTTGCACGATCTTTGGTTAAAAGAGGCAGAAAATTGACAAACAATGCCCAGAAGTTACACTTGGATAATTCGTGCAGAGAGCTCAAAGTTTAAACAAAATATAGATTTACAAAATTAATGGTTTGATAAAAAAATTAAGTTGCACAATCAAGACAAGTGGTGAGAATTTGATAATAAGTAACCAACCAGTTGTACGATAATGTGGTGAGTGAAAGTAAAGTCACAGAAACAAAAAGGAACACACTGAATTACGGCGAAACAAAAATAATGGAGGGATAGAGAAAAATATTATGTAACCGGGTGGGGGAAACACATTAGACTCTGAGTTACCAGGGCAAAGAAGGACTAAAAAGTTCATCGTTGAGGAGACATAAGTCAGGTTTTGATAATAATTGCTTTGGCAAACTTAAGGAGAGTTCAGTTAAACTTACCTTACATTATATTGAAGGATTTCCTCTACATGACCCGTATCAATAACATAACTCAAAATATTTGTTCGCTTGAGAAGCAACCTTTGTGGTAAATGTTTAGAGAATCTAAGACATTCCCTTCTTTCCGTTCTTCCAATATAAATACTACTGCAGATATATATTAATTTTTGTACACAATTATGTCTAACATAGAAAAATTATCTATCGCTTTTTGATTGAATACACTGTTCGATTAACGAGTACCAACTTGCTTGTAGGACTTGTTCTGAATAGAGATGTGTTCAATATTCTGCTGATCATTCCTGCAGTAGTATTGGCTTTAAAATCAAGTTTAATTAAAACAGAAACTTTATTAAGCGAAATTTATTTTACATCTAGGTTTCCAGGTCTTCTGTACTGTCGATAAATTTTGAAGGCGATAAGTGTATAAGACAGTCCACATAATTATTTTACTTATTAACAGTATTCACAATTAAAAGATATCATTATTATTCAGTAGGGTTTAATAAGGCTTAGCATTTAATAAACGTCTGCTTTGAACAGGTTTTTGTAGATTTCCACATGACTGCGCAATCGGAACTGTCTCTAATCAGACCAAGCTAACTAATACGTGTGAAGATCATGAAATTTATGCATCCGACTAAAATTATGTGGTAAAAAAGTTCGATATTGGTTAAATTAATTAAAATAAGATGAGTAACTCGTGCAAATACAATAATTTACCTGCCAGTAAGCAAAGTTAAAATCATAACCGCTGTAGGTCCGAATTTTACTGCTAGCAGGCCACCAATAGGCATTCCAATACCCTGACATCCAAGGCCAAGTGCAGATAACCACACAGCTTCACGATCAGTAATACTGCTATCAACCCTCGCATATATGTATGATATAATATATGTAGCCATATTTGCTTATGAATGATGAATAACTTGTGAATGCAGAAACCTACATATGGTGTAGAAGTGTCCCAGACTAAAATGGACCATGAACGCCCCAGCAACAACAGATAATCCACGAATCAGATCTTTACGCTTCTGGTTCTAAAAAGATATGAATAAAAAAAAGACCTTGCAACTCACCATCTTTACCACTGTATCTCATCAAATATTTAAGAAAACGTTGTGCATCAAACATAGATAAGTTAGCACAGTAAAACAAATATATTGTACAATTTATTGATAGAACAATTTAAGACGAAATTGATTATTATTAGCAAATAATCCTACAAACACAATTTTCGCCTGTTAACCGATGCTCAATATTATTCTGGAAGTTCCACTAACTAAAAAATCTGATCAAAACATCCCTGTAGGCCTCTAAATTTACAGCCCTAGAAACAATAGTTCTATAGTTTACTTTGAATTAGAATTGTCCTTAAATCTATAATAACACCTCAAAAAACAATATATTGTGGCCTTATATTAGAAGTGAACTCATTCAGCTCAAGCTACAAATCTTCTCCATTAGGAACTACCATAACTGCCATCCTACTTCTGGTCGTGTAACTTTATGAAGTCTCTATATATACATATAAATATGTTTATAATTTGGTGTTATTGTTGCCAGGTTTGAAATGCCGACTCAAGGCAGTAAAAATTTCTCTACTTAAAAGTCTGTCTTCTTCCCTTCTTTTGTCACATGTCAATGGTATCGTTTTGTGGTAGTTGTAGTTACAAATAATTATTATTAGAACCACGCGCGGATTCCTCCAGATAAGTAATTGTCAGCTATTACCTACTTAGATCTATGTATTTAGAGATGAACAAATTCAGGGAAGAGGGTAATTTTACTAAATTTTATCAAATTCTCGATAGTCCATGATTTACCACACCGACACACTGTTTAACCAGTTGGAGGAGCATTTGAGCCACATGGCACTTGACTTTTTATAGATCAGTGCCAGGAATCGCTTGTCCTAGGGTTTGAAAGCCAAAAATGTGACCACCGCCCCCAGCTGGGATCACGCCTATGCCCTAATTCTTCATCCGCCGAATAGCGACACTGTGATAACTCCGTTCTAAGGTATTCACCAGTATCTGTAGGCAGACTCAACGTTCAGAAGCTTACCAATAGAGACACATCCTCGAGTATTTGTTTCGAACTAGTCCCGGCAAGTCCTAATGGATTCGATTTGGAATGTAATGAACACTATATAACTCACCCTGAATACCTTCTTACTTTCAAATTATTCCGTCTGTGACACTTATAAAACAGGAAGTAGTTGAATTGGGAGCAGCGTTGTAGTGTGCGAATCGACGAGGGGAAGCCTAGTCAAGCACATTGGAGTTTATATATATAATATATAATAATAATATATAAATTAAAGCTCAACACAGAATTAAGAAAACGTAATCAGTGCTTAGTTATTGTTGTTTTGTTTTCCTGAATTTAATTTGATTAAATTCCTGACTTAGGTAACCTTTTATTTGAATCACATAATCACAGTTTTGGAAGCGCTGCATTCATACGGTTCTTCGCGACGTTAAACCCAATTCATGTGGATTGAAAGACATGGTTGTCAATGCAGCTGAAGATTGAACGATCAATTCATGGTTGTTTGCTCAAACCCAACCCCTCCATATTTTTCGCGGGAGTCATCAATCCAGCAGTCATCGTCGCTGTTAGTTGGAAGACAGAGAAAAAACTACCAGAGGTATTATCATAATTTATTGTTGTAACATTTATTCTTAGACCTTGTGCGTAGTAACCTTATTGTTGGTTACATATTGGCGTAATAATAAAGGATTCTCGAGTCGCCAATCAATGCTCTGGTTTTCCGCGTTAGTTATTACAAATTGTTTCTGAAAGTCTTCGAGGGACAGCGTGAGGTCCAGCGTAGTAAGAGCTGGACATTGACAGTTTCTGAGAGTTGGCTGACGAAGAGTGGTCATCATGATTTTTAAGACACAAGAGCTCGGTAGCTTCGTTGTGGTGTAATCATCTTCCTGTGCATTCTCTCAGAATCGTCGTCAATAAATAAATCTTTTAGCAGCCATAACTGCTTTATTCTCCTGTCGCTGGCCGACGCAGTTACAAGATCACCCTACTCACCTGGTGAGCAGGCATATCAGTTAGTAGGTAGAGTGGCTAGAAACGAGTTCCAGAAGGATCGATAGCTGCACATCAACAGTGAGCGTTATTGCTCACAGTCATTCAGGAAAACCAATGACTTAGTTTCCTAGACCTTGACTATTCGACTGTATCTCTCTCCTAGTTCAAATCTATGGTCAACGTTAAGACGTGATAGATAAGAAACTCAAACAGGATATGTGACTGTAAAACACCGCAGAGGGAAATGTTAGGTATTGGAGACCGTGACAACAAATCTCGTATAAACTCAACATAACTGTTAGGCCGTGTGCCACCCACTGTAAACAAGATAGGAAATATCTGAAAAAAACCGAGGGGTACTGGTGAAACAGTAAGATTCTTGGGAAACCAGTTGGTTACCGTGTTTGAAAGACCCAAAAACTCGTTGCTGTTTGGCTTGAACTAGAAACAGCGCCTAGGACTGTTGCGGTAACATGTATTCCGCTACACCTGATCTCTTGCCACGCTACTAGAATACCCCTTATACTGATCCACCTACATTAGTCGCCAAAGTGCCTTCAACATCGTTCATTGATGTATTTATTACCAATGGAATTATGGGAGTGTAGAGATACACTGTCAGCACATGGAGGGGGCAGTACTCTTGTTCGTTTGAAAGCCCCATAGTCTGCAGTCGGATCCAATCATCACAGACATAGAAATTGAACGCTAAGCGCAAAATGGGATTCAGTTAAATTGATCAGCCTATTCGACAACTCACAGATACTCAACAACTTACGTTGTGAACAAAAAATTAATTTATTGGATTTGAGGCTGACAAATAAGATAACAGAAATAGTACTTTGTTGAAACATCTATAACACCAGGACTAGGGATTTAAAGGTAGTGCTGCACTTCAATCTCCTTTAGTAACAAATAAACTTGACAACCAAATACTCACTGTCTGAATAAATTCTGAGCTGCGCCTAAAAAGTGGCCCCAGCATCGAGGGCTTAGTTAGTCTGTCTGGTGGCAGAGAGCAACAACATCTTGTAGGCATACATGGTGTTGTGGGTGATTTTACGAGTTTTAGTGCTCTCCCACCCTTTCACAAGATACTTGCATGGGGACCAGGGATTTTAATCGCCAGGACTACGACATTTATAGAAGAACCACACTGCCCATCATTTATTCTATAATATATGTTTATGTGCGAACGACTACAAACTGCATCACGAAAATCAAGATCTCTAGAGTTTTAGAGGCTCCAGCATTCATTTGCATAATGACATCAAGAATAGTGAGAGTAGATTCATTTTGAGCCATTTTCCAGATGCTGATTTAAGATGGGCTATGTATATCAGGTGAAACCATTGACCTCCAGAAAAAAGAATATATCCTAGGATATTCCACTCATATATCATAGTACAATCTGAATCACAGTGTAGTTCTGTAGGAATTTGGCCTCCCGAAATCCACTTTTAAGATAGTTCTAATCCACAGTTTTTTGAGACACTACTTCCAGTCACCGGTACCTATGAATGAGTAAAATAGCCACCCACGCGGGGATAAAATGTTTAGGACGAGGTTCTGTCACTGTCGAACCCTTGGTTTTGCTTGTGTTTTGTCACAAATTTCAGTAATGACCATACCAACTAGACATAAACATGAAATTCAGAACACCAAATATTGTGGCTATGAATATTGTAACTAGAAAACGGTGTAAAAATTCACCTGATTAGATGGCTAATTTGAGTCTGCACTAATGCTATTCTCCAGGAAGGATATGTGGTACCTGAACATTTTATCTCCTGTGAAGATGGAAGAGACAGTACAACCATGAGTGGATTCCAAGTTCACTGGTCGGGATTTTACTAGTATAAAGTAGATGCATCACTCCACGGAGGATGGAAGATATCAACCAAAGGAGCAAAAATTGGAATTTAGTAATAAGGAAGCAATGATTTTACTAAAATGATATCGGTCGTGTTCAAATAGAATGGTATCTATGGATAAGTAACCAGAACCCGTGGAAACTTTATCAAGAATTTCTTGAGCTAGACATTTTTAGCAAGCTTTCAAAGTGTTTAAAATAGTGAAAGCTGAACTCATACGAGATACCATCGATATTCGTTTCACTTTCAAAGTGCAACCTATTTTATCTAAAATATTTTTAGAACAGCTTTATTTATTTATTTTCAAATGAAATAATACTTAGTTCAACCTACGAAAAAGTTTCTTTATGTCGATTGTTTTTATTTGTCGCGCTCCCTGAAATTTTACCGAGGCTTTTTAAATCTCATAGGTGATACCACGGTTTAAGATGGTAACTTCAGTTAATCCTGTTTTGATTGTATTTATTTGTAGGACGAAAGAAAAAAGAACTTATATCAAGGCCTGCTCACAGTTTTGGGAAGTTTTTTGCTTCATTTAAGTTTAGGTCACTTTTATACTGTGTGTAAGTATATTTAATCACGTACTACAGTACCGTCTTTAGCAAACATGGCTCCTTATATATTATCGTACATAGCCGCAAAAGTGGACAAAACTATTACTGTGGAGAAAGCTGTCTGGTTATCAGCACTGGGTCTTGGATTTCAAGGTATAGCCATGCCGCTTGGAGGAGTGCTGAGCAAGAAGTTTGGACCTCGGGCAGCCATGATGGCCACAGTATTATTTGCTGGGTATGCCTCCTAGACTCCTAAAATATTTTCATCTTGACGAGATTAAAAATAATTTTCTACTTGGATCCTGATTTTTGAGCCACTTGTTTGTTGTAAATAAAATGGGGCTAACAAATATAAATGTCAAACCAAATATGTATGTGTAAATATTTAAGTAAAGGGTTCAATTTTGTTAGGTTTCTAATAACTGAGTAACTGATGATAAAAATCAGCATAAATAAAGTAGAATCCTCTTCAGATGCCTTTTATATAAATAATTAATCGAATTTTCGGAAGAAACAGCTGTGCGAAGTAAAAATTCGTGCGTTACGTACCAGACTTAACATGATATACAAATATTATCTGACCTAAAGAATTTTTTTAAAATTACTAGGAAATTTATTTTGATATTTATTTTCAGTTCTAACATTTATTTTTCCTTTATATTTGTCATCTGTGCGTCGGTGGCACAGTGGTTAGGACTCTCGCCGACCATGCACATAGTCCGAGGTTCGAGCCCACGCCGATGCACACCTGATATCTATGGTCGGCCAGAAAAATTTGGGCTACCGATATTCATGCTGAAAATTCCATACTTGTACCAAAAATACAGTGTGGAATCAAGCTGTAATAAAAAAAGTAAGTACAGGCGTACTCTAGAACTCCAATTTGAAAAATAGTGCCTCACTGTCTATGTATCCGATTCCACCATTTCGGCAGATGCTTACTGCTCATCCTACGTGTTTGCGTGATTCGTTTCCAAAATGTAATTTTAGAGATTTTTATTGTAAAATTATTAATTATCTCTTGTCCGCATTGTTGGAATACATGCTGCAATGTCATCATGAGAATCTTACTATCTGGGGGAAGTGTTACACTTTCATTATTGTTAACTAGCGTCCGTGTTAGAATTCATGTACAATAGCAAATGTCCACCGTTCTTTAAAGATAAACTAACTGCATTCGGAATGCCAATGATTTGGTGATTGGTGGCAGTGTGTTTAGACACAAGGATATACACAAGACAACATGGATTTCACCAGATGGATACACCAAGAACCAAATAGACTTCATCTCAATTTCGAGAAAGTGGAGACGGAGCCTACTGGACACAAGGTCAAAGAGAGGAGCAGATGTGGATTCAGGCCACTACTACAAGGAACTCTCAAGGTGAAGCTAAAAGCCCAGAGGATAGCTGGGGATAGGTTCAACACTCAATTACTGAAGGACACAACCACAAAGGACACTTTCACTGCAGCTGTCAGAGCAAAGAACGAAACACTACGCGAGATCACAAAAGAATCATGCGTGGAAGACAACTGGAACTCTCTGAAGGTGATTCTCAACTAAACGTGTTCAACGGTTTTAGGAAGAAAGAAGAGAAAAGACAAGGAATGGAATTCGACGGACACTTAGAAACTAATAGATGAGAGGAGAATGGTGGAAGAGAAAATGATTCAATGCAAAGACAGACAAGAGAAGGAGACGCTGAGCTCAACTTACGCAGCACTGGACAAAGAAGTGAAAAAAAGTGCTAGGAAGGACAAAAGACGATTCTACGACCACCTCGCCACTGAAGCTGAGAAGGCAGCAGGCAAAAAGGACCTGAGAACATTATATCAGATAACCAAATCTCTATCCGGGAAGAGATTAACACAAGTGAAACCTATAAAAGACAACCAAGGGAACCCAATTACCAAGGAAGAAAGACAGATTATGGCAAAAATATTCATTCAAAGAATAGTCTTTTCGATAAATTCCTCTTCCGGCTCTACAATTATATATATGTTTATATACACAGAATATTCTAGATTAGTAGTTAATAAACGTATCAGTGTTTTTTAAATAATATCGATTTGTAAAGTATGATATTGTATGATTTATAAAGTATGATATTTTACCATTGAGAAAGAAAAAGACTCTAGTATTCCATTTTTAGACGTCTTTATGACCAGAAAAGAGGATGGCACAATAAGAAGAAGTGTTTATAGAAAACCTACATCAGCGGGCCAGTACACACATTTTATCGGTTTTGTGCCCTTGAAATACAAACGCAATTTGATAAAGTGCCTAGTTCACAGAGCAAGGGTGATTTGCTCGGACGAATGTCTTCATGAAGAACTGAATAGTATTAAACGGTTGTTAAGTTAGAATGGTTATCCTGAAAAGATTATTGATAAGAATATGAATTTGAAACCAAAGCAGCCGAAGTTACCAACAGTTCCAAAAAAGGCCTAATTCTTACAGATGCAGTTCCTTGGGGACAAGGCTAGCAAGGAACTAACACAGCGCATTAGCGATGTGGTAAAACGAGCATTGCCTGCTACTGTATTATGTCGTATCTTTAAGACCACTCATCTTCTGCGTTCGGGAGTAAAGGACAAACTGCTCAATTTTGCCTCATCCATGTGTATCTTGTGGAGCCAGTTACACAGGTCGCACAATTAGGCGTGTTTCTCGTCGGATTTCCGAACATCACCCTGCAAAGTGGTCAAGTAAAGGACAAACAAAATCCATTCGTAGCGCTATTCTGTCTCATCTTGTGGATACAGAATACAAGATTAGTGTTAACCAGGCTTTCAGAGTCATTTAACAGATACCAACAAATCTTAACTTCGCCTTAAGAGTTTGATTACTAAATAGCGTTGAGGCTGTTGGGATCCACATTAAGAAGCCTAATTTATGTGTCCAAAAGAAGCTAGTTCAGACATTATCCTTACCTTAGCTATCTAGGTTTGAATGATCCTCAATTTTTGTGGAAATTTCCCTAATTTTAGTTGATATTTGATTTACTAATATATATTTATTATTATTATTTAAGCACTCTTTTACCTCACTTAGCCAGAAATAATCCTGGTAAAGAGGAAAGGTTGGGCATAAGTCCAGCAACCCCATCCTGTAAAAAATAAACACTGCTACAGAAACTTCAAGCCTCTAGCTTGAAGCTTATGTTCTACTGGGAACGTGAAGAAATAAAAAAATGAACTGTAATTCCATTGATCTTACCTGACAAATCGATATCATTTAAAAAACACTAATATTGTTATTAACTATCAATCTTCAATATTTTGTGTATATAAACATATATATATATAGTTGTAGAGCCGAAAGATGAATTTATCGAAAAGAATATTCTTGGCTGGATTATTTCGTGTTTTATAGATGTCTGAATGAATATTTCACTAATAGTTTTATTAAAAACTAATCTAGAATATTCTGTGTATATAAACATATATATAATTATAGAGCCGGAAGAGGAATTTATCGAAAAGAATATTCTTTGCTTGATAATTTTGTGTGCGTCGGTGGCACAGGGGTTAGGACTCTCGCCGACCATGCACATGGTTTGAGGTTCAATCCCCTGCCGACGCACACCTGATATCTATGGTCGGCCAGAAAAATTTGGGCTTCTGATATCCATGCTGAAAATTCCATACTTGTACCAAACATACAGTGTGGAATCAAGCTGTAAATAAAAACAAGAGCGGGCGGATCACTTCAAAGGTCTCTTGAACCGACCACCATCTGCAACCCATCCACAAATGCCAACAACAGCGTGCACACAACTGTAAGTTGACACCAATCCTCCAGCGACAGCTGAAGTCTTGAATGCAATCAAGCTTCTGAAGGCCAGAAAAGCAGCTAGACCAGATGGAATACCCCCCGAAGCACTGAAAGAGGACTCAGAGATGATAGCATATACGCTGACTCCATCATTATCATTAGTGAGACTATTTCTGAGAAAAATGGCTCCTTAATTAGCTCTCAGGATAGACGCCTTGAACGCTGGAAAGAACACTTTGAGGGACAATTTAACTTGCCTACAGCCACACTGAACCTCCCCGACATCCAGACACACCCGAATGGGATATAGACACTGGTCCGCCGTCTGTAAGTGAGGTCACAAAAGCTATCAGTAATTTGAAACGAGGCAAAGCGGCAGGACCCGACGGAATTATTCCGGAGGTGTTTAAATATGGGGGTGACATACTAGTTTGTAGATTAACTGAGGTACTAGGCAAAGTCTGGGAATCAGAGACAGTGCCATCAGACTGGGGTAAGTCACTTATTATACCGATATTCAAGAAGGGAAACAAGTCCTCGTGTGATAATCATAGGGGGATCAGCCTAACGAACATAGTCTCTAAAATCCTAGGCTCAGTAATCATGCATAGACTAAGCAGAACTCGGGAGGAACAGACAAGGGAAAATCAAGCAGGCTTTAGACCAGGTAGAGGGTGCATAGATCATATCTTCACTCTTCGACAGATTCTAGAACATAGACACACTTTTCGGCGTCCAACAATTGTCATATTTCTTGACTTGAAGGCGGCCTTCGACTCCGTGGATCGAAAGGTACTATGGCAATGTCTGACTGTGAAGGGAGTGCCAAGAAAGTACATTGCACTAATCAAGGCACTCTATTCAAACTCACGTAGTCGTGTAAGGGCTTATGGGGAATTGTCATCTGAATTGGTAACAACCAGTGGTGTCCGACAGGGATGTCCACTTTCCCCATTTCTGTTTAACTTCATCATAGATATGCTGATGGAAGTATCCTTAACTGAACGTAATGACTTAGGAATCGACTTGTTACCAGGGAATAGTCTTATGGACTTAGAATATGCAGATGACATAGTCCTGTTAGGGGAGGATGCTGACAAAATGCAGAGTCTTCTGAACACCTTGAGCAGCAATCTTCGTATGTTTGGCATGCGATTCGCCCCTGCAAAATGTAAGATGCTGCTACAGGACTGGACCACGTCAACTCCTAACTTAGTGATAGGGAGTGAAGTGATAGAACATGTTGACCACTTCACCTATTTGGGAAGTTGTATTAGCACCAACGGACTGATTGGCGATGAAATCTCAGCACGGATCCGAAAAGCTCGAGCTGCTTTCGCTGACTTACACCATCTCTGGCGTAGGCGTGACATCCGGTTATCAACCAAGGGACGTGTGTACTGCTCATCAGTTCGCTCCGTCCTTCTCTATGGCTCTGAAACATGGCCAATACGCGTTGAAGACATGAAAAGGTTGACTGCTTTCGATCATAGATGTCTGCGATCTCTGTCTCACGTTAGGTGGTTTAATAAGGTAAGTAATGTTGACGTTAGGCGTAGAGTGTTGGGCAAAGAGGGAAAATCAATCGACGAGGCTATAAAGTTACATAGACTAAGATGGCTAGGTCACGTGCTGCGCATGCCTAACCACCGCCTCCCCCGACGGGCATTGCTAGCTGATATAGGTGCAGGTTGGAAAAGAGCCAGTGGTGGCCAAACAAAAACATGGCCTCATCAATCCATGAAATCCTTGACAGTTAAACTGAGTCAGGTAGGGAGATGCAGACTCCCGGGTTGGGGCCCTCGGGACTCTAGGAATCAATGGCTGGAGACAATAGGTGACATGGCTCAAAATCGTTGTCAATGGCCAGCGCAGATGTATTCAGTCTCTGTAATCTTTCATATTCCTTTCTACCATTACCCATTCTGTTTCACTCTTATACTTGTCAAACTCTATTGATTCTCTTCACTCATCTTCTTGTCTACCTCTGTGTGCTATTTGGAACGTGGCAACTCGAACTGCTGCACTTCGGTGCCAAGATCTATGTTAAATCCAGACAGACAGACATTATTGCAAAAGGTCTGGAAGGTGAGAAAGGTGCCTACTGACTGCGGGAAAGGTTACCGCATAAAACTACCAAAGAAGGGCAACTTACAACTGACTCTGCAAGAACTGGTGAGGAATCACGCTCCTGTTGACGCCAATTAAAATCCTGAGTCGCATCATCCTGGAGAGAATAAAGAACGCACTGGAGACAGAACTCCGACCAGAACAAGCTGGATTCAAGAAAAGGTGAATCATGTTCTGACAAAATCGCAACTCTACGCATCATTATCGAACAGAGCATGGAATGGTAATCAAACCCCTACCTCAACTTCATAGACATTGAGAAGGCCTTCGGCAGCGTTGACCACGAAGTAACTACTCGAGTACTACGGCGTACCCCAAATATTCATCAAGCTCACTCAACAGCTGTTACAAAGACTGAGATGGTTAGGACATGTGTTACGTATGCCAAGCCATCGCCTCCCTCAACGAGCAGTGTTAGCGGATATAGGATCAGGCTGGAAAAAAGCTAGTGGCGGTCAAACAAAAACTTGGCACCAGTCAATGAAATCCACAACAGTTGGTCTAAGCCACGTAGGAAGGTGTAGACTTCCAGGCTGGGGTCCTCGGGACGGTAAAAATCTATGGTTGGAAACAATTGGTGACATGGCTCAAAATCGTTCTCAGTGGCGCAGATGCATCCACTCCTTGTGACCTATGATCTCCAATGAAACTGTTTTGTTCTTCGTTATTACTCTTCCTTTGTCTCACACCTCTGCTTACTGTCTCTATTACGCTTTTCTTGTACTTTCTTCTCTTGCTTCGCGTGCTACACGGAGTGTGGCGACTTGAACTTCCGCACATTTGTGCAAAAATCTATGTCGAAAACGGACAGACATCAGCTGTACGACAACGGAACATGTCAAGTAATTCCCAACGGAAAACTCAGTGAGGCGTTTGGAGTAAATACAGGAGTCAGACAAGGCTGCTGGCTTATTATCACCCACGATGGTATTCCTAATTGTGGTGGACTGACTGGATTATGCGTCAGACAGTGGGAAACGAGAATACAAGGATATTCTGGACAGACAGACGTGAAGAACCTAGAAGACCTGGATTTCACGCGTGGATGATTTATGCTTAATGTCACACAAAATCGAAGACTTCCAAGCGAAAACCGACAAACTGGTCGAAGAAGCAGTCGGCAGAGACAGGACTCCAGGTGGACATAGACAAGACGGTGGTTATGAAAATAACCAACCAACTGACAACAACAACAACATCAGCTGCAACATCCAGCGCCAATCACCATCATTGGGAGAGATTTGAAAGAGGCCACTTCATTCAGAGAACATTTCCAACAGCCTGTTGCAGACCAGACCTTTATCAACAACTGTCTTCGCTGAATCTATACTGAAGATCAGATGGCCGGGCCGGAAAGAATCACCAACAAGAAACTATGGGAACAAACAAAAGAAGAACCAATCGCCCAACAAATATGCAGGAGAAAGTGGAGATAGATGGGACACATGCTGAGGAGGCCGCTGGGTTACATCGCGCGTTAGGCTCTCGAGTGGGACATTCAAGGGTGACATGGAGGAGATTGCGTGAAGAGGAGTTGAAACAGTATGGGCTAACATGGAAGCAGGTGAAAAGTACAGCAGAAGACAGAAGCAAGTAGAGACGTGCAGTTGAAGCCCTATGTTCCACTAGGAACCCAAGAGAACAATAATAATAGTAATAAATTAATTCAGAATCCTGGATGCCTTTAGTATGACTGAATGATTTATACGCCAGTACTTGATTCTGGAACATTAACAACTGTTAAATGTGACAGACAATAATTAGGAACTGTTTTGAAGCAAGATAGGACTCAGGAAACTTAGATGATAAGGTTGAGCACGTCGTATTAAGAAGTAGCACCTTCATCTTCGGTTTTCACAGAATGATCTCAGCAGTTTCCACATTTTGTGAACACCTTTCAGCCAGGACAGAATGTTGACCAAATTTCTAGACACTGAGAAAAATATAGTCGGAATACACACAAGTAAAATGGGAAAAGGGAGAATAAGGAAACAGAAGTGTTTTTTCAGGGACTGAACTTTTATTTCAGAAAATATAAAACATTACAACTTTAGGGTTTTATTGAGTCATATTAAATCACCGTGAGATGGCATGCAAATGAATAAGGTCAAGGGTAATTGTAAAATATACTCTCCGTTATGGTTTGAATACCAGAGGATACAAGTGACACGAAAATAGACTAGTATATGCATGCTTCAGACAGACACAGAAGATCGAATATGGTTGATTAATCCCAAGGAGACAATATAATTCGTAGATTCTTGTTAATTACTTCAGTAATTCGATGTTATTTTTTAGCGGAAGTGTTCTGCTTACATATTTCTCTGTGAAGAAAACGTTTATTGGCGTAGTTATTACGATTGGGACAATATTTGGGTTTGGAATGGGGATTGGTTATTCGGTTGCGATAGCCTGCGCCGCCTCAGTAAGTTGAGAGATTTCGTGTTTTTATGGTCAAGTGATATATTTTACTGAGTTATAGTTATTCTTTCCTGCTCTCTTAGGCATAAGAAATAAAAATTCAATCTGTGGATACTGTTGGGCTGAGTGTATGGAAAAGCTGTTTGATTTAATGATAGCTTATTATTTCAGGTTGATTTTTTGTTAACTTTTTGGCTGAATATAATATAATGATTCTAGTCATGTGAGCGGAAAAATCGAAGACTAGGCGCCAATGGTAGCTATGAATGTTACACCTTTTATTTTAAAAACAAATGCATATCACCTCGTTTTCTAAATTCGTTCAGATTTTTTACATTTCTCATCTGCTTTCTTTAAAAGTAATCCGAATAATATCCTTAATCCAAATGATTCTGGTTATTGTAAAGCCTGAAATTTCACTTCGCATCACTAAAGGTTTGCTTCTTGATAATTCTAATTTCATCCTTTTATTCGATAAATTTGACCTTTTCCACTTGCTCTGCGTTTCTGGCATATCTTTTGCTTTCTTTCTGCTTGCTACATCATCATTATTTCTATAAAGCTACTAGTTACTTGTATGCCAGATGGTGCATACGGCACCGGTAGAATAACTGCGTTATAATCTGTTCTGTGTCTTTGCATTCCCTTCACATGAACTCTCCCATATAACTCGAGAACTCCCAACTCCTCACCTCATATTAGGCTTCCACTCGAGAATTTGACTGGCTTGTAATATCACTTGAGGATATCCTTAGCGCATTTACAATCTATCTTCACTTCCTCCTAAATATTTTTCGGGAATTACTTTCTCAGTTAATTCGATATCAGAGTCCCTCGTTGCTTTTTATTTATAAAAATCAGATCACAATTAACAAAAATTTATTGGCACCAAAATTTCACAGGGAAAAGTAAAGAGTAGAAATAATTAAACCATAGGGTAGTGACAGCCAAAAGGGTCTGTCGAAAATCCCTTAATTCTTTTGATGGTTAGAAAAGTTTGCAGAGGTAAGACAGATTTCACGCTTTTTTCTTATACACATGAGTTTGGGTGGTCCAAGTGACCCCTGGTGTGTGTAATTGTGATCTTACAACTAAACATTCAGTTTTGTCCCAACTTATTATTGGTTGAGTTATGAGTAGACAAGTTAAATTCGCTGAGCGTTCTCTTCTTGCTATTTCTTAGGCGTTGCGCTAGCGTATCTGCAATATTGTTACTATGGAGCTGTTTGTAATAGGCAGTAACGCAACAATTTAAAACTAAGTGGACATAGCTGCAAGTTAATATTTTTGCCTGAGCTCTTCATTTCTAGATTTCTTCAGAACTTTAGTAGTATTCTTCCAATTAGTTATTCTTCTTTGATTCCAAATCTGACAAAATGCTTTGAAGATATCTATAATTAAGTGAGAAGTCCTTAAAAACTAGAGATCATATAGTTTTCTTCTGTATCCAGCGAATGGTTCTACCATGCAAAACATATTGTAAAGTGATGGCTTAATTAACGTGGTCAATTTCAAAATGAAAATAATGCATCGGATGCTGGTGTTAGCTTTTAGTAAGACAAACTTCATTAGAATCTTCAGCTAACTGAATGAGCAGCAAATAATGTTAGGAATATCCCATATCACAATAAAAAAGCTCTTGTGAACTCTTGTGAATCCCCATTCGCTTCGTTTGCATTTCTCATTCATGTAAAAATTTCACGGCATCTTGTTTTATTTATGTATGTTTGTGACAGTTTGTAACAATTAATTCTCTAACTCAGATCCTGTCAAATACAGACCCCTCAGTGGAAATTACGGGATGTACCTTAATCCACAGCTCTTGCAAATTTTGCTTCTGTGTCAGTATCGTAGGCTGGACACAAGGCTTTGAAGTTATGCAGTGATTATATTGTTAGTCAACCTGTGTGAAGTGATTAAATAGCCCACTAATTTTAACTTCCATATGTTCGCTGTGGTCATTTAATGTTATCAGTGAGCTATTGCGCGTGACGTTACTTGGTGGATTCTAGCTATCACGATAATCCATCACAGCCCTTGTAGTCAGTGAGAGATGAGCAGTGAACTAATATTAACAGTGTTGGTTTGTAGGGATTTGATTGGTTTCACGATTTCATCATGAGCTAACACTAGTTAGAGAACCAATGGTTCATGATGAAATCGTAATATTGACAGATTGGATTAGTTATGATTTTAACTAACTTGAGTTTTTATTGTCCCTAAAACGGTATCTATTAGAAGAAATCAGTTTCCATCGATGGCCTCTTAATCCATGACATAAATTAACGTAAGAAAGTATGAAGTTAAAAAGTTTATACTTTTTAAGTGTTGAAATAGCCAGTATAATTTTAAGCAACTGAAAGTTGTATAGAGATATGAAATAAAGTACATATACTGCTATTGGCAAATAATTATATCATTTTCAAGTGATGTCTGAGTTCTGCTCTGTAGTAAACTAAAGTAATCTTCATCCTCTATCTATTTCAGTGGTTTCCAGAAAGAAGAGGACTAGTTGTTGGATTGATTGTTGGGGGGTTTGGTTTAGGGTCTCTAGTATTTACGCCTATCCAAACCAAATTTATCAACCCATCAAACAAAAAGGTTGATGAAGAATCAAGGTAAATAGATTAATACAATTTAAATCTTTTTTCATGTTTACATAATGTTTATCAATGCTGGCATTTTTATTCTACCTTCCTTATAACATTTTAGACGGCCGACCATCACCGGCTACAGCTAAGATAAAAGCAGTAGACCGAATTTCGTGGAAACAGATTCACCCATAATCACTTGACAGGTGTTGAAGGGTTTACAATTGGTGAGAAAAATGTTGCAATATTGTATTAGGGCAGGCGTTGTCACAACAAAAGATAATTTTATGATTTTATAGACTATGATTTATACACCTCCCTACAGTAATGTTTACCACATGATTTATCTTCACCTACTGTGTCTTTAAAAATTTCACATTGAGAGCAATCAGTAAATGCTGTTATCTGGTAATTCCGTAGCTTGTTGATAATAATAATACTTGCCACAGTTGTAAGGTGCAACTGTATCCATAAGTATTTTTATAATAAAAGTAGCAGCATAATAATCAGTAGCATACATTGTGACACTTTTGTGGACCAAAGCAAAATTCTAAACTGATTTCTAAATTGAAATACAGAGTGTTGAGTCAGCGAACTATGAGCATGTTCAGAATAATTCATAAAAAATTACTCCGTACACATAAACAGGAGGTCAGGTAACTGCTAGAATAACTGTCCCATAGATTAAATTGTCAGCTGTTCGGTGAATATGTAGAAGTCTGATGTTTGAGATACTTAATTGTGAATTAAATGTTTTTGTTGTTTTGATTCCAAGTTTAAGACCTTAGCAAATTCACACATTTAAAGTAACATCTATTTTAGGGCTGCCTTATTTCGACTCAAAGATGATTTCCTTGCCAACTATTACTAACTAGAATAAAACTCGAGAACACTGTACAGCTGTTTTGTCTTAGGTTAAGTCTCTTTAGCAACGGTGGTAAGCTGCCAAAATGATAACCTATAGTTCTTCACCTTGAAATAAATAAATAAAATAAAGTTTTTGAAAGTCATGTGCTTGCCTTGTAATCCGATACTATTAGAATCTGTGTTTAATGAGGTCGTGAGGGTATACTGCTGACCAACTAAGAGCTAGGCTGTCAAGCATCGCTAGGTTTCTTAATTCAGCCTAATATCTCAACGAATTCCCGTAAACTCAGGAGTTCTGTAACTTTTCACTTTTCCATGTAGTTAAAAATGAAATATATGAATTTTTATAAAACACAAAATAATTGAGTCAAGAATATCCGTTTCGATAATTTCTTCTTCTAGCTCTACAATTATATATATATATGTGTGTTTATATACACAAAATATTGAAGATTGATAGTTAATAACAATATTAGTGTTTTTTTTAAATAATATCGATTTGTCAGGTAAGATCAATGGAATTACAGTTAATTAAAGATGATTTACTTAAAATAATATTAAAAATATAATAGCAAATAGAATATCAACTAAAATTAGGGAAATTTCCACAAAAATTGAGGATCATTCAAACCTAGATAGCTAAGGTAAGGATAATGTCTGAACTAGCTTCTTTTGGACACATAAATTAGGCTTCTTAATGTGGATCCCAACAGCCTCAACGCTATTTAGTAATCAAACTCTTAAGGCGAAGTTAAGATTTGTTGGTATCTGTTAAATGACTCTGAAAGCCTGGTTAACACTAATCTTGTATTCTGTATCCACAAGATGAGACAGAATAGCGCTACGAATGGATTTTGTTTGTCCTTTACTTAACCACTTTGCAGGGTGATGTTCGGAAATCCGACGAGAAACACGCCTAATTGTGCGACCTGTGTAACTGGCTCCACAGGAATAGTTAAATTGTGTATAACTATACATATAATCGTAGATCTAGAAGAGGAAATCATCGAAAAGGATATACTTTGCTCACTTGTTCTGTGTTTTATAGATGGCTGAATAAATATTTTCGCTGTATAAATTTCTTTTTTCACTTATCTTAGCTTAGAGAACTGTTTTTACCCAATTTAATCTGGTCAAGAGTAGTTTTCAAGTTATCACGTGGGTTCCAATTTATTCTATACCATAAGTAATTGATGTCCTTTTTGTGAACAAAATTTGACTAACAGACGTTTACGATTATTTGTTTTCATTCACAAATAATAGATCACTGGTGCTGGAATTTTAAATTGAACGCCTTGTCGATCCTTTAAAAACATTATTCCAGTTATACATGTGATAGCTTTCTTGAACTGCTTATAAGCACTGTGCCATTAGTCTGAGTTTATAAAGATCTCATGATCACCATTTATATATATATATATATATATAATGTTGCTGAGAATACCCAGAGAATATTTGTCTCCACACTTTCTAACCAGTTCATCCTCGAATTAGTCCATCCTAAAAAGTCTGAAATTCTTGTATTATCTGGAAACACATGAGGTTTCCGATTTGCTTAGATCCTCATATACTTTAGGGAACACTCTCGTATTTATTATGTTTGCCACTTTACCGTTCAAGTTGCATAATAATGAGGTTTCTCCACTAATGATGGAAACGTTTGATGTAGGGGAGAAAATTCATAGACATTTTTGATTTTTCGGTCAGTATTCCTCAATTAATTTAAGTAGGAATGATTATGAATATACGAAGTACCACAGCAAAATTTAAACTCATGATATAGTTAAAAACAATATAACAATTTCGATGTCTTTATCAGAATAATTTTCTACTTTTATGCTCTTCGAGATCTGTTTGCTTTTTGCTAATCGTTAAGTAATCATAATAGGGAAAGTTGGCTCAGGTCAGAGAAACTTAAAGCCATCTTATATGCACACGTCAATGATTCCTGTTTTGACATTTTCAGATGTAACCAGTTTGTCTGGCAGTCATTAACAGATAGTGTAATTTTGTTGGCGTCTTTATGGAGTTAAGCCAAATGTTTTTAAAAAATATCTACCATTTAGTTCAGATTAAAAGATGCGGAAGTAAGGCACTTATTTAAAGTCTTCATAACTCAAAAATAGTGATTTTGCTAAATTTTGCATTTAAACATTGCAATATTGACTTTGTGGGGTACTGCAATGCATTTCCTCCTCTTTTATTTAACATTGTTTTAGCATGATGCTAGGTGATATAAAAAACCTTACTGTGTAGCTTAGATTTGCAAAGAATCTATTTGAGACGAGCAGAGACATTTTAAAGATTGGTTAAAGGTAATAAATTCGCATTGCCGCGTTGGTGGGTGAATACGGTGATGCTGGAAATGCTGCTAAATATTTTGTGTAACTTGAGCTCCAAGCCGTACAGTTATATGCTGTTCTGCAAGGTGATGTCAACGCCTATACGGATCTGCTGGTTGGTAACAAAACTTATGGGATTACATAACAGGAGAAATAATGAATAAGATACGAAACTTAGGTGGTCTTTCACAATCTAAAATCCTTAATTGATAAATATAGCCCCGTAATGATTATCATTAGAACTGTAAGCACATGGAAACTACAAAATTGTTTTTAAAAGCAAGAGATTCAGCGCATGTATTAGATGCATTTTAAAGTTAGAAGATTGGAAAATAAAAAAACAAGAAGAAATGAAAATAGATTGTATAAAAGTTAAAAAGACAACACAAAAGGCAACGACAATAAAACCGACTGGACAGACAGCAACTGAAAAAACAGTTCCGAATAAAAATAGATTCTGCTGTCAGCAGATGCATTAAGCATTAGAATTTATTCCGATAAATCACACAGTGCTGTACAGTTATATTAACTAACGAAGTTTCGAGCATAAATTATTGCTCATAATCATATCAAGTAACACACAACTTTTTCCTTTCATTTATATACATGGGTGGAATCGATTAGTTATTGGATTAAAAATCAATGTGAGATAATATCCATTCAGAAATAATAGTACGAGTGTTATTGACCCCTTGCAATTATGTGGGAAATACGACTGTTAATACAAGTGCTCTTTGTAGTCATAATAAGTTACTTGTTAGAATGTTTTGATGTGTTTGAATTGAAATAGAAATTTAAGATTATTTATTATCCCCTTCTGATTTGACCTGCGGTAATAATATCTTCCATATTTCTGGCATTTGCATTGAATCATTTCTGTTACATGTGTTGGGTGTAGACTCGATGAATAAGGATTCCGTAATCAACCTCTCTCTTCACCTACCTATATTACTTTTTAGAATTTCAACACTATCCCACCCTATTCTATGGTTGTTTGTTAATGCGTGAAGTGCAATAGCTGAGCTTTTTTTCTAAATTACTTATCTTTTCAGGGTCAACCATTCTTACCTTAGCTAAATTCTTATGTTCTGATAATCTGTCTAGCCCTGACCTACTAGTTTGACCTATGTAGTTGACCTCACAATCGTTGCAGGGTATTTTGTAAATTATGTTATTTTGTCTAATTGGGTCCATGGGGTCTTTTAGCCTACAGAGCTTGTCTCTGAGTGAGTTTGTAGGTTTAAATGCCACCCTAATTCCTGCTTTATTTAAAATCCTACCTAGGGTCTCAGATGTCCCCTCTTTATATGGTATAATTGTAGATGACTTATATTCCTTCTTATTTATGTTATTATTACTAGTTTCACAATTAATTTTCTTTTTCTTTTTGCCTTTTTCGATCTTCCTTATGAATTTTATAGGATAGTTATTTAACACCAAAGCCTCTTCTATCTTTTTAATTCATCATTTAAGTCTTTTTTTGTGCTACTTAGTGCTACTGCTCGGTTTGTTAAACACTTAACTAAGCCTGCCTTCGCAGACAGATAACGGACAACATGAATTGAAGTCTAAATATCTATTAGAATGAGTTGGTTTTCTGTACACACTAGTGTGCAGTTTTCCTTCTTCTATTCGTTTATTTTACAATCGAACATAGCTAATTTTCCTTGTTTATTTTTTCCGATTCAAATGGAGTTTTTATTCCCTTTTAAGAAGCTAGAGGTATGTTCTTTTTTTAACACTGTGAAAGTGTCATCCACATATCTCCACACATATTTTTGGAGTAGGATTAAACGTTTTAAGAGCATTACTTTCCCAGCTGTCCATATCTAAATAAAATCTTATCCATAATGGACTTATACTCTACCACAGTGCCTAAGTTTGATACTTATATCAGTTATCAGATGCACTTGAAAATCATTAGAAGGACTTGCATTTACTTTATATATATCACTTTGAATTTTTCTTTTTAATGCTGTATGATGCATCATGGTGTGTTGAGAAATTCAAGTTTTGGTTTTTAAAATTTCTCCCTCGAACTCGCGTGTCAAGAGATGTTTTCGTGCACGTATATACACTGTACTATTGATGTAGCCTATGCTCCTTTGGAGCATGTGATCTGATATCAATACATGGGTGTTGTCAACAGCCGAACTTTGTCTTTCGAATTTTGATGGATAAAACATTGCGTGAAGCGAGTGAGAAGTGATGATGAGGTAAAGCATTTTTTCAATGTGCTGTCGATAATTTGCTGTCGCGGGGGGATTCGCTGTTACTTCAATTTTCCATATACAACCAACTTCGTCACTTCTTCTCTCTTTGACGGACATACCATCCTACTTTTCATATAGTTAATAATGAGTATCGGTGGATAACCATTGCGAGTCAGGGTTTTTTGAAAAGACTTCAGTTCCCTATTTGGTGTGTCTTCCTTACGTATGCCACAGATTACTGAGAGAAGCGGATCGATGAGATTTCTTTCTCTACATACTGGATGGAAGCCATGGAATTTAGCCTGCCGTCCTCTTTATTTCGGTTTGTGATAAAATGAACCTTTAGTTCTCCACGGAAGCCGAACATCTAAGATGAAGAGTCTTCCTTCCGATGCAACTACCATAGTAAAACTAACTGATCGATGAGTATTATTATATACTTCGAGAATCTTTGTAAGGCCAACATTTTCATCAACGGTCAAGAGGGAAGCATCCACACATCGCCTATAGAATTTGAACGTGTCTATAGTTTTTTGTGGAGGCATTTTCGTTATCTTTGAAGGAACTACTTGACTTTACAACTTAGAAGTTAATGAAGAAAAAGAATATGCTTTTCTGGCTTTTATCTCTTTAATTTGAGACAATTTCAACCCTAAAATACAAAATATTTCCAAAAGTTTAGCATATTAGCTTGTAGGCAGAGGCTACGAATATTACGCAATTGAACAGACGAACGGTTGAATAGGTAGAATCACAGGCGTTAGTAAGCTTTCTTGTGTTCATAGAAAAATAACATGAATGTTATACAGTCAGTAAAGGAAAGGTGTAAACTAACTGAAGCTGGAAAATTTAGGCTAGATCGACACAGTTTAGATTACGATTAAAATAACTTTAATGAAATTCAAACAACAAGGCATACAGTGTGGCTGAAGGAGAGAAATAAAAACAATGAAGTGACATTACGGAAATCAAATAATCAAAGTAAAGAATTAAAACAAAGGTAAAATTTTACTATGGCGTGAAAAGAACAACAACAGTTTATTTCTGAATGTAAAATTTAGATTTTAATCATTTGATAGCTGTCACTTCAAAGATAAGAATCAAACTACAACTCAGTTCTACCTTAACTGTCTTAAATTGTTTCAAAACTTCAATCTCATGGTCACTATCTATCAGGCGAACAGCGTTTGTACTGTTGAGATCTATTAAGAATTTCAGTCACAGGTTCCTTAGAGTATGCTTAGAAATGTGATCACAAATTCTTCTTTCTTTTATTTCAGTCTGTCTGCTTTGATATATCTACGCGAATTGGTTAAGGAAATGAAATTAAAAATGAATGGAGTTCTTGTCTCTGGGGCTAATATTTTAAGTAAAGTGAGAGTAACTTAACGACTAGACGAATCGTCTGACAGCTTACCTTCCTCCGGACACTTTTGAATCCAAGCTTTTAAATGACTGATACTGATAACATACGATAACTCCAAGTATGATATCAAAATCTAAAATAATGGGGAGTAAATCTGACTACTTATACACTGGACTTAGAGATTTAATTTTTGCGCTAAAATGAACCTGTCTAGCAGGCAGGCTATTTCATTTTCCATTTATTTGAATAAATTTAGTTTGCACTTTACGTTTAATTAACTGCATTCGATTTCAGCTTCAATTTATTGGAACTGTCAATGTTCTGTAAAACGTAGTTATAACCACATAGTGTTACTGTAGTTTTGCATACTTGTAACATGTTTTTGTTACACAGTTGACCAATTATGGCAATTAAATATGGTGTAAACGTAGGGTGTTAATATTAGTAAATGTAAACAAAGTGTCAACTGATCATTCTGCCTTTTTCTAACCTATGATATTTCATTGTCATACAAATTGAATTGCAATGATCTAAGATTTAATCATATGTGCCTCACAGAATTGATCTAATTTTTGTGGTGTTTTAAAGCCTACTGCTTATAAGTATTTGTAAGTAGCATACGGTGTTATCTTCTGGAAAACTGTAAGAAAAACCCAAAGACAGTTTCAGCTGTAAAATTTTTTTCTTTCCAATGAATTTATGAACTAGACTGTATATTTGTGAAAATATAACACATCAGTGATAAAATTCCAGGGCTATATCTGTTCGGAGGTATAATTGTAAAGAACAAAAAGGTAAAAATTATGTAATAATAAAATAGAAACTAAAGAAGTAATAATATGAAAAATACTCAAGAAGTTTAGACAAAAAGAATAATCGGGTAACAATTACTCCTCATAGTGACAGTAGACTGTTTTTGATAATCATAGAAAAGACGAAAGTTGAACATACTTCTTCGTCTCAACTATCTTTTTCTCTGGAAAATTTACGGACAGGTAAATGATTTTTGAGGCCATTAGGCCAATTTGACAACGCAAAAATTACCCCATACTGAGGAACGATGATTAAGTTGTTATACATAAGCTGAGATTTTGTAAATTCTGGTTTAATAATACTTTGATAAAGATATTAGCATTAAATAGCGAACCGTCAGTGAAAACGACATCGTTTTGTTTTTCATTCATTGGGAAATACAGGAAACCTTCATTATATGGAGCCTATGTTGAAAGAAATGAATAAAACTAGGAATTGTTTTAGAGAACTAGAGGTGAGCATAGGGACTGTAAAGAGAGTGATAAAGGAAAATAATTAAGTTTTAGTCCTGAGGGAATTTTGTTTGAGTGGTTAGAGAACATAAGTTACAGAACCATTGAAAAACCTGGGTTCGAACCCAGGGGTGCTTACCGATGAAAAGTCTCAAGCTAGGACAAAACAGCTGTCAAATACTCCTAGGTTTTCCAACGGTTCTCTAACTGATATCAGCTCATGATGAAAATAATTAAATCAAACAGGACATACGTTGAAAGATTATACTTCATCATTTAGTGAGTTTTTGGGGGAAGTATTGAATACTTTGTTGAAGGGACGTTTGAATACAGTGTAAGATGCTGTATGCCATTCCACTGTAAAAATCGTTGGTTAGATGGCTGGTAGCATAGTTTCACAACGTATTCGATATGCAGGCAGAAGACTTAGCAGCACTGAAGGGGAGATATAAAGCCCCACTGTAGTCAGTACTAAATATGGCGGGTTTTCCACACAATACGCTCTGCTTATAAATAATGGGTCCCAGGATAGGTAACTGTTGTTAAATTTTAGTGAATGCTCCGTGTGGTTTTTTCCAGCAGGTAGAACCAGTTAAAGCGTCACAATACTTGAACAAAGGAGAGCTAATAAAAGTTGCCGGAATATAGCTGAGTGAGTCTATGAGACACTGTAAGTGAAATACCGAGAAAAACAAATATAGGATTTGCTGAGGTATTCAGCTGCGCCTCGGATAACTGTAACACACTGGCATTCGGGAAAGCAGTACAATGGCGAATGAGTTGTCTGAGAAAAAAACAAGAATAAGGCAGTTTAGATGATGCTGTAGTTTCTCTTTTTGTTCATTTAGATTACAATTTTTGCATGCAATCGACTGGAGGATAACAAACTCCTGTGATGCTAACGCCAATGCCCAAAATTCCATGCACATAATAGATACCGCTGTGTTAATCCTATTAGGAAATAAAGACATTTGCAGAGTATCATACCAAGTGCATGGAAGATTCATGCAACAGGGAGACGTACGTTAGAGATAGTGAGAGTTAGATTGCGTTCTCAACGTAATATTTTATTATTTTGATTATTTTTATTTCATTTTTTGAGTTCTCAGTGAAACATAGGGCTTCAAGTGACATTAAAAAGCTTCAGTAGGAGTGATTGCTTTTACGGAAAGGAGTTTCTGACTTCATGCCCAACCCTCCCTCTTTAAGTCGCCTAGCCAGTAGTTAGCACAGTAAAGGAGTGCGCCAACTGGGGATCGAACCCCAGACCAATAACTTGGTTGGCGGGTGTCCTACCATTAAACCACCAGCGCACAGTCCCAACACAAAGGTAGGAATATTTTAGGTTAGATAAATGACAGACTGAAAAAATAATACAGCCACAATCGAAGTGATAAGTTTGTTGTTTCGTATTTGAAAGGACCACGCATTTCGTCCTCTACAGTGAAATAGTGTATGAATGTATCTCATGATGTACATACGTGACAAGTGTAGAGGCAAACTGCACTCTTAATGGTTTTTATAGAGAAATTATATATATATATATATATATATATATATATATATTCCTAGCCTCATAGGCAATACTAAAACTATTTCCAAACAATGTCACACTACATAAAGGCTCGTCCAGACATTGGAAACATTTACTTTGAAAAATTTTTATGGAGCTGGATGAAAGAATTCGCGCAGCTTTTCATATACGTTAAATTAGGAAATTATTGTTCCCTTCTGAAATATGAACTGAGAGGCCGGTACACCAGTCAGTACTATCTTTATTTATAAGAAGAATATCTAATATGAACAAATAAAGATCTCTGCATATTATAATAAACAGTAGATTGCTACTGCTTTGTGGTGCTTTTGCGATAATAACGACCTATCAAACCATGACAGCTTTTGGAGCTAATGTCCCTGATATAACTTTTTGAAGCATAAGTGACTATTTACACTAAAGTACTTGGTTAAACCATTTTAGCATTTCAAGAACAAAGTTTAACGGCAGTCAAATCATAGGTCTCTCTTGATTTAATAAGTTCCTATAAGGAATAGAAGTTGTGGTTAGGCTTTTGCAATTTCACGACAGAGTCCACTGATTCGAATGTTTACATGCAAACCAACATTGACATTTTGGCAGTGCAATTACAGAATCTGAGTCGCAATTTATTAATAAAGCTATGAAATAAGGTTATTCGATTATTTTATAAATTTAAGAACAAGGAATTTCAGTCGTCCATGAGATATGCCAATGTCGTCCTCCGTTGAAACTTAGTAGCATCTTTAATTACAAAGTAGGTTTAAATTCATTGAAAACTACTGCTTCAGTTTTACAAGCTACTAGTTGAAACTAGTACAGTTTTTGATATTTTTTGTAAACTTTTATGAAGTTTTCTTATTTTATACTATATATTTTATTTCTTAAAAAAGAAGACCCTTTTTTGACACCATGAAACACACTGAGGCTGATTAAGTAACTAAAAATAAATATTGACAACACATACAAGGTGATAACATTATTTTCACTACCACTTTCCTTAGGCTTTACTCAAATACTCTGCTTTAACTGTATGTTTGGATACATACATTGTTTTAGTAACAGCAAAGGGAATATTTAATGTTTAGAATAAATTATTAAATCTAACAAGAGCATTTACATGGAATTTAATGTAATATGGCTTGGTGTGATGCAGTTCTTCTAACGCAAAGACCTACAAACAAAAAGAATGTAATTTGAGACTTATAGTAAACAATTTCTTTATTTTGACCATATTATCAAGACATATACAAGCCGAGACAATAGAAAAACCTCGGAAACTGGTTGAGTACTGCATGCATTAAGATACTTGTTGCATTAAAAAAAGAAAATCTTTCATTAGAGTTTATAGAGAAATAAACATTCTGTAGAAGAAAAACAAAATATTAAAACGATTCGAATAACAGTTTTTAGGAATTTACTTCAAGAACCTCATGGATTCCATTGTGCATAAAGTTTTATTTTAATAAATTCTCACAGTGTGATATAAAAATATTGACTGATGACGTTTCGAGCACGATTTATTGCTCATAATCGTATCAGGACACCCACACAACTTTCTAACTTCGTTTATATGATTCCACTAGTTCTCCTCTCTCGATTTGATTGGTAGTAGTAGTTTCCATATTTCTGGTATTAGTGGTGAGTCGTTCCTATTAAACGTGTTGGATGTACATCCCATGATCGAATTCAGTAATTGACCTCTCTCTCCACCTACCTATATTACTTTTTAGAATTTCAACCCTATCCCACCCTATTCTATGGTTGTTTGTTAATGCGTGAAGTGCAATAGCTGAGCTTTTTTTCTAAATTACTTATCTTTTCAGGGTCAACCATTCTTACCTTAGCTAAATTCTTATGTTCTGATAATCTGTCTAGCCCTGACCTACTAGTTTGACCTATGTAGTTGACCTCACAATCGTTGCAGGGTATTTTGTAAATTATGTTATTTTGTCTAATTGGGTCCATGGGGTCTTTTAGCCTACAGAGCTTGTCTCTGAGTGAGTTTGTAGGTTTAAATGCCACCCTAATTCCTGCTTTATTTAAAATCCTACCTAGGGTCTCAGATGTCCCCTCTTTATATGGTATAATTGTAGATGACTTATATTCCTTCTTATTTATGTTATTATTACTAGTTTCACAATTAATTTTCTTTTTCTTTTTGCCTTTTTCGATCCTCCTTATGAATTTTATAGGATAGTTATTTAACACCAAAGCCTCTTCTATCTGTTTTATTTCATCATTTAAGTCTTTTTTTGTGCTACTTAGTGCTACTGCTCGGTTTGTTAAACACTTAACTAAGCCTGCCTTCGCAGACAGATAACGGACAACATGAATTGAAGTCTAAATATCTATTAGAATGAGTTGGTTTTCTGTACACACTAGTGTGCAGTTTTCCTTCTTCTATTCGTTTTATTTTACAATCGAACATAGCTAATTTTCCTTGTTTATTTTTTCCGATTCAAATGGAGTTTTTATTCCCTTTTAAGAAGCTAGAGGTATGTTCTTTTTTTAACACTGTGAAAGTGTCATCCACATATCTCCACACATATTTTTGGAGTAGGATTAAACGTATTAAGAGCCATATTTTGCTAGCTGTACATAAATATATCTGCCACGATAGGGGATATTGGTGATTCCTTTGCCACACTTTCGGTGTGTTTATATATTTTTAGAAGGTATTTAAAGATAGTAGATGTGAGGTATGTCTAATTTCGTAAAATAACTTTTGCAATAGGCAGCTTCGTCCTCTGAGTAAGTTTAGGATCCTTAGTTGGCTCCCTTTTAACTGCTTCTGAGGCCATATTTATTATATATTAGTATAAAGACTAGTTATATCAAAACTAACCATTGTTTCATTATACCTTAATTGAATGACATTTAATTTCTTTTTCATCCCATATCAATCAGCTAGTTTAGTCTAATGGGACATGCTATTAGCGTTAAGTGTGTTGATAAATAATAAGTAGGCGTACTACTGAAATCTACTATTGGTGAAATACAGTGGCTTGGCTTATGTATTTTTACGGTACCATATATTCTACTAGCATTAAAAGTATTAGGCGTTAAATGAAACCATTAAAACTCGCTCAATGACGGCTTCATGCTATGTATTAAATCCGCTGTAGATTTCTTAATTTTATTCATTATTGTATCTACAGGTTTCTTAATTTCTCCATGCGGATCCGTCTCAATATGTTCAGTGACTTTCTTGATATAGTCAGATTTGTCCATGACTATTCATGTGTTTCAGTCAAAATGTTTAAATTTGCTGCACAGGTATAACCATTATGAATTTTTAGGCTAAAACCCTGTGTATATATTCATTACTGTTCTGTAGAATGTACAAGGAGCAGTTTAATAAGGAGAAGCATGCTTACTGTTCCACTTTTGGAAAACACATACATTACGGTACACAAGATATTCAATTATCATAGGCTACTTTACATTTTTTGGTATGAAATTCTTTAATAAACATAAATTTCTTCAGCTTGTTGATTCTGATATTAGTGTGTATCAGTTATATCTGTATTAACGCAAGTAGTAAGATGCATATAATTTGTACATTTGAAAACCAGATAAAAGGGAAATGAGTGTTTTCCTATGAGAAACTAAACAACTTAATGCACTACACATTTTCCCCATCTATACATTTTACACCTCCACGGACTAGAATTTAGAACGCTCAGCATAATAGAACTATGTGACTTTGGTGCTATAATTTATATGTACAGACTGTATCATACTGTCCAGTATATCACACAAGTGTTTTGAGTGCAACATTCAGTTTTATAAACAATCTTTTTCCTTAATGGAACCAAGTGTCTAGTGGACAGGTGTCTTAAGAAAAGCTGAAGTCTATGATAACTTCTGAATTGCTTGTGACACATTATAGTCCAACACTTCCAATTATAGTTGCAGCGGACGATTCAGCAAGCGGAGTAGGAGCTGTCATTTTACATGTCTTCCCAGATGGTTCACAAAAGGCAATAATGCATGCATCTCGAGCACTAACTGCGGCAGAGAAGAAATATGCACAAATTGAAAAAGAAGCCTTAGCTTTAGTCTTCGCCTACGACGTTTCCATAAAATGATCTACGGCCACCGATTTACTTTGCTGACAGATCATAAACCGTTACTTTCCATTTTCGGATTTAAATCAGGTATCTCTGTACATGTACTTGTTTAACTTTTTATTAGATACTTCACTGATGATGAGCTCCTTGAAAGGGTCCCAACGGCTTTCCTCTTGATGGGTTCAATATTAGCAGCACTGGAATTAATAGCATTTGCATTGGTTCGTATGAAACCGGCCCCAGCAGCGGTAAGTTTCCATCCCATAAAATAAAAATTCTTGTGGCTCCAAACATGGGTAAAGTTTCTTACTACCAAATTTACACAATGTAAAGGTGAAAACTTCATTGGGAAACATACGTTTCTTACAAATTTAACTTAAATGGTTTTAACTCTGAGTTTGTTGGTTGGTTCTTTCTTTCTTTTACCTGATTATCTCACCTCAAATATTAATTGTGGATTTCTTCGGATGATGACAAGAGTCTTGGTGTGGTCGTTTAGGATCCTCATTGTCGTAAACGTGCTGGTGAATATAGCTTTATTAGAATTCAGTTAGTCACTAGTATAGTTGTTACCGACAAAACACTCCAACGATTTAGATTATGTATACAATTAAGTCCTCGTGTCTGAAGACACTGACAAAATGTAGTTCTGCTGAAACAAATGAGTATTTTTGGCACATCTTTTGCTCCTGTTGAATGTAAAGTTATAAATACTACAGGAATGGTCCGCAAAGGCTTGCACTTTTAGTTTACTAGGCTAAATGAAAAAGAGTCAGTGGTGATCATCAGTCGGTGACTGTTGGTCCAAACGATATAGAAAGAAAACTAAGTAAAACTAAGTACCATATAATATGAGAAAAATTCATATCAGTTCAGGTGAAGCAACACTTACTAACCTTTGGTTTCA
The DNA here is from genome assembly GCA_944472135.2 of Trichobilharzia regenti. Lineage (NCBI taxonomy): Eukaryota > Metazoa > Platyhelminthes > Trematoda > Strigeidida > Schistosomatidae > Trichobilharzia > Trichobilharzia regenti. The sequence goes on along the minus strand of OX235270.1, from coordinate 72,014,729 downwards.
TGCTGTCAGCGGCTTTTATTACTATTTCTTTAGGGACGTGTTCGTATGTGTAGTTGCGAGGCTTCAATGAGCCTGCAACGCATTCACAAGCTATTGATGGATATATATTTAGATGTACGGAGTGTAGGGAACGAACGAGTGGCCGTGCTGATAATTATCTTAGTTAATTGTTTTCTAGGAACTTTCTTTGGAAAAACGAAACCTTCTCTGAAGAATATACTGTTTCTTTGCCATTACTGGATACTGAAGTCCACAGTGAGGTCAACAGGTGTTCAGACACAAATTACCTTGGTGTTAGCTGTGGAGTGGTTTCAGTTTTGTCTAGATTCAGCCTCATGGAAAATCAATAATGTTACACAAGTGTTCGGAGGAGTTGATGCTATTGATCACGTCGAGAAAAAACAGTGCTGATAAAAAAGAAATACAAACGTGGTCATGCTAGAGCTAACAACGTTTAGGTATTAGGAATTTATGACACCTAAATTCAGAAGGGATTCATTGAACTTATTCGAGACAGAAGTGCCGACACTCTTGTGCCTATTATTTGAAGACTCGTCTTGCCTTGCCCTACTATCCACATCGATGAATGGGCAAGATATAACCGCTTATCGGATTTAGGATATATACACAATCGAGTTAACCATTCGGATGATTTTGCCCATCCTACAACAGGTACTCATACTAAATAAATAGAAAGTTTCTGGAGAAGATTAAGAAATAGGATAAGAGCAATAAATGCCTCTCAAACCGAGTAATAGTTAGTCAGCTGGATGAATACATGTATAGAAATTGGTTTTATTTAAAAACTTACAGTCCTCAATAAATGGGATATATTTTTCACTCATATAAGAGAAAATACCCTATTTAATGATTTTTCAAGCTTTTGTATGTAAAGATACGTAATAATTTATGCAAAAACTCCTCATTTTTGTGATTGGCTGACTCAAGGGCACTCGTGCGTTCTCATCTTGAACTTTGCCCTTGTAACAAGTTTCCTGTTCCTCGATCACGGTTATATTTCTACATCAACAAGTACGTACAAACTAACTGAAGAATCTCTTGAAAGCCACAAGGTGAATATTGCAGATTCACTATCCCGACTATATCTGATTGAACGAATAACCATACTTGAGTCTTTTATAGATGCTATTGTATTATTTTTGCCCAATCGTAAAACATTTAGAAAATATCTCAAGAAAAATACTGTCAGTTTTAAGTTGAACACTTATTATATATCAAACTTGTACATTTAATTTACAGAATCAACCCTCAGAATCACAAGCTAGAAGTCAGGAAACTAGTACTGCTCAGGTGAGTGTTTGGCATTCGTAAACAAATGTTACACAATCTTTTGAATGTGCCCAATAAAGAACATCTTTTAAAAGCGTAAAGGAGTATCAATTTGAATACGAAGTCAGATAAAATACTAATCATATTCAAACCATAACTGAATTAAAAAATATAATCTACGAAATTAACAATTAATTTTCGTATTCACTAAACTAACGTATAAATGCCACGTTAAAGTCAGGTTAACTCTAACTCTGCACTAATTATATCAATGATTCGTTAATCGGTGATCACCTTTTGGATGTGTCATAGGTTTCTTTGCAATTGTATATGATTGGTTGTCATCAAAGAACGAGTTCAAGTAATGCTTTCAGACTTTCATGATAATTAATAACTTTTATAAATTGATTATCTGAAAACCTTTATAGTCTTTTGACCTGGCAAATTAAACACTTTTGAACTTATCAACAAAATTCAAAAAGAAGTTCGCGAATATGTGTTACATCATATTACCAGAATTTATTTTTTGTTCTGGTATATCAAACCATGTGGCGCTGAAGAAACTTCTCGTCACTATTTTATGCTTACCAACAAAATTAATTCCTCACTAAATTTAAATCAAATTTTATTTTGTTTCACGCCACAGTCCACCGAGAATAAACCAAAGTAAGTTCTAAAATTTCGAAAACAATTTCGTTATTCCTTTAGATAACATTTTGTCGTAATAAAACATTATATTTCTCTAGATGTTGTGTATTTAGACTGAAGTGGATTATTATATATATGAAATCGGAGTTTTCCTTTTTAATGACATTTATCGGTTAAAATGTTATTTTATGAACTGGCATGGAAGACTGGAAATAGATCTTACAGAGAACGCATTTAAAAGTAAACTGGTTCTAGCTGAATTAAGATGGCCATTTAGTTTTAAAAGACTGATTAGTGAACAAAGAATATTCATTTCGATAACTTTATCATCAGGCTGTACAGTTATATAACCATATTTAAAAAGGATTATTGTTATTAACAAATTTAATGTTTTAAATTACATTGAACCAATAATATCGATAGATTACGGTTCAAAGCATCAGTAAGATATTATATGCATCAATATAACACTAAACTGAATTAAAGTGATACAGAACTTATGAACTTAAAGGTTCAACAACTGGAAACGACAGTGATAGTGGTTGGACCTGTTTCTTTTGCAAGCAGAGATCTAGTTGACTTATGCGGATTTGTATGGTCTCTTCTGTTCGGTATCTAGAGGCCTTCGGTAATTTATTCGATACTCACTAGACGATAGAGAAAGACTCTAGCTTCGTGGCCTGTTTAGAAAAAGTGATCCGATTTAGAGCTGTTAACAGCTTTAATAACACATTTATTTAGCCACACAGGTAACTGTTGCAGAACGGGAAAAATTAAGTTCCTAGAGCAACTGCTAATATAACTAGCTCCACAGCAGCAACTGAATTGATAGTTAAAGTTCAAGGTGGCTAGCCTAGGCACGAAGTCTTTCAGTTTTGGAACCATGATCGATTATGTGGAAAATATAAACTACTGTTTACTAGCATTAGACATCCTTTTAAGCAGCTTCCCCAACTTGTTGATTATTATTTCACTTGCTTTATCACCTTTAAATGGTTGTCGTACATATACAGGTATTTTCATAACAGACACTGTGGAATTCTTTTCTACTCTCTTGGCCATGTAATCTGTGGCAGACTTTAGATGGCAGAGGATTTCAGTTAATGTATCTTATACAACTTTATGTTCGTCTTCAATTTCAATTTCTTAACAAATAACTCTGACCCTTTCATTAGGGTCCTTACGAATTCCTGTTATGCCGAAGAGAAACAAAGCTGTGAAAATATGTATTTTGACCGGCCTAAGTACTGTTATTATGCATATTCCTTTTCATACTACCGTTTGGTCTTCTTGTTAGTAGGATTTCCAAAAAGGCAGTTTTACTCTGGGATTCTTCTTCATATATTAATTCGATAGTTGAGTGTACTTCATTGAACTGAGATATTATTGAGTTCCTCCGCGAATCATTTTCAAAAAGAATGAATACATTATCCATATACGTACAATAAGTTGAGAATCTTCTGATTAGGTTGTTTAAAGGCCCGGTTTCTAATATACTCAGACAAACATGAGGCCCAGTGAGAAACCCACGGAAACTGCATTCACTTGTCTATAGAGTTCGCCATCACACTCGTGGTTCACCTTAGTAACAATTCTTTAAGGATTTCTACCGGATCCTAATATTTATTGACTTATTATTTAATTTTTTCAAGATGCAATTAACCGTTTCAACCAGAGGTACATTTGTGAATAAATACGTCATGTCCGAAGATATTGTGATTGTAACTTTGATGTTAACATTTTTAACTCTGTCTATAAATTCGAAAACATTTTTCACACTCTACTTCACCAGCAGTTCATGTATAGGTTTAATAATAGTTACCGACCATTTGGCCGAATCACAGTAAGGCGAATTGTGCATGTCTATAATCGGTCTTGACAGAACTTCAGGTTGATATTCTTTGAGTACGCCTTAAAACTATGGTGTTTACTAGCCCGTGGGTCTGGTTTCGTCATATAAACTTACAGGAATTATGTGTTCTTCCTTCAGTTCCCTTAAACTTCTGGTTAATTTATTCTCTATCTTATTATTTAAATCTTTGATGTCCTCCAGTTCTTGAAACTTCTGGTTGTCTCTCAGTATATCATTCCCTTTTTAGTATAATCATTTCTGTAAAGACGGACTACAGCTGATATTTTAACAAATTTTGTAATTATCCATGTTTTGTCATTTATGAATTTTGTGATTCTTTTCTGTGTCCCACTGTCATGACACTTTTATAAGTCATACATGATGTTTTTATATTGGCTGGATTAAAAGTGCTCTAATTCCACGTTAGAGGATAGGACTAGATTCCCAGTTTCCGAACTCAATATATATCTGTGTGTGCTTAATTCCTTTGCGTCTAATCAGTGTTTTAAAGAAGTTCTCAACCTAGACATATTTCTGTAAAATCAACTATTCATTAAAGACTTCAAACAGTGGATATCCTAAATAAAATTATAAATACCGTTTCATGAAATAGATGTTTGAAAGACGAAGTCTTTGTTGAAACAAAGTAAAACGAAAACGTGCCTACTAAAGTTTACTAGAATAACTATGGTCTCCTCTGTCAAATTATCAGTAGTTTTACTACGTTCAAACGTATGTAAGGAAGACACTAAAGGATATTCAGTGTCTTTTCTTACCACTTACTAGTCCGACCAAATAACCAAAACACTGTATACACTGCTCCATTTTAATCCACCAATAATGAATTTCGCTAATAAAACTTTATATCATAAAACTAACTAATCAAGTTTTCCAACATAACTAAATTTAATTTGTAAAAACAAGGAAAAAATCGTGATGCTATGATTATTTCATTATTTCAGGGAATTTAATGTTGAACCTAGGAAGTTGTTACGTCATGTTGATTACTACCTCCTATTCACAATGATGATCCTCAATATTTTGCCAACATCTATACTAACGAGTTCCTTGAAGGTGAGCGCTTATCCTGAATAAACTGCCTCTGGTTATGTACCCTGAGTTTATGTTATTGGAGTATGAGGATTATGTGCAGAAGACGTAAAAAAGAACGAAAACAACCAAAAATAGAATTTAAAAATCTAATACTACACACTCAATAATCCCAAAAGTGATCCAAAGAATAACTCACGTCTACTACTTTACGTGAACCTCACTGCGAGACGAGCCACGCATTTTTCAAATGTTACCGGTTCTGCAAGATGTTTTGCAACAACGGATACGAAAATTTACGGGAAATTAGGGTATCGGACAACTATGATTTAAGTAATGCGTAGGAGGCATATGATGCGAACACTTGGAAGTTTTTAACCATGTGTGGGAGATCATGTTTTCATACTGTAAAGTGGTGAAATAGTCAGTTATATATATATATATACATCCGTGCACTGTTTTGATGTGAATGCTTGAAATGATAATGACAACATCAATATGAAGTACAGTTTAATTGTTTTTGATGATGGTCAAAGCTAAATATCAAGTGGTGAAATAAATAATGTCATTTAGAGAATTGTTCATAGAATAAATAAGTGTTGGGAAAGTATGACAAATTATAGGATCACTAGACAAATGAAATATTACGAAACATGTTGAGAAGTTTGGATATATAAGTTAACATTTCAGAGAAACTGGTTGACTTAAAATAATAAATCGGACGAGGGAATTATACCGGAGAATAATTCTAACAACAGTAGTAATAAGGAAAAGGTACATAGACTAAATTAACAAAATGAAAAATAAGTGTTTTTCCCCCTATGGCTAAGGTAGAAAGACGAACTTTACATACTTTTTGATTCACAAACGGTCAAGGTCTCCACTCTCTTGAGAAGTTTAGAACGAAGAAAACGAGACAATTTAGCAGGAATTCGACAGATGATCTTAAAACCATGGTTGAGGTTAGTAGAATGACAGAATTTGATCAAGTGTTCTAGTACAGATTTTGGCACACCCTTCCATTCTCATGCGTACAGCCATGCTGGAATGTGCTCTCGTATACGTGTAGGGAAGCATTCTGTGGCTTTGGCCTACGTGCTTTGCACCACATAAGCAGGTTAAGTGATGGATGCATGTGGAGGCGCATTTCACATTATTATTTTAAGTATTCACAACTTTGTTTTGATATACTCAAGATATTATATATATATATATGACTGTATATCCTGATAGTAAATTTGCTGAAGGCGTCTCTTTGCTAAACATTTTGCTCTTATCATGTATTTGTAGAATTTTTATTCCCTTTGTTTTTGTATTCTCTTGTTATCTTTATTTGGTCACTAAACTTCAAAACGGCCAGTGTTTTTCCTAATTTCGTAGGTTGTCTAGATCCGTATCCCTTATGGTGGAGAGAATACAGAAATAACTTTTCTCCGATAAAAAAAAGATTACAGTTATCTATCTTGTCCAAGATTTATCATTTTGGCCTTTAGTCTTTCAAGAATACAAGTCAGAAAAAAGAAAATTACAGAAACGGACTTCTGCTGATTTATAGGTTCTTAATTACATGAGTTGGGAATTCTTCATACCTTTAGTCTTTTATCCTGTTAAGGTATAAGAAGTGTCTAGTTGAATCCTTTACCTAATATATATTTTATTTGAACAAGGCAAGAACTACAGTTTTAGCAGAATAAAATGGTACCATCTTTTATTTCGTTGCCTTCTCGTCAGCTGCTTACATGGCAAAGACATTATTAAATATATCTACAACAACAATTTTAACATACTTGCACAGAGTTCAGTTTAAACAAAAATCAATCGATCAATATACTCATACACTAAAAATATATACATATATAAATATGCAATATTAACCACTATTCCGAACAATAATAATCAAACACAATGGAAACGTTTAGCATTTCACATTCGGAGGAAAGAGAGGTGAAATTATCCAGTTACCAGGGCAAAGAAAGACTGATAGCTGACTGTATATATTTTTAGTGTATGAGTATATTGATCGATTGATTTTTGTTTAAACTGAACTCTGTGCAAGTATGTTAAAATTGTTGTTGTAGATATATTTAATAATGTCTTTGCCATGTAAGCAGCTGACGAGAAGGCAACGAAATAAAAATGGTACCATTTTATTCCGCTAAAACTGTAGTTCTTGCTTTGTTCAAATTCATTAAGGAAATAAATGTATGAAATATATTTTATTATTTTTTAAGTCATTAAAACTTATCAAGATTCTTATTATATTGAGCAATTTTCTAATGTCACGCTTTTGGGGACATATTTCTCATAGGAATTACATGTTTCAGAAATTTTTTTAGGTGTTTAAAGTGTATAGTTGTTTTTCTGTGTAAAATTTACAAAATCACCATTACCGAATAAAAACTACATCTCTGCCTTTTTTCCTTATAGTCCTGTAGCACAACGCTTCTTGGTTAATCAATATTTATCAGTAACACTTCATACATACATACTGCAAGTGTTCTGTGATGAAGCGATAGTCGACTTTTAATTTCATTTTATTGTGGCAGTAAATACAGATAATATTTAAAGTGATATTTTTGGACTCTGATACATTTATGGGACAAGAATGTTTGATGTGTAATCTCACAGAAACAATTTCTTAATCCCATCACCGTAGTGTGACATTACAATACATATTTTTAACGTATGCATGTTGATTGGTACACTAAAACAGGTACTTGTGTTGATTACCACCGAGTGAGTAATTTGTAAAAATAATCAGCTTTCAATGAAGATTAATTCTGGCCTGGAAAACACAGCAGTAACTCTTATTTTGTACACCGCAATGCTTACAATTTAAACCACAATAGAAAAATAGCTCTGAGCAAAAATTTCTAAACCATTTTATGAGCCAACACCCACATGCATAAAATTACTTCTTAGGGTTTCCTAAGTGATCGCCTTGTCTATCTGATTTGAGAAATTTAACTCTATAAAGACATGAATTCACTTTGATTGGACACTAGTAACTAATGTGATGTGTCTGCCAATTGTCTGCAGCCATCTCGTATTATCAGATGAATTCACTGTTGTTTTTTTTTCTGCTAGTCAATGAATCCATTGGGAAGTCATCAAAATCCTATGCAGTTTTTCTTACTACTTTGGTTTCTGTTTAAATAAGAGGCGAAAAGCTTTTTGAGAACAATATGGTTGGCTAACGAATTAATTTATATTTTACCAATTTTTTATCTAGATTTTCGGTCAAAAGTACATCAATGATGATAAATTTTTATCAAATATAATGGCCTGCACTGCAATTTTCAACTGTGCAGGTCGTGTTATCTGGGGAGCGATAGTAGATCGTTTTTCATTTAAAGTAATACTTATTTCATATGTACATTTTGAAATAGCGTTGTGGTTTTAATGGTCATTACTGTCATGTTGTTTATTTTATGAATCTGTGTTTCACAGTTGTATCTGCAGTATCGTTCGGGAGATTCAACAGTTTTGACTTTTTCACTGGCTGTTTGCCAAATGAGTACAACCTTCAGAATAATTCCACATTCAAACAAAATAATATAACTTAAACTGGTAGCCTTAAAAAATAAACCAGTCTAAGGTAGTTCTGTCAGTCAGTTATACAATTAATTGGTAATACTAAATAAATACATCGGTTGAGTGTGCCTACCTTGTAATCATGAAACCGCTTCGTGAAGACAAGTTTTAATTTTATTTTTGAAATAATAGGGAAGAATTTGTAGCTCAGGTGGATGATCAGGAGAACAAACACAGGAAGTTTAGAAACACAAGTATATGGAAAATCAACGCACACAGATCAAATACTCAACTATACTAGCAATCTACTAAAGAAACTGTGAGTAGGCATTGTTTAAAAGAGCTCAAACACATTGTAGCACTCCAGAGTTGAAAAGAATGGAAGAAAAATACCTACTAACGGTCTTCAAAAAGAATGGTCATCCACAGAATTTCATTAAAAAGTGTTTAAAATTGAATAACAACACCAACAAGGAGCCATCATCAAAGACCACAAGAAAATTCATCCTACCCTACATGGGAAACATATCTGAAATAACAGCTAGAATACTGAAACCGTTTGATATAGATATAGCACACCAACCAGTCAAATCGCTTAATTCGATATTAGGCAAACCGAAACATCCATCAGAAAAAGGAGATAAAATTAATACATTTACAAAATAAATTGTATGAACTGTAACAGGCATTACATCGACCAAAGTGGGTGTCCCCTTCGAATTAGAATCCAAGAACACAAATCAGCCGTGAAAAGACACAATATATATTCTTTCATATCAATGCATATAGACAATTATGGACATCAATTTGATTGGGATAATGTCAAAATCTTAGACAGAGGAAACACCAAAAGTGCAGTCAGGGAATTCCTAGAAGCCTGGTACTCAAACGAATATGCAATTACGGAATATACACATTAGGTCATAGGAGTTATTAAGAAGACAGTTGCAGCGAAGAAAATTTTCTTTTCGATGAAGTCATCATCTAAGCTGTACATTTGTGTATTTATGGATGGGAAAGTTCCAGAATAATTTCCGGTTCAGGGTCAAATTAATAAAATTAAAATTAGGAATTAGAATGCCATAATAAACAGGGGGTTGGATAAAACAAACAAAGTAGCATCGTAATAACTAAGAAGATTGACATTGTGCGTTTAGGGGTTAGGAATGTAGAAATAACAAAATAGACAGGATGTTTGGATAAAAAACTGTGATGAATATGCAACTAACAAACACGTTGATATAGACCAAATATTCCAACTAATAAAAAGTAAATCATGTGACCAGAAAGTTTAAAATCTAAATAAATGGAAAATCGTCAATACATATGTAAAGATGGTTACCGGGAGACGCAATTATATCACTCATGAAGAAATTTAAATCATTCCACTTTATGCTAAATATTGCGCTGAGATGTTGTCCAGAAGGACGGCGAAAGCTCCGCAACTAAACCAACTAGCTTAGAGAACACTATTATTACAAAATTTAACTTTTATTATCTCAACTATCTATCTCCAGTGGTGTTTCCGATAATAATGAGTGGTGTCAATACTCGCAGTCAGACTCATTCTTAATATTGCAATCATATTTTCTTTGAGTTAGTTTAAATACTGCCAAATAAAAGATAAGTAAATTCTCGTCTGTAATTCAGTATATCAATGAAATATTTATAGGCATGAAAGAAAATATCAAGGCATTCACGTTATGACTGTCACTGTATTCTACTAACATTTTCATTTCAGATCCCTATCTGTTTCCAACAGGCTATGTGGAGTACATTCTTTTTCACTCTACCACTTATTTCAAATACAAAGGGAAATGTGCTGAAAACTTTATATGCAATATGGGCGTTTGGCTTGTTTTTCTTCCTATCTGGTGTGTTTTCCATGATGCCTGCGGCAACAGGAGCTATACTGGGTCCAGCTAATTTAGCTGTCAACTACGGAATGGTTTACCTCGGTTTTGTAAGTCACACCCTAACATATGAGTGTTTAATATCATATATCTGGCTACATCTGCTTAATATGTAATTTTTTGTAACCAGATATTGATATCAACTGATAAAAATGTGCGTCGGTGGCACAGTGGTTAGGACTCCTGCCGACGCGTCCGACGAACACCTGACATCTATGGTCGGCCAGAAAAATTTCGGCTACCGATATCCATGCTGAAAATTCCATACTTGTACCAAAAATACAGCGTGGGATCAAGCTGTAAATCAAAAATAAAAATCAAAAAATAAGTACAACATTCTTAGGATTCAAGTATATCTTTGGAACTGTACGTTTCGCAAATTTATCATTGTAAACCTTTCTATGCAGTCCTTCAACAAGAAGGTTGACAAAATAAATAATTTATATGACTGACGAACGAAATATATATTTTCCTTCTGATCATTTGAGAATTTCCAGATTAATATATGCAAAACTTAAACACTGTTGCAGTATGCAATTCATAATAATTTGTTTATTGGATACATAACACATTGAAACAGTATTATTTGATATTATTTGACATGGTTAGAAAAAAATTGTGTACTAAACGCCACCCATTAAATAATATTGTTACACTGAATGGTATATCCATTAAACAAGCAGTTTGGTTATTCAGCAAACTTCAGTCTGAAAATGAGGGATATATGATGCGTAATTTGCAAACGTCAGGACGATTTTTCACTGGTAACATTTCTGATACGTAAAATTAAACCAAGGAATAATTTCTGCACTACCAAAGGTTAGTGTCTACAAGCTGTTATAACGCATAGGTGGAAGTAAACAGAAAGTGAATTACTGTAGGATGTTTCACGCAAAAGGTGTGAAACGTTTCTAAACCATCAAGGATTTAAAACATATGAAAGCAGTTGATTATGTTTACACTGCTACTAAATATTATCTTCCCTATACCACCTATGTTTAAAAACGGTAGTGGATAATAACTTTCCTATTAAACACTGCAATTTAGCCAATCACAAAAATTTGTTCGCCCTTTCACCGAAATGAATACTAGTACCTACCATTATTGAATAGCTCAAGTGTTTAATGTAACAGTGGTTACCATCATGTATTCCCAAAGTATATGTATTTACATACATATCTTGTATTTCACTGGATGATTTTTACAGGTTAGGCTATACTTATTTTCCCCATTGAGTTTATTCGAATATGACTGCGAAGTCACTTCACTGAATGGCTGCACTAATGTTTGAATGTATACGAATTTACAGTTAATGAAAGAGTAAATCAAGGAATTTAAAAGTTTTCTGACACATTTTTATGTAAAAATAAAATATAAAAATACAATAGTTATCTGTACGTAAACTTATGAAATGTTTAACATATATTTTAACTTCTTGTTTTGAATAAGGCATTTGGATCACTAATCTCTTTAGCTATAACATATCAGTGGCGCCCTTCGCCTACACAGAATTTCCTACTGTCAGGAACTACTTGTTTGATTAGTAAGTCTGTTCATTTTGTAGATGTGAAATATAATACAAAAGCTCTATATAAACTACTTAAATATATAACTAAATGTGACAAGAAGTATGGCAGGAAAGCTGATCGTTGTTAATAAAATCATCTATTCTGTTTTGTATGAGTATATTTCCAAGATCCTCAAAACAGTTAACCCACTGGAACATTTGTTACATGCTAATAACAATGAGCTTTGTGTATTTAGTATAAAAGTAGATTTTATTTGCTCCCCAATAAGCGAAGGCATTTCCTGGAAGCCTTCATACCTTAGCTTTTGCATCTGCAGATGTGTCGACGAACAGTGCTTCATATATTTAATTTCTACTACTGTCACCTTTATTCTTTTTTTAGCACTGTGTGTAGTTTCTAACTGTAAACTAATTCAAGTAACAGTATATTCTTACCTCCAGTGTTAATCTGCAGACAATGATTTTGCCCCATAGTCTTCATAAACTTGTGTTATATATATATATATACATATATATATGATGTTAACAGTAATACTTCGATTTGTTGTATTTGAGAGACGAAGCGCAGACGCACAGTGGGAGAGAGTAATGCACACAGAAATGTTGATTGATTGACAAACGACGAGCGGCACTAGAGAGAAACGTTGATGGTAACTGGTGGTGACTGTGCTGAAATGCTGGTCTGTTTAACTGCTGGCTTTTGTAGCTTAACTGGAAGGCTACCGATGTAGAAGCCTCTGGCTGGAATCGTTTTGTAATCTAGAATTATTACTGTTGTTTCTTTTAATTCCTTGAGGAACCTAGGGCTTCAGCCACACGCCTCCATTGCGTTCTGATTTCCGTCAACTTTTTCACCCCGCTCCAAGTCTGCCCACATGCTTTTATCTTCTCTTCACATGACCTCTGTTATGTCACCCTCGAACTGATGACCAACTCCTTGCTTCTCGCTCGGGTTCCACTCGAGAGCCTGGCGTGTGATGTCACTTGACGAATTTATCAAAGTATGGTCAATCTAACTCCATTTCCTTCTGCATATAGGTTAGTTCGCTTCCAGAGATCTTTCACTATTGCCGATCTTTTCTGCCCGCCCGATCTTAGGTGGTATCGAGCGAAGACAGCTATTGATGGGGGTCTGTAGTTTGTTCAAATTGCTCTTCTTGACTCGCAGTGCAAGTCTCCGATCCGTATAGAAGCGCTGACCTTACATTGGAGTTGAAATTCCGCATCTTGTCTTTTATGCCGAGTGCTGTTGACCTCCACACAGACTTGAGAGTAATCAAAACTTGCCTTGCTTTCCAGATCCTCGCTATGATATCCTCGTCAGTTCCGCCTGTAGTTGAAACGATGCTCCCCATATCCGTAGGCAAAGGAGGCTGCTTCTTTCAGGTTTCTCCCATTTATGCTGATTGTTGTCCGTTGTTCTTTATTTTGTTGTTGGCCAGGAATCTTCATCACCTCTGTCTTCCCTATGTTCACCTGAAGGAAATCCTATCTTTGATTCTTCTTCTCTCAACCTGTTGCTGTTCATCTGCATATCTTCCAGTTTGTGGAAAGTCAGACATATATCATCGGCGGAGTCCAGATTCTCCAAGTTTTCTGTGCGGGTCCATTCTATGCCTGTTTCCTCGTTGCCCGCTATCTGTCGCATTATCCAGTCTGTTGCAGTCAGGAAAATCATTGGAGATAGTAGGCAGCCAGCCTTGTCTTACTCCTGTGTTCATTTCGAAGGATTCCATGAGTTTCTGGTTGTGGATTTCTTGGCATGCAACTGTCGTGCAGCTGTCGGATGAGGTGTTTAACTGTTGTAATCTAGAATACTTCAATTATTGAATTGAATTTTTGATTTTCCCGTCGATTGATTGGAGCGAAGTGCTCGTGGCCCAGGTCGTCTAGTGGATAACGCTTTGGCGTTTGAAACCATGGCCACTGGGTTCGAGCCTCGGTGGGAACATCATCACTCACTGAGAAATGCAGGTACATCCAGCTGACGAGTCCCAAATAGGACGAAATGCGCATCCTGGATTCCACTGCTAGCTACCATCCACCAATTGTATCGAATACTTCAACTCCAATCATCATCCATTACATCATTTACAATATATCAATCCAAGGTTATTACAAATATTTTAACCATCGATATTTGGAAATCCCATTATGGATAAGATTTTATTTCGATAAACCACACAGTGTTGTACAGTAAAATTAATTGATGACATTTTGAGAACAAATTATCATAATCATAATCATAGCGCATTAGTGGCACAGCGGTTAGGACTCTCGCTGACCATGCACATGGTTCGAGGTTCGATCCCCTGCCGACGAACACCTGACATCTATGGTCGGCCAGAAAAATTTCGGCTACCGATATCCATGCTGAAAATTCCATACTTGTACCAAAAATACAGTGTGGAATCAAGCTGTAACCAAAAAACCTTGCAGGATCTGGACTTCCTCGATGATTTGGATTATGAGCATTACTTTGTGCTCAAAAAAGTAATCACTTAATATTACTAAATAAAACTGTGTGATTTGTCGAAACAAAATCTAATCCATAATAAAGTTATACTCTACTTCAGTGCCCAAGTCTTATACTTATATCAGGATTTGTAAATACCCACCGAAAACTATGTTCTTAATATTAAAGTACATTATAATTATTCACTTAACTTATGATGGACGAGCATGTCAGATGAAGTTATGACAGTTCATACTAATACACTTTTAAAAAATTAATAGGGAATAAGTTGATGGATAAAATATTTATGTGTATCACGAAAATATAATGAAAAGCGATCAACGGATAAGTTATAAGAAAATGAACAAATAACATAAAACGGAGATTTCGAGACTTCTTTCACGGAAGGGATCAGTCATTGCCATGGTATTACCTCTAAGTTACTCGGGAATACTGAGTACCAGCACTGAAGGTTGAGTAACTTATTAATGAGCTCTCTGTGGTGAATCAGACTGATTTTCCGGTCAAGAATGAAATAGAATATCCAAGAAATCAAACTATCCCAGAGTGTCGACATTTAAAGAGAATAAAAATGGTTGCTAACATATTGGTCTCACAATGACCTACTATTACTGCGAGAAGGGACTTAACGGAATGGTTAATGCATTAGGGATTACCTAATATTGTGCCTTTAAAACGGTCAAAGTCATTAGTGTATCCGTTAATGCTTTACCTGTAACTGCTACATTTGCACATGCTACAAACTAGACCTATTCGGTAGACGAAGGTTTTCTCCGACTGCATACAGTTAACTCAGAGCAGAATCACTGGCTCCCTAATTTCTGTGGATAGATGTTCTTGTCTAAGCAGGCTTCACTGACAGTCATATATATCATTACCGATTTTGAATATCATCTTGAATTAGGTCTCATCCGATGCAATAAAAAATTAAGTCCAAGTTTGCTCTTAAGTTGGTCACTGACGTACATGTTATCCTGATTAGGAACTATAAACATCTGACCTCTTTTCATGACACTGTATTTTAACTAAACACCAATTTTCCTGTTTATTTCAAAATGCCATCTGTATATATCAAGCGTGACACGTACTTATACGACTAGTAATATCTATGTAACATACATTGCAGGAGTCTGTGTTTGTGGCAACTGAGTATAACGTAACGGGTGATAGTGTTACTTTATTTGCTGACATTTTGAACATCGATCTGGGAAGTCAACAACAGAATGATACGCGTTTTGCAAAACGCAAAACTTTAAGCAGTGCACCTCATGCACTAAGGTTCTCCAATGAAAATCGTTTAAAACTAGATTTGTAATGAATTGATAAAGCAAGGCATAGCGACTACTCTTCCCGTGTCTTCCCCAAAAGAACTTCTGTTTAGAAGTACAGTGAACGTAAGTTTTCTGTTTAACAGAGAGATGTATAGAAAATCAGATGGTGTTGCCATAGGATGGTCACTAGGTACAACCCTGTCGGACCTTTTGCTAATAAAACCACAGAATAACCCTCTCAAGGATGTAATGCATGTTTCTGATTTCTATTGACGTTATCTTGATGATACATTTAAAGTTTTGAGAAAGGACTGTAAGTCAAAGGACACACTAGAGGAATCCAATAAAGCTAATCCAGTCATTAGTTTTTCCAAAGGAAAAGAAAATAATGACTCTATCTTGTTTCTGAATATACAAACAACTAACTGAACAGATAGAACGACTGCAACGAAAACCCACATCGATTGGGCGATATACTCACTTTTTGAGTTTCCTCCCTCTACAATACAAACGTAATTTGGTTAGATATTTGGTTTAACAGAATAAAGTCAACTTTCTAAATGAAACGATGAATGAAGAACTCGGTAATATTCGTGATCTACTGAGTAGAAACGTCTCTTTTACAAAATTTTCGGAAAAACACATGCAATTAACAGATAAACAGCCAAGAGTGACCCCAGTTTCCAAAACAATCAGTTATCCTAATGTCGCGATTAACAGATGTTAATAGTAAGATTTTATCACAACTTATGAGAAGCACCTTCAAAAGTTCTTTTAAAGCAGTCAAGTTATGGTGTATATTCACTAGCCAACAAATATTGAATTCAAGAAATAAACACAAGCCGCTTTGTTACGCCTCCTCTATGTGTATTCACCAGTTTAACTGTTTGCGCGTAGCTTATTATATTGGGACTACGATCAGGCGAATTCATCGTAAAATTTCTGAACACTTCAAATCTTGGTTTGGCAAAGGTCCGAATAGAACTATATGCAGTTCAGTTCTAGTTCATCTTGTTGATACTGGAAATTAGGTTGACTCCAGCAAAGCTTTTGAAGCTATTTATCGAATTCCCTGGAGCTTTTGCATGCTCTACGAGTACAAAATTATGCTGTAACAAAAGAAGACAAGGGCCAGGCAACAGATCGTTTATTGAGGAAATCAATACATATTTATATATTTTCATGTACATTATTATAGCTTATTCAAGCAACGAACACACTCCTCTGATTGGTTGTTTCTCACAGGAAGTTGACCTTGCATCTCTTTGTGACTGTCTCTTGACTGTCAGATCACCTATAGGTTAACAGTATCTGCTCACGCAAAGTCTGCTGTGATTGGTTGTTGAATCATTCTTGTTCATATTTTCTCACGACCAATGTTTGCGACATAAACATTGACGTAAACTAATGTCTGCCAATTAGCTAGCAGCCTGCTCTCACCACAATGTAACCAATCACCAGCTTAAACATCGGAGCAACAAACTGACACTCATTAAAGTGCACGAATATTTTAAATGAAACTACATGCAGCGCGTTGCATCTTAATAGTGGTGACTATGCAGACTTCAACAAAATTAGGTATAAGCAGAACGAATTAATTTTCAAAAACAATTACTTTATTTATTGTGTATTCATGATAAGTAGCGTTCGCCTCAATATATTATCTGTTATAAAATAAGGCTTCATTTTCAACTGTACTCAAACGATTCCATGATTTATTTTAATACTTTTTTTCAGCGCTTTCTCTCGCTCTGTGGCTAGAAGACAGAAAGTTACCCAAACGCTTCTCATTCATGAAGTGGTTTTCCAGCCATTGTGCAGCATACAGAGTTGCAGCGGCAGATGCCTAAAATTTGTGAAGAAATAAGACTTGCACAATATGCCATCCTTCAGAGAAAAAGAAAATATATATCTAGTGGGATATTTTTCTCAGATTAATCTGATGTACATGAATTAATTTCACTCTCATCTGCTGTTCATTGCAATAAGCAAAAATGATATACTATAGAAGTATAGTAATAAGCAGTACATACTGTAGTTTTCGTTTACGGCTCAATTATTTTCACATAATACTAATTATTGTAATTGTGCTCGTATTTACTACATTTATTTTTAAACTCACTGCTTAAGTGGGTTATTGTAATTTTTACTTAGATATATGTGCGTCGGAAGATCGGTGAGAGAATGCTTACCGGTTACTCATGCATTCCGGCTTCTACTCTCAGCCCTCGCACTAATAAACTTAGCCGGTAACCAGACTGATGAGGCGCTAAAATTAGTCATGAGGCTAACAACCCCATTTAATAAAAAAATATAGCACCGCCACCACTGAAATCTCAAAGCGTGACGTTCCACTCGGAGCGCAGAGGAATGAAAAAATAAATATTTGTGCTTTTATGTTTGTCGCTACCGGTAACATTTCAATTAAAACAGTTAGTTTTCTTTGCACAGCCTTCTTCATCCCATTATAATCAGAGAAAAAGCAGTGAAAGAGCAACAAACCCAAAAAAACTTCACTTAGCTCTATTACCGATTTTAATGGGGTTGTTGCAGTATAACATAGTAGGAATTACACAGCAATGCTCTGTATCCTGTTACAGGTGAAGATTATGTGCTTTGGGTCAAGCATGATTTCGGCTTATTATATTAGGCGAGCCAGACTAACTACATATAGTGAGGTTGAACGGAGAATTAAGTAATGTTGTAAGACAACTGCCGAAAAATAAATATGTAATCATACGTAACTTCCTCTTAATGCTTGTATTCAATGCAAAACACACATTATGTAATGTTGATACTAGATGTAAAATGTTACGGAATGAAAGCAAGTTGATCGATGAGTTCGTCAGTTGTCACTGAATAAGGTATCTGGCGAGTGTGTGAAATACCTGAAGCACTACCTCTTTCAAACAGCGGTGTTAAATATAGTGGAAGTAGTCAATAAAGAGTTACTCATGGTCTGAGTAATACATAGCACCAGTCCATACGATCTCCGACTGTTGTTTTCAGCTAAATAGGAGAAGAACATTTCCATCTCACTGCGTTTGACTGTATGATAAGAATCAGCGATTGCAAAGTGCGGGTAAAATGGCCCAAAATACTTCAGAATGGTGTAGATATATTATTTCTTTGCATATTTTATCAGCTGTAGTACCATTGTATGTGAATTCAGCTATTATGGTTGCTTTTCGATTTGTGGTGACTTGGACATATCGGTGTCTGCGCAATTCCTCGTTAGTTTTCTATGTCCATAACTATTCTGTTTGAGATTAGTCATGAAAAAGCGAAGTGTCGACGTATAATACAATGAGCTAATGAATTCTGTCTATCCTAAACAGTAGATAGACCGGGAATTTAAGAACGATTAGTGAAAAGCGAATATTATATAATTATATATTATATGTATTATTATACGTTATATTATATCACACTAATAAAACTAGCTATATATCTATTAAACTGAACCCAGAAACCCCTGAGTCCTCAAAAGAAATAATGTTTTCCTGTGGACTAATCAACTATGCACTCGTAATCTATGAATCTCAGGATTTAATACCCAAACTAAGAATAAATATTTGGTTAAAAGAATTCACCATACTTGCTGATAAGTAATGTCCATTGCTCTCAAACTTAACACCCTCCTCGCGAAATAATGAACAAAAACAAGTGATTCAGACAAGAGATTCTTTCAAGAAATTTATTATCAAGTTGTACAATCATATGTATTTGTCTTTTGAAGAAATTATATTCCGTGAAGATAATGAAGCAAAAGTGTGAATACATTAAATGATAATAGTATGAAATGCAATCAAAATGTTTGTGATCATAATCATATTTAAATTTCAAACGATAAAACTAATGATGTCACAAAAAGAATAATTCATAGGCTGTATAGATGTTGAAAGGTGTAAAATTACAGGACTAGTGGGTAAATAAGAACGTTTGAATAGAGTTATTGGAGAACGGAGATTATCTAAAAAATGTGACATATTCGCGCAATAAATTTTGAACAATCTAATCACATATTTGCTTGTCAAGGCAGTTTAAATTTTCAAAAGTAAAAAGCAATCAAAGTACATAAAGTGACAAAAAAATCAAGAATAATAAATTCAACGTTCCACTGTGCCACCAACGCACTCGCCGACCATGCACATGGTTCGAGGTTCGATCCCCTGCCGACGCACACCTGATATCTATGGTCGGCCATAAAAATTTGGGCTACTGATATCCATGCTGAAAATTCCATACTTGTACCAAACATACAGTGTGGAATGAAGCTGTAATCAAAAATAAAAAAGATAAAAATAAATAAAATCTTGCCTACTTAACTAACTTGCTAGTTTTCTAGCCGGCCTGAAGCCCGGGTAAAGAGGGAAGGTTGGGAGTGGGGCTAGCAACCCTACAACACAAAAGCTACCAAACCGCCATAATAACTTGAAATCACAAAACATATATAAAAATACAAAAAATTCAAATAACATTCTCATTCTTCGCTGGAATCGGAGAGGCAAAATGACCCGGGTTGGTGAGATCCCGCCTTCGAGAAACCAGTCAGTCAACATATGTGTCTTCTCTCGATGAAAGCAAAAGTAAGAATGGGGAGGTGGAATGTACGTACAATGTACAAGACTGGGAAGGCTGCCCAGGTAGCCAAAGAAATGCAGGGATATGGCATAGAAGTTCTGGGAATCTGCGAGGGCAGATGGAATGGATGTGGATTATCAAAGTTGTCAACTGGGGGGGGTCAATAATCTACTCCGGTCAGCCAGACGACAACCATGAACACACCTAGGCAGTAAGTGGCTATAATGATGTCACCGGCGGTAGCCAAAGCCCTAATCCAGTGGGAACCAATTTCATCCTGCAGGATCATGAGAGTAAGATTCAACTCAAAATGAAGGAAGGAAGGTCACAATTACCCAGTGCTACAAACAACGCGGAACAACAGAAGAAGAAAGATTTTTGTAGACAACTACAAGCATCAACCCCAATGGTGGCATCAAAATCTTCATAGACGATATGAATGCCATACTAGGAGCAGATAATATGGGAAGAAAACCCATCATAGGTCAAGAGACTCGGAGTAATGAACGAGAACCGAGAGCTATTCTCAGACTTGGTGATTGGAGGCAGCGTGTAAAAGCACAAGGATATACACAAAGCAATATGGATTTACCCTGATGGACATACCATGAACCTGATAGATGTCATCTCAAAACTGCTGAAAGGAAGTGGAGACGCAGGCTGGTCAAAAAGGGGAGCTCATGTGGGCTCAGACCATCATCTGCTTCAGGCAACCTTCAAGGTGAAGCTGAAATCTTTCAAAACAAATGGAAACAGGCCAAAATTCAGGTTCAATATTCATAAACTGAAGGGTAAAACTACAAGGGATGCCTCCACTGGAGATCAGATTAGAGCAAACTCGAAGACATTACGCGGCATCACTGAGGAAACATGACTGGGAGAACATTGAAAATCTCTGAAGTGATACTTCAGGAAACATGAACAATCGTTCTAGGAAGAAAGGAGATGCACGACAAGGAATGGCTGTCAACGGGCACCTACCAGGAAGCTAATAGAAGAGAGGAGGGTGGTGAAATAGAGGATGAATTAGTGCAAAGATGGACAACAGGAGGAGAAGATGAGTCCAATGTACACTGCACTGAATGAAAAAGTGAAGAATAGTGCCAGAAAAAAAATTCTGCGACACTGGCCGGCTACTGAAGAAAACAGGAAGATATAAGAAACTCAGGACAACTTAGAGGACGAAACAAACAAAAGGTGTTCAAGGTGACCTGATTATCACTAGGTGAAACAAAAAAATCAATGGTCTGATGACTTCACAGGACTCTTCAACCGACTATCATCGCCTGTAACTCGTCCAGAAACACACCATCACCAAGAGCACGCACAGAACTGCTGTCAGTGGACACCAATTCTCCGGCGAAAGCATGAATCCTGAATGCGATCAAGCCACTGAAGGCCAGTCAGGAAGGTAGTAGGACCAGATGAAATTCTCTCACCCCAAAGCACTGAAAACAGACTCACATACTGTAGCAGTTATGCTGACGCCATTATTGCAAAAGGTTTGGAAAGAAAAAAGGTACCTACTGATTAGAAGAAGCTAACGAAGAAGGGCGACTTACGCTTCGGTCTGCAAAAATTGCAATGGAATCATGCTCTTCCCCACACCAAGTAAAATACTAAGCTGCATCCTTCTGGAAAGAATAAACGACACACTGGATACAGAACTCCATCCCACTGACGAGAAAAAGCTGGAGTCAGGAAAGGTAAATCATATGCCGATCAAACTGCAACTGTACGCATCTTCATCACAGGACAAAATAGAGGATGGCAGTTAAACCTCTCCCACCTCAACTTCATCCACTTAGAAAAGGCCTTCGGCAGACAGCGTTGACCAAAGCGTAATTTGGAAACTGCTTCAACACTGTGGCAGGCAGTGCCCAAGTCTTTATAAACCTCATTCAGCAGCTGGCTATATGTCGATGCCACTTGTTAGATGATCCACAACGGAAACCTCAGCGAGGCGTTTGAAGTGAAGACAGGAGTAAGATTAGCTGGCTGCCTATTATCAGTGGTCATATTCTTAGCTGTGGTAGACTGAAATATGCATTCCACTGGAAGGAGAAGACAGGAATACTCTGGACCACCGATAAGAAGACCTAGCAGATCTAGATTCCACAGATGATATATGTCTAATTTCACACAAACTTGAAGACATACAGGCGAAAACCACCAAATTGGTTGAAGAGGCGTCAAAGACAGGACTGCAGGTGAACATAGAGGAGACGGAGGGGACGAAGATAACAAACCACCACCAACAGCAGCAACAACCAGCACCAGTCACCATCAATGGGAGAGATTTTACAGAGGTTACCTCCTTCACTTAACCAGCCAGGAAGCATAATTTCAACTACAGGCCAGTGGGACGGATGAAGATGCCAAAGTCAGTCAGAATCGGAAAGGCAAGATACGCCTTCATCAACCTGAACCATTTTGGAAATCTTCTGCTCTCAGACAGCATAAAGAACAAGATTCGCACTTTCTTCATCAATGTCAAGTGAGTCAGTTCTTTTGTACGGGTCGGAAACATGGCGTGTTGCAGACTTTTATTGACGGCCGCCTTCACTGGCTGCGTACTGAAGATCAAACGGCTGGAAGGAATTAGTAACACGAAACTCTGACAGTGAACAACATACCAAGAGCCCACCGCCCAACGAATATGTGGGAGAAAATGATGATGGATTGACCAGACATGGATTGAGGTGACCATCGAATGACATTGCGAGCAATGCATGTCATTCTAGGGTGGAATTCAAATGAGAAGCGACAAGTGCGTCGCCAGTGCGAGGGTGACATGGAGGAAACCGTGTGAGGAGGAGGAAAGGATGAGTTTATGGTCAACCGTGGACCCAGTTGAAGAGGATGGCAGAAAACAGAACAAAGTGGAGATATTTTGTCGAAGCCCTATGTTCCAGTTGGAACCCAGGGGAACAATAATAATGCAACGTTTGGTTATGCAGTCAGATGGGATTTTCAAGTTAGTTTAAGAGTAATAACAAACTTATGTTTATGAATAGCTATGGCCTCAGATTATTTTAATAGGCGCCCTTGACCATTTTTATAGATGGCCGCAAAAGCTGTGTTGACATCAGTCTTATGGTTTATGTCGATTAGATCTTTGGCTATGGACGAATTTGGTAGTCTGCCATTTGCGTCTATTGATTTTCCTAAGTTTGCCTGTCTTTTTAACCCTTTTATAGTACGCCCTCTCGCCTTCACATGCAAGGCACGATTACTCCTTCCTACCTAAATTCCTAAATAGTGTGGGATGTGAAACATTCACTTCTGCACCTTTGAAGTTTGCAGTGGAACATAATTTTTGCTTTTTCAGTGATGGAATAATAGGTCCTACGAATGAACGACTTTATTCTCCGTCTCAAAATCCTACTGTTTACTTCCCGTTGTATGGTAATTTGATGAAGACATCTTTCTAAGGGGCAGAATATATTGTACGTTTTAAGACCAATTAACATCTACATCTGTTTAAAAACCTTAATGGATATCCGTTTTAAACAAGAGTATCCATCAGTATTTTATTTTGCTTCTCAATGAAATCAGCCGTACAAATACGCTGTATCCTCGTGAATAAGCACTTCACTAAGCCTCTCTTAAACTGTAGTAGACAGGAGCTATGAAAATTTAATTATTGCCCTGTCCAAGTAGGCTTTCTGTAAATTGATAACCGTATTAAACCATCATCTCTTAGACTCAGAAAAATATCTAAAAATAAAAGCTGTCTGCGACTTTCTTCCTCGCATGTAAGACTTATATGTTTCTGCACGGAGTTAAGTTTATCCAAAAAAAGACTAGCATCTTCATGATCATCACATAACAAAATAATATCATCTACATATATCCTATAGAAGGTCAATTTAGCAATTAAGTCAGGGAACAAGTTTTCAACATAAGACATATAAACATCCGCTAACAAAGGTCCTAATGGAATCTCCATAGCGATGCCATCCACCTGTCGAAAGTGCTCACCTTCAAACGTGAAATGGATGTTGTCAGTAGTACATAATGGTAATAAATCTTTCAAATACGTTAAAGGAATAGGGAATGGAAAACAACTTTGAACATATATAGTCACAAAGAGTATCAACGGTCATAATCAAAAGCTCATTAGTAATCAAGGAATAAACATCAAAAGAATACGTTTTCTTATCTTTCATGTCCATATCTTCAAGAAAGTCAACAAACTCAAATGTATCTTTCAAAGCAGACTTACATAATTCATAGGCTTAAAACATCACCCAAGCATTTAGCCAGTTTATATGTGGAACAGTGACAGGTTGATAGAATTGGACATAATGGATTTGAATCTTGGGTAATCGATAAGGTTTGGAAGTCAGATCTCATGGGTTTCAATGAATTAAACTCATATCTATCAGTAAAATCCATGCCACGAAGTTTTACTAAGTGCGAAGTTACTTTTCCTTCCGATTAGAAAGGCCATCGGCGATGAATTTGATTTTGTCATTAAGAATGGATAAATTCATTTGATTAAATTTAGATTTTCCCGTTGATTGATTGGACCGAAGTGCTCGGTGTCAGGTTGACATGTCAGCTTCTTGTGCAGATGCTTCGACGATGTTTGGCCATGTAGTTAGAAGTGAACTGGTGGATGGTGACTAGCAGTGGAAGCCAGGATGCGCACTGGAGAATGCAGGTACATACCTACAATGAGTCTTAAATAAGACAAAATGCGCATCCTGGATTTCACTGCTAGCCACTATCAACCAGTTGACTTCAAGTAAGGACGTTACATAGCATAGTGTGAAAGTTGTTATTATAGAACTTAACATTGTAAAAAATATGATTCAGTTGACAAGTGGAATAATATTGGAATCGATTCAAAGTGAGTATAATAATAGTAACAATCGGTGTAATAAGGGAATGGTATACAAACTGAATAAATAAAACGAGAAGTAGGTAGAGCCAAAATATGAACAAAAATTATCATACTTTATCACGGACGGAGTAAGATCATGAGGGTTGGACGGGTTGAACAAACATTTTCTGTATACAGAGATCCGGCTTTTCTGTTTGATGGTCAAAACTTCGGCGATACTGATGAGTTGGATACCTAATGATTTGGGTAAATTATTTTTCACCTTGTTGATGTCTTTACAAGAAAAGGCTGTGGAGTATTCGATACTTCTCCTTGTGCAGCAGACTTAACATCTTCTTTCTCAATTGTTCTTTGATTATAAATTCTGACATATTAGTTTGTGGAGTGTTTTCCATATCCAAGATATAATTAGGCACAAAAATAAGTGGTTTGGTAATAAAGCGACTAAAATCAGCTAAAAATCCAGTAAGTCACTTTTGTATGCCTAGGATTTCGATTTAGCACATACGCTTTGGAACAGGCTTAACCGTCAGTTTGCTTTTCTCCTGATTAATCTATGCACATCCATGGCCACTACTCTAAACATTTTCGGATACATAATTTTCTGAACATTACACTCAATAGTTCAAACTTAATTAGTGTAAAGTATAATGCTATTTAAAGTACATCTTCAATTAGTTCAATTCTTAAAAAAAAATATGGTTGCAGCGAATCAAATTTTCTGGACGAAGTCATCAACTACGCTTTACATTCGTGAATATATGACAAAGGGGTGAGAAAGTTCGAGAGCTATTTCCGGTCGAAGGTAAAGTTATAACTAATAACAAGATGTGTAAAAAGATGACTGCGTGCATAGTCACTGGTAGACATACTACTTAAACTTGACTTTGGTCTCTTTTGAATTTCGTTGTAAATTAGAAAAAACAGGGGTTTTCGTTTTGGATAAGAGTGAAGATTCATTCAGACGATTGCCCAGTTTGAGTCAAAGTCGTACTAATGAAGGGCGAGAATATCTCTATAATAATATTTAAATTCGCAACAACTTTTATATAACGCTAAATTGCACTGAGTTGAACTTCATTAGTCAAATCATATGGCCGAAACAACTACTTCTGAATGTAAATTTATGAAACGTGATTCTCCTAACGTAAAGTCATAGCAAAGGCTCAAAATTCTTCCGAAAGCCAATGGGTTGGGTGCTTCTAACATCCATAAAGCTACCATTACCATCTGGTGAAGTTCTTTTAGGTCTAATTTTACATTTACAGAAACTCTCTTAATTTAAGTATATCGCATCTTACTTGTACAGTATGTGGTAAGTATCAGGTGATATCTTGTACACAGTGAGAGTTATTCGAATGATGAGACTGATCGAAATGAGTTCTACATCATCCAACTCAACGAAGATTTCAAACATTTATTCCACTTAATGAATTTGAATAAACCAAGAACAACAGTTTTTGCAGAATAAAGTGGTTGGAACCTATTTGTCAACGGCTAGCTGTGCACACCATGAAAGACTCATTTCATTTCTCTGAAAGCGTGAGCCACATGAACATTTTAAATGAGTTCATGGTGTCATTTGATGTAACCTCCTTGTTCACAACGATTCTAATCAACGAAGCTATTGAGGTCAGCAGTCCAATCTTCTTCCACTCCCAGAGTCAAAATTCAAACGACTACTGCTCATGTGTACCATGGATGTGCAATACTAGTCTGACAACATCCTTTAACTCCGAATAGATGGTGTATCTATGGGCAGTCCACTTAGCCCTGAATTAGAAAATATATTCATGTCCAACCTTGAAGCATGCAATCCACGAAACAACTTACTGTCATTATGTCGATGACACATTTGTAGTGTGCAACAATGAAAGCCATGCTTCACACTTACTCAGATTATTCAATGACACACATACCAAAATTGAGTTTACTATGGAACATGAAAGTGATAAAAAGTTCCACTACCTTGACATTGCCATGCAACGCCTAGAAGACGGTTGTCTTCGGAAGTCAATTTATCGAAAGCCCTACTTGGAAAGGACAATACTTACATTTTAATAGCTATTGTCCAAATAACTTTTAACGTGGACTATTCAAGACTCTGTACTATACAGTGGGTAGAATATGACCTATAGACAAATTAGAAGAATTTGTGTTTCTTGAGATGTTGAAGGGTAATGGTTACCCTCAAAGGTTCATTAACAAGTATGGAAGATCTGAAGTCCCAAATGTAAAACAAATCACAGTGGAGAAAAAGCCAATCTACATTCAACTTGATTATAAAGATGAAAACATTGAAGCAATGGTCAACAGAAGACTGAGTACGTCACTAGCCATAGCCTTTCCTGCAGCCAAGCTCGTCCCTTCTATCGAACAATTTGCTTTTTGGTGTAATCAAAAATCCATAGATATCCTTCTCATCTTAACTCCAACTGTATATACAAATTTACTGGAGCAGTTACATTGGAAGAACAGAAAGAAGAGAATATCTACGATTTTGTGTACACGTACCGAAAAGCTTATGTTAAAGGGAGCAAATGCTTTAAACAAGGCAATCGCCAGGCAAATCTTTGACAAGGATCATGAGGTGGATGTCGCGAAATCGTTCAAAATTATCAATAGGCAAAAGAGCTCGATTCTCCTCAAGTTTTCCATCTCCCTAAAGCACCTGAAACCCGATTTATGCGTTCCGAAAGAAACAGTTATCACCCTTTCTCTGCCCTGGTAACTGAATATCTTCATCGCTCTTTCATCTGGATACGTAATGCTGAAAGTTTAATTGTGTATGATCATTATTGTTCGGAATAGTGTTTAATATTATATATATATATATATATATATATATATATAATTACTGTATGCATATGTTGACTGATTGATTTCTGTTTAAAATGAAATCTGTGGAAGCATGTTAAAATAGTTTCTGTAGATATATTTAATATTATTCTAGCCGGTAAAAACGATATCGGATATGGGATGGAATTTTGGAGGACCGTAACTGCTCGGTGCATTAAATGGCATCAACTTATCTTGAGATCAGTGTGAATTGGGACAAGAAGAATACCATGGACGTTACTTCTGAAATGTAACAGAGTTTGTAGTAAATATACCTTTCTGTAAATAGCAGCCAGCAGATGCATCCTACCACTAGTAATTCTGTTAAATAAGGCATATTAGTCCTGATAATCATTCAGTTTCGGATTGCGAAGATATTATGAGCTCCTTCATGAATAACCTGTGGCTAAGAAGAAGACGCATCCTCAATAAAAACAACAAGTCAGTCAGTTCTTCTATACAGATCAGAAATTTGGCGGGTGGGTCACAAAGAATATTTACAGCAGGCTATTGCAAACCTTTACCAACAACAACTGTCCTCGCTCTATACTGAAGATCAGATGGCCAGGTCGGAAAGAATCACCAACAAGAAACTGTGGGAAGAAACAAACAAGAACCAATCGCCAGCCAACAAATATGCAGGAGAAAGTGGAGATGGATTGGACACTCGCTGAGAAGGCCTCTGGTGACATCACGCGTCAGGCCATTGCTCGAGTGGAACCCGAGAGGGAAGCGGCGAGTGGGATGTCCAAGGGTGACATGGAGGAGATCGTTTGAAGAGGAGTTGAAATAGTATATACTAACATGGATGCGGATGAAAAGTATACCAAAAGACAGAAGCAAGTGAAACGTGTAGTTGAAGCCCTATGTTCCACTAAGCACCCAAGGGAACAATAAAAGAACATAAATAATATTGGTCTAACCATGAAGACCATGACATTTCTGATGAAAATACAGCTTATGTCAAACATTCGTTGTGTTGCGTTTTTAATCAAAGCAAACAAACTTTAAGCAAGCAACAGATATGAACAAATAGTTAGTTTTGCTTTAATGAAAGACCTAGGTAGCTAAGGAAAGATAGAGCATAAAAGGATCATTGTGAAGTAGATAAGTAATATTCTAGTGAGAAGTGAGTTCTAAGATATCTCACGAATTTCTGTAGGGTACATGGTGTAGCATCTTGACAAGAATTTGAACATGTTTGTAGATGGTAGGAACGAAAGCATTTTTCCTATAATTTAGATCTGTACAACCCTTTTTGTTTTTTGTTAAGGATCTAGATTCATGTTTATTTC
Source organism: Trichobilharzia regenti (assembly GCA_944472135.2). Lineage (NCBI taxonomy): Eukaryota > Metazoa > Platyhelminthes > Trematoda > Strigeidida > Schistosomatidae > Trichobilharzia > Trichobilharzia regenti. The sequence continues at coordinate 71,985,598 of OX235270.1, read as the reverse complement.
TCGAGCTGTGAAGAAAATGTATTTTGCTTACTTACAGATCGGAGCGATTCGCATTTGTGACCACTACTATATCTCTTTATCAGCATGCACCACCCTTCCTCCCTTTTTGATGTTACGCTCAGATTTGTTGACAATAACTGTATTTGCACTACCAAAAGTTACCATCACTTCTAAATAAATAACCTTAACCATTCGCATGTAAACAATGCTAGTTACTTCATCAATTACATGATGATTTGACTTTAGAATAATCAGTTTTCCCTTACATGAGCACTTGTTTCAATTTTAACTGATGGATCTAACGTTAGACTGCTGAACTAGTACATTTCTTTATATACCATTCTTATAAAATATAGGTACTGATAATAATTACTGCTAACAAATTCATCACGAGGACGAGAATGAACTGCATATTAACAACAATATAACTCAGAGGTGGACGTTTCTTCTAAACGCGCTACTCAATACAACCCATGACCCTAATATCCCTAACTCTGTAGCTCACAAATTCTATAAACTTAGTAGTCAATATTAACAGGTAGTATGTCTTTTTGCTTTATAGGGTATACATTTATGAATGACTCAACCCAAAGTAAATAATCAACGATACTGGAAACCACTGTGGCGGTAAATTATTGACCATAGAAATAGATTATGTCTAGGAGAAGAGATACATCGTGACCATAGGAATCGCAAGTGAACATTGGATGCTGAACCTTAGAGTTTAAGTCGACTTGTTTAGCTGAAGACTTCCAGTCAAGTGTAGCGGTAAATAATTCCCCAAAATTATTGACCACAGCAATCACTCATCATTGGATGCTGACCACCACTGTTTAAGTCGACTTGTTTGGTTGAAGGCTTCCGGTCTAGCATCCCTGCCATTCGGTACTCCGTCGTGTCACTTTCGTGCACGATAACTAACCAGCTAGCTTCCGCTTCAGTCCGCGGTTTGGCTCCGAAATATATCTCGTAATTTGGACAATGAATGCGGTCTTTTGCTTTGCTTTGGCACACGAGAAACGAATACTACACAAGTTGTTGGTATAAGATCTTGCGTTAGTATACTCCGTACGATTCGCGAACGTCTATACGGCCGGCCTCTTAACTAATTTTTTCAGCAACGAATCTTTTTAGCTCACTGAAATTACAGAGTTGCTAAGAAAACCAAACAAGGGTCACAGGATGTATAGATGATTGTAATTACTAATATAATCATTAACGAGATAGAACAGTAAGAATTTACGGAAATTTATATCACTGTGTGATTACATCAGTCACTACTTTCGACACAAGCGATATTTAAACAAAGTAATAAGAAGACGTAATTTTTCTGAATCGTGTGTTGTTGTATTTGCGACACACATTTTGGACAATTTGGTCACGCATAGACTTGTCATAGGAATACATATGAAATCAATAGAATTAGGAGGTGGGAAAATAAATCTAGGTGGAATTAAAAGCACGTATCAAAGGTTAAAATAAAAGTGAAGATCACCAAACCAAATAACAGAAATATTAGTACATCCCGTGACTAGTATCAAAACGAAGTTTACCAAAGAAGGTTTCGTGTGTTGACGAATAGTTTTTTTGGAACTCACAAAAGTCGTTTAAATTTCCTAATCACACTTGAGCTTCAACAAACTTTAGGACGCAATCCAAACACGTTTTATACATAATAATAATACATATTTCGCACAAATTAAGTATTCACATTATTGACATACCGTTTGTACAGGCATGGTCATATTTGAAAAGTGCAAGATGAATAAGACTTTAGAAACTTTATAAGAATAGATTACAAGATTTTGGTCTAAGTCTAAATTATAATCTTTAATATTCTTACAGTGAGTCAAATTCATGCGGGAACTACGAAATGTTGCCTTAATAGAAGGTTAGAAGAGAGGTGATATACAGGTGCTAGAGTAAGACACATAGGATGCAGACCTTTTAATCATTATCATTTTATCAATCAATAAGGGTTAGAAAATTTATAAAACTCCTCAGCAGATGGTAAGTACAGCATTATTTTGGTATTAGCAGATACAAGGGACCAACTTTGCGATGTTAAACAGATGTTTAAAAAATGTGCAAACAACAATTGTATGTCCTGTCTCTACATTATGTTTCACAATAGAGGAGGCAGGACTCCTGTTCTTACTACTAATGGCTTCTGAAGACTGTTTGCTTCCAGGGCATTTAGGAATATGATCCGAAGCCCTTACTTGCAGATAACGATGAGTCCTTCCCAAGTGGATATAGCAACCATTTCTAAATTTTATGTACTTAGCTTTAACAGATGCCAGACACTGCGTTTACATGGTTCCAAAATAATTCTGTGAACTGCTGTTGTACAAACGCACATAATATAGCTACAGGATAATAGCGAAGAAGGGAGGTTTATGAAATCAAACTCAATAATAGGACAAAATGACGCACACCTCAGGTGTCCCCACGTACCTGATCGCGACGACGGTATTCAAATCCAGAAAATTACTAGAGTGTTGTAGTGAACATTTATTTCAGTTAGCAGAAAACAGCTAGAGAATGCTGCAAATGATCGTAAAACATATCGCAGTTTCTTCCCATTCGAGAACACTTATCTTTGCTTGTATCTATGCATTTCATTGACTTTTAGCAATCAAAACGCCGTACAAAAGTGCAGAAGCATGCACGAATTCGACATTAACCATATTCTTCGGTTGCTCCAACAGAATTAGGTACTGCTCAGCAGCTTGTCGGAAGATTTACGACCAAGTACAGGTTGCCACCAAACTACAAAGAAACTTGTCGAAAGACAGTCGTCGAAATGTACGCTGTTGTACAGTCTTCCCCGATGTCCTCGGGTGAATTATTATGGTGGCCATTAAGATGATCGGCAACTACTTTACAGGAAATTAGGGATGATAAAACAAACAAAAATAGATGTCATCATCTCTAAATCTATCCGTTATCGTATCCCTTACCTTGACCCTGAACCTAACTCTAAAATTAACACGGACACTAACCGCAATCTTAATCCTAATTACAATCCCTATCCTGGTGCGATCACTGTATCACAGCTAGAAAACAGCACACATAACATGCCTGAGACTCTGTGGGTTAATGTACGCTTAAATAACGCAATAGCATTACATGAAAGAACCTACAGAGCACCTGACACCTTTATAATAATAATAATAATTTTATTTTCATATAAACATAAATTTACATGAAAATGCATGCCATTTTTACAGGCACGATCAAGTATGTTATAATGTCAAATCTTAAATTGTCTACAAGTTAATAATGTTTCAACAGTTAAATATTTGATATATATATATATAATTACACTCATTGTCTGAACCAGGCCGTATAGTTATTGAATTGTACAGTTGTCCTCCAGGTTGAGCGGGAAAATCGACTTCGTTTCGTTTTCATCCCGTGGTTGTAGGCATACGATAACCAACCAATATTGAGGTAAGTACAACGTTTACAAGGGATTGGAAGCTGTTTTAGAAAAGTTAAAGTGCTAAGGTGAAACATTAAAGTGTAATAGATTAAGTGAGTGAAATATATCATTAATAAACACATTTATGTAGAAAACAGAATGGGGAAGTAATTAATCCTTAGGCCGACAACGTTCATTTGCAATGTATAATAAAACCAATATATTTTGTACTATCATGATGTCCACTTTTGGCTTTAATACAATTATTTTCAAGCCAGTTGTTTTTATTTCATGCCTTTTTTTCTATTTGGTGCACAACCGTACCCTCCAGAGAATAGGAATAGAATAAGTCGAATCAAATTCATAAAGAGCTATAAAATGTTAGGTTTAATGGAATATAATGAGGATCAAGTAAAGACGTTATTAGAAAATAAGTGAGACAAGATATTGTGAAGTGGTATTTAAAGATCTGACGATGGATAGCAAGTTAATTTATAAGATGCCCCATAAATCTGTGCAGATCCCGCGTGGTCGCATCTCAACAATAGGCTGAGCGAATGGTATATATTTAAAGGTAGAAGCATGATCTGTCAAGGCGTTCATTATTATCTTTTTCAAGATAAAGATCTAAGCCCTCATAAAAATCATGAAAATCTCGAGCCTTCAAATTGCGTATTGCTGTTCCTGCAGAATGGGGTGATTCACCTTAGTGACCACCACCATATCTACTGATCAGCTAGCACCACCCTCCCTCCTTTTTTGATGTTAGGCTCTGAGACTATGATTATTATGGCTACCGCAAATATATTGCTTGGTACCAGACATGTTCGTACCCCATATTCCATCTCCCTAGCTTTCTTAATGAGTGCTTCCAATAGGTCTCCACGTACATCTTTACGAACATATTATATATGTGTGCATGCATCCTAATGAACAGATTACTTTATAAGAAGTCAAAAACTTAAAGAGTAAAACGAATAGGTATTGTGAATAGTGGAGCAAGATTTAGCAGAACACTATAGTTAAGGTTCAATTTAGGTAGTATGGACTGAAGGTAAGGTCGGTTGGCAGGACTTAGAGTACTTATATATAGTAAACATCTGACATTGCAAAGTAACGTGTCTAGACATATTATAAAAAGATATTAACATAGAACCAACAAAATTTTGGCATTTGGTTAACAATACTGCAGTGTGTGTATACTGAAGAATGGTAGTTAGTCTACAGGGAGCCGTAGAGTAAATCAAACCATATATGATAAGAGTATAATCAATAATATAATTCGTATATCAAATAATACACTAGGCTCAATAATTGAGTGTTATAAGGGAAACAAGCGTGGTAAACCAAGAGAACATTTGATGCATAAATATTTTAATCATTTTAAGTATTTTAATGACAATCTAATTTAAGAATTGAACATGCATGATTAATAAGTATTATTATATTAGTATATACATATGTAAAACGTTAAAAGGTGTGGATGCTATTACAATTATTTCCAGTTACTTTTACCAACACAACTTAGTGAAAATTATAGAGAATAGAGATCAGTAATTTAGTTAACGTTCGCTGCGTGAGTATTAGAGTCGAGATATACGTATGTGACTATACTGAAGACTGGGCTGGCCTTCAATTTCCGTTCTACCAACAGTTGTGGTCTTTTAGACGAGCTAGGGTGGACATGTTACGAGACCCAACTCATTAATACTCTGGAGCAATTATCCGACTTACAATACGAACATAAGATCCTATGTGGGGACTTTAACTTACCTGAAATCAACTGGGATATACCCACAGGCCCAAATAAATTTGATAAGTTGTTAGGCACACTAGATATACTTGGCTGGAAACAAACTGTCACCGATCCCACAGGAGGTAATAACGTACTATACTTAATCTTCTGCCACAATATAAATCATTTATCAACCCTAGTAGGTTCTGAGTTTTCAGGGAGCAACCAAAAAACAGTACTATGTGCACTGCCACTTCCACCAAGTGGCAATGCAGCCCCTACCACTATTTTACGGCAAATAACACAGGAACTACAGTAAGGCAGACCGGACTTTAGTGAAATCAATGTTAAGATCCCCAGAATGGAGAGGGTACTTCTATACTGATAACCTGTCGATAGCTCTAGACATCTTTTACTATAACTCAAACACACGCTTAGACACTGTGATCCCATTGCAAACAACAAAAGTCTCAAAATTTAAGAAGCAATTTATTCAACCAAAAATTCGCTTTTGGTTGAAGAGACTGTCAACCAGTTACTTCAGACGACACGCCTTTGGTACACTAGGGTCAGTACTTAGTATTCTTAGGTCCATCTCACAAGCTCGTAACTTAAACATGAGAAATTAGGAGTGCACCGCAATAGCCAGCACCACCAGAGTAGGTGCTCTCATAGAAATCCTAAAGAAACGAATGAATCGCCAAGGCCATAAAATTTCTCTCCTTATAAACAAGAGTACACTCTACATAAACCATGTAGACATGTGGGAACCGTTCAACAAGACGTTTACTGTCAATGGAGTTGAAGATTGAACGATCAATTCTTGGTTGTTTGCTCAAAATCAACTTCCTCGATTTTCGCGGAGGCATCAATACGACAGTCATCGTCTCATCGGTCGCTGTTCAGAAAGAAGAGTTAAACATCGTTAGAAACCTTAGTTTTCTTAGTTGCTTAGTTCGTTTATTCCTTTTATATGTTGGTGTAACAATACAAAATATCAAACGGCAGATCGGTGTTTTGGTTTTCGCGTCCGTTATAACTAAGCGTTTCTGAGAGATCTTCTAAGAACAGCGTGGGCCCGAGCGTAGCGAGAGCTGGGCATTAACGGTTTATGAGACTTGGTTGACAGTTTCTGACGATAGAAACAGATCTGGCGGATTGAAACAGTTGGTGAAAGTTTGGATAGTCGCCGTTCATTTTCCTGGTGCCGGTCAAGTCCTCTTTGAACAAGCAATATCTGGAACTTTTTGGAATTTGGTCAAGTTCAACAATGCCTGGGTCAAAGAAGGGACAGAGTGTCTTGGATGCAAACAGGAAAGTAAGTCATGGTGACTTGTCTGTTAATTGTAACGATGTGTCTGATGTTAAACATGATATGGTTGATGTTACTGTTTCGCCGTTCAGGGATAATAGGAACATCAAACTCCCTAAATTAGAACCACGGTGTTTTGATGGAAACCCGGCTGATTATTTACAATTTGTAAAGGAGTTTGAGATCATGTTGAGTGGTGTTTTATTAAATGATGAATTGAAATTGATGTATTTGATGAGATATTGCACTGGAGATGCTGCAAGAGCTATACAGTGTTGTAAGTTTATGAAGCCAAAGGAGGGCTACGATGAGGCTATGAGCATATTACGCCAAAGGTTTGGAAGACCCTCGATGATTGCAGGGAAATTATTCGAGGCTGTTAAGGGTAATGGTGGTCAGTTACAGGATGACTCCCAGGCACTCACTGAGTTTTTAGATAATTTGCTAATTTACAAGAATGGAATGATTTCGATGAATCGCGTGAGTGACCTCAACTCGAGTTTTATACTAGAAGTAATAGCAAGACGTCTACCTACTCGACTGCAAAGGAAGTGGGTGAAGATAAGCTCCCGTATGGAGGATGAGGGTATCGAGCCAAAGTTTGATGATATCCTGAAACTGGTAAATACTAGTGTCAATCAATCTATGAGCAAGTTCGCCAGTCTGTTAGATCTCACCCATAGAATAGAGCAGTCTGAGGGTAAAACGCACTCATTGATGACGAATAAGCCTCAGAGAGGTGGATATCGAGAAGGCTCCATGATGTCTAGTAATGCATATAGATCTAGTGAGTGTAACAGGTTTCGTAGTACATCCTCAACAGATAAGTTGCAAGATGCAAGACAAACACGGTTGTGTTTACTCGTTTGCAAGAGGTGCATACAAAGGTGAACTGTGAACCAGTGAGCAAGTTCAGTGATAAGCTAAATGTAAACTCCAGGCCTGACTCCGAATTGTGTGACGATAACGTTGTTGTGAAGAAGTCTGTAGTTGCAACTGGTAAGCCGTTGTTGAATAGAGTGTCACAGAATAGAGTTACTGCTTCAGAGTGGAGTTCTGACTCCAAAAGTTTACAAAGTATAACTAGTCAGAGTGAAGATGTAAAACCTTTAATGATTTGTGAGGAGGAACCAAAATTGTCTACTTCTGTTATTAAAGAGTTTGAAAATGATGAACTTGACGGTAAATTGAATATATGTGATAATGATCATGATAGTGCAGATTTGTCTTTGGTTGATCATGATGAAATGGAGGATATGCCTACTACTGCTAAGTTAAATAAAGGTTCTGTACAACTACAACGTGAAGTAGAATTGAACGCAGATGCAGTTCCAGAAGGCATGCATACTTGTGAGACAGTCAGTGTAATTGATCAGCGTGTAGCCCACCTATCATCAGATGATAGTGCTAAACCCGAACTAGTAGTGAAAGACAGCAGTGGTGGTAATCTTGCAGTTGGACAACTATCTGAGAGCCGAACAAGAACAGCTTCTGATCCACCACTAAGTTCATCACCTTGTGTCACTCAGTCATCGTTGGTGTTTTCATCCACAATGAAACAGATGCCCATCAACTCAAGTATCTTCTGCAATGACTATGGTAGTATCAGTTCGTTTGAAAGGACGAATATCAATGGTCAGTTTAGTGTGGATAAGCCAAGTGTAAAGGAGAGAGTAATTGTTAAATTGACTTGCACGAATAAAGGCATTTCTAGTTTCAAGTTACTATTTGAATGTTATTATCTTTGGTGTAAATTACTCTGTTTCTATACTTGGTTGATGAGATATGTCGTGTGTTTGTTGGTCATCTATATTCTACGATACAATGACATGGGCGTGTTGCCGTTCAGATTTGAGGATATAGCTGATAGAAGGAAGTTAGCAAATGAACTCTGCGACGATTTTCCAACCTAGGGCGTCAACCTGAGAAGGGTTGTAGGCGTACTGCTGTAAGTCCTACAGTTCTTCAAAGGGTAGCGCATCAATGAGCAGTCCAATGTGCTTGGTGTATGATCTTGTACATATGTTCATATTGTATATACTGAATTGATATCATCTGTCATCTAGCTGTTGGTAATTCTGTTTGTGTCCGGACGACTTCCACTTGGATCATCAACCTGAGAAGGAATGTAGGCGTACTGCTGTAAGTCCTACAGTTCTTCAAGGGTAGTTTGTCGTGTCAGAATCCACAACATTTGATGTGTTGATTGTACATATGTTTGTGTTAAATAGTTGTGTGAGTTCCAATTGATGTAATTGTTGGTTAATCTTGTTTGTGTCCGGACATTCCACAACTTACAATCGTCAACCTGTGAAGGGTTGTAGGCGTACTGGTGTAAGTCCTGCAATTCTTCAAAGGAATTCCATCAAGACATGATCGGCGAGGTTGTTTGTACTGTTTGTATATACGTGTGGTGTGTCATATCAATTGGTGTTTTTGGATTCATTGTGTTTACTTGTTTTTTCGTATCTTGTTGTTATTGCGTAATTTTGTTAAAATTTTCGTCGTGATTACTTCTGAAGTTGTTTCGAGTCTTCTACATCCATGAATGAATTGATTGATGTTAGAGACAGCAGATGGGTCGTATACGCCGGGGAGGCTAGGCTATTGCTGAGAATGAAATGCACACGGAGATAATTGTTAGCTGCGGTCCGACACGCCGGGGAGAAAGAGTGTAAACGACTGAGGCTCGCATGCGTCACCGCTACTAGAACTGAGGCAGAATGAGTGACAAGCGATTTCAGTGGTAATTGGTAGTGAGTAGATAAGAGGATGTGCGTAGAGTATCATGAGGTGCTGCTATGGTCACGTTGCATTCTGCAAGAGTCATTCTAGCAAGTGGCGATTGTGTTGCAAGATGTCAAGAGGAGGTCTCTGTCTGGAGGCGCAGGTCGTCATTGATGTGTGAGATTGTGCTGTGGGTATGCTTGTGGTGTGTTGGCTTTTCTGTTTGTTTTCCATTTCAGCTCTGTCCGTGTGACCCAGGTTCTCGCAATGGCATCCAAGTCAACGTGCATTGGTCGTGAAGGAAAAAAGGGTTGGATCCCTTTTTTGCCGGGGAGTGTCAATGGAGTTGAAGATTGAACGATCAATTCTTGGTTGTTTGCTCAAAATCAACTTCCCCAATTTTCGCGGAGGCATCAATACGACAGTCATCGTCTCATCGGTCGCTGTTCAGAAAGAAGAGTTAAACATCGTCAGAATTACCTTAGTTTTCTTAGTTGCTTAGTTCGTTTATTCCTTTTATATGTTGGTGTAACAATACAAAATATCAAACGGCAGATCGGTGTTTTGGTTTTCGCGTCCGTTATAACTAAGCGTTTCTCAGAGATCTTCTAAGAACAGCGTGGGCCCGAGCGTAGCGAGAGCTGGGCATTAACGGTTTATGAGACTTTGGTTGACATTTACAGTTAACCATCTTTAGCGCACAAGCCCACTTCTCGGTTTACAATCTACAGTGGAACTCCCTTCTTTTTCAGCGCTGAAACAAATCAGCACAGTTAATTTCACCTGTTCACCTGTGCGTCGGTGGCACAGTGGTTGGGAATCTCGCCGACCATGCACATGGTCCGGGGTTTGAGCCCACACCTGATATCTATGGTCGTCCTGTGAAATTTCGGCTACCGATATTACACGCTGAAAATCCCATACGTGTACCAAAAATTACAGTGTAGAATCAAGCTGTAAACAAAAATTAAAAAAATAAAATAATATTAACCAAGCCATTAAAACTCTTAAAAGCTCTAGTAGTTCTGGTATTGACGGCATATCATCGTACTTTTATAAACACGGTGATTCTGACTTTTTCTTATTATTATTTAAGTTCTTTACAATGTCCCCAAAAAGCCAAACTTATCCATACAAATGGAAAACCACATTAAATAATAATATATTTATTCCTATCCGAAACACAAATGCGGATCAAAAACTGAGGTCAATAACTATAGGCCAGTCAACATTACGCCCACAGCATCTAGAATTGGGAAAGAATAGTTAAAGCTGATATTCTCAAACGTATGTTCAGCTGCAATATTGTAAGTCTTAAAATCCAGATCAGGCATGACCTATCACCTTGACTTCTTTAACCATATAACCAGTGGCCGAGGCAGACAACAACTAGTACTAGTCATCTACTCCTACATCTCCAAAGCCTTCGACCGCATTGACCATTTGTGCGTCGGTGGCATAATGGTTAGGACTCTCGTGGACCATGCACATGGTCCGAGGTTCGATCCCCGGCCGATGGACACCTGATATCAATTGATCGACCTGCAAAATTTGGGCTACCGATATCACATGTTGAAAATTCCATATTTGTACCAAAAATACGGTGTAGAATCAAGATGTAAAAAAAATAATAATAAATAAGCTGAACTTCTTAGGAATACGTAACCCACTATTTGGATGACTTGAATCACTCCTTAACAATGGACCCCAAATAGTTAGACTGGGGTCTGTAAGCTCTAAACCTAGTCTAGTCACTTCCGGTGTAGTTCAAGGTGGCGTCTTCTATCCATTCTATGTGTCAACGACATACGCAGTTGTTTCTCTCTTAGCAAACCGTTTATCTTAGCAGACGATTTTAAGTAGCTCACACGTTCCACTGGGATGACTTAGGATACTTTCAGAATGCTGTTTGGAAAGAATTAATTAGAGTGATTGCAGGATCCACCACATGGAACCTTAAATTCAACCTTAACAAATGTGTCTGTATCTGTTTCGATGCACCCTCAATAAATATCAAACTGGTATTTGAATTTATTAACTTGCCTAAACTCTAAAGTGTTTCTGACCTAGGACTCAGGTACTCTAGTGACCTGACATTTTCTGAGCGAGTGGCAACGCGGACGCGTAAATCGAGAATGCTCTTTGGACACTCAAGAATTTCCACAATTACGAAGCGAAACTTATATCACACAAAATATGTGTGAGACCACTACTAGAATATTGTTCATTCATTCTCAGCAGCACTCGCGTATGTGACAGGCTCAAAATAGAAATTGTCCAACGACACTTCATGTATAAACTACCAGAGTTTGACCGCAAAAAGGACTACACATCAAGGTGTATAACTCTAGGCACCGACCAACACTAGTTGAGACGACTCAGCATTGATCTAACATTCTTTTTTCAAGTCTTGCATAAAATATCATTCTCAGACGGCAAGGAGATACAATTCTCACCGGAAGGCTCCTACAACCTGCGTGCACAGTATCTAGGAGAAGCTGTAAAACAGCACTCCGTGAAAACCCTTCATAGACATGTATTCTAAGATCTGGAACAGTTTACCCCTAGAAATAAGGACCTGTCACTTTGTTATAACCTTCAAACGCTTGCTATATAAACTGTTTCATCCCAATGACTATGCCAACTAGACCGCACCATTTATTTCTAAGCGCATTAGATATTAGAACGCCATAACGTTTATACTAATTAACATATATTATAATGCTAAATAAATTCTAAGACCTCTCATAAATACATGAAAACACAACTACAATATAGGTAAATTCCAGCTAGCAACGATTTCGGGCGCATTGCAGATAATTCGGGGCATTTGCATGAGCGGTGCTTAGCTAGAAAACAAACAATGGGAGTAACGCATATGTATTTCTCCAACCAATGACAGCTAACTTTGCTGAACTGCGTTACAATTAATCTCAATTAGTCATTAGTAATACATAAAATTAAAATAATATAATAACATATGCAATCAAATCGACATATTTTTCACTATCCGAATACTTAATAGGCCCCTCCATCAGAAGTCTTTTGCTGAGCTGGAATCCATGGAAGCGGTTGAATTCACAGTTTGTATTTCCACTCCGGTGAGTTGCCTGCATGGTTGCCAACTTCCATGTTTGCGAATTTTTCGAAGTGATTAATTGCATACTTATATGTTCTATTTTATAACTAATACAGTATTGCCCATTTTTATTATTAGGCATAACATATAAGTTGTGTAGACTGCAGGAATCCGTTTGTTCACAGTTTTTCTGATTTCTTCCAGGCAACATGAGCTTTAAGGGTTTTCCGTCCAGCATGACTAATCCACTAAACAACCTAAATGACAGCAGACCACCAGCTAGTGTCGAACCATACCGCTGGAAGAATTCGAGACTCCGTAAGATTATTTATCAATCTTCTCTGACGATGCAGCGAAAGTTAATTTTGACTTAGGAAGATATAAGTCAACGTACCATTGACGTCACAAAAAATACAATCAGGAGTGGAAGAAGTATTTAGGAGTTAAGCTTGTTCTTCCATATTAATTTACGCAGAATCATATACCAAATCTCCTGAAATTGAGCCACAGCCAGAAATAACGCCAGGAAATATGGTTATTCCCAACAAATTGTCGTTCCAGTTGATGTTCTACGTAATAACACTGCATCTCCACCGTCATTGGAGGAACATTTACCGACTGAACAAGTGTCTGCAGCTGAGAAAGCTGACCGATGAGAGTGCGCTGCACTGGGTGCCGTTCTCAACATCGGCTGCAGATGCAAGCCGAATATATCTAATACTCGTATTGTGCTGGAAGAATTTAGGTCCCTGCATCTTGAGTTGCCGACTTACCCTCGGGCATTGATGAGGACTAAAAACATTATTCAGGGGAAAGCGGTTGGTCCTGGGATATATGTTCACATTGGCCTTCGTCGTCAGATTTTGTCTTGGTTACAAATGCCCAAATCTGAAGTCTATGTGCCAGTTGGTCTGCAGCTGAACATTGATGGTGTTTCAATTTTCAACAAGTCCAAATTGCAGATGTGGCCAATGCAAGCGAAGTTACTTTTGTCTGGCTGTGACAAGGTATTCTTGGTAGGTGTCTACTGTGGTTCATGTAAACCTTTTTGAGGGACACCGTCCTCGAATTGGAATGCATTTGTGCTGGTGGTATCACATTACCCAACAGTCACCGCATCGACATTATACTTAAGGGCGTCATCTGTGACACACCAGCAACAGCACTAGTTAAGGAAATAAGTGGTCACAATTCAACACAAGGATGCCATAAAAGTGAGGCTGTATGCCATCGCGCAAATAATTGCATGGTTTATCCTACTGCATGTGCGCTTTAAGAATAAACACAGCTGTCAATGGAGTTGAAGATTGAACGATCAATTCTTGGTTGTTTGCTTAAAATCAACTTCCCCAATTTTCGCGGAGGCATCAATACGACAGTCATCGTCTCATCGGTCGCTGTTCAGAAAGAAGAGTGAAACATCGTCAGAAGTAATACAGAGATTTATCATTGTAATATTTGTTTTCAGACCTTAGTTTCTTACGCTTATTCCTTTTATATGCTGGTGTAACAATAAACAAATCTCAAGCGGCAGATCGGTGTTTTGGTTTTTCGTCCGTTATAACTAAGCGTTTCCGAAATCTTCGAAAAACAGCGTGGGCCCGAGCGTAGCGAGAGCTGGGCATTAACGGTTTATCAGACGTGATTGACAGTTTCTGACGATAGAAACAGATCTGGCGGATTGAAACAGTTGGTGAAAGTTTGGATAGTCGCCGTTCATTTTTCCTGGTGCCGGTCAAGAACTCTTTGAACAAGCAATATCTGGACTTTTTTGGAATTGGGTCAAGTTCAACAATGCCTGGGTCAAAGAAGGGACAGAGTGTCTTGGATGCAAACAGGAAAGTAAGTCATGGTGACTTGTCTGTTAATTGTAACGATGTGTCTGATGTTAAGCATGACATGGTTGATGTTATTGTTTCGCCGTTCAGGGATAATAGGAACATCAAACTCCCTAAATTAGAACCACGGTGTTTTGATGGAAACCCGGCCGATTATTTACAATTTGTAAAGAAGTTTGAGATCATGTTGAGTGGTTTTTATTAAATGATGAATTGAAGTTAATGTATTTGATGAGATATTGCACTGGAGATGCTTCAAGAGCTATACAGTGCTGTAAGTTTATGAAGCCAAAAGAGGGCTACGATGAGGCTATGAGCATATTACGTCAAAGGTTTGGAAGACCTTCGATGATTGCAGAGAAATTATTCGAGGCTCTTAAGGGTAATGGTGGTCAATTACAGGATGACTCCCAGGCACTCACTGAGTTTTTAGATAATTTGCTAATTTACAAGAATGGAATGATTTCGATGAATCGCATGAGTGACCTCAACTCGAGTTTTATACTAGAAGTATTAGCAAGACGTCTACCTACTCGACTGCAAAGGAAGTGGGTGAAGACGAGCTCCCGTATGGAGGATGAGGGTATCGAGCCAAAGTTTGATGATATCCTGAAACTGGTAAATACTAGTGTCAATCAATTTATGAGCAAGTTTTCCAGTCTGTTAGATCTCACCCCTAGAATAAAGCAGTCTGAGGGAAAAACGCACTCATTGATGACGAATAAGCCTCAGAGAGGTGGATATCGAGAAGGCTCCATGATGTATAGTAATGCATATAGACCTAGTGAGTGCAACAGGTTTCGTAGTACATCCTCAACAGATAAGTTGCAAGATGCAAGACAAACACGGTTGTGTTTTACACGTTTGCATGAAGTGCGTACAAAGGTGAACTGTGAACCAGTGAGCAAGTTCAGTGATAAGCTAAATGTAAACTCCAGGCCTGACTCCGAATTGTGTGACGATAACGGTTCGGTGAGGAAGTCTGTAGTTGCAACTGGTAAGCCATTGTTGAATAGAGTGTCACAGAATAGAGTTACTGCTTCAGAGTGGAGTTCTGACTCCAAAAGTTTACAAGGTATAACTAGTCAGAGTGAAGATATAAAACCTTTAATGATTTGTGAGGAGGAACCAAAATTGTCTACTTCTGTTATTAAAGAGTTTGAAAATGATGAACTTGACGGTAAATTGAATATTTGTGGTAATGATCATGATAGTGCAGATTTGTCTTTGGTTGATCATTATGAGATGAGGGATATGCCTACTACTGCTAAGTTAAATAAAGGTTCTGTACAACTACAACGTGAAGTAGAATTGAACGCAGATGCAGTTCCAGAAGGTGTGCATACTTGTGAGACAGTCAGTGTAATTGATCAGCGTGTAGCCCACCTATCATCAGATGATAGTGCTAAACCCGAACTAGTAGTGAAAGACAGCAGTGGTGGTAATCTTGCAGTTGGACAACTATCTGAAAGCCGAACAACAACAGCTTCTGATCCACCGCTAACTTCATCAACTGATATCAATCAGTCGTCGTTGGTGCTGTCATCCACAATGAAATGGACGTCCATCAACTCAAGTATCTTATGCAATGACTATGATAGTATTGGTGCATTTGAAAAGACGAAAGATATTGCTCAGTTTAGTGAGAATAAGCCAAGTGTAAACGAGAGAGTAATTGTTAAATTGACTTGCATGAATAAAGGCATTTCTAGTTTCAAGTTACTATTTGAATGTTATTATCTTTGGTGTAAATTACTCTGTTTCTACACTTGGTTGATGAGATATGCCGTGTGTTTGTTCGTCATCTATATTCTACGATACAATGACATGGGCGTGTTACTGTTCGGATTTGAGGATTTAGCACATAGAAGGAAGTTAGCAAATGAACTCTGCGACGATTTTCCAACCTAGAGCGTCAACCTGAGAAGGGTTGTAGGCGTACCGCTGTAAGTCCTACAATTCTTCAAAGGGTAGCGCATCAATGATCAGTCCAGTGTGCTCGGTGTATGATTTGCACATATGTTCATATTGTATATACTGAATTGATATCATCTGTCATCTAACTGTTGGTAATTCTGTTTGTATCCGGACGACTTCCACTTGGATCATCAACCTGAGAAGGAATGTAGGCGTACTGCTGTAAGTCCTGCAATTCTTCAAAGGAATTCAACCAAGACATGATCGGCGAGGTTGTTTGTACTATTTGTATATACGTGTGGTGTGTCATATCAATTGGTGTTTTATGGTTTCATTGTGTTTACTTGTTGTTTCCGTATCTTGTTGTTATTGCGTAATTTTGTTAAAATTTTCGTCGTGATTACTTCTGAAGTTGTTTCGAGTCGTCTACATCCATGAATGAATTGGTTGATGTTAAGGACAGCAGATGGGTCGTATACGCCGGGGTGGCTAGGCTATTGCTGAGAATGAAATGCACACGGAGATAATTGTTAGCTGCGATCCCACACGCCGGGGAGAAAGAGTGTAAACGACTGAGGCTCGCATGCGTCACCGCTACAAGAACTGAGGCAGAATGAGTGACAAGCGATTTCAGTGATAATTGATAGTGAATAGAAAAGAGGATGCTTGAAGAGTATCATGAGGTGCTGCTATGGTCACGCTGCATTCTGCAAGAGTCATTCTAGCAAGTGGCGATTGTGTTGCAAGATGTCAAGAGGAGGTCTCTGTCTGGAGGCGCAGGTCGTCAGCGATGTGTGAGATTGTGCTGTGGGTATGCTTGTGGTGTGTTGGCTTTTCTGTTTGTTTTCCATTTCAGCTCTGTCCGTGTGACCCAGGTTCTCGCAATGGCATCCAAGTCGACGTGCTTTGGTCGTGAAGGAAAAAAGGGTTGGATCCCTTTTTTGCCGGGGAGTGTCAATGGAGTTGAAGATTGAACGATCAATTCATGGTTGTTTGCTCAAAATCAACTTCCCCAATTTTCGCGGAGGCATCAATACGACAGTCATCGTCTCATCGGTCGCTGTTCAGAAAGAAGAGTGAAACATCGTCAGAAGTAATACAGAGATTTATCATTGTAATATTTGTTTTCAGACCTTAGTTTACTTAGTTCGCTTATTCCTTTTATATGCTGGTGTAACAATAAACAAATCTCAAGCGGCAGATCGGTGTTTTGGTTTTTTCGTCCGTTATAACTAAGCGTTTCCGAAATCTTCGAAGAACAGCGTGGGCCCGAGCGTAGCGAGAGCTGGGCATTAACGGTTTATGAGACGTGAGTGACAACATCTTTTCGCAGGCAAACGTTGCAATGTCGCCATAAGGGTAAATCTCCTTTCGGAAGATTGCATGTAGACATGATCACTGTTTTTCCTCTAGGCAGCATGCATCTCACATACATAGGCGTAGTTCGAAAGTTGAATGGCCTGTGGAAAGTGAAGGCCACATCTGGGGAAGATGGTATGAATAATACTATTTTAAACATTGTTAACTCCAGACTACTCAGCTCAAATAAGTTGACTCCTTCTGAATTCCAGAGTAAGTGTCGAACATTAGACGATGTTGACCGTTGAAAAGCAACAGAGTGCCGGCTGTTTCTTTTATATTTATGGGTCGTTTACCTAAAAGACGTATTACCACCTAGCTTTTATGATATTTTCTTCGATTTATTCCTCGTCTGTCATATCTTAAGTCATCCAACTTGTTCTTTGTATTGCCTAAATGACGTCAAAAATTTATTGTTGAAATTCGTAGGGAAATTTAAGTCATTATTTAGGGAGGATAACATGGTATACAATATCCGTGGCTTACTCCATATTTGTGAGGACGCCAGACACTTTTTCATGCTTCCCATTTCAGTCTAACATACGTTTCCTGCAGACTCGAGTCACCAGTCCCAATAACCCAGCAGTCCAGATAAGTAGACGTCCAGGAGAAAGATGCCTAGTGGAAGCTAACCCTGCCAAAACAGAGAATACTACTAATGCATCTGTCAATGTGTCTAAGCAGACTGCTACTTTTTCCAGCTTTAAAATAAGCTCATTTCCCCTTTAAAATTACTTTTTGGTAGGCAATACAACAGGAGTGATTTCTGAAATCGTAAGCGAAAATCAGTTTCGATTTCTAGCTCATAAGAAACCCAAGAATTTTTTGAACACCCACTGGATTCTAGGGATATTGGAATATATCAGGTGGATAAACTTGTAGGATGAGACAAGTATTCGGACTTACAGTGAAATTCTGGCGAAGTGCATTAGCTTAAGTCTTTTGCATAACTCCGTTTTAATTTCCATATTACACACCTCTAAATTGTCGTGACTTATTGAGTACTATAGTTTACAGTGAGCCACGGTTGACCGATATTAAGGCTGAGAAGAAATGGTGAGTTCACTTTTGCATTCACTTGACTGAATTGTAATGCGCACACTTATATCAATATACGTCTTTCAAGACTTCTCTTCTTCCTATGTACCTATTTTCCTATCTAAAAGTCATACATAATTTGCACATAGCTAGACAGTTCCTGTTAGTCAAGGTTCCTACTATGAATGAGATTTTGGTTGTTAGCGAGGTGAAGGCGGCCGAAAAATTCTTGATCATCCCACGGTCGTATTCGTCTGCTGAAGTCATGGGACATACACAGGCTGATCAGGGTTCCATGGATTGTAAGTTGATTCATTTGGTACGCTTCAGTAAGGTCAAATTTTTTATAATGCTCCTTTTCAGATGATCATCAGTAGGTAGTTGCAATGAAGACCGCGATTGAAGCTGAGCAGATATATATATCCATAAAATATGTGTGCTTGTTTAACAATCTGTTCTTGGTGACATGCTTCCATATAAAATGTGTGTTTTGCTTGACAGTCTGATATATTTTGCTGTATATATGGATCGATATTCCATTATAATTAGCCAGTCATGTTAAGACTGTCTATTGATTTGTTCATTTTGAATATTCGCTCACACACTTGTTCACACACTTGTTCGGACATTCATATATATTTTTGCTCTCACACTCTTGTGTGACACATTGATTCTCCTTGTGTTTGGAAAATAGAAGTATCATCGCAAACCTAGTGGTCTTCTGGTTTCCGTCTTTCTTGCGTCAGGATTATTAAATTCTCGACCAGTACATAACAATAATTTGGCGACGGGGAAAACTATGGATCCCTCTAAATTGGAATTACTATTTGAACAACAAATGAAATTAATGGAAATGTTCATTAACAAACAGACTGGTCCAACTTCACCTTCAAGCAATCCCAATCATACCATGCTACCATCTGTCGACGGCATTGTGAATAGTATTTCACAGTTCAATTATAATCCAGATGCGAATGTCACTTTTGACACATGGTATCAACGATATGAGGATTAATTCACAGTTGATCTCGCCTCACAAGACGATGCTTGGAAGGTGCGAGTGTTATTACGTAAATTGGGTCCGGCAGAATATGAACGGTACTGCAACCTAATTTTACCCCAGAAACCACGTGACAAGTGTTTCGATGATACAATAAAGCTGCTGCGTGAACATTTTGGAGACCACTCCTCATTATTCAGTATACGTTATCGTTGCCTCAAGCTGACAATGAATGAAAATGATGATTTTCTTACTCACGTTGGCACAGTCAACCGAGAATGTGAGAGATTTCGACTCAGGTCCTTAACAGATGATCAATTCAAAGCCTTGATTCTCATATGCAGTCTTCAATCTCCTCGTTTCACAGATATCCGAACTCGACTGCTCAATCAGCTAGAACAAAATCCTAAGTTAACATTACATGACATAGCTGATGAATATCAACGGCTGATTAATCTGCAGAAAGACACACACCTGGTCGAATCAACACCTTCGAGAGGCTCTGATATTCATGCATTACGAAAGAGCGAAAATCCCTCATCATCCAGTCCTGACCCACCTTCTCTTAATGTCCCGCGGAAATCTACACATACTCGTCCAACTTCTCAAATTACTACAAAGAAGACCCCACCATCACCATGCTGGCATTGTGGCACGTGGCACTTTGTAAAGTCTTGCCCATACAAAAATCATCGTTGCAGCAAGTGCAAAATCATCGGTCAAAAAAACGGTTTTTGTCAGCCGCGCAAACCCAGATATCAAAATCCAGCGAAAGCTCGACAAAATGTTGGTCGTAAATTTCCAAAGAGATCACTGAGTCTACTCGCAACATGTCAGGTCACCAGCTGTCAGCCACGCCTCATAAACCGTTAATGCCCAGCTCTCGCTACGCTCGGGCCCACGCTGTTCCTTGCAGTTTTTCAGAAACCCTTAGTAATAACGGACGAAAAAACCAAAAGACCGATTGGTGATTCGAGCATTCTTTATTGTTACACCAACATATAAAAATAATGTTTTTACTAGGGTCTGTGAACAAATCTTACAATAATAAATCACAATGTTACTTCTGATGGTTTACTGCTGACTTCTCTCTGAACAGCGACCGATGAGACGATGACTGTCGTATTGATGCCTCCGCGAAAATTGGGGAAGTTGGTTTGAGCAAACAACCAAGAATTGATCGTTCAATCTTCAACTCCATTGACACTCCCCGTCAAAAAGGGGATCCAACCCTTTTTTCCTTCACGACCAATGCACGTTGACTTGGATGCCATTGCGAGAACCTGGGTCACACGGACAGAGCTGAAATGGAAAACAAACAGAAAAGCCAACACACCACAAGCATACCCACAGCACAATCTCACACATCAATGACGACCTGCGCCTCCAGACAGAGACCTCCTCTTGACATCTTGCAACACAATCGCCACTTGCTAGAATGACTCTTGCAGAATGCAACGTGACCATAGCAGCACCTCATGATACTCTTCAAGCATCCTCTTTTCTATTCACTATCAATTATCACTGAAATCGCTTGTCACTCATTCTGCCTCAGTTCTAGTAGCGGTGACGCATGCGAGCCTCAGTCGTTTACACTCTTTCTCCCCGGCGTGTCGGACCGCAGCTAACAATTATCTCCGTGTGCATTTCATTCTCAGCAATAGCCTAGCCACCCCGGCGTATACGACCCATCTGCTGTCCTTAACATCAACCAATTCATTCATGGATGTAGAAGACTCGAAACAACTTCAGAAGTAATCACGACGAAAATTTTAACAAAATTACGCAATAACAACAAGATACGAAAACAACAAGTAAACACAATGAATCCATAAAACACCAATTGATATGACACACCACACGTATATACAAATAGTACAAACAACCTCGCGGATCATGTCTTGGTGGAATTCCTTTGAAGAATTGCAGGACTTACAGCAGTACGCCTACATTCCTTCTCAGGTTGATGATCCAAGTGGAAGTCGTCCGGACACAAACAGAATTACCAACAGCTAGATGACAGATGATATCAATTCAGTATATACAATATGAACATATGTACAAGATCATACACCAAGCACATTGGACTGCTCATTGATGCGCTACCCTTTGAAGAATTGTAGGACTTACAGCAGTACGCCTACAACCCTTCTCAGGTTGACGCCCTAGGTTGGAAAATCGTCGCAGAGTTCATTTGCTAACTTCCTTCTATGAGCTATATCCTCAAATCTGAACGGCAACACGCCCATGTCATTGTATCGTAGAATATAGATGACCAACAAACACACGACATATCTCATCAACCAAGTGTAGAAACAGAGTAATTTACACCAAAGATAATAACATTCAAATAGTAACTTGAAACTAGAAATGCCTTTATTCATGCAAGTCAATTTAACAATTACTCTCTCGTTTACACTTGGCTTATTCTCACTAAACTGAGCAATATCTTTCGTCTTTTCAAACGCACCAATACTATCATAGTCATTGCATAAGGCACGTGAGTTCATGGACGTCCATTTCATTGTGGATGAAAACACCAACGATGACTGAGTGACACAAGATGATGAAGTTAGCGGTGGATCAGAAGCTGTTGTTGTTCGGCTTTCAGATAGTTGTCCAACTGCAAGATTACCACCACTGCTGTCTTTCACTACTAGTTCGGGTTTAGCACTATCATCTGATGATAGGTGGGCTACACGCTGATCAATTACACTGACTGTCTCACAAGTATGCACACCTTCTGGAACTGCATCTGCGTTCAATTCTACTTCACGTTGTAGTTGTACAGAACCTTTATTTAACTTAGCGGTAGTAGGCATATCCCTCATCTCATCATGATCAACCAAAGACAAATCTGCACTATCATGATCATTATCACAAATATTCAATTTACCGTCAAGTTCATCATTTTCAAACTCTTTAATAACAGAAGTAGACAATTTTGGTTCCTCCTCACAAATCATTAAAGGTTTTATATCTTCACTCTGACTAGTTATACTTTGTAAACTTTTGGAGTCAGAACTCCACTCTGAAGCAGTAACTCTATTCTGTGACACTCTATTCAACAATGGCTTACCAGTTGCAACTACAGACTTCCTGACCGCACCGTTATCGTCACACAATTCGGAGTCAGGCCTGGAGTTTACATTTAGCTTATCACTGAACTTGCTCACTGGTTCACAGTTCACCTTTGTACGCACTTCATGCAAACGTGTAAAACACAACCGTGTTTGTCTTGCATCTTGTAACTTATCTGTTGAGGATGTACTACGAAACCTGTTACACTCACTAGGTCTATATGCATTACTAGACATCATGGAGCCTTCTCGATATCCACCTCTCTGAGGCCTATTCGTCATCAATGATTGCGTTTTGCCCTCAGACTGCTCTATTCTAGGGGTGAGATCTAATAGACTGGAAAACTTGCTCATAGATTGATTGACACTAGTATTTACCAGTTTCAGGATATCATCAAACTTTGGCTCGATACCCTCATCCTCCATACGGGAGCTCGTCTTCACCCACTTCCTTTGCAGTCGAGTAGGTAGACGTCTTGCTATTACTTCTAGTATAAAACTCGAGTTGAGGTCACTCATGCGATTCATCGAAATCATTCCATTCTTGTAAATTAGCAAATTATCTAAAAACTCAGTGAGTGCCTGGGAGTCATCCTGTAATTGACCACCATTACCCTTAACAGCCTCGAATAATTTCCCTGCAATCATCGAAGGTCTTCCAAACCTTTGACGTAATATGCTCATAGCCTCGTCGTAGCCCTCTTTTGGCTTCATAAACTTACAGCACTGTATAGCTCTTGAAGCATCTCCAGTGCAATATCTCATCAAATACATTAACTTCAATTCATCATTTAATAAAAACCACTCAACATGATCTCAAACTCCTTTACAAATTGTAAATAATCGGCCGGGTTTCCATCAAAACACCGTGGTTCAAATTTAGGGAGTTTGATGTTCCTATTATCCCTGAACGGCGAAACAGTAACATCAACCATGTCATGCTTAACATCAGACACATCGTTACAATTAACAGACAAGTCACCATGACTTACTTTCCTGTTTGCATCCAAGACACTCTGTCCCTTCTTTGACCCAGGCATTGTTGAACTTGACCCAATTCCAAATCGTTCCAGATATAGCTTGTTCAAAGAGGACTTGACCGGCACCAGGAAAAATGAACGGCGACTATCCAAACTTTCACCAACTGTTTGAATCCGCCAGATCTGTTTCTATCGTCAGAAACTGTCAATCACGTCTCATAAACCGTTAATGCCCAGCTCTTGCTACGCTCGGGCCCACGCTGTTCCTTGCAGTTTTTCAGAAACCCTTAGTAATAACGGACGAAACAACCAAAAGACCGATTGGTGATTCGAGCATTCTTTATTGTTACACCAACATATAAAAATAATGTTTTTACTAGGGTCTGTGAACAAATCTTACAATAATAAATCACAATGTTACTTCTGATGGTTTACTGCTGACTTCTCTCTGAACAGCGACCGATGAGACGATGACTGTCGTATTGATGCCTCCGCGAAAATTGGGGAAGTTGGTTTGAGCAAACAACCATGAATTGATCGTTCAATATTCAACTACATTGACACCAGCTATGCGGAAATATATTGACCTTCAGATGAATGGTGATGATGCACCTCTGCAGCTAGATACCGCCTCTGGTATTACTGTTATATCAGAGAAAATTTGGAATAATTTTGGGACACCACCAATCGCAAATACTTCCCAGTCTCTTGTCAGCCCCTGTGTTGGGCGGCTCAAACTTATTGGTGAACTCAAATGTTCAGTTTTATTCCGTAACATTAAATTCAGAGGAATCTTCTACGTCACCAAAAGTGGTTTAAATCTTTTGGGACTTGATTGATTCGATCGTTTGCATCTGGCTGATGTCACACTAAATTCGCTACGCAATGCAGTCAAGAAGCATAATAGATCAAACAATTCCGGACGAAGCCGAAGCCGCAAACCCAACAGGCAGACGAAGCGACAGACGTCAACAACAAGCTCAAAGGTTTCAGATAACCCCTCGGGAAAACACGCTACTAATCATCAATCTTCTCAAAGAGGGGGGTGATATATATACATATTATATGTGTGTTTGTTTGACAGTCTGATATATTTTGCTGTATATATGGATCGATATTCCATTATAATTAGCCAGTCATGTTAAGACTGTCTATTGATTTGTTCATTTTGAATATTCGCTCACACACTTGTTCACACTTGTTCGGACATTCATATATATTTTTGCTCTCACACTCTTGTGTGACACATTGATTCTCCTTGTGTTTGGAAAATAGAAGTATCATCGCAAACCTAGTGGTCTTCTGGTTTCCGTCTTTCTTGCGTCAGGATTATTAAATTCTCCACCAGTACATAACAATAATTTGGCGACGGGTACATAATATCCGCACACAAGAATTATGGTCTGGCCACTGAGGACACGGAGCCTGCAAGCCGATGCAGGTCAAACCGGTAAGCTATTATTCTTGACTGACCTTCCCAGTGTTTCCAAACCAACACGAAACGTTTTGGAGGATGCTTCTCCGTTGAACTACCCATCCCGGTTGTTGCCTGACTGAGAATTTCAGTTAGAGACACCTGCTTTTCGAAAGCCGCCTACTGTGGGCACAAATGAAAGGTATAATACAGTTAACTTTCAAATTTCATTTCAACTTATCGTCTGTCTCTTCCACATAAAATGCCGGCAGCTCCGTTCCCCTGGATATGTAAGTTCAGTTTCATTTAAATATATTACTTGCAGGTACCCAAGGACTGAGGAGGCAAGTGCTCGTAAATGTGGTTGTTTGGAAGAGCTAAGCGTTTTACGCTCACAAACGGAATCACGTGTCTCTGCGATTGAGGCTAAACTCTCGCCAGTCGACGTTGTTGACCGCATCGGCAAGAATATATTATCTCTCAATTCTGTTCAAGTTTTGAAGAATTCTGGGAGATGGCAGTTGAACAGCGACGCCATCATGCCATCATTTAAGGCTAAACTGTCCGACGACGAATATCGTCGTGGTGTGTCAGTAGACCTTTTCACTTTAGTTGACAGTAATGTGCAAACCTCCGTTGGTCGCATAATGAATTCGGTACTGGAGTCGAACTACAACTCACATTTTTCATGGGCTGGTACCAAGCAAATAAACAGTTCAAGGACACGAAAACTTGTACGCTTGTGAAACGTTGGTGACTGTTTTTTCATTGCTGTTCCTTTAGGAACAATTAACAGTTGACATCAACAAGGCACTGCTGACCGACGTAGCACAGTGGACGCTATCATGGCTTCAATTCAACGTTGCTTCTATAACGGTCTGGACAGACTGAAGTCGAGGATGAGAAAGCGAAGGCGTTCCCCTTTGGTAGGTCTTTATTCTTTCCAAATTTCATTTTCAGATCATCGCTGATGTCAACAAAGAGAACATACCAAACGCCGAGAGCACACGAATGAATTTTTCTGGTGATTTATAGGATGATTTACTTTTATGACTTGTAGAAAGATTGGAAATTCCTTTGACAAGATTGTTAAATACATTTTCAATTAAAATCAACTGCTTTCTGATATCGTGAGTCGTTGAGCTACTGCTAGTTTGCTGTTTTTTTGAGGCGATCTGTGTACGTAACAGATTTGACTCTGTGTTGGCTGTCGACTAGTGATTAAAGGCGGAAACGTAGGCCCGTTGTCCCGTACTCTAGTCTGTAATAGTAAGTTATAGCATATTGAAGACTTTTTGGGGCAGACTTCGGGCGCATTACAGGCTTTTTGGGGCAGGCTTAGGGGTACTGTCCCACGTAAGTAGATACGCCCGAAGATTTTCGCCCCAAAAAATCTGCAGTGCTACCAAAAATAATGCTAGCTAGGATGTTTACTATACTGTGATATACAATCAACACAGACATTTATAAACTTGAACAAAGCAAGAACAACAATTGTGCCAAGATAATATGAGCTCATCTTTTATTTATTTTCATTATTATTATTTATTCTAAGATGCAGACTGAACGCTGCCCTGAAAACAACATATCATGCTGCCAAGCTTGTATGTGTTTATCAAACAACTAGTTGTTTGAGACAATCAAAAGTGGACAAATACCCACCTCATGTTACCTCCAACTGTATCTACCAGTTTACATGTACGTGCCAAAGCATATACATCGGAAGAACAGAGAAAAGGGTTAGTGTTCGCATTTATGAACACATACCAAAGAACCTGAGACTGAAAGGTCCGCAAGCACTAAACAGTGCGATTGCTCGTCATTTATTGGACACTGGTCATATTGTGGACAACCAGAAGTCGTTCAAAATAATCAGAAAGCAAAAGAAACCTAACTCGCTACGCTTTGCTCAGCGATTGCCATCAAAAGACCTAAACAAAATCTATGTACGCAAAAAGAAACAATAGTGAATCTTGCACTGCCCTGGCGATTACAAAAAAATATACAACTTTCATCAGTCACCTTTTTCATGTTTAGAAGACTATACTCTTTCATCTAAACATGACTCACCCTACCTTGTCTCTCTTCTTTCCTTTTTTCTATTGGCTACTAGATAAGACGTTTTCTTTAGTTACGTAATCTACTTTTTGTTATGCTCTTTCTGGCTAAACCTTGTTTCTACACACACTCATACATACGCAACCCTGTTTTTTGTTTCCAAACATAAGTGTCTAATTATTCTATAAATAGTCAGTGTTTGTAACTCCTAATCAGTTAAACCATTCAGGAATAATGTTGCTTTTAATTCCTACCAATTACTCCTTATGATCGTGGAAAAGTATGCTCATATCTTGAATGGAATTCATATTTTTAACGTTCAGGTCGTAACCAGTTGAGAAGAATCCTCGAAATAATAAAAGATGAGCTCATATTATCCTGGTACAATTGTTGTTATTGCTTTTTTCAAGTTTATTAATAGGAAGAATTGCTTAAACTTTTTAAATAAACATTTATATGTGCATAAAACATTAATGTTCTTTTCACATTCACATACTTTCTCGGCAAAGTTAAACTTTCAACACCACAAACAACCAATCAGCAAACGACCTGGAACGGACCAGTCACATTAAAGAGGCATATATGATGAATGGAAATGTATATTTGTAGAAAAAAGCATAAAATAGAGAATAAAAAAATCACATGGGATATCTTTCCCGAACATGTGAGAGAAACATCTCCCAGTTTAGCATGGGACTGTCAATGGAGAAGTTACACCATATCCTGTACATATGTTAATCCAAATGACCATAAATGAGATCCATTTATAACCCTTATCCTATTTTTCAACCTGCCCCAAAATCCTTCAATAGAATGTGTATGTGTCCTCGTAACGGGATCCACAAAATCACTTGAATGGTTGACTCCATGATGAATATATCCCAGAGATGACAGTGAATTGTAGCCTTTCCACTCGTCGGTGTGTGTAATTGGCCCCCGCTCAACAAGTCTGGTAATAATAGGTATAAGAGTAGTTGCTTTTCTATCTGCTATCCTTAGAGGGAGAAGCGACCTAGCGAAAAAAGTTCCTACGAAATATTAAAATTATCAGCTTACTATCTCTCGCGTTAGTAGGCTTCAAACATATAGCACAGCGATGAACAAACCCATCAGTTGATTTGGTATAGCTTTTTAAAGTCGTGATACCACCACACAGACAAATTCGCTATTTCCGGCGCAACTCAAATCCAGGAAATACTGGAAAACGCTAACCTCCTCGAATTGCAACAATAGCTTTGCAAGGTCACGCATTAGAAATGAATCAAGCGCTATACAACATTGAACTGCGTTCGTGAACCTCATTGGATAATTCGACATCGTTCGTGAATCTCATTGGATAATTCGCTGATTGGTAGTTAGTGGTGTCAAGTTTAACTTCGCCACTTTCTCTTTCTGGTATTCTACTGCTGCGCCTAGTCTTCTATTTACCTTCTGGTCGAGGTCGCACAACCCTACACTTAAAGTGAATTGAAGCTGAACTTCAAACCACTCAACCTTCTGGCTCATGACCACTCGAATTCCATGAACGATCCAACTCTACCATTTGAAGACGCTGGCCAACATTCTGGAAAAAGGGTATGCATGATCTGAAATAAGGAAGCAACTGGTTTTCAAAGTTTTCAATATCTTACTCAACTTACGTGTACGGTCTCATGCAGACAAAATTGGCGCCAATGGAGAGTTCTGAAATCGACCTCGGCCCCATTTGACGCCGTAAAACAATCCAACATGACCTTATTTAGTTTTCAGATCCACGAACAAATTTCTTTCCTGTTGTAAAACTACGATAAGACTGTTGGAAAAAATGGAATAAATAAATCACTGAGTTCAACATAATGCATCATAAACTTTAAGTTAAGGATGATGTTCACAACGAAATTATTTAGAATTGACTTCAAGCTTTTTCCCCAGATATTTGTATTACATGCATCTAATACCTGGGTTTTTTGTTAATGCAAAGACAATATTTCTATATATCCTTATGTGTTACGCAAACAGACTATTCAGCAGACTGTTCCGACTGACTCTAATGTCAGAAAGAACAATCAAACTATAAATTCACCATGCAACAAATTATATGTAATTTATGTACTAATTCTAACCCTAATGGTTACCCCGATCCTAACCCTAAGGAGCTATAAACACATTTTCCGGACAGTACTTGTAAATGTGATCTGAGTGAAATTTGCTGCTTATTTTGTGAATAGCTTTAATCTGTTAGCTATCAAAATAACAGGTGCAGTTAACCAACGACCAGTATACGTTCGAGGTCATTGGAACGTTCGCATTCATGGGACGCTATCGTTGAACTTCACCCACGAAGTATACTCGGTATGCTAAATAATCATTACGTGAACCATATGTTTGAGCGTTTTACGATACAAGAAATACGTAAATGCTCAAGAACAATACCGAACAACAATATTCATGTAAATTCATCCAACAAGGGCGAAATAAGCACTTAAATCACGTTAACTGCTTCTGCCTGGATGGTTAGCCCCAAGTCAAATCAACTAATCCGCGCAAATGCCGCTAAACCGAAGCTAGTGGCGCCACTTCAAAGGGGGATGCGCCATATAATCGCCTCAAATTATAAGTCAATTCAAAGAAATGCTGTTATCTGCATTAATCTAATAATTCTCACTGTAGGGTTAAGAACACAATATTCAACGAAGAGACTCTTTTAAACGAATTCGCCACAAAGATGTACAATCGTATATATATGGTTTTAAGAAATTATATCTGGTAAAGGAATTAGGTCAGAGGTGTGAATACATGAAACAATAATAGTATGAAGTATAATTAAAATATTTGTGATTAAAATCTTAGTTGAATGTCAAGTAGCAAAACAGTCGATTTCATATATAGAATAATACATAGGGTGTATAGATTTTGGAAAGGGGCACGTAATTATAGGGTAAGTTAGCGAATATAAAGTTTTATATAACGTGATGTGAAATTTGATAAAACTGGATTCGATATTTTAGCAGAAAAGGATAAAAAATTTTAATTTTCGGTTTAGAATGACAAACGGGACAAGTGGAAACAATTCAGAGTGAGAATGGTAATAATAACAATTTTAGTAGTAAGAGAAAGGTACATAGAATAACTGAAACAAAATAAATACATCTCTATCTCTCTGCTACCAAGGCAGAAGTAGGGATTGTACATACTTCTTTGTACACAAAGGTCTCGCTTAGGGTCATGAATTGCCAAGGCCTCCGCTGTCTTTAGAAGTCTTTAACGAGGATGGATTCGGCAGATGATCTTAAAATTGTAGTCGGAGATCACAAAGTGACAGAAGTTGACCAGATGTTCTAGAGCAGAGCTTCGCACACACTTTCTTTCTTCCTTGTAAAACCATGCTGGAATATGTTCTCGTAGGAATTGTGTACCCCTTTCCAACGACACCTTATGTATTATTCGATATATGACATTGATTGCTTTGATACCTGACATTCAACTAAGATTATAATCATTAATACTTTAACTGCACCTCGTACTATTACTATAATTTCATGTGTTTACACCTTTGACCTAATTCCTCTGCGGCACTCCTCACGATGTCATTCGATGGTCTCCTCAATCCATGTCTGGTCAATCCATCATCATTTTCTCCCACATATTCGTTGGGCGGTGGGCTCTTGGTATGTTTGTTCACTGTCAGAGTTTCGTGTTACTAATTCCTTCCAGCCGTTTGATCTTCAGTACGCAGCCAGTGGAGGCGGCCGTCAATAAAAGTTTGCAACACGCCATGTTTCCGACCCGTACAAAAGAACTGACTCACTTGACATTGATGAAGAAAGTGCGAATCTTGTTCTTTATGCTGTCTGAGAGCAGAAGATTTCCAAAATGGTCTCAGGTTGATGAAGGCGTATCTTGCCTTTCCGATTCTGACTGACTTTGGCATCTTCATCCGTCCCACTGGCCTGTAGTTGAAACGATGCTTTCTAGATAGGTGAAAGAGGTAACGTCTTTTAAATCTCTCCCGTTGATGGTGACTGGTGCTGGTTGTTGCTGCTGTTGATGGTGGCTTGTTATCTTCGTCCCCTCCGTCTCCTCTATGTTCACCTGCAGTCCTGTCTTCGACGCCTCTTCAACCAGTTTGGTGGTTTTCGCCTGTATGTCTTCGAGTTTGTGTGAAATTAGACATATATCATCTGTGGAATCTAGATCTGCTAGGGTCTTCTTATCGGTGGTCCAGAGTATTCCTGTCTTCTCCTTCCAGTGGAATGCATATTTCAGTCTACCACAGCTAAGAATATGACCAGTGATAATAGGCAGCCAGCTAATCTTACTCCTGTCTTCACTTCAAACGCCTCGCTGAGGTTTCCGTTTTGGATCACCTGACGCGTGCTGCTGTCACCCCGATTCATATTCTTACGCTTACGTGATGCCGAAATTGGATTATGGTTATCTTGACTGAAAACCTAGCCGACAGTCACAGTCTAATTTTCCTTCTCATAGCTCTTTGTAACTGCGTCTGATGTGATCAGCATTAACTGACAGACAATGGTGAAAGACAAAATTTATTGTAAGTGTTTATTGGGGTTATCCTATCGACGCATGGAACTATTTTGTGCCCTGCATTTGTCACCTTAATACCCCTGCAACCATTTTTCGACTTGCGTTTCGATTTTATTGCCGTCTCATTTCGTCTTTTTATTATGGTTTCCTGCATTTTATTAGTTGATTTCTGCCAAAATCATCTGTGATCGTTCTAAAGTTTTGACAACTCATTTAACCAATTTCCCTAATAGAATTTTGGTCTCCCAGTTACCCAGAGATTTAAGGTGATCCGTGGGATAATCTGTCAAACAGAGAGCTAGATAACCAGTGGACCAAATGGAAGGAGTTATAAACTAACAAGAAAATGAAACGATTCGTGTTCGCCCACTGTGTTCAGTAGAAGTACAGAACACAAGGGAAGAAACCTCTTGTGCAGCGATCCATCATAGTTATATTAGTAGTTTACAACACCTTAACTCAGGTGTGAGAGTGCTTACTAAATTTTGGTACACAGATTCTCTGTGTTGAAATTGTTTCACTACGTAGAAGGTGTAAATATAACCCAAGGTTACGAGAAACACAATTTTGAACTTTATGATTTTTCAGAGGATTTCAGTGCATCGTGTTTTTAACAAGGTAGACTTTGAAACCGCATTCTAATGCGCTCATGATATTTCTTTATAAAACAATAGTAATGCTTCTGTTCCGTTATACACGTAAATGATATTGTATCAGACCATGGTCTACTACATCTTGTGATTATATGTTGATTAGAACGCCTGGCTCTCTGTTGAGATAATTAAATATTTAAGAAGGGAGCAGATTCTTAGTCAACATCAAAATAACCACTTTATTAATCCTGTAGTACTTAATTCTGCAAATAATTACATACATTTATATAATTATTCAACCGTCAGTTGCTGAAAGATTTGTAGGACATTTTACGCCTCCACGGATCTTACGGTAAACTTGATTCACTCGCCCGAAACTTCCACAAAATTTCCTCACAACCCCCATATATCCTTGAAAGTTTTTGCTTGCATATAGCGAAATCATAATATTTTTTTTCAACTTTCTTACTCACTGTTATGGTTTCTGTCCCTCTATGACTATCAACTATCAAGAAAAATATATAAAATTCCCCGGCTATTCTATCTTACATCAAATAAACCAACGAAGCAACCATTCTTCAGTAACGAAAACAGTAGTGCATTTAGCATTGGTTAACTTTTACCTGTTTTTTGCTATAAATAAACAATTTTTATTGAAAGCTTACAGGTAGAATATTTCCGTCACTTGTCAAACTTAACAGTTTTGGTTAG
Organism: Trichobilharzia regenti; assembly: GCA_944472135.2. Taxonomy (NCBI): domain Eukaryota; kingdom Metazoa; phylum Platyhelminthes; class Trematoda; order Strigeidida; family Schistosomatidae; genus Trichobilharzia; species Trichobilharzia regenti. The sequence continues at coordinate 71,952,803 of OX235270.1, read as the reverse complement.
TATGATTTTTACTCCACCTAAATTAGTTTTTCGCTCGGCTATTCGTCTGTAGACCATGGACCTTTTTCAAGTTGCCTGTGGAATGATTAAACTAAATATTAAATCACTCTTGATGATATTAGATGGTTGGAGGCAGTCGTCAGAAAGCCTTAGACCTAAGTTTCCTGCTATTTGGCACTCGTCATTCTTTCTGAAGTTCATCCATTGTGGATTACTGATTACTGCTTCTTCTGTGACACTCATTACTGATTTCCACTAGGAGCGTTTTGTTTCGATCTGTTCATCTCAGTTTTTTACTTAAAAATTTATTGTCCCTAAGATTGTCAGCCAAACATTATAACGAGTGTCTTAGACATCATATTCAGTTAAGTACAGTAGTTAGTCTCCATATTGCATCTTATATTATTCCGACTAACTTGAGAAGTAACTGCTTGGATCTTCCGCCTTAAGTTCACGAAATAGTATCCACTATACAGCTTTGATGATTTACCAAACAACCATTGGATGATGCAGACGGAACCATCCTAAACCATTCCAGACAGAAAGACAACGTTACAAATAAATTTGCAAGACTAAGCATTGATATTTAGGTTTTATAGATATCAACACTGTTATTTGTCTGATTTTTCACCAATAAATTAATGTCACAAAATTTACAATCTCTCCTGCATTCTATGCACACAAACTATGCCAAAAGCATAACTTTTATGAATAATTTATGACCTAAATTTCTGTGAAAAATCAATTGTCTTCATTACATTAGTACTTAAGAGCGCATCAGTATTGATCCTAAAGGCTTATTTATTGAACGATCTATATTCGCCCATACTGCTGATAATTATGAATTATTTAAACTGATCACTGTGTGTCGGCGGCTTAGCGGTTAGGACGCTCGCCGACCATGCACATGGCCTGGAGTTCGATACCCGGCCGACTCACTCCTTTACCTCTCTAAGCCAGAAATAATGCTGGTAAAGAGGAAAGGTTAGGCATGAGACTAGCAACTCCATCCTGTAAAATAAACACTATCACAGAAACTTCAAGCTGCTAGCTTGAGGCCCTATGTTCGACTGGAACGTGAAGGAAAAAAAATTTAAACTGGTCACTAATTCAGTGAAAATCTTGTGTAACAACAGTCCTGAAGGCTGTGTAGAGACGGCTGAGTGACTAGATGGGTATTACTCATGAGACTAATGGTGCATAATATAGGCGTTACGTTTCTTGAGAAAAAACTACATGCTTATTCCTCATTTGGGCTCAGCCATATGTCAGATGGTATTGCATACAAATATTCTTAGTTACCTAAATAGCAGCGATTCTTACAGACCTTGAAAATGTTTCCTTTTATAAAGACCTAGTCCCATAATATGTTCTTCATACAGTTGCGGCTCATCATTTTAAGTATTCAACCACTCAACAAGTAAATTCACCACATAAGCCAACATTTGAAGCACCAGCCAGTTCTTGAATATAACCATATTTGCATTTTACGTTTCTGCTATAGTCTGCTGCTAAAATAAAATGATAAGAATAGACCGAGTCTGATGTCAAAAGCGATAAAAATGTTGCACAGACTGTCTGTTTTGTTGATTCAAATATGTGGTGATACTTTGACGAGAGATAAGAATAATATTTAATAAGACTTCACGTAATATAACGAATCTTAAAATCCATGGTCCGCAAATTGCGTCTAATACATTCACAGTGTACTTGTGACTGAATGTAAACAATTAAGAGCCATGACTCATAACTAAATATTAAAAAAGATACACATCCAGAATGACCATACGGCCATTGTAGTATTTTACTTATATGACGGAATAAGGATGTATATAAATGCCTATTTAACTTACCAGAAATTACCGTTGAATTGTGTGTTGACTTATTATTTTCATTTGCAATGTTTTATAGATTTGCGATTATTGTCTCTCAATGTTTATTTATCTATGAAATTAACTCTACTTTTCCGTATGCATTACTCTATAACTGCTAATACCAACTCAATATTTTAGTGAACGGTATATTGCACTTCATGGCTTTTTGATTGGTTTAGAATACGTAATCTTAATGTATAACTACAACGAATTAGTCTTAATAGTCAGGGTTTCTGTACAGTTGTATTGGAGTAGCATGTTATCAATAAGCCACTTAGGTTTTGACTTGAAGGGGAGAATTCTCTTTAATGAACACTCATCTTGTCTAACTTACTGATGTTAAACATAAATTCAGCATCCTCCGTTTCAATACTTGCTGCATGTTAAGACGTCTTCTGATCATTGTCGACTTTACTTATAATAAATGCAACCAGCTGTGTTGCAGACTTTCGTGAAATATTCTTCTGGAAATAAAATACAGACATTACTGCTATTATACGACTTCAGAGTTTATTCATCTACTAAAAGTTTTGGGTTATAGTAAATTTAGAAAATGATAAATTAAATTTCTCTTAGCATTTACAGTGCTAGTTATTCAGGTTTTATCGGTCCATTTTTCATTTTTTGAATTGGTTCATCATCAGCACCCGGAAAATATCAGAAGTCAGATCCACTTATGTGGCTACCTGTTACAAATATTTTATATTGGAGAAAACAGACCTATTACTATCTGCCTATGGACAGATTTGGTTAGAAAGAAGCAAAGCAGACATACGTTTTAGAGAATAGTGAAGCTTTCCGTGTTGTGTAATTTCTATATTTTGAGGCAACATTTTGCTGTTATGAGAAAGAACTTGTTCCTTGAGTGCCACTCTCGTCGTTTGTGACTTACAACTGAGAGTATCTGTTAAACTAGGGCAATTAGTTTTTTCTCGAGGATTCAGACTTTCATTATGAGGTGGTAATGCTTCTTCTTTGGCGTTAATTTATAAATTTGATGCACAGAGGTGCTCATGAAGTCATTATTAAATTAATAGACATAAAATTTTGGTGACAACAAGATTGGTGTGCTGGCTCAGCTCGATCTACTTTTCAGGCACCCTGAAAGGTAAAGTCAAAAAAACTGACGCTACAGTATAAGAAACTCTTATGGACAGGACGATAATTTGAGAGTTACAAAATATCTACGGTTTTAAAGAAGGCGAAAAACAAACCTATACGAGTCATTATAATCACTAGTAAGCCATCTTACGCACAGTGCCTTGCTGAGGAGTTTTGAAATCTATAGGGAAAATTGAAACTCACGGTTGACAGATTTTTGAACTGACTCTATATTTTGCGCCATCTGTCAGTATTCGTCATTCAGTTAAACTATGACACAGTAATTGAGACATTTTAATATGCGTAACATGCTTGAAACTACCTTTGATGAGTGATCTTGTTGATAGGCTCAATATTTACATTCACAGCGTCATGTTCAACCTGATCCTTATTCAAACCGATATTTCTGCTATAGCTACAAATGATTCAGCGACACTAACTGATAGCCTATAATCACAGTGTGCTAACTTTGTTTCATAGCAATTTGTTATTGATTTGCAGTGATTTGATGAGTTATAGGCATGATGATGAACTAACATTATTTAGAGAATCAGTGAAAAACCATGGAGTACCGGCTAGCTCTTTAGCCTTAGTTTAAGACTCTTCAGTACTAAATACCTACTGGAGTCCAAACTCAGGACCTTTCGGCTCCAAGGGAAGCTCCAGGCCCCTTCAGTCACTGCAATGGAATCCAATGACCCATGAATTCTAAATTCTGCCAGTTCTCCACACATATAGCAACAACCAGCAAGTATCATAGGCGAGTAACTGTTCTCTTGCCTGACTTGGTTGAACCCCTTAATTATGACTGCTCACTAGAGCTCTAGGTAACTTTGTGTATACAGCCAGTTGCTAGCGAGCACAGGATTCATTTTAGAGCAAAGTTCATATATTATAAAATAATCAAATACCTTTTATTCAAATTAGCTGTACACTATCAAAAGTGGATCATGTCAATTTTATGCAAATTTTGAAAGGAAAGTAAAACCAAGCGCTTGTTGATGAAGAAACCTGAAGTGTCATGCAGGAAATCCCCTTTTTATAACTGTTACTACTGTGAAACACCTTCAACTTATCAGCTTTCTATGTGTAGGGTGAACTCAAACCATTCATCAATGTTAAGATGACACTACTCCCCTTTGTCACCGTAAAAATGTACTCAAGTATTATTATTATATTATTTGGCATCTTGATTTCAAAAGTTTGCAGACCATACAATAGTTCTGCACTGGGATTTAGTTCACTTGGAATTATATGCCCAAGCAAATTTTCCTTTGTTGCAGCGTTTTTTCTCTTCTTTCCATGTAAATCAAGTCAGTAATCAACTTTTTCGTTCATTTTTAGCGTGGATAATTATCACTTCCTAATGATGTTCATCTATTCATTTTAGCGAGTGAATCTTGCACAAATTCAGTCACTTTTATCGCATTCAATATCTGTTTCATCTTTGGATACTGTGTCTGTTTTTAATGAAAACGGTCTACCAAGGATAACTGTCCCATTGCCTTCGAGACGTGAGGCATGCTCTTTCATTTTGAAGCCCTTACAACACACAGTTGGAGATTTGTCAAATTTCATAAAATGTGAAGACAATGGTGTAGATCGGATAGCATTTTTTAGTGAAGGTAGGCACTTATATTAAGTGAAAAATCTTTGTTTCTGTCTGGAAAATATTTTTTCCTCTTATTTGAAAATATATTGACCGTATAACTATAGAATACTATCATGTAAGCTAACTGCCTAATTATTTCTTTAACATAGAATACACTCAGAAATTGGCGTAAGGTAATTATTTTTTTTTATTATTATAGCTTGATTCCATACACTACTTTTGATACAAGTATGGAATCTCCAGCATGTGATATCGGTATCCCAAATTTTGCAGGCCGACCATTGATATCAGGTGTGCGTCAGCCATGGATCGAACCCCGGACCATTTGCATGGTCGGTGAGCGTCCTAACCTCTGTGCCACCGACGGAAACTTAGTTACATATTAGGGGATCATGTCACAATATCCAATGTGCATAGTAAATAATGTATAGTATGCAAAATGTGATCTGCTGTCTTGCTTATCCATGTTTCCTAAGTGTTAATGTTTCGCAGTATTGCAAATCAATGGAGTAAATACGTAGGTAGATAGGCAGGCAGTGACTTAGTTAAACATAATCGGAAAACTTAGGAATGCTGGACGGCAGTTTCGTCCTAGTCCTCAAACTCCTCACTAGCGCACACACAATGAGGTTAGAACCTAGGTTTTTTCAGTCACAAGGCGAGCTTGTAGACCTTTCAAATACTGGGACGGAATCCAATACCCCATGAATTCCAACTTCTACCAGTGCACAATGCATACAGCACAATCACCAGCCAGTGTCGTAGGCGAGTAACTGTTCTCCTTTCGACTTGGTGGACGCCACTAGTCATGAATTCTCACTAGGATTCCAAGGGAGTGGGAACTGATGAAGAGTCTTAAAACTGAGACAGAACAGCTGTCTGATACTTCCAAGTTCTGCAGTGGTTTTTTAACTGGTGTTGGTGAATTCTGTAAGTTAATTTTTTAAATCTCTCATTCTGATGCCTTAGCCAGTACAAATTACCTCTAATCTGATTTGCTACCTTTCCCAAAACATTCCAAATATAATCACTGTTCAGTTGCGAGTACTATCAGGGACGTTTATTGTTTTTCTTAGGTGTCAGATAGATTTGACCAATTAGATGTTCAGCTGCTATTTACGTAATGGAGCAGCTCCTTAGGTAAATATAAAAAAGAAAGATTTTTTCTGTTAGATGAATGGATATTCACTTTGAGCTCTTCTACCAGTATATTTTAATTTATCACTATAAAAATTTGTGTTTATCTCTCTTCCGGGATTCACAACTCTGAGTCAGATTATGAATGTTTGCATAGATCGGCCGTTTAAACAGACATTTTTTGACTATGCTTGTGTCTGTATTACTGTCTGATTATTACGACTGGGTGGAAACGATTCAGAGAACTACCAAATACTGCTTTACACAGATTTCAGTGATTGAAAGTTTAGTGATGCACTAACACCAGTTAGGGAACCAATTGAAAACCAGGGAAATTGATCGAAGGGAATTTTTCATATGGATATTGTTTCCTGAGGCGTTCAGCTTGGTAAAGGAGCACAAATAAACACAATAAATCTGTATACCAGTAGAAAGTATCTGTGGATCCATAAAATCCTTTTCAAAATAATCAATACACAAAGTTTATAAGTATGAAAACGAATGGAAAAATCTGATTAATCGACGACAAGTCTGCATCACGGTAATCAATATTCATTAGTGACAAAATCACTTGGATGATAAAAGTAAATCACGTCTCTAGTTATCACCTATTTTTGTCCGTCAAAAAGTTTGGCCAATAAAAATGGATGGGCAGTTAAACCACAGCAGTAAAACAATCATTGAAAGACACAAAACAAGCAACTGTAGTGATTAGTAGGATGCTTTGAAGCTAATCTAACTGGTCATCAGATACATCAACGCACAGGTCAGCAAACTTGTAGACAAATCTGGAGGAATATCACGGACGTAAATCACCATTACATTAAACGCTGCACAGTTTGATTTTGAAGGCAATCTACTTGAATTAGTATATAAACTGAGGTATCACCTCCGAGTGAAAGGTAATCATATGAGCCTGAACTGTGGATCTGCTTAATATAGGTATGGCCAAAAGTAAAAGCAAAAAGGTAACGTGCACAATATTTGAATTTCCCATGGTATTCAAACATATTTCAGTAGTTGGTTACTCAGAGATAGCTTTTCAATACAGAGGAAGAAATCGATTTGTAATTACTTTGATTTAGGTTTCAGCTGTGGATGTTTTGCTAACTTATTGATAGACTGCCATAAAAGAGAGTGATGATTATTTATTACTCTCTAAAGTTTCACTGTTCATTTTGAATGTGAAAAATGCTAACGAGTAAGCAAGATGTGATACATAAGAACTAATAATATTAGGCGTCAAGCATTAACGCTTTTTGCATTCACAAAACCATCATAGTGATACACAGTCTTGCTTTCTGGCATGTCCTTTAAAATGGTTGCTTCCAAAACTGTATTAGAAGATTACGTATAGATACGTTGTATTTATATAGAGTAAATTTGGCGAGCAATTTGCCAAGGAGATTTAATATCAGTTCACTTTCAAAATCAGTACTGACCTTTGAAGTTGGTTACCAAAATGTTTGTCAGGTCTCCAAATATAAGGAGAAAAATGATACTCATGAACGAGGTGTATTTAAAAACCAAATGTAACTACATTGAAGCATCGTTATAACTGATTTTCCATCAGGTGTCAGGCAAGCGTTAACACAAAGATAGAAAGCTATCAGTGTCTGTTACGTAATACTTTTCTGACAGCTCTTATTATTATCTACTAGTGATTTATTATCTGCCACTGAAAGGGTACAGTATGGTTTTCACAAGGTTATGTTGTACTCTACTCATAAGCACATTTATTAAGACATACGAAAAAGTAGTTTTGATTGGTGTTGGAGAGCCTGAGCTAGTGAGCTACATTGAGATACAGACGGTGAGATCATGTACAAAATAATGCTACATTAATGTTCAACTACAACTGAAATGAATAGTGAACAGTACAAAAACCATTTCACTGAAGTTTATTTACACAAAGCATATCTGACAGCTGTTCATTAACTAGTTCAAGATCTATATTTATACCTGATTAATTGACTAACATTTCTATGATTTATGTGTGGTAGTGAAATAGAATTAACTGCAGTCCGTTATAGTTCAGTAAAAGGCGTATTACTGCCTATTCATTATGACTGAATCGATCATTTTGTTTGTTGATTTGTCTCATCCAAAATAATTGCCACAATAAATCGGGCAATTAGAAGTCGAATTCCTCAATTAGGTAAAGGAATTAAATAACCTATATTGTAGCATTAAGAAAACATTATTCAGCGAAGAGACATCGAATTTACTGTCAAGCCGTATTTACACATAAATATATATATATATAAATTTTTTTTCAGAATAGATCCTGTAAGGAAATTTAAACAAAAGGTGTCAGTACTTAAAATGATAACGGGAAATGAGATAAAATGCTTGTGATTATAATCATAATTCACATCAAGAGATTAAACAACGTCATTCATAAAAGAGTTCATATAATGTTCAAGAGGTGTAAAATTAACAGGATTAGTAGACCAATTAAAAATCACGTAGCGTAGTTTAAAGTACGATAGGATAGACTACAACACTGCGAAAATGTATGGATTTAAAGTAATAAATGGAACAAATAAATTAGTACCGGTAACTATGCAAAATGAAAATAAAAATAACAGCGGTAATAGTAAGGGAAAGGCATACAGATTAAGTAAACGAAAAGAAAAGTAAATAAGTGTATATGTCTCTGTGGTCAGGGTAGGAATGAATAAATGACCAAGACCTCTGCTGTCTTTCGAAGTTTGGAATGAAGGAAAAACGGCAACAAATTTAAAGCCTGTTTCTTGTTTCGAAATAATACAGAAGATATGTAGCTCAGATGAATGTTCTTGGTGTTATTGTGTTCTTTGCGCTGGATGGTTTAATTGTGAAAATTTCCACCTGAGTAACATTTTTGGTTCTAACTTCAATTTGAATTTCAAAAGAACATTCATATGCTTCAATATCAAATGTTTTTATGCATTTTATATTGAGGCACATTTGTAACCCAATTGTTTACATAAATCTAACTTGTTTTATTATTATTATTATTATTATTATTTTATTCCACAGTAATATTCAACGAGGGAAGACTTGGGGCAAAAAGGTGATGCATATTTACTAACTAAGTATCTTCGTAAAGATGACATGCACATCTGTCTCACTGTTGATTTATTCTTTTATCTGTTCTTTAGTCCTGCCTGTTAAGTTTGAAATCCCTTCATTTTTGCTGACGTTCAGTATTACAAAATATGAGAAGCTGGACAGATTTACCCCTTCATTTATTCTGTTATTGAAGTTTCTCATAGTGTGTAGGATGTTTTCTCAAAAGGCTTTATGAAGCTACGGAATAAATCAGGAGAATGTAATCTTAAATCTTAGAATTCAAAGACTTCTCAAAGACTGCTTATTCATCTTTTTTGTTGATAAATGGCATTCCTAGTATTCGATGTCAGCTTTCACAGGAATTATTTCTCAGATTTCATTCTGATTTAAAGTCGACTTTTTCTGATTTTAGGTGAGGCATAAATCTGACCTAAACAAACTGGTTAGCACTCACGAGGTGTGCAACATAGATGACACTGAAATAGAAACCAAGTCGGAAATTAAATACTTGGGCGTCGTTCTATCTGCTGATCTTTCCTGGTCGTCCCATATCTTGATGATTTCTAAGAAAATATTCCATTTTACCTTCTACATCAAGAAGTTAAGACATTCTGGTATAACCTAACCCTTACTCCTACAATTCGTTAACTCTCGCATTCTGCCTATTATTCTCTATTGTTCCCCCTTAGTTTTTCCAGGGCTACTGAAGAAAGACTGTACCTTATAAAGCAGGATGTTAAAGGTTGTGAGCAGGGTAAGCAACGTGCCACTTAACCAGCTTGTTAATATTCTGGTTGACAGGCACTTGGAGTCATGTGAAAAAGGGCTAAATCCATTTTATCTAACTCACACCACCCTCTTCATTCACAACTCTACCCTTGTATCTCATCAGGCAAAACCAGAAGCCTATACAGAAAACTATATGCTCGCACTAGCAAGTATAAAATTTCAACCATGCCCTACTTAGCTCGTATTCTGTAAGATAAAGAAAGCATTAGGCGTGATACCTATGACTTATTAAATAGTCAGTAGAACAACTGGATCTCGTCTTTCCAACTCATATCATTTATAGGTACAACGTTTTCTTTCTCTCTTTTCCTTTTCTCTCTCTTTTTTCTCTGTTATGTGCTGCTTTGTTTCTTTCTTCCTTGCAAACTCTATTAAAACATTCTTCGTTCTCTCACACTCTGTATATCTCGACCTTTTGTTACCGCTTACCCCAATAAATATGCTAGCATCTACTTTTCTAAGACCTTCAAACACTCTGTTCAATTTTGGCTTTGTTACCGACATGCCAATATGTTGTTGTCATAATGAACTGAGATTACCTTAATCTATGTAGAATTTTATTTGTTTATTGATAATGTATTAACTGGATGCAGTGTTGAGAATTCCATTCTGTATCACAAGTACTATTTTGGAATAAAGCAAATTATTATTATTATAACAATTTTCAACTTTTTACACTTTACCAAATAGTGTAAATTTTAGAGGACTTTTTATAAGACTACTTTTCTATAAACTAATATAATGATGAATGATGTCGTCCTATCTTCTATAATTCCCTGTCTATTTAGGATGGGAGTTCTAAATATATCACTCATCCAGTGAGACCGTTTCTATAGCCTGATTTAAACCTGTGGGCTGTCAAAAACTAGTAGTTTTAGAGATTTTTGTGCATTTGGACTTTTATAAAAACGCTGATGCATACTGTATTTGAATGTTTTGAAGTCCACGAGATTTCGATTAGTGACAGTAATACCAGCTTATATCCGACTTTAGCAGCGTAAGCTTCATATTTGATTAATCATTGATCTTGACTATTCACATGTAGGATATAGTTAATCAATCATGTCACAGTAAACTTTTATGCACTACTTTAGTTTTAAGTGTTGCCACCTGGTTCATAAGGAGACATGCTGAAATATTTTTTAAAACTTTTTTGGACAATCATAGGTTGGACCTGTCTACAGGTTTTGGAAATACATGCTTCAACTTTATCTCGAAGTTAAATTATTTAATTCCGAGGTCAAGCTTTATTGCTATGTCTCTAGTTTATCGGGAGCCCTCATTAAGTTATTATTATTACTATATTATGATGGTGGTGTATAACTGTCACCAAGTGCAAAATTAAAATAAGGTTTATCTATCTTGTTTCTAGGTGTCAACTATCTAATTTTGGTTTTGTATTCGTGCCATCCTAACATATGGTAACAATAAGCAACTTTTCTGTTCTGTAGGTAATATATTTTGGATTTGAAAATAAGTAATGCGTGGTTTTTCGAATAATTTAACATCCCATGAAAATAAACTGATGTGAAAGTGGTATTCAGCATGCTTTCAAGAATTAGACCGTTCCAGAAAAATCTATCTGGATGTGGCATTTATAAACTCTATTTCAGAAACCAAAAACCATCTCCTGACCCTTATTTCCAGGCTGTCAGAGAAGCGTTCACAGGAGATTTACATCAATGCATTATAGCTGCTCTTATTGTTTATATGTTCTCACCTTTAGTTAATTTACAAAACTAGACTGATCATAATTATGTGACGGACCTTTAACCAAGTTTGGGCAGGGAAGAACTTCGACCAAAGTACGGTAGCACTGGTTGCTACACCACACAATGGTAAGGAAGGATGCAATCAGCAGCATCGAAGTGTTAAAAAAATAACAAACTGAACACACATTCTGTAAAACGGAAGCAATGTTGTTCATACCGTTTTATTGACTGATTGTCAGATTTTATCTTACTTCCTTTTATTTTAGCTTCACTGTCTGTTGCACACATTCTGCCAATTCCATACTAGTAGTCTTTTCCAATTATGGCAACCAGAATTGAGTCTTTATTATGTCATACTGACAGCATTCAAGCCATTGATTTAGGTAAAGAGATGAAAGAGGGCTTCATCTTGTGTCGCTTTTAATTTTGTTTCAAAATATGGAAGTTACTTGTTATTTTCAATACTAACACCAATATGATGACAGGCGTGTCGCTCTTCGCAGAAATTCAGCCCAAATGGTAAGCATCTGAAACCAAATCGTTGTATTAGTCATCTAATGGTACAGTCTTCTGAACTATTTCATTTTATCATTTTAAGGTGTGATTTTAAAGACTATCGCCTTTTCTTCTTCTTTTTCTTCTTCAGATGGGACTAGAATCGCTAAATCTAACTCAGTTGCCGACCTTCTTAGCTCGAATTTCCATCTTATTATCAATGATCAAAAATATCACGTAGATACATCGTCACTTTGTAAGTTTGACTGATTGTGGTTTCAGAGAAATCGGCTATGCCTAATGTTATATCCACCGCACGAATTCAGATATATACATAAAACATGACATATGCATCTTTGGACTATGGAGTAATTTCTCTGATTTCAGCAATTATTTTAACCATTTTCCTCGAACCACTCTCTTTTTCAAACCTATCACTTTTTATGAGTAAATTGTCAGTGGTGAGTAACTGAAATGTGCAGTCTTCAGGTGTACTATTAGCTGATATCTATCAATAAAGTTTATAATGCGTTTTCGGGATGTGGGGACTTTCCATAGTGGGGTATTTAGAATTGATGTTAAATGGTCGGAAGTAATCAGAAGGAAGCCCTAAACCTATTCTCGTGCTTGCTGGCACTCGGCATCAAGGACTATCTGCAAGCTGTAAGGAAATGATGTGCCCTCAGAGATTTGAACCCGTATGTATTACCTACAACTGCCTAATACTAGTTTCATGTGCATCTGGCTTTACGCCAAATTTTTTATAAGCATGAGGTTATTTTATTTCAAGCGTAGTCATGTTAAGACACATTATTCCAAGTCTGTTCATTTGAGTAGAACATCTTAAGCAGTCATATGACAATCCTGGTGACGTCCTTTATCATGGCTTATAGACCGTTGATAAATATACACCTGCTTTTATTTCTTAAATAATCTGTTAAGGCCCGATGAAGACCACTCAGTGTTTTTAACTTCTCAATAAGAGTCGAATTTTCTACTGTTCTTTCACTTCAGATTGGTTAAACTAAGAACCTACCTGCAGTGCCACATTAAGCCGTACGTGTTCTAATGAAAAGGTGATTACAGAATAACAGTTAGGAGAATCACTCCCTCAAATTTTGGAAGAAATATTTCTTTATTTTTATTCTTTTCATTACCAAGTGTTTCGTTTTTCTGCGGTTGAAAGTAGTTCAAAATAATATCTTCCTTAAACCCTATAAAAGAGTGGACTTTTAATCAGGTGCTATGGTTCTAAGACCTTAGTCACTATAATAGTTGATCGATCGCAAATAACAGTAATCTTATTTAGATTCAGCCGAAATACAGACTACATTTCGTCTTTAAGATTTGTTAGGACGAAGATTTCTAAGTCTGTTAACTAAAAGGTTCGCATATAATCTTCGTCCAGCGAAATCAGTATTCATAACGGCTTTTTTTTGAAACTGTACACTAGCTTAGTATTTGTATCCCTATCCTACGGGAAAAAAAAATCAAGGGATCAATACGATGCATTATGATTCTGTTGTAAATTTGCCAATAAATGCTTATTCTCTTGCCTTAAATTCAATACCTCAGTTACGGATTTTATGTTATTTTGTGAAAAAAATATATTCAGATACAACCACTTTTCATTTTCATTGGTTAAAAATATTAACTGAACAACTTGTTCTTCGCTCGTGACTAGTATTGATTATCTTTCTTCTTTCTGTCTATGTAGACCAATCACATAAATTTATTGGACAAAGAATAAATGTAATATAACAAGCAGTAATGATTCGTTTACAGCGGATTCTTTATTTTTCTCGTCTTACTTTTGACTAACAATGCAGATGAAATAGAACTTTGATCAATCATTCAAGCTGATCATGTGATTTGACTTTTGAAAATTATTTAGGTGTGACTCAGCAGTATCCTAAATATTAGCGTAGTGAGTTTTCTACTGTTTGTTTATCAAACTGATGCCATTGTTGGCTCCGTAACTTTCACATCCTTAATATTATAGTCTAACTCCCACTCAAAACATATTTTAACGTATCCTCTGAGTTTCAAACACCACTGAGGAAAATCAGTCGTCTTAAGACATTGGCAACTTTCCAATTATTCACGCTTTGCATGTTACAAATGTCCTAAGACTGTTCAAGCACTGATTTAATTCAGTCACTGTGAAAATGTTTGAAAATACTCGGAAGTCAAAACAAGATTTCTGGTGCAATTTAGCTAGTCGAAAGTTTATTAGCTTCACTATCTACCAAGATAAACCTGTATACCTTTCAGCTTTGGGACCTCCATAAAGTATTCATAACTTATATGAATCAGTATTCTGCAGAATTTTATTTCCAGATGTAATTTCTGCAAAAAACATGCACGGGTGTAGATATAAGTTTATTTTAGGTTTAAGCGTTTATTGTCTAGAGAAAAATTATTTTCACTCTTCTTATACCCTACTGGTAATTCTAAGATTAACTTCCAACCCAAGCATAAAATGCATGAGATCTTTTAGATGTACACAGATGTAACACTATTCCTGTAGAAATCTAGACTTGTTTACAATCGCCAGAATTCTACCGAGTTCAGTTAGTAAACGTATACTGATTAAGTTGAAGGTGTATGTGTACCTTAATTTTGTTAGCTATGATTTATTAGCATTCATCCAACCCTCTAATTCTATGTAAATTGTTTCTTAATGGTAGTCAGAAACGCTGACGAGTTAACTGTATCCACATAAATCGCGTCGAAATTATCAGTCACATGGAATTCTCTAAGTTGTCACACAGTTCACCAATTAAGTGTGGTCTCCTATTTGCCAGAAGTCAGCATTCTCTGATAACTTTTTATTTCTTTTATCTGTATTTCTTTATCATACAGTTTCAATAAGCTGAATAATTAACCCACCTACTTTCAAGAAAACCCTTTTACTCATTTGTTTTTACGCTTCAGCCTTTGAGTTTAGTGCTGTTCCAAGAGATATAGCTGATGCTCGACAACTAGTTGTAAAACTTGCCAGTGCCTTCCATATAGACGAGTTTTACGCACAGAAACAACACCAGCTTGAAAAGTGCATTGAAGATGTAATTTTGCAGTTAGAGCCATTTGAACAGGTAAATTGTTTTTCTTGAATTCTCCCAATGCTTTTCAAGACATTTATAAATACATAACTTCTGATAAGTTTATATTTAAGAGGAAAAATTGCCCCTCGATTCTTTTATTTCATGAGCTTCATATTCATTTAGGACAAATAGACTACCAGAACTCTTGCATGCTGCTATGCTCAACATGTCTGATCCTACTCATAGATAAAGGATTGTTTCATCAAGGTAAAGGAAATTGTCAGACACATAATTTTTGTGCAAGACGTTGCAGTAGAACGTCTAAGTCTGCCAGTTCACACAACTATAATGAGCTGCTAGATGAAGATTCACTCATGGTAATAATAATAATAAAGTAGACAATTTAGTTTGCGTGGTAATTTCAATATCCATTTTCTGAATAAGATTCTCTTTTAGGAAATAATTTCTTAAGATGCATTTCTGCACCCTTTTTCTCTTCTACCTGTCTTATTTTACTGCAAGCGAACTATTGAAATAACTTTTAAGATATCACACCAAAACACTTCCACTGCGATGGGCTTCCACTAGTCTTATTTAGTAATTTAACAATCAGAGAAATGTAGTGATATGAAATTTGTTATTAAGTGGAAAGCAGTTTATGACAAACAAATTTACATCAGAGAAAGTGTATAAACAGCGGAATTGCGGATAGTTAAGGGTTGTATGCCTAGATGTTTAGCTCCTTATATATTATTATTATTTACATGAAATCAGTACATGCATTATGTCTTTAAGTATCTTGTCTCTTTCCTTTAAAAATTGCCGACTTCCTAGGCTTTCTCTAGCAAACATTTCTCTTTGGCTAATTGAGGGTTACCTACAAAACAGAGAGCAGACACTCATACTTTGAGACACAAACCTCTCATTAAACTTCATAATGACTTAAAGTGGTTTCAAAGTTGAGTATAGATTTTAAGTTTTTACATAAAAATCACTACCAGCAGTACTTTGTGTGATATCGATATATCTTTTAGCAAAAGTCTGTTATTGCTACACAAGCCGCCCAACGGACACGTCGACTTACTTGGCTTGGATTAGGCGCAATGGGGGTACAATTCGGACTGTTGGCCAGATTAACTTGGTGGGAATATTCGTGGGATATTATGGAGCCGGTTACATATTTCGTTGGTTATGCAACCAGTATGGCCATGTATGCTTACTACGTCATCACACGTCAGGTTAGTTTAAACACATCACCACTGATTAATGGGCATTGCCTTTTCGACGACTCACTTGTGTTGCCTACTTTTTCATTATTTTCGAAATTTTCACAGCTATCAATAACCCAATGAATTTCAATGTGAATAACATGAATAAGAGGTTGATGAACCAGAGAACTTTATTCTGATCAGCTTGTTTTAAAAAATTATCCATACATGTACTTTATTCGGACACTGGGGAGTAACCGGTGTTATGTGTTGTTTAGTCCTGAGTCATGGTGTTGACCGAATTCTACCATTCAAATTGTCAAATAAATCAACGAGTTAAGTGACAAAAGGAAAAAGCAAAAGAATAAGTTAACGGTTAACAACGAAAAAGAGAACAATTTCACAAGGATGAAGTAAGGCAAAATGACATATACTCTCAACCTTCATCAACCATGACAATGTATTCTTTTTATACAATACAGGATGATTGATTTTGCCTCATTACTGGTTTCCACCATGGCAATTAGTCGATGTGAATATTTGTATGCTGATATTAGAGTTGCTTTATGTTGTATAACGTCACTTTATCCTTCTCAGCTGGTTGCTCCAGTCTTGAAAACTTTTAACTTTACTCTCAGTTCGAAGAAATGCTACGACCCATATAAAGCTTAGCTTACACTAACAATTGCAAATGTATCCATCATCACAAGATCGCTTGTGAATGCGTAATCAGATTGATACATTTAGGCTCAGTAATAATTTCAAAGATTCTTCTATGGATTTCTGAAATGATGTCAGTCTTAATAAACAAGTTGCATATCATGATTGTCTAACTCCTATCATCATTTTATATGAGATCAAAATATTCACTCAATCTAGACAATAATCTTTAAGTTGAATAGCCAGCTATTGTTTAAGCAATATCTGTTTTCACACGTGTAAAATTAATCTGAAATTTCACTAAATATACGTGGATATAATTAGGGATTGCATTATCAGAATTCATTAATGGTTAATCCTATGTTCAATCCATCTGGTTGAGCAGTTGTATTGCTGACATTTTTCTATTCCCAAATACGCTAAAGTATATATATATATATATATATATATATATATATATATATATATATATATATATATTAGCAGCGTTTCATGTTTACTTTTCTAAAACATTTTTCATAACAGGATTACACGCTACCTCAAGTATTCGATCGTGAATATTTAAAAAGTTTTTACAAATCAGCTGATAAACTTTCTTTTGATGTTGAACGTTACAATGAACTACGTGACCAACTAGCTCATCTAAAATCAGAATTACGACGTCTTAAAGATCCACTTCTACATCGATTACCTTTGCAACAGACGGAATATTTAATCCCGGAACAGGTGGAGGATATTCTCAACCATAATAAACCCACTGCAGTTAAATAGTCATGAGAATAAAAGCTAACAAAATTAAACTGAATCAGCAAGCCAATAGTGTCCACCAAAGTCATGGTTTACCTACAGTTTATTCAAATTACTGTTCTTCATTGGTATTAATTATTATCTTATTTTTTACCTTCTTAGTAGTATTTCATTTCTAATTATTTCTTTGAGGAGAAACAAAAATTAGAAAAATTCATAATTTCTACTGGGCTTTTCATTTGCTTCGAAGTTTGATTATTCTACTACACTTTACTCTTTTCATTTTACTAAGTGAAATTTCATTTCGATTTTATGCCGTTTATGATACAATTAAACTGAACGATGCGGTTTCCTTTGTACAGCGATATTATATGCTGGTTTCATATAATGCTTTGTCTGTTTGTAAACGGTTCGACTTTTACGGCGAAAACATATGTTTTTATTCACTCTTTATTTCACGTATTCTATTATGTATCACATCTCCAGAGGGTCTGAGGAGATTGAGATATTTACTACCCAATTTTATTTTTCCTTTTAACTTTACCATTGCTTTTCAAGTGGTTTCTTAGTCTGAACAAAATTACGTTTACACTACTAAAACTTGACTGATTATTCCGTGTTGTTTATGCCCTACATTTGTCATGCAATTCGTTCCTGCTAATTATTCGATTATTTCCTCTTGGTGTAATTCAACGTCCTCAAGATACGGATGAATCTTCCTATTATTCTTTCCTAACTAATCATCTAATCTGTGGATACTTTATTAGCCTACTGTGAAAATGTTCTTCAGGAAGTTTGTTTTCAATCTCCCTTTCCTTCATTTTGCTTTATTTCTTTTTTCAGTGAGATAAACTAGGAGTTATAGAATATCGTGTAGTCTGTGGTTTTTATCCCTTGAATTCACGATTACATGCACGCACGGTGTATGCATAAAAGCTGCTATAACAGATTTACTTGAGTCTGGATGGTGCTTATTTCCTCCCTTCATTTTGCCTTTTTCAGTTTTATGATGTGTATTTATTATTTATTTACTTGTACACTATACTGGTTTGTATAAATCGCTTTACTCCTAATACTCTCTACTCTTTTCAGTGAACTGTGAAAAGCTGTCATCCTCCAATAATCAACTTCTTTGGTTAAATTATTTCTTTTCTCTGCATATCTACTTATATATATATATATATATATATATATATATATATATATATATGCGCTTATAAGTGCGTTTGTCCTTGTAACATATTAGTTAATTTCTCAGTTATGTCTGCAAATGTTATTCTTATTGTCATCATAATTTTAAATTTTGATGGCTATTGTGCTGAATTTCTTTCACAATGATTCTTTTCATTTTTACAAGGAAAAATTACTTTTTCCAGTCAGTTATATTTAAAATTCTCTTATTAAAATTAGGAATAAAATTTTCCTTTAGTCTTCTTTATAATATATTGTTCTTCATGAAAAAAAGAGTAAGTGGTCAACTGTTAGAATTCTTCGGTAACTTTCAGCTGATTTTGTTAAAAGTAGAATGGAAATGTATCATTCCTAAATAATGGGAGAGTTATACTGTATTGACAGAAGGCATGAGTCAGGCAACAGGTCTTTTACTAAGGAAATCAACACATATTTATAGATTTTCATGTACATATTATAGATTGTTGCTAGCAGAAAAACACAGTCTTCTGATTGGTTGTTTGTCACAGAAAGTTGACCTTGCATCTCTTTTCGACTGTCTCTTGATTGTCAGATTATCTGTATGTTAACTGTATCTGCCTACGCAAAGTCTGCTGTGGTTGTTTGTTGAATCAGTCTTTGTTCATATTTTCTCACGACCAATATTTGGGACATAAACATTAACGTAAACTAATGTCTACCAATTTGGATAGCAGCCTGCTCTCACCACAATACTAGTAGACTGAACAGTGTCATTCATTTCAAGCATTAGTCTGTCTCATAATGCCCTTTTTAATATCCAGCCTTGATAAATATACTTTATGGGCACCTCAAACAGTACTGCTTCTAATAGTTATTTCTGGTTTTTGAGAATAATATATTTAGTACGCAACTAACTAGAGGAAAGTATGGATACTTTTTTAACCACCTATTAATTAACAGCTAAATATTCCACATAAAACTTCGAAAACATACCCACTAATGGTTGATAAATTCATCCCTAAAAATATTTAAAGTAGATATTTTCATGAAGTAATGTGTGTTTGAAAGCTCTTCAGGTCTAAAGAATACTACAGTGATCAGGATGCAGTAATAAATCGATCCCAGGGCCTTCAACTTACCAGTTAGGCACGTTTCCATTCACACTCTGGGTTGAAATCCAGTGGTTATGAACTCCAGCTTTAATCATTTCACAACATAGGACTACAGCCATATATTGGTTTAGATAAACAATCGTTGTCACATTCCAATCGGTTATACCCTTCTATCGCAGCTTCTAGAAATTTATTTCAAAAGTGGCTTGTAATGAGCAATGCATTTGTGTTTGATTAATTTCAAGGTAAACTTTGTCACTAACAAGCACGAGTTCATGAAAAAATCGTTTTTTTTAATCTTTCAATTCTGTAAAAAAATGGTAGGGATTTAACATTTTTAATGATATTTCAGCTTAGAGTTATCACGTTTATTACCTAACAGAACTTAAGTGTATACGTATCGCTTTTGTAGCGAAATGTAACAAAATTTTTCCATATTAGTTTGTCCGTTACACAGATCACTCACTGAAACAGTATTATTAACTGGATGATATGTCGAATACAATTTGTTGTTCATAATCATATAAACATTACAACAATGCAAATATTTTCTTAAGACAAACTAAATATTGGATTTTACGGATTTAATCACCTTCAGACGCCTTACTTGTGAGACGTAGTTGTGGTATATGCAGGATAAGTGCGGTTGTGTCGAAATCATAACCATATTTATTAAGATTTACGTAAAATTCAGTGCAAGCACCTTTTATTTGTCATAACTAAAAATGGCACAGAAGATAAAATAAATGACAAATATTCACAGTCACAAAGCTAATATACTTCGATTTGAACTGTACTATACGTCAGTAAAAAGTTTGAGCATTGTGGAATAGACCGAATAAAGTATAATTATATTTCAATAGTTTACAGACAATGATAAGTGTTGTTGTTGGTAATATTTCGAGCAAAACTACTAATAACAATACTTATTATTGTGTGTAAACCATTAAAATATTATTATACTTTATCTGTACCATACGTATTTAATCATCGGTTAGAAATTCACTTGCTAAAATATTCCAGGTAGATCAGTTAGCTCACAAAACAAACTTCAGCCATTTAGATCCTCATAAGTTGCTATCTGTTTCGCATTTCATGGTTTCTTTATTCATTAGCTTACCACACTGTAATGTTCTTCACATACCGTGAAAAGTTAAATTTTATGAAGTAAAATACAAGAATTTAACAAAGTTTTTACCATCGATCCAAAAAATAATCAGCCACTTTATAAATATTAGGTAGGCTGCCTATTGTCCTCATTATAAAATCTTTTTAGTGGATGATTTCCATAAGGTCATCTAGCGTAACTATAGTTACATATTTTACCTGAAAGTTAGTTAATACTAAGTGGTACCATCAAACATAGTTACAAAAACCTTTGGCTGACGTTTCCCCATTAGATGTTTCTAGTGAGCAGCTACAATTGACCTTTCTAAATTAACTAGATTTTAATGGTATTGTACAGTTTGAACTTCCGTTTAACGCTTTCGATGAACGCAGATATATGTTTTCCATGTAATCATTGTTACTACTGTTCCGTTCTTCTGTCATTTCGCTCTCTTTGAAAACCACATCAGAGAATTACTGACTTATTTCTATTGACAAAAGAGACGGTGTAAACTACTACTGAATGATTACAGATACTTTATCTAAACAGCTTGTGATCTTTCGAATAATATCATTTCGGTATTTCATTCAGGAAAACATTCTGTGGTGAAAACTTGATACCGTGAGAAACAGCATTCCTTCAAGTTTGTTCTCAAGTGTCATTTTCTCATTGAAATCGGAAGCGACATTAGCCCTGTTGGAGTAGCTGGTAACGAAATCTCATAAACAGGTTTGTTTAGCACTTTTTATCTTCTGTGGTAGTGGCATATTTAGTTGCTTATTATGAGACAGTGACGGTGTAATATTTCACTCCGTATATTGCTTTTCAGTCTTGTAACAGAACCACGTTAAGTGGAGACCCAACATGTTTTTTCACCATAGCTAACTGAACCAGGCAGGCTTTAGACCAGGAAGAGGGTGTATTTATCATATCTTCATCGTTCGACAGATTCTAGAACATAGACATTCCTACGGGCGTCCAACAATCATTATATCTCTTGACCTAAAGGCGGAATTCGATTCCGTAGACCGAGAGGTACTCTGGCGATGCTTGACTATAAAAGGAATTCCGAGAAAATACATTGCACTGATCAAGGCAGTCTACTCGAACTCATGCAGCCAGGTGAGGGTTTACGGCGAGTTGTCATATGAAGTGCTGACGACTAGTGGTGTCCGTCAGGAATGCCCATTATCCCCATTTCTATTCAATTTCATCCTAGGTGTACTAATGGACTTGACCCTAAGTGACTGCAGCGACTCAGGGATTGACTTGCTACTAGGGAATAATCTTGTTGACTTAGAATATGCAGACGATATAGTCCTTCTAGGTGAGGACGGTGACAAAATGCAGTCTTCTGAACACCTTGAGCTGAGCTGC
This sequence comes from Trichobilharzia regenti, assembly GCA_944472135.2. Lineage (NCBI taxonomy): Eukaryota > Metazoa > Platyhelminthes > Trematoda > Strigeidida > Schistosomatidae > Trichobilharzia > Trichobilharzia regenti. Next base: position 71,930,615 of record OX235270.1, on the reverse strand, counting down.
GATCTACGAATGTTTGTCATGCGATTCGCTTCCGCCAAATGTAAGATGATTTTACAGGACTGCACTACACTGACTCCTAGTTTAGAAATAGGGAGTGAAGTGGTAGAGCACGTTGACCGCTTCACTTATTTGGGAAGTACCATCAGCCCCAATAGGTCGATCTCTGACGAAATCTCAGCACGGATACAGAGGGCTACTTTCGCATATGTCAGTTTATGCCGTCTCTGGCATAGACGTGATATCCGGCTATCGACCAAAGGGCGTGTGTACTGCTCAGCAGTCCACTCCGTCCTCCTTTATGACTGTGAGATTGGAAGACACGAAAAGATTATCTGTCTTTGATCATAGGTGCCTGCTTTATATCTTCCGTGTGAAGTGGTATAATGGAGTGAGCAATATTGAGGTGAGGCGTTGAGTTCTAGGTAAGGAGGGGAAATCAATCGAGGAGGCTGTGAAATTACGTCGATTGGGATGGTTATGACGTGTGTTATGTATGCCTAGTCATCGCCTTCCTCGACGGTCAGTGTTAGCTGACATAGGGTCGGGCTGGAAAAGAGCTAGCGGCGGTCAAACCAAAACATGGCACCAGTCAATGAAATCCACAACAGTTAGTTTAAGCCACGTAGGAAGGTGTAAACTTCGTGATTGGGGTCCTCGGGACGGTGAAAAACCAATGGTTGGAAACAATTGGTGATATGGCTCGAAATCGTTCTCAATGGCTGGCTCAGATGCATCCACTCCTTGTGACTTATGATTTCCAATGAAACTATATTGCTCTTCGTTATTACTGTTCCTTTGTCTCACATCTCTGTTTACTGTCTCTATAGTGCATTTCTTCTACTTTTCTTCTCTTACTTTGTGTAGTACATGGAGTGTAGCGACTTGAACTGCCGCACATCGGTGCGAAGTTCTATGTCGAAAACAGACAGACAGACAATAGCTAACTTTGATGAGCTAAAGCAATGATATCATGCGGTCTGAGGCTTGATTATCGGCTGGTGCACATGTTTACCCCCTTTGTTCGGTTGTAAACTCAACCTGAGACTAGCAGCCCCACGCCGTAGAAAGTAAAACCACTGCTACTGAAACTTCCACTCGAAATAATAACCGACGAATCACTGAAACTAGGTGGAGCAACACGGCGAGCAATGTCAGTATGTGTAAAGTGTTAGGTAGGGTAGAAAATTCACTTGATAAGATTGTACGTATCTTTCGAATGATGCATATAAGATGTCGAAAACAGACAGACGTTAACCATGTTCAGTTATCATCTACCTTGAACAGAAATGGTAAATATGGTAGAATTTTCTTTGAAAGCAGTTCCATATCGTAACGCTGGAATATGACTTCAGTTTATGATGTTACTGACTGTCATTTTGAACCACGAAAAGCGTATAAACTGCGTGGCTGAAGTCACCGGCGTGGCAGAAATCAATAACTACAGATTGTCTACTAGTCCTATAATTACACAGCCTTTCCAAGTTTTATCCATCCTATGAATTATTCTATGTATGACATTAATTGTTCTGCCACTTGAAATTTAACTATGATTATAATCACACACATTTTAGTTTTAATTGCATTTCATACTATTGTTATTATTTTTATACATTCACAACTATGACTTAATTCCCTCACCGGATATAACTTAAGAAATCCAAATATATACGATTGTACAGCTTGATGATAAATTCGTTGAAAAGAGTCTCTTCGCAGAAGCACTTGTTTTGATTTTCTATGATACAATGGGAATTTTCTATGAGTGTTCTTCCTGTGGCTGAAAATCATTCACGATGACACCCATTGCTTACAAAACTTTAATTACAACTTTCATAAGCTTTTTGTCCTAAACGCTTCTAGAAAGGACTGAGCGAAGAAATATTTACTTTTCAATTAGATCCTCATCTCTGGACAATATATATATATATATATATATATATATAGTCAATATGAACATGTCACTGGGGTGATAATTAATGAAGAAAATCAATACACACAATTAAAAGGTAGAAAAATTAACAATAAGTGAATTGTATAATGCATGATTGTGGAAAAATGAGGAATAATTATGGAATAAGTGAGTACTCAAGTTGATTACGTAACAGATTGTCATGGAAAAACAAAACGATTTGAACAATGGTAACTAGCAAATAAAGATGAAGTAGTTCGAAAAATAAGAGAATACTTTGGATAATTATAATTTCTAAAGGTTTAAGGTGTCGAGGGAGGGCGAAGTAGTCCGGTTTTATACACTCATGTAACGATGGCCAAGATAAGAATAGGGGCTGCACAAATTCCTTTCGCACACACAGGTTTACCTTCTTCAGGTGGATTCCTTTGGCTTCAATTGTATGTAGGAAATGAATTCGTCAAGCAATATTAAGATTTCATACATTTATTCCCCTTAATGAATTTGAACAAAGCAAGAACTACAGTTTTAGCAGAATAATGTGGTACCATCATTTATTTCGTTGGCTTCTCATCAGCTGCTTACAGCCTAAATAAATTATGAGGTTTAAGTACAGACATGTTTCAACATACTTGCAAATTTTACATGTTGTCAGTTGACAGAAAATTCCACAATTTGTAAACAGTGCTCAGAAGTTTGCGCTTATATAGTTTTCACACAGGCAGTTCAGGTTAAAACAAAATAAATGTATGCAGAAAATGGTAAGAGAGTTACGTAATAAAGATGAGATATGCGTTAGATGCATAGTGACTAGTAAGTTAGGTAACAATGAACTGAGTTGAGCTCTAATCATAGAAACAAGAGACAAACAAAATTACAGATTATAAAAGGGAGGGTGAGAATAGAGACAAAGATTACGTAATCAGATGAGAGAAAAAAAGCATCCAGTTACCAAGGCAAGGAAAGACTAATAACTGCTTCTTTCTGAACACATAGATCAGGTTTCAAGCGTTTGATAGAAATCGCTTCAGCAAACTTAAGGAGAATTGAGCTCTTTTGCCTATTGATAATTTTGAACGACTTTTCGACGTCCACCTCATGACCCGTGTCGAGGAGATGCCTGGCGATGGCACTGTTTAGAGCATTTGTTCCCTTTAGACGTAAGCTTTTTGGTACGTGTTCAGAAAATCGTAGATATGCCCTTCTTTCTGTTCTTCCAATGTAACTGCTCCCGCAGATACACGTAAATTTGTATATACAGTTGGAGGTAACATGAGAAGGATATCTATCGATTTTTGATTGCACCAAAGAGCAAGTTGTTCGATAGATGGGAACGAGCTTGGCTGCAGGATAGGCTATGGCTAGTGATGTACTCAGCCTTCTGTTGATCATCGCTGCAATGTTTTCACCTTTATAGTCAAGCTGAACGTAGACTGGCTTTTTACCCACTGTGGTTTGTTTTACATTTGTGACTTCAGATCTTCCATACTTGTTGATGAACTTTTGAGGATACCCATTTCTCTTCAATATCTTTTCAAGGAACACCAACTCCTCCTCTAGTTTCTCTATAGAGCATATTCTCCTCGCTCTATAGTACAGAGTCTTGACTAGACCCCGTTTAAAGCTATTTGGACAAAAGCTGTTAAAATGCAAGTATTGTCCTTTCCATGTGGGCTTTCGATAAATTGACTTTTGAAGACTACCATCTTCTAGGCGTTCCATGGCGATGTCGAGGAAGTGAAACTTTCCGTCACTTTCATGTTCCATAGTGAAATCAATATTGGCGTGTGCACCATTGAATAATCTTAGTAAGTGTGAGGCATGGCTTTCATTTTCGCACACTATAAATGTGTCATCTACATAACGACAGTAGGAAGATGTTTCGTCAATTGCATGTTTCAACTTTGTTCTTTCGAGGTTTGACATGAATATATCTGCTAGAACAGGGCTGAGTGGACTGCCCATAGCTACACCATCTATTTGGCGGTAAAATGTGTTGTCAAATTGGAATTGCACATCCATGGTACACATAAGCAGTAGGCGTTTGAATTCCGATTCTGGGAGTGGGAGAAGATCGGACTGCTGACAAATGATCTCAACAGTTTCATTGATTGGAATCATTGTGAATAGGGAGGTTACATCAAATGACACCATGAATTTATTTAGAACGTTCATGTGGTTCACACTTTCAGAGAAATGAAATGAGTCTTTCGCCGTGTGCACGCCTAGCCGTTGACGAATAGGTTCCAACTTCTCCGCAAGCCAACGTGCCACCTTATGTTGGGGCGAGTTGATCATCGAAAGTATGGGTCTCAGGGGGACTTGTTCTTTGTGTGTCTTCGGAACGCCATACATGTGTGGCAAGCGGGACCCTCGGGGTTTCAAGTCATTGTACGTGTTGTTGTCAATCAATTTCTTCTTTAGGAGATCTCTCAAGGCGTTTGTGATACGTTTTTCGACGGCATCTGTCTTATCTTTCTGGCAACTGTCAACTTTAAACCTCAACGGGTCATTTAACACAGCTTTCATCTTTGCGATGTAGTCCTCTTTGTCCATCAGCACCACACCTGAGCCTTTGTCAGGTCTCAATATAACAATTTTGTCATTATTCTTGAGAGCTTTCAATGCTCTTAGATGCTCTTCAGAAAGGACTTTGGAATATGACGTTGGAGAAATGAGGTATTGATTTGCAACGTCGACGAGCTTCGATTTGAACCAGCTCCTCTTGTCATCATCAACTGGAGTGAGGTCACTCAACTGGTAGAATAAGTTTTCGAATTGAACTGCGACATCAGTTCTTTCGACAAACTTATTTGGGATGTGAAAGTTAAATCCAAGAGAAAGTGCTTCCATTTCTATGCGATTTAACTTCAGACTCGACAGATTACAGATAAATTCCTCAGGATTTTCTGGGAAAACTTCACACAATTTCTCCTTTGTCAGGGATTTTGAGAGAGTTTTGTAAAATTCTTCACATGTTTTCTGTTGAAGTCCTTGGATGAAATTGATGAATTTGATGCGACATACTATACTCAAACTATTGACGACACCATCGAAAGATCGGGCTTCAGTTCTCAATTTAGAAATCAGAGATTCTGTTGATTCAATATGTGATTTTGTAATGCGTCGAAGATTCTTGAGAGATGGGGGTAATTTGCAAGAACGCAATGACTTCATGAGATGACGAGGAAAGCAGTGAGACCGCAAGCAATCATGATAAAACTTCAATCGAGTCACCTCTCTTGATATTCTGCAACGAATTGTCACCAACCGATCCAGTGACTTAAAAGATTCTCTGGGGAGGCGTTTTTTCAGAAATTTCATACATTTATTCCCCTTAATGAATTTGAACAAAGCAAGAACTACAGTTTTAGCAGAATAATGTGGTACCATCATTTATTTCGTTGGCTTCTCATCAGCTGCTTACAGCCTAAATAAATTATGAGGTTTAAGTACAGACATGTTTCAACATACTTGCAAATTTTACATGTTGTCAGTTGACAGAAAATTCCACAATTTGTAAACAGTGCTCAGAAGTTTGCGCTTATATAGTTTTCACACAGGCAGTTCAGGTTAAAACAAAATAAATGTATGCAGAAAATGGTAAGAGAGTTACGTAATAAAGATGAGATATGCGTTAGATGCATAGTGACTAGTAAGTTAGGTAACAATGAACTGAGTTGAGCTCTAATCATAGAAACAAGAGACAAACAAAATTACAGATTATAAAAGGGAGGGTGAGAATAGAGACAAAGATTACGTAATCAGATGAGAGAAAAAAAGCATCCAGTTACCAAGGCAAGGAAAGACTAATAACTGCTTCTTTCTGAACACATAGATCAGGTTTCAAGCGTTTGATAGAAATCGCTTCAGCAAACTTAAGGAGAATTGAGCTCTTTTGCCTATTGATAATTTTGAACGACTTTTCGACGTCCACCTCATGACCCGTGTCGAGGAGATGCCTGGCGATGGCACTGTTTAGAGCATTTGTTCCCTTTAGACGTAAGCTTTTTGGTACGTGTTCAGAAAATCGTAGATATGCCCTTCTTTCTGTTCTTCCAATGTAACTGCTCCCGCAGATACACGTAAATTTGTATATACAGTTGGAGGTAACATGAGAAGGATATCTATCGATTTTTGATTGCACCAAAGAGCAAGTTGTTCGATAGATGGGAACGAGCTTGGCTGCAGGATAGGCTATGGCTAGTGATGTACTCAGCCTTCTGTTGATCATCGCTGCAATGTTTTCACCTTTATAGTCAAGCTGAACGTAGACTGGCTTTTTACCCACTGTGGTTTGTTTTACGTTTGTGGGATTTAGATAAATAATTTTAAATTCTGTATTAACATCATTTTTATGTGGATGTGTGTATTAATTTTCTTCATTCATACTGACTAACTATTGTTAACAAAGATATAGCCACTTGGCTGGTAAGATGTTGTGTATTGTAATAAAAATGCTAGAGTAGCTGTTCAGAGATGAGAAGCGAATTGGTAATTTAACTAAAAGTATCTGTCCAATTTTTTATAGTCACATTACTGTTTTTTCTATTACGAAACTCATACATACCGATGCAAATTATACGCTGTATTGAGACCCAGTAAAACGGTGGTTCCAGTTTTCAAAAAAACGATGTGTAAAGACGTTAAACTCAATGAACTACTCTTGCGAGCCTCATAATATCCAAATAAAATGAATAATTTGATATTTTCCCAATTAGTTAAACTAAAAAAAGGTCAATGCTTTTGTCGATTAATTTCATATTCGATGATGATAATTAGTGATGCAGATGGTGGGAGTGAGTGAATATTAAAATGAGACTTCGATTATCTGACAGAGTATTATTCCTTGGAAATTAATTTATCTGAAAGCGTAATATGTTATTTACTGATGATGCATCGAATACAATACACTGTTCACAATAATATCAACAATTACAACTTACATAATTCTGCTGTCTTCCATCTTATGTCAGTGATCATAATACTCTCTGTGATTCTCTGTTTTGTGACGAATCATCAATATTTCACCTATTTGGTGGTAGCCCGGTGTATAAAACTTTAGTACATACACTGTTACCTTTTCCCGTCTTAGCGACAACACATCAGAGCACGCAAATTATCTTCCAGATTACTCATAATATCAGGATATATTATGCTGATTGAGGCTGGAATCCTAACTGGTTGTTATCAACTGGCTTTACCAATGTTTCTGAAATCATAACCATTTCATCATACTTGATAGCTTCGATTATTTAGCCTAATTAAGCAAAGTGTATTACTGAGATGAAAAAGCTAATTTCTGAACCAGTTTGTAGACTGAATCTAATTTCACTCCTATTTAGATCTCATTGTAGAATTTCATGTGTTTCTAAAATCCTCCCTCATTTCTGTTGCAATTACTATTTCTGTTAATCAGTTTCTTTTTCCTATAAGTTCTTATGAACTCCTAAGGATAGTTATTCGGGGGTAATTTTCGATTATTTTTTGTTGTGTCTTTATTTATTCATTAATATATAACAAAGGAGAGTGAGAGTTCCAGAACTGTTTTAGTCAGATGAGAAAATGTGGAGAATAACAAAGTGCGTAACACAAATGAAAATGAGAAAACAAACAAGAAGTTTGATTATTAGTTTATTTTTTGTTACCTTGGGTTCCAAGTCTAAGACAAAGCTCTGCTATGTTCTCTTCCCTATGGTCTTCTTTAGTTGGCCCGGCGATCACCTATGAACTTTCATCTCCCCCAGCACGATCTCAGTGTCACCATCGGACACCCAAGTAGTGGTTTCCCACTAGAGTTCCCCTAGATCGACGGCCTAGCGCACAATGCTACTGAACGATTACCTCATAATGTGTTCAATCCATCACTACTTCTCCTGCATATTTGTTACGCAATAGGTTCTTGATTGGTTCGTTCCTAAGGTTCCTTGTTGCTAATTCTTTCTGGCCATCTGATCTTCAGTATGAAGCTAGCGAAGTCAGTTATTGATAAAGGTCTGCAATGGCCTGTTTCGAAATGCTTTCCGACACTCTCCAAGTTCTCCACCATGTAGAGAAACTTCTCTGAATTTGGTGTTAAAAGTCCAAATTTTGTTTCTTATACTGAGTGCAGAAGTTTCCCGAACTGATTTCAGAGTAATGAAGGTCTGTCCTTGCTTTCCTGAGTGTCGTTTTGAGATCCTCACGCGTGCCTATTGTATTTGTGATACCTGGATAAGTGAAAGAAGTAACTTCTTTCAAAATTTCTCCCGTTGATAATGATTAGTGTTTATTGTTGTTGGTTGGTTGGTTAGCTATCTTAATCACCTTTGTTTTCTATATGTTCATTTGAACTTCTGTCTTCACACCCTGATTCCTCTGCCAGTTTGTTGGTTTTCGCCGGTAAGTCTTCGAGTTTGTGTGAAATTAGATATAAATCATACGCGCAACCCAGATCTCTAAGAGTCCTCTTATCAGTGGTCCAGAGTATTCCTGTCTTCTAACTTTCAACGCACAGCCTGCCGCATATTCCAGTCCACCACAATTAAGAATATGATCAGTGATAACAGGCAGCCAACTTGTGTTACTCCTGTCTTCACTTTAAACGCCTCATTGATTTTCCTGTTGTAGATCACCTGACATATGGCATCATCACCACACAGATGTTGAATGAGGTTGATAAAGACCTGGGCACTTCACGTCGTTGCGGTAGTTTCCAAGTCACTTCTCTCTCAAGGCTATTGAAGACCTTTTCGAGGTCAATGATGTTAAGGTGCTGGTTTGACTGCCGTTCTGTGATCTGTTTAATAATGATGCGTAGAGTTTCAATTTGATTCGCATATGATTAGTTTTTTTCTGAATTCAGCATTTCCTGGGAGTTCTTCATCCAGTGCATGGAAATTATTAAGTTTATACTTAATAATAAATTTATTTGATTTTTACTGTTATTATTTTCTGGACTAATTAAATACTCTAAATTAACACATCGAATATGTCCATCAAAATGTTGCATGTGAATATTGATGTACAGCTAAGTGAATTAATACGTAATCATCTAGTACTGTGTTTTTAAGTTGTCAAACATATTTCAGGATTCTTAGCTAAATGGATGTAAGTGCAGCCCATTTTTTCAGATTCTAGTCTGTCAGACACTAGCCCAAAAGCTTAGAAAGGACCTGTCAACCTATTTCAGCCTAGGGGACTGACAATGGATATTGAGTGTAACTCATTTAGTGGGAGTTGTTTAGCTGCATGCCATCTGGCAACATTCTTCACTTCTGTACAACGATAAGGGTAAGAAAACCTTTCTGTCATCTCTGGGATTTTACCTCCCTACATTTTGATATCTTGTCCAATAACTGGCATGGTTCGGAAATAAACACCTCGACTGACAGAGTGAAGATAAAGGATTTCGCGATGTGTTCTTGCGGATAGTATAGCAAACGTCTCAGTAGATATTCTAGCCAGGTAAAAAGTTGGTAGAATACCTTTAAAATAGCCTAACATAATATCTAATATAATCACAGCATTCCTTTAGACTCTTAATACAAAACCAACTACCAGAGAAAATTCAAACTCTAAGTGACCGCCTCCTTTCTACCTACACCTATACTCTGAAACGAAAGTGCGTCAAGTTTGACTTGTGACAGGGTATATTCTCAACCGATAGACATTTAAATCATTTTCTTTTCGGCTCAGATTCCATGTTCGTCTATGATCTCTACAAATCCAAAGATGTGACTAAAATTAGTGAATAAGATAAAATAGGCACACTATAAATGTGAAGATTGAGTCAATTAATTATTTCAATAACTATTTACTGATAACTGAATGTCTGTCAGCTGATCAACGTTGTTCGAAACACTTTCACTTACAGGTATAAGATTCAACCTCTATTCTCTTATATATATATATATATATATAATATGCTTAAGGGTTTTCACAGATTGTGCCGGTCCCTAAATTAAGCCAAATATTAAGGCGATCCAGTTTCAGTTGGTCTGCAGTGTTTCACCAGATATTGGCTTATGGAAAAGCCCTTTTTTATATGCTTAACTGTAGCATGACAAGAAATTCACACACTTCAGTTCACATCATAAAATATATCTAAGCCACCTTCGTACTCTAGATTGTGCAAGTCATATGATTGCGTGTGTGTGTATCTGCGATCAATAGTCTTAATGTAGTTACAACTATAATAAGCCGTGTGTAACTCATTGATTCAAACAAACTAAAAATGTGTTGTGAGAAATTTAATTTAAAATATTAAAATGTTTTTAACTGAATTTCATCCTAGAGAGATGATTTACACATTTTTAAAAGTAATTTTTGCCAGCTGGCAAATTAAATATTCGGTTAAGTGTTTACACGATTTCTTTAACTTCAAAAATATTCCATTCATGTCATTTTAGTGACAGTGTCACGTACATATTTTAATACTGCCGTCATTACTCTGAATTGTTTTGCTACTTATGTATTGATTTGGCTAAGATGATTAAACAATATGTAGTACTCTCAAGTCCTCACTAAGAATATTTCCAATCGACCGAGAACGTAAAGGAGACAGCAAAGGACACATAACCAACACTGTCGCATTATGAGATAGGGATTTAATATTATTTTTGCTCAATTATAAGTTAACCACCTTGGGAAGTGTTACGACAGATATTTAATTTCTTTCTTATTAGCTCAGTTTTGGAATTTCACGATTATTATTTTTGTACTAAAACTGCTACCCACAACTCTGGCCAAACCATTTTTGAAGGCTAAACAGTGTGGATTCATTGGTTACTAGGCTTTGAATTCATTAGATTTTCTTCATTTTTAAACAGTATGAATAGATAAATAGATAGGTTTCACCAAAAGTGCAATACATTAGTCAAAGTAGTAGGGGCTGAATGTCTTGGAGCTTCATTATAATACAAACAGGATACCTGGTGAAATAAAATAGACATAAATTATTATCTGTGTTTTAGGCTACACTAGTTGTAAGCTGTTTTCGATAAGATGCATTCTATATTGGCTATGTGAACAATAACTTAAATAAGCCCTTAAAGTGATTACAAAGATTCCTAAAGGATTAGTAGTTATTTTCATTCTTAGAAGGGTACTGAGCAATTTGTATTATTCACTAAAGGGTAAATAAGTTTATGAAGCGAAGCCTGAGCCTGTGACTTAATGCCGTTCATCCAGTAAGACTTTTATAAATTTGTAGAGCACTTGTAGCTCAGGTGTTCAGGCATTCTCATATCCAAGTATGCTTAGAATACAGAGTCACATTATTATACATTACAATTTTTATTACACAAAGTAAGCGGTTTTAAATCATGTTTTACACACTTGTTCTAGTGAATTCAAAAGCTCTGCACCTAACAACAATGTATGAGTGGCACATATTTCGATATCTTGAGGAAAAGTAATGACAATGTATATGCATCCAGTAAAGCCAAAGTGGAAGGAAATATAAACTTAGAGTAAACTAAACAAGCAACAACCTATGAAGAATAACGTATTCCTAGTGCGGAAAATCTGATATCATTTGTGAGTAATGCACTCTATGGAAAGTTTAGTATCTTATTAATGTACATAGTCTTAGTAAACATTATATTTGTCGTCCCACTCCCATATTACAGGAGAAAACAGAACAGCACTTGAGATTAAAATTCCCATCATTTTGAAATTACAGACTTTAAAATGAATATATATATATATATGCTATTTTATTTTGAAAACCAAATTAATTTTTTTAATTTGCAAAACCATACCTTAAATCTTGTTAAGGTGACCTAACATTGAGAAATTTAGATTAGACATTAAAAATGATACTCTTATTGAACACACTGTTTAGGATATGATCTACTCTGGATTGCAAGGTATGTAAACTCATAAAACACTTTATGGTGACCTACAAACTTTGTAAGTAGGTTATTAGTACTATAGAGTATGTAATTATAGAATATTTACAAGGATTACATTTTTAATTCACGGTCAATTCACTAACAGATCGAAAATTAAACTGAGAACTGTATTATCAGCCATCTGATTTTGTCACTATCATCAGTAACTTTGATAACTGTAGTAAAAGAATACAAAAATCTACTACTGCCGATATAAGTGCATGCAATTTTACTGTACTTCGCTTCTGTTTGCATCTTACAAGCATCGGACGGTTCCAGACTCTTGATTATGAGACAATATTTTACAGAAGAGTTTTATCTATATATCATAGGAAGCCGTCTAAAATAAGTGCAGCTGAGGCTAGAGTTCACTAGCGAACTCTGTAAAGGGTATATTTTAGGAAATAAAATAGCTCTCTATAACTTGTATCGATCAGGAATAGCGCCGAATAATCTAGAAGACAGTCAGAATAGCTGCTAAGACTAATCAGCAATACTGATTGATCACGAACTTCCACTTAATAGTTAACCTTTTTGGTTGTTTTACAACATTCATAAGTGTGTGTATATTTCCATTGATTGGTGTGTAAAACTGTGGTAGTATATAACTCCATAATAACTTGTTTATTGGATATATCACACAGTGAAGCTGTAAATACACAACTTGGAGACTCGAGTGTTACAGTTCTCTTTCTTCTTCTCCATTCATTTACACAGGTTTAAGTATTAGGCAAGGATCAGTTAGATTGTTAGAACACAAAAAGTTAGAAAAATCTTGACGAGTAGACTCTAATAAGATAAGTAATTTAGAAACAAAAACCTCAGCTATAGCACAACGTGCAGTTACATGCAACTAAAGACGAGGCATTATATATTTGGACCGCGTCCTGGTGGCAAAATCGTCAACGGCCTGTCCACATAATCTGAAGGTCGTGTGTTTTATTCTTGGTAGAGTGAAAAATAGGGCTTTAGGCTTTTTGATTTTCATTGGACATGGTGTTGTGTGTAGAATTCGAAGTTGCTAATCCATGCCAACCCTTCCCTTTTTTCTCTGGCCTAATACTGACTAGGCGCGGCTTAAAAGTGTGTTGGTCATATATCGAACCTGCATTTCCCACGTGGCTGATGCTCATTCTACAACTGAACCATAGACGCAAAGTGACAGTCCTAAAACCAGATGTACATGTTTGGAGGAAGAGATGGATAAGGGAAGCTCTATTCATCTAATCAACCGGGAATACTTGTAACAGAAGCGATTCACCATCTGTCCTGAACTTCTGGAAAGTTCTACTATTGTTGTGACAAGTGGGAAAGAAGAGGGAGAATTATACAGATTGAGCTCACTGAAAACGTTTTTCGTCTTAATACACAGTTCAATTACTTTTATTCAGTAGTGAGAGACAAGAAACTGCACATTCTCCCGCTTTTGTGTAATCTTTTGTCGTCCACTTTTAACCTTCATTCGAACCATGTTATTTTTCTCCATATTCGTTTGTACATGAACAACAGTTCATTTTAAAGCTAATGACTCTTATTTTACTAATTTTAAATACTTATGTCTTTTCGCTTTCTAACTGAGAGATTAAATAAATAAAGCAGACTGAAGTTCAAATATTTTCAATGTGGATTGAGGACTTGCAACATACATTAATTCTTCTCTATTAGATGTCTGTACCTGTATATTGCCGTCTTAAATTAGTCAGTGGCAAGCACAGACATCAATTTTTATGGAACTAGATATTAAGAGTTAGTACCCAGGTAGAAAAAGCTGAAATCCTCATCTACTTTTCTTCTCTCTGAGTTGCTATGATCTAGAAGAAGCGAAAGAGAAAATAAATCAGGTTTATAGTCATTTCTTAAAATTTTGAATGTCACTATTATATGTACTCTGTGCCTACTATGTCATAAGATGAAGAGATTCAGCTTTAATCTTCATATCAAAGGTGAGAGATCTGACAGAAAGATTTCCTCACTCCGTTTCAATAGACTAAGAAGTACTGTTATGTGTGTATGCAGCATGTTTTTGGTTTGTTTTAGGATGATACATTATCCTAGTTAACTTTATTAAAAATTCATATGCTTAGAGATGGATCTTAAAAGTATATGACCTTCAGGAAAGGAAATCCCTTATTTGTTTTTTTGTTTTCAAAACTTCAGTTATTTTACTTTTTAACTAATTAAACAATGAAATCAAATATGTGGTCATATCAGCACTTTCGGTTTTACTGATAATCAACTGTCTGTTGGTAAGACATTCTACCATGAGAATTGCATGTTTGTGCGTGAACAAGAGCCCTTTGGACAACGGGAATAACCAGGAATCCCGAGAGATCACGATAGTTTCTACAGAAAAAACAATAAACGAACCTGTGATAGGTCGTAGCCTGCTGAAGTGAAATAGGCCCGAAGAAATCAGTGGATTAAATTATGTCGTGAAAGTATTGGAAACTAATTTCTCCTGTGATATACTTCAAATAATGATAATTTTTATCAGCGTAATTTGTGATTGTGACACGCATACACCACCTGTTATGGATTGTTGAAGTAAGTCTCTTGTCTACTAGGACTCATCAGGAAGGTTATTGTTTCTTCGACCAAGGGTTGACACTAGACCTTAAACACCGTGTGGTACGTAAACACGGATATAACTAGTGTTATGTATTGTTGATAAATGCTAATGCACCAGCCTTTCCTTCAGTATTGGAATACACACCACTCTTCGTTAATGCCTAATGCAATTCAGAAGTTGTGTTGAAATAAGAAAATTAATAAGTAACAAGTAACCTCATTATTTAGTTACTTCAGTCTTATCAGCGAAAATATGCGTCAACCGACAACTGACTTGATAGAATATTCGTATCCGTCAGATATTAGGCTATTTTTTATATCTTTATTTACCATTATGAGTTCGACTTTATCTTCGGGGAAAGAAAAACAACTTATTTGTAATGGTTAGTTTGCAAATACTACTTACTAGAACTTGTTTCTTTCATATTATATATGAATTCATTGTAAACGGTTAGTCACTTATCTTAAATTTATACTGAGTATTAATTAAAATGTATATTTTGTAATCCACGAGAATGAATCTATTCTTAATTACTAAAATTACTACTAACTGATGAATTTGACAGTAATCTTTCTTATGAAAAAGAGATTATTCAATACAGATTTGATTTTATTGTGTGAACTGCTGTTCTACTTTCATCTCTGAGGAAAATAGAAACATAACTCTCGTTGTTACCTGAGGTCTATAACTCGGATACACTCGTAGACCAAGTGGGAATGTATTAAAGCATTTCCAGTGAGTATAGTCAATATCACTTTCACAAAAGATTCAAAATCAATAAAAAATAAAGCGGTTCTCTTAATGAAAGTTTTGTCAATATCAGTGTTCTCGAATATTGAAACAGTAGACTGATCTCAGTTTACTTTATTGTATGAAATAGTCTCTTGCTTACCACAAATCCAACAGCCTTATATCATTTTACAAGAAATGAAAAATGGGTAGGAATTCATTCAGTTATGAGTGATACATTGAAGAAAACGTCTATCTGAGAGATTCAAGCATGTGATGGTCATTCGTAATGGTTGTTAAAGTATGAAGATAATCAGTTGTCGCACTGCATTTTCAACTGAATTGGTGTGAAAAACTTTGTGAGTCACCAATGTGAATTCACAAAGGATAGATGGAAGAAGGACTTATTCATAAGGAATATCGTTTCGTTGTAAAGACACCAGCGTTACATGATTAAAGAAGTTAACTTGGCTAAAGAATTCAGATTTCTTAATGGAATGTAACCACTGACCTTATTTTTCGGTGTTTTTCATCATTGATCAAGTCATATATATCGTTACTGATAATGACAGTAATCAAATAAAGTGTACTTCTTCGATTGGTATATGCTATCAAACACTCAGCAGGAGTCACCCAAATACTCGACTATAGTTTAAATAACTAGAAACCTATATATTTTGTTAAAGAAATGTCAGACTAAAATCTTAAAAGTTTTCTTTTATATATATATATATATATATATATATATATATATTATATATATATATATATATATATACTCCAGCCTAATCCTTCCAGCAGTCACTGATTAAATTTCCAATAAAGCATTGTTAAAAGATGCAGGTGACCTGAAAAAAATAAAATGAGGTTACAATCCAATACACATAGTTAAGTAATACCCTGAAGATTTTAAACAATCGATTTCTTAGCAAATATCAATCAGTTTATATTAACAGTTTAATGAGAATAAAATAAGTTCATTTTTATTCACTACTGTTTCATAAATTGCCATTAAGGTACATTGTTTCAAAGAAACATATTTTGACCAACTGAGAGAGCGTTGACTAACATAGTAAAATTAAAGGATGCTTTATCTTAAGTAGAATTTAACAGCATTTAATGGTGCTAGTTAACCAGATTTAATATTATATATATATATATATATATATATATATATATATGAGATATCACTTTTCGCCGCTACTGAAATTTGTACTGTATTTTAATACAAAAATTGATGAAACTCAATCCTGTGACTGTGATGAACTATTTAACGTCAGTTTCTTCAGTTTTAGTATGCATGTTATTTATTGATATTACGGTTGTCTCTCACCATCGCTTATAGTAACCAGCTTCATTTCTTCCAATTCCCTTCTAGTCATCTTTTCATGAGACAAAATACAGTGTCAGCTAATTACTGATTTCATTTAAAATCAGACATAATTAGCTTGCATAACTTTAAGCAGCTATACATGTAGTAATTTACTGAAGTATTCATTGACAGTAAAGGGACAATTAACCTGACTCAGACGAAAAGTCAGGCAGAAAGCTTCGAGTAAATTGTTCTTACAGTTTCCTGAATAATTTTTAATTAGTTTCATTAGCAGTTGACGTCATGGCGGTTAGGACGCCCACCGACCGTGCACATGGTCCGGAATTCGATCCCCGCCCGACGCACTACATTACATCGCTAAACCAGGATTTAAAAAAAATAGTAGAGAGGAAAGGTCGGGCATGAGGCTGTCAACCCGATCCGGTAAAAATAAACGCCGCTACAGAAATTTCAAGCCTCTAGCTTAAAGCCCTATGTTTCACTGAGAATGTGAAAGAATAAAAAATTTATGATTATCAGTGGTGGCCATCTAAAACATTCCCAGAAAAACTTAACAACAACATGTCATACATAATAACTTTTACACATCTGATAATGCTACTGCACGTGATAAGTTGCATAGGTCACGTAATCAGCATCGACTGGAAAACTCCGTGTTTTCTAAAACCGTTTACATGGAGAATTTAATCAATAGCTGACATCAGTTAGAGAACCACTGGAAAACCTGGGAGTACTGGACAGCTGTTTCGCCCTAGTTTGTGACTCTTCATCAGTACGCACCCACCAGGATTCGAACCCAGGACCTTCTGGTTACAAGGCGAGCTCGTAGACCATTGAGCCACTGGGACCCGATCCAATGATTAAATCCTCCATGCAATCAAAGAAAATCCCTACAAAACCAATACTTGAAAATTAAAACCATTTATCTTACCTCATAATAACTTCAGTAAGAATGTAAAAAGTAGAATTTTGGCACAGTTCTATGTGATAAATTCTTGTTGGAATTGTTTATCTGATATAAAAATGATACAATACTATTTACTGCATTTCGTCCTGATTGCAATTTATAACTGATAATCGTATCAAAAAGTAAATTCACAGTTTTAGGACTCTGTTCACTTAGCTATACTGTCGCTCATATTTCGAATTTTAATGATCGTAGAATTCTTTATGTCTGTCTGTCTGGATTCAACATAGAACTTGGCACCGAAGTGCACCAGTTCGAGTTGCCACGTTCCAAATAGCACACAGAGGTAGACAAGAAGATGAGTGAAGAGAATTAATAGAGTTTGACAAATATAAGAGTGAAACAGAATGGGTAATGGTAGAAAGGAATATGAAAGATTACAGAGATTGAATACATCTGCGCCATTGACAACGATTTTGAGCCATGTCACCTATTGTCTCCAGCCATTGATTCCTAGAGTCCCGAGGGCCCCAACCCGGGAGTCTGCATCTCCCTACCTGACTCAGTTTAACTGTCAAGGATTTCATGGATTGATGCCATGTTTTTGTTTGGCCACCACTGGCTCTTTTCCAACCTGAACCTATATCAGCTAACAATGCCCGTCGGGGGAGGCGGTGGTTAGGCATGCGCACCACGTGACCTAGCCATCTTAGTCTATGTAACTTTATAACCTCGTCGATTGATTTTCCCTCTTTGCCCAACACTCTACGCCTAACGTCAACATTACTTATCTTGTGAAACCACCTAACGTGAGACAGAGATCGCAGACATCTATGATCGAAAGCAGTCAACCTTTTCATGTCTTCAACGCGTATTGGCCATGTTTCAGAGCCATAGAGAAGGACGTAGCGAACTGGTGAGCAGTACACACGTCCCTTGGTTGATAACCGGATGTCACGCCTACGCCAGAGATGGTGTAAGTCAGCGAAAGCAGCTCGAGCTTTTCGGATCCGTGCTGAGATTTCATCGCCAATCAGTCCGTTGGTGCTAATACAACTTCCCAAGTAGGTGAAGTGGTCAACATGTTCTATCACTTCACTCCCTATCACTAAGTTAGGGGTTGACGTCGTCCAGTCCTGTAGCAGCATCTTACATTTTGCAGGGGCGAATCGCATGCCAAACATACGAAGATTGCTGCTCAAGATGTTCAGAAGACTCTGCATTTTGTCAGCATCCTCCCCTAACAGGACTATGTCATCTGCATATTCTAAGTCCATTAGATTATTCCCTGGTAACAAGTCGATTCCTAAGTCACTACGTTCTGTTAAGGATACTTCCATTAGCATATCTATGATGAAGTTAAACAGAAATGGGGAAAGTGGACATCCCTGTCTTTATGTATCAAAAGTAACAGTGATAACATCTTCGCACACATGAATACACAATAGACAGCATAATTGGTATAAAATTTTGCATAATTAGATGGATTTTCATTCGTAAACTCCACCCATATGTGCAATAGTAGTAATTCGTCATGAAACATATATATATATATATATATATAATGGCAGTATCCCAATAAGCAGATTCAAAGAGGATGACTTGTTCGATATTAATATTTTATGCTATGTATATATGATGCAATCCGGGAATGTCAAAATTGTGGAAACAGACTTCGCGAAAAAGTGACTTCATGTTTTATTTCAATCAGTTAGGCAATTCAAACAAAACATTTCTATCATTTCGATAGCCACTGATAAATGCATATATTAACTTGTGCGCCATGACTCCTAACTGACGATATTTGAGTTCTTAGCGTAGATTTTGTTATCAGTCCGCATCATTTAGAGAAACACTGAAAACCGAGGAGCACTGGACAACCGGAACTGTTTAACAGTGCACATCCACGACTCCACCAAGGGTAGATATCCTACAGTCGAAACTCTGGATATGAATTTTCAGCACAATGTTTTACAGCCTACATTAACTAGAAGGAACAATAAAAACCTGAATCTGTCATAGAGAGTAATTTTAAAAAAGTATATAAATTGAAGTGGTGTTTAGTATTAAGTGTTTTAAAGCTGTGAAATTTCGGGAAAATAAATTATTCAGTGCATAGTAAGCATGAATCAATTAAGAGCACAGCCTGCGAATTCAGCTCTCCTGTGGTGAATTTACGTGAACCAACATGTTGCAATTAACTATTCAAGTATTATTTACATGACTGATTTATTAAATCTAGTTAAACACGAATTTTTTCTTGACATTAAATTAAAAGTTGTTAATATGCCTTAACTAAGTGTGACCTAAACCTATTTAGAGTAGGTTTTGACTACTAAAAGCCAAGCTAAAATGTATTTTTAGAAAAACCACGCATTTAAATGTGTTGAACTTTATAGTTTAAGATATATATATATATATATATATATATGAGAATGCCTTAAGTCAAAGTATTACTACGACTGAAATATATCTAATTCCAAAATATATTATGTCAATTAAAGTAAGTGTATCCTCTGAGTTTCTATAGAAATCATAGACAGTTGCTGATTGTCATAAGTTTCTTTTTTCTCCCACTTATATATTTTAGAGTGTTTTAAGGTAAATCACTGCCTTATATTTTTTTTATTATTTTGATTACAGCTTGATTCCATACCGTATTTTTGGTACAAGTATGGAATTTTCAGCAAGTGATATCGGTAGCCCAATTTTGCAGGTCGACAATTGATGTTGGGTGTGCGTCAGCAGGGGATCGAAACCCGCACCATGTGTATGGTCGGCGAGAGTCCCAACCGCTGTGGCACTGACGCTCATGACTGTTTTAGTTCAACTTTCGAAGTTTACAGTAAATATTTGATTGTATAGCTAGTTAAAGTTACTTGTCTTCTTCAAATCTGTAATTAAACCAATCACCCTGTATTAGAAGTGTTAATCAGATATTAAGACTGTATTCAGACGTTGAAGTAAAACTTCACACTGACATAAAATGAATTATATATAGTTTATACTTTTCTTGTTCTCTTGGCTGGGAATAAATGGAGCAAGTAGTAGAAACTAAACCGAAAAATGCTTTAATGAACCATAAACTGAAAATGCATTAGGTAGATATTTGAAAACATATTTGTTAATGCAAACACTTACATCATCTCACATGTAGGCAATGTGTGTTAGATTACTGAAGAAATAAATTTATCTCTGAAAGTGTAATGATGTAGACCACTGTATATTCTCAAGTATAATATATGTAGTTGAGATCTGTACAGCATTTTGTATCACATATAAGTTCATTAGTAAATGGACTCAAAATACGATTGAAACAAAAATCCTTCTTCAAACATTTTCTTTCTGTGTATCGAAATCATTAGATGGACTCAAGCCTACCAATAAAGAGATTTTCATTTCATTGGGGGTAAACAGATCATAAGATTACTTAGATGTAGGTTGTCATGGCCTAAACAGCTTATTGATTGAGTCTTTGATTTTAGCCTAAAGTGTGGAAAATTTTAATCATAAAAAGATGAAAGTTCTTAAGATTGCAAATGAACCCTGTCGACCAACGCCAGGAATAGTAAAACCTAGGTAAACAGCTTTCTGTCGAAAAAGTGTTTCTCAAATCAAATATCAAAGTTTAGTTTGTTTTAATGCAACAATACGAGTTTTATCATGTAAAGAAAGTAAACTCATTCAGTAACTCAGTAAAGCTAGATTGTTAGATGGTTAAAAGCAACAATCACTGTAAAATCAGATGAGTGTCTCGCTTACTTGAATTGGTGGATAATTAGTATGTCATGAATACAATTGAAATTAGGCTTTTCGTATTACTATTTATTTTTTCATGATTTACAAATGATAGTTTTCCCACAAACAAAACATCAGCAGATGACTTTACATCGAACGAAAATATGCTTGTCGATTTAATTACTGGGCGAAACAAAATTTAATTTATTTCAGAGTAGTCCACTTTGAAATGCAGTAGAACATTTACAGAAATCAAATATAATACTTTTCACTCGCACAGATATTTTAAGAGCTCTATCACTCAGCAATATCTATAGAAATGAAAGGCTGTCAACGTTAACCACATGGCGGTAAGCCGTTTGCATGTTTTATAATGCTACCTTATTTCTCGTAAACTTTTAGGTTTCTCTGTCAACTACTCTTTTCATCTGTTCCATTGATGCCTGCACTTGTGATATTCGCTTCAGTAGTGTTTAACTGACGTCATATACTATTCGTGACATCATTACTTATCGTCATCCAATCAACAGAATCACCGTTTTGTAGTTATAAAAGACACAAGCAGTGTATGCTTCATTCTCACAAACAACATCCATAGTATGGAACGCGAGGCAAAAACATATTTTCATTTGTATAAAAAAGGTGGATTACTTTAGTGTATTATTGGAAATTTACTCCTTCGATTATTTACTTTTGTAGGGTATTTTTACCTATGTTCTTAGTCCAGTTTAATGAAGATTTTTACATTAGAATTCAGCAGTAGAATGTGCGTTAATGAAGAATTTAATTTGGAATACCTGAGAGTCTGACAGCATTTTTTTGAGTAAACAGTAAAAGGAAAGCGATTTGTAGATAAATCATTCCTGAGTACCTCAACTGATGCACTGATGCTATTCACCTTTCATAACTGTGAAGATGTGCTTTCGACCACTTTCGTAATACAGTATCTCGACATTTACATCAATAAAAAAATTATATTTGCGATGTCAAGTGGATTACATTTTTTGATTTGAATATTTTTAGTTTCCATACGAAAAACCGTGGTGAATTTTTACCTTGAACTATGCGATAGATAGATAAAAAGAATACTACTTTTTTTTCTGGTAGGCTGAAAGCTTCACTGCCGTTATTAATTATTGGTGGTTTTAGTGGTACCATCTTGAAAAAATGAAGAAATGAGTTTTAGAAGAGTAGCTGTGAACTCAAGTTGTTCAAGAAACTACTGTTAAATAAACCCATTTCACTAAAACTTTATCAGGTGTACTTTATGCACACAAAACTACAGAATACCATGATAGACAATCTAACTTTGAAAAGAAGCAGAACAGTAAGCATTTCTAATACGTTTGGTTTTTGTAGGTCCATTACTCACCGATCGTTTTGTGGCGTACCTTGAGTCCAGTGTCCTCCAGTCAACAGTTATGTGGTTCACAGTTTACAAGTGGTACATGGGGTGATATCTTCGCCATTATCAAGGTAAATACTGATCTAAACAAAATCATGGAATTATTTAACAACGCTCACCGACTAATCGAATTTAAAATTGAAGAGGAATCAGAAGGTAAATTATACTTCCTAGATGTCCAGCTTTCAAGACCACTCACCAAATGAGTCTACAACAATCTGTCTACTGTAAGTCCGAATGGAATGGACAGATAAGGAACTTTTACAGTTTCGTCTCAATAATCAAAAAAGTAAATATCACCGCCTCTGTTATAACAAGAATCTACTGCGTATGCAATGAAGATACAATGAGTAGGGGATTTGAATCCTTCAGAAACTGTCTAATCAAAAACAGATATTCAGCCTCCTGCTGATGAATACTTACCAACATGGTTGTTAAAAGGAGAACACAGAACAGTCAATAACTCAATTCTGGAGTACATTATCACTTCTGGTCATACAGCATCATCAGAGACTTCATTTAGTCATATGCAAGGTACGATCAAGCCATTCAAAAGGATTTTACACTTATCTTCTTCCTTCAGCAGAAGCTTTAGCAATCCTTAAGGAAAAACCTGAACTTGAAATTCAGAAATGTTTTATTCAGCCTCTTTATCTATCGTTGCAATAGTGTCGATTTTTGTTTTCCTGGATAATTGTTCAGTAAAGTCTGAGCAGTAACTTTCATTTTTGTAATCTATTTTCAATCCTTTGTTCCCTTGCCTCCTATCAGTTACTTCCAGATAATTATTTAACAGTTAAGTAACCAGTTGTCAACCCTCTCAGTTACGTGTGATTGTTGACAGCTTTTTTCACTGAACAGCTTTGAAGTGAAGTTACAAAAAGAGATCTTCGCTGATTTTTGTGTTCTTAATTACTAGAATCTATCAATATTCACTTAGCTGAATTTATCTAGATATTCTCCCCATCGTTACATACGTCACTAATAAAACTTACACATCCTCAGACTCACAAATCACGTAATCTCGCATATTAATCAGTATACTTTCAAGTTCTCTTGATATAACTCTTACAAGTCAGCCATACAAAGTTAAGAACCCTTTAGTCTTAGAAAACACGGTGATACTGGATATTTGTTGCTAACCCTAGCACAATGAATAGAATTGTTCATTTGAAGGCGTTCATTTACGTTAAGCCAAGAACGTCAATAAATTAACCTTTGAAATACAGTGAATTAATTTAGGCTTGTTCTTATTCAACTGTAAGTAACCAAGGTCTTCTTAAATGTGTTTTACTGTGTTTTTACGCCGAAACCCGCTGGCATTTGTTTATATGCACTTAGAAGACGACCGATAAAGATGGACTTCGCTCTCCAAACAAATAGATACTACCAGTATCGGTATTCTGAAGTGAGTTTACATTAGGAAAAGAAACTTTTTTGTTATCCATGCATTCTCTCAGAAGGTACACTTGTATGACACCAAATAAGTAACCAACCACAGAAGAGAGATAAAACACCTAGACTCCAAATTATTGGGACGCATTTCAGGTTTTTAGAACTTTTGGGTATTTCCACTGCTGACAGACATTTGTCATGGCTTTTTTTTATATTTTACCCTGTCTTGGTTGTGCGTGCCTACATATATTTTCCTAATCTTGCACTCTAGGAGATTGGTCAAAGAAATATAGGCTTAGGTTCATGGTTCGAAGTAATTATTCTCTATTCAATAATGATCAGACTATCTGAAGTTCTTAAATAGCAGTATTCTCGTGAATGCTTAGTTAAAGGAATGACAAAAAGTAGAAATCGCAATACACGAATTACCCTTAGTGAATTTGTGCAAAGCGATAGTAGTACATGGGGAAGGATAAAATGGATGCATTTCATTTCGTCAGTATCTGCTCAGCTGCATACAACATGAATATCCTGCTGCTACACATGCTCCACACATTTTTGTGTTTTGTTTGTGAAACCTCCAGGACACTACATATATAAGTACAGAGGTGACTGTATACTTTATTAATTTAACATTCCAATGCGTCTATATACCATAATCATCCTTAATCATTGTCCCACATTATATCTTCAATCAACTAATATGGTAAGTGAAATAAAACTATTAACTTTTATTACTTAGGCTGTACGCATTTGAGGAAATACTTGAGAAATAAGATAGATCAATTTTAGTCTGCTCCATGTATTGTTATTGACTCATTCAACCCTACCTTAAAATCTGTGGTTTCAAACTTTAAATTATTTCGTTCATCTTATATATCATTTGGTGAATGTGAATAATGAATCACAAAAAGAGTCTACCTGTCAGGACAGATGTATGCTGGTTATATCGTCTGGAAACCAGTTCGTTTGTAGTCTATGTTTGTATAAGTGTGACGTGAATTCACCGCTCTCTATCATATCCTCAATTAGGCTTTAACTTTTACTTTTGTGTCTGGTCTCCACAAGGTTTTTCAACTAATGAAAGATATATAGTACGAAGTGAGTTGTATAGTAAATAAATAATAGTGTCACAAAAACAGCTTAATTGCATGTCTTCAACCAAGGGAAAGCTAGAAATTAGAAACATCTCCTTCAGAATTTATAAGCTACTTATAAACTCTGAGTAGCTTATATCAACAACTCAATTATTTAAATAATATTTCATTTCGGAAAAATATTGAAAAAAATGTGTTTTTAAAAATGCATAAATAGGTTTTTAAATACATATATTCACTGGCAGGTGCCTCCCGATCGTAAGTTAGAAAGTCACGATGGTAAGCATTCAGTGTTAAAATGAAATACGAAAGGAACTTAAACACTGGAGTTCACAGAAAACCTAAACATAGAAGCCGGTATTTGAATTTCAGGTCTATTCATAATGTAGTTAAAATAGAACAAATGAAGTGTTCAAGTAACGGCACAACAGTCAACAAATACAAAGATATATAAAAGAAGCCTTAAGACTTAATAATTACCTGATAAATTTATCCAGAAGTAAACATGAGATTATAAATGTAAAAATTAAATCACCATTAAGTGTAACATGAATACTAAAGATATACATAAAGATGATAGAATCAAGAGGAAAACAATTAAAACACCAGTAAAATTGTAATACAAACAGGGGATTTCCGAAACCTCTTGTAGGATTCTTAACAAGATAGAACTCACTTCAGAACAAATAATGTCAGCTAGAGGTTGCATTGAAGTACATCAAATAGCATAGTGTAGTTTACCTATTAACAACCAATAAATTTGGGACGAAGAACCTAGGTCAGATCGCTATGTAGGGGTTACTTAGATTGATAGGGCATAAGGACTTAGTGAAATCTAGACTAGAGATTGAAATAAGCCATCAATTCTAGAAAAATGCTTAGCTGTGACACTCAGATACACATAAACATGCAAATGGATGGAACATAGTGAGAGCCCTGCAATCTAATGTAGCAGAACGGAGAATGAAATGGTGAAGCACTTTATATCGTGCCAACCGAGAATACATGCAAGAGGAATGACTCATCATCTCTCTCAGACATTTACGTAGATCTATTACTCGAACAAAAATAGAAAGGAACAACGAAATCTGTGAACGGTATTCTGCACTTAGTGACTGTGTTTATTCTAGCCAAAGACAGCTTTTTAGTCATCATATAGTAGCAGTTTCAGTAATTTATTCACAACCTTTCGAAGGGATGGTAGCATAGAGCAGTATATCTGAAATTACTCGGAAATGTACTTATACTTATGTAGAGTAATCAACTTTTGCCAATTTCTTTTAAATTAACAAACTGGTTTTGTTCAGACGAAATACGGTGACACAGAAATGGATGATGTGTCCATAAACGATGACGCAGTCCAAGATGCCGTTAAAGTGGCACCAAAAAAAAATACTATGCGATATTGAGAATATTCGATCCTTTTAATCGTATGTCATGATTTCAGTTTAATAACAAATCCAGCACTCTGTATCTACATTTTGTTTAAAAACGAACCATACTTCTTCGTCATTCTAGAATAACTCTGACTTCGGTAGACTTCACTATCTCCTTTTTCGGAAAAGACAATGCACTTAAAATGTTGAGAGGAAGGGGAATTCATGCAATGTCAGAACTCTTCAATAAATCTTCGTCCATTCGGTTGCCTGTGATTTAAGAATGTTACCATCAAGTTGAAATTTCCTCGGGGTACGTCGTTGTATACGATTCTTTCAGGTTATTTTTTAATATTAGGCTACCTCGTGCTGGAGAAAACTCACAAACAAAAGATAAATTTTCATACTTTAAAGTAACCTCTATAGTTATCGTATCTTCAACGTACGTTGCCTACAGAGTGGAGTTATTACAAAGTCTCTGCAAGTAACACCGCTTGAATATCCGCACAATTCCGTACTCGCTGCAAAACATACCTCCAAAATATTTTCTACGAGAAAGAATACATAACTGCAGACTTGATTCATATCGAGCGAGAATCAAAAATATAGACGACTGTTTAACAATACTTGTTAAAACTCATATATACGAATCCTTTCAAAAGTTGTTTAATGAACGAGAATCACATTCTCGTAATGTCACCAAAACAAGACAGATACAAAAATTCTTGAAAGTGGAAGAAAAGAAACAACCAAAAGAAATCTCAACAAATGATACGAAGAATAATAGAGCCATACACAACATGTCAGACAAGGTACCAACCGAAAATGAAATCTCATTACCGCAGAAAGGTTTGAATTTTAATATTGATAGAAAGCCATTATCGGTACAGGAAATAGCACTTATGATCTAACCTGCTCTAAAATTATCGCCAATGAAGAATCACAATCTGTACCTCAAAAGATATCCCAATGATGAATGATACAATGAAACATACCATCTAATTTGAGGCCCGAAGAAATTTGAAAAAAGACAGAAGTATCGTTATAACTAAAGCCGATAAGGGAAACAGGATTGATTATTAGAAGAAGGCAATTGAACACCTATACAATGGACCATACTTACTCACTGGACTAAAACAGAATTTGACCTGATTACAACACCCACCTCGTCAACACGAATGTCATAAGTAACTTCCTTATATAAACTCACGCTGCTTTTACAATTTTAAACATTTATCGAATCCAACAATCCACACCCGGCTTTGTTATCTTTACCCATTGACCAACTTTACAACGCAAAAATGACCCCATACTGAGGAAAGATGATTAAGTTGTTATATATAACCTGAAATTCTGTAAATTCTGATATAGTAATACATTGATAAAGCTATTAGCATTAAATAGCGAAACTTCAATAAGAACACTGTCGTTTTTTTTTCATTTATTGGGAAATACAAAAAACCTTTATTATAGTGAATATCATATACCCAATGCCCAAATTTTTTCAAACTGTTAAAAATGATAAATCACACAGTGTTATACAGTAATACTAACTGATGACGTTTCAAGCACAAACTATTGCTCGAAACGTCATCAGTTAATATTACTGTATAACACTGTGTGATTTCATGGAGGATTTCACCACAAGCTGACATTAGTTAGAGAACCACTGGAAAACCTGGAAGTACTGGACAGCTGTTTCACCCTAGTTTGTGACTCTTTGCCAGTACGCACCCACCGGGGTTCGAACCCAGGACCTTCTGGTTACAAGGCCAGCTCGCAGACCATTGAGCCACTGGGACCCGATCCAATGGTCCTTGAATTCTAACTTCTACCAATTCACTATATAGCGCGATGTGGTGATTGACTATTTCTATCTTTGTATTGTTTAAATACTTACTGTTGATTGTTAATATTTCATATATGAATTGCATAATAATTCCGCTAAATACAAATTCCTGAGTTCTGCCCTCTCTGTGTTTTGTTTGGATTCTTGTAATTCGGTCATCTCGAAATACTAATATTCCAAGTACAATAAATTACTACAAATTGGCGTCGCGATGGAACTAAATAACCTGGGAAAACTTCCTATAAATGCTACTCCGCGAGAGATTGCTGATTATTTGGAATGCTTCGATGCGTGGTGCATTTCAAAGAATGTTCGGGATGACAAAATACCAGCACATTTCATCGCTGCTATTGGGCTTGATGCATATAGCCTAGTGAAGAATCTGGCGTTTCCAGATAAACCCATTTCTCTGCCATATGCTAAGCTCCGTGAACTTCTTCATCTCGTGTCAATACAAGCATTGTGTCTTGACTCTTGAATGCCTCATAATTTTAAATAGTCCGCTGCTGATTATCATTTGACCAAGTATTTATTGTCAAGAATGACTTTAACTCTGAAATTAAGTACTCATGTACTGTGTTATACGCCACTTCCGACATTCAGTGGAGAGTCATGAATTCATAATTTTCACCGACCACAAACCTCTTAAGTACTCTCCGAACTCAACTTCAAATAAGTATACACGCAGAAAATCACAACTGGATTACGTTTCACAGTTTACATTGTATATTTTCCATATATCCAGAGTGAACAAAACTGTGGTAGATGCTTTATTGTACATTTGTTCCCTCGCCCAAATAGATGGCGCAGACCCTGTAAAACTTACTCGCCTTCAAAAAGAAGATACAGAGCTTCAACACGAGGTATCGAAAATAACCCTGTAATTGGCCGAGAAACGCTTAGGCATAGGAAGAGATACTATTCTATGTGACATTTCCACGAGTACTCCTCTCCCCATCGTGCCTAAAGGTTATCACCGTAACGTCTTAAATACGTTGCATGATCTATCCCACCCAAGTATTCGAACTACTGTCAAGCTCATTACTAATGGGTTTTGTTGGCCTGGTATTAATAAGGAAGGAAGGGAATGGGCTCATGCATACCTAGCTTCCTAAAAGTGCGAAGTAGCAAAACACATCAGAAGCCCTCTTGGAACCTTTCTTATCCGTGATGCTTGTTTCGAAGACGCCCATAGAGATCTGGTTGGACCTCTTCCAGAATCTCATGGATATAATTATATCTTAACCTGCATTGACCGTTTCACACAATGGCCTGAAGCAGTACCCCTCAAGGATGTATCTCCCGAAATAGTCTCACATGTCTCTGTCAATTGATGGATCTCAAATTTCGGATACCCATCCCCCATTACAAGTGGTCGCAGACGGCAATTAGAAAGTGGCTTATCCTTAGCCTTGACCAAAATTCTTGGCTGTATGCGTTTGAGAACAACAGTCAGCCATCCTTAAGCTAATGGTTTGATAGAACGTCTACACCGACTCTTGAAGGCTAGGTTATCAGCTACAAACAACACAAACTGGACTGAATCACTGCCGTTAGTCCCCTTAGGCATACTAAATGCCCTGAAAATTCATGTTGGTTGAACTGCTACCGAGCTAGTGTGTGACACAACACTACGACTGTGAGGTGAGTTTGTTTCTCCCTCTAGCTTCCAACTGGCGGTAGATCAAGTCTCGTACGTCAGAAGGCTTACAAACACAATGAGTTCAGTTAAACCTGCCCGCTTCCGACCACAGTCCATAGACGTCCTTGTTCACCCTTATCAGAAAACATGTTCACATATATTTACTCATCGTGACTCTACGCGTCGCCCTCTGAAACCTCTGTACAATGACCATATAAAGTCTTCAAACATATGGATGAATTCTGCGTCCCAGAAAAAAAGGTCGCGAAGACTCCGTTAGCATCGGTCGTCTGAAACCGGCCTACTTAGAAGGTAATCCCATCAGCCTCCAACTAATATACCCAATAATACAACGTTTTCGATGAAAATACAGTAATTCTCAAACATGGGTGTTGTTGTTATGTTTTATTCTTGATCAAAGCAACCAGACTTTGTGCGAGCGAAGAATGCCAATGAAACGAGTACATTTCAGCTTTATTAAAGGCCTAAGGAGGTGAGATAAAATAGAGCATAGTAGTAATTAAATAAAAGGATTGTCGAGAAGTAAAAAAGTGACATTTCAGAGAGAAGTGACTTGAACCTGTAGGATATTATGACCTGTAAGATGTCTGGCGAATTTGTGTATGGCCCATGGGGTAGCATCTTGACGAGAAGCTCAGCAGGCTTGTAGATGTTAGGAGCAAAGGCATTTCTTTTTTATAACATATCTGTGCAGTGATTATTGCTTTTTTTAATTTTTGAAGTTACTTTTTTATATTCAGGATCTAAACTCATGTTTAATTCTTGAGCTGTCATGAAAATGCATTTTGCTGTCCTACAGATCGGATCGATTCACATTTTTGACCATTACTATATCTCCTGATCAGCATGCGCCACCCTTCCTCCTTTTTTGATGTTAGACTCAGATTTTTTGGCAATAACTGTATTTGCAGCATCGCATTGCGTTTAGTCCGTCCCAGTCATAAAGTATGCTGCTTTCATGACAAGTGCTTCCCATTAGGTCACCGGACACATCAATAAGCAAGGACATTCTTAGCAGCATTATCATCACACATGCGTACTTGTGTACATTTGGGTTACTACAGAAGGCCAGGAAATTAAGCTCCCCTTAAGAATTATGAAGTACAGATATGGCTAGTATTACAGCAGCTAAGTTATATGCTATCTGACAGAGTGAAATGGGTGGTGGAACAGTTAGTGATAAAGTTATGTAGAGTGGTCCTGAGAAAAACAACTGGTTAGCATAATTTGCTATGCTAAATTTTCATGAGTTATTTTTATATGGTGTGCGTTATACACTGAAAAGTGACTCGTCAACTCATATAATGGAAGAAATACTACATAGCTTTGGCATTATGAACTTCAGAAAATTATATGAAAATGGGTAACTATTGAGTGAAGGTAGTCTATTCAACACAAAAATAGTACGGTGTATTATACTAATAATGTAAGTATATATGTAAAATATTAAAAGATATGGTTGCTAATAGAACTGTTTCTGGAAATAATTATAGTGACGCAACTTATTGAAGATTACAGTGAAGAGAAAATTAGTGAGTTGGTTAGACGGTTGCTGCACAGGTAGTGGTTAAAACGTCTTAAAAAATAAAAGCTATAAGTTTTGAGTACTAGAGCAAATTAAGTCATCATCTACAGAGTAGAGTGAAATGAATAGTGGTACGAATGGGGATAAAGGTAGGTTGAATGAAGTTGAGAAAAATAGTTGGTTGGCTGGGCTTATTATTGCTAAGTTTTCATGACAACTTTTCATACGGCATATTTTAGACACTAGAAAGTACCCGCTTGCTAATATTATGGAATATACTACTACAACCCCATTAGGATTATACGTCCAGGATAAATAGAGATAGTCTTATGACTTTATAAACCTGTTTGATGAAATATTGATGGGGTTTCTAATAAGCTGAATAACCGAACCTTAGGTCAAGCACTATGAGAAACATTGGGCTAGTTTTATCACGTTTTAGATGCGGTATGGTGGCTGGGGCAAAGGAGTTTCCTCAAATTGGTGGTATTACACTGGGGACTGTAGTACTAAACTTAGTTGAACAGCCCATATGGGTAAAGTATGGATAAGTAAACCGAAGCACTTTTGTTGACGGGAACTCATTAAGGAGGCGTTGGAATTCAGTAGGAGATGGGCAACTACGTACAGTAAGTAGAAGTTTGTTCTATAATGTACTGTGCTGTATTTTGAAGAAACGTGAACTCAGTTTTTTCCGGTACCAGGTTACAGATAGAATATTTTCATGATTCCTAGGAGTACATATGCTCGTACTGTTGAAATCTATTGGATTACAGCTTTTGATGTGACCGTGTAAAAGGCGAAAGAGGAATGTTAGTTTGAGTTTCAGGTGCCTTAACTAAAGTGGCTGAGGTTCATATTTTTTGCACTTATCCGCGTAAGTTAGTCCTTCATGTTTGTGTAATAGGCGTCGTATAAAGCTTCGCTGAGTATTTTCAATACGAACCCTATCATCCCACACATACAGCCGAAGAGGATTGTGCAGTACCCAAGTGCTGGACGAACTACAACTTTGGATAAAAGGACTGTAGCCTCAGTTGTGTACATTTTTCGGTGTAACAAGCCTGTGAGTCTTCGACATTTAGAAACAACTAATTTTACATACTGACTGAATGTTAAGTTTTGTGATTAGGTAACACCTAGGCCTTTTATGGAATTTAGGGTTTGGAGAAAAGAGTCACCCAACTGTAACCTGAATTTCCGGTAGGAGTTATTGAAGTATAGGACATCACATTTATCAGAATTGAATAGCAGTTGCCAGTCACTGCTCCAGTTATATAACCTATCCAGATCATCTTAAATATGTGTGAATCCCTCGTTCAGAGTAGAATAGGTAAAGGTGTATACAATCTTTAAGTCATCAGCAAAGAGGTATGGGGTACCATGCTCGGTTGCACTGCAGATGTCGTTAATGTAAATTACGAAAAGCAGTGGCCCTAGTACACTACCCTGAATCACTCCACTCCATATGGGTCTGGGTGACGAGTAATTACTTGAGAATTTCACAACTTGGGAACGGTCTTCCAAGAAAGAATTGAGCCAGGATAACAAGGGGTTCTGGAACCCGTACAACTTTAGCTTAAGAGCTAGTCTCTTGTGTGGGACTCTATCAAAGGCTTTTTTGAAGTCGAAGGAGAGAGTCGTGACAAATAAACCATGATCACGCTTATCAGTAACATCATCAAAGTAGTCAAGTAGGCAGGTAAAGCATGATCGACTTTTAAAGAAGCCGTGTTGTGCTGGAGTAAACATTTTGTGAAGGTGGATATAAAGCAACATCTTGCCCTATGACTTTTTCCATAACCCCGGAAACGACTGACTTGATATTGATGGGTACGTAGTTTTCGATATTAGAATTTGGTCCCAGTTTGTGCCCAGGTCGGCTTTACATGATGTCCGGAGAGATGCTATAGCGGATGAAATGTTTTGTGGAATAAATGTAATATTACCCAAAGAGTGATTTGGCGGTGTTGGAACACAAAGAATACTTACTGTATCTTCGTTAGTAAAGTAGCTAGCAAATCGGAAGCTCGCATATCTCCTGCGGGTCTTCGTATAGTATTTTTCCATCTAGCAATAAGCTAGAGGTACTTATTCTGTTGTTTCTAATTCGTGATTTAATTAGTTTTACTAATGCCTTTGTATTATCAGGTAGCGAGTAGATGATGTGTTTTATTATGGGTAAATTTTGTTTTGATAAAGTCTCACAGTGTTATACAACACTGTGAGACTTTATCAAAACAAAATTTACCCATAATGGAATTACACTCTACCACAGTGCACAAGTTTTATTCTTATATCAAGGATATGTTCTAGTTTGATGAACTCAGGTAATTCATTAGATTTTTATGGGCGGTAAGTTCGCCTGAGTGTAATGAGTGATGAAAAGTCACTACATTTGTAGAAGTGCCTAACATGCTTACGCTTTCCGGTTGTAGAGTATTTCAGGAGGTTCGAGTGAGTCTGATTTCATGTTTAGACTGAATGTGGAACACCTCCGACACCAATTTGTAACAGGCAAACCAGCAGGCACACAGGTAATGGAAGCAGAACACGAGATGCGCAGGAGAGCGTTTATTCCACGAAATTGACTTTTAAAAGGTGCGGGAGCACAGTCTCAGAGTATAACAGTTTTGCTAGTCTTCGTTAATGTTCAGGTTATACAATTCGTGTATTTCCTAGTCCAGACAGTTGACTCCTGGGTATCTTCCTGCAAGTACAGAAAATAAAACATTGATTAATGTTATAATATAGGTTTTGCTTTTATCACACTGCCCCCTTCCTCTGGAGGCATTATCCTCAGTTCTCAAGGGTGGAACTGGGTAGCCAGCACCTCCAACTGCTGGGACTTCATATTGACAGGTGGCGGCTCATCGGGGAGAGGATTATTATTGGAGGGAAAGATGCGATGCGGCTTGAGTTGGTTGTAGTGGGCAGGAATAATATCTGCATTCAGTTGCCGGGTGTTTGTCGGGAAGTAATTTGTGGCGGGGGGCGTATCCGCACAATCTCAAAGAGTGCGTGCCACGGAGAGTAGAATTTTTAGCTTGGTCCAGGGGGACGGTGAAGCCAAACATGATCACCGACGGAGTATGTTGGGCCACAAGCCAGACGATTATACACATTCTCCTGATGGTGCGTGCGCGCCATACCATAACCAGTTGCCAAACGGTTGCGTAATTGCCGGACATAAGCAGTATGGTCAATCTTTTCAAAAGATAAAGGAGGAACTTGAACTTCAATAGGAAAACGTAATTCTTGAACGTACAAAAGTAACGCAGAAGAGAAAACCGTGGAGGAATGCATGAAGGAGCGACAGGCCAGAAGACGTTGAGGTAGGGTCTCGTCCCAAGAGTCAGTTGACAAGAGGTCGAGGAAAACACGCAGGATATCCTTGATCGTTCAATTAGTACGTTCCACCAAACCGTTTCCTTCTGGGCGATAGGCAGTCTTGAGTGTCTTCCAAATACCAAACACGTTGCAGATGTGGTGAACATGTTGGCTCTTGAAAGAAGCACTTAGATCCGAATGCAGTGAAATGTGGAGCACCAAAACGAATAATCCAGTCGTCAATGGATGCCTTGGCCACGCTGCTTGCATCTTATTGTTGCAAAGGTACCGCCTCACACCATTTTGCAAAGTAATCAATCATCACTAAGATATATCGGTAACCTTTTTGGAAGTCGGAATTGGCCCCATCATGTCAATACCGACCCGCTGATTCGGTGCTTGAGTTAGCATAGGCACGAGAGGTGCTCTAGGCGTTTGTGTAGGCTGTTTGTTACGGCTACAGAAGTCGCAATTTTGACAGAATTCGATAACATCTCGATGAAGCAACGGCTACTAGAAACGTTGACGGATGGCGTGTTCAATTTTGTGTTGACCAGCGTGCCCAAGTTGGTGATGCACTTGGCTAATAAGCTCCTGTACTTTGACGCTGGGAACGAGGAGTCATGGGTTGGAATTCGATTCCACTATGCAGAGGACATCATCTATTAGTCGAAGTACATCCTATTTACCGCAGATGTACTGCGTAGCTCCTGGCAGATCCCGTAATTCTTTGGATGTCGATTTACTGCTGCCGTGGTGTTGTGGTAAGTAAACAGGTTGTATCTCTGCGTCCGCCGCTTATAGGGAGGCCCAGTCAATATAATATGCACCACCGAGTAACACTTTCGCTTTGGTTTCACAATTTGACAGGCGTGAGAGAGCATCGGCGTTACCATATCGAAGTGAAATCAAACGCCTGTAGACGTTTCTGCCAGCGGGCAAGTTGGCCCTCTGCATCACGGAAATTCTGCAGCCACTGTAACGCCTTGTGATCAGTCCAGACCCGAAATTCACGCCCCAGCAAATAATGACGAAAGTAAGCGAGAAAGTACACAAGGGCTAACATCTCACGGCGCGTCGTGGAATACCGTGTCTCTCTCTTGTCCAGCGTCCGGCTAGTGTATGCTTTTACTCGCGCTTGTCCGTCAGAGGTCATATGTTAAAGGAGAGCTCCTATCGCGTGTGCACTGGCATCAGTATCTAGGATAAAGAGGCTGCTATCAGGCGATGTATTTGGAAATGCTACAACAGGGGGAGAAGTTAAACATGTTTTAAGTGTATTAAATGCTGCCAGGAATTC
Source organism: Trichobilharzia regenti (assembly GCA_944472135.2). Lineage (NCBI taxonomy): Eukaryota > Metazoa > Platyhelminthes > Trematoda > Strigeidida > Schistosomatidae > Trichobilharzia > Trichobilharzia regenti. The sequence goes on along the minus strand of OX235270.1, from coordinate 71,894,615 downwards.
ATTAGTCCAAGCGAATTTCTGCTCCGTTTTCTGTTAGTTGACGGAGGGGCGCTGCTATAATAGCGAAGTTTTGAACGAAACGACGTAGGAGAAGCAAGCCCCCATGAAACTACGTACGCCCGTCGTCGATTTAGGGGTAGGCCAACTGACTAATCCTCGTACTTTGCTTCTGTTTTTGCTCAACCCTTGTGGAGCAAACTCATGACCAAGGGAAGCTATGAAGTCATCTGCGAATCCTAGGTTCTCACAGAGTAATTTGTTTGTCTGTATAGCCGAGCTGGATGTAAAGTATGGCTCCCGATCTAGAGTGCGTAGGTATGGTTTCAGATCATCCCATTGAGCGTGTGTCTAACCTCTGAGTACTACTTTGTTGGCGCTTATTGTTGAACTCATGCTAGTGTAAATATTGAATGTACCAAATACTATTCTGTGGTCGCTGCCAGGAAACTCTTTACTTGCTAGAATGGTAGTGGGGATGATAACATTAGTGAACACTAGATCTAAAATCTTAGATAGCCTGGTAGGATGCTTTACATGTTGTTGCCAGTCTTTTGTTTCTCTTATGTTCAAGAATACATTACACCATTTTGGTGAGCAAAGCGGTTGCCAGACTACATCAGGCATATTAAAGTCCCCACATACAATTTTAGCCGTGTGAGGCAGTGAAGTGGCGTAAGTGAACTTGTTAACAAGTTTTATATCACCTTCAACGGTTGAGCATAGGGAATGATAGATGCAACCTATAAGATAAGAATTGGAGTGAAACAGCCATAGAATAGTCCAAACTGAGTCGATATCTGTAATGAGCTCTCGATAGAAGCACTGTGTGGCCTAAATATCAGATGTACACACCACATACTCCCCCTCTGACATGATTTCTGTCGCCTCTTAATACGTAGTAGTTATCAACAGAAATATATTTATCGCAAATCTGAGGAGTGCACCATGTTTCAGTTATCATTACGAGGGACGGGTTCCAAATTAAAGATAATTTCGTCAAGCCAAACATTTTGTTGAGTAAAGGGCTAGCATTGATGAGACAGAATGATAGAGAGTTAGGACTGATGGTGAAATCGCATATATCTTCAAAAACGTTATTCCTAAGGTTTATAGAGTCTGGAGTAGCTTGTTTGATGGGTGCTAACTCAGATGGGAGCAACTTACTGGCAGTGCTGAAAAACTGCACTACACCATTATCAGCACAACGAGAGGTGCTATCGTTGGTTAACTTCGGGGTATGAAGTGTTCGTAATACTGTGACCCCAATGCATCGCCTTCTCTTCTAGAGACAAGTGGCTTGAAAGCATGTGTGCTATTTGCGCCAATATTGGAGCTGACATTTCGTGTTGGCTGAGAAAATTGATATTGGATGAAGGGGAGGTAAGTAAAGTTACGTGCATCGCAGTTATGACTAATATTTTGTGTGTTTAAGTTAATTTTTTAAATATTAGTCCATTGATGATCTTGGGTAATCTTTAGTGTGACGACGCCGGCATTGCATAGATTGGGTCTTTGACGAATGTTAATACAGGAGTAACTTCCCAAAGGCTTCTGTGTTACGAGAACTGCAAGCGGACATCTCGTCACTTACTCAGCCCGGTACCCCACGTAGCAGAGAACTGGTAACGAGGCACAGTCCGCAATAAATCTCATCACTGATTTCTTTTACCACAATATCGCTTCACAGAACCAAGGATCTGGCTCGGAGTTATTGAGCCTTTGTTGGAAGCACGCGGCATTAAGTCTCAGACAGCCAAATATGGCATCCTGTTGTGAAAACCACCTCCGTCAGTTTTAACAGAAATCAGAGATTTCACTGAGAACTCCCCCGACGGAACTACATCACCCTATAGTGAATCCAATAATAAAGCTTATTATTCACTAAAAGAAATGGATAGTAACTCTATAGGCATGGGTGAACATGGTACTCACACCAATCGCAACACAGCGGTGTTATGCCATGCGGAACCAGTGGATGCCGATCCACACTTGGTCCTGATTGAGGAACACTACTTCAACTCTCAAATTTACTTAATCCTTATTGATGCTAGATCTATCGTAAACAAACTACCGCTGCTCAGGGCACACACGCTGGTGTATAAACCCCCAATAATCATTATTACTGAATCCTGGTGTCACTCCAATATACCAGACGAAGAGATAAGCATCAATGGGTACACACACTTTCGATGTGACAGGAACGGTGGTCAGGGAGGAGGCTGTCTAATGTACTTCCTGAACACACTTGCTGTATTACAGATAGAAAACAGGGAAACTAATGATATGCACGACACCCTGTGGGTCAACGTATACTTCAAAAGTGCCACACTATTAATAGGATGCATCTACAGAACAACTGGCAACTTTAGTGATTACGAGACACAACTCATTAATGTACTGGAACAAGTATCCACCCTCTCATACGAGCATAAGATCATATGTGGAGACTTAAACCTACCCGAGATCAACTGGGATTCATTAACAGGCCCAACTAAATATGACAAGCCGCTAGGTACACTGGACACCTTCGGCTGGAAACAAACTGTTACTATCCCTACAAGAGGTGACAACGCACTGAACTTAATATTCTGTCACGATATAAGTCCCCTCTCAATCTTAGTGGGTTCTGAGTTTTCAGGTAGTGACTACAAAACAGTGATGTGTGCTTTGCCATTTCCACTGAGCAGCAATGCAGCTTATGCCTCCACTTCACAACAAATAATATGTAGGACATATAGTAAGGCAAATTGGGCTTTCGTAGAATCTAGGCTAAGATCCTCTGAATGGGGCGAATACTTCACTAGGGATGACCTCTCTAGAGCTCTGAGCATCTACCAGAACGCAAACACACGCTTAGGTGCTGCCATTCCACTCCAAACACTAAAGGTTTCGCCACATAGAAAGTCATCTACAAAACCAAAAGAACGTACGAAACTGAAGAGACTCTCGACAAGTTACTTCAAACAGCACGACTTCAGCACATTGGGTTTAAATACCTAACACCCTTAACTCCATCTCACAAGTTCGAGATTGCGTATGAGGAACGAAGAACGCCTCGCCCTAGCCAGCCCTGCTAGGGTCTCACATAAATCCTAAGGGGGTGATTAAATCGCGAAAACCACACCATTCCTCTCCTCATAGATAAAGGTAGGCTAAGCACGGATTCTGCAGATATGTGTGAATTATTCAACAAAACATTTGCAATCTACAATTTAATTTGAACAAATGTGGTTCGACCTGCTACGGCGCACCCTCAATCGGAATGGAACTACGCTTCAGTCTGCTAACCTACCCAGACTCCGAAGTGTCGTTGACTTAGGCCGGAGGTACTCTAGTAACCTAACATTCTCTGAGCAAGTGGGATCACAGAATCGAAATTCGAGGATGCTCTTAGGATGAATACTCTGGAACTTTCACGACAATGAAGCCAAGCTAATTCTATACAAAACATGTGTAAGGCCATTGCTAGAACATTGTCCATTTATTATTAGCAGCACTCGCCACAAGCCAAGGATGGAAAGTATCCAACAGTATCTCACGTCCTAACTAAGACTACATCTCGCGGTGCATGATTCTAAATCTTGTCCCACTTTGGACGAGACGACTTATTATTAACCTAGTATTCTTGGTGAAAGTCCTACACAAAATACCATTCTGAGACAATAAGGACATATAATTCCCACAAGGCCCTTACGATCTGCGTAATCAAACTTGCAGTGACAATGAAAGCCTTTGATTAATCACTTCATGAAAACTTCTTCAGTCATGTACTCTAAAGTACGGAAAACCTTACCCCTAGAGGTGAGAACTTGCATCTCGATTATAAGTTTCAAACGCTCTCTGTACAGACCGTTTCACTCTAATGATTACATTAATAAACCATTTCTAGAACGAATCAATTATTGGTTTACTACAGCACCTAGAACATGCGCATAAATTCCCTAAATACTCTATAAAAATTAAATAGACTAGTCGCATAGATGGATAAAAAGACTAAGAGGAAACAAATGTGTTTACTAGACGGCAATGTACAACAGATATGAACATATATGTACAAACACTAAAGTTAACTTTAGTGTTAGATAGAATTCTATCCGAGTTCACGTACTTTTACTCTCTGGTACTTGGCTGCTCGCCTCTTCTATTTGCCCTGTGGAGGAAGTTCCATAGATCTACAACAGGACTGAAGTTGAACAGGAATCAAAGCGACTTACATATACACCATCCTTCAAGGTTTTAGCCAGTCATCAGTCAGCATCCTTGAAAAATTCATTATCACCATATCAGGACGCTGTTTGACATCCTATACAAGCAGTATCCACGATATAAAATCGCTTACAACTAGATTTCTACAAGTTGATCGACTTACTCATGTAACAGGCAAACCAGCAGGCACACAGGTAATGGAAGCAGAACACGAGATGCGCAGGACAGCGTTTATTCCGTCATCCTGTAGGGCAGCCTGTCGACGGACGTAATTTTGAGTGACCGCGAATGAGATAAACAAGCGATTCGCTCGCTCGTGATTGGCCAGTTTGTCATTCTAGTTGAGGTAATGTCAAACATCATTTTGCTGCTTGGTTAAGTCCTGAATTTCCGTGAGCGTTTTATCAAATTGGAGAGATAACTGACAACAGAAATTATTACAGCACAGGAAAGAAATGACATAGCAGTGGATTTATTTGCTGAATTCAACGAATTCATGCTAAATTACGATCTAAGGACTTCTCAGGAGTGTTAAGAATGCAAACAATGTCCTGAAGAGGTAATAACTTCACGCAACTTCAATTATTGCTTGACCATTATTTTCAGAGATCCTTAAATAAGTATGATATACACAGTGGTCTGGCTAATCATGATCAAAATGGCATGGTTCATGCAGCATATACATATACTCATGTATATGTAGGTAAACCTAGATGAACTGTGTTCTTGTCACGAAGATCGGAAAGCAGGTATCAGATGTCTCAGTAAGCAGTGTAATACATGTAAGTTACATGTTTTTATTTGACACAAGCTGGATCTTCACTCACTTTCAGAATTAATCTTGAATTCAGTTGGAATAAGCTTGTTGAGCACATCAGTATTGAGAGAATACAGTGAAAGTAAGTAAACACATGCTTCTTAAGATTAAGTGATACATTTATTTGACAGCATAATCCTATGACTTATAAGAATACCTTGATTTCTATGAATTGCATGAGTGACCTCAACTCCAGCTCAGTCCTAGAGGTGATTGCGAGACGTCTACCTACTCGACTGCAAAGGAAGTGGGTGAAGATAAGCTCCCGTATGGAGGAAGAGGATATCGATCCAAAGTTTGATGATATCCTGAAACTAGTAAAAGATACTGTCAATCAATCTATGAGCAAGTTCGCCAGTATATTGAATCTCACCCCTAGAATAGAGCAGTCTGAGAGCAAAATGCAATCATTGATGACGAGTAGGCCTCAGAGAGGTGGATATCGAGAAGGCTCCATGATGTCCAGTAATGCATATAGACCTAATGAGTGTAACAGGTTTCGTAGTACATCCTCAACAGATAAGTTACAAGATGCAAGACAAACACGGTTGTGTTTTACACGTTTGCAAGAAGTGCATACAGAAGTGAACTGTGAACCAGTGAGCAAGTTCAGTGACAAGCTAAATGTAAACTCCAGGTCTGACTCCGAATTGTGTGACGATAACGGTGCGGTCAGGAAGTCTGTAGTTGCAACTGGTAAGCCATTGTTGAATAGAGTGTCACAGAATAGAGTTGCTGCTTCAGAGTGCAGTTCTGACCCTACAAGTTTACAAAGTATAACTAGTCAGAGTGAAGTTATAAAACCTTTAATGATTTGTGAGGAGGAGCCAAAATTGTCTACTTCTGTTATTAAAGAGTTTGAAAATGATGAACTTGACGGTAAATTGAATATTTGTGGTAATGATCATGATAGTGCAGATTTCTCTTTGGTTGATCATGATGAAATGGAGGGAATGCCTACTACCGCTAAGTTAAATAAAGGTTCTGTAGAACTTGAACGTGAAGCAGAAATAAATGCAGGTGCAGTTGCAGAAGGCATGCATACTTGTCAATGGAGTTGAAGATTGAACGATCAATTCTTGGTTGTTTGCTCAAAATCAACTTCCCCAATTTTCGCGGAGGCATCAATACGACAGTCATCGTCTCATCGGTCGCTGTTCAGAAAGAAGAGTGAAACATCGTCAGAAGTAATACAATGATTTATTATTGTAATATTTGTTCACAGACCTTAGTTCAGTTATTATTTTTATATGTTGGTGTAACAATAAAGAATTCTCAAGCGGCCAATCGGTGTTTTGGTTTTTTCGTCCGTTATAACTAAGCGTTTCTGAAAACTTCAAGGAACAGCGTGGGCCCGAGCGTAACAAGAGCTGGGCATTAACGGTTTATGAGACGTGGCTGACAGTTTCTGATGGTAGAAACAGATCTGGCGGATTCAAACAGTTGGTGAAAGTTTGGATAGTCGCCGTTCATTTTTCCTGGTGCCGGTCAAGTCCTCTTTGAACAAGCAATATCTGGAACGATTTTGGAATTGGGTCAAGTTCAACAATGCCTGGGTGAAAGAAGGGACAGAGTGTCTTGGATGCAAACAGGAAAGTAAGTCATTGTGACTTGTCTGTTAATTGTAACGATGTGTCTGATGTTAAGCATGACATGGTTGATGTTACTGTTTCGCCGTTCAGGGATAATAGGAACATCAAACTCCCTAAGTTTGAACCACGGTGTTTTGATGGAAACCCAGCTGATTATTTACAATTTGTAAAGGAGTTTGAGATCATGTTGAGTAGTTTTCTATTAAGTGATGAATTGAAGTTAATGTATTTGATGAGATATTGCACTGGAGATGCTGCAAGAGCTATACAGTGTTGTAAGTTTATGAAGCCAAAAGAGGGCTACGATGAGGCTATGAGCATATTACGTCAAAAGTTTGGAAGACCTTCAATGATTGTAAGGAACGTATACGAAGCTGTCAAAGGTAATGGCAGCCAACTTCGAGATGACTCCAAGGCAATTACTGAGTTTTTAGATAATCTTATGACTTATAAGAATACCTTGATTTCTATGAATTGCATGAGTGACCTCAACTCCAGCTCAGTCCTAGAGGTGATTGCGAGACGTCTACCTACTCGACTGCAAAGGAAGTGGGTGAAGATAAGCTCCCGTATGGAGGAAGAGGATATCGATCCAAAGTTTGATGATATCCTGAAACTAGTAAAAGATAGTGTCAATCAATCTATGAGCAAGTTCGCCAGTATATTGAATCTCACCCCTAGAATAGAGCGGTCTGAGAGCAAAATGCAATCATTGATGACGAGTAGGCCTCAGAGAGGTGGATATCGAGAAGGCTCCATGATGTCCAGTAATGCATATAGACCCAATGTGTGTAACAGGTTTCGTAGTACATCCTCAACAGATAAGTTACAAGATGCAAGACAAACACGGTTGTGTTTTACACGTTTGCAAGAAGTGCATACAGAAGTGAACTGTGAACCAGTGAGCAAGTTCAGTGACAAGCTAAATGTAAACTCCAGGTCTGACTCCGAATTGTGTGACGATAACGGTGCGGTCAGGAAGTCTGTAGTTGCAACTGGTAAGCCATTGTTGAATAGAGTGTCACAGAATAGAGTTGCTGCTTCAGAGTGCAGTTCTGACCCTACAAGTTTACAAAGTATAACTAGTCAGAGTGAAGTTATAAAACCTTTAATGATTTGTGAGGAGGAGCCAAAATTGTCTACTTCTGTTATTAAAGAGTTTGAAAATGATGAACTTGACGGTAAATTGAATATTTGTGGTAATGATCATGATAGTGCAGATTTCTCTTTGGTTGATCATGATGAAATGGAGGGAATGCCTACTACCGCTAAGTTAAATAAAGGTTCTGTAGAACTTGAACGTGAAGCAGAAATAAATGCAGGTGCAGTTGCAGAAGGCATGCATACTTGTCAATGGAGTTGAAGATTGAACGATCAATTCTTGGTTGTTTGCTCAAAATCAACTTCCCCAATTTTCGCGGAGGCATCAATACGACAGTCATCGTCTCATCGGTCGCTGTTCAGAAAGAAGAGTGAAACATCGTCAGAAGTAATACTATGATTTATTATTGTAATATTTGTTCACAGACCTTAGTTCAGTTATTATTTTTATATGTTGGTGTAACAATAAAGAATTCTCAAGCGGCCAATCGGTGTTTTGGTTTTTTCGTCCGTTATAACTAAGCGTTTCTGAAAACTTCAAGGAACAGCGTGGGCCCGAGCGTAGCAAGAGCTGGGCATTAACGGTTTATGAGACGTGGCTGACAGTTTCTGATGGTAGAAACAGATCTGGCGGATTCAAACAGTTGGTGAAAGTTTGGATAGTCGCCGTTCATTTTTCCTGGTGCCGGTCAAGTCCTCTTTGAACAAGCAATATCTGGAACGATTTTGGAATTGGGTCAAGTTCAACAATGCCTGGGTGAAAGAAGGGACAGAGTGTCTTGGATGCAAACAGGAAAGTAAGTCATTGTGACTTGTCTGTTAATTGTAACGATGTGTCTGATGTTAAGCATGACATGGTTGATGTTACTGTTTCGCCGTTCAGGGATAATAGGAACATCAAACTCCCTAAGTTTGAACCACGGTGTTTTGATGGAAACCCAGCTGATTATTTACAATTTGTAAAGGAGTTTGAGATCATGTTGAGTAGTTTTCTATTAAGTGATGAATTGAAGTTAATGTATTTGATGAGATATTGCACTGGAGATGCTGCAAGAGCTATACAGTGTTGTAAGTTTATGAAGCCAAAAGAGGGCTACGATGAGGCTATGAGCATATTACGTCAAAAGTTTGGAAGACCTTCAATGATTGTAAGGAACGTATACGAAGCTGTCAAAGGTAATGGCAGCCAACTTCGAGATGACTCCAAGGCAATTACTGAGTTTTTAGATAATCTTATGACTTATAAGAATACCTTGATTTCTATGAATTGCATGAGTGACCTCAACTCCAGCTCAGTCCTAGAGGCGATTGCGAGACGTCTACCTACTCGACTGCAAAGGAAGTGGGTGAAGATAAGCTCCCGTATGGAGGAAGAGGATATCGATCCAAAGTTTGATGATATCCTGAAACTAGTAAAAGATACTGTCAATCAATCTATGAGCAAGTTCGCCAGTATATTGAATCTCACCCCTAGAATAGAGCGGTCTGAGAGCAAAATGCAATCATTGATGACGAGTAGGCCTCAGAGAGGTGGATATCGAGAAGGCTCCATGATGTCCAGTAATGCATATAGACCCAATGTGTGTAACAGGTTTCGTAGTACATCCTCAACAGATAAGTTACAAGATGCAAGACAAACACGGTTGTGTTTTACACGTTTGCAAGAAGTGCATACAGAAGTGAACTGTGAACCAGTGAGCAAGTTCAGTGACAAGCTAAATGTAAACTCCAGGTCTGACTCCGAATTGTGTGACGATAACGGTGCGGTCAGGAAGTCTGTAGTTGCAACTGGTAAGCCATTGTTGAATAGAGTGTCACAGAATAGAGTTGCTGCTTCAGAGTGCAGTTCTGACCCTACAAGTTTACAAAGTATAACTAGTCAGAGTGAAGTTATAAAACCTTTAATGATTTGTGAGGAGGAGCCAAAATTGTCTACTTCTGTTATTAAAGAGTTTGAAAATGATGAACTTGACGGTAAATTGAATATTTGTGGTAATGATCATGATAGTGCAGATTTCTCTTTGGTTGATCATGATGAAATGGAGGGAATGCCTACTACCGCTAAGTTAAATAAAGGTTCTGTAGAACTTGAACGTGAAGCAGAAATAAATGCAGGTGCAGTTGCAGAAGGCATGCATACTTGTCAATGGAGTTGAAGATTGAACGATCAATTCTTGGTTGTTTGCTCAAAATCAACTTCCCCAATTTTCGCGGAGGCATCAATACGACAGTCATCGTCTCATCGGTCGCTGTTCAGAAAGAAGAGTGAAACATCGTCAGAAGTAATACTATGATTTATTATTGTAATATTTGTTCACAGACCTTAGTTCAGTTATTATTTTTATATGTTGGTGTAACAATAAAGAATTCTCAAGCGGCCAATCGGTGTTTTGGTTTTTTCGTCCGTTATAACTAAGCGTTTCTGAAAACTTCAAGGAACAGCGTGGGCCCGAGCGTAGCAAGAGCTGGGCATTAACGGTTTATGAGACGTGGCTGACAGTTTCTGATGGTAGAAACAGATCTGGCGGATTCAAACAGTTGGTGAAAGTTTGGATAGTCGCCGTTCATTTTTCCTGGTGCCGGTCAAGTCCTCTTTGAACAAGCAATATCTGGAACGATTTTGGAATTGGGTCAAGTTCAACAATGCCTGGGTGAAAGAAGGGACAGAGTGTCTTGGATGCAAACAGGAAAGTAAGTCATTGTGACTTGTCTGTTAATTGTAACGATGTGTCTGATGTTAAGCATGACATGGTTGATGTTACTGTTTCGCCGTTCAGGGATAATAGGAACATCAAACTCCCTAAGTTTGAACCACGGTGTTTTGATGGAAACCCAGCTGATTATTTACAATTTGTAAAGGAGTTTGAGATCATGTTGAGTAGTTTTCTATTAAGTGATGAATTGAAGTTAATGTATTTGATGAGATATTGCACTGGAGATGCTGCAAGAGCTATACAGTGTTGTAAGTTTATGAAGCCAAAAGAGGGCTACGATGAGGCTATGAGCATATTACGTCAAAGGTTTGGAAGACCTTCAATGATTGTAAGGAACGTATACGAAGCTGTCAAAGGTAATGGCAGCCAACTTCGAGATGACTCCAAGGCAATTACTGAGTTTTTAGATAATCTTATGACTTATAAGAATACCTTGATTTCTATGAATTGCATGAGTGACCTCAACTCCAGCTCAGTCCTAGAGGCGATTGCGAGACGTCTACCTACTCGACTGCAAAGGAAGTGGGTGAAGATAAGCTCCCGTATGGAGGAAGAGGATATCGATCCAAAGTTTGATGATATCCTGAAACTAGTAAAAGATACTGTCAATCAATCTATGAGCAAGTTCGCCAGTATATTGAATCTCACCCCTAGAATAGAGCGGTCTGAGAGCAAAATGCAATCATTGATGACGAGTAGGCCTCAGAGAGGTGGATATCGAGAAGGCTCCATGATGTCCAGTAATGCATATAGACCTAATGTGTGTAACAGGTTTCGTAGTACATCCTCAACAGATAAGTTACAAGATGCAAGACAAACACGGTTGTGTTTTACACGTTTGCAAGAAGTGCATACAGAAGTGAACTGTGAACCAGTGAGCAAGTTCAGTGACAAGCTAAATGTAAACTCCAGGTCTGACTCCGAATTGTGTGACGATAACGGTGCGGTCAGGAAGTCTGTAGTTGCAACTGGTAAGCCATTGTTGAATAGAGTGTCACAGAATAGAGTTGCTGCTTCAGAGTGCAGTTCTGACCCTACAAGTTTACAAAGTATAACTAGTCAGAGTGAAGTTATAAAACCTTTAATGATTTGTGAGGAGGAGCCAAAATTGTCTACTTCTGTTATTAAAGAGTTTGAAAATGATGAACTTGACGGTAAATTGAATATTTGTGGTAATGATCATGATAGTGCAGATTTCTCTTTGGTTGATCATGATGAAATGGAGGGAATGCCTACTACCGCTAAGTTAAATAAAGGTTCTGTAGAACTTGAACGTGAAGCAGAAATAAATGCAGGTGCAGTTGCAGAAGGCATGCATACTTGTCAATGGAGTTGAAGATTGAACGATCAATTCTTGGTTGTTTGCTCAAAATCAACTTCCCCAATTTTCGCGGAGGCATCAATACGACAGTCATCGTCTCATCGGTCGCTGTTCAGAAAGAAGAGTGAAACATCGTCAGAAGTAATACTATGATTTATTATTGTAATATTTGTTCACAGACCTTAGTTCAGTTATTATTTTTATATGTTGGTGTAACAATAAAGAATTCTCAAGCGGCCAATCGGTGTTTTGGTTTTTTCGTCCGTTATAACTAAGCGTTTCTGAAAACTTCAAGGAACAGCGTGGGCTCGAGCGTAGCAAGAGCTGGGCATTAACGGTTTATGAGACGTGGCTGACAGTTTCTGATGGTAGAAACAGATCTGGCGGATTCAAACAGTTGGTGAAAGTTTGGATAGTCGCCGTTCATTTTTCCTGGTGCCGGTCAAGTCCTCTTTGAACAAGCAATATCTGGAACGATTTTGGAATTGGGTCAAGTTCAACAATGCCTGGGTCAAAGAAGGGACAGAGTGTCTTGGATGCAAACAGGAAAGTAAGTCATTGTGACTTGTCTGTTAATTGTAACGATGTGTCTGATGTTAAGCATGACATGGTTGATGTTACTGTTTCGCCGTTCAGGGATAATAGGAACATCAAACTCCCTAAGTTTGAACCACGGTGTTTTGATGGAAACCCAGCTGATTATTTACAATTTGTAAAGGAGTTTGAGATCATGTTGAGTAGTTTTCTATTAAGTGATGAATTGAAGTTAATGTATTTGATGAGATATTGCACTGGAGATGCTGCAAGAGCTATACAGTGTTGTAAGTTTATGAAGCCAAAAGAGGGCTACGATGAGGCTATGAGCATATTACGTCAAAGGTTTGGAAGACCTTCAATGATTGTAAGGAACGTATACGAAGCTGTCAAAGGTAATGGCAGCCAACTTCGAGATGACTCCAAGGCAATTACTGAGTTTTTAGATAATCTTATGACTTATAAGAATACCTTGATTTCTATGAATTGCATGAGTGACCTCAACTCCAGCTCAGTCCAAGAGGTGATTGCGAGACGTCTACCTACTCGACTGCAAAGGAAGTGGGTGAAGATAAGCTCCCGTATGGAGGAAGAGGATATCGATCCAAAGTTTGATGATATCCTGAAACTAGTAAAAGATAGTGTCAATCAATCTATGAGCAAGTTCGCCAGTATATTGAATCTCACCCCTAGAATAGAGCGGTCTGAGAGCAAAATGCAATCATTGATGACGAGTAGGCCTCAGAGAGGTGGATATCGAGAAGGCTCCATGATGTCCAGTAATGCATATAGACCCAATGTGTGTAACAGGTTTCGTAGTACATCCTCAACAGATAAGTTACAAGATGCAAGACAAACACGGTTGTGTTTTACACGTTTGCAAGAAGTGCATACAGAAGTGAGCTGTGAACCAGTGAGCAAGTTCAGTGACAAGCTAAATGTAAACTCCAGGTCTGACTCCGAATTGTGTGACGATAACGGTGCGGTCAGGAAGTCTGTAGTTGCAACTGGTAAGCCATTGTTGAATAGAGTGTCACAGAATAGAGTTGCTGCTTCAGAGTGCAGTTCTGACCCTACAAGTTTACAAAGTATAACTAGTCAGAGTGAAGTTATAAAACCTTTAATGATTTGTGAGGAGGAGCCAAAATTGTCTACTTCTGTTATTAAAGAGTTTGAAAATGATGAACTTGACGGTAAATTGAATATTTGTGGTAATGATCATGATAGTGCAGATTTCTCTTTGGTTGATCATGATGAAATGGAGGGAATGCCTACTACCGCTAAGTTAAATAAAGGTTCTGTAGAACTTGAACGTGAAGCAGAAATAAATGCAGGTGCAGTTGCAGAAGGCATGCATACTTGTCAATGGAGTTGAAGATTGAACGATCAATTCTTGGTTGTTTGCTCAAAATCAACTTCCCCAATTTTCGCGGAGGCATCAATACGACAGTCATCGTCTCATCGGTCGCTGTTCAGAAAGAAGAGTGAAACATCGTCAGAAGTAATACTATGATTTATTATTGTAATATTTGTTCACAGACCTTAGTTCAGTTATTATTTTTATATGTTGGTGTAACAATAAAGAATTCTCAAGCGGCCAATCGGTGTTTTGGTTTTTTCGTCCGTTATAACTAAGCGTTTCTGAAAACTTCAAGGAACAGCGTGGGCCCGAGCGTAGCAAGAGCTGGGCATTAACGGTTTATGAGACGTGGCTGACAGTTTCTGATGGTAGAAACAGATCTGGCGGATTCAAACAGTTGGTGAAAGTTTGGATAGTCGCCGTTCATTTTTCCTGGTGCCGGTCAAGTCCTCTTTGAACAAGCAATATCTGGAACATTTTTGGAATTGGGTCAAGTTCAACAATGCCTGGGTCAAAGAAGGGACAGAGTGTCTTGGATGCAAACAGGAAAGTAAGTCATTGTGACTTGTCTGTTAATTGTAACGATGCGTCTGATGTTAAGTATGACATGGTTGATGTTACTGTTTCGCCGTTCAGGGATAATAGGAACATCAAACTCCCTAAGTTTGAACCACGGTGTTTTGATGGAAACCCAGCTGATTATTTACAATTTGTAAAGGAGTTTGAGATCATGTTGAGTAGTTTTCTATTAAGTGATGAATTGAAGTTAATGTATTTGATGAGATATTGCACTGGAGATGCTGCAAGAGCTATACAGTGTTGTAAGTTTATGAAGCCAAAAGAGGGCTACGATGAGGCTATGAGCATATTACGTCAAAGGTTTGGAAGACCTTCAATGATTGTAAGGAACGTATACGAAGCTGTCAAAGGTAATGGCAGCCAACTTCGAGATGACTCCAAGGCAATTACTGAGTTTTTAGATAATCTTATGACTTATAAGAATACCTTGATTTCTATGAATTGCATGAGTGACCTCAACTCCAGCTCAGTCCAAGAGGTGATTGCGAGACGTCTACCTACTCGACTGCAAAGGAAGTGGGTGAAGATAAGCTCCCGTATGGAGGAAGAGGATATCGATCCAAAGTTTGATGATATCCTGAAACTAGTAAAAGATAGTGTCAATCAATCTATGAGCAAGTTCGCCAGTATATTGAATCTCACCCCTAGAATAGAGCAGTCTGAGAGCAAAATGCAATCATTGATGACGAGTAGGCCTCAGAGAGGTGGATATCGAGAAGGCTCCATGATGTCCAGTAATGCATATAGACCTAATGAGTGTAACAGGTTTCGTAGTACATCCTCAACAGATAAGTTACAAGATGCAAGACAAACACGGTTGTGTTTTACACGTTTGCAAGAAGTGCATACAGAAGTGAACTGTGAACCAGTGAGCAAGTTCAGTGACAAGCTAAATGTAAACTCCAGGTCTGACTCCGAATTGTGTGACGATAACGGTGCGGTCAGGAAGTCTGTAGTTGCAACTGGTAAGCCATTGTTGAATAGAGTGTCACAGAATAGAGTTGCTGCTTCAGCGTGCAGTTCTGACCCTACAAGTTTACAAAGTATAACTAGTCAGAGTGAAGTTATAAAACCTTTAATGATTTGTGAGGAGGAGCCAAAATTGTCTACTTCTGTTATTAAAGAGTTTGAAAATGATGAACTTGACGGTAAATTGAATATTTGTGGTAATGATCATGATAGTGCAGATTTCTCTTTGGTTGATCATGATGAAATGGAGGGAATGCCTACTACCGCTAAGTTAAATAAAGGTTCTGTAGAACTTGAACGTGAAGCAGAAATAAATGCAGGTGCAGTTGCAGAAGGCATGCATACTTGTCAATGGAGTTGAAGATTGAACGATCAATTCTTGGTTGTTTGCTCAAAATCAACTTCCCCAATTTTCGCGGAGGCATCAATACGACAGTCATCGTCTCATCGGTCGCTGTTCAGAAAGAAGAGTGAAACATCGTCAGAAGTAATACTATGATTTATTATTGTAATATTTGTTCACAGACCTTAGTTCAGTTATTATTTTTATATGTTGGTGTAACAATAAAGAATTCTCAAGCGGCCAATCGGTGTTTTGGTTTTTTCGTCCGTTATAACTAAGCGTTTCTGAAAACTTCAAGGAACAGCGTGGGCCCGAGCGTAGCAAGAGCTGGGCATTAACGGTTTATGAGACGTGGCTGACACTTATTATTTTTCATATATTTGTTGTCATTTTTGCTAAAATAATTGTACAATCTTTGGAAACCACTGGATAACTTGTCGTTAAATGATTTTACGTTTTCGTGGTGCTTCGATGGACCTACTAGTTATCGGCAAACGATGAGTTGCTAGGTCCCTTTAGTTTGATGGAATCTATTGTGCTACTTATATGTATATATTGTCTGTAAAGTGATTACTTGTAAATACTTAATAGGAAACTTTTTTTATTCTGATCATACATGTAATGCCAAAACCAAATAAATAATTCATTTTAACAGCAACGGCAACAAAAATTGAGGTGAAACGCAACATTTGTGTACAATACGCAACAAGATAATTCGTGTATAACGGCAGGATAAACGGAAAAACAAACGCGTACAGGAACAGCTACGGAACTGCAATCCAAAATGGCCGACTGATATGGACCAAAATGAGATTTGAGCGTCTCACTTCAACAATGACCTTGATAAATTACGGATAAATTCAGCCAGAGGGAGGTTTGTGGTGGACCATTTACTCTGTTAGCTTAGTTACCCAAATTCAAATAGAAAATAAAGTACCAAATCAGTTTAGTTACGGGAAGAATGTATTAAAGTTTGGTTACTTGGGTTTACAAAGATCCAAAGTCCACAATAAACGTAATAGACTCCAGGTGCTGCGGGAAGACTGCTCCAGTACTAATTCTCCAATGTTGACGTTGCCGGAGGTCGACCAAAGTACGTAGGAAGAACTACGGTGCTCCTGCAAAAATTTGAGATAGAAAGCAGGTGATTAAAATTGATCGACGGCAGTTGAGATGGTGGAGAAGACGGAGAGTCGAAGGCAGAACTATATATTTATTCAAAACCCGAGGTAAAGTTCAAAGTACAGAGTTTATGGTTAAAACAAAGTAGTGTACAATATGTTCATTTTTTACATAGTAGTAAAATTTGGATAAGTTTATTTTTGAGGACTCCACAGGGCTCCCCCTCTTAGAGGTCCGGAGGACCATCAGTACTGTCCTCGTGGACGATTACATGAATATAAGCAATATAAATAAGGGACAATGTCAACAATAAGGATAACAAAAAATAACAACAACAATAAGGATACAAAGTTAGATCAGGATGTATGGCATGCATCCGTGTCGTATAAAGTTTAGCACATACAAGCACATACAGGAATTTAAAAAAAATCAAAACTTGTTGTAATTTTAAATAAAAAATTTATGTACATAATAAACCATGACATGTTCGTTAACATTTGTGAAATTCATATATAAATAGATATATACATATACTTGGTGAATGCGTGTGCTTGCAGTACAGTTGACGAACAGCAAATAATAATACTAATAAATATTTATGGTTATAATGAAATGAATGTCGACAACAATAGTAATGAGAAGAATGTCTAAATGAGGTTAACGTTTATGTCAGTCAATGAAATGAACATAGCGGGCAGGTTTACAGATCTGCCGCCCACTGCGTGTCTGTACAGGGGGAAGAGTGAAGAGCGGGAGAGTTGGAGTTGAATTGACTTTCTGATTGTTTATTGGTGTCGGCGTTGCTAGTGTTTCATGTTCGCTGTCGGTGTACGCTGGTTTAAGACGGTCGATAGAAACAGTCTCCGGTTTACCATGTTTGTTCAGCGTGAAGTATTTATCGGTGCGTTTAAGTACTAGAAAAGGACCTTCATATGGATGTTGTAAACCTTTTCTAATGGCATCGACGCGAACAAATACAAATTTGCTAGTGAGTAGATTCTTATTAACTTGAGCTTTCTGAAGTGATTGGCGAGGGGCTACTGGTCGAAGCTGAAGCATTGCTGGGTAAGGCGGTTGGTGAAGTCGGAGATATTTACTTCAGTTGAATCATTAGACGGAACTAACTGACCAGGCAATGTGAGGGTAGTACCATACACAAGTTGAGCTGGTGTACATCCCAAATCTTCTTTTACAGTTGATCGGATACTGAGAAGAACTAATGGTAGGTGTTCACTCCACTTAGATGAGTCAGCTTGTGCCATAAGCGAGCTTTTCAGTTGTCGATGGAAACGTTCCACCAGACCATTCGCTGCAGGATGATAAGCTGTAGTGGAGATATGGTTCACTCCAAGGAGTCTCGTAAACTCTCGAAACAGAGTTGATTGAAATTGAGCTCCTCGGTCTGTTGTAATAGTTGTGGGTACTCCGTAGTTTGACACCCAGCGATCTAAGAAAACCAAAGCGATATTTTCTGCAGATATATCGTTGAGTGGACAAGCAATAGCCCATCGGGTAAATCGATCAATCGCAGTAAGTATATGAGTAAATCCTCTGGATGGCGGTAATGGTCCAATAATATCTATATGAACGTGTTGAAATCGTTTATCCGGTAAATTGAACTGTTTTGGAGGTGTGACGGTATGATGATGTACCTTGGATCTTTGACATTGCAAGCATTGGCGGGCCCATTTCCGAATATCGGAGTTCATCTTGGGCCAAACAAAACGCTCGCTGATTAACTTGACCGTAGCACGCACTCCAGGATGAGACAATGAATGTAGATGTTCAAACAAAGGTTTTCGACAACTTAGTGGAACAAAAGGTCTATGAACGCCCGTTGAAACGTCGCAGACGATAGTTGTATCAGACAGGGGAATAGGTACATCCTGCAACTGTAGGGAGGAGTTTCGTCTACAAGTATGGAGTTCGGCGTCATTTTTCTGCAGCTTGGCAATATTGTCTAAGCTAATATCTATCGAAGATAGGTGATTAACGTCACATCGAGACAAGGAATCGGCTACGATATTGGAATCTCCTTTGATGAACTGGATGTCTGTTGAGAATTGTGAGATGTAATCCAGTTGTCTGGCTTCTCTCGGAGAGTGTCTGTCCAACGAAGTGGTGAAAGCATAACAAAGAGGCTTATGGTCGGTTAAGATAGTAAAATGTCGACCTTGTAGTAAGAAGCTGAAATGTTTCACTGCTAGGTAGATGGCTAACAGTTCTCTGCCAAAAGTGCTGTAACGAGTTTGCGCAGGTTCCAACTTTTTGGAGAAGAAAGCAAGTGGAGTGATGTCATTATTGAACTTTTGTTGTAAAACTGCTCCCACTGCTACCTGCGATGCATCTGTACATAAAATGAGTGAAGCTTCTGGGTTGATATGAGATAACATTACAACGTTGGATAAGGCATCTTTTGCATTATTAAATGCTGCTTTTGCTTCTTCAGACCACTGAAATTTCTTCGAATTGCATCTAAGTAGGTCGGTCAGTGGCTGAACTATGGAGGCACATGATGGAATAAAACGTCGGTAGAAGTTGAACATCCCGAGAAAACGTCTAAGTTTCTTTAAGGAATCAGGTTCGGGAAAGTTCTTAATAGTTTTTATCTTATCTTCGGTAGGTCTGATGCCTTCGGCAGTTATTCGATGTCCTAAGAATTCAATGGAAGGGGAACCAAAAATACATTTCTTTGGATTGATAACAACTCCAAATTGTTCAAACCTTTGAAATAACAAGCTTAAGTGTTGCATATGTTCTTCCATCGATGAGCTGGCAATTAAGACATCGTCGATATATACAAAGACGAAATCAAGACCTTGGGTAACTTGGTCCATAAAACGCTGAAATGTTTGAGCAGCATTCTTTAGTCCGAAAGGCATTCTCAAGAATTCGAATAATCCAAAAGGCGTGATAATTGCTGTTTTTGCAATGTCTTCTGGAGCGACTGGTATTTGATGATATGCCCTGACCAAGTCAACTTTAGTAAAAATGGTCTTTCCATGTAAGGTCAAGGAGAAGTCGTGGAGATGAGGTATAGGATAACGATCTGGGACCGTAGCGTTATTCAAAGCGCGATAATCTCCACATGGTCGCCAGTCATGATTAGTTTTAGGTACCATGTGCAAAGGTGAAGACCATGGGCTGTTAGATGGTCGTATGATACCTAGCTGCATCATATGTTCGAATTCCGACTTAGCTGCTGCTAGTTTATCGGGTGGTAACCGTCGTGGACGTGCCTTCACAGGTTGTCCTGTTGTGATGATCTTATGCGTAACTGTATGAGATATATCTTCGACGTTGTATGATGGTTTAAGGATTTTAGGAAATCGTTGCAATAAAGCAGAGAACATTTCACTCTCCGGCTTTTCTATACAGATGCTATGAACAGAGTAGTCACATGTAATACCGTGGATCTTGAGTTGGGTGCAATTGTCAACCAGTTTTTTCTTGCTGATATCAACCAACAGATTGAAGTGACTTAGGAAGTCTGCACCTAGTATAGCGTGACGTACGTCAGCTACTATGAAGATCCATGTGAAACGTCGGCGTAATCCTAGGTTTAAAATCATTGACTGTTCGCCATACGTCTGTATGTTGGTTTGGTTGGCAGCACGAAGTGAAAGTTTTCCAGGTATTTTGGCTGATCGCCTGGATAGTGAGGGGGGAATAACACTGACCTCGGCGCCTGTATCTACCAGGAATAATGTGCCGGTAGTCAAATCCCTCACATAGAAAAGGCGACTGGGGTGATTGCCAGTAACAGCCGTCGCCATTACTGTCTGGCTGGGGAGTTTCCCTGATTTGTGTTACCACTGTTGTACATACACGGTCGAAGACACTTCAGGGCATTATGCCCATACCTCCTATGATACCAACAAATGTTACGGCTTTGGGACGGTGTTCTAGAACGTCGTCTAGATCTTGATCGCCGTTGCTTGGATACCGTATGTGACTGGTTCCTTTGTGCTCGAAGCTCGGACACTTCCAGTCGTAAGTCTTGCATTTGAGATGTTAACTGGGAAAGTAACCAAAACGTTGGTGCGTCCTTCATAGATGTGGAATCCGGCAAGGCGGTAACAGGAGAGTTCTGTATCACTTCGCCTTTATGAAGTTCTTCGGGAAAAGTGACACGTTTATATGGAGCCATTGTCAAAAAAAAATTTAGTATAGAGATATACAAAATAGCAAAACTTGTGGTAACAAAAATTAAAGCAATGCGAGTTTAAAAGGCCAAAATAGCAACAAAAATGTTCAAAACGAGTTAACTATCGAAACAAAAAGGTTCGAAAACGGGTTAACCATAAAAAAAGGTTCGAAACGGGCTCACCAATTATTGTGGTGGACCTTTTACTCTGTTAGCTTAGTTACCCAAATTCAAATAGAAAATAAAGTACCAAATCAGTTTAGTTACGGGAAGAATGTATTAAAGTTTGGTTACTTGGGTTTACAAAGATCCAAAGTCCACAATAAACGTAATAGACTCCAGGTGCTGCGGGAAGACTGCTCCAGTACTAATTCTCCAATGTTGACGTTGCCGGAGGTCGACCAAAGTACGTAGGAAGAACTACGGTGCTCCTGCAAAAATTTGAGATAGAAAGCAGGTGATTAAAATTGATCGACGGCAGTTGAGATGGTGGAGAAGACGGAGAGTCGAAGGCAGAACTATATATTTATTCAAAACCCGAGGTAAAGTTCAAAGTACAGAGTTTTTGGTTAAAACAAAGTAGTGTACAATATGTTCATTTCTCACATAGTAGTAAAATTTGGATAAGTTTATTTTTGAGGACTCCACAGGTTATATGTCCCCAGCCGGACTAGAAAAGTTTCAGGTCAATGACAGCTTGGTGGCCAGTTAAGAAATCCACACCCAGTATGACGTCCCATCGTAAAACATCTTACATGACAAACGAATGATTACAGGCGAAAGCTTGTGACGTCACGGAAAGGGTGACGAAGTCCGTTACCTTGATAAGGTCTCCATTGGTGGTAATTAGCTGTAATTGGTTGGCGAAAGGTATAGGGTTGACCCCCAATCGCTGAGCAAACTCTATGCGGACAACTGAAGACGATGCCCCGGTGTCAACCAGAAAAGTTACGTTTACGCCCTGAATTTTACCCTCAAGAATAAGTGGAGATTTCAAAGATTGACCAAACAAGGACACATCAAGAGGTAGTTCACCCTGAGGTTTTTATTTTGACCACATTTGCACAGATGACAATAATGACACTTGCTGGGGCCACTACTTGGTTTTGGAGGAATTGCAGATGGCTTTGTAGGTTGAGCCAGTGATGGAACGTTAGGGCTACGTTGTCGCGGAGCTGAGACGGATGTTCTTCGCCCACTGGTCCCTAGTGCATAACAGGACGTGCTGGCAGTTGATGAAAGTAAGTGCTCCACACTCTCGAATCATTTGACTATCTTGAGACCCTGAGATAGATTTGGCTGTTTGGCCTAGTAGCTGGCACATGAGCTCGTACGATAAGAGGCCTTATTCAAAGCGGGTACAAAAAGCCTCTCCACGGATCGGATTAGAAAGGGTAGAAAATGCGTAAGACACGGTCTCGCGAAGCTAACGGAGATAGATGGATCTTGACAACGACTTAGGAAAGTGTGCGTGCACGCAGTGGCTAGAAGGTTTTGCGAAGCATTCGTCCAAGATGTGCCAGTTGTAGCTGAGCGGCTAGGATGCAGAGGATCCCCAGCGATTGCACGACGCAACGCGGCGTCACTCAATGCTAGCATGATCTGATTGTACTGGACTTGTGGAGAAAGACCTGTCAGAAGGGACTCCATGAGGAACTTCCACAGTTCATGGTCGCTGTTGATGTCCATTGGTGGCGGGCCTCGCGCAAGGAGGATGTGTTCTGTGGGCGGAAGACGTGTGTTGGCTTTCCGGTTGTAGAGTATTTCAGGAGGTTCGAGTGAGTCTGATTTAACATAACATAACATAAGCTTTATTCCAAATCAGTACTTGTGATACAGAATGGAATTCTCAGCATTTTACTACAATATTGCATCCAGTTTTTTACATTAACAATAAATAAAGTTCTACATAGATTAAAGTTATCTCAACAACATATTAGTATGTCGGTAGCAAAGCCAAAATTAAAGTGTTTGAAGGTGTTAGAAAAGTAGATACTACTAGCATATTTACTGGCGTAAGCGATAGCAAAATGGTCGAGATATACAGAGTGTGAAAGAACGAACAAGAATGTTTTAAGTAGAGTTTGCAAGGAAGAGAGAAACAAAACAGCACATAACAAAAATAAATACAGAATGAAGAGCGAGAAAACGTTGTACCTATAAATGATGTGAGTTGGAAAGACGAGATCCATTGGTTCTACTGACTATTTAATAAGTTAAAGGTTTCATGCCTGATGCATTCTTTATCGCACAGAACACGGGCTAGGTAGGGTATGGATGAGTTTTTGTACTTACTAGTGCGGGCATATAGTTTCCTATATAGGCTTCTTGTTTTCCCTGAAGAGATACATGGGGAGAGTTGTGAATGTAGAGGGTGTTGTGAGTCAGATAAAATGGATTTCGCCCATTTTTCACATGAGTCCATATGCCTGTCCACCAGAATATTAACAAGCTGGCTAAGTGGCAAACTGCTTACCCTGCTGACAACCTTTAACATCCTACGTAATAAGGTATAGTCTTTCTTCAATAGCCCAGGAAAGACTAAGGGGGAGCAATAGAGAATAATAGGCAGAATACGGGAGTTAACAAATTGTAGGAGTAAGGGTTGGGTTACACCAGAATGTCTTAACTTCTTGATGTAGAAGGTAAGACGGTATATTTTCTTGGAAATCGTCAAGATATGAGACGACCAGGAAAGATCAGAAGATAGAGTGACGCCTAGGTATTTAATTTCCGACTTGGTTTCTATTTCACTGCCATCTATGTTGCACACCTCGTGAGTGCTAACCAGTTTGTTTAGGTCAGATTTATGCCTAAGGTGAAATTAACTGTTTGGCATTTGGAGGGGTTTAAGGTTAGACCGTTTTCCTTGGACCATTGGCTAATTTCCGATAAGAAGCCATTTAGTTTAGAGCAGTCACTTTGACATTTGACAGGTAAAGATACAGTTAGGTCATCAGCATATTTGACAAAGTTAATGTCATTTGAAGACGGTAGGTCATGTAGGAAGAAAGAAAAGAGAAGTGGGGAGAGTACAGCACCTTGGGGGACACCAGCTTCTGTGAGCACAGCAGAGGAGGATTGGCCTTTGTATACGGTGTACTGCATTCTGTTTGAAAAGTAGGAATGCAACCAGTTAGTGACCCAGGACTCGGTTTGTGTCATGGAGAGCTTATTTAGCAAGAGACTTCTAGGTACAGAGTCGAAAGCAGAAGTAAAGTCAAGAAACGTGCAGCGGACATATTTGGCACCTTTGTCTAATGATGAGATAATACTGTTGTGTAAGACGGCTGCAGCGTCTAAAGTACTCCTACCCTGTCTGTAGGCAAATTGTTTGGGGTCTTCGAAGCTTTTAAGGGAGGGTTCGAGTTTAAGAAGTACTAGTTTTTCCATGAGCTTTAGAAACGGGGAAGTGATGGCGATGGGTCTGAACTTTACGTTCTTGCTATTTCCAGGTTTAGGGACAGGGACTATTTTAATGTCTTTCCATGGAACAGGTACAACGTTTTCGGAGAAAGAAGCATTTAGGATATTAGTTAGAGGAGAACATAAAGCATCTGCACATTGTTTTAGAACATATGCAGGTATGCTATCAGGGCCAAGACTATGTGAGGGCTTAAGAGTTTTAAGACATTTCAAAACATCGAGAGTATTGAAGTCCTGGAAGTTATCAGCTACAAGATTGGTAACGTTAGAAGTGGTTATAGTAGAAGGAGAGCGTAAAAAAGACAGATTAAGAGCATTAACATCACAAGAGGGAAAAACATTACATCGCTTACTTTTGCCAGTAATTTCATTGAAAAGTTTCCACATGCTGTTAGGAGATTTGCATGATAAAAGTGTTTGGTTATAGATAGCATTAAGATTTTTGATTTCAGATTTGATTTGAGCATTAATCTTTTTAAGTCCTAACTTGTCTTTGCATTTATATAACATTTCTTTTTGCCTGCGAAGTTGTTTGAGACGGGGAGACGAGAAGCGGTCGAGGCGTTTGAACAGTGTTTGTTTGGGACAGCATATGTCGAGGCAGAACTTAAGATAATCCATTATATTGGTGATTGAGTCATCTAATGTACTTTCATAGAATAGATCCCAGTTGGTATCTTTTAACATGCATCTTAGATTGAGTAAGTTGTCAGATGTGTAGCATCTTTCTTGTGCTTCGTAGACAGGTGTGAGAAGATTTTAATATGTGTTTTGCTGTATATTTTTGGCAAAACGCGGACAATGCAGTGATCGGAGTTATGTATCGGTGAACGTCTACGTGTTTCATATACTCCTTCGTCATTAGTAAAAACGAGTCGAGTGTTTTGTCAAGTCGAGTGGGAAATTTGACTATGTTTGTGTGACCAAGAGCTTCAAGAAAGGAGCAATCTGATGTGTTGAAGTCTCCAGTAATAACGGATAGAGAGTTGTCGAAGTTGGCAGCAGCAAACATGGTGAATTCATCAGCAAAATTAGATAGATCAGATGGAGAGCAACTAGGAGAAATGTACATGTTTGTAATATAGAATTGTTTATATTTGGGGAGGTGTTTGGGGCGACATTTGACAGTAATACAGTCAATGAAGTCATTTGAGAAGGTGAAGCAGACGTTATTTGAGACAGACCATTTGGAGTGAATAAAAGTTGCAACGCCACCACCATTTTTCTTATTACAACATTGACGGTCTTGACGAAATAAAATAAAGTCCTTTAGTGAGATAAGGTTGTCATCATACAGTTCATGCAACCACGTTTCTTGTAATGCGATTATGGCGGTGTTATGATACGTATCAGTTGACATCAGGGATTGTAGGTACATTATCTTATTTGGCAGAGAGCGACAGTTTGAGTTCATTATGACGGGGACCGTAGTTAAGTGTATTGGTGTACGTTTGAGAGCTCTCTGCCAACCACTACGATGTTTCCTTCTTGGTTTCTTTGGAATATGAAAGTCATTTGGTCGTAAATCATTAATAAAGTTACGAGAGTAAATGATTCTGTTAGAATTCATATTTAAGTGATAAATGTATGCTGGTAAACAGTAAACTGGATGCAAAATGTAGATATTTTGGTAGCAGGCCCAAAAATTCGAACAGGCCGCCAAGGTCACAATGGAATTACATGTTTAGACTGAATGTGGAACACCTCCGACACCAATTTGTAACAGGCAAACCAGCAGGCACACAGGTAATGGAAGCAGAACACGAGATGCGCAGGAGAGCGTTTATTCCGCGAAATTGACTTTTAAAAGGTGCGGGAGCACAGTCTCAGAGTATAACAGTTTTGCTAGTCTTCGTTAATGTTCAGGTTATACAATTCGTGTATTTCCTAGTCCAGACAGTTGACTCCTGGGTATCTTCCTGCAAGTACAGAAAATAAAACATTGATTAATGTTATAATATAAGTTTTTTTTATCACTCATGCGGAACGATCACGTAACGGTATATTGCATCTGACCGCACTGTAGTAAAATCAATCTGCCTGACGTTCACCAGTATTAGTTTTCATTGACGGGTGCTGCTTCCGATGTAGGCGCTGAGAAAATTAAACATCATGTCAATGGAGTTGAAGATTGAACGATCAATTCATGGTTGTTTGCTCAAAATCAACTTCCCCAATTTTCGCGGAGGCATCAATACGACAGTCATCGTCTCATCGGTCGCTGTTCAGAAAGAAGTCAGTAGCAAACCATCAGAAACCTTAGTTCAATTATTATTTTTATATGTTGGTGTAACAATAAAGAATTCTCAAGCGGCCAATCGGTGTTTTGGTTTTTTCGTCCGTTATAACTAAGCGTTTCTGAAAACTTCAAGGAACAGCGTGGGCCCGAGCGTAGCAAGAGCTGGGCATTAACGGTTTATGAGACGTGGCTGACACATCACTTATTTCGGATTTCTGCCCAACTTGTATATAAACTGAGATTCAGATTCGATGTCGTGCAGTCGAGTTATATGATAATATAACATATTCCACATAAAATAAGTACTTACAGGATTGACATACCGTTTGTACAGACATGATCATATTTGACAAGTGCAATTTGGAATGGAACACTGTTTTATGACACTAAAATTTGGGAAAATTGAAACAAAACCTCTAGAATCTTTATAAAAATAGATTACAAGACATAGGTTTAAGTCTGAATTATAATCTATATTATTCTTATCGTCAGTCAAATTCATGCGGGAATTGCGAAATGTTGCGTTAATGGAAGTTGTGAAGAGAGTTGATACACAGGTGCTAGAGTAAGACACACAGGATGCAGACCTTGTGATCATTATCATTTTATCAATTAACAAGGGTTCGAAAATTTTTAAGGGGTAATTGACTTCGGGCTTTATTTCTTCCCAATTGTAATCCGTCCAACACATAATTGTGTCGGTTTTTGTTAATGCGGAGACAATATTTCTATATTTCTTGGTATGCTCCATAGAATGGCAAGTTAGCGAACTGTTTCCACAAACTAAAGACAAAGACGGCAACCATGTAATTTCACCATTAACGAAAATCTTGCAATTTAAATAATACTCATCCATGCCTGTAAAACTGGTAGGTCCTACAAAGATAGGAAATTTATTACAGTGCTTAAAATGATCAGTGTTTCAGGCCGTCTGGGCCAAAATATCGCTGTAATGAGCGGATAATCTAATCCAAGTAGGGGCTTCACCTTTTGGCATAGTATGATTCAATGAAGACTTCTCGTCTCAGGATATCAACGCAGACTATTTTCGTGTGAGGAACAGTACTATTTAACAAGTTTGAGTCATTTCCCTACAGTCATCGAAGGTCTTCCGAATCTTTGACGCAGTATACTCATAGCCTTGGAGTATCCTTCGTTATGAGGCATGAACTTACAGCACTGTATAGCCCTTGAAACAACTCCAGTGCAGTACCTCATCGAATACATCAACTTCATTTCATCATTTAATAAAAAACTACTCAACATGATTTCAAACTCTTTTACAAACTGTAGATAGTCAGCTGGGTTTCCGTCAAAGGAGCGGGGCTCGAATTTAGTTATTTTTAAACCTTTACTACCCCTAAATGGCGAAACATGAACAACAGAATCATCATGCTGAGCATCACACATATCATTACATGTAACAGACAACTCAACATTACTTACTTTCCAACTTGCTTCCAAGACGCTTTGTCCCTTCTTTGACCCAGGCATCATTGAACTTGACCAAAAATTCCAGAAAATTTCCAGATGATACTCGTCCAAAGAAGACTTGCAGGCACCAGGAAAGACAAACAGAAACTATCAGAAGCCGTCAGCCATCTCCAATGAACTGTCAAAGTCCAGCTCTTACTACGCTGGACCTCACGCTGTCCCTCGAAGACTTTCAGAAACGCTTTGTATTAACCAACGCCAAAACCAGAACACTGAATGGCGACTCAAGAATCCTTTATTCTTACGCCAACATGCAACGAACAACAAGGTTATTATACACAAGGTCTAAAATAAATGTTATAACAGTAAAGCACGGTAATCCATCTCATAGTTTTTTATCTTCCTGTGAACAGCGAACGATGAGAAGATGACTGATGGATGGATGACTCTCAAGAAAAATATGCAGGAGTTGGGTTTGAACAAACAACCAAGAATTGATCGTTCAATCTTCAACTACATTGACACTCCCCGGCAAAAAAGGGATCCATCCCTATTTTCCATTGCGACCAATACACGTTGACTTGGATGCCATTGCGAGAAGCTGGGTCACACGGACAGAGCTGAAATGGAAACCAAGCAGAA
The DNA here is from genome assembly GCA_944472135.2 of Trichobilharzia regenti. Classification (NCBI taxonomy): domain Eukaryota; kingdom Metazoa; phylum Platyhelminthes; class Trematoda; order Strigeidida; family Schistosomatidae; genus Trichobilharzia; species Trichobilharzia regenti. The sequence continues at coordinate 71,866,069 of OX235270.1, read as the reverse complement.
AAGCCAACACACCAGGCACACCCACAGCAAAATCACAGTCATCCTGCTTCAGTTCTCGTGACGGTGACGTATGCAAGCCTCAGTCGTCTACACTCTAGCTCCCCGGCGTGTGTCATCACAGCCTAAATAGAAACATTCATTCGCAAACATAGATGCCACAGCTAATCATTATCTCCGTATGCATGTCATTCTCAGAAATATCCTCCCCGGCGTATACGACCCATCTGCTGTCCTTAACATCAATCAATTCATTCACGGATGTAGAAGACAAGAAACAACTTCAGAAGTAATCACGACGAAAATTTTAACAACATTACGCAATAACAACAAGGTACGGAAACAACGAGTAAACACAATTAATCCAAAAAACACCAATTGATATGACACACCACAGATATATACACATAGTACACACAAACTCGCATCATGTCTCGATGGAATTCCTTTGAAGAATCGCAGGACTTACACCAGTACGCCTGCAACCCTTCTCAGGTTAACGGTTGTAAGTTGGACAACATATTTCGAAACAGAACTTAAGATAATCGGTTGTGTTTGTGATTGTGTCGTCTATTGTTTGTTCTGTAAATAAGTCCTAGTTAGTGCCTTTCAACGTGTATCTGAGCTTGTTAAGGTTGTCTTTTAATAATAAAACAGTACTCATGATACAGCAAGGAATTTTCAGCATTTCAGTACAATATTGCATCTAATATACTCAAAAACGACAAAAAAATTAAAAATACCCATTACATAATAGTAATAAAACGATTGTTATAGCAGCTACGTATCAAAATACTGTGTGCCATACGGAGAAAAATATGTATAAAGTACAAAATTGTAGTAATAATAGTAATACCAACTAAAAATAAAATAGCAGAGTAACGATTTAAACGATAGAAAGTGTGACACCATAAAATACAGAAAGATGAAACGATAAAAGGGTCGATTCACTGTGCTAATTACATAGTAACTTGTAAGTTTCACGTCTAACAGAGTCTTCGTCACATAAAGTACGCGCTAAATAGGGTATTGTAGAATTTCTATGCTTAGTAGTACGAGCATATATCTTTTTATATTGACTTCTCGTCCTACCTGATGAGATACAAGGGGACAGGTGTGAATAAAGGGGGTGCAGAGGGTCTGACATTATAGCCTTTGCCCATTTCGTACAATAATTAATATGCCTCTCGACTATAGTATTAGCGAGCTCATGCAGTGGCAGACCACAAGCTCTACTCACAGCATTTAATACTCTTCGTAATATAATATAATCTTTTTTGAGAAGCCCAGGAAAGAATAATGGGGAGCAATAGAGTACAACAGGTAAAATACAGGAGTTTAAAAATTGCAAAACTAAAGGTTGGTTGATACCTGATTGTCTTAACTTTTTAATGTAGAAGGTAAGACGAAACATTTTCTTAGAGATAGATAAGATATGGGATGACCATGAAAGGTCAGAGGAAAAAACTAGTCCAAGGTATTTAATGCTTGATTTGGTTTCAATTTCCGTACCATCTATGCTACAGGGATCATGCGAGTTAACTAGTTCAAGTAAGTCACGTCGATGCTTGAAAGTAAAGTCAAGCGCCTGACATTTGGAAGGATTTAATATAAGACCATTTGACTTGGACCAGTTGTTGATGTCCAACAGAAAGCTATTAAGTTTAGAGCTGTCAGACTCGGAAGTGATAGGCAGTGATACAGTCAGATCATCTGCATATTTGACAAAGTTAGTTTCGTTTGAATGAGGTAGGTCATGTAGGAAGAAAGAAAAAAGAAAAGGAGAGAGGACAGCACCTTGTGGGACACCGGATTTTGTAAGCGAGGTAGAAGAAGATTTGCCGTTATATGCAGTATATTGCATTCTATCAGAAAAATAGGAATGCAACCAACTCTTTGCCCAGGATCCTGTTTGTGTCAACGATAGCTTATTTAACAAAAGGCCCCTAGGTACAGAGTCAAAAGCAGATGTGTAGTCTAAGAAAGCACTACGAACATATTTAGCACCTTTGTCTAAACAAGAGACAACATTGTGATATAAGACAACCGCAGCATCCAAGGCACTTCTACCATGTTTGTATGCAAATTGTTTAGGATCATTAAAAGGTTTCAAAGCAGGTTCAAGATGAAGTAAAAGTAATTTTTCCATCAATTTTAAAAAGAGGGAAGTAATTGCAATAGGCCGAAATTTAATATCAGAAGCAGAAGATGGTTTTGGTATAGGGATAATTTTAATGTTTTTCCATGCAAAAGGTAGAACGTTACCGGAAAAAGAAGCATTAAAAATGTTAGTGAGAGGATAACACAAAATATCAGCACAATTCCTGAGGAAAATGGTGGGTATAATAATAATATATTTCTTCCTGTTTATGCATGAACATACCAATTGTACAGGCATGGATAAGTTATTATATAAATTACACAATTTGATATATGATGAATTTACAGTTTGGTTGTTCTCTCTGATATGACAGTCAGTCGGAACAGTCTGCTATAAAGTCTGTGTAGCACATAAAGAGATATAGAAATATTGTCTTCGCATTAAAAAAACCCAGACATCAGATGAATGTAATACGGATATCTGGGAAAAAAAGCTTGAAGTCAATTCTCTTATATAACTTTGTTGTGAGCAACACCCTTGGTTTAAAGTTTATTGATGTATTATGTTGAGATCAGTGATATATTTATCCCATTTTTCAGCAGTCTTATCGTAGTTTTATAACAGGAAAGAAATTTGATCGTGGAGGCGAAAACTAGATAAGGTCATGTTAAGTTGTTTTACTGCATCAAGTGGTGCCGAGGTCGATTCCAGAATTCTCCATTTGCGCCATTTGTGTCTGCATGGCGGACTGTATTCGTAAGTTCAGAAAAATGTTGAAAACTGTTTGAAAACCAGTTGCTTCTTCATTTCAGATCATGAATACTCATTTACAGCATGTTCGCCAGCGTCTTCATGTGGTAGAATTGGATCGTTCATGGAATTTGAGTGGTTATGATATAGATGGTTTGGAATTAATCCTCATTTCAGTTTAGATGCAGGGTTGTTCGACCTCGGCCAGAAGATGAATAGGAGTAGCAGGGTACCAAAAATAGAAAGTATGTGAACATTAAAAGGATATTAATGTATATATGTAAATGTTTATGTCAATTTTATAACATATTAGTAAAAAATTACTTTTAATTATAGTTGTCTTTTCACGTATTTATGCGAAGTCTTAGAGTTTATTTAGTGTCATAATGTGTATTAATGAGTCTGAGCGTTTTAGTGTTCTAATGACTGATGCGTTTTAGAAGTAATTAATGGGTTCTGGTAGGGGTAGTCTTTGGAATAAAACAGTTTATATAGCAAGCGTTTGAAGGTTACAATAAAGTGACACGTCCTATTTCTAAGGGTAAACTAATCCTGTATGTTCCGTACTCAGTCTTTATGCATCCATGCTGCTAGTTTATTTATAGTTTTTAGATTGCTAAGGGTGTTGAAGTGCGTTTTTAGGTGCTGTAGTAGATTAGTAGTTGATTCGTTCTAGGAGTAAATAGTTTATTAATATAATCAGTAGAGTGAAACAGTCTGTATAGAGAGCGTTTGAAGCTTGTAACCGAAGAGCAAGTTCTGACATCTAGGGGCAGGCTATTCCATATTTAAGAATACATGACTGTGAAGACGTTTTCACGGAGTGTTGACCTAAAAGAATGAGTTGTCACTGTGGAAGTTTGGTTACGCAGATCGTAAGAACCTTCCTGTGCGAATTGTATGTCCCTGTTCCCTGAGAATGATATTTTGTGAAGGACCTTAAAGAAGAATATTAGGTTTATAATAAGTCGCCTTGTCCAAAGTGGGTCAAGTTTTAGGATCATGCACCGTGAGATGTAGTCTTTCTTGCAATCATAGCTAAGTAGTTTTGAGGTAAAATATCGTTGGATACTTTCCATCCTTAGCTTGTCACGTGTGCGAGTGCTGCTTATAATAAATGGACAGTATTCTAGTAGTGGTCTGACACATGTTTTGTACAAAATTAGCTTGGCTTCATTGTCGTGAAAGTTCCTGAGTGTGCATCCTAAGAGCATCCTCGATTTTCTAGTCTGTGATGCTACTTGCTCAGAGAATGTCAAGTCACTAGAGTACCTAAGGCCTAGGTCAACGACACTTCGGAGTCTGGTTAGGTTGGCGCATTGAAGCGTTAATTTCAGGTCAATTGAGGGTGCGCCAAAGCAGATCCAGCCACATTTGTTCAGATTGAATTGGAGATTCCATAGGGACGACCAAGCAGTCATTTTATCTAATTCCTTCTGCACTACATTCTCGAAGTTCCCTAAATCATCATTAATGAATACTAGATCCAGTTTTTACCAAGACGGGTGGCAAAGTTAACAATATTGTCATGAGCAAGTGATATAAGGAAGGAGCAATCGCTCCCATTGAAGTCGCCAGTTACTATTGATAAAGAGTTCTCGAAACAAGCTGCAGCAAAAGCGGTGAATTCATCGGCGAACATAGATAAATACAATATGGTACAGCCACGAGAGACATAAACATTAGAAGTATAAATGCATTTGCTTTCGGGAGACATCTCACAATGATGCAATCAATGTAGTCATTCGAGAATTTGAAAAAAATTTTGTTAGAAATGGACTATTTTGAGTGAATAAAAGTTGCAACACATCCGCCATATTTTTTTCTCGAACAAACAAGCCCTTGTCGGAATACATAGAAAACATTTAGAATCCTAAATTGTCATCATAGGAGTAATGGGGACAGGTTTCCTGTAAAGTGACAACACCAGTATTCTGCTAAATTTCGGACGGCAGCAGGTGTCAGCCAAGTCTCGTAAACCGTCAATGCCCAGCTCTTGCTACGCTGGGACTTACGCTGTTCCTTGAAGTTTCTCACAAACGCTTAGTAATAACGGACGCAAAAACCAAAACACCGATTGGCCACTCGAGAATTCTTTATTTTAACACCAACATATAGCCAACTTTAAAATTAAGCTTTAAAACTAGGGTCTATGAACAAATATTACAATAATAAATCACAATATTACTTCTGATGGTTTTGTCCTGGCTTCTTTCTGAACAGCGACCGATGAGACGATGACTGTCGTATTGATGCCTCCGCGAAAATTGGGGAAGTTGGGTTTGAGCAAACAACCAAGAATTGATCGTTCAATCTTCAACTACATTGACACTCCCCGACAAAAAAGGGATCCATCCCTTTTTTTCCATTACAACCAATACACGTTGACTTGGATGCCATTGCGAGAACCTGGGTCACACGGACAGAGCTGAAATGGAAAACAAACAGAAAAGCCAACACACCACATGCATACTCACAGCACAATCTCACACATCGCTGACGACCTGCGCCTCCAGACAGAGACCTCCTCTTGACATCTTGCAACACAATCGCCACTCCTAGAATGACTCTTGCAGAATGCAACGTGACCATAGCACCAACTTATGATACTCTACGCACATCCTCTTATCTACTCACTACCAATTACCACTGCAATCGCTTGTCACTCATTCTGCCTCAGTTCTAGTAGCGGTGACGCATGCGAGCCTCAGTCGTTTACACTCTTTCTCTCCGGCGTGTCGGACCGCAGCTAACAATTATCTCCGTGTGCATTTCATTCTCAGCAATAGCCTAGCCTCCCCGGCGTATACAACCCATCTGCTGTCCTTAACATCAATCAATTCATTCACGGATGTAGAAGAGTGGACACAACTTCGAAGTAATCACGACGAAAATTTTAACAAAATTACGCAATAACAACAAGATACGAAAACAACGAGTTAACACAATTAATCCAAAAAACGCCAACAGATATGACACACCACACGCATAAACAAACAGTAAAAATAACCTCGCGGATCATGTCTTGGTGGAATTCCTTCGAAGAATTGCAGGACTTACACCAGTACGCCTGCAACCCTTCTCACGTTGACGATTTTAATTTGTGGAATGTCCGGACACAAACAAGATTAACCAACAATTACGATAATTGGAACTCACACAATTATTTAACACAAACATATATACAATCAATACATCACATGTTGTGGATTCTGGCTTGACAAACTACCCTTGAAGATCTGTAGCACTTACAGCAGTACGCCTACATTCCTTCTCAGGTTGATGATCCAAGTGGAAGTCGTCCGGACACAAACAGAATTACCAACAGCTAGATGACAGATGATATCAATTCAGTATATGCAATATGAACATATGTACAAAATCACACACCGAGCACATTGGACTGCTCATTGATGCGCTACCCTTTGAAGAATTGTAAGACTTACAGCAGTACGCCTACAACCCTTCTCAGGCTGACGCCCTAGATTGGAAAATCGTCTCAGAGTTCATTTGATGACCTCCTTCTATCAGCTATATCCTCAAATCTGAACGGTAACACGCCCATGTCATTGTATCGTAGAATATAGATGACTGACAAACACACGACGTATCTGACCAACCGAGCGTAGAGACAGAGTAATTTACATCAAAGATAGTAACATTAAAGTAGCAAATTTAAACTTGAAATGCCTTTATTCGTGCAAGCCAGTTTAACAATTACCCTCTCGTACACAGTTGGCTTATCCTCACTAAACTGAGCAATATGCTTCGTCTTTTCAAATGCACCGATACTATCATAGTCATTGCACAAGACACTCGAGTTGCTGGGCGTCTTTTTCATTGTGGATGACAACATCAACGACGGCTGAGCGATACAAGATAATGAACTTAGCAGCGCATCAGAAGCTGTTGTTGTTCGGCTTTTAGAAGGTTGTCTAACTGCAAGATTACCACCACTGCTGTCTTTTATCATTAGCTGCAGTTTAGCATTAACATCTGTTAATAGGTAGGCTACACCCTGATCACTTACACTGACGGTCACACGAGTATCCATACCTTCTGCAACTGCATCTGCATTCAATTCTACTTCACGTTGTAGTTGTACAGAACCTTTATTCAACTCAGCAGTAGTAGGCATTCCCCTCATTTCATCATGATCAACCAAAGACAAATCTGCACTATCACGATCGTTATCACAAATATTCAATTTACCATCATCTGTCTGGTTGACTTTATCATTTTCAAACTCTTTAATAACAGCAGTGGATGATTTGGGTTCTTCCTCACAAATCCCTAAAGATTTTATACCTTCACTCTGACTAGTAATACCTTGTAAACTTGTGGAGTCAGAACTGGACTCTGAGACTGTAACTCTCTTCTGTGGCATTTTATTCAACAATGGCTTACTAATTGCAACTACAGGCTTATTCACCGCGCTATTATCGTCACACAATTCGGAGTCAGACCTTGATTTTACACTAGGCTTACCACTAACCTTGGCGGCCTGTTTTAACTTTTTTGCTAGCATATTCCATGTACATTTCGCATATATTTACTCATATTTTATTGGTGTTTAAATATCAAGTTATGCATTTGAATCGTTTTATTTGCTCCAGGGATTTTGTAAAACGTTTTAAATCTAAAAACTTTCATATTTGCAGTAAACTCAAGTAAAAGCAGCATGGTGGCTGGCGACGTGCTTTAAAATTTACAAACACATATAACACCACTGTTCCGGTTATCATTAGTACCAACTGCCAGTCCCTGCCTAACAAAGTTCTGGATTTTCAGCTTCTGTTGTCAATGTAGTTGAAGATTGAACGATCAATTCTTGGTTGTTTGCTCAAACCTAACTTCCCCAATTTTCGCGGAGGCATCAATACGACAGTCATCATCTCATCGGTCGCTGTTCAGAAAGAAGCCAGGACAAAACCATCAGAAGTAATATTGTGATTTATTATTGTAATATTTGTTCATAGACCCTAGTTTTAAAGCTTAATTTTAAAGTTGGCTATATGTTGGTGTTAAAATAAAGAATTCTCGAGTGGCCAATCGGTGTTTTGGTTTTTGCGTCCGTTATTACTAAGCGTTTGTGAGAAACTTCAAGGAATAGCGTAAGTCCCAGCGTAGCAAGAGCTGGGCATTAACGGTTTATGAGACGTGACTGACAGTTTCTGACGGTAGAGGCAGATTCTGGTGGATTCAGACAGTTGGTGACATTTTGGATAGTCACTATTCATCTTTCCTGGTGCCGGTCAAGTCCTCTTTGAATAAGCAATATCTGGAACGATTTTGGAATTGGGTCAAGTTCAACAATGCCTGGGTGAAAGAAGGGACAGAGCGTCTTGGATACAAACAGGAAAGTAAGTCATGGTGACTTGTCTGTTAATTGTAACGATGTGTCTGATGTTAAACATGACATGGTTGATGTTACTGTTTCGCCGTTCAGGGATAATAGGAACATCAAACTCCCTAATTTGAACCACGGTGTTTTGATGGAAACCCGACTGATTATTTACAATTTGTAAGGGAGTTTGAGATCATGCTGAGTAGATTTTTAAATGGCTTCTATTTGCAAACCGTCATTGATTATGATCACCGAAGCCTGGTGCACAAGTGAAATCTCCAATGACAGCCTAAGGATTGAGAAATACAACCTTTTTCGAGGGGACAGGCGGACAGTTCGTGGGGGTGGAACACTAATTTACTGTGAACAATCCATGTGTGCAACCCAGTTTAGTAACCCAATTCTGTCACAACTCAATGACTCGATCTGGGTCGAAATAAAAGTTGTCAGAAGTAAACCTATACTTGTGGGTTGTGTGTACCGGCCCCCTTCATCCAGCAGGGAATATGATAATATGCTTAGCAATATCTTTAATGTTACAGCCAATCTTCCTTTCAGTTATAAAATTATCGGAGGCGATTTCAACTTGCCAGAAGTATCATGGTCTTCACTCCGAGGACCCCAAAGGTATGGTAATCTCATAAATTCCATCGTCACAGGAGGGTGGACACAACACATAAATTCACCCACTAGATCCACAAACATCCTAGACCTTATTTTCACGAACAACATAACGCCATCTACAGTACATGTGGGACAGAAATATCCAGGTAGGGATCAAAGAGTAGTAGTTTGTTCTTTTGACATCTTTCCTTGAAAGAAAACGCAGAGATGAAGCTGGCCAGATACATATGAGATTGTACACACATGCTGACTGGGACTTATATCAGCACCTAATTAGATGTTCTAATTGGGACTCGTACTTTTCGAACCAGTCCTTAGATGCAATTCTTAACAACTTCTATCAGAATATTAACTCAATTCACGACGTCATTGCACCCGAGAAGATTCTTAACTTCAGATTCCCCCAAAGTGGTTATATTCCGACGTCGTTTAGAAGAAGTCTACGAAAGCACTCAATAAAATACTACAGATATCATGACTTATCGTCATTAATTGCCATAACGTATCTTCTCAGTAGAATTGAAGAGTTGAGAAATATAGACTTCAGAAACAAAGAAATGCAGGCCATTCATGCACCGCATAACTCAGGAGAAATAGCCAAACTTTTTAAAAGTAGGTTGACGAACTCCACAACACCCTATCCGAAAATAATATACTTAGACGGCATTGCTTACGAAAATAATGAGGCGATATGTGAACTGTTTAGCAAGCACTTCGCCAGATTATACACCTTAGAGAACGATGACGTCGTGAATTTCCCACGTAAAACAGACGAATGTTTTAGTGACATAATTTTCACCACACATGAGATCGATAAAGCTGTCGCAAATCTTAAGCTTAGTAACACTACTGGCCCAGACGGTATATCTTCCGTTCTGCTGAAAAAAGGTGGTAATGACATGAGTTTACTCTTACTCAAGTTATACTCAATTTCATTAAGCGATGGGACATACCCTAACTGCTGGAAGAAGTCTTATATTGTACCTATCCATAAATACGGGCCTATAGCTGATATCAACAACTACCGCCCCATCAACATCACGTCTGTAGTTTCACGTGTAATGGAAAAGATAGTTAAGACTCAAATCATTCAGTACTTGCTGTCAAATGACCTACTATCCCCATCCCAATACGGTTTCTTAAGTAGAAGGTCGTGCATAACTTGCCACTTAGATTATTTTGACTACATTACACAAAGCATTGATAATGGGCGTTCGGTAACAACATTGTTTCTCGACGTTAGCAAGGCCTTCGATAAAGTCCCACATATCAGACTCCTAACAAAACTCCAATCCTACGGAATAACCGGAAAGCTTCACAAATGGATAAGTTCTTTTCTCACAGAAAGACAGCAATTAGTCAAAATCAACCACCAGTTGTCTTCCTCAAAGCCGATAACCAGTGGTGTAATACAAGGTAGTGTTCTTGGCCCTATTCTATTCCTCTTATTTATAAATGACATAGTCTCTGTAATCAAGTATGGCAAGCCATACCTTTTTGCAGATGATCTCAAGATAGTATATGATTATGGGTACGGTGATATGAGCGTCGAAAGCAAGATCCAACAAGACTTAAACGATCTAGGCGATTGGAGCGAAAAGTGGCAACTGACTTTCAACCCAGACAAGTGCGGTATAACCCACCTTGGACGCTGGAAACCGATAATGTGCCTATATATGTACGGTAAGCTCCTCTCAAAACTGAACACAGTCACAGATCTCGGGATAACATACTCAGATTTATCCTTTTCCGATCATGCAAACAAGGTTGTATCTGACTGTAAACGACTTACTGGCTTTGTACTGCGTAACTTCTACACCCAAGAAGCAAGATTAGCTATATATAGGACATGTATCCGTCCCAAACTTGAATATTGTGCTCTCCTATTTAGTAACCTCAGGTCTGTAGACAGAAAAAAATCGAAAGTGTCCAGAGATTCCTCACGAAACGCATAATAGGGTTCGACCAACAAGTGGAATATGTTGACAGGTGTGTACGTCTGAAATTAGAGCCTCTGTGGTTAAGGAGAGTGAAGTGCAACCTATTTCTACTCTTCAAAGTCATTAGGAAACATTGCTACAGTAACTCATCCATAACGTGGGAAAATATTAAATCATATCAGCTGCGAAACCACGACTACCTTGTCAAGGTGGCTACCCACAGAAAATCCATTAGGGCAAACTTTTTCACCATAAAATATTGCACTCTTTGGAACCAACTACCACCTGAAATAAGATGTTGTGAAAACCCTGATGGGTTCAAACGGAGCCTAGAAAGACACTTTAACATGTCCACCCTAGCTCGTCTAAAAGACCACAACTGTTGGTAGAACGGAAATTGAAGGCCAGTCCAGTCTTCAGTATAGTCACATACGTATATCTCGACTCTAATACTCACGCAGCGAACGTTAACTAATTTACTGATTTCTATTCTCTATAATTTTCACTAAGTTGTGTTGGTAAAAGTAACACTGGAAATAATTGTAATAGCATCCACACCTTTTAACGTTTTACATATGTATATACTAATATAATAATACTTATTAATCATGCATGTTCAATTCTTAAATTAGATGGTTATTAAAATACTTAAAATATTAATGCATCACATGTTCTCTTGCTTTACCACGCTTGTTTCCCTTATAACACTCAATTATTGAGCCTAGTGTATTATTTGATATACGAATTATATTATTGATTATACTCTTATCATATATGGTTTGATTTACTCTACGGCTCCCTGTAGACTAACTACCATTCTTCAGTATACACACACTGCAGTATTGTTAACCAAATGCCAAAATTTTGTTGGTTCTATGTTAATATCTTTTTATAATATGTCTAGACACGTTACTTTGCAATGTCAGATGTTTACTATATATAAGTACACTAAGTCCTGCCAACCGACCTTACCTTCAGTCCATACTACCTAAATTGAACCTTAACTATAGTGTTCTGCTAAATCTTGCTCCACTATTCACAATACCTATTCGTTTTACTCTTTAAGTTTTTGACTTCTTATAAAGTAATCTGTTCATTAGGATGCATGCACACATATATAATATGTTCATAAAGATGTACGTGGAGACCTATTGGAAGCACTCATTAAGAAAGCTAGGGAGATGGAATATGGGGTACGAACATGTCTGGTACCAAGCAATATATTTGCGGTAGCCATAATAATCATAGTCTCAGAGCCTAACATCAAAAAAGGAGGGAGGGTGGCGCTAGCTGATCAGTAGATATGGTGGTGGTCACTAAGGTGAATCGCCCCATTCTGCAGGAACAGCAATATGCAATTTGAAGGCTCGAGATATTTCTGATTTTTATGAGGGCTTAGATCTTTATCTTGAAAAAGATAATAATGAACGCCTTGACAGATCATGCTTCTACCTTTAAATATATACCATTCGCTCAGCCTATTGTTGAGATGCGACCACGCGGGATCTGCACAGATTTATGGGGCATCTTATAAATTAACTTGCTATCCATTGTCAGATCTTTAAATACCACTTCACAATATCTTGTCTCACTTATTTTCTAATAACGTCTTTACTTGATCCTCATTATATTCCATTAAACCTAACATTTTATAGCTCTTTATGAATTTGATTCGACTTATTCTATTCCTATTCTCTGGAGGGTACGGTTGTGCACCAAATAGACAAAAAGGCATGAAATAAAAACAACTGGCTTGAAAATAATTGTATTAAAGCCAAAAGTGGACATCATGATAGTACAAAATATATTGGTTTTATTATACATTGCAAATGAACGTTGTCGGCCTAAGGATTAATTACTTCCCCATTCTGTTTTCTATATAAATGTGTTTATTAATGATATATTTCACTCACTTAATCTATTACACTTTAATGTTTCACCTTAGCACTTTAACTTTTCTAAAACAGCTTCCAATCCCTTGTAAACGTTGTACTTACCTCAATATTGGTTGGTTATCGTATGCCTACAACCACGGGATGAAAACGAAACGAAGTCGATTTTCCCGCTCAACCTGGAGGACAACTGTACAATTCAATAACTATACGGCCTGGTTCAGACAATGAGTGTAATTATATATATGTATCAAATATTTAACTGTTGAAACATTATTAACTTGTAGACAATTTAAGATTTGACATTATAACATACTTGATCGTGCCTGTAAAAATGGCATGCATTTTCATGTAAATTTATGTTTATATGAAAATAAAATTATTATTATTATTAGGTGATGAATTGAAATTGATGTATTTGATGAAATATTGCACTTGGAATTGCTGCAAGAGCTATACAGTGCTGTAAGTTTATGAAGCCAAAAGAGGGCTACTACGAGGCTATGAGCATACTACGTCAAAAGTTTGGAAGAACTTCGATGATTGTAGGGAAGTTATTCGAGGCTGTTAAGGGTAATGGTGGTCAATTACAGGATGACTCTCAGGCACTCACTGAGTTTTTGGATAATTTGCTGATTTACTAGAATGCATTGACTTCAATGAATTGCATGAATGACCTCAACTCGAGTTTTATACTAGAAGTAATAGCAAGACGCCTATCTACTCGACTGCAAAGGAAGTGGGTGAAGATATGCTCCCGTATAGAGGATGAGGGTATCGAGCCAAAATTTGATGATATCCTGAAACTGGTAAATACTAGTGTCAATCAATCTATGAGCAAGTTTGCCAGTATATTGAATCTCACCCCTAGAATAGAGCAGTCTGAGGGTAAAACGCAATCATTGATGACGAATAGGCCTCAGAGAGGTGGATATCGAGAAGGCTCCATGATGTCCAGTAATGCATATAGACCTAGTGAGTGTAACAGGTTTCGTAGTACATCCTCAACAGATAAGTTACAAGATGCAAGACAAACACGGTTGTGTTTTACACGTTTGCATGAGGTGCATACAGAAGTGAGCTGTGAATCAGTGAGCAAGTATAGTGATAAGCAAAGTGTGAAATCAAGGTCTGACTCCGAATTGTGTGACGATAATAGCGCGGTGAATAAGCCTGTAGTTGCAATTAGTAAGCCATTGTTGAATAAAATGCCACAGAAGAGAGTTACAGTCTCAGAGTCCAGTTCTGACTCCACAAGTTTACAAGGTATTACTAGTCAGAGTGAAGGTATAAAATCTTTAGGGATTTGTGAGGAAGAACCCAAATCATCCACTGCTGTTATTAAAGAGTTTGAAAATGATAAAGTCAACCAGACAGATGATGGTAAATTGAATATTTGTGATAACGATCGTGATAGTGCAGATTTGTCTTTGGTTGATCATGATGAAATGAGGGGAATGCCTACTACTGCTGAGTTGAATAAAGGTTCTGTACAACTACAACGTGAAGTAGAATTGAATGCAGATGCAGTTGCAGAAGGTATGGATACTCGTGTGACCGTCAGTGTAAGTGATCAGGGTGTAGCCTACCTATTAACAGATGTTAATGCTAAACTGCAGCTAATGATAAAAGACAGCAGTGGTGGTAATCTTGCAGTTAGACAACCTTCTAAAAGCCGAACAACAACAGCTTCTGATGCGCTGCTAAGTTCATTATCTTGTATCGCTCAGCCGTCGTTGATGTTGTCATCCACAATGAAAAAGACGCCCAGCAACTCGAGTGTCTTGTGCAATGACTATGATAGTATCGGTGCATTTGAAAAGACGAAGCATATTGCTCAGTTTAGTGAGGATAAGCCAACTGTGTACGAGAGGGTAATTGTTAAACTGGCTTGCACGAATAAAGGCATTTCAAGTTTAAATTTGCTACTTTAATGTTACTATCTTTGATGTAAATTACTCTGTCTCTACGCTCGGTTGGTCAGATACGTCGTGTGTTTGTCAGTCATCTATATTCTACGATACAATGACATGGGCGTGTTACCGTTCAGATTTGAGGATATAGCTGATAGAAGGAGGTCATCAAATGAACTCTGAGACGATTTTCCAATCTAGGGCGTCAGCCTGAGAAGGGTTGTAGGCGTACTGCTGTAAGTCTTACAATTCTTCAAAGGGTAGCGCATCAATGAGCAGTCCAATGTGCTCGGTGTGTGATTTTGTACATATGTTCATATTGCATATACTGAATTGATATCATCTGTCATCTAGCTGTTGGTAATTCTGTTTGTGTCCGGACGACTTCCACTTGGATCATCAACCTGAGAAGGAATGTAGGCGTACTGCTGTAAGTCCTACAGATCTTCAAGGGTAGTTTGTCAAGCCAGAATCCACAACATGTGATGTATTGATTGTATATATGTTTGTGTTAAATAATTGTGTGAGTTCCAATTATCGTAATTGTTGGTTAATCTTGTTTGTGTCCGGACATTCCACAAATTACAATCGTCAACGTGAGAAGGGTTGCAGGCGTACTGGTGTAAGTCCTGCAATTCTTCGAAGGAATTCCACCAAGACATGATCCGCGAGGTTATTTTTACTGTTTGTGTATGCGTGTGGTGTGCCATATTTGTTGGCGATTTTGGATTAATTGTGCTTACTCGTTGTTTTCGTATCTTGTTGTTATTGCGTAATTTTGTTAAAATTTTCGTCGTGCATACTTCTGAAGCAGTTGTCTGCTTAACATCCGAGAAACAACCATATAGAAGACTGCATTTTTCGGCTTGCATAAGCCTTATGAATGTACATAAAATATATATAAATAAGCGTTGATCTTCGTGATAAAACGATCTGTTGCCTGGCCCTTGTATTCTGTTGTTACACAGGCAAATTGGAATCCACTTGATATGAGGTGCTTCTGGTATTAGACGTTCTTCGTGGTTTCTGAAGTTTTCCTGGATTATTTCAATATTGTCAAAATCAATTTTGTGGCCTGATTCTATAGCATGTAGACCTATGGCTGATGATTTTTGAAGTTTTTCTAGTTCAATATATCTTAGATGCCCCGGTGTTCATTTCTTCTGATTTTGATTTCTCGAGATGCTTGTCCGATGTAGATCGCATCACATTTCGAGCATTTTATTTTACAGACACAATTTGATAGAGAATGTTTAGGGATTTGGTCTTTTATATGGACAAGGTTCCTTTGAAGTGTGTCCGATGCTTTGAAGAAAACTCATGCCGAGCTGATTGAGTACTCTTCTGATATCGTCTGACGTCTCTGCTCTGTATGGAATGACGACTGTTGATGTCCATATTTTCGGAATGCATTTTCGGCCATACTTAATATCTGAGTTGATTTTGTTGATGAAGTTCTTTGGGTAGTTGTTTTGCTTGAGAGTTTCAGGAATGTTTGATATTTCTTCTTCTTTTTCTTGCTCATCCGTTATCAGAGAGTGTGCTCATCTAAGAAGACTTGAAACAACTGAAATCTTTGCGCTGATGGAGTGTGATGATTTGAAGTCTAAATATTTATTGGAGTGGGTTTTCTTCCTGAATATGGATACACTAAAATGTCCGTTTTCCTTTCTCTTAACTAGGCAGTCTAGAAATGGTAGTTCACCGATGTCTGATTCTGCTTCCGAAGTGAACTGGATTTTGGGAGATACACGGTTTATTTTCTCCACGAATGAATTGTGTAGATCTCGTTTTAGTACTACAAAAGTATCATCCACATATCTCAACCATATTTTAGGAGTGAGTATGCTTGAAAAGATACCATTTTCGAATTTATTCATGTAAAGGTCGGCGACTATTGGGGAGACTGGTGAACCCATAACAACACCATCTGTCTGTCTATATAAACTCCCTTTAAATGTAAAATAATTACTTTCTAGACAGTTTTTTAAGCTCTTAATTATTTCACTGGTGTCCAGTGGACATCTTCGTGATAGTGTTGTGTCTGATTCTAGTAGACTGGAAATGATATCAAGACTTTCGGTAATAGGGATGCTAGTATATAGTGAGTTAATATCATGGCTTACCATAATGTCTTCTTTATCAATTTCTCGGTGTTCTATTTGGGATTTGAAATCATATGAATTTCTTACAATATTTTGAGTGTCCTTTTGTAGTGGTTGTAGTATCGAGAGTAAGTATTTAGAAAGGTTGTATGTTGGTGAGTTGGTGAAATCTATTACTGGTCTTAACGGAACTGTAGGTTTATGTATCTTTGGTTGACCGTAGACTCTTGAAGGTATATAAGATTTTGGTTTTGGTGTAAACCAGAGAGAATTTCCAATTTTGGGTTTCATTTCTTGAAGTAGTCTGTTTGTATTTAGTTTCATTTTGTTGAATTCGGCCGATTTCTTCTTCTCTTCAATGAGTAAGTATGGTCCTTCAGACTTTGTTCAATCGCCTTCTTTTCATAATCCGTTCTGTTCATTATCACAGCGACGTCCCACTTGTCGGCTTTCGTTATGACGATACTTTCGTCTTTCTTCAAATTTCTTAAGGCTTCATATTCATGTTTGGTGAGATTAGATGGTTTGTTTCGTTTTGTCGTTAATATGTGTGATATCTTTTGACGAGCAAAACGTTAAAATTGAACTTGTTTTGGACACATATAATCTAATGAGAAACCGGATTACTGTATCGAAGCATAAATGTAACTTTTATAATCATCGTATTTTCAATTTACGCTGTCTACAAAGTGGAATTATTCCCAAATCACTACGTGTTAAACCTCCTCAATATTCACACAAATGCATACTTGCTGCAAATCATACCTCCAAAGTATTTTTACGAGAACGAATGCATACATGCAACATCAAACTTGAATCTTATCGAATGAGATTCAAAAATATAGACGACTGCTTAACATTACTTGTTACAAATCATATCTATGAATCCTTTCAAAAATTGTTCAATGAACGAGAATCTCATTTTCATAATGTCACTAAAAGAAGACATATACAAAAATTCTTGAAACTCGAAGAAAAGAAACAACCAAAGGAAACCTCAACAGATAATGTGAAGAATATTAGAGCCTTACATAACAAAACAATTCCAACAGTGGTGTGAAGACGGGCAGTAATTTTGCTCGAAATATTACCAATAACAAAACTTATCATTGTGTGTAAACTATTAAAATTAATTATACTTTATTTGATCTAATCCACAATGCTCAAACTTTTTACTGATATCCATACGTAACATGTCAGACAAGATACTAACCGAAAATGAAATCACTTTACTACAGAAAGGTTTGAATTTCAATATAGCTAGAATGCCATTATCGGCCCAGGAAATAGCACCTATGATTGAACCTGCTCTATAACAATTCATCAATGAAGAATCACAATCTGCTCGACAAAAGATATCACACATATTAACGACAAAACGAAACAAACCATCTAATCTCACCAAACATGAATATGAATATTGGTTGACATTAATCTAGGCTGATTCAACAACCAATCACAGCAGACTTAAACGTGGGCAAATGTGATTCGCAGATAAATGGCTCTACTTTCCGAGAAATATCGAAAACAACCAATCAGAAGACTGTGTTTGTCTGCTAACATCCGAGAAACAACCATATAGAAGACTGCCTTTTTCTGCTTGCATAAGCCTTATGAATGTACATAAAATATATATAAATAAGCGTTGATCTTCGTAATAAAACGATCTGTTGCCTGGCCCTTGTCTTCTGTTGTTACATTTGGTGTCGCTGCCTCCAGAAAAATGAAGATCCCGTGGCCAACTGCGTTTGAAGAAGGAGACATACGGAGCTTCTTACGTGACTTCGAGGCCGTCGCTGAGCTGGCGGATGTCAAGGTGCAGGCGGCGAATACAGTAGTTCTGGGGACCCTGTTGAGAGGCCGAGCGAAGGCGGCATATGACAGCGTAGACAGGTCAAATTGCACAGTGTCTTGGAGGAAATTGGTTGAAAGTTTGGTGTCGGAGTTTGACAGCGCCACAGACAGACAGCTAGCGATGGAGCAGTTCCGGTCAGCGAAGCTGGGACCTGATGGAGACCCGTTAGTATTGGCGGTGACATTGACGAATTTACTTCGACGGGCGCTTCCCACGTTGGGTAAAGAATCAGAAGGGCAGTTACTATCTTCCCAATTCATCGAGAGTGTCCCAAACCACATTTCTCAGCAATTAAAACTGGTTAATGCAACGCAGCCGATGGATATTAGTGAGCTAGCGAAGGTGACCAGACAGCTGCTGAGCACAACTGTAGCCGCTATAGAGCAACCAAAACCAAACGAATATGAGCAGAAAATTGAAGCATTGCAGCGGGAAGTGGCGGCGTTAAAGTTGGCTGATAGAAAAGACCGATGTTTTGAATGCGGTAAGCCGGGACACTGGAGAAGATACTGCCCAGAAAGGCGAAAAAGAAAAAATTTCAGACGGTATAATGCTTGTTTTTCTTTCGTATGAACCTAGATTTAGTGGGGGCTATTGAGAAAGGGGCTGTGTATTCGAAGTTGCGAGTGAATGATCGAGAAGTAGTATGTTTGATAGATACAGGAGCGGCCGTGTCGTTAATAGATAAGAATTTATGTAAGAGTGTTAGCCCGTGTTCATTGACAGTACAAACAGTAGGCGGGTATGTGTTGCGTATAACGGGTAGATCGAACTGTACGGTCGTTGTTGGTGGCTGCGAGGTGACGTTTCCTTTCATTGTTGTACCCGAACTACAGCGAACGATATTAGGAGCGGATTTTCTGCGTGAGATTGGTGCAATAATCGACACGCAAGCGAACGTGGTGATCACGAAATACGGGCATATCAACATGTATGAGACCAGCGAGATAGCAGCGATTAAGCTGTCGACGGTACACAATGTGACAGAGTTAATTAATAAATACGATCATCTGTTCACTGGAGATGGCGACCCATACGGTTATTGCGATAAGGTGAATCATGAAATTCCGTTAAGTGATCCGAAAGTAAGGTCATTTACAACGCGAAGAGTTCCATGTCATCTGGAAGGCGAAGTGGAGCGACAAGTGCAAGAGATGTTAAAAGACGATATTATTGAGGAAGCTGATAGCCCGTACAACTCTCCAGTGCTGTTAGTAAAAAAAGCGAATGGGAAGTATAGATTCTGTGTTGATTTTCGACAGTTAAACAGTATGACAGAGTTAAGACCGTGTGCCATGCCAACAGTGGTAGAAACTTTAGATCGCCTACAAGGTGCGAATGTGTTTTCGGTTCTCGATCTTCGCTCAGGATACTGGCAGATACCGATAAAACAAGGTGATAGAGATAAGACGGCTTTCATCGTGGGTCAGACACAATATCGATTTAAACGCATGCCGTTTGGACTAGCAGGTGCACCGTTTACGTTCAGAAGGCTGATGAAGCTATTACTTAAGAACTTGAAAAACGTGGAGGTTTATGGTGATGATCTCGTCATATACAGTCAAAACGAAAACGATCACGTCAACCATGTAGAAGCCGTGCTGCGACGCATCGAAGAGTTTGGACTACGCGTCAACAAAACCAAGTCCCAGATAGCCAAAAAGAATGTTACTCTGTTGGGACATAAAGTGGGAAATGGTGAGATTAAACCACTACCGGAGAAAATTTTGACGATTAAAACGATTCCAGCCCCGAATTCAAAGAGAAAACTGAGACAATTCTTGGGTAGAGCAGCGTTTTATAGTCGCTTCGTGAAGAACTTCAATGAGATAGCAGCCCCTCTATACAGGCTACTAGGTGAGCCAAAGTTTGTTTGGTCGGAAGAATCGCAGAGGACATTCGACAGAATTAAACAGCTGCTCGACCACCAACAAATGACGCTAAAACTACCTGTACCAGGAAGACAGTTCACAGTGTGCACAGATGCCAGTGACTACGCTATAGGTGCGGTCCTAAGACAGGACGAGGGAATCGTTGAGTATGCCAGTAGGGTTTTGACACTCACAGAGAGAAAGTATTCAACGATAGAGAAAGAATGTTTAGCAATGGTATGGGCAGTCGACAAATGGAGACCTTATTTACTCGGCCGGCGGTTCCACATCGAAACTGATCATAAGCCGCTACAATTTTTGAAGACAGCGAGAGACCCACGGGGGAAGTTGTCACGGTGGATGTTGCGTCTTCAGGAGTACGATTTTACGATCTCACACGTTCCTGGAAGTGAAAATGTCTTGGCAGATTTGTTATCGAGACCAGAAGATGAGTCTGAGTTGCCCGAGGTCGCTTACGGAGTGCATGCAGTAGAACAAGACCCACTAAGACTTGCACGTAGGCAGAGGTTGGACGATACGCTGAATACAGTAATACAGGTGATCACCAACGGAATAGAAGTGGATCAAACTACGGCGAGTAAGGAGCTAACCACACTACTCAGACAGAGGGATCGACTCAGAGTGAATGCCTACGGGACTCTGACCTGGCGAGAGAACGACGGAAGCTGGCTGGCTGTCATACCTCAATCGTCGCGCCACGACATGATAGAAGAATGTCACCAGCTAGCGCATACAGGCGTGGCCAGAACGACCGACCTCCTAAGACAAAGTATGTACTGGCCAGGTATGAGAGAAGACGTAGCAAGATACGTACTTGGATGTCCACGGTGCCAGCTGATGAAAGGTGACCGGTGCATACGACCACCACTTCAGTCGATTCCAGTTACGGCGATAGGTGACTTGTGGTCCGTAGATGTCATGGGTCCATTTCCTCAGACATCCAATGGTAATCAGTACCTCTTGGTGATGACGGAACACGCGACACGATGGGTAGACGCCGTAGCAATCCCAGACCAACGTGCAAGGACCGTGACAGATGCAGTCGTTGCAGACCACGGCGTACCGAAGACAATACTGACAGACCAAGGTCCCTGTTTCGAGAGTGAAGAGTTTACTTCCCGTTTGCAACAGCTGGGCATCAAGAGGATCAGAACGACCCCATACCATCCACAAACGAATGGCCTAACGGAGAGAAACAACCGTACACTGAAGGAGTGGCTGGCCTCGAAGGGCGGGAACTGGGAAACGGAGCTTCCACTGATTTTACTAACACATCGGGCTACCACTCAGGAAACAACGAAGAAGTCACCCTTCCAACTGATGTATGGTAGAAAACCACGATTACCGGTACACAATGAGACCTGGCCCATGCACCAAAAGTGGAGTACGACGAAATTAAAAGCAGAGAGGAAAGAGGCAGTCAAGAATGTAATACGGAAGCAGCGCAGTGATGTCGCGAAGTCTCAGATGAAAGAAAGGACGCAGTGCATTACCTTTGCAGTCGGGGACCAAGTGAAGTGTAGAGACAGGAGATATACAGTTGGATGCGAGCCAGGTTCACGGAAACTCCTTCCAAAGTGGGAAGGACCGTACACAATCACAAAAAGACGGGGTCAAGTATATACCATCCGAAGAGGCGATAAACAGAAACGAGTTAACGCCAGTCAGTTCAAAAGATGGGTACAGTGGGACAAGCCGGTCAGTAAAAATCCTCAACTAGAGGATGTAGCACCCAGAAGGTCGGAACGTGTGTGTTTACATAGTGAACTTGCCCATCACATTTGTCTTGATTTTGCTACTTCACGGGGGAAGGGGGTATTGTAGCCAGGTCAGATTCTGTTTTAGTCCATCATTCCTATTCAGGTGTGGTGAGAGCAGGCTGCTAGCCAATTGGTAGACATTAATCGACGCTGATCGGTAGACATTAATCTAGGCTGATTCAACAACCAATCACAGCAGACTTAAACGTGGGCAAATGTGATTCGCAGATAAATGGCTCTACTTTCCGAGAAATATCGAAAACAACCAATCAGAAGACTGTGTTTGTCTGCCTAACATCCGAGAAACAACCATATAGAAGACTGCATTTTTCGGCTTGCATAAGCCTTATGAATGTACATAAAATATATATAAATAAGCGTTGATCTTCGTAATAAAACGATCTGTTGCCTGGCCCTTGTATTCTGTTGTTACACAGGCAAATTGGAATCCACTTGATATGAGGTGCTTCTGATATTAGACGTTCTTCGTGGTTTCTGAAGTTTTCCGGATTATTTCAATATTGTCAAAATCAATTTTGTGGCCTGATTCTATAGCATGTAGACCTATGGCTGATGATTTTTGAAGTTTTTCTAGTTCAATTGGATATCTTGGTGGTCGAAGAGATGCTCCACGGTGTTCATTTCTTCTGATTTTGATTTCTCGAGATGCTTGTCCGATGTAGATCGCATCACATTTCGAGCATTTTATTTTACAGACACAATTTGATAGAGAATGTTTAGGGATTTGGTCTTTTATATGGACAAGGTTCCTTTGAAGTGTGTCCGATGCTTTGAAGAAAACTCTAATGCCGAGCTGATTGAGTACTCTTCTGATATCGTCTGACGTCTCTGCTCTGTATGGAATGACGACTGTTGATGTCCATATTTTCGGAATGCATTTTCGGCCATACTTAATATCTGAGTTGATTTTGTTGATGAAGTTCTTTGGGTAGTTGTTTTGCTTGAGAGTTTCAGGAATGTTTGATATTTCTTCTTCTTTTTCTTGCTCATCCGTTATCAGAGAGTGTGCTCATCTAAGAAGACTTGAAACAACTGAAATCTTTGCGCTGATGGAGTGTGATGATTTGAAGTCTAAATATTTATTGGAGTGGGTTTTCTTCCTGAATATGGATACACTAAAATGTCCGTTTTCCTTTCTCTTAACTAGGCAGTCTAGAAATGGTAGTTCACCGATGTCTGATTCTGCTTCCGAAGTGAACTGGATTTTGGGAGATACACGGTTTATTTTCTCCACGAATGAATTGTGTAGATCTCGTTTTAGTACTACAAAAGTATCATCCACATATCTCAACCATATTTTAGGAGTGAGTATGCTTGAAAAGATACCATTTTCGAATTTATTCATGTAAAGGTCGGCGACTATTGGGGAGACTGGTGAACCCATAACAACACCATCTGTCTGTCTATATAAACTCCCTTTAAATGTAAAATAATTACTTTCTAGACAGAATTTTAAGCTCTTAATTATTTCACTGGTGTCCAGTGGACATCTTCGTGATAGTGTTGTGTCTGATTCTAGTAGACTGGAAATGATATCAAGACTTTCGGTAATAGGGATGCTAGTATATAGTGAGTTAATATCATGGCTTACCATAATGTCTTCTTTATCAATTTCTCGGTGTTCTATTTGGGATTTGAAATCATATGAATTTCTTACAATATTTTGAGTGTCCTTTTGTAGTGGTTGTAGTATCGAGAGTAAGTATTTAGAAAGGTTGTATGTTGGTGAGTTGGTGAAATCTATTACTGGTCTTAACGGAACTGTAGGTTTATGTATCTTTGGTTGACCGTAGACTCTTGAAGGTATATAAGATTTTGGTTTTGGTGTAAACCAGAGAGAATTTCCAATTTTGGGTTTCATTTCTTGAAGTAGTCTGTTTGTATTTAGTTTCATTTTGTTGAATTCGGCCGATTTCTTCTTCTCTTCAATGAGTAAGTATGGTCCTTCAGATAGGCGTTCAATCGCCTTCTTTTCATAATCCGTTCTGTTCATTATCACAGCGACGTCCCACTTGTCGGCTTTCGTTATGACGATACTTTCGTCTTTCTTCAAATTTCTTAAGGCTTCATATTAACGTTAGGTGAGATTAGATGGTTTGTTTCGTTTTGTCGTTAATATGTGTGATATCTTTTGACGAGAAAAACGTTAAAATTGAACTTGTTTTGGACACATATAATCTAATGAGAAACCGGATTACTGTATCGAAGCATAAATGTAACTTTTATAATCATCGTATTTTCAATTTACGCTGTCTACAAAGTGGAATTATTCCCAAATCACTACGTGTTAAACCTCCTCAATATTCACACAAATGCATACTTGCTGCAAATCATACCTCCAAAGTATTTTTACGAGAACGAATGCATACATGCAACATCAAACTTGAATCTTATCGAATGAGATTCAAAAATATAGACGACTGCTTAACATTACTTGTTACAAATCATATCTATGAATCCTTTCAAAAATTGTTCAATGAACGAGAATCTCATTTTCATAATGTCACTAAAAGAAGACATGTACAAAAATTCTTGAAACTCGAAGAAAAGAAACAACCAAAGGAAACCTCAACAGATAATGTGAAGAATATTAGAGCCTTACATAACAAAACAATTCCAACAGTGGTGTGAAGACGGGCAGTAATTTTGCTCGAAATATTACCAATAACAAAACTTATCATTGTGTGTAAACTATTAAAATTAATTATACTTTATTTGATCTAATCCACAATGCTCAAACTTTTTACTGATATCCATACGTAACATGTCAGACAAGATACTAACCGAAAATGAAATCACTTTACTACAGAAAGGTTTGAATTTCAATATAGCTAGAATGCCATTATCGGCCCAGGAAATAGCACCTATGATTGAACCTGCTCTATAACAATTCATCAATGAAGAATCACAATCTGCTCGACAAAAGATATCACACATATTAACGACAAAACGAAACAAACCATCTAATCTCACCAAACATGAATATGAATATTGGTTGACATTAATCTAGGCTGATTCAACAACCAATCACAGCAGACTTAAACGTGGGCAAATGTGATTCGCAGATAAATGGCTCTACTTTCCGAGAAATATCGAAAACAACCAATCAGAAGACTGCATTTTTCAGCTTGCATAAGCCTTATGAATGTGCATAAAATATATATAAATAAGCGTTGATCTTCGTAATAAAACGATCTGTTGCCTGGCCCTTGTCTTCTGTTGTTACATTTGGTGTCGCTGCCTCCAGAAAAATGAAGATCCCGTGGCCAACTGCGTTTGAAGAAGGAGACATACGGAGCTTCTTAAGTGACTTTGAGGCCGTCGCTGAGCTGGCGGATGTCAAGGTGCAGGCGGCGAATACAGTAGTTCTGGGGACCCTGTTGAGAGGCCGAGCGAAGGCTGCATATGACAGAGTAGACAGGTCAAATTGCACAGTGTCTTGGAGGAAATTGGTTGAAAGTTTGGTGTCGGAGTTTGGCAGCGCCACAGACAGACAGCTAGCGATGGAGCAGTTCCGGTCAGCGAAGCTGGGACCTGATGGAGACCCGTTAGTATTGGCGGTGACATTGACGGATTTACTTTGACGGGCGCTTCCCACGTTGGGTAAAGAATCAGAAGGGCAGTTACTATCTTCCCAATTCATCGAGAGTGTCCCAAACCACATTTTCAGCAATTAAAACTGGTTAATGCAACGCAACCGGTGGATATTAGTGAGCTAGCGAAGGTGACCAAACAGCTGCAGAGCACAACTGTAGCCGCTATAGAGCAGCCAAAACCAAATGAATATGAGCAGAAAATTGAAGCATTGCAGCGGAAAGTGGCGGCGTTAAAGTTGGGCGATAGAAAAGACCGATGTTTTGAATGCGGTAAACCGGGACACTGGAGAAGATACTGCCCAGAAAGGCGAAAAAGAAAATATTTCAGACGGTATAATACTTGTTTTTCTTTCGTACGAACCTAG
Source organism: Trichobilharzia regenti (assembly GCA_944472135.2). NCBI lineage: Eukaryota > Metazoa > Platyhelminthes > Trematoda > Strigeidida > Schistosomatidae > Trichobilharzia > Trichobilharzia regenti. The sequence continues at coordinate 71,839,911 of OX235270.1, read as the reverse complement.
ATTTAGTGGGGGCTATTGAGATAGGGGCTGTGTATTCGAAATTGCGAGTAAATGATCGAGAAGTAGTATGCTTAGTAGATACAGGAGCGGCCGTGTCGTTAATAGATAAGAATTTGTGTAAGAGTGTTAGCCCGTGTTCATTGACAGTACAAACAGTAGGCGGGCATGTGTTGCGTATAACGGGTAGATCAAACTGTACGGTCGTTGTTGGCGGCTGCGAGGTGACGTTTCCTTTCATTGTTGTACCCAAACTACAGCGAACGATATTAGGAGCGGATTTTCTGCGTGAGATTGGTGCAATAATCGACACGCAAGTGAACGTGGTGATCACGAAATACGGGCATATCAACATGTATGAGACCAGCGAGATAGCAGCGGTGAAGCTGTCGACGGTGTACAGTATGAAGGATTTAATTAATAAATACGATCATCTGTTCACTGGAGATGGCGACCCATGCGGTTATTGCGACGAGGCGAATCATGAAATTCCGTTAAATGATCGGAAAGTAAGGTCATTTACAACGCGAGAATACCATGTCATCTGGAAGACGAAGTGGAGCGACGAGTGCAAGAGATATTAAAAGACGATATTATTGAGGAAGCTGATAGCCCGTACAACTCTCCAGTGCTGTTAGTAAAAGAAGCGAATGGGAAGTATAGATTCTGTGTTGATTTTCGACAGTTAAACAGTATGACAGAGTTAAGACCGTGTGCCATGCCAACAGTGGTAGAAACTTTAGATCGCCTACAAGGCGCTAATGTGTTTTCGGTTTTCGATCTTCGCTCGGGATACTGGCAGATACCGATGAAGCCAGGTGATAGAGACAAGACGGCATTCATCGTGGGCCAGACACAATATCGATTTAAACGCATGCCGTTTGGACTAGCAGGTGCACCGTTTACGTTCAGAAGGCTGATGACACTATTACTTAAGAACTTGAAAAACGTGGAGGTGTATGGTGATGATGTCATCATATACAGTCAAAACGAAAACGATCACGTCAACCATGTAGAAGCCGTGCTGCGACGCATCGAAGAGTTTGGACTGCGCATCAACAAAACCGAGTCCCAGATAGCCAAAAAGAATGTTACTCTGTTGGGACATAAAGTGGGGAATGGTGAGATTAAACCACTACCGGAAAAAATTTTGACGATTAAAACGATTCCAGCCCCGAATTCAAAGAGAAAATTGAGGCAATTCTTGGGTAGAGCGGCGTTTTATAGTCGCTTCGTGAAGAACTTCAATGAGATAGCAGGCCCTCTGTACAGGCTACTAGGTGAGCCGAAGTTTGTTCGGGCGGAGGAATCGCAGAGGACATTCGACAGAATTAAACACCTGTTCGACCACCAACAAATGACGCTAAAACTACCTGTACCTGGAAGACAGTTCACAGTGTGCACAGATGCCAGTGACTACGCTATAGGTGGGGTCCTAAGATAGGGTCAGGGAATCGTTGAGTATGCCAGTCGGGTTTTGACACTCACAGAGAGAAAGTATTCAACGATAGAGAAAGAATATTTAGCAGTGGTATGGGCAGTCGACAAATGGAGATCTTCTTTACTCCCAGGCAATATGAAATGTTATATAAATGCAAAGACAAGTTAGGACTTATAAATTATAATGCTCAAATCAAATCTGAAATCAAAAATCTGAATGCTATCTATAACCAAACACTTTTATCATGCAAATCTCCTAACAGCATGTGGAAACTTTTCAATGAAATTACTGGCAAAAGTAAGGGATGTAGTGTTTTTCCCTCTTGTGATGTTAATGCTCTTAATCTGTCTTTTTTACGCTCTCCTTCTACTATAACCACTTCTAACGTTACTAATCTTGTAGCTGATAACTTCCAGGACTTCAATACTCTCGATGTTTTGAAATGTCTTAAAACTCTTAAGCCCTCACATAGTCTTGGCCCTGATAGAATACCTGCATATGTTCTAAAACAATGTGCAGATGCTTTATGTTTTCCTCTAAGTAATATCCTAAATGCTTCTTTCTCCGAAAACGTTGTACCTGTTCCATGGAAAGACATTAAAATAGTCCCTGTCCCAAAACCTGGAAATAGCAAGAACGTAAAGTTCAGACCCATCGCTATCACTTCCCCGTTTCTTAAGCTCATGGAAAAACTAGTACTTCTTAAACTCGAACCCTCCCTTAAAAGCTTCGAAGACCCCAAACAATTTGCCTACAGACAGGGTAGGAGTACTTTAGACGCTGCAGCCGTCTTACACAACAGTATTATCTCATCATTAGACAAAGGTGCCAAATATGTCCGCTGCACGTTTCTTGATTTCACTTCTGCTTTCTACTCTGTACCTAGAAGTCTCCTGCTAAATAAGCTCTCCATGACACAAACCGAGTCCTGGGTCACTAACTGGTTGCATTCCTACTTTCCAAACGGAATGCAGTACACCGTATACAAAGGCCAATCCTCCTCTGCTGTGCTCACTGAAGCTGGTATCCCCCAAGGTGCTGTACTCTCCCCACTTCTCTTTTCTTTCTTCCTACATGACCTACCATCTTCAAATGACATTAACTTTGTCAAATATGCTGATGACCTAACTGTATCTTTACCTGTCAAATGTCAAAGTGACTGCTTTAAACTAAATGGCCTCTTATCGGAAATTAGCCAGTGGTCCAAGGAAAATGGTCTAACCTTAAACCCCTCCAAATGCCAAACAGTTAATTTCACCCTTAGGCATAAATCTGACCTAAACAAACTGGTTAGCACTCACGAGGTGTGCAACATAGATGGCACTGAAATTGAAACCAAGTCGGAAATTAAATACCTAGGCGTCACTCTATCTTCTGATTTTTCCTGGTCGTCTCATATCTTGACGATTTCTAAGAAAATATTCCGTCTTACCTTCTACATCAAGAAGTTAAGACATTCTGGTGTAACCCAACCCTTACTCTTACAATTTGTTAACTCCCGTATTCTGCCTATTATTCTCTATTGTTCCCTCTGAGTTTTTCCTGGGCTACTGAAGAAAGGCTATATCTTATTACGTAGGATGTTAAAGGTTGTCAGCAGGGTAAGCAGTTTGCCACTTAGCCAGCTTGTTAATATTCTGGTGGACAGGCATATGGACTCATGTGAAAAATGGGCGAAATCCATTTTATCTGACTCACAACACCCTCTACATTCACAACTCTCCCCATGTATCTCTTCAGGGAAAACCAGAAGCCTATATAGGAAACTATATGCCCGCACTAGTAAGTACAAAAACTCATCCATACCCTACCTAGCCCGTGTTCTGTGCGATAAAGAATGCATCAGGCATGAAACCTTTAACTTATTAAATAGTCAGTAGAACCAATGGATCCCGTCTTTCCAAGTCACATCATTTATAGGTACAACGTCTTCTCGCTCTTCATTCTGTATTTATTTTTGTTATGTGCTCTTTTGTTTCCCTCTTCCTTGCAAACTCTACTTAAAACATTCTTGTTCGTTCTTTCACACTCTGGATATCTCGACCATTTTGCTATCGCTTACGCCAGCAAATATGCTAGTAGTATCTACTTTTCTAACACCTTCAAACACTTTAATTTTGGCTTTGCTACCGACATACAAATATGTTGTTGAGTTAACTTTAATCTATGTAGAAATTTATTTATTGTTAATGTAAAAACTGGATGCAATATTGTAGTAAAATGCTGAGAATTCCATTCTGTATCACAAGTACTGATTTGGAATAAAGCTTATGTTATGTAATATTACTCGCCCGGCGGTTCCACATCGAAACTGATCATAAGCCGCTACAATTTTTGAAGACAGCGAGAGACCCACGGGGGAAATTGTCACGGTGGATGTTGCGTCTTCAGGAGTACGATTTTACAATCTCACACGTTCCTGGAAGTGAAAATGTCTCGGCAGATTTGTTATCGAGATCAGAAGATGAGTCTGAGTTGCCCGAGGTCGCGTACGGAGTGCATGCTGTAGAACAAGACCCACTAAAACTTGCACGCAGGCAAAGGTTGGACGATACGCTGAATACAGTAATACAGGTGATCACCAACGGGATATAAGTAGATCAAGCTACGCCGAGTAAGGAGCTAACCACACTACTCAGACAGAGAGATCGACTAAGAGTGAATGCCTACGGGACTCTGACCTGGCGAGAGAACGACGGAAGCTGGCTGGCTGTCATACCTCAACCGTCGCGCCACGACATGATAGAAGAATGTCACCATCTAGCACATACAGGCGTGGCCAGAACAACCGACCTCCTAAGACAAAGCATGTACTGGCCAGGTATGAGAGAAGACGTAGCAAGATACGTACTTGGATGTCCACGGTCCCAGCTAATGAAAGGCGACCGGTGCATACGACCACCGCTTCAGTCGATTCCAGTTACGGCGATAGGTGACTTGTGGTCCGTAGATGTCATGGATCCACTTCTTCAGACATCCAATGGTAATCAGTACCTCTTGGTGATGACGGAACACGCGACGCGATGGGTAGACGCCGTAGCGATCCCAGACCAACGTGCAAAGACCGTGACAGACGCAGTCGTTGCAGACCACGGCGTACCAAAGACAACACTGACAGACCAAGGTCCCTGTTTCGAGAGTGAAGAATTTACTTCCCGTTTGCAACAGCTGGGCATCAAGAGGATCAGAACGACCCCATATCATCCACAAACGAATGGCCTAACGGAGAGAAACAACCGTACACTGAAGGAGTGGCTGGCCTCGAAGGGCGGTAACTGGGAAACGTAGCCTCCACTGATTTTACTAACACATCGGACTAACACTCAGGAAACAACGAAGAAGTCACCCTTTCAACTGATGTATGGTAGAAAACCACGATTACCGATACACAATGAGACCTGGCCCATGCACCAAAAGTGGAGTACGACGAAATTAAAAGCAGAGCGGAAAGAGGCAGTCAAGAATGTAATACGGAAGCAGCGGAGTGATGTCGCGAAGTCTCAGATGAAAGAAAGGACGCAGTGCATTACCTTTGCAGTCGGGGACCAAGTGAAGTGTAGAGACAGGAGATATACAGTTGGATGCGAGCCAGGTTCACGAAAACTCCTTCCAAAGTGGGAAGGACCGTACACAATCACAAAAAGACGGGGTCAAGTATATACCATCCGAAGAGGCGATAAACAGAAACGAGTCAAAGCCAGTCAGTTCAAAAGATGGGTACAGTGGGACAAGCCGGTCAGTAAAAATCCTCAACTAGAGGATGTAGCACCCAGAAGGTCGGAACGTGTGTGTTTACATAGTGAACTTGCCCATCACATTTGTCTTGATTTTGCTACTTCACGGGGGAAGGGGGTATTGTAGCCAGGTCAGATTCTGTTTTAGTCCATCATTCCTATTCAGGTGTGGTGAGAGCAGGCTGCTAGCCAATTGGTAGACATTAATCGACGCTGATCGGTAGACATTAATCTAGGCTGATTCAACAACCAATCACAGCAGACTTAAACGTGGGCAAATGTGATTCGCAGATAAATGGCTCTACTTTCCGAGAAATATCGAAAACAACCAATCAGAAGACTGTGTTTGTCTGCCTAACATCCGAGAAACAACCATATAGAAGACTGCATTTTTCGGCTTGCATAAGCCTTATGAATGTACATAAAATATATATAAATAAGCGTTGATCTTCGTAATAAAACGATCTGTTGCCTGGCCCTTGTATTCTGTTGTTACACAGGCAAATTGGAATCCACTTGATATGAGGTGCTTCTGATATTAGACGTTCTTCGTGGTTTCTGAAGTTTTCCGGATTATTTCAATATTGTCAAAATCAATTTTGTGGCCTGATTCTATAGCATGTAGACCTATGGCTGATGATTTTTGAAGTTTTTCTAGTTCAATTGGATATCTTGGTGGTCGAAGAGATGCTCCACGGTGTTCATTTCTTCTGATTTTGATTTCTCGAGATGCTTGTCCGATGTAGATCGCATCACATTTCGAGCATTTTATTTTACAGACACAATTTGATAGAGAATGTTTAGGGATTTGGTCTTTTATATGGACAAGGTTCCTTTGAAGTGTGTCCGATGCTTTGAAGAAAACTCTAATGCCGAGCTGATTGAGTACTCTTCTGATATCGTCTGACGTCTCTGCTCTGTATGGAATGACGACTGTTGATGTCCATATTTTCGGAATGCATTTTCGGCCATACTTAATATCTGAGTTGATTTTGTTGATGAAGCTCTTTGGGTAGTTGTTTTGCTTGAGAGTTTCAGGAATGTTTGATATTTCTTCTTCTTTTTCTTGCTCATCCGTTATCAGAGAGTGTGCTCATCTAAGAAGACTTGAAACAACTGAAATCTTTGCGCTGATGGAGTGTGATGATTTGAAGTCTAAATATTTATTGGAGTGGGTTTTCTTCCTGAATATGGATACACTAAAATGTCCGTTTTCCTTTCTCTTAACTAGGCAGTCTAGAAATGGTAGTTCACCGATGTCTGATTCTGCTTCCGAAGTGAACTGGATTTTGGGAGATACACGGTTTATTTTCTCCACGAATGAATTGTGTAGATCTCGTTTTAGTACTACAAAAGTATCATCCACATATCTCAACCATATTTTAGGAGTGAGTATGCTTGAAAAGATACCATTTTCGAATTTATTCATGTAAAGGTCGGCGACTATTGGGGAGACTGGTGAACCCATAACAACACCATCTGTCTGTCTATATAAACTCCCTTTAAATGTAAAATAATTACTTTCTAGACAGAATTTTAAGCTCTTAATTATTTCACTGGTGTCCAGTGGACATCTTCGTGATAGTGTTGTGTCTGATTCTAGTAGACTGGAAATGATATCAAGACTTTCGGTAATAGAGATGCTAGTATATAGTGAGTTAATATCACGGCTTACCATAATGTCTTCTTTATCAATTTCTCGGTGTTCTATTTGGGATTTGAAATCATATGAATTTCTTACAATATTTTGAGTGTCCTTTTGTAGTGGTTGTAGTATCGAGAGTAAGTATTTAGAAAGGTTGTATGTTGGTGAGTTGGTGAAATCTATTACTGGTCTTAACGGAACTGTAGGTTTATGTATCTTTGGTTGACCGTAGACTCTTGAAGGTATATAAGATTTTGGTTTTGGTGTAAACCAGAGAGAATTTCCAATTTTGGGTTTCATTTCTTGAAGTAGTCTGTTTGTATTTAGTTTCATTTTGTTGAATTCGGCCGATTTCTTCTTCTCTTCAATGAGTAAGTATGGTCCTTCAGATAGGCGTTCAATCGCCTTCTTTTCATAATCCGTTCTGTTCATTATCACAGCGACGTCCCACTTGTCGGCTTTCGTTATGACGATACTTTCGTCTTTCTTCAAATTTCTTAAGGCTTCATATTAACGTTAGGTGAGATTAGATGGTTTGTTTCGTTTTGTCGTTAATATGTGTGATATCTTTTGACGAGAAAAACGTTAAAATTGAACTTGTTTTGGACACATATAATCTAATGAGAAACCGGATTACTGTATCGAAGCATAAATGTAACTTTTATAATCATCGTATTTTCAATTTACGCTGTCTACAAAGTGGAATTATTCCCAAATCACTACGTGTTAAACCTCCTCAATATTCACACAAATGCATACTTGCTGCAAATCATACCTCCAAAGTATTTTTACGAGAACGAATGCATACATGCAACATCAAACTTGAATCTTATCGAATGAGATTCAAAAATATAGACGACTGCTTAACATTACTTGTTACAAATCATATCTATGAATCCTTTCAAAAATTGTTCAATGAACGAGAATCTCATTTTCATAATGTCACTAAAAGAAGACATGTACAAAAATTCTTGAAACTCGAAGAAAAGAAACAACCAAAGGAAACCTCAACAGATAATGTGAAGAATATTAGAGCCTTACATAACAAAACAATTCCAACAGTGGTGTGAAGACGGGCAGTAATTTTGCTCGAAATATTACCAATAACAAAACTTATCATTGTGTGTAAACTATTAAAATTAATTATACTTTATTTGATCTAATCCACAATGCTCAAACTTTTTACTGATATCCATACGTAACATGTCAGACAAGATACTAACCGAAAATGAAATCACTTTACTACAGAAAGGTTTGAATTTCAATATAGCTAGAATGCCATTATCGGCCCAGGAAATAGCACCTATGATTGAACCTGCTCTATAACAATTCATCAATGAAGAATCACAATCTGCTCGACAAAAGATATCACACATATTAACGACAAAACGAAACAAACCATCTAATCTCACCAAACGTTAATATGAAGCCTTAAGAAATTTGAAGAAAGACGAAAGTATCGTCATAACGAAAGCCGACAAGTGGGACGTCGCTGTGATAATGAACAGAACGGATTATGAAAAGAAGGCGATTGAACGCCTATCTGAAGGACCATACTTACTCATTGAAGAGAAGAAGAAATCGGCCGAATTCAACAAAATGAAACTAAATACAAACAGACTACTTCAAGAAATGAAACCCAAAATTGGAAATTCTCTCTGGTTTACACCAAAACCAAAATCTTATATACCTTCAAGAGTCTACGGTCAACCAAAGATACATAAACCTACAGTTCCGTTAAGACCAGTAATAGATTTCACCAACTCACCAACATACAACCTTTCTAAATACTTACTCTCGATACTACAACCACTACAAAAGGACACTCAAAATATTGTAAGAAATTCATATGATTTCAAATCCCAAATAGAACACCGAGAAATTGATAAAGAAGACATTATGGTAAGCCATGATATTAACTCACTATATACTAGCATCCCTATTACCGAAAGTCTTGATATCATTTCCAGTCTACTAGAATCAGACACAACACTATCACGAAGATGTCCACTGGACACCAGTGAAATAATTAAGAGCTTAAAATTCTGTCTAGAAAGTAATTATTTTACATTTAAAGGGAGTTTATATAGACAGACAGATGGTGTTGTTATGGGTTCACCAGTCTCCCCAATAGTCGCCGACCTTTACATGAATAAATTCGAAAATGGTATCTTTTCAAGCATACTCACTCCTAAAATATGGTTGAGATATGTGGATGATACTTTTGTAGTACTAAAACGAGATCTACACAATTCATTCGTGGAGAAAATAAACCGTGTATCTCCCAAAATCCAGTTCACTTCGGAAGCAGAATCAGACATCGGTGAACTACCATTTCTAGACTGCCTAGTTAAGAGAAAGGAAAACGGACATTTTAGTGTATCCATATTCAGGAAGAAAACCCACTCCAATAAATATTTAGACTTCAAATCATCACACTCCATCAGCGCAAAGATTTCAGTTGTTTCAAGTCTTCTTAGATGAGCACACTCTCTGATAACGGATGAGCAAGAAAAAGAAGAAGAAATATCAAACATTCCTGAAACTCTCAATCGAAACAGCTTCCACCTGCACGATCAGTATCTAGCTAAGCGTTCGTCTAACGTCTTTGTTTGGCTTCTAAGTATATCGCTTGGTTTGTACGATGAATTATTGCCTTTTGCTTTGTCTTTCGTACGCGAGAATAAATTAATTAGAAGTTGCTGAACGAGATATCCGTCAGCCTTTAAACTGGTGAGCCCAACCGCGAACTTCATCCACGATAAATCCGCAGATAACCCCGGTGAGTTCGTTCCATTTTGTATTTGTTCTTGTACCATATCTTATTCGACATAATTTTCGTCATGAGTGATCTTAGTCCCAAGGTCATCCGTATCCCCTCAACTCCTAAAACCATTCAGCTCGTACCATACTGGCCAGATAATGCTGAAACGTGGTTTCTGCTAGCTGAAGCAGATTTTTGTGAGCATGGGATAACCGATCAACGTTCACAGTTACTTGCAGTTATTCACGCCCTACCGCGGGAATTCAGCAAGTACGTAACATCTCAGATGTTGAGTCCCGAGGTAAGTAACTCGTACGAGTTGCTCAAAGCATCCCTCCTCAGGAGAAACGTTCTCACGGACAGACAACGTCTAGATGAATTATTTCGCAACATCGAGTTAGGGGATCAGTCAGCCGTGAGCATGCTGACAAGAATGAAACAAGTCGTCGGCCAAAGTCAGTTCGACGAAGGACTATTTAGAGAACTCTTCTTATCCAAGTTGCCACAGTCTGTACAGACCGTACTTGTGACACTTCAGGGTACTGTAATAGAGGACTTAGCAATTACTGCAGATAAGATTCTAGAAATAACTAAACGGTCTGTTCCCGAAATATGCTCGATGACTAAGCAGACTTCGAGTGAGGATCCTGCAATGATAGAGTTATGCAACTCCATCCAGCAGATGTTTAGGTCGAACATGTCTTCCAACTCCTCTGACCGTCGTCCTAAATCTCCTCAACGCAGGAACTCGCGTGGTCGATCTAAGTCCAAACCACGTTCACTGAAAAGCCCTGACTGGTGCTGGTACCACAACACCTATGGCCAAGAAGCGAAGTGTTGCCGTAAGCCTTGTAACTTCGGAAATGTCTCAAAGTCTGTGGGAAACTATCCCGCCGGCACGCGTTAGCGGCAACCGTCGCCGGTGGCACTAGCCGCCTTCTTTAAATCCATGATGTGATAAGCCAGACTCGATATTTAGTCGACACAGGCGCCGAAGTCAGCGTCCTTCCTGCTACAGCATCAGATAGACAGAAGGAACCTACCTTCAACTTACAGGCTGCAAATGGAAAACCAATCGCAACCTTTGGCAGGAAATACGTCTGTCTGAACGTAGGTTTACGCAAACCTATTCGGTGGATTTTCCTTCTCGCTGACGTTACAATGCCCATCATTGGCACGGACCTACTTAATCATCATGATTTACTCGTAGATGTCCGCCGAAAACGACTGATTGACAATACTACTAGTCTGTCTATCAAAGGCATCACCTACATAGGCCCTAGTTTGTCACCCGTTAAGATGAAGGCAATTCTTGATCCAACTTTTCAACCTATCGTTGACAAGTATCCGGAACTTAATTGCCCGTCGAACGACCTACCGTGCATAACCAGCAATGTTATGCACCACATCATTACCACAGGACAACCTGTGACATCTAAAGCACGACGATTAGCTCCTGACAAACTGAGAATCACCAGGAATGAATTTGACCATATGCTTAGCCTTGGCATCATTCGACCTTCGAATAGCCCATGGGCATCCCCACTTCATATGGTTCCGAAAAAGGATAGCAATGATTGGCGACCCACCGGTGATTACCGGAGAGTGAATGCCAAAACAACCCCTGATTGCTACCCGTTGCCTCATATACACGATTTGACGGCAACCTTATCCGGCGCGACTATATTCTCCAAAATCGACTTGGTTAAAGCGTATAACCAAATCCCGATGGCAACAGAAGACATCCCGAAAACGGCTATCATAACGCCTTTCGGACTTTTTGAATTTCTACGTATGCCATTCGGTCTCCGGAATGCAGCCCAAACATTCCAACGCTTCATCGATGAAGTATTTCGCGGTCTCGACTTTGTATACGCATACTTAGACGACTGCCTCATTGCCAGTCCAGACAAGGAAACTCACCTTAGACATTTGGACTTGGCATTTGAACGGTTACGCCAACATGGTGTTACCATTAATATTCAAAAATGCCAAATCGGTGTTGACTCACTCGATTTCCTGGGTCACACTATTGACTGCAAGGGCATTCGCCCACTGGCTACTAAGGTCGAGGCTATATTGAACTTTCCAGAGCCACAGACATTGAAAAGTCTCCGCACTTTTAACGGCTTAGTAAGCTATTATCGACGCTTTATCCCCAACTGTGCCTCTTTGATTCAGCCATTGACAGACCTCCTTCGAGGGAATAACAAGTCCATAGAACTTGATGCGTCTGCTCGAAATGCTTTTACTCAGATTAAAAAAGCTATTGCGAATGCAACACCTCTGATGTATCAGGGTCCAACGGCACCGTTAAGTATCTCGGTTGATGCATCAAACACTGCAATCGGCGCAGTTCTACAATAGCTAGTTGACAAAGAGTGGGAACCACTTGCCTTTTCCTCCCGGCGCATTCAATTAGCTGAAACGAAGTACAGCAAAACAACTGCCCAAAGAACTTCATCAACAAAATCAACTCAGATATTAAGTATGGCCGAAAATGCATTCCGAAAATATGGACATCAACAGTCGTCATTCCATACAGAGCAGAGACGTCAGACGATATCAGAAGAGTACTCAATCAGCTCGGCATTAGAGTTTTCTTCAAAGCATCGGACACACTTCAAAGGAACCTTGTCCATATAAAAGACCAAATCCCTAAACATTCTCTATCAAATTGTGTCTGTAAAATAAAATGCTCGAAATGTGATGCGATCTACATCGGACAAGCATCTCGAGAAATCAAAATCAGAAGAAATGAACACCGTGGAGCATCTCTTCGACCACCAAGATATCCAATTGAACTAGAAAAACTTCAAAAATCATCAGCCATAGGTCTACATGCTATAGAATCAGGCCACAAAATTGATTTTGACAATATTGAAATAATCCGGAAAACTTCAGAAACCACGAAGAACGTCTAATATCAGAAGCACCTCATATCAAGTGGATTCCAATTTGCCTGTGTAACAACAGAATACAAGGGCCAGGCAACAGATCGTTTTATTACGAAGATCAACGCTTATTTATATATATTTTATGTACATTCATAAGGCTTATGCAAGCCGAAAAATGCAGTCTTCTATATGGTTGTTTCTCGGATGTTAGGCAGACAAACACAGTCTTCTGATTGGTTGTTTTCGATATTTCTCGGAAAGTAGAGCCATTTATCTGCGAATCACATTTGCCCACGTTTAAGTCTGCTGTGATTGGTTGTTGAATCAGCCTAGATTAATGTCTACCGATCAGCGTCGATTAATGTCTACCAATTGGCTAGCAGCCTGCTCTCACCACACCTGAATAGGAATGATGGACTAAAACAGAATCTGACCTGGCTACAATACCCCCTTCCCCCGTGAAGTAGCAAAATCAAGACAAATGTGATGGGCAAGTTCACTATGTAAACACACACGTTCCGACCTTCTGGGTGCTACATCCTCTAGTTGAGGATTTTTACTGACCGGCTTGTCCCACTGTACCCATCTTTTGAACTGACTGGCTTTGACTCGTTTCTGTTTATCACCTCTTCGGATGGTATATACTTGACCCCGTCTTTTTGTGATTGTGTATGGTCCTTCCCACTTTGGAAGGAGTTTTCGTGAACCTAGCTCGCATCCAACTGTATATCTCCTGTCTCTACACTTCACTTGGTCCCCGACTGCAAAGGTAATGCACTGCGTCCTTTCTTTCATCTGAGACTTCGCGACATCACTCCGCTGCTTCCGTATTACATTCTTGACTGCCTCTTTCCGCTCTGCTTTTAATTTCGTCGTACTCCACTTTTGGTGCATGGGCCAGGTCTCATTGTGTATCGGTAATCGTGGTTTTCTACCATACATCAGTTGAAAGGGTGACTTCTTCGTTGTTTCCTGAGTGTTAGTCCGATGTGTTAGTAAAATCAGTGGAAGCTCCGTTTCCCAGTTACCGCCCTTCGAGGCCAGCCACTCCTTCAGTGTACGGTTGTTTCTCTCCGTTAGGCCATTCGTTTGTGGATGATATGGGGTCGTTCTGATCCTCTTGATGCCCAGCTGTTGCAAACGGGAAGTAAATTCTTCACTCTCGAAACAGGGACCTTGGTCTGTCAGTATTGTCTTTGGTACGCCGTGGTCTGCAACGACTGCGTCTGTCACGGTCTTTGCACGTTGGTCTGGGATCGCTACGGCGTCTACCCATCGCGTCGCGTGTTCCGTCATCACCAAGAGGTACTGATTACCATTGGATGTCTGAGGAAATGGACCCATGACATCTACGGACCACAAGTCACCTATCGCCGTAACTGGAATCGACTGAAGCGGTGGTCGTATGCACCGGTCGCCTTTCATTAGCTGGCACCGTGGACATCCAAGTACGTATCTTGCTACGTCTTCTCTCATACCTGGCCAGTACATGCTTTGTCTTAGGAGGTCGGTCGTTCTGGCCACGCCTGTATGTGCTAGCTGGTGACATTCTTCTATCATGTCGTGGCGCGACGATTGAGGTATGACAGCCAGCCAGCTTCCGTCGTTCTCTCGCCAGGTCAGAGTCCCGTAGGCATTCACTCTTAGTCGATCTCTCTGTCTGAGTAGTGTGGTTAGCTCCTTACTCGCCGTAGCTTGATCTACTTATATTCCGTTGGTGATCACCTGTATTACTGTATTCAGCGTATCGTCCAACCTTTGCCTGCGTGCAAGTTTTAGTGGGTCTTGTTCTACTGCATGCACTCCGTAAGCGACCTCGGGCAACTCAGACTCATCTTCTGGTCTCGATAACAAATCTGCCAAGACATTTTCACTTCCAGGAACGTGTGAGATCGTAAAATCGTACTCCTGAAGACGCAACATCCACCGTGACAATTTCCCCCGTGGGTCTCTCGCTGTCTTCAAAAATTGTAGCGGCTTATGATCAGTTTCGATGTGGAACCGCCGGCCGAGTAAATAAGGTCTCCATTTGTCGACTGCCCATACCATTGCTAAACATTCTTTCTCTATCGTTGAATACTTTCTCTCTGTGAGTGTCAAAACCCGACTGGCATACTCAACGATTCCCTGACCCTGTCTTAGGACCGCACCTATAGCGTAGTCACTGGCATCTGTGCACACTGTGAACTGTCTTCCTGGTACAGGTAGTTTTAGCGTCATTTGTTGGTGGTCGAGCAGCTGTTTAATTCTGTCGAATGTCCTCTGCGATTCTTCCGACCAAACAAACTTTGGCTCACCTAGTAGCCTGTACAGAGGGGCTGCTATCTCATTGAAGTTCTTCACGAAGCGACTATAAAACGCTGCTCTACCCAAGAATTGTCTCAATTTTCTCTTTGAATTCGGGGCTGGAATCGTTTTAATCGTCAAAATTTTCTCCGGTAGTGGTTTAATCTCACCATTTCCCACTTTATGTCCCAACAGAGTAACATTCTTTTTGGCTATCTGGGACTTGGTTTTGTTGATGCGCAGTCCAAACTCTTCGATGCGTCGCAGCACGGCTTCTACATGGTTGACGTGATCGTTTTCGTTTTGACTGTATATGATGACATCATCACCATACACCTCCACGTTTTTCAAGTTCTTAAGTAATAGTGTCATCAGCCTTCTGAACGTAAACGGTGCACCTGCTAGTCCAAACGGCATGCGTTTAAATCGATATTGTGTCTGGCCCACGATGAATGCCGTCTTATCTCTATCACCTGGCTTCATCGGTATCTGCCAGTATCCTGAGCGAAGATCGAAAACCGAAAACACATTAGCGCCTTGTAGGCGATCTAAAGTTTCTACCACTGTTGGCATGGCACACGGTCTTAACTCTGTCATACTGTTTAACTGTCGAAAATCAACACAGAATCTATACTTCCCATTCGCTTCTTTTACTAACAGCACTGGAGAGTTGTACGGGCTATCAGCTTCCTCAATAATATCGTCTTTTAATATCTCTTGCACTTGTCGCTCCACTTCGTCTTCCAGATGACATGGTATTCTCGCGTTGTAAATGACCTTACTTTCCGATCATTTAACGGAATTTCATGATTCGCCTCGTCGCAATAACCGCATGGGTCGCCATCTCCAGTGAACAGATGATCGTATTTATTAATTAAATCCGTCATACTGTACACCGTCGACAGCTTCACCGCTGCTATCTCGCTGGTCTCATACATGTTGATATGCCCGTATTTCGTGATCACCACGTTCACTTGCGTGTCGATTATTGCACCAATCTCACGCAGAAAATCCGCTCCTAATATCGTTCGCTGTAGTTTGGGTACAACAATGAAAGGAAACGTCACCTCGCAGCCGCCAACAACGACCGTACAGTTTGATCTACCCGTTATACGCAACACATGCCCGCCTACTGTTTGTACTGTCAATGAACACGGGCTAACACTCTTACACAAATTCTTATCTATTAACGACACGGCCGCTCCTGTATCTACTAAGCATACTACTTCTCGATCATTTACTCGCAATTTCGAATACACAGCCCCTATCTCAATAGCCCCCACTAAATCTAGGTTCGTACGAAAGAAAAACAAGTATTATACCGTCTGAAATATTTTCTTTTTCGCCTTTCTGGGCAGTATCTTCTCCAGTGTCCCTGTTTACCGCATTCAAAACATCGGTCTTTTCTATCGCCCAACTTTAACGCCGCCACTTCCCGCTGCAATGCTTCAATTTTCTGCTCATATTCATTTGGTTTTGGCTGCTCTATAGCGGCTACAGTTGTGCTCTGCAGCTGTTTGGTCACCTTCGCTAGCTCACTAATATCCATCGGTTGCGTTGCATTAACCAGTTTTAATTGCTGAAAAATGTGGTTTGGGACACTCTCGATGAATTGGGAAGATAGTAACTGCCCTTCTGATTCTTACCCAACGTGGGAAGCGCCCGTCAAAGTAAATTCGTCAATGTCACCGCCAATACTAACGGGTCTCCATCAGGTCCAGCTTCGCTGACCGGAACTGCTCCATCGCTAGCTGTCTGTCTGTGGCGCTGCCAAACTCCGACACCAAACTTTCAACCAATTTCCTCCAAGACACTGTGCAATTTGACCTGTCTACTCTGTCATATGCCGCCTTCGCTCGGCCTCTCAACAGGGTCCCCAGAACTACTGTATTCGCCGCCTGCACCTTGACATCCGCCAGCTCAGCGACGGCCTCAAAGTCACTTAAGAAGCTCCGTATGTCTCCTTCTTCAAACGCAGTTGGCCACGGGATCTTCATTTTTCTGGAGGCAGCGACACCAAATGTAACAACAGAAGACAAGGGCCAGGCAACAGATCGTTTTATTACGAAGATCAACGCTTATTTATATATATTTTATGCACATTCATAAGGCTTATGCAAGCCGAAAAATGCAGTCTTCTATATGGTTGTTTCTCGGATGTTAGGCAGACAAACACAGTCTTCTGATTGGTTGTTTTCGATATTTCTCGGAAAGTAGAGCCATTTATCTGCGAATCACATTTGCCCACGTTTAAGTCTGCTGTGATTGGTTGTTGAATCAGCCTAGATTAATGTCAACCAATATTCATATTCATGTTTGGTGAGATTAGATGGTTTGTTTCGTTTTGTCGTTAATATGTGTGATATCTTTTGTCGAGCAGATTGTGATTCTTCATTGATGAATTGTTATAGAGCAGGTTCAATCATAGGTGCTATTTCCTGGGCCGATAATGGCATTCTAGCTATATTGAAATTCAAACCTTTCTGTAGTAAAGTGATTTCATTTTCGGTTAGTATCTTGTCTGACATGTTACGTATGGATATCAGTAAAAAGTTTGAGCATTGTGGATTAGATCAAATAAAGTATAATTAATTTTAATAGTTTACACACAATGATAAGTTTTGTTATTGGTAATATTTCGAGCAAAATTACTGCCCGTCTTCACACCACTGTTGGAATTGTTTTGTTATGTAAGGCTCTAATATTCTTCACATTATCTGTTGAGGTTTCCTTTGGTTGTTTCTTTTCTTCGAGTTTCAAGAATTTTTGTACATGTCTTCTTTTAGTGACATTATGAAAATGAGATTCTCGTTCATTGAACAATTTTTGAAAGGATTCATAGATATGATTTGTAACAAGTAATGTTAAGCAGTCGTCTATATTTTTGAATCTCATTCGATAAGATTCAAGTTTGATGTTGCATGTATGCATTCGTTCTCGTAAAAATACTTTGGAGGTATGATTTGCAGCAAGTATGCATTTGTGTGAATATTGAGGGGTTTAACACGTAGTGATTTGGGAATAATTCCACTTTGTAGACAGCGTAAATTGAAAATACGATGATTATAAAAGTTACATTTATGCTTCGATACAGTAATCCGGTTTCTCATTAGATTATATGTGTCCAAAACAAGTTCAATTTTAACGTTTTCTCGTCAAAAGATATCACACATATTAACGACAAAACGAAACAAACCATCTAATCTCACCAAACATGAATATGAAGCCTTAAGAAATTTGAAGAAAGACGAAAGTATCGTCATAACGAAAGCCGACAAGTGGGACGTCGCTGTGATAATGACAGAACGGATTATGAAAAGAAGGCGATTGAACGCCTATCTGAAGGACCATACTTACTCATTGAAGAGAAGAAGAAATCGGCCGAATTCAACAAAATGAAACTAAATACAAACAGACTACTTCAAGAAATGAAACCCAAAATTGGAAATTCTCTCTGGTTTACACCAAAACCAAAATCTTATATACCTTCAAGAGTCTACGGTCAACCAAAGATACATAAACCTACAGTTCCGTTAAGACCAGTAATAGATTTCACCAACTCACCAACATACAACCTTTCTAAATACTTACTCTCGATACTACAACCACTACAAAAGGACACTCAAAATATTGTAAGAAATTCATATGATTTCAAATCCCAAATAGAACACCGAGAAATTGATAAAGAAGACATTATGGTAAGCCATGATATTAACTCACTATATACTAGCATCCCTATTACCGAAAGTCTTGATATCATTTCCAGTCTACTAGAATCAGACACAACACTATCACGAAGATGTCCACTGGACACCAGTGAAATAATTAAGAGCTTAAAATTCTGTCTAGAAAGTAATTATTTTACATTTAAAGGGAGTTTATATAGACAGACAGATGGTGTTGTTATGGGTTCACCAGTCTCCCCAATAGTCGCCGACCTTTACATGAATAAATTCGAAAATGGTATCTTTTCAAGCATACTCACTCCTAAAATATGGTTGAGATATGTGGATGATACTTTTGTAGTACTAAAACGAGATCTACACAATTCATTCGTGGAGAAAATAAACCGTGTATCTCCCAAAATCCAGTTCACTTCGGAAGCAGAATCAGACACCTGTGAACTTCTGCGCGCAATTCAATGTTTTTGGTTCTTTTTCACGTGTTGTTTCTCATTCTTTTTTTACTCCACAGGCGACTTTTTAATAGGTCTCTCGACGATAGTATTAAATATTTAGTTCTATTCTTACATAGAATATAAATTTTACGGTTAAAATTATCCGTTATAGATAGTGTCCATCTAAGTGCTACTGTTATAGCATCTTCGCATTTAGAGTATTTTATAGGGTATCTTAATATTCTATCTCAATATTTTTATTCGTATAAACTGTTAATTCCATACAGAACTAGACAGTTTAAATCCCCAACACTCTAAAACGGACCTTACAGACACATTGCTCATTCTCTTATAATTAAGAATTTTAACTTAGTACTAAATGCCAATGGTCCAAACTAAGCGTCTAACTCCACTGTCTGCTTCACATCCCAGTAAAAAAATCAAACCAAACAGAATAAGTAGCCCTGCAGGAAGTGAGAGCACTACATCTGTTGATTTAACAACTACATATACGTCTGCTGCGGTAGACACGTCAAGTCCGGACATTAAACTCCCCTCACTTGCTTGCGTAGTAAACAACATCATGGATGGTATACACAGTGATACTACATGTAATGATCTAGGCCTCGTAGACACCTGCAAAGCGTCTTGCGATAAGAATCACACAGCAAACATTCTTACTCCCATCACTAATCCAGTTTTTTGTTCTACACTTAGTTGTGAAGATAAATTCGAAGAACTATTTTCTATAATTAGGGGGCTTGAAGTTAAGATGTCAAAACTGGCACTGCCTAGTGAAACTGGCAGTAGTAGTACTTCACCTAGAAAGTTACCACAAACTGCAAACCTTATAAACTACGTTGCAACTGAAGTATATCAACGTGTAGTGCGCGAGAAGAACATAATTGTGTATAATATACCGGATAATGCACAGATCAACAAGGTCAAAAGCACTCTTTTAAATGCATGCTCTATGAATAACGTCCCATGCAGCTGCCATCGACTAAGAAAGTCTCAGAAGAACAAATCTTGCCCACTTGTGTTGAAATTTGACTCGTCCTCCAATGCTGACATCTTTTACAGTAGGCAAACCCTACTAAAAAATACGCGTTACCACACGATCAAGTTAGCTCGTGACAAAACGCCGATCCAAAGAATGACTTATATGACCGATGCTAAAACTGTGAATCCCAAATCCTCTACAACACCCCTGAGCACCCACAATTCCGTAGAGGCAGAGCAAAAGGGTGTGAACCTTTCTGTACAAAGCACATCGTATTCGGAAACGAACTTCCGTGGAAATATAAGGTCCAAAAATGGATCGATGTATAACCACAGACTAAGAAGGAAATCCACCGTGGATCTAGACTCCTCTGATAACGATCCCTGTACCCCGGTGACAAACTGCGGTACATCACACCCAGTATTCCCCAATCCAAGCAGCCTCAATTCCAGGAAGTTGAAAAGTGGGGCTACCAGTTCGTCCACAAAGACAGTGCATAATAAGAGACTATTGCCACACACTAATTCAGATACTCACAGTTTGATAACACACCTCTCTCCAGAACAAATACTCACAAAGCCGAAAGGGTTATAAACCGTAAAACGCAGCCCGAACCTCGTAGCTACTTGTCCAAAAAAGTAAACCCTCCCACCACTTTAAACCGAAAGATTGATACACCTAACTATAGGACGTCGAATAGTGGTGAAGTAAATCGCAAAAATTCGAGTCAGTTTAGCTTGCTTGGTAGGCCACCTCCACCTATTTACATGCCCATACTCAACGGGACTGACCATCCAACGATCAGCAATTTCGCTGAAACGACATTACCATTTTTTATTCAGGTTCACAACATGACCTCAAACATACTACAAATGCTCACCACTCTCCACAGGTTTCGCCCCCCAATATAGATATGACAGCTCATACAGCAATGCCTAATTACTGCCTAGAGCTCACTTACATGACTCAGACAATTCTCTTCTTCGTCAAAAACCCTCTATATCCTTTTCTTCTGATAGCCAATCTTCTTTACATCCGAACTTACTTGAACTCGGAAATATAACTGACCCCCTCTGCACTTCTAGCTTTCCTAGGGCATCTACAGACATAGATATTTCATTGTCGTCTGAGGACACTATGATTGAATCTCATCACCAGCTACTTCAAGACATGGCTAAAATCTTAAGATATGACTCGGTTAATCCTAACATAGTCCTTATTAATGCCAGGTCAGCTGTAAACAAAATGGCGTACGTCCAATCCCTACTACTGATTAGCCAACCTACAGCACTAATGATCACTGAAGCTTGGTGCACAAGTGAAATAAATGATGATTTCTTTCACTGCGAAGGTTACTCATTTTTCAGGAAGAACAGATCAGTTGGGAGGGGTGGAGGATGCATTATCTATGTTAAATCTGACTGCAGAGCTGTGCACTATGATGACCCCAACCTGGATATATGTGATACATTATGGGTGACACTCTACATAAATAAACAGCAAACCCTATTATTAGGTTGCATTTATCGCCCACCCAACCACGACAGTGAACTGCTAAGCCAGATAACTGCAGCCTTCCATTACACTTCGAAATTGAACTTTACTTATAAAGTGATTGGAGGTGATTTCAATATGCCAGAAGTTTCATGGGAGCCCATCAGTGCTCCTCCCCGCTACAGCAAATTCTTAGATGCAGTTGATTATGTGGGTGGACACAAAGTATTCTAAGGCCCACCCGAAACCAAAATATACTGGACTTGGTTTTCTTGAAAGACATCGCCTTATCTACCATAGACATCAGCCGACCATTCCCTGGTAGTGACCACAACACAGTAATCTGCGCCCTTGATACCAAGCTTCACTCATCAAAACGCTCTACCCTGCGCAAGACATTCATGTGCTTCGGAAAAGCTAGGTGGGACGTATCTAACTCCTTCATTAGAAGCTTAGACTGGGATCTTTTCTTTTCTAATAGCAACCTAGACACTATCCTACTAGCCTTTTACCAGAATGTATCTATTTGCTTTGATAATCTCGTTCCTAAATGTAAAGAAAACCCAAGAGAAAACATAAAGAATTTCATTCCTATAAAAGTAAAGGCTAAGCTGCGAAAGCTGTACCGACAGTACCACAGAGAAAACGACTTCTCATGCCTTCTAAATATACAGAACATTTATCTAGCTTTGAAAGAAAATAACGACAAAGCCCTACTCAGACAAGAACATGCAGCTCTTAAAGATAGCTCTAAATACACTGCAATCTGTAGGCTTTATCGCAAAAGGCTAAACTCCCGTAAAACGGATATACAATTCATTTTAGAAAATGGCGAAACCACTAGTGACTCTAAAATAATTTGTGAGCTTCTAAACTCCTATTTCTCACAGTCATATACCTATGATGATAATACGTTGCCACAACCTCTATTCCCTGTACGTTCACAAAAAACCTTAGAAATTATCAGCTTTTCTTTAGATAATATTAAGAAAGCAATCACTTCTCTTAAAAGTTCAAACAACCCAGGTCCTGATATGATTCCCTCAACTTTTTTAAAATACGGTGGTGAAGACATTCCTATTCTCCTTCTTAAATTGTTCTCTACCTCTCTATCAACTGGAACATATCCAGATGCATGGAAAACCACGCACATTACCCCTAGGTATAAGTCAGGCTCCCGTTCAAGTGTCATGAGTTACAGACCCATTAACCTAACTTCTGTTATTTCAAGGGTTCTGGAAAAGATCGTGAAAAGTGCCATTTTTGACTTCCTCTCTCAAGAGAAACTTATCACTCCTTATCAACACGGTTTCATGAAGTCACGTTCTTGTACGACATGCCACTTACAATTTTTCGACCACATCTCACAACTTAAAGATTCCAGTATGATCACAGTTATCGTATACTTAGATCTTAGTAAAGCCTTTGACACTGTAAGCCACCGACTGTTAATATCAAAAGTCCAGTCCTATGGGATACAGGTTCATTGTTAAGCTGGCTCAGTTCGTTTCTAAGCAACCGGATGCAAATGGTCAGGTTAGGTTCCCACACATCCAACCCCGTTCGGATAACAAGTGGAGTTATACAAGGTAGTGTCCTAGGTCCACTGCTATTCCTGTTATATTTCAATGACATTTGCGACGTTATTAAACATGGCAGACCTTTCCTATTCGCCGATGACATCAAAATAGTGTATCACTCACTCAGAAATGAAGTGTCATGTGTATTTAGTAGGATTCAAGATGATATTGAGAGCGTCCAATTATGGTGTAACACATGGAAAATGAAGTTTAACGTTGAAAAATGTGGTGTGCTATGCTCCAAAAGCATTTCATCTGAACTTTCCATCTCCCTACACAACAAACATATTCCTCGTCTGCCGCTTACAACAGACTTGGGTCTGAAATACACTCCAGAATTTAGCCTGACTGAATACGTTAAATTACAAGTATCAAAGGTCAAAAGGCTCTTTGGATTTTTATTCCGAAACTTTAAGACCAGTGAATCCAAAATAATGCTGTACAAGTTGTGCGTAAGGCCCTTACTTGAATTTTGTCCCCCTATCATGGACAGTGTCTCCGTAAAAGACAGATGCAAATTAGAAAGTCTACAAAGGGCGTTTACTAAACGTCTAGTAGGTGAAAATCTTTGCCATTCTTACTATGACAGATGTAATCTATTCGACTTGGAACCCTTATGGGTTAGACGACTGAAGTTCAACCTAAAAATTACATTTAGGATTGCCAAAGGGCTTATATATTTCCCCCACAATGACTTTACTTTCAGTTCACCTAAGAAATATAACCTGAGAAATAAATCTTCTTCTTTTAAAGTTCCCCGCTGTCATACAAAATACAGATCAAACTCTTTCACTGTGAGATACCGTTGCATTTGGAACCGTCTTCCAACTGAAATTAGAGACAGTCCTACCCCAAAAACTTTCTCATCTTTGCTGAACAAATATTTCATTAACAACGGGTTAGAAGGGGTATGTGACAAACTAAAAATTAGAGATCTAATACGGCACTCCTCTGATCCTCACTGTTAGCTCCTGAAATCTGTAAACCCTATGTTTGACAGTCACTTTCACTATGATTGCTTTCACAACCCTAGACACCTATTCTTAATCAGCCTTAAATTTTAAATTTTTTTTTAATTTCCTTCAAATATTTTTGCATATATCCCTGATAATATTGTATTATGAGTATTTCAGTATGCTAAGGTTCAATCTCAAATTCCAGATGCAAATCAACTGAAGACGACTGGTATTAAAATATCTCCAGAGCCTGCCTAGTGCTATACGTCTAGCTCTACGCAAATTAAGGCCAAAATGGTAGTTGTCTAAATATTCAAATAAACGGTGAATTTTCAATAGTAGTGACTCTTATCCTATTATTCTATAACTATAATCTTCTATGTTCAACTTTTCTTGAACAACATATTATAACTTACCACTACTTATTTGCTCAATGCTGCACGATTATTCCCTGATTTTCTAAACTACATTTGTTTATATCTAAAATGAAGACTCAGATAGCCTTTCTTTCTTACATTTTTCGTCTTCAAAATGCTGTAAAAGATGAAACATACATGATGTTCTTCTGAAAGTAGTCATTCATACCATAAATTTGAGTAAGTCGACGAATGAATATTTGGATAAACAAAAAGTTTGTGGCATTTTGCAACAGAAATTTAAAAAAATAAATAATTCAAAAAAATGAAGCATTCCGCCAGGGCCTTGCACAAAAAAGGTGGGAGGGTGGTGACTGCTAGTCAGCGGATATGATGGTGGGGACATATGTGAACCACCCTTATCTGTGGGACAGCACTCTATTGCTAAGGCTCCTGAGTTCGGATGGCTTCTGCAAAATGAGAATAAATAAAAACTAAAAAAAATAATGAAAAAAGAAATAGAAGTTGAAAATTGCCTAGAGCCGAAGTTTAGACGCAAACTCCCGAATGAAAGTAAATGGTATGAGTCCGCTACTTCAGAAGGACACCGAACTGTATACTTCAGAAAAACATATATTACTAGGCCCTCGCTTTTCTTTTACATAGCTCACGCACTCTGACTTTTGTGTTTAATTCCTTTTAAACCTCGTAAGTAGGTGAAATTATCACCTGTCTTTCACTTTAAACTAATTGTTCGCAGAAAAGACTGTAAAATATCGGGAAAATAATATTTCTTGAAAAAAACAAAACAAAAATGATGAACCCCATGCCTGTTATATATTTTGAATTATTAACACCTTTTATATACTTCTGCACCTGTCTGCCGGTTTTCTTGTGTCTTCTTCTCTTTTCAAAGATACTGCTTTCAACGAAGGTACATACAGCGCTGCAATTCTCTACTTATTCGTGATATTGCTAGCTCATCTGGTGAATAACGGGATCATTGGTATTATAAAATCTGCTGACAAGTTCAAAGTGGGTCTCATAAACAACTGGAAATGTCACAAATATGATGTACTTACAGGTGAATTTAAAGTTTAATAGACTTTAAAACTCTTTATGAATGATTTACTGATAATTATTGTTTATTCTGCATCTCTTATGTAATACGTCAGCACCTGTACAGAAATGCTACTTACCTTCCTCAACTAACGCAATCATTTATGATTCCCGCGTGAAATTGACATGTATTTTTTTTCAATCACAGTTTAGATTTGACGCTATATCTATTTCCTTATTTGTACACTTCATTTTAAATGTTTCTCTCACATTTACCAGTATTCAACTTATTTCTAAATTAACAAATCATATTATATATTCTATAAGTTTTCAAAAGTGTACATATGTTCATGCCTGTAAAAATGGCTGGTTTCTGTTACAGAAATAAAAAACTACCATTTATAGACTGCCTAGTTAAGAGAAAGGGAAACGGACATTTTAGTGTATTCATATTCAGGAAGAAAACTGTAGTCATTTATTGTACTTGGAATATTAGTATTTCGAGATGACCGAATTGCACGAATCCAACCAAAACACAGAGAGGGCAGAACATAGGAATTTGTATTTAGCGGAATTATTCTGCAATTCATATATGAAACATATCAACAGTCAACATTAAGTATTTTAAACAATACAGAGATAGAAATTGTCAATCACCACATCCGCCACACGTCGAGTATCTCCTTGCGTATTTATAACGATGTCTCGGTTTGCTTGCAAGTAGCTGCGACCTTCTAACTGATTCTGTGATATTATTTTCATCAGTATTATCTGGACTTATTTCTGAATTATCTACAAAATCAGGATTATTAGCGGAATCAATAATATTATAATTGGAACGACCTACTTCATTTATTGTCACTTTGTCCAGGTG